>JAVTLE010000010.1:0-1309884 GCA_033439295.1 Deuterostichococcus epilithicus
AGCCCCMCYTCCTCCCTTCCCCTCCCCTYCCCCCCTCTACAATCCGAGCTCTCTCCAAGCTGAGGAGTGGCACAATGGTCTCAGATGATGAGGTGAGGGCAATGCCTTCCACCCACCACCCCCATGTGTTTGGGTGCAAGCCATGCACATGCAAAGCCCCCAAGCAAGGCCTCAAGTGTGTGGGTGCTTCATTGCATAGGGAGACAAGGAGGCACTACCCCTTTTCTTTGACCCAATCACAAGCGTGGGCTTCACGAGCAAGCAATGGAGGGTCATGTTTGGGGATCTATGTGAGAAGATATGTGGCAAGAGGATGGCTCCCAACCTTGCAAGGTGGGCTCTCAATGTAGGGGTGCAAATCCCCATGCAATGCAATGCAATGCAATGCAATGCAATGCAATGCAATGCAATGCAATGTGTGTTGATGACACCCCACGCATGCCCACCAAGCTCTTCATAGGTAGAGGCTCACCTTCTTTTCGTTTGTGTGGTGAAGGCACATCACCATTGGTGTGGTGCATGGGGCAATTCGCCCAATTGAGGGAGCACCCACCAAGGATCAGCTTGCCACGGCCATGGGGCATGCCCCCTCCACGGCCACGAAGCATTATGATCGGACCAAGCCCCAACGGGATGCCCAAAGGGCCGTGGATGGCATGAAAGCATTGAGGGGTGCCATGAGAGGCAATGTGGCGGGAGTTGGTGTGGGTGGAGAGGAGGTGGAGGGGGGTGGTGAGGATGTGGAGCATGACATCGAGATCGACCTTGATAGTGACTGATGGTGGGACACCAGGTGTGCCTCAGCCCATTGGCAAGCCACCACATGTGGGGTTCTAGGGTGGTGAGCCACCCTCCATCAAGAATTTGTGTGTCACGGACCCCCTTGCCTTCGGCGGCCGACAGCTCAAAATGCAGAGCACTTGTGGTTCAAAGCTCAGGCCGTGGCTGCCTCCGCCATGTCAGGACGAGCATCTGGAGCTAATCAGATCTGGATTCCGCCCATGGAATCGGGAGCTATGATTTTCTGACTCGAAGTAGCCATGTGTGCCTATATATTACCAATATAAAAATGAAATCATGCACTGCAGCGACCAGGAACACCATGTAACGGCCTCCCGCGTGGCTGACGGTCATGTCACGTGGCCCCCACGTGGTGGCGGACCTCCCGTGCGTGGCTGGGACAAGGGTTTAGGGTTTAGGGGGTGGTCGATTGAGGTTGGCACCCCTTGGGCCCCTTGGACTTTGGGATGAGGTTGAGGTGCGCAAACGGGGTGTATTTGCAGAAAAACTTGACCATGCGCCTAGCTGAGGCCTCTGCGGTGCCGCTGCCGGTCGCCGCGTCCAGATCCGAGGTCAGACGCAAAAGTTATGGCCATTCCCGTGCCATGGGGAAGCCCAACATGTGTCCGCCCATTGAGCCGCCGGCCCGACTCCCGACCATGCCTCCGACCCCCCCAAATGCACGCACCACACCAGCCGTGCGTTGCGTGTCCCCTCCCACGCTCTGCTCCATTAAAACTCACTTTTCAAGAGCCACGGCCGCATTGTGTGGCATTGAGGTGGGCTTTCGGTTCACGTGGCACACAAGGGGAAGATCTGACGTGCACCTACGCCGTGCGGGCGGCGGCGTGCCGGACGACCTCAAGGTGGGCCTCTCATGCACACAGGAGACGTTTGACAAAGCTCCCGCGCCATGCGTGCCGGTTTGAGGTACTTGGCTCCCGGGATGTGTTACGATCGTGGGGGGTAAGTCGCGCAAGTTGGCGCGTGGGCGACGAGACCTGTCGCGTGGCCTTTCCAACGCATAGAAACTGTGTTTGATGGTGGTCAGACCGCCCCACGGCGCGTGGCGCGGCCCACGATGGGGTGGAGACGTGTGCATGCATGTTGGGGAGTTGGCTTGAGTGCGCCGCACGAGGTGGGGGGCCCAATCATGTGCTTGCCACACCTTTGGGTGCATGCATGGCCCCCCACCCCTCCCGTGCGCGCGCCGTGTGTTGCACGCCGTGTGCCATCACACCCCCCGGCACCTCAATACTTAAGCCCTTTTATGTACCCAGAAACACTCGATTTCCTGGAAAATCCGGCGGGGGAGTGCCCCCCCTTTGGTGCCCTTGCATGCGCCCACGGCGGTGGCAAGGCCGGCCCTCTTACACACGGCATGCCCACGACCTACTGAGGTGTCACGAGGGTGGCGGCGCCCTAGGTGGGGCCACAACGCCTCCCACCTCACTACTTCGATGAGGGGGCCACTAGCACAACCACCACACCCTCTTGCAAGTGCCACCATGGCAAGGGGTGGGGCGCGACACCACGAGCGCCACTCCAGACGTGTACCCTGAGTGTGCACCTTCGTTTTGCCACCCCACCCCCCGCCATCCACGCTCTACAAGCCGAGCTATGAGGCGCACAATGGGCAAGTGCTCTTCATGCATGAACCCTTAACCCTTAACTCCTTAAACCCTAAACCCTAAAGCCTAAAGCCTAAAGCCACAACGCCTCCCACCTCACTACTTCGATGAGGGAGCCACTAGCACAACCACCACACCCTCTTGCAAGTGCCACCATGGCAAGGGGTGGGGCGCGACACCACGAGCGCCACTCCAGACGTGTACCCTGAGTGTGCACCTTCGTTTTGCCACCCCACCCCCCGCCATCCACGCTCTACAAGCCGAGCTATGAGGCGCACAATGGGAAAGTGCTCTTCATGCATAAACCCTAAACCCTAAATAGCCCTTGCATGCGCCCACGGCGGTGGCAAGGCCGGCCCTCTTACACACGGCATGCCCACGACCTACTGAGGTGCCACGAGGGTGGCGGCGCCCTAGGTGGCAGGGTTGCACCCCACGTCACTTTACACTGACGTGCGGCTCCGTGCGCACGCGTGCGCACCGCGTGCGCACGTCGCACGGCAGGGAACGGCACTTTCGCACGGCTGCTTGTGTTAATCCCCCAGGGGAATGAAGAAACAGGCTGCGCTGGGCCACAATAGGCTGAACAATGCATACAACCTCACTGCACATATATCCTATGCATTGAGATGATGTATGCAACATTGTAAACGGCGGTGATGTGCAGTTGCATCTCATTTGCAGCCGCAATAGCAGGCCGGCAGCTGTTGTCTAGCTGGATTACATTACTGTCTGACAGCGTCTGACAACGTGCGCACGGCAGTGCTCACAGCCGTGCGGCCGTGCGCACGCGTGCGGAACGCGTGCGCGTGCGCACGCGTGCGCCGTGCGGTGCAACCCTGCTAGGTGGGGCCACAACGCCTCCCACCTCACTAGTTCGATGAGGGGGCCACTAGCACAACCACCACACCCTCTTGCAAGTGCCACCATGGCAAGGGGTGGGGCGCGACACCATGAGCGCCACTCCAGACGTGTACCCTGAGTGTGCACCTTCGTTTTGCTACCCCACCCCCCGCCATCCACGCTCTACAAGCCGAGCTATGAGGCACAATGGCAAGTGCTCTTCATGCACCCACCCTAAACCCTTAAACCCTTAAACCCTAAGGCCCGTCAGCGGTATTGCCACTAGCTGCCGGACGAGGCACTTTCAGAGCGGGCGGACGGTTTCACGGCGTACGGACAGATAGAGAGCCTGCACGGAAGGCGCCTCCACGCGTGCTGCCATGAGTTCTACCAATGCTGCCGCCACACAGAAGCCGCAGCGCGCCAGCGCCACACACGAGAGTATTTCTGAGGCACTGCCTGGCACGCACCCCAGCCACGAGATGCATCATTCGAGATGGATTTCCCAGCTACGATAGGCAAGCGAGCACGCGGCAAGAAGCCAAGGAGCCACAAGAGTTAGACAGGGGTGCACCTTGCGTTGCGAGATCTGCTGCATACAGCCCAGCGGCGCACACAATAGACAAACTGGGTTTAACATAGGATAATTCGCAATGCTAACGTCGCAACGAGTGCAGGAAGATCTCAATGCTGCTAGAACACAATGCAGAAGTAGATGCTGCCAACCACGAAGATGGTGCGACTGCAAAAGCGTCAAATGCTGCTGCGCTGCCGGGGGCGCCGCACTCTACAGTGGCTGCTGCCCGCCCGTGCCATGCAGTTGCCTCCGCAAGCGCCGCGCCGAGGCCCCGCGCCTCGCCTTGGCCAGGGCACAGTTCTCAGGGGCTGTTTGTGCAAGGGGCCGGCGGGCATGGGCCCCCATCGAATGCACACAAGCAACACTGCGGACACTCTCCAAGCGCCAGCTCGCTTTGCTGGAGGCGGCAGCAACTGCACAGGCAGCACGTTGGAATCAGCCGAGCTCTGACCTGCCGTGCGGCTGGCGGAGGCAAAGCCAGCGGCCCCCGACAGACCGCTGACGCCTGTACATATGTTGCAAATGTAAGGAGCACAACAGATGTGCCCTTGAACACAACGACAAGACATCGCACCTTCATTGATGGGCGTCTATGTGAGCCGTCAAGGCGGCGACGCCAACGGCGAGGCTGGACAAGGCATGCGACATCGGACATGGGCGACCAGCGGCTGCAGTCCATGTCACATGGCCAACGACCTGTTCGCGCACCAACGAAACCCATATCAGTGCTGATTCATTTTGCAGCACGTCAAACGACGCAGCCACGCGCCAGCTGAGGTGACGGCAGTGGCGGCGTACGGCATAGAGCTGGCGCCGACGGCCGGTCGAACCCCCCCCCCCCCCAAATCCTTCCCACGTTGTCCTGGCTGCATCTGCAGCGACCCACAAGGCCGGCAGAGCTCACCCAGGGCGGCTGCCACCGCTCCGACTGCACAGCTGGCAGGAGCCAGGAGAAGGCGGGCGCGGTGACAGGAGCACGACTATGGAGCGGGAAAGAAAGGTACGTCTAGCCCACGTCTTCAGGGCGGCTACAAGACGGCACGGCTGCAAGACGGCACGGCGCTGCTCGTCCGCACCCAGGTCGCCATGCCCACACCCGGGCCGATGACCACCACAGGCGGAGCCACCTGCAGGCCGGCAGCAGAGACAACTGCGAATGCCATGCGGGCTCCCAAACCCCGCAACGACATGCAGCAAGAGCACCACCGCTCTTAACAACATGTTTCTGGCTGCCACGTTGCCGAGCGTCATCACCCGGAGATGATGCGGAGGCACGGCTGCTCGACGAGGTGCACAACATGCACTGCCCGAGCTGCACAGGGGCTGCCGCGATGGGCGGGATTCGTGCATTGGAGAGTGCAGAGTGGTGCTCCTGCAGGCTCGGGAGGCAATAGACGAGTGACGCAAGGGGAATTCCCCTGCAATGCGAACGAGGCCGCTGGCACGAGGTCGCACGCTTACCTTGGTTGTGATGCGGCTGCCTGATGGTGGCTTGCCACCAAGAGCGGCCGCTTCGCCGCGCTGATGAAGCGCCAGCTGTGAGGCATGGTGGACGCATTGAGTTGGCAATGATGGTGTTGTGGTGGCTTTGTGGCAAAACAGCAGCAAAAGGCCCCCGCAACAGCAGGCACAGTCACTGCGCGGGCTTCTTGCCATGACTCGGGGGATGCGGAGGCGCGCAATAGCTTGGCCGAAAGAGCAACATGGGTGTAAGAAGGGAAGCGGCGGAAGCAACATGCTGAGCCGCAGCGGCGATCCGAACAGCGACAGCTGTCTCGAGGCAGGAGGCGGCCGTCACATGGTGTTGAAGGCGGCGGTGACGAAGGGACAGCCGGCAGCGGACTGGCCGACGGTGGCAGCCAGCATGGCCGCCGGCCTGCAACCGTAGGCTGGAAGCGGCGGCGACGTGGAGGGCTGGGCCGAGTCTTGGCGGCCCAAGTAAGGCCCGCGGCCGGGAGAGGACGGAGGCGGCAGGGCAAATGGCTGGGCCGCAGCCGCAGCGATGGCGCCGGCCGCCAGGATGCTGGAGGCGGCAGATCAGAGGGCCGAGCCGCAGTGGCTGCCCAAGTGGGTGGCTGCCAAGAGGCGGCGGTGCGGCGGCACAGCAGCCCCATGGCCAGTGGCACGGAGAGCTGAAGCAGTCGGCTGCCAGCAGGCTGAAGGCCGCAGCCGCCATAGAGGAACCGGCCATGGCGGAGGGCCGGCCTGCGGCGGCCTGCCGCCACTGAAAGCGCTCCTGTGCGCATGCAATGCACTTGCCGACCCTAAACAGTGCACATAGTCTGCTCCCCAGCACGACAGACTTGTGGCCGCTGCCTACTCCCAGCCCCGGCTGCATCTACAAAAGCATTTTGCGCACAGCCAGCAGCTCGCTCTGACAGCCAGCGGACATCAGGCACCATCTAGCCGAACAAGACCCGACATGTAGAAAGCTTGTGGGTCGACAACGAGGAGAGGCAGAGGTGGGTGACGCCGCTGAAAACGTCCCGTGGCAATGAGTGGTGACCGGCAGAACGCCATGACCAGACGTATAAACGGCAGCTAGAGATGAGGTGGCAAACTGAAGAGGGTTCGACAGGGAACAGCAGCGATGTGGGCGCCGCCCTTGGGAAACGCGATGCACGCGGAGCATTGGTCTCTTGTTCTGAAGCAGCGTCAACGCACCAATATGTCGGCTGCCTACGCGACTGAGCAGCGGCGGGACATCACGCTCACCTCATCGAAGCGGCGTCATGCAGCTGCGATGCGACGCCAACCGAGAGCGTCCCGTTCCGCAGCAGCGCCTCAAGCGCGCCCACAGCGATCCGATCCTGGACACCAGTACCAGCACAGATCAGCAGAACCACCGAGCTTCCGCTGCCGGCTGTCGTCAAAGCACCAGGAGCACGACTGCCAGCAGCGACCCGCGGCTGCAGCACACAAAGTCCCTCCCGCGTGCACTTTGATGTAGGACAGTGCGTCGGCGTGTTGTACATCATATGGCGCACTCTCGCCACAGGATCCCGGCTGCCAAGCGCACTTCTCAGCGCGCCGCAAAAGCCCACCCCGGCGCACTGCCGCCCTGTCCGCAGAGGCGGCAGGCGCCTGCACAGCCCCGAAGACGCCGGCCCTAAACCTTACCGCACAGCCTGCAGGGGACGGCAGCCTGCAGCGGACATGAACCCACCGGCAAGTCTGACCGCTGCGCAGTGGCCCGACACCGCAAAGGGTGCAATGTTGCATCCATTCGCGCTGCAGCGTCCGCTTCTCTGAAGCCAGGTGCAATGACACCGGTCGAACAGCACACCCGTTTGCGCTCACCTTCTGCGCTGCCATCGCGAGCGTCCGGAGGTTGGCGGCGGCAGAGCTGCCTGCACGTGGTGAGACGCTGTTGAAGAAGGACCTGGTTGATGGTCTGCCGATGCCGCCTGCAGGTGCACCAGAGTGCGGCGCCCGGGCCGACAGGCAGCACAGGTAGCAGACAGGTGTGAGGGCGGCCAGTCAAACGTGCACCCTGAAAACTCTGCCAGAAGAGAGTGCCTCCGGCAGGTGCCCTGCTGCCCTCGGTGGCGCGAGTCAGCCACGGCGCCGCGACGCCCGGCATGCCATGGCCCAATAGATGGCTGGCCGGCCGACAGCGGCTGCAGGGCGCAACCGTGTAGCATTCAATGATCATCGAGTGTGCTCCGCAGCCTGCGACACCCAGCAGGCGGCGCCTCGACAGGTGCACTCGTGCATCTGGTGCCCCACTACAAACTGCTCTGGCGCAAGGCTGCCTAAAAACAGAGCGACTGCAGATCGGGGCAGGGCACCAGGAAAGCTGTGCACTATGACCTTTCCAAGCCGGTGGGTGGTGCACGGCGCGGCGTGCGCCCACGGAGCTGCTTGTGGGTGAGACGGCCTTCAGACTCGAGCGCTGCAGTCGTGGCAGCCTCCTCGTGGGACAGCGCCATCGGCTGGCCTCCTGGGCACACAGCAGCTCACCCGAGTCTGCAAGCTGTTGGTGCCGCCGGCCACGCCCAGGTCCACCTTCCAGCCTGAGTGCACGGTTGGGAACATCGATCAGGGTGTCCGGCACAGAGAGGTCAGGAGAGCACGATCAGTCCACGTCAAGGACAGCCGATCGCAGCAGCAGCAGCACCACCAGCGCTGAGGCAAATGTTGCACAGCCCAAATGGCACAACATGGGCAGCCGCAGCACCGGCGCCGGCCGGTCCATCGCCTGCAGCCGCGTTGCAGTCACCAGACATGTGCGTACATGTCAAATATTGAAGCAGGTGCAGCATGTGACTAGCTGTGGCGACCTGCCTTGACTGGGTTCCAGGCGTCTGCCAGGCTGGAGGCTGCAGCTTGCAGATGTGCAGTAGAATCAAAGGTGGCAGCGCGAGTCTGCAACACTGAGTGCTGATGTTGTCAACCTCCAATAGCAGGTACACTTTATCACCGTGAGTGGTAGGAACCCAACGAGATTCAGCCTGGGATGGCCTTCATTCGAGACACACTTCTTTGTAGCCTGTGTGTCTGCACCTGACAGGACCAACTCGATGCATGAGACCTATTCGGTGGCACATTCGTAACACTCGTAGATTGTCTACTACCTGTCCCAATCGTTTCGCTGGTCACCCCTCCATCGACCGAATACCATTCTCGAAATGCGACGGCTGTGCAGCGCACTGGGTGCTCACTTGTCGACCGGCATGCAGCGCATGTTTGTGGCCGCAAGATCATGTCAGTGCATCCACACCCGCTGTCACACTTCACCATACAGCCAATGTCGAACTTTTGCCAGCTTAAAGCGGCCACGCACAAAAGCCGCCCACCAGGAAGATGGTAGCCACGGCGCCAGCGCTCACGAAACCGATCACTTTCTGCAAGGCAGAAGAGACAACGAGTCAAGTGAGCTGCACAGCAGCGCCGCATTCACAGCTTGCAATGCAAGACAGGTTGGGCAACAACGATGCGAGGTTCTGAAAACACAGCTTTACATGACGGTTCCAGTCTCACCTTGCGAATCTTCTTGGACAGCTGGAAGTCTGGCACGGTCTGCATGCCGGTGCCTGAACATAGAAAGTAAGTTCAATCAGGCTGCTGCAAATGCCGGTGAACATGCTAGTTGGAGAGACTACCACAACAAGTCAGGATGGTCCCACAAGCTCGTAGCACGATCCAGTCTTACCATCAACGTCCCAGACATCCGCCTGCATTTTCAAGCGGATGTTTCAATGATCGAGGACCACACAATATATTGTACACAGCCATGCATTGTGCACGTCAGCAACACATTGTAAGAGCAGGCGCAGAGCAGAGCAGAGCGGAGCAGAGTCTGTTAAGATCAAGCACTCACAATGGCTATGGATCATAAACCAGCAACGCCGGACGCCACCTCAGACGCCCCCAGGAAGAACAGCGGCAACACCTCCAGGCGCTCCAGCGGCCCGGCATGCTTGTTGACTAGGTACGACACGAGGTAGCCCAACGCCACCTGCATTCAGGTGCCTTGACTCGACGCAACGCCCGTCTGCAGAATCCAACGAGTTGCAATGCCCATGTGATGTGGTTGCAGTGTCAGCCTGATTGTCGCATGCTGGCTGATGCACAACAGGCCGCGTGTAGCAGTGATGTGCAGTTAGGCGCGAAGCAAGGGCTTGATTGCGCATTCGAACGCACCAGCAGAGCTCCTCCAAACACAACACGCCGCCGGCGCTCCTCGGCATCGATATTGACCGCATTGCGCGCTGCTTCCTGCCGTGCCTCGAAACGCTCGGCCGCTGTGCGCTGCAGGGATCGCGAAAACGCTGTGTTCAGGGCATTTGGATGCGGTACTGCTCGCACTTCCATGTTGTGCATGTTCCCACACCAGCCGGACCAGAGAGGCGCACATTCCAGGCGGGGGCTCACCTGATCAAGCTTGTCCCCAAACGGGATGGCGACGCCTAGGCGGTCCGTCGTGCCGACTCCTGGCCGGAAGAAAAACTTCCAAAGCTGCGTGACCTTGCCGTCCACCTGCTCGACAAGACATGCCAAGGATCGATCGGCTGGCATCGGACACGCAGGTTAAGCGCTCACAGGGTGTGCGGAGTGACGCGTATGTGAAATTCACACTGCTCGCTCGCCTGCTTCGACTCCTCGCCACCCTTTCGGTATTCAGCCCGCGGTGCAAGCTGCGCTGCACGCCTGCTCCTAATGCCACCACGTTTGGGCCTGCTGCGCGGTCCACCCAAGCCTGCGACCACAGAGGGTCGCAGTAGAGATTGCCTGCACGCCAGCATTGCGATGGACGCGGCCCTCCTGCGTTGTGCTGCGTGCAGCAGCCGGTGCACCTCCGCGTTCTGTACATGTCATCAGCTTCTCGGTCCATCCGACAAGGGGTGTGCTGCCGTCGTGGCATCGAGGCGCTGAATGCCGGATGGGTGTGATTGTGATCGGGGCCACTGACGCTTCCTTCCTTTTCAGTAAATCTCCAGCATCTGCAGTGTCCTGGCGCTTGCTCGCTGGGTCAACCTGCACATCTGCGACTGCTGTGGCGAGCAAAAGCGATGGCAGCATTGCTGCACCGCACTGCGACAGCTGCATGTGGACTAGACAGCCTGATTGGATCCCGCATCTTGCAACACGGGTGCCCTGGGGCAGCTGCCCGCCACATGCACCAGCGGCGCCGCCCACGGCCAGCGCACGCGGCGCGGCGCACTGTCGAGACGCCGAAGGCCCCTGGATCAGAGTCTGACTTCACGGGTCTTCCTTCAAACAAGGATGACATCCCCGTCACGACGCCAGCCAGCAGCCGGCAGATGGAAGTGAGGGCCTGTTCCAGCTGCTGCAGTGCGTTTTCATTAGTGTGGTGCTGTTGCATGTGCTGTGTTGCAAGTATGGCGTACATATTGCAGTCATGAAGATGCGACACTCCCTTGCGGTTACGCTACCCGGCTGCACACGACATGCACGGCAGTCTTGGAGGCGCTTGTTCTGGCGCTTGGCTCTAGTCTTGACCCAGCACTGCCGCAGGAGCACATGGAGACGGTTCGCAAGGACTTCAGGTTTGTCTTCAAAGACATCATGGACCGCGACCACTTTGAGGACAAGATCTACTTCCGGGACCCCATCACGACAAACTTCAACTCCTTCCGAGGTGTGGCGGTCCTCGCTGCTGCGGTGCGGCTGCGGCAGCCATCACCAGACAAAATGCGCTGCATAGCTGCCGGCTGCTGAACAGTTGCAGCAGCACCAGGGGCGCTCTCCTCCACACATCGACGAGCCAGCTGCTGCATATCATGGGGCCGCTAGCTACTTAGAGGGCGCCCCTGGATGGCGCAAGCATTCTGTGAGCTGTCATCGGCTTGCTGTGGGCCGCCGTCATGCAGGCGACGTGCGCATCGAGGCCGACCTTCGCATGAAGCCCTCAACGCCGAGGACTCCTGACGTTTCCTCGATCATGTGCTTTGCAGCCTACCGGTTTGTGGTCCAGTTCCTGCGGTACTTCCTTGCACCCATCTTCGAGATTCACGAGCTTCGGGAAGCCGGGGACTCGGTCATTCTGGTCAAATGGAGCTGGACAATGAACTTCTGGTGGAACCGGTACAACTTCCCCTTCAAATACATCTGGGACCCTCAGCTGGCGTTCAGCGGCATATCCCTGCTGGGCTACAACGCCGAGACAGGTGTGTGGGTATGCACTGCAGACGGTGAATCACAGCCAGGGTCGTGATTGAGTGTGCACCTCGCCTGAGCAGCAGACGTTATATTCGCAGTGGCGCCGCTGTGTCACTATGCAGCTTCACGTTCACGAACGTAGAGTGCGGTGTCTGCTTTTCTAAGATCAACACCGCAATCGACTGCCAGTTTGTCAGGAAAGCCTGGCCGATCAGCCAGCAGCGTCACCGGACCCAGCACCCATCCATGACTCACTGATGCAGGCAAGTGGAACAAGCACGTCGACGCATGGGATGCCATCGAGGACAACGAGTTCCCCAGCTTGGAGGGTTTCAAGTTCGCCTTCAGCCAGATGTTCCAGGTGTCAAAGCCGCCAAACCGGTTCACGCCCGAGTACCAGATCTTCAAAAAGTACAAGGGCTGGGAGATCCGAAGGTGTGCCGCGCTTGCCTTTGCACAGCTCAGCAGTCAGCATGCCATTCAAGAGCCGAACCCGGCAGAGCCTGGCAGAGCCATACGGCACGCCCATAGCGGGGAAGGCAATCGATGTCGGTGCCGCCGTCAGCAACCCTGCCTAGTAATGGACGGTTGTTGCATTGCTCTTGGGTTGGAGTCGCACTTGAAAGGTTTGATGGCGCGCTTTGAGAAGTGGCACATCGGCTGCCGCATCCCCCAATGGCCTGTGGCCTGCGCGCAGGTATCAGCCCTTCATCTCGGCGACGATCTCGCTGGCCGACCTGCAAGCCAGCAGCGACGCAGTCGGCTCGGGGCCGGGCATCCAGGTGGAGGCGGAACGGGCGCAGCGCGACAAGGCCGAGGTGCTGCTGGAGCGCTACCTTGCGCTGGGCAACGACCGGGAGGAGTTTTTCGAGCTGACAACGCCGCTCTTCGTGTCCAGCGGGGAGGTGTACAGCCTCCTGGTGCCAGGCTACGAGGTGAGCAGATGTCGCATCACAACTTGGGGTTTCAACTTCCCAAATATTCGGCACCGGCACAGCAGCTTCCGTGGCCAGGATGCGAGATTTGAGGCTGGAAGAGTGGTCAGAACCATGCCGTATCCGACTGGAGGTCGCAGCAGCAGCTTCATGCCAGTCAAGCCTGCTGCACCGTCTACCGCCGTGCACTATCAGCACCGCTGTATGGAGCCATTGTCTCACTCACCATCTGACTACTTGCTGCCGTGCATGATGTGCAGACCCTGGAGGATCTGCCCAAGCCGTACAAGGAGGGCCTGGTCAATCTGAAAGCTCACCCGGAGCGCTGGTTTGCCGCCACCAACTTCAGTGGTGCGTCTTGCAGCACGCGTGGAACTTTGGACATGCTAAGAGTGATTGTGCAAGGATGACGGGTGTCTCGAAATGTTTCGCTGATGGTGAATCTCGAACAGTGTTACAGGAAGTCGTAAGGTGTGCGGCCCGTTCTGACTGCTGGTTGCGCTGCGACGCACGCAGGCAAGCCCTCAGACGAGGACCTGCAGCAGAAGGTGAGCTTCGTGCGCGAGCAACTCAAACGGGAGGGAAGTGAGGCTGCCGACGACAGCTGGGTGTTTGCCCGCTACAACAAGGACAGCTGGCCACGAGGGCCCTTCCGCCGCAATGATGTGCTTGTGCCGCTCAAGGAGGACAGCATAGACCTCTGGCGAGGCGTGGACTGGGACTTTGTCACGCGCATCGTGGATCACTCTGTCTGACGCTACCAGGTGCACAGACTAGGTTCTGTGGTGCGCCGCAAGCAGCTGGGGTGGTGGGGTGGGAGTCTGTAGGTAGTCTCACAGGATGCGACATGCAGAGGGACTATCAGATATGGATTGGATTGGGTCATGTAATCCATGAAAGGAACCGACCTTCACCATGCTCACCTTCGCGAGCCTGTCCGCGTTCCAACCTGATTTCTGTTCCCATGCTAAGCCGCAGCGCTTTTGCAGCGCAAGCACAGCGCCCAACAGCAGCGGAAATAGCAACAGGGAAAGCGGCACGGTACAGTCGGTACTGAGGTGCACAGGGCTGCATTGCTGCCATCCATGGGTCCATGCCATTGCCGGTGTGCTGCCATCCACCGGCCCTCCTCTGACGACAAGCAGGACGCCATTGGCGGGCTGACAGCAGCTCTGCGCCGCTGATGCAATAGCGGCGCTGGCGGTAGCAGGCACCGCCGCTGCCGTGGCCGCCGGCTGCCGCTAGGGTCGGGGGCGCTGGCGGCAGCGGCTGCGGCTGCGCTGACTGTGTGATGCGGCCCTCGTTGTCGCCAGCCAAGGGGGCATGACAGACTTGCATCGAAGCTGATGTCAGCCAGCGCGCCGAGGCAGGCCACGCCTGAGGGAGTGTCCAGCCGGCGCCAACGTTGGCAGCGCCGAACGAGGGGCGCGGCGGGTTGTCCGACAGCATTGCCTCTGCTGCTGGCAAATTTGCAGAGAGTCGGGTGGGCAGCAACAGCGGCGGCAGCAGCGGCGGCGGGCCGGATGGTCTGCCGAGCGGCATCCTTCAGGTCACCTACTGGCGCAGCAACCATATCAGATGTCAGAGTTGCCCTTGAAAAAGTCCTGATGCGGCGCTGACTTGATGTTGTGAGAACGCACAGCAATCGGCGACATTGCTGCAGTGTGCGGGCTTTGTCCGTGAGCTCAGCACGTCTGTCACGACTCGGCACGGCCAGCATCCGACACAGAATGCCTCGGCTCCCGTCTCACCTCATAGGCATGAACGACGGCAACATGCGTCCCACAGCGCTGCGGCGACCTCCTGATCGCAGGCAGCTGGCGCGACCGGCACGCTTCTGATGTCTGCGCGATGTGTGCAGCACGAGCGTCGCACGCTATTTCGCCGGCACATGATGTCAGCAGTGTCCATCTTCAACTCGAGGTGCTCGGCCAAGGTGAGTCAGCCGTCCACCTGTCGGGCTTGTAGCCATGCTGGACTGGTCGCCATAAGCACCGACTCTTTGCGCAAAGGTACAGCCGCACACATGCCGCCCACCTGACGCCAGACGGCCTGAGCTGATGTTGCGCAGCGGCCAGTCGAGAATCGGCAGCGGGGCCGCAAGCGCGGCTGCGGGCGTGCCAGGGGGTGCTGACATTGCAGGGGCTGCGAACAGGCCCCGGGCATAGTACCTGCAGGCGGGGGAGGACCCTGGCACTCGGCACGAGCAGGGCTGGAGGAGGACACACGGCATGCAGACTGGTCTTTCAAGCAGACACGAGCCAGTGGACTTGACAGCCCGCAAGTGATCTGCAGCCTCGTACCCAAGCCTGACGAGACAGGCCAGCAGCCCTCGCATCCCCAGACCCTGCTGTACCCTCTTTGAAGAGTAAAGCTGCGCACCCTGCCGGCTCCGGCTGCGCTGTGGCAACAGCGTGCACGCTGGTGGCGGCGGCGTCCCAGATGGGAGAGAACAGCGCCGACAAGACCCAGATGCCCGGCGGCCGGCCCAGCGTCTTTGAGGCGTCCCATATGTTGGAGTGCACGGCGCCGGGGTCGACCGCCATCGCCGTCTGTGCGAATGGGAGGACGTGCCGCTCAGCGAAGATCAGTGCGATGAGCACGACCGGAACAGCACCACAGATGTTGTGCAGATGCCGGCTGGGAGGGAGGTCTGAGCATTGAAGTGGCGGCCACACGCTCAGGCATGCTCAGGCACGCATTGCTGCGTGGTTAGTCGCCAAAACAATCGCACCACCCCCTTGTCGCCCCACCGCCGCTGTAGCTCGCTGGTCAGCAGCACTGATGCCAACTTGCAGTTTCTGTAGGCGCCACCCTCCCACCAGTCCCTGCATGGCATCAGCTGCCATTGAGGGGGACAAACAGGCCAAGCGCCAGAACCACAGATGCGTCACCTGCCAGAATGCGGTGGTGATGAACCCTTCTCTGACCTGCGATGCAGGGACGAGTGTCGCTGCAGAGGGTGTGCATGTGAAACTCGCACGTGAAGAAGCTGTCGAGGTCCCGAGGCAGGGCGGCCTTTCGGTGCATGACCGAGGCGACCGTGACAATGCGTGATGAGCTGGCCGCCCAGAGCAGCGGGCTCAGCCGCTGCGCCAGCGCAAACGGTCCGAGCACATTCACCTGTGAGTGTGAGAGGTAGGGGCCCAGCCGGAAGCTCAGCACTGCGCTCTGGCTGCTCGGAGGGTCACAGTACCTGCGAAAGCTGTGCACGGGTGCACAGACAGCTCGGCCGGTTTCAAATACGACACACAGCAACGGTCGCACCTGAGGAATGCCAGCGACGCCGGCGTCTGTGTGCCAGGAGGCCCTGCCCATGAAGTTTGCGCCCGCGTTGTTCACCAGCGCGTGCAGCGGCGCGCCGCCCAGCTGCGACGTGAACTCCCTGGCAAAGCGCTCGATGGAGTCCAGGCTACCCAGGTCCATGGCTGGAGCCGCGTGCGCGCGGCTGCTGCAGCACATGACATCGACCAGCTGTTGGCGGGTTTCGTCGTCGCGACTGCATGTCCATTTGCGACTGCACTTCAGACTGCTGGCAAGCAGCGCCCGTCCAGGTCCAGGGTGAGAGCAAGCGCCCACATGTCAGCCACCGCGGCAGCAATGGCGGCGGCGTTCACATCGGTGACGTACACCTCCGCGCCCATCACTGACAGCAGTCGCGCTGTGTGGAAGCCGATGCCCCGGCCGCTGCCTGCAGTGCAGAGCTGCCTGGTCGAAAGGGGCGGCGTCGAGGCTGCGAGGCTGCACTGAGGGCCTCAACGGTGCAGCTGGCTTGGGTCTCAGCGTGTCACCTGTAACTAGGACGGTCTTTCCGGCGAGGGACGGGTACCCTCCCAGCCTGAAACCCAGCGGCAGTTGAGCTTGCTGCTGTGCCGAGCGCTGCGGTGCAGCAAGCTGTGCTCGCACGTGCTGCCCCTCTCGCCGCGCTGCTGCTCGCGTCCTCACTGTCCTCACTGTGCTCAGCTCTGGCCGCGCTGAGAGTCTTACTGGTGTGCACATCATTCCTTCCCTCCGCAACTGATGGCACATGCAGGAGCTGGCACTTTGAAAGCCCGAACAACTCAGTATTGGGCCTGCAAACGGGTTCATGATGTCGATGTTTCTGCCACGGGCTCCCGGAAAGAATTCGACAGCAGAGAGAGTCTGCTGGTATGTGTGCCGAGGTTGATCTGAGATCGTCACTTGGGGGTCAGAGCAGTGAGCCAGCAGTGGAGCCAAAAAGCGCTGCGGGACGTCAGCGATGACCAAACGAATGTAGTATTGGTTGGCATACACGCCTGGCTGCACTTCCGAACGAAGGATCTCAAGGATCTCAGATTCAGCAGGTGGTGTCGGAAAAGTGGAAAAGTGAGCCATGACACACTTGTATGTTTTGCAAGTGCACTCTGCGAGCCGCAACTGGTGGCCAGAACGCATCGGTGAAGCACTCACGATGCGCGCAACCGTATTTCCTGCTCAAAGTTGTTGCGCCTGCACGTGCCAGCGCAGCCTCCAGCGGTGCCCAGCCCGGGCGGCCAGCCAACCAGCGCAGCCGTCGTTGCAGCACGCGGGATGCTGTTACCGTGCAGCACCACACGCATTCGCCTCCAGCATGCTGCGAAAGGTGAACAAGTTCGCAAGTATCCGACGTCAGCACGCAAACCTTTGACGTCCCGAGCGCTGGCCAACCAGCAGCGTGTCTCTGTCCAACTGAGCAAGTTCTGAGACTGGACGATTCGTGCTCGCAGAGGCTGCAGACCTCTGCAAAGCCGGCCGTGGCCGCACAGCCGCACGCCGCGATGAGCCCGAGAGGCTCAGAACAGTGTCCAGCAGCAGGGGCGCCCATGCCGGCACCGCCACCCGCACACAGCCTGACGCAAGCAGCCGCCGCAGCGTTTGACGACGCCGCCCTGCTCCTGGTTGCCGGCCTGGCAAGCGGGGTCCTGGCGCCGGTGGCGCTCGCAGCGGAGGCTGGGGACATCGCGGCGTACGACAACGCCGCGGGCTCCGAGAGCCTGCGCACAGTCTTTGGCGTCGGCTATGTGCTGCTGGTTGGCATCTTTGCAGTGCGGCTGCTCACGAAGCGGGCGAAGCGCGCCAAGTCAGAGGTAAGCTCCAGTCCTGTCTTTGTCGCCACGCCGCCATGGCATGGCAGCGATCGTTTGGGAGGAAGCACGTGCTGCCGGAGTCAGTCGACGAGCGGCTGGACAGGTGACTGGCCCTGCCTCGCAGCGGACCGTTGGTCGCCCGCCTTGACAAAAGCAGCTCGCCTGCAGAGACTGCATCAGCAGGCGGCTCACCGAGGCCGATTGTCCTCCCGCAGCGCCTGGCGGGAAAACGAGAGGACGGCCTGGAGCAGTCGCAGGTCAGTTCGCCGCAGCCGCAGCTCGATGCCGCTGAGGAGGGCCGCACCACCGTCTGGGGCGCGCTCTAGTGAGCGTTTTCGCACAATGGAAGGCTGTGCTCTTGTTCTCCGCGCGGCAGCCATCCTTGCATGAGATGCGCAGGTCAGCCGGTGCGCACATGCCGGTACAAAGCCACCCGAAATCTCGTCGTCTCGACGAGGTGCTCGACATTGACTGCTGCCACAGCTCATGCCGTGCACATGCAGCTGCCAGCTGGTGTGGCGGCACCCGCAGGAGCGCCCTGCTGAGTCACGGAAGCGACATGGACGCTGAGAAGCACCTTTTGGCTGCACACCCGCAGCGGCGCAGCGCAGGCGGCCTTCTTGTTCACGGTGCTGTTGACGCTGACCACCAACCTCGCCGGCTACTTTGACGCCAAGCCGCTGCCCGCCAACTACACCGCGCGCAACATCACAGCCGCAGTCAAGACGGCCGTCGAGGTGTTGCTGCCATGCGCTCTGTGCCTCACTGTCAACCGTCAGCGCGTCAGCATCGTTCTGAGGACCGCTGCGCATCCGGATCGTGGGCAGACTGCTGGTGTGCTAGCCGAGACCATCAGGGCTGGAAACCTGCCGTGATGGCACCTGAGCTTCGAAGTTGCCACAGAAAGGGTGAAGATTTGCTCAGTTGCCTGCCAGCTCACCATGAATGTGAACACTCTACGCTGTCGCCGCAGGGGCTGGCGTACCTGCTGACATTCATCTTCGGCGCCAACTCGCTGGGCCTGCTTGCCCTGGCGGTGCAGCTGGCGCTGTTTCCAGACGCCGCCACCAGCCCGGCTGAAGGAGTCAAGGTTGCAGACCGCAACGCGCTGCCCAAGATCAAGCTGACGGACAATATCTATGACATCCGACGGGCCTTCGAGGAGGTGCAGCAGCAGGCTAGCAAAGGCAGTGGCAGCGACAGCAGCAGAAAATGAGTAATCCGTTGGAGCAGCCGCCTTAGATGTGCCTCGCAGTGATGCACGCATGGACTGAGGTACCTGCTCAATGCCTTGCCTGGGCATTCTGCACCTGCCCTGAGAGAATCCGAACCTGTGGGGCAGTTGCGCCAGCGCCGGCAACCGCTGCGCCAGGCCTGCCAGCGTCATGCCTCTAGCATGGGTATGAACGAATGTAATTTCTGCAAATGGCATTCACCATCATTCACAGCCGAGTTTAGATTTGAATTGGTCTCGAGACAACGTCGCTTCCGACAACTGTTTGCTGCAGAATGGTGCCCAAAACGCTGCGTGCGGCCGTGCGATCGATCCTCTTCTTGTTTTGCTTCCTTTGCAATCCGCAACTACTGCAGAACGTGCGTTGTAACTCCTGAAGCGCTGGTCAGCAGCTGCGCAAGCATCTGCTGGCCGCTGTCCCAACTTGGTTGAACACAGATTTTGGTTCGAGTCCTGCACTGTTGCACGTGCAATCCTGATACTGGCAGGCGGTCGAGCCTGTCACGTTCCCCTGTATATGCGAAGAGCCGTCATTGCAATTGCGCCGACAAGGGGCTTGAGATCGGCAATGCCTGGCAGCCGCGCCGATCAAGGTCTGCGTTGACGAGCAAGCCTGCGGTTGACAGCTGCAGCAAGGTAGATTCTGCTGCTGAGCAGCCCTCGTCTCAACCTGCACAAAGCAGCGCGACTCGGCAGGGACCGGCGAGTGCGTGCAGCAGCCTGTGCACCCGGCATGGCGGACCGGGCATTCGACCGCATGTTCAACGATGCGCAAGCCCGCGAGGCGGCTGCAGAGGAGTCGTACTTTGCCAGCCAGCCCCGAAAACGCACCTCGGCGGACGACGAGGAGGACCTGCGAAAGGCGGCAGCGCCAATGACGGCGGCGGACGCAATCGCGCGCATCCTGCTCGCCTGGAAGGACCGAGATTTCTTCAGGCGCGCATCAGATGAGGCCTGTCCAGCTGAGCGAGGCAGCCGCCATCAAGGCGGCATGCTCGGTGCAGGCCGTGGTCACCGTCAACCCCACAAGCAAGAGGGCGCGTATCATGCCGCATGATGGTCCTTGGACGGCGGCCTGCAGGCTGCACAGCACCAAGCGAACAGTGTGAACCTCCTGTCAGCGAAACAGCCCTGGCCGCAGGCTGCTGCAGCTGCCGCGGCCGGAGGCAGACGCCCTGGGGCGGCCGACGTGGGCGGGCGTGCCCGGGGATGTGTCGCGCGCCTACCGCCGGCTCTCCATCCTGGTGCACCCCGACAAATTTGCCAGCCAGGTGCGGCACGGCTTTTGGTTCTGCATGCGACCTGTGTGGCAGCAGGACAGGGAGTTGGCTTGGCAACGGCTGGCAGCAGGCATCTTTTGTGCTCGGTCATGTGCCCTTGTTCCATCGGTCAGGCCGCAGCGCCTCCTGTTGGCCGTGCGGCGTGTCCCAATTCTGCAGGCATTCTGCGGGGTCAAGGCTGCGACTTGCCGGATAAAGCTGGTCAGTCAGTCGCCGAGGAGGAGCTCTGTGGTTTGCCCAGGAGGGGAAACTGGCGGACGCGCGGACGGCTTTCGAGGCACTGAATGAGGCGCACCGCCTGCTGCGCAACCCCGGCACCTTTGTGCGCTCCCTCACCTCCACGGGTTTAGCGCAGCGGCCTGCCGGACTGCTTGCGACGCCGCACCCCTGCCGCGGTAGACCTGGTCATCTGCGTGCATGCGCCCAGCTGCCGCCTTGTGCCTGCTTTCTGCTGGACGGGCGTCCAAAGGTCCAAGCCGCACATACGCATGATGCACGTCGGATGCAGCTTGAGCGATGTCTCGTCCCGGCACATGCCGCAGGAGCAGGCGCTGGCGAGGGAGGCTGACGCGGCACGGGCGCGGCGGCAGAAGAAGGAGGCGGAGGCCACCTTGGAAGAGCGTGTGCTGCTCAATGCACAGCAGAAGGACGCCGCCCGCGAGCTCAAGCGCCGCGAGGTGCGGCTCCCGAGCTGCAAGTCTAACAAGCGCCGCTGCAGAACGAGGAGCGCCGCCGCCAGGGCGCAGTGGCGTGCACTGCCTGCACATGCAGGAGGCGGAGTGCAGTGACATTGCACACCAGCTCACTGCCACTCGCGCCCGCTGCTCTCCGTGCTCTCGGTCTGGGCGCTGCCACCTGCTTGTTCGCTCGGCGCATGTTCCAAGCGGCCAGCGTGACCTGACCATCTCAGGAAGCTGCTGTGGCCGACCGGCAGGGCGAGAGCTTCCAAGCGGAGATGCTGCGGCAGCAGAAGGAGCGGCTGGAGGCGGTCAAGCGGAAGCGGGAAGCGGCCACCAGCAGCCGCCGCGAAGACAGCGGCGACGAGGCACCACCCGCCTCGGACGACGAGGACGCAAAGGCAGCAACAAAGAAGCTGCCCGCAGCCGAGGATGAGGGTGACAGCAATGAGGAGGCGGCAGCGGCGGCGCGGCGGCGGCAGAACGCTGCCAAACGGAGACGCGGCAAGCAGCTGCCACACAAGACGTGAATCCCCAGGTCTCAGCGGTGTTGGTGGTTTACGTGTGCGAAAATTTGCAACGTGCTAGAAAACGCTGAGGAACAGCATGACGCCCCTTCAGCTACCCCTTAGTCCCTCAATATTGAAGTCTGTTGAGAGTGCCGCGCTCGAACCAGTGAAAACAGTTGGTTCCATGGCACAGAGCAACGTGATGTAGAAGGGGGACGCGGGTAACATCGTCGCAACAACTTAACGAATTCGACCCAGCATCAGTCAGTATATGGAAAACAAAATTATGCATGGCTGTTGAAGTCCTGCCGCCAAAGCGAGTCACACAACGGCGGTTGTCTACACTTCAGCTCTGCATGGAGCTGGAAGGCAACACACTGGACGACTGCGGGTTGTGGAGGTGCTGGTCGAGTGTGTCGCCTTTCAGATCACGACTGCAATGCCGATTGACGCAACACATCGTAGCCCGGCAGCAGCAACTTCACAACGCCGCGGTGGGTGCCGACGGCAAGGTGGCCGTCGACAACTGCGGCGCACATGACCTTCGGCTGCACTCTAGGGGCCCGCTTGGGTGCGCAACCGTCTTTGCTGAGCGGCGGCTGCTGGTCGTCCAACGAGTCACCAATCCTGCCGCGCATTGCCAGCCGCTTGCCTGTCGCTGCGTCTCTGATGTCCATGAAGCGCCAGTCCCCGGATGGGCACAGCGCCAGAAACACGCCGCCGGCCCCCGGCGGCACGTACAGAAAATCGTGCCTGTCATCTTCTCCAGACCGCCAGAGGGGAGCACCTGCGCAATGTTGTCGAGTTTGTTCCGGTGCATGTCAGGGCCCGAGTCAGTTTGCGACTGTTCTACTGAGCGCCGGGGCATGCAAGGCTTCCACCAACCACGCCAAGCAATCAGCCCAGGGTTGAGCGAGCTAGCTGGCGTCTTGCCAGGCTGGCGAGGACAGGGGTGGCTTGTCACCTGTGTGGCGCAGGTCGAAGCCGGCGGCGCTGCCGTCTGTGCAGCCACAGATCACGCGCTGGCGCTCGGGTCTGTAGAAGACCGAGCTCAGGCGGCTGCCACCTACAGCAGCACGCCCATAGCTGACATTACGCATGCAAGACCTTCTGTGATGCTGCTCAAAGGCACAAGCACTTGCCTGCTTGTCAAGCCGACGCCGTGCAGGCGACTCATATACTTTTCAAAGCTTGAACCGTGGCTGGCAAGCCAACAGACCTGCTGTGCCGGCCTGCCAGTGTGCGGCTGTCAGCCCTGTGACGGTGTCAGTGAGCGCCAGCGTGCCGTCGGCCGCCGCACTCGCTGCCATGCCGCCGCTTGGTCCGGTGCCTGCCGCATAGGATGCCGAGGTGATGGCAGCCGGATCCAGAGCGAATGTTAGCAGACGACAGCTGTGCCGTCCTCAGGTGCAGCTTTCGGATGCGGCACGGCTGCACCTTCGTGGTCGTTGCGAAAGTGCATGAACCAATGAAGCAGCATGCCTGGCAGATGCAGCGCCGACAGGTGGGTGTCAGAGCCGTGCGGCCGTGCGATGGCATTGAGCGCGCCGCTGTACATGTCGTGCAGGTGCATGCCGCTGTCCTGCAGCGTGGCGCTCGCCACCACGCCATCAGCAACGCCCACGAACTGCACCTTGGAGCGCAGACCTGCAGTAGATGGCAGTGCACGCTTAGATGTCTGGGAAGCCCATACCATATGATGGGATGCTCCAGCGCGCACTTTCTGGTCCCGACTGCAGCTTCCCAACGAAGCAGTTGGATCATGGGGGAGAGGTTTCATGAGCTTGGAAGGCACGAGAGCATGTGGAGCTCTGCCTCGTGCAGCACCTGTGAATGCGCGCACGCGGCTGTCCTTGCGCCACAGGACGATCTGGCGGCCGCTGCCCGCCAGCAGGAGGTGAGGACCTGCCAGGGCAATCGCGCCCACGTCGGCATCCTGCTGCAAGTCCCACCTGATTTTCTCCTTCTTGACGTCATATAGCGCCACCGTCTGCATGACCAAGCACGAGTGAGGCTGTTGTCCGAGATGGCCTGACTGCCATGGGATCGAGCAAGTTCTGGCAGTCAGCGGCAGTGGCTGTGCATGACCATCCGCAGCAAATGACGGCAGAGACCAGTCCCTTTTTCTGCAGCTGACCTTGCCGCTAGCGCAGGCCAAGACGCCGTCGCAGTAGGCCATGTGCGACGCGACACCCACGTCAAGAGTGTTGATTTCAAGGTCCCGATAGCCGGCTGGCCCCACCCAACGCCGCGCTGCTGCTGCCTGCAGAAACTCGTGCCGCCAGCAGCAGTCGGGCCTGCATTGCCATCCAGACTGAAGCGGTGGAATCACTTGTTTAGAAGCCACTGAAGAATGGACACACCAGTCGCTGCCTCTGCACAGCAGGCGCGTGGGGCGTGCGTCATGATGTACAACGGTCCGCCACATGCATTGTGCGGGCCTCGAGCGAAGGCTCGTCATGCTGACTGGTCGTTTCGATGAACTTCGGTGCAGACAGCAGCCTGGTGCCGCATGGCCATCTTGGTCCGTGTGCATCTTGAAAGGGCGCCTCTGGCATGCAAGGCGCTTGGGACGAAAGCGCACCCGGGCGGCACCGCCAGGTCAGCAGGGTTTAGCACGCGCATGGTAAAGGGGCGGGGGTCCAACCTCCCCATGCAGGCGGACTCGAGCTCCACGCTGATTCCGAACGCCCTTGCGTCCGTGCAGTGCACCTGCCACAGCTTCCGCTGCCGGATGACGCCTTGCCTGCGTGGCATGCAGCGCACTGCATTTCGCAACACAAAAGGGCACCAAGTGGATGCGCTTTTGGGCCCGGCCTCCCGCCTGCAGCCTTTCTAGGTCTCAGACCCAGCCACCTTTCAGTGCAAGGCCTCCAGTGCGATGCGCATGACAATGCTCACATCAGGGGCAGCAAGGATGCTGGACGAATGGCGGTGTTTGCACACCAGTGGCGGCACGTCAGCTCAGCCGCGGCCAGCTGCCTGGCGTCGAGCCGCGCGAAGACGTTCTCGAGCAGGTCGTCGCCCAGCTGTCTGCCGATGCGACCCCGCAGGCCCAATGGCGCTTCCGGTTGTGCCGCACAATCTGCCATGATGAATGGGGTGGTGCCGGCCGTACTGCCGATCGCCACACTCGTTCAACCGATGCTGCTCAGCCTGCTATCGGTAAAGATGGGTCTGGTGTGAGATGCCTCCTACAAAAGCCCTGTCGAACGCTGCAGGCACTAGCACTGGTGCAGAATGATATGTTATGATCCGAGATGAGGCAAAGTGTGCTCTAAACAAATGAATGCCTGGTCGATTTTGAACAACTCTATAAGCGAGGGGAATGGAAGAGTCCAGGCTCCAGGCTTCCTCTGCGCAGATCTCTGGTTTCTCGCACGTGCATGTCGCAACACGTGCGTTCGACGTGTCGCGCGCACCGAGCACCTGCTTCGCAGACCAGTCAGTCAGATGCTGTGAGTCAGTCGACCGGGAGGCATACTATATATTGTGCATTGTCAACCGTGTTGCTGGATTGCATCTTGTTGCTGTCGTTTTCTCATCTGCCGGAGGCTCGACTGCGCCTCATACTGTTCCAGCATACGCGCGCACAGGACAGCATTCACAGGACACCAGACCAGGTGGGAGACCACGTCGCCAGCAGTTCCATTGATTTCTTGAAAGCTTCACACTTGCTGCACATGCAAATACAGGCGTGTGATGTATGAACCTTCTTGCTGCAGCATGGCAAACAGCCTCCTGCACCAATCGGGCGGCGCGCTTGCCGCTCTGGGCAGCCACCGGCTACAGATATCTCAGAAGCCTTTCACCGCTCCAGGTGACCTCGATGCATTGGGCACCACCCCATGATGCCATGCACATGGCGCGTGTGCCGGTGACATTGTGTCAGCTAGGACCGCATTTTATTTGCGCTGTCCCTGCAGCGACCTCCCTGCTTCTGCGAGCAGGCTCGCGGCAGCTGCTGGGGACCAGTGCACAGCGCCGACAGGTTCGGCAGCAGCGCTGCTGCCGCACGGAGGCGACACAGGAGTCGCCAGACACACCGGTGCCGACGGACTCGGATGACAGCTCCGGGAATGTCGCTGCGGCGGACGCCAGCACGAATGGCGCCGCGCTTGCGACGGCGCCCAAGAGCGGGACGAATGCAGAGCTGCCACTTGGGGAACTGAAGTGGGAGACCCCCGGCGGTGAGCCAAGCTCTCAGGGCAGCAGCACACGCCCTGATGACTTCGAGGGGGACTGGTCTGCATGAATGCTTGGTTGCGAATGAGAGGACCCTTGACAAGCTCTTGATGTGAGAGCGAAGTGCGGCTGACTGTGAAGGTGGCAGGAGGTTCCTGACCTCACTGGCGCTGCTGCGGGCACTGCCCTGGCGCAAGTTCAAGAAAGGGTCCACCCTCGTCATCGAGGTGCGATCGGCCGGAGCAACAGCAAACCTGCTCGCATTGCACAGATGTCGGTCCCATAAACGTTACAAAAACGTCACTGGAACAAGGCTTGACGGCAATGAGCTCGCGGTGCCAACGTGCTGGAACTTTGCGCAGCTGGGCGGCGCCATCAACGAGCAGAAAGGTGGCCGCTTCTCGCCGCCGACCAACATCCCCACCATCTGTGAGGCGCTGCAAAAGGCGGCAGTGGACCCTCGCATCGAGGGCATCTATTTCAAGGTGTCCCCTCCAACCACGGGGTCTCTGGGTCTATGCATACATGGCTTTGCTGACGCCAGTGAAGCATGGCAGCCGTACCAGTTCTGCCTGCGTCCTCCGCCAACCCTGCCACTGTAGCCGGGCTGCACCAGGCTCGAGGAAGTCGACTCGCTTCCACCACGCGGGGACACTGGTCGAGACGATCCACTGGCAAGACCTGATCACCCCATCCCGCCGTGACTGCTCTGCCGCAGATCGCGCCGCTGCAGGCGGGCTGGGCCAAGCTGGAGGAGCTGCGGCGCCACATCGACGCCTTCAACGCCTGCGGCAAGTGGACTGTCTCTTGGATGAGCGTGGTGCGTGCCTCCCTGCGCCTTTGTGCCCCGCGCACGTCTCGTGCTGCGGGTGCGACTTCGGCTGGTGGCGCCGCCTTGGCAGCGTCCCGTGGGCGCCGTCTGGCCCTCTGCACTGGCGACTCTGGCGAGGACTCGGCCGCAATGTGACGTCACTGGCATCTCCCTCCTCGGCTCCCGGTTTTCCGGCGCTTGCGTCCTGGGCGAGGATGCAGCGGCGATGTGACGTCAGCAGCACCTGCCATTCAGCCCCTGCACTTCCTGCCTGCTGCTTGCACCCACAGCACCGCACACAGGCGGTGCTGGACCCACCGAGCCTTTACGACTTTTGTGACGGCTGGCAGGGCGGCGAGAAGGAGTACTACCTTGCTTCGGCATGTAAGGAGCTGTATGTTGCACCCACAGCCGGGTTCACGCTCAAGGGCTTCAAGGTCGCTGGTGCGCCCGAGTTCCTCCAGCATGCATGGTTGCGATTGCTTCAAAACTCGACACGCCTTTGACCGACATGTGATGCACAGCCTCTTGACATGGTAGGCTGGTCGTGTGCATGCGTGTTGAGAGGGCCGCCGCAGCTGCATGCCCAAACGGCGGAGGGCTGAGTTTCCATCACAATGCAGGCACCTTCCTGCGGGGTGTGCTCGACAAGGTCGGGGTGGAACCGGAACTCGTGCGCATTGGTGCGTTTTGCGCTTCGAGGTTGTCTGCGGTTGTCCTGTCATCCTCTCGAGCCCTGCCTCCCGCAGTGCAATCGCCCCGCTTGCCTGCCGCCGCCCTGCGTCTTGCTGTTGGGATGGGGCTGGGAACAGGTATCTGAGTTGAATCTCCTTGTCTACCAGCCCATGGCAGCCTTCCCACTGCTGCCCATTCAGTTGACCACGAGTCTCGCAAAGCACAGCGCAGTGAACACCCAGGCAGGTTCCGTGGCAGCAGGCTGTCAGCAAAGCTTCCAGCGTGTGATCCGCGCGCCTTTCCCCCGAAACAGGCAAGTACAAGTCAGCGGGGGACCAGCTGCTGCGGCGCGACATGAGCGAGGCGCAGGCGGAGCAGCTGGGCGCGCTGCTGGACGACATTTTTGCCGGCTTCGTCTCCGCGGTGTCCGCCTCACGCGGCAAGACGCCCGAAGAGGTCCGTTGCACCGCCTTCCATGCATATCCAAGCCCTGTACTTCTAGGAGGCTGAGCTTCGGGTCTGTCGCGGAGGTCAGCCCCAGGTCAACCCCAGCCACACCAGCCTGCTGCAGAGTCGCTTGGGCAGCTGACCCCCCGCGGCGCATGCTTTATGGTATGCGCTGCATCTGACGCCCTCCGCCGTGGTCATGCCGCCGCACACTGTTTAGGGTTTACAACA
Organism: Deuterostichococcus epilithicus; assembly: GCA_033439295.1. Taxonomy (NCBI): domain Eukaryota; kingdom Viridiplantae; phylum Chlorophyta; class Trebouxiophyceae; order Prasiolales; family Stichococcaceae; genus Deuterostichococcus; species Deuterostichococcus epilithicus. The sequence continues at coordinate 27,529 of JAVTLE010000010.1, forward strand.
CCTAGGTTTACAACCCCTGTGCTCTCCATCTGTCCAGGTGAAGCAGATGCTGGACCAGGCATGGTACGACCAGAAGAAGTACGCGGAGGGTGGCTGGGTGACCGGCCTCAAGTATGAGGACGAGATGCTGGACCTGCTGCGGGTGCGCGCTTGAAGGGTTTGGGCAGGTGCAGGTTCTGACAGCTGCTCGTTGAAGTTGGGCTTTGCAGGGAAATGCAGTTGGGCTTTGCAGGGAAATGCAGGTAGCATGCGGACTTCCTGGCCAGCCTAGCTGGACTGTTGCAGTGCAGATCGTGTGCATCACCCTCTGCTGCGCCTGGGGGAAGGGTTGTGCCGAGTGTGGGTGGGATCATGGCAGGAGCGCAGCACTTTTAACACATGCGCCTCATGCTGCTGCAGGAGCGTACCGACTCGAAGAAGGACGAGAAGACAGGGCTGTGGAAGGGCCGCCCCAAGGCCGTCGGTCTGTGCGCCTTTCCCCACTGTTGTTCAAACTGGATCTACTGCAGTCCAAAGCTCCACGCCACCAACCGTCCCTGGACTCACAGCACATTCATTGGAGCGTCATGCTGTGCAGTGCATAGCCATGTCTGGTCCTAGTGCCGGCACTGGGTCGCAGGCGTTGATGTTCATCTGCCTCGACTGCTGCCCGCAGGAAGAAGTATGCAAAGGTGTCGCCGAGCGCTTTCGGCCTGAACAAGGGCAAGAAGCGCATTGCGGTGATCCGCGCGGGCGGCGCCATTGTCGGCGGCGGAGGCGGCGGCGGCAGCGGCCAGATCAAGGCAGACGATGTTATCAAGCAGCTCCGTCAGGTCGAAAAGGACAAGGTGTGCTCCTCGAACTCTCGTTTCAGACCAGGCACAGGCTCCTCGTAATGAGACCATCTGGAGGTCTAAGGGATAGGCTGGGTGGGGAAGGTGGTGGCGTTTGCAGCAGTTCAACAAGACTTGTGCGGCGGCTAAACTCCCAGATTGCATCCACCACTGCAGCGGAACAGAGGGGGCGTGCACCACCTTTTCCGCAACCTCAGCGGACAACCTCGATGCGTGCAGGGCGTGGCAGCGGTGGTGTTGCGGGTCGACTCCCCTGGTGGCGACGCGCTGGCGTCGGACCTCATGTGGCGTGCCATCCTCCAGACACGCAAGCAGAAACCTGTCATCGCCAGCATGGGCGACGTCGCCGCCTCCGGCGGTGCGCACCAATGCAGTGATGCGGTGTGAAGCTGGCTTCATGACGACAGGCTGACTTGCCATGGCACCATGCAGGTTTGTCACGTGTCAGCGCATGGGACTGCCGCATGCTCGACACCCAGCAGCAGTGCGACGCTGGCTGGATTGTATGCGGTAACCGCTACCGGGCCCTGAAGATCCGCAACATGCGTGCAGGCTACTACATGGCCATGGCGTGCAGCAAGGTGGTGGCTGAGGCGCTCACCATCACAGGCTCCATCGGCGTCATCAGCGGCAAGTTTAACCTGCAGGGCCTGTACGATCGCGTCGGCTATGTCAAGACCACCATCTCGCGCGGAAAGTGAGCGCTTGCCGTTTGAGCACGCTGCCGTGCCTTTCCCACAGCGTGGACTGCGTCTGCAAGCTGGTACGGGTCCTGACAGCAGGGTGAAGGCCAAGGCGGCGGCAGGCCCTGCAGCTTTGCACCTCTAGTTCATGACGAAATGATCTAACTCACGAAAGTGTCCCTTTCACAATGGATATAGTGTGCAACTGACTGCCATCCCTTGGCACAGGTGGGCGGAGCTGGATTCTGACGAGAAGCCGTTCACAGAGGCGGAGGCCGCATACTTCAACGATGCCGCCGTATTTGCTTACGAGTCCTTCCGCAACAAGGTGTGCCTCACTCCTCACCACAGCCTCGATGGAGCCCATGTTTTCCAGCACTCGCAGAGCCTTCAGCAATGCCATCCGCAGAGCTTTCCGCAGCTGCAGGGACTGCGTCGTCACGCTCGACGCAGCGCATCCCCGCACTCCGATGGCGCCAGCCTGTGCATGGTGCTAGTCAGCGTGGAATGCTCCTCTGCACTCAGCACCTCCGCCTGAGACGCTGCGCCTTGTCCGCTTTCGACAGGCGGCAGAGTCGCGCGGCATGGAGGTGGCCGCGATGCAGGAGCGCGCGCAAGGCCGGGTGTGGTCCGGCGCCGCGGCGCTGCAGCAGGGCCTGGTGGATGCACTGGGCGGCCTGCCGCGCGCGGTCGCCATCGCCAAGCAGGCAGCCGGCCTCGGTGCGAACAGCCCTTTGCCTGAGTGCTTTCCGAGGTGTCTGGCCTGTGGAGTGCTGCAGGAAGGGAACTTGTCTGAGAATAGGCGCTCATGCTGCGCACGCTAGACTGGCCTGCTGGTTGTGGCTCGTGCGTGAGGCGTCGAACACTGAGGTCCAGTCCGTGAGCAGCAACATGCATGCCGGGGAGATGCACTTTAGAACTCGAGCACTTCCAAAGGCCCTGAGCCTGAAAAGCAGCTTTTGAAACTGCTGCTGCATTGGCGTGCTGCAGCGGGTCTCAGTTCACCACCGCATTTGCGTGCTGCAGAGGGTGAGGCGGTGCGGGTGCAGGAGCTCAGCAAGCAGCAGGTCAGCCCGCTGGCGCTTGTCACCGGCGGCGCCTCCGCCGCGTCCAGCCCCGTGGCGGCGCTCGCCCTGCTGCAGGTGCGGCTCTCACTCAGAGGCCCCGCTGTTTCGTTCCCCGGACTCCCGAGCGGGTTATGCGCAGCTACCAGAGCAGTACCTGTGTCTAGCACGCCGCTTGGGTCGCACCAGGGTTTCCGATGAACCAGCTCAAAACCGCATGTCAATCCGTGGTGAGGTCCTGCACGACTCACAGATGCTTCAATGACCCTTCTTGCTGCCGCAGCTGGCATGGCTGGCGCTCACGCAGCCCCAGGCGGCGGCAGCAGCAGTCGACAGCAGCGGCGGCAGCGGCCTGTCGGCTCTGATGGGGGTGGTAGCAGCGTCCAGCCTCGGTGGTGCCAGCAGCCAGCTCAGTGCGGACCCCTCTCGTCCGCTGGCACTCATGCCTGACCTTCAGGTGAGGTGTGGGAATGATATCAGCGCAGGACCGGCCGCATCATGTGCGTAGTAGCAGCATACTTTGTGGCACATGCAATTTTACTGACAATGGCAAACTCTTGGCGCCGTCCCTACTCGGGCTGCCATAGGATGCTCTTCGACCAGTTTCGCATGTCTCACTAGGTGGACGGCGCTCACTCCGCCAGCCTGGTGGGTGCCGGCGTGTCTTCGGATATTGGCGACCTGCTGCGGCGGCTGCTTTAGGCGCTCGCGGCAATGTCACGGGAGCCACTGCTGGAGGCTGCATGGTGGCCCGCTGTTACCAGATCCCAATTCGGAGAGGACAGCTACTAGCTGTGTAGGCTTAGGTGTTGAACGTCATCCAATAGCAGCATGCAGCTGCGTCATGTGTGCAGTGAGACCCAGCGGTTGTCTCTCTGTGGCTTCACAACGAACAGAAGACAGAGCAGCTCGACAGGCTAGTGCTTGTATCGAAAACCATCCTTTGATTCGTATTCTTTCACAAAATGCTGGGCGAGGTTGTAGTTTGCAGAGAGCTGATCCCAGACCAATGAATTGGTGGCGCCGTAGGTAGCAGCAAGGGACAGCTTCGGCAATATGGCACAAACACAGGCAATCGTCTGGAGGCTGATCGGTATAATTGATGTAGTACGCTTATGAACTACAAATCTGACTGCTCAAGGAGGAGAAGGACGCACACTGCCGGTGCACGTGCACAGTGTTCTGAACGTCACTGAGTACCTAGCTACCTGCGCTGAGCTGACTGTTCCTTGCCACATTCACGTGGTTATGTCCGACTACATCCTGTCCGATCGGAGGCCTGCTTAGCCAAGCTCCGTTCTCATCCAGGACTGGCAGACACAGAAGAAAGTTCCAAAAAATGGTGCACTCGACATCACCGGTGTCAACCTCCGCCTTCCAGGGCGTCTGCGGCGGCGGCAAAGCCCGCCTCGCGCGCCGCCGCCGCCGCCGCGACGCGCTCGCCTCCTCCAATCCGGTACGGCGAGAAGGCGGCCGACGGGAACTCGCGACCCTCCACCTCCTCCCTGTATGAGGTTAGCGCCTCCTGCACTGCCTGCGTCAGCGGGAAGCGGCGCAGGGCATCGGGCCTGCAACAGACAGGTCTCTTGCCACCTGGCCGCGCTGCCGGGTTGGCAGGCGACTCTAAATGCCGGCCGACAGCCTCCAGGTGCGTGGCACGGCGCTGCAACTCCGGCCAGACGCGCGACGCCTCCCGGATGCGTGCACAGCGGCTGGCGGCGCAGCGTGCGGACCCTGACAGCAGGCCAAGGGTTTCGCCCACCTGGCCGATGGCGCCGTACTGCTTGCAGAACTTGGGCGTGACCTTGGCGTGGTGTGGATGCTGCATCATGCCCAGCAGGTCGTGGTACACCAGCACCTGCAATCAAGCAGAGTTTCAAGGTTTCGGGGTCGATGAATAGAATGGCGGTCTGCAGCGGATGGCATTGATTGATGCGCACGCATTGGAACGACAGCACATGGCAAGGCTGCACGTGTACTCGCGCTCGCCACTTGCTGAGCGGCCTGATCGTGCGCTTGCCCGATCCTGTGAAGCGCGGCAAGCATTTCGAACGGAAGCACAAGTGCACGTAAGCAAGGGTCGCCTGCCGGGTTGAGTCCCTCGCCTGCCCGGAGCAGCCAACACCGGCGCCAATGCCGATGGTGGGTATGGACAGCTCTGCCGTCACTGCCGCAGCGACCGCCGCCGGAACGCACTCCAGGACGATCGCAAAGCAGCCTGCCTGCTCCAGCGCCTGGATGCACAGCAGATCGGCGGTGCCTCAATTACCCCTACAGCGACGGAGCATGCTCCGACTGCCACTGGCGGTGTTGGGCGAACTTCGCAGCGCACCACAATGTTGACTTTCGCTCGGCAACCCGTTGGCGGCCTCGGCGCGTTTCGCTTTCCGTTGACTTGCATCCTCACTCTGCATTGTCTTGCACCCTGACATTGCCGTGAACGCCGGCGACAGCGTGTCGCCGCCCACCTTGGCGTCGTGCAGCACGCTGAGCGCGGACGCGGCGGACTGCGCCTGCGGCCGGAAGCCGCCCATGACGCTGATGGTCTGCGGCATGAGCCCTGTGTGGCCCATGACGGCGATGCCGGCATCCACCACAGCGCGCACCCCCTGTATGCGCACTGGGCCGCCGCCTGCATGGCGGGGGAGTCCATGTGAGTTTCGGACTCGCAGCCGCAACGCCAGCAAGGCGGCACAGCGCCGTCCAAGTGTCAGACTGAATGTAGGTTCCCAGGTGTTTGCATGCGCCCCCTGCGCGGCCGCATCCATGCGCCGCAGCATGAGCTTTCTTCCAGGACCCCGATGAGGAGCTAGCGCTGCCCCGCCAAGACCGCTTTTGCTGCACATACAGCCGGCTGATGGCATGCAGCATGGGCGCCACGCCGTTCTGGTGACCGCACAAGCACTGAGCGACACGCCTTCCAGCTTGACGGCGTCCATGCCGCCCTCCTTCATCATGCGCACGGCTGAGGCGACGGCGGCGCCGGGCCCGCCTTCGTAGCAGCCGAAGGGCAGGTCGCCGACCAGCAGCGGGCGGCGGGCGCCGCGCGCGACAGCCCGGCAGTGCACCAGCATCTCGTCGAGGGTGATGGGCAGCGTCGTGTCGTGGCCGTGCACCACCATCGCGGCGGAGTCGCCCACCAGCAGCACATCGATGCCCGCCTGCTCCACCTGCAGGTCGTCAGCATGGGGGTGCATCCTTGGATGTTACCAGCATGTCCCTTTTGTGCCTAAGGAGTGTTGGATCTCGGACAGCTGCTTTGCTGCCACATGCGAGCTCCTGCCGCCTCGCCCAAGCCTCAGGATGTGCTGCCCCGCAGTTCGGCTTGCCGTGCCGCCAGGACGCTGTGCATTGGGGTCGATCATCATCTGTGCAGCGGAGGCGGCATCTGGCGCACGGATGAAGACCCTGAATCCCCTGAAACCCGAGGGCGCACGTGCACGGCGGACGGGTAATCATAGGCGGTGACCATGGTGAGCGGCACGCCGGAGCGGTACTTCTGGCGCAGCTGTCGCAGCGTGAAGCGCTTGGGAGACGGCGTCACGGGGCCTGAGTAGACAGCCGCGTCCGGCTGGTTCGACAGGTCGCGCGTCCCCGGCGGCGGCTGCGCCGACCGGGCGCTGGTTCGCTGCGCTGCTGCAGCAACGTGCACCGCCGCAATCGCCGATGGGGCTGCACCTACATGTAGGTGCAGCGGATGTGGGGCGGCGAAGGCCCTCCGGTGCCGGAAGCTGGGCAATGAAAGGCGCTCATGCGCTGCATTGTGTGGATCCCCGTTGTGCACTGCTCTCGCATGGTCCTCACCTGCTCTCTTAGGGACCTTGTAATCGTTCTCAGACATCGCTGCAATAATAGCTCAATGCGCACCTCCCAGGCGCAGCACCGCAGTCTCCTGGGCGGCGCGCCACATGCTGGCCGCTCGCCCGGCGGCCCGCATCGACGGACACTGCTAGCTGTGTATTTGGCTCGTCGGACGGATCACAGAGGTCGAGTTTGCAGGCTTCACAGGCCTCGTCACACACGCGACCTGGCAATGTCAGCTGGTCGCAAATGGATGGACTCAGCTTCCAGCGCACGAGGAATGCTGCCAATTACCTTTGGAATAGCATGATCATAGTTCTACGCATAGACACAGCACCTTTGCGCTGTCAAAATCCTCAGGCAGCAGCTATGGCAGATGTTGACGACTGGTCACTGCCAAAATCGCGGCTCAGAGCCTGACACCGCAACGCTGCAATCACAACTGATGCACTGTTCACCCGATCCTGGAAGCTGCACATCGCGTGCGAGCTTGACGCAGCTATGACGACTGATGACGCGGCAGAAAGATTACCTAGTGCCACGCGTCAGCATCCGCGCCAATTCTCAAACCCTGACTCGGCCGCATCAGAGCAAAACCTCCGACTGACCCACTCCCGCTTGCACGCCGCGCTTGGAAGCCCACACACACCTCGCGTAGCCCTATCGCCACTTCCTATTACTGTTCAGGCTCAGCGCACGGTGTTTAGCGAAGCTGGTGAAAACTCGCAGGCGCTCCGCGTAAAGTGCCCTAAGGTCAGCGGCATTTCTACGGGTGTGCAGTCCGCTGCACGCTCTGGCAACCGCCATGTCGCTTCTCATTCGTCGCGCGACCCCGTTCCCGGGATAGTCTCGCTGATTCGACTTCTGCCGGCAGGACGCGAAGCCGAGCTTGCGCTTTTTTGGAGGCAGCTTCGGGGCTGCTGACGGTATCTGTGCTTTGCCGGCGGCCGGCGGCCGGCGCTACCTGTGTAGCATCGAGGCGATGCTTGGTCTGGGAGGCGCAGCGGGTGACGCGACCCGCTGCGGCTCAGCGGGCCCCTGAAACGCCAGGTAAGCCCGGCCTTGAACCTCCCACGGCCGGATTGTGGCAGGTCTGTGGCCAAAACCTGCGCTGGCGGCTTGCTAGGCGGGTCATCATACTTCTTCCCAGCGCATGCTGAGGCGCGCCTGGCGTTTGAACGGCCGGATTCTCGCGGCCGCAGCCGTCAAGCCTTACATCCCGGACGGGGACAGAAGGACATCTGCACTTGAGGACGGTGATTTGAACAGCAGAGAGCTGGAGTGGGGCCGCGCAGCGTTCGATATCTTTTGAGCAGCGGTGATCGCGGTGAAACACACGAGTGCGGTCTGCCTAAGATCGCATCCCCGCCAGACGTGGCCGTCCGCTAATCAGCGAACGCGGGGTTGGCACCGTCTGAGGCCCGACACTGGCGTTCAGCAGTACTTTGGTGGGACTGTAGAGGGTCCCCGCTGCTGAACTCTCCCACTTGAGCAACTCCGTTGCAAATTACTGCACCGGATGACTGAGGCAATACGGCTCCAGCCAGTTGCGCCAGCGGCAAACGCAGGCTGTTTCGGCCCGAAAGGAACCTTATGTCAAAAGTCACCTCCCGAGGGTGCCAGCGGGCGGTCCCTCAGGTTCGAAGGGGTGGTTGGCACAAGTCTGTTCCCACCCTCCTGCAGCTGTCTGCTCGATTCATTCGGTGGGGGCCGACAGGAATCACCAACAATATCTTGTTCCATGCCTCACAGGAAAGCAACGCCATGACGGTCCCGGGCCTGATGCCGGGTGGCAGTGCCGCCTGGTCGCTCAAGCGCAAGGGCGGCGCACCCCACAGCCCGCCCCCGTCCCGCCTCGCACCCAGTAAGCTTTAGCCTTCTGCCCGCCCAGTAACACCTGCTTGCTCATGAGCCGACCGCGCCACCCTGCTGCCGCTGATGCATGTGCTTGGAACGTCGGTGGAGGCCCTGTGGAGTACCAAAGCCAAAAAATATGCTGCAGCCATACAGAGCCTTTTGCTGGCCCCGTGCAGTGCACCTCACAGAGCGGCAGCAGCTGGCTTTGGCCATGGAGGAGAGCCGCCGCGCCGCCGCTGCTGCGGCGCGTGACCAGCTGTCAGCCATGTCGGCCGACTCGAGTTCTGGCTCAGACTCCGAGTCAGAGGCGAGTGCAGATCTGAAGCCATTGCCCTGGGCTCTTTCCCTGAACATGAGGCTCATGTGACGGCGTCCTTCCCCCAGTGCCACGAGTCGCAGGTTGTCTGGCTTTGGCTCTGATCGCTTTTTGCCTCAGCATTCAAAGGTAGCTTCGAACCTGCTGCACAGGACGCCTACAGCAACGCCGAGGATGCCGCGCGCCGGCCAGCGATGCCATGGAAGCTCAAGGCGTCGGCGTCGACGGGCAAGCGCAGCCGTGGCCTCGCGCAGTCGCCAGTCAAGTCCTCTCTGACGGATGCAGTCGACTCCCTCGACAGCACGGCGTGCCCCGGCCTGCCTTGCCACACCCCCTCCACATCCGGTGAGCCGCGCCCTCCTGCTGTGCCGTATGGCATCGCATCTTTGGGCTGCGCGGCCGTGATCTGCTGTGCGTGGTTGATGCGGGGGCATCGAGCACGTCTGTACTCTTGCAAAGCCCCAGTCCACGCCTCACAATGTGCACGCCATGACTGCAGGCGACTGCACGCCGGCGACAGGCAGCCCGCTGCGCACAGACCTGTTTGTCAGCGCGGATGCAGCACGCGGCGCCGAGATGGCCGCCGCATCAGACACCACCAGCCGCGACAGCGGCGGCACCACCATGGCACCGCCGCCGCGGAAGCAGGCCCGCCTCCCAGCGCCAGCGGCAGCGTCTTCCGACTCGGACAATGACGCGGCGGCGGCGCAGCCCCACCGCCGGCSTGCTGACGCCGCCGCGGCTGCGAGCCGCGACGGCGGCGCCGGCACGGCCCTGCCCCTCAGCCTGCGGCCGGTCAGCCCGGCGGGGCCGCTCGACAGCGGTGGCAGCGACGCTGTCGGCGGCGGCGCGCCCTACGGCAAGCGCGGCAGCAGCAGCATGGACAGCAGTGCCTTTGGTGGGGCCAACGACCTCTCGCCAGAGCTGCTTGGTGCGTCTATACTCCTCTGTTTTGTGCTCTGTTTTGTGCACTGCAACACCTGTCGCATGGTGGTGCCGCCATGAGCACGAGCAACGGCGGAGCAATGAAGTGTTGCCTTGGCTTGCTGGCTGCCACTCTAGTCGGCGGTCTCTTGAACGTTGAATCAAGTCGGTGCTGAGGCAGTGTTGGTGTTATGCAGGGCTGCCGAGCTCGGACGCGGACGCATGCAGCATCCGCGCTCAGCGGCTGGCAATGCGGCAGGCACTGTCCCTGGCGGTGCGCCACCAGGAGGGCGATTGCGCCGCTGTCGGCGGAGCATTGACCATCGAAGGCGGCGGCAGACAAGGCAGCGGCTCCTGCAAGCGCGGCTCGGTGCGCCAATGTCGCTGTTCTGAGACTCTGCCTTGGCGCAATGCGTCCAGGTTCCCTCTTTTCGTTTTCAAGCAAACATGCCGGGTGTGAAACCTCGCACTAGCTCTGGCTGACGTGACGCTGAGCTCCTTGCTGAGTCATCTTGCTCGTCATGCCGCAGGCCGACATCCTACCCTGCTCTGCAGCGGGGCAGCTGCAGAAGAGGCAGCGGCCCGTGCAGCGGCGGTCAGACACAGCGGCAGAGCCCCAGAGCCCAACAGCCGCCTCGGCGGCGGCGGCGGCTGCTAGTGGCGGCCTGGATCCTGCTCTCATTGCCCGCCTGGCTGAGCGGCGGCAGGCAAAGTATGGCGCCGAAAGGTGCGCCGTCTTGAGGCTAGGGCTGGTGTGTATGGGGTGTGCCGCCGCTGCCATGCAGCGTGCAGGGGCCTGAGGCATGGTCAGGCTCCGACGAGCTCTATGGTTAATGCAGCATCTCGCCCGATGGCACCCGCTGCCCTGCCATGCGCATCTTAGACGCCTGTTGCCTGGCAACGTCGGCCTTCCTGTCTGGTCTTGGTCATACATTCCAAAGCTTCGCTGCTGCTTCTGCAGGTGTCAGAAGCTGGTGCGGCCAAGTGGCGGCGCCACGCCACAGCCAGCGGACCAGCCCCAGCAGCAGCGGCAGCAGCAGCAGTCGGCAGCGCGCACGGCGACACGCGACGCCGCCGTCTCCTTGCAGGTGGGCCTGAGGGCGGCATCATTCGCTGCCGTCATGCCATCTGCTCGAGTCGCCTCATGTTCAGGCACTGTGTACCTGATAACACCCGCAGCAGAGGGAGAGTTTGCAGCTGGTCACAACGTATAGGTTCAAGTGTGAGCTTGAAGTTCCGCCTGTGTCCTCTGCTGCTCAGGAGGCGGACCTGTTCTCGAAGATCCTGCCCGCCACAGGTGCCCGCCCAAAGGCGCCCCTGCGAGTGCGCCTCAAGGTGAGCCCTGCTCTCTGCTCTCCCCCAGTGACCAATTGACAGCCATGCTCAAGGTCTGGACGATTCCAACACGAAAGTAGTGTCTGTTTGAGGACCTGCTCCTGTGGATGCACTATCCTCTCGGCCTTGTAGCGGCACACCGGCGGCCGCAGCCAGTACTGCTGCCCTGCATCCACCAGCTGACGCACGGTGGCTACAACCGGGCTTCCGTCTTGCTTCCATCCGCTTACAGTTTGTCATTGCGGTTGGCAGGCGCCAGAGCGGCCAGCAGCCAAGGCAGACCAGCAGCAGTCAGTCAGCCCGGCGGCGAACTGTCGCATCTCCATCAAACGGCCCCATGGCGCCAAGCCGGAGGCTGCGCCGGTGCTGCTGGCGCCTGCTTCCCCCGTGAAGCAGGAGGCGCTGCCGGTTGTCGCTAGAGGTGCTGACGCAGTGGCAGTGCGGGCTGAGGCAGCTTCGCCGCTGCCCACACCCCGAGCCATCCTGCCAGCTGTGCTGGAGCCGGGCCTGCACACGCCAGAGCCCTGCGACGTGCCCTCGACCGCCTCGTTAGCTGTCAAATCGACTGCGCCGTCCCGGGCAGCGCCGGGCCAGACGCCGCGCACGACCGCGCCGCCGATGCCGTTTGGCAGCCCGGCGGTCGTGCTGCAGCCGTTCGCGGCGCCTCCAGCCATAGAGTCGCGCCACGCGATGTCGTCTGCCCTGCGTGCAGCCGATAGCGCAAAGGCAGAGATGAATGCGGCGCCGCCGGCCAGCCCGACGGCGCAGCCGCCGGCGGTCAAGCGCCAGCGGCTGGGCGGCCGCCAGCGCAGCAGCCCGGCACTGGGCGCGCTCATCAAGCGCCGTGCGGGCCACGGCGGCGGCGCTTCACCGTCGCTGCTGCATGCCACGACGTCGTGCAGGCTGCCCGGCAGCGGCGCCGAGGACGGCGGCATGGCGACGCCAATGCCGCCCAGCCCACCGGTCGCGGGTCCCAAAGCGCGCAGGCCGCGGGGGCCGCCACGCAGCCAGTCCGCACGCAATGCCTGGGCCAGCGCCGAGCTCCCTGGCGGCCTGACGCACGGCCGGCCACGGCKSCTGCGGTCCTCGGCCAGCATCGAGGGCAGCGGCGGCGGCGGCGCAGGCGGCGACCGGGAGCCGATGCTGGCGCTGAGCTTCGAGCGCCGGCCGCGCGGCGGCCGCGGCCGGCCCGGCGCGCTGCTCGCGGCCTGCACCAGGCTGCGCGGCGGCGACGCCGCGGCGCCCTGCGCCGCGGCAGCCCCGGCGCCGCTGGCAACTGCTGCTGCAGCAAGCGCCAGCACAGGCCCACAGCTGCCGCTGGCCCTGGCTGGCGCGACGGCGGCCATGCGGCTGCGGCACGACGCTGAGGGCCTCCGCCTGCAGCGCTGCATGGACGGCGGCTGCGGCACGACCTGTCAGCCGCCGCCGCCGGCCGGCTGCACCTGCAAGTGGGCCCGCGGCCGCGGATGCGGTGGCGGCGGCTGCGCAGGCGGCGCAGGTGCACCTGCCGCGGCCAAGGCGGACGGCTGGCGGCCGGGGTCGGTCGCCACCGCCGGCCGGCTGCTAMTGCCGCCGSTGCAGCGGCGCGATGCGAGCACGCCGGCCGGCGCCATCCGGCCCGGCTCGGCCGCCCTGCAGGCGGAGCAGCGGTGAGTCCCGGCTTCCCACGACTGCCAGCCACTGCCGCATTCAGTCCCTCCCCCTGGAACCGATGTTGGTGCATTGCAGAGGAAGCGATGGCCCAGCAACCTTAGGTGCGGCGAGAGTTTGCACCTGCGCCTGCGCCCTGACGTGTTTGCCCCTCTCTCCTGCAGGCAGCGCGGCGTCGCGGGCGCTTGGGACGACCTGTCAGCGAGGCACGCGCTGGAGTTGTCGACCATGTCCGCCCTGGTAGCCTGGCTGGCGCCCATGGGAGCCTAGATATTTGCAGCCATTGCTCTTGCGTGCCAGGCGCCGATGTGCTGCGCAAACATCGGTGCCAACAGTATCGGCTGTCGGCCGTGGCTACGCTCCAGCAGTCGCAGGCGCAGCTGGGGCGCCAGAGCCTGCCTTCAGTTGGCCCTTGTGTTTGGCTTCGGAGAAGTGCCTTGATTCTTGCTACTAGTCCAGTGGCAGGTTGTCACCTGCTCTTCGGCAAATTGATTGGTTTCATTTGGCAGGCAAGTGCGCAGGCGACAGTGTTTCATGCAGAAGTCATTGATCTAGCAGTTTGAGGAACCCGCGCATCCCAAGGTGATGCTGGGGTGGGAACCGAAAATTCCTTCGTGACAACGAAACTTCGTCATTTAGGCAGGGCTCGTTTTGCTTTCATCATGCAGACCTTTGTGTTGCATCTGCTTCGCCTTATCCCACAGTAAGATTACCATCGCAGAACAAGAGAAGCTTCACAGACACTGCTCTTCCACTAATCCCATACATACTTGTAAATCACCGCCGAGAAACCACCTGAAGTTGCTCGTCCCCATCACGACACCCTCTGCTGTGATGGAACACGCTCTCAGTGTCACCTGTCTGACACCCCCCCCGNNGGGGGGGGTGCGGTAGCAGCGGTGGGGCCAGCCTGGCGAGTGAAATACCCTAAAGTCCTGATAGTGAACGCCTGCTTGACGGTTGCTACACAAGCGGAACAGCTGAATGCCGTCACCCATCACTGCCCATCGGCGGCGTGTCCTGTGAGCTGAGCACAAGGTATGTGTCAGCCGCAACGCCATCGGTCCACCACCGGCCGCCCAGCACGACATCGCTCCTGCAGCACGGTTCCAGCCTCGCCTCAGAGCACACAGGAATGCAATGCCTCAGCCGATCACTGCATTGGACTGCTGAGCGATGCAGTAGGGACAGTCAGTGCCGCAGGCATGCAGGCCGCCCGTGTGTCACGGAGGTTGTAGTTGGATGAGTCCTCAATTGCAAACAGCAGTCGATCGGCATGCACCGGTCGATTGCTGAGGCGGCAGGCAGTTCATTGGCGGCAGCAGCGGCGGCGGCGGTGGCGGTCCTGGGTTGTGGCAGAGCCTCGTCCTCTGCCTCATCCGGGTGTGGATCCACAACAGTGGACCGGCCAGCCCCCTCGTCTCCGCCTCCGTCGTGCTGCAGGACATCCCCGCGGTCAGCTGCGCCGCCGTCGCCGCCGATGCGGCTGCCACCGCCTGCGCTGTGAGTGCTGCCGTCGCCAACTTCAATGCCGCTGCCGCTGCTACAAGGCCTGCTGGCCGGCAGCCGGTGCTCCTTGGCTGCAGGCGGCGCCTTGGCCGGGTGTGCCGCCGGGAGCCGCGGCGGCGGCGCCCGCTGCAGCGGCAGCCGCCGCCCTGACAGCAGCGCCTCCACCGCCCAGCTGTCGCTGACGATGGGCACTCCCAGGCGGCCTTGCTACCATATGAGGACGCAGTCAGGGAAGATGTTCCCAGCGTGGCTTGCTGAACCGTAAAGAAACGTGCTGCGTAGCATTGGCTCACCTGCCAGTGTATGGTCGGCTGCGATGCGGGAACCTCAAGCGACATGCGCTCTGCGTGGGCACACGGGAAAAGGGTTGGGACGCTTCGTACACAGCGGAGAGAGTGAGGCACTTGCGCTGCGCATCGGGCAGTCACCCTGTGGTGCTTGGAGGTACGGTGCGTCATACGACACGATGCGCACGGCTCCTCATTGGCGGGCATGGCTGAAGGATCCTCGCAGGCCAAGAATGTGCAGAGCCGCAGGGGCAGGTTCGGTTCGCACCAACGATGACCAGTGTGGCCCGCGCAGTCAGCGCCGCCTCCAGGCCTGCGCCTGTTGGCATGCAGTACAGGTGCTAGGACGCTCGAGAGGCGCTTCCTGAAATGCATGGGCAATGGGGCCACACCATGCCGACAGATGCTGCAAGGCTGTGGACGGGCTCGGGCAGAGGTCGCTGCGCCGCTGTTGCGATTGGAATCAGACCCATTGCCAGGCGCACCGGCGGCTGTGATAGAGGCCCGAGATCACATCTCTGTGAGTGCGGCGCGAAGATGCAGCGCCGCACCGGCGTGACGCAGCACCAGGCCGAGGGCCTCGACGCACGCAGGCGAGCCGCAAACGTACACACGCTCGCCGGAGAAGGCTTGCGCCGCCACCTGCATAGCGACGGCAGGGCGCAGCGTGTGGGCCGCAGACGGCTCCAGCCAACGCCCAGCGTTGATGCATGCCTGCGGGACCGGAAAAGTGGTGTTCGTGTTGGTTTTTGCGCGCCCCACTTACAATGCGGACATCAGGAGGCCAGGCATCTTGTGTCCAGCTGCACTAGAAGCGCATAGGGCCAGCTAATAGTGCGACACGGCTGGAGGAAACTAATCCGGGCGTGCCTTTTGGAAGCTAGCATAGTCATTTCCAGGTCAAGGGCGAGGTGCTACCGTACGACTGCGCACGTTTCATCAGCTGAACCACTGTGGCAATTGAACGATTGGTGGCCTTCGTTTAGATGCGGTCATGTACCTGCAGCTGCTGCGGCCGGATGACGGCGACGCCCGCTGCCGCCGCAAACAGAAACTCCGTCGACGTACGGACGCAGTGCTGGGCCACCACTGCTGTGACTGCGCTGGCAGGCTGCTAGCGACAGGCCAGGTTGTCAGCAAGCTAGCCGTTCGCCCGGCACAGACCGCTGTTGCGCTTGTTTTGCCATAGCCTCGGCTGCCGCCATCAGCGGGTCGCCTGGTCCGGCAGCCAACATTCGTGCGCTGATGGCAGGGAACCTGACATAGGATGGGCCGCGCATTGAAAACTCAGCCGGCTTTTCGATCACATCAAGGGTCCACCACTATGCATCCGCAAAAACCCACCGCTGTCCCGGGCGCCGGCACCCTGTGCAGCACGGCCCCGCCAGCGCGGCGGGTGTTCTGCTCCAGGGTGGCCAGCTGCTCGTCCGACAGGCTGTCCTCGTCCATCAGAAACGCCTGCCTGCGCGATGTCACGGGTGCGTCAGAGTCGTGTTGCTTACGGACACATCTGGACCTTCCCTTGACCAGGTGTTGTTCTGGTCCAGTTCGAACATGGTTGACGTTCTGCAGGAGTGCAGAGGCGGCCTGGAGCCATGCAGGCAGGCTGTTGCGGCATTGTAATGGCTCCTAGCTTTCAGAATTGGAAGCACTCTGATAGTGGACCGTCGGAAGCCTCAACATCGGTGCTGCTGCCGCACCCTTCGAAGGGCTTGCAGATGTTGAGCGTCGCGGCGCCGCTCCCAGGGCTGCCAGACCTTGAGCCCGCAAACACACTGGCCGCTTCGACGACGCGCCTTGCAGCAGTCCGGCCCTCTGCCGGCTTGGGCTTGGGCGGCCTCGGCGGCCGCTTGCCGGCGGCTGCTGGGCTCGGCGTTGCCGCCGCCGCTGCCTGCTGCTGCTGCTGCGCCTGCTGCCGCCGCCCTGCTGCCCTTGCCAGTGCCGCCTCATCCCTCGCCGGCAGCGCCAACGCCCGGTCGCCCGTCCCGGCTCCGGCTGTCACCGCCTGCTGCTGTGCCGGTGCGCCGCCGCTCGCGCTCTGCGCCGCATCCGCGCCCATGCCCCTGCCGGCCCTGGCTCCTTCCTTGGCACCGAGCCCAAGCTTGAGGCTACCCAGCCTGCCTCCCACCGGCTGGTGCCCATTGGGAGCTGCGGCCCCTGCACCTTGCCCGCCGCTCATCTCCCTGATCATGCGCCGTGTTGTCGCGCCTGCTGCCGGCATCGTTGCCTGCTTGCGCTGCTTCCGTCCGTTCCTCGCCGTCGTCGACCGCGCCGCCGCGCCGTCGCGCCGTTGCCGCTTACTGCTGGCGGTTCCTGGCTCGCGCTGAGTGTGAGTGTGTCCTGGGAACCCGACGGTTGGCGATATCAGTCTGAGCGTAATCAAGTCACTCACCGCCGTGCTCACGTTGCAGGGGATATGTGACCAGTTGACTAGTTGTGTGGGCCGGGCAACAAGGATCTCTGCAATCGAACACCGTTCTGTTACAGTACAGACTGCCTGTTCAGACGGCTGGAGCGCACACTCACTCGTAATTACCATCGTACAACTCGCCCTCCGTGATCCTGCGCAAGAGCAACATCGAGCTGTGCCCCTGGAATCATTGCCGCTGCTGCAGCTACAGCGCTCCTAAACACACTCGCTCCTGGTGCAATGCTGTGCTCATTGCAATTAAAAGCGCTGCACGGCCACCAGCACGGCCACGTGTGCAAAGCACAACAGATTTTGGACTCGAAATGACGGCAGTCCACCTGGGCATTAGCTCCTGCTGATATCTATGACTGGTTGGCCCTCGTGCAGCGGCAGCGGCGGCGGCAGCGCCAGTGTCAGATCACACGCTAGGTACGGGCATGATTAGCTTAGCTGCCAGATCACTACTGGAGGATTGAAGTGCAGGATGTCGCTAATGTCCAGCCTCGCAAATTTGCCAGTGCTTGCTCAAATGACAAACCTCGAAAATTGCGTGACTGCCTGTGCAGTCACTTCCTTGCTTGCAGGTGCAGTATCTGACAGATCATCACAGGTCAATCACACGATTGCCGCGCAAAATTTCGTAGGTCTGTAAATCATCGCAGCCTTGCTGGACGCACGGCTGTCTGCTGCAACCCTGGGACGCCTGATGAGTCAGCTGCGGATTTTGAGGCGGCAGGGAATCTCAACATGCCTGTGAGAAGCCACATCACCCCACTTCGAATTCCACATTGTGAGAAAGGTGAGCTGTTCTCCTCCTGAGGATGTGTGTCTTCTCGCTGTCGTGCGCACTGCTGGGTTGTCCGGTTGTCGCATGCTGAAAGGACGCTGCGGCGGCGGTGGCATATAATGCGGTGCTCGCTGCAACTTTGGTGATGCCTGCCAGGTTCGCTGCAAACGGCGCCAATATTGCACGAGATCTCGCTTCGTGAATGCTGCGTTGCGTCATAGAGTGCACCTCGCCTCCAGTTCGTCCCTGTTCGTCGTCGATTGCACCCTAATCAGCCTGAGGCTGGAAAGGTGTAAACATCACTCTCTCATATTGCCCCATTGCATCAAATGGCCTTTCAACCCAGCAACACGCAGCAGCACTCTTCCTTCCCCCAACACTTCTGCTTGCCCTCACCAATGCAGGTTTGCAAACTGTGTAAAATGAGCTGTTCTGCTTGTCGGCATCAGACCTGAGCATACTTTCAAGTCCGTGACCTGTCAGCGATCAGACGGATGGTCAGCACTCCGAGCCCGCACGATATCGTCATGCACAGAGAGCCGCAGCCCTATGATATCGAAAGCAGAAGCAGAGGCTCAGCAGCTGGAGTGGGCGGGGCAGGTGGTCCACACGGATGATGCTGAGGCATGGGCCTTGCGCCGCATTGGCGGCCTGGATGTGCACTGGATCGACGACCATAGGGGTAGTCCACCCTTTCCTCGATTTTCTGGGATTCTGCGAGCCTTTGACAACGGTTGATGTTCTGAGCAACACTCAAAGCCTGCATGGCGCGCATGGTTCTGCCTCTCATGCCGAAATGCGCGCGCGTCACATCTAGCCGTCCAGCGACATCTCCAGCGTCCAGGCTGCCCGCGTCGTCAGTCGGCACCCTGCCTGTCCCCAGGCGTGGCGTGCTTGGCGGTGCTCTCGTGGCCGGACCTGCGGGTCGTGTCGACGCACTGTCGTGCTTTCGAAACAGAGGTCCCCTACGAGCCAGGTGCTTGCGGTACATGATACTGAGTTTTCAAGGTGCTTGAACCAACCGACCGGCAATGGCAGTGCCTCACATGCTACTCGAACGCGGATGCGTGGATCCTGGTGCCGCAGGGTTCCTGGGGTTCCGTGAGGTGCCTGCCTACATGACCGTCTGGGCAGCGGCACAGGTCGGTCCCTCTCCCCTGCAATCGATGACAGAGCCTCCCGTGTCCTGGGCTGCCGGCTTGCATTGCCTTGGCGACTGAAACTGGTGCTGCCAGGCGGCCAGCAGGAAGCGGGGGACCGTCGCATGGCAATCGGCTCAGTCCTGTGGGTCAGGTCTGCCACGCCCTTGGGACTTCTTGGGACCGAGAGGTTTGAGAGTTCTGCTTCTTCTCACAAGCTGTGTCCGCAACCACCGAGGAGGCTCCGTGCATCGCCCGCAGGCGGCGGGCCACGAGCCAGACCTGGTACTCGTGGACGGCTTCGGTGCCTGCCACCCGCGGCGCTGCGGCTCAGCCTGCCACTTCGGGCTGGCGGCGGGCGCCCGCGCCATTGGTGTCGGCAAGAGCCTCAATGATGTGCCCGCGCTGCGCGACCGGGAGGTCAAGGTGGGCCCTGCTGCTGTTCAGACTTCGCCAACATCTGGCTGTTGGCAAGCCTGCGCCGGGGCCCGCCTCAGGACTGTGTCAGAGTGGGACCTGCCACTGCAGACGGCAGGCGCACGGTCTGCAGGCTGGTCCGGCACCCCGCTGAGACTGCCGATGTACAACGCGCTGCTGTGTGACCATCTTAAGCAAGTTCATATGGTGCCGCAGTCTTACAGTAGGGCTTTGCCAGCGGTTGACGTTCGCTCTTTGCAAATTGGACAACCCAGCTTAGGCTCCTGGTGCCTGGTGCCCGATTCAGGTCGGAGCCCTCACGTGCTTGCTTGTAGGAGCGCATGGCCACGGAGGGCGTCACCGTCATGGACCTGCTGGATCACGACGGCGCTGTTGCGGCAACAGCGGTGCTGAAGGACGTTGCCCACCGGCAGCCGGTTTACGTGTCAGTCGGGCACCGGGTGTCGCTGCCGACGGCGGCGGACATTGTGCGGCGCTGCTGTCTCTACAAGGCATGCGCCACTTCACTGGTTTGCCATGGGAGCCGAGCCTGAGACGCGTGAGGATGGTTTGCGTAAGCTGCGGGAATTTTAATTTGCTTTCTGCCGCCCTCCTGGATGTTGCCGGCGCCTGTCTGCATGCTGCGCAGTCGAGGCTGCTGCAGCCACCGACATGATCGCGGCATTGAGACCAGAGAAGATGATCGGGAGCCGCTTGCGTCAGGTGCCGGAGCCGGTGCGCGTCGCAGACATGGTGTCGCGGCAGGAGGCGGAAGGGCTGGCGGGCGCCTGAGTTTGACGGCTCTGACCACGTGGTCCGGGTGTAAAGCTATGTAGTGCCCGAACTGCCTGTGGTCCTCGATTTTGACATCATCCGAACGGTTGATCTGCAGGCGTGGGGAGAAAGGGGTTTTGGAGTTTTTTAAGGAGTAGGAGCTGGTAATGTCCTAGAAATGCGTCACATGCTGGCGAACGGCTTGGCTGCAACTGCAGGTTTGCTGAAGTTCGGGGAACTCTCACCGTGAGCTTACAGATGACTTCAACGACATGCGAAATTCCAACATGCGACCACTCAGGCCACCTGAAAATTCATGCACAAGCCTCCAGGAGAAATCAAGTATTCACACAAGATCAATCTCTCAAACCTGCGAGTCGAACCCCCACATTTGCTCCTTCGCATCAGCGATGCAACCACAAAAACTTGCAGCCAGATAGATACGCGGAAGAGAACACAATTTTGGCTCATCATCCAGGTGCTCTGTGTGCGAAAGCTGCCCCTCGGCGGCGGTGTAGCACTCGAGACCCGTGCCGGTTCCTCACATAAGTTCCAACGACGACCCAGCCCAGGGTTGAAGGTTTCCAGGCAGATGTTGCATTGCCCGTCTAGGCATGCTGATGCAGCGCTTGCCAACCTGGTGTCTGCATGGCAAGCACGAATTCCACATCAACGTCCTATCGCATTGGGGCAAAGGCGGCTGGTTCCCACGAAGCCACTGTGCGATGTTGTGATGTGATATGACTGGGCAGCGGCGGCATCATTAGTTAGGCAGCGGCAGCGGCGGCGGCGGCGGCGGCGGCAACAGCAGCAGCTGCAGCATAAGAGCGAGAGGAGCGGCAAAGGCAGCTGTTGCAGCACCCACAGCGGCAGCAGCGACTCGCCTGCATATTGGCGACCAGCATCTGTAGACAGTGCGTCGCCGTCTCCCGCGTCGTGGGGCTCATGCCCGCCAGCATGGCTGAATGGTCCAGAGCGCCGCAGCTGCTGTCGAACAGGCTCCCCAGGAAGCGGTACATGACGGGAAAGTTGGGCGGCTCGCGGTCGGGCGCCGGCGCTGCGGGGTGGGCGCTGCCCGCGTGCAGCCCTTGGCACATCTGCTGCCAGGAGGGGTAGCCCGGCGGCCCCGGATAGAACGTCTGCGCATGAGAACGAAGCAGTGCATCGGATGGGCAGCAGGCTGACGACGCTGTGTCGCTGAGCGCCAAGCCCAGATTGCCGGCGGCACGCAGTCACCGAAGACTGCAAGCTGCTGTCGCCATGGCGCAGCAATTGCAAGGTGTCCAGAGGCAAAGTTCGTAATGCTGGATGCACAAGGGCAACAACGTGTGCCGGGCAGATCTGTGACCTGCACCTGGCAGAGCGCTGATTGCATGGCGGCGTAGGCGTCCGGCGCCGCCGCCGCGGCGATGTAGCTGCCAAAGTGACCAGGGGCCGGCCACTGCACCTGACCCTGCCCGCAATGCGACGCTGGCGGCTCGGCGGCTGCCTCGTCGTCCGACCAGTCTGAGGCGTCAACGGCGCTGTCGGCCTGCCACGCCGCGGCCGCCCGCTGCGCGGTGCGGCGGGTCTTGCGCTGCTGCCAAGGCACTCCTGCGCCGCTGTCACGCTGCTCGGAGCTCTGCGTGCATTGTAGGCAGAGTCAAGGTGCTGATATTTGATGCAATCGCCACAAGTCGAATTTGCGGCTGCGATTCCACAGGATTCATGCATGAGCTGAATGGGCCTGTAGGGCACAAGCCCGACAGTCCAGCGGGTCTATACCGCTGGTTGTCTGAGTTGGATCAGCTGTGCAGCCCACCTGCGCTCCACAGCACGAGCCGGCGCCGTCTTCGTCGCCTGACGCAGTGGAGCACGGTTGCGTGGCGGTGCCGGTGGTGCCCGGACGGTTGCCTGGGGTGGCGGCCAGCTCAGGCTGCACTCCATGCAGCGCCGCAGTCCCAGCCGTCACCAGAGCGGCAACTGGCTCTCTGGCACGCTTGCGACCGGCTTTCCTGGCGGTGCCGGACTGTGGCATATCGGAAAGCGCGGCGTCAGCAGGGGGAGGCTCCCGACTGCAGTACTGACGGGCAAGCAGGCTGTGCAACCGTGGCAGACCCCCAGGCATGTCACACTCCAGGTTACACCACGGCAGCCCCACAGTCCCAAGCACAGACGAAAGGCACACCTGGCGCTTGGGGCGGGGCGGCGGCACAGCAGCACTGTTGCCGCTCTTGACCTGTTTCTGGAAGTACTTCTGTGCATGACTGCGGATCTGTGCGACAAGGGAAGGTACATTTCAGCTCAGAGATGTTGGCAGGGCTGCTGGTCTGCAGCCGCAGATGGTGCAATCATAGTGCAGTCTGCCTGTCGGGCTTCACAGTGCCAAGGTGGCCAACAGCGCACACGTAAACGGCCTGAGTCGGACCTGGACTGCCGTCTTGGTCTTGACATGCAACTGGATCTTCTTCCAGTCCCGAGTGTACCTGCATTTGCATGCCGCGAAGTGAGAATCGACTTGCGCCGTTGGGTATTCCTCAGCTTACCCGAGTGGCGTGACAACATGAATATCGCGACTACACACTGGTGGCCAGTCGGCACTGCTTTCAGCGGCGCATGCCAAGCCGGGCGCACGCAACAGTGCCCGCGACCAGAGAGGCGGATGTACTCACATGCCGAGCGCCTCAACGAAGAGGGCGTGCTCGGCTTCGGTCCACGTCTCCCGCGGCTTGCTCGTGACATAGGGCTTGCGCTGGCGGCCGCCGGTGGCATCCCTGCAGGCGGCGCCGTCCGGCGCATGCCTGGCGGCAGCGGCAGGCAACGCCATGCCTCGGTCGCAGCCGCTGGCCGCTGCTGCTGCCCAAAGACGCTGCGCCGTCAGTCGTCGCCTGCTGGCGACTGGATGCCCACCGCCGTGCTTCCCTGGTGGATGGCTTCTGCCTCCGGTGGCGTTGCCACAGCGAGCGCGCACGCCTGCGAAAGAGGGCCGTCTCAGCCGCGATGCGCATCCAGTTCGACTGAAGCCGCTACTGGACCCGCTCCGCGCAGGAGGACGTGGTGCAGCTCGACAAGGAGCTGCATGGTGGGCTCCTGAGCGCCGAGGACGGCAGAAAAGGCTGGCGGCAGCGGCGATGCCCAGTAATCGCTCGCTGCAGCTGTGTACAGCGCGCACGAGGGACGAGCGCCGCAGCAGACCTGGGCGGGCGCCAGCAAGGGCAGCAAGACGGCAGATATTTTGGCGCTGACCTGTCCGACAGGCACGCAAGCCGGCAAGAGGCCGTGCCTGCAATGCCTCATGCGCCCAGACACAGCAGCCAGGATACATCCGATGCGATCGCCGGCCCTTTAGCCGGCCGCAGGCCGGTTGCGGTTGCGGGGAGGTCCTGGGTCCACAGACCTGAAGGCCCAGGACCTTCCCACGCAAAGTATGCAAGGTGGTGCTGATGGACCTGCGATTCCCAGGTCTCACCTGTCAAGACTGGGAGCGGAGGCGCTGCGGTCGCTCTCGCGCCGGCACTGGCCTGCAGAGGTTCGGAAATATCACGGACCGCTGAGAGGGACCTGGCTGCTCGTCCTTCGCCTGCTGCTCCTGCTGAGGCTGCGCTCAGCTGTGCTATGGAAGTCTGTGCTTAGAGCATCAAGTGACCCGATCGTTCTGAAGCTCGCCCTGCTCTGCGTCAGTCTCTGCGTATATTGGGCAGGGACCCGCCAAAGTATCAAGCCCTGATAATCCTGGCTTCGAAAGCGCCCTGCAGCAAATTGCTGCCAGATGGCAGAGAAGAAAGAAGAAGAGAGAAGGAGAAAACTTTAGAGCTTGAGAACAGCAAATTCTCTCAGCCATGGCCGGTCTGACATGCTTGTGTCGCGGCGGCCCCCAGGCACGCGTCACGCAGGTGAGGGTGCCCGGCAGCACTCTGCCGAAGCATGTTGTGCTGTCCGCTATGATGGCGTGTGTGCTCTCAACACTGCAGATAATGTGCTCTCAACACAGCATTTCATCTGCACTCTCTGGTCCTGCAGCCACATTACGGGCCAGCCCCGAGACAACGCAGCCATGTTGTCCGGGCGTCAGAAGGTGTGGCACCATTTCGCAGCGTTCCGTTCCCATTTCAGCTTCCGAATACGACTGGCTGAGACACGGTGAACGGGCCTTGCATGCACGTTTTCCTTGATCGCCCATGAACGGGCTTCGCATGCCTTTCTCATCCTTTGCGCAACTGCCTTGCAGATCGGTTGTGCAGGACGAATCAGATCGCCCGCACCAGGCTCTCACGTTGTCAGCCAGCTCCTCGTGTGCAGGTGCCCCGCAGACGCAGCCGCAGCCGCAGCACCCAACGCAGCAGGCGCAGCAGCAGCAGCCGCAGCGGCCGCCGCCGCCGTCCCTCATTGCAAACCGGAGGCAGGCGGTGTGGTTAGGCGCTGCAGGCCTCGTGGCGCTGGCCACTGGCGGTGAGGCGGCGCAGGCTGCTGAGGCGGCGCCGGGCACAGACGTGTCGGAGGAGCCGCGCTGCCGGGAGTGCCTCGGCACCGGCGTTGTGCCGTGCGACATGTGTGGCGGCACCGGCAAGTGGCGTGCGCTCAACAGGTGTAGTTCGGTTGTTGCTTTGACATGACTGAGCTCCCGGATTGGGCTGTTTCGAGGGTTCCGAGGCCATAAACTTTGCTCTGGTGCTTGCGCAAACCCTGTGTGATTGCTTCGCCTGGATGACCGTCAACTTGCGCAGCAGACCCCGCAAGAAAGACTTTCAGCCAGGCTTCTGCCTCCTCCGCCTCCCGCTGTCTATCCGTCCTCTCAGCGACAAGAGGTCCATGCTGCTCCTCACAGGAAGCGGGCGAAGGACACATACGAGTTCGTGGAGTGCCCGCAGTGCTTCGGCCGCGGGGTGCGTGTGTGCGGCGTATGCTTCGGCACCGGGCTGCGCAATGTCCGCGGCCTGCTGCGCCGCCCCGAAGCCACGCTCATGGTCGCCAAGATGCGCAACGGCGAGCTGCGCGCTGGTGAGTTTCGTCACCTTGGACCAGCGTGCTCCCGCGCCATTGCGGCTCCCTGCACCAGGGACCTCACAGTGTGGAACGAGGCGAGACAGCAGCGGCGCAGGAGGACGCGGCCAGGCGGCTCCGCCGCTGGCTGCGGGCACTGCCCACATGCGCAGCGGGTCGCCTTGCTTCCTTGCAGTAGACGATGTTCAAAGGAGGCATGTGGTTGGGGCTGGGCAGGCGCTGCCGCGCAGGCCATCTCATTTCTGCAATCGCCACAGACCTTTGGAAAGGGTGCCTCCATGGGTGCGCGCAGGCGAGGCGCA
Organism: Deuterostichococcus epilithicus; assembly: GCA_033439295.1. NCBI lineage: Eukaryota > Viridiplantae > Chlorophyta > Trebouxiophyceae > Prasiolales > Stichococcaceae > Deuterostichococcus > Deuterostichococcus epilithicus. The sequence continues at coordinate 52,597 of JAVTLE010000010.1, forward strand.
GGGGCTGCTGCAAAAGAGGCGTGATGAGATGCGCGCAAAGGGTGGCAACACCGGCGCGCCCGACTCTGTGGCGCCGCCGACGCCCTGAGGCATTGGGAGCGCAGCGCCGGCGTGTCTCGCGGAGCATGGCGAACCCAAAGTCTGGCATGGCGAGAGGTTCTGGACTGTTTGGAGTGGGATCGAATTGAGCTGTCGTGTGGGACCAGCATGCAACTCACCAGATGCGGTTCATGGCGTGGCACTGGTGCGTTGTCGCCACCCAACATTCGTTACAATCCAATAGGCAGTGACGGAGCAACAGTGGTGGAGATGCCACTTCAACCTAATCACCGAGAAGCCGGACAATTTCGACAGGAACAGCGGCCAACGATTGTCGCCTGAGAGTCCGCGCCTGGTGCCCTTGTGCATTTGAGCACAGGATAGTCAGCAGGGGCAATTTGCACTGCCGATGGCACACCCTAACGCGCTGGCTGTCGCACCCCCCGAAGCAGGGCAACTGAGGGCGCCTCACTGTGCACATCTTGTCCCATGGCCTGCAAGCGAATCGTGTGATGCCACACCAGGTACCCAACTGGGTTAAAGGCTAGGTTGACGAGTTTGATCCTCAGCACAATGCACTGAAGGATTTCAGGCGGGCGGCTAGGCCGGCGCCGGGAGAACCGCAGGCGGTGCAGCGGCGTCTGTCACCGCTGCCATCGCCGTATCCGGTGCCGGCATGATCCCCAATGCCGCCGCGCCCTGGCGCCACTGTGCCGCCAATGCCGCCCGCAGCCCTGCAAGCGCCGCGAAAGTGCGGAACAGCGCCAGCCGCCACTCCAGGCGTACCCGGTCCGCTGTGTTGCGGGCTGCGGAAAAACAGGACAGTTGGAGTTCGGGCCTGCAAACCTGCCGGAACAAGCGCCTGGTTTAGCACGACGATGGCGGGCTGCCGTTCCTGTTCAGGCGGGTTTCTGGCCACGGTGCAAACAGAGCCATTCGAAACCTATGCCAGCTGAGGACGTGGCAGCAGGCGAGTACAGGGCGCTCCAGTGGGGCGGAGCGGCGCACCCAGGGCGCTGAGGCCAGGGCGGGAGTCCCAACGTGCCTCCGCGAGGGCGCGGTCACAAGCGCGCGCGGTGATGAGGAACGTGTTGACCGGCTGCATGCAGGCACACACGCATGCACGGGATGAGGGGCCGCGCGGTCGTGTCTGCTTGATCTGCAGCGGTTTTACAGAGGAAAGCCTCCAGGACGGCATGCAACCCTGTCTTCAGCCTGGAGCCACCCAGAGAGGCGCACTGTTGCGCTCGTCGGCTTCACCACCGATTTTGACTCTCTCAATCGAGGCTCCTGCTCTCATGGCACTGCAAGGGCGGCGCCTGCAGGCCCTGCAATCGGGCCGCTGAACCCGTCGTTGATGGGATGGGTTGTCAAGCTCAGATGTGAGGACGTTGCCCCACCTGGCCGAGGGCGGCGTCCACAGAGCGCAGGCAGTCGTTGGTCTTGAGCAGCAGCAGCAGGGCACGCGGCACCTGCTGCAGCAGCCGCGCCGCGTCCCCCGCAAACTCCTGGGCGTACCTGCGCCAGGAGGACAGACAGACCTCGGGCGCGCAGCTGCCATGGGTACTTTTGAAAGAGGGGCAAGTCGGCAGGGTTTCCACAGGCAGGCATGCCCATGGGGAAGCTGTCGGATGCGACCGTATTCCGTGCCGCGAGAGGTCGGGACCGAGCCGCCAGGGACCCGCTGGAGGCTGTGCGACCGGACTGAGTCAGATCAGGCTTCCGGAGGAGCACGAGGTGGCATCGACGGCCGCGCGCCTGTGCAGCTGCTGCCGCTCTTCCTCGCCGCCGAGGCCCACCCGCAAATGGTCCGCCGAGCCCCTCACCACCTGCGCATAACACAATTTGCTGAGGAAACGACGTGGAAAATTCTTGAGAGCTATGAGGAAGGCTGTTGATCCGTCTGAGGCTCGCGCCCTTAGGCCGCAATGTCTGGGAGGTCCGCTGCAGAGCGACGGCATAGGACAAGGGCACGGGCTGGGCCACAGCTGCAGCGCTGGCCGGCGCCGCTCAGAGCCTCAGATGCTTGACAGGGGGTTAAACAGCCGACATGCCGACGCGTGCGTGGTCTGGCCGAGTAACACGACACAAATTGATGAGGAGGCAGCAGCTTGAGACATGGTGCCCAATGCGAAAGAGCTGGGCAGCGGGACTTGCCTGGTCCCACGGCCGGTTGGTGAGCATGCCCGCAAACAGCTCCGCCATCGCGCCGGCGTTCATTGCGGCCGCTGCGGACCGGATGCCCGCCTCATCCGCCATGACCAGGCTCTGCCACAGCTTGGCATAGTCCAGCCGGAAGTCGTCGTCCAGCTTCCTGCAGTGCAGTGCAGCGCAGTGCAGTGCAGCGCAGAGCGGTTCGAAACAGCCAAGGCACGCCGGCGTTGGGAGCCGCCTGCCCCCACATGCTGCTGCAGCATGCAGCCGGTATGCTGCTGAACTCCCCAGCCGGGCGCGCTCCTGGGCAGTCGTCCTTCCTCTGATGCTCCATTGCTGCTGCCCACAACGCTTGCAAGACCCTGAATGTGCTTGATCGCCCTGACCGCCCTTACAAGACCCAAGTATGCCTGTACCTGTAGAGGCCATGGTCCAAGAGCACCAGCTGCAGCCGAGGCGCCGGCCGCCGCCGCCGCCAAGGCCGCAGCCACCGCGCCCGCCGTGTGTGCGGCTCGGCCGGGCCGCTGCTGGCGCCAGTGCCGGCTTCGCTGCTGTCGCTGCCGCTGCATCGAGACTGCTGGGCCGGTGCAGCTGCACTGCTGCTGCTGCTGTGCTGCAGGGCCGCCAGCGACTGCTGTGCCGGACGGCTTGCCGCGGCGCTGCCATCGCTGGCGCCAGCGCCCTTCCGCTGCCGGGGCGGCGCCAGCCTGATCTTCATGTTGGCTGCGGCAGATGGACCGCATATCAAGTTCCGCACAGCAGGGAATCCACTACCTCCCCGCTGTGCAAAGCATGTGAATGCAGATGTGCTAGGCTGCCGAGAAGCGAAGGCCAGGCCAGGGCACAGCGCCAGACTCGTGTGCTTGGCTGATGTTTTAGTACTAGAGCGATCCTGACCTGCATGCGGGTCGCAGTGCACATCGCCGAAATTGAAGATCATCTCTGCAAACGCCTCCGAGATGAGGTGCGCCACCTGCAGCCGAGCATGAAAAGCCCATGTGCTAGCCGCCAGTGGGGATGTTATCAATTCGTGATGCTACCCTGCACCACCGAATGGCTGCTTCGGATCACGCCTTCAAGTGATCGATCGTGCAGCCGCAGCGTCAGCCTGACACACGGCGCCGGCACCGGGTCACACCAGGATAGCGTGTCGGCGGTCCTGGTGTCAAGCCAGCCGGCACACCTCGGCAGGATCAGCGCCCATGGCTTTCAAGCCCTCCAGGTCGTTGAGGCCGACCCCATCCATGTACTCCATCGTCAGCACGCGCTTCGAGGTCAGCTCCGGCACCGCCTGCGTGGTTGCCGGGCGTGCAGCAGCCATGAGTACATCGCAAAAGTGCACACAAGGCCCCTGGCGCCCCCGCTGCACTCTTCCGGGCAGCACCGGCGGCGCCGGACCGGCGGCGCTCGCACCGGAAAGCTCACCATCGCTCGCCCCACTTCGGAGTGGTGGCCGCAGTGGAGGCGCAGCGTGCGCGCGCGAGCACTTGAAGCGACTTCTGCCTGAGAGCACCGCACTTTGGCACAGGGCCCCGTCATATCGCCAAGCCCTTGATGCCCAGATCTCACCTGGGGGACGACCACGTGCCCGGCGACGCGGCTAGTTGAGCCGCTGAGGTTGGCGCCGCTGCGCACCATGTTGGCCGCCTCGTGCTCAAAGTCCAGCTCCTGCATGTTGGGCGTGCAGTGTCTTGAAGCTAATGGTTTTGACAATGGCAATGGTAATGATAATGGTAAAGGTGACAATAACGGTTGTGGGTATGTGCTCTGGCCGCCGCTCAGCTTTCCACTTTGGGGCAGGCGGCTCTTTGCTGGCGCACATGGCGAAGCCCTGTTTTGCACACGGCACTCGACTGCGACCCGGTCGGGTGTCTTGCTCCGGCTGGCATCGCTCCTCACAGACGACTTGTCATTTGGCAGTCCCTGTACCACCCTCACAAGAAGGGCCGCTCGTCGCAGACGATTCAGACCCTGTGGCTCAAACCCACCAGCGGCAGATTGGTGCGCGTCTCGTCGACGACCCAGCGGTAGTCGTAGTCTGGCGCAAAGTAGCGCAGGATGTCCGCCGCGACGCCGATGGTGGCCACGTCCGCGTCGCCGCTCTCCCGCAGCCCCGCGTGCTGAACCTTAACCGCCAGCTGCCGCCCGTCGTGGCCCACCGCCCGGTGGACCTGCTTGGAGAAACGCACGGCGGCATGGGCGGGCTGCAGGCGGGGTGTTCGTACCAGTGGCCCTGACGGCGACACCTCCTTCATCGGCATCGCAGCCTTGAAGGCATGGCGAGGGCCGGGTGCGTTGCGCGGCGTCGACGGTCTGGGCGCACGGAGGTCGCACAGCAGCCCGGTCCGCCGAGCTGCCAGCAGCGTGCAGGCGCCTTGGCGTTGGACGCCCGCCGAGCGCGGCGCCGGTGCAGGGGGTACAACCAAATGAACCGAAGCATACAACAATGCGTCCCCTGCGCCGGCGGCGCTCTCGGGGGACAGTCTCCCACCTGCGCGAGGGAGGCGCTGGCGATGGGCGCCTCGTCGAAGCTGGCGAACAGCGCCTCTGGCGGCGCGCCGAGGTCGCTGACCAGCAGCCGCCGCACTTCCGCCGGGTCCGACACCGGGCACCGGTCCAGCAGCGACGCGCGGAAGGAGCGCACATACTCTGCCGGCAGCAGGTGGTCCTGTGCACGTGGTTTCATCAGGTTTCAGCGGTTGCCAGGCACGTGTGGGGGATGCCGTGCGCGCTCGAGCGACTCGCCGCTGCTCTTTGCAATCGCGCAGGCCAGCAGCCGGGCAAGACGCGCGAGGCGCCGGACAGCAGGTGCCCCTGGCGGGCTCGCAGCATCGGATGCCAGACCGCCGCGCAGCTCTGGCTGCTGTACACCTAAGACACGACCCTCATGTGGAGGCATGAACCAGCGTTGGCACGGGCGGTGCGGCTGCATGCTGCCGGCGAGTCATGTGGCGCGCGTCACTGTGCTGACCATGTGTGTTTACAGCGCGCAAACTCCTGATACCAAGGGGCGCCACGTGCCCCAGGTTCTGCTTTCCTCTCCCATGTGCGGACGAGAGGCAGGACCGCACGCAGGACAGGCAGGACTGCGTCTGCTCAGCCACTGCCACTGCCGCACCATCTGGCCGAGGTGCTGCCCGGCCTTAACGTAGACGCCGCCGTTCACGCCCGCGAGGCGGACCATGCGATCGGCCGAGCGCTGGTGGCAGGCCCGCCGCGCCGCTTCCAGGTCCTCGCCCTCCAGTCCCCGCAGGCTCCACTGGTAGTCTGCGCCGCCAGCAAACACAGCAACATCTCACATTGCTTCGTGGTATGCAGCCAGGAGGCGCTCCCGCATGTGCTGCTGCTTCCGTCCCCTGGCCCTCCACCCCCCGCAGGCTCCACTGGGGGCCTGCGAGCAGATGAGGGCCGTCCGGGAGGAGCCTGTTGCCGGAGCCGCGGCGTAAATTGCCCCTGCAGGCCGCCTCCGGCGCCACCGCCGCCGCCGCCGCCGCGCAGCAGCATGTCCGAGTAGTGGTCCCGTGTTATGCGAGTGACGTTGCGCGGCAGGAAAAATGACAAATACCAAGTCTCTTGGGTCGGTCCGTATAACGAGTATGCGTCAGTGCGTTTGCAGAGCCGCCAGGCGCGCGGGTCATCATGCATACATGCACGCACCTCTTTCCTCTCAGACATGCACCGTCAAGTTCAGCACTCAAAGGAGCCAGTTGGGAGCTTCCAAGTGATCAGTCTCAGATCGCCTGACCTGCCAACACGACGGCGCCGCAGTACACATCCCGTGACAGCCGCACCGGCACCGCCCACAGGCTGTAGGCGCGCTGCCTAGGGTCATCGCCGGCTGCTACCCAAACTGAGGCGCTGACCACTGACGCTGTTGCGGTCGCCGACGTCCATGGAGCAGCTTGCCAGAGGCGCAGGATGCGCGACGTCATCTTTTGGTAACCTAATATAAACGGCGAACCGCCGTCACCCTGTCATCATGGCCCAAAACAAATGAGCATGCCTTGAAGACATGCAGAAGCATGTTTTCGAATTTCGTGGAGCCTGCAGGCAGCTACAGAGCGGTTGCGCGGGAATCTGCCACGGTGACAGTTAGAGATCTCGAGATCTGGCTCCCCTTGGAGCGGCTTTGCACGGATGCCTAGGCGTAACCCTCCTGTTTGAGGTGCGCTGTAGGCTTGTTCCTGCGGCTTCAGACAGCTCTTCTGCTAGCGATAGGATCCTCCCCCCGGAATATTGGAATCGGATGGCAGCGGCTGCGGCGGTTACACAGGCGGCGGCACGCAGGGTCTGGATTGAAAAGGTACGGTTCCATGCGCACCAGGCAGATCGTTCCCAGGCCTACCTCAGTGGACTGTGCCAGAAAATGAGTATCACGAGGCAACCTGATGCTGAATTGGCAATTGAACCTACTGCGCCGGCTGCTTTGGATGCCTGCACCGGTCCCTGTCATTGCAGGCTACCATTCACACTCCCCGTGCGCGGCAGGCCAGACAGCACAAAAATGAGCCTTTGAACCTCTCCAGACTCACAGCCTGGCGCAAATCATCTTGGTGGGCTTACACGCACTGTACATCGCAAAAACAAGCCAAAGAAATATTGGTGCAAGTGGTTCCTCAGAGAGTTGTTGCCCCAGCCCGCTACGTACTGCCCCCCGACTACGAACCACAATATCAATATTTTAATTCTGCAGCAGGGAAATAAGCCCAGCGCATGCGACAAAGGTGCGTACATCAAACTCACTCCCCCGCCCAGCGTTCTGAAGGACCAAGCAAGCTTGGGCCCGGGATGTGAAGCGGTTGCGGCAACGCTCCGGCTGGACCGCCCGGCCCGGGCACATGGGGACCCTCCCAAAACCGCATCAAATGCACATAGGTGATCCCGCAACCAAACATATGGGTGTGACTAGGTGTGGACAGTTCCCTGAGACGGACATGCGACCCCCTCTCGCTACAGACGAGGACCTGTCAGAACAGATACCGGGGAGGACAGGTGCGTCGCGAGGCCTGGGTGGCGGACTGTTGGCTGCCACGCCGCTGGAGATGCGACGGCGGCATGGCAATTTAGGGGCTGTGTGACCCTCTTCCGGCCAGGAAGAGACTCTCCCCATCTCGTGCTGCAAGAAATACGGGGGACGCTGACGCTGGGCACCAGTGGTTTCTACGGCGCTGCCCGACGTCCGCACCCGGTCAAAGTCGAGGAATGGGCTACGCCCCACCAGTCTCAGCTGGCAGGCGGCACGGGCGTGGCGCCGGCCGGCGGCGCTGCCGCTAGCGCGCGATTTCTTCGTGCAGCAGGGGCCGCGGGTGCTGCGGCGCAGCGCTGCCGCTGGGGCGGGCAGGCAAACTGCGAGCGGCGCCGGCCGGCTGGCGGGTGGCGGCCCAGTGCCGGCGGCTGAAGTGGCTGCACTATCGCCGGCGCCGTGTGAAGTCGTACTGCTCGTCGTCCCGGAACAGCTGCAGGCACAACGGGGAGCAAGCCGTGATGACAGCACGTTCCCTGGCGCAGCGAGGGGACTATCGCCAGGACGCAATGGCCATCACTGTTGAGAGACTGCTCGTGCAGAGCACGCCGCCTGTGTCCCTGCAGGTTGCAGCTGCTGGTGGGGCTGGGGACAGCGCCACCCAGATTTCACTGTTCTCAATCCGAGCCAGTCCGAGCCGCACACACTTGCTCCTCGGAGTTGAACAGCTGGGCGCGCGTCTCCAGGTCGGGGTTGATGAAGTGGTCGCCGTAGCTGGCGTCCTCCATGTAGAAGTTGCGCCGCCGCCGCGAGTCCCGCGTCCTGCTCGCCGGCTCTGACTTGGAGCGCAGAGTCTCGGCTGCGCGCAGCAGCAGACAGGTGAGCCGAGCCAAGTTCGTCGTCCCGCAGGCCACCTGCATCCCCATGCAGTGGATCTCCCGAGCGAGGCTGCCTCTGACCGATGCTGGTGATGCGCAGCCTGCAGCTGGCGGCAAAGCGTCGTCACAGCGGCAGCTGGCTGACTGCACATCAAGCAGGGCAAGCAGAGATGTCGGGGCTCTTTGGCAGCCTTAGTCAGGTTCCTCCACAAGAGTGACAGTCGTGTTCCTCCAATAAAGGTCTCAGTCATGTTCCTGCAGACAGGGCGCCCACCGCTGGACCGTTTGACCTCCCGGGAGCGGCGCGCGGTCGAGGGGCCGGCCTCTTCGTCGTTGCCAACGTCGTCTGCCCCTGCGGCCAGGCAGGAGCAGGCGTCAGGGTTCAGAGGTTGAGATGTCACCGTGTCAGGGTTGGGAGAAAAACTCGTGGAGGGGCGCAGGTGAGGCCAAGCGCCGTGGAGGACTGGGCGCCATTCGCCACTCATGCCACAGTCAGATCCCAGAGCCGACCCAGTCAGCTCCGGTGCAAGGTGAGGAGTTTCCAGGCGCGTCACAAGGCAGCGCCAGGGCTGCGGGAAAGCGGGCATGGTGCTGCAGCTCCATCGCGTAAGGCCGGGACGCGCGATGTTTCTCCTCCGGTCCAGTGCACCGCAGGAGTCCAGGTTGCTCAGACAGAGCGCACAGCCGGCAGAGCCTGCCAGCAGCCGTGGGGCTATAGGCGTCAGCGCACCTGCCATAGCAAAGCCGCGGTGCACGACTGGAGAGACCGCATCGCGGCGTAGCTCGAGTGCCCCCCGCCGGCTGATGACTGCCGGCTCGCTGAAGGAGCGGCGCAGCTCGGGCACCGCCGCAACGCTGTCCTCGTCGATGGTGGGCGGGACCTGCGGGGTTACACGCAGCAGTGAGAGCCAGGACCCAGCTCCGTTCCGGACCCAGGTACAGCGACCAAGGCGTGGCTTTGGGTCTGAGGTGGGTCTGGAAAGTCATAAGGGTAGTAATAAGTTGGGCATATGGCGCCAGAGCCTCGTTGCACAAGACCTTTCAGCTCGTCTACTGACCCGTCCTGAGCTGACCACCATCCGGGTGAGCGGCTATCGAACTTGGTCACTTTCGACGGCCAGACCCACAGGCTGGGGCCGCCAAAGGGACAGCACCACACTGCGCCGCCGCCAGCAACACGACAAGAAAGGCTGCTGCCTCGAAACTGCAGAGCAGACCAAAGGCACAAAGGTGGAGGTGCGCGACGCCACTCGAGCGTGCCCACACCTGATGCTCCAGCTCGGGCGGCGGTGGCTGCTCGGGCTTTGCCTGCCAGCGGCCGCGGCCGAAAAGGGCCCCCAGGCCCAGGAAGCCCCCGCCGCGGCGGCCTCGACTCGAGGGGCTGGCTGTTGGCATCTGCGCGTGCCACACACGGCCGGGTCACTCGAGACGCCTGGCGCACATGCCAGCTGCGCACGGGCGGCGGCAGGGCGCTGCGAGGGCGTCCTTGATCAATAAAATTGATTGAGAAATGCCGTGTGCGCGCCCAGATGCTGATGAGGGGTCAAGGGCAGCCGGGCAGGTGAGGCTGTGCCACAGCATCAGTACCACAGCATCAGAAGCGCGGCGTCCACAGCCCGCCGGGGGTGCACGACGGCGCACACCTCTGAGTCCGCCCGGGAGGAGGCGCCAGAGAGCGTTGAAAAGGGGCTGGCCGGGCGCGACGGCGCATCAATGTCCATGGGCTCCAGCACGGGCAGAACCCGCGGCTCCTGGCCGCCGCTGCCGCTGCTGAAGGACTTGAGGCCGACCGCGTCGGCCAGGTCGTAGGCGCCGTAGGAGGAGGCCCGCGACACGGCGACGCCCATCATCACCGCGTCATCGGACGCGGACGAGGTGTGCGAGGAGTAGCCGCCCGCCGCCGTCATCGTGGACGTGGGGCTGCTAGGAGCGGTGAGGTCGGAGGACGTCCGCACATACGTTTTGTAGAGCTGCAGTGGGAGCGAGGAACACGTGGAGGGGCGAGCGCACGGATGTGCAAGGAGCACAACCAAAGGCAGATGGGCGGTGGCCTGCCACAGGCGGCGGCATACTCTTGCGGCGGCAACGACACGAATCCGGCAGTGCAGGACCGGTGCAGGTCGGCATGCTTGGAGAGACAGCACCGCAGGGCATCAGCACAAACTGCGCACTGCCTGCAAGATGACTGATGGCACGTTCGCTGACCGATGTCTCAACTCCCGCGCCAGGTTCCAGGGCTCGTCATTGAAGCTGCGCGCAGGCGGGAGCACAGACACAGGCGGGAGCGCACGTCGTTGTGCTTGGAGAGGCAGCGGTAGCGGTGGTGCGCCATGTTGACCTGTTGGCTGCGGGCCACAAACGCCGCGCGCAGCTGTTTGAGCCGCACCGCCGCGGAGCCAGCGCCGGTCACGTGCGGCCCGGGCGCCAGCGTCGGCGGCGCGTTCAGCGTGTCCATTGTGTCGGCGGTCCTGCGGAGCAAACGATGGCAGGAAGGCGTGATTGACCGGCGCGGCGGCACCGTCTCAGGCGCGTTCCAGCGAGCTGGTCGTTGAACTGGAATGCCTGTCAGACGAGCTTCCACGATACTGCGCCGCCTGGCGTGCCGTTGCCAGGCTGCCGGCCCTCCATGTTGTTGCCAGCAGCGCTCATTTGCTGGCTACGCAATCACACCGCTTACCGGCCGCCCGTCGGGAGAGATGCATGCGACTGGCTAGGGGAGCAACTGCCGTGGCTGACGAACTGCCGGTCAGCCCATGCCCGTGCGCAGCAAGGGCTGGTGCCTGCGACTACGCCAACTCTGATTGTGCATAAAGCAGGTCTACTGGTACAGTGCGCAGCGTGCCGAGGGGGGAGAGGAGATGGGAGGGTCGCTGAGCAGCCGCTGCAAACCTGCACCATGCGGTCAGCACCTGAGGATGGACGAGTCCAGCCGCCACAGCCGCTCTACCTCCGTCTCGAGCTGCCGCGCGCCGTCCAGCACCGTCGCCACTCCGGCGTCCGTGGCTGGGGCTGCCACCTGGTGGCAGATAATGTGTCGGTCGGACTGCATGTGACAGGCTCGCCCTAGGCATGATGGGCAGCACCGCGACAAGCCTCGAAACACGCAACACGAACGTGCCCAACGTGGGAGCCGGCAGCCAGAACGTACGCCGGCAAAGGGCCACCCCCCCAGAAAAGGACGTCTGGTTGTCGCCAGCTAGATAGAGCCGGGCAATCGCGTGCAAAATGCCGTGCGGTGCGGAGCTTCTCGGTCTGAGATTGAGAACAAGACACGACCAGCAGACTCCAGACGCCACAGCAGCGAACGCGTTATTGCAATAAAGTGCACGCTGCGAAACCAGCCGCAGTGTACCCCCAAAAAGCGACACGAAGGCGCAGCCGCGACGGGTGCCACAGGGGCAAGAAACCAGCTATGCATGATAATGATCGACCCCCAATCAGGCTGCCGTGCAGCACTGCAGCCCAGCTTCCCTCTTCGGTGAGGCAGGTGACACTCGTGCCCGCCGCTGAAAAATCAGGCCTACCTGACCGCCAGGCATCGCGGCGGTATCTGCGTTGACCTGGCAGCCGGGAGCCCACGCGTCCTCGCCGCAGGCCGCCAGGATGCGGGCCAGCTCCTGGTGCAGGAGGCTGTAGAAGGCGCTGGGGCCGCTGGCCGAAGGCGCTTGTGTGGGAATCGCCAGCTTGATCTCCGCCGGCCGGCGGTACAGCTCCGCTGCCATGCTGTTTGTGCTGCTGCGGCCGCGAGCTCGCTGCCTGGCCGCCGCCCGTGGGCACTTTGCCTACAACATCGACGTGTTCGCCCCTCAGGCGCTTGCCCTCAGCACCGCGGCTGCCCAGCCCCTCCGTACCTGTCCACTCGGCTGGCCACTGGAGGCGATCGATAATCAACAGCCAGCAGCTGACCGGCTGCAGAAGAAGCCGGTGGTGGCAGAAGAAATCGGCCAGCCTCTATTCAACCATGTTGCAACTCTCAGCCTACTGAGCAGGACCGTCCTGGCTGATAATCGGCTAGCGTAACGAGTAAGAGGGAGCAGTAATCAGGGTAGGTTTGGCGAGTCCTGCCTACTCTCACACATCTCGTGCAGCGCCAAGCGCCTGTGGCCACTGGCAGACCAGATTGAATTTAGTGTCCATGTATCTTGTCTAGATTCTAGATCTTGAGTGAATTTCATACTGAAATGCCAGTTGCTGACCACTTCATGCTGACGCGTAGGAAAGCTGTGACATGGCTAGCCCAGCACTAATGTCCTCGCAACGATGAAGCAGGCCCCAACGAAGCAAGCAGGTAGAATTCGTGCAGGGCTAGCCAGCACTCGCTCAGCTATGGGCAAAGAAACGCTCAAGCCTCAAGGGCCGCGTCCGGTAATGGTCAGTGAGGCGGCGGCAGGAAGGCTCTAAGACATGAGCCTCACAGCTGCGCTCTCAGGCAAGTGTTTCGACTTGCAGTGTCCAAAGCCTTGATGTGGTTCATGTTTCGATGGTCACGCGTCTTCGTCCACGATCGGTGCCGTTTCTGCATCGACATCCAGCAGCTCGGGTGCACCATCGCTGCCGCCAGCCTTGGCAGTGGCTGTGGCGCTGCCAGCACTGGTTGAGGAAGCATTATCAGTCTTCGATCCCTCGCCCTGCACAGCAGAACAGAGTTCTGTCACCGCCTCTGTGCTCCGCATGAAACCTAAAGCACTTTCTGGTGTGGCTGTCACCAGAGCACTTGAGGGCAGATCGGCGAAAATTTCCCAGCAGATCACCTGCTCTGGAACACGATGTGGGTGCTGATTAGCCTCAACCTTACGCAACCTTGTGCTGGGTTCCGTCAAGGGTGTGGCCAACATCTGCTTCGTCGCGAGGGCGAGCACCTCCAACACACACACCTGTGCTTCGTCGGATGCCCCGACCTCCCGTTCCGCTTCGTCCGCCTCCGTCTGAGCGTCCCCCTTTGCGGCACCGCCCAGCAGCTTGGCGGCAGTCTCGACCGCCGAGGCGTGCGCGCCGACCGAGCCGCTGCCGCCCGGCAGCTCACTCTCGACACCGCTGCCGTGTGCGGTGTCCGCCATGTCGGCTTCGGTGTCGCTGCCGGCCTCGTCGGCAACGCTCACAGCCTGCGCTGCGCCCGGCTCGCTGCTGCCGTCCTCGCCGGGCGACGCCTCTGCCGACTCTGACGCGTCACCGCCGGAGGGGCCGCTTGCAGCGCCTACCTCCTGCTCCGCATCCGACTCCATGCCCGCAGCCTGGGCGTGCTTGGCGCTGGCCGAGCTGGCGCCGGCGCCAGCCCTTTCGTCGTCCGCGGCACCGCCTGCATCGCCGGCGCTGTCCGCCTCCTCGTCCGCTTCCTCGAGGGAAGCGCCAGAGCCGCCGGCCCCGCTGCTGCTGGACCTGCTGCCGCCGCTGCTCTCGCTGCCGCCGCCATGCGCCGCTGCGCCAGCATGTTCAGGCACGGCAGCCTGTGCGGCCTCCTCGGCCTCAGCCTCCACCGCGTCGCTGCTGCCGCGCCGCGCCCCTACGCCGACAGTGGCGCCCGCTGCGCCGTTGCCCGCACCGCCGCTCCCGTTGGACGCGTCCGCCTCCAGGAACTCTCCATCCTCATCTTGCAGCATATCGTTGCTGCTGCGTCGGCCGCCGACGGCGGCAGGTGCAGCCCCTTCGACGCGGCCAGTTGCGAGGCTGCTGCTGACGCCAGGTGTGTCGCCGCCGCCGCCATTGATGGCCTCCTCTTCCAGGTCGTCGGCCGTGCGCGTTGCAGCAGCTGTACCAGATGCGCCAGCCTTCTCGCTGCCGGCACCGCCGCTGCCGGCGCCTGCTTCAGTCTCAGACTCCGCCTCATCCTCGCCGGCAGCTGCGCTGTCTGCGGTCTGCTGTGTGGCGTGCGCGCTGCTCTGGTCCGGAACCGTGTCCTCACCGGCCGTGCTGCTCCCTGCTGCTGTGCCACCTGCGGCAGCCTTCCCGCCACTGCCGCCAGCCTCGCTGCCGGCCATGTCCCCGCTGCTGGCCGGCTCCGTGCCGGCAGCGTCCTTGCCGCCCGGGGACTTACTGCCACTCCGCGCCGCCGCGCCGCCGCCCGCCGCCTTGGCGGCTTCCCCCGCGGTGATGTTGGCCACGGCGGCCTTGACCAGCAGCTCCTCTTCGGTGTTGCCCATCTCCTGTGTGTGGAGCACCGACCTCCATCAGCGCAGAACCTCAGCTGAGGGTGCAGGGCTGGCAGCGAGCAGGCTGCGAGTTTGTGTTTCAGCTGCTGAAGCGGCCGTCTATTGCAGGGCGCGGTCGAGCGGTATGGCTATCGCAGGTGTTGGCGTACTTGCATCCCTCCAGACCGCTCTTCACAACAGGTGTTGCAGTTCAATGTGAGGGTCTCCCACGCTCAGTCCTCATGGTTCATGAAGGTATCATTGGTGGGGCAAGGCCATGGTGGTCGCATTTCAGGGCCGCAGAAATGTACGTGGCGCTCATAGATGGGCGGCGTGATCTTGGAGGTGGGTGGAAGCAGGAAGGCGTCGCCGGCGGCGTCAATCTGCATGATGGCGTTGAGGCTGACCACCCAGACCGCACGGTTCATCTCGTCGTAGCACTGGCCTGCAGCGGTCCCGGGCAGAAACTGTTTAGCACTGGAAATCGTGACACTTGATGGCGGTGAGCGGCAGCTAGGATGGCTCCAGTTCAGCTGGCATGTTGTGCAGGTGAAACTACAGCGGGCGAACCGCACGAGCATTCCGAGCATCTGCCACTTGTGCTGCCGCCACACAGGGCTGCGCCAGAACCCCTACTAAACCCTAAGCAGCACAGCCAGGCAAACATCGCGCACCGTCCTCCGTCATCCACAGGTGGCCCACGGGGTTGTCGTACAGGCGCTCGCGGAAGGAGTTGACCTTCAGCATGTCCTCCCGCTGCGCCTTCATCTTGTCGCCGCCGCGCCCCTCCTGCGGGAGTCGGAGGAGGCGCTGGCGTCACAACCCTGACGGGAGGCTGGTGTGCTGCGGGCGGCGCCATGTACGCTACGCAGCTGCACGGCTGTTGCCGGAATGATGCAATCGCAAAGCTGCCTCGTCGTGGGCAGTGAGGAGCTCAAAGGTGCTTCCGCACCTGGGGCCATGTGACGTAGCAGCTGAAGTGCCTGCGGGTGGGAGCAGCTGGCACTCAGCGAACCACATGCAGTTTCAACGAAGGTATCCAGCACAAGCATGCGGCACACAGGCGCTGAAACTTGGGGCCCCCAAGCGGGAGCAGCAGCAGTAGCACGACACGAGACAGCCCACTCAGCTCCCAATCATGCCCCCTCGTGCTCCAGACGTCGTCAGGCAGCGGCGGCCAGAGGCACTGCCGCTCATCAACGTTGCGCGTGAAGCTGAGCCCAGGCGGTGCCGACGCAGCCACAGCAGGCGATCGCACTTGTCGTTCTTGGTGTTGGGCGGCCCGCCGGGCGTCAGCGTCAGCGACTCGAAGTCCACGTAGGCCGCCTTGCCCGGGTGTGCCTCCACCCACGCCCGCATCTTGGCGTTGCGCACCCGGTACTTTGCGGCGCGTTCCGGAACCCGCACCTGGTATGCGCCAACAGGTGACTGGACGGGTAGGGCAGCATGAGCCGGGGGTGTCACAGAGGGTCCGCCTCGCCATGCACGCCCTGGCGTCGAGACTGTATGAGTGCCGTCATGGCAGCGCGTGACATGCAATCCCGGTACTCGCCCTGCCCGGCCCGACCCAGCAGGTCGCAGCCAGCCTGCGCAGGGGGCCGAGGCTGCGCCTGCGCGCCTCATGTCCCGGTTGCTTCATTCCGAAGCACTCTGCAACATGGCGCGCATGCAAGGGTTTAGGGGTCAGGCGCCGCACCTCCTTGGCGGTGGGAACGCTCAGGGACAGCACCACGGCCCCTGGCTTGCGCGCCAACACCGCCTCCAGCGCAGCGAAGTGCGCCTCCGGAACGTTGGTCACCTGCGCGTTTGGAAGCCATGGGGCCTGATCTGCAGCTGGGAGCACACGTTCTGACGCATCCCAGCACGGGGTTGCCACATGGAGACATGCCGCAACCGGGCACTGCGGTCACTGGGCTCCGCGCGGCCCACTGACCAACGTGCAGGTGCCAGATCTAGTCTGAGCACGGGGCGGCCATTGCGTCAGTCCGTCTGGCAGCAGCCACCCACCGCCGGTGGTGCCTTTGCATGCCTTCAAGTTGCATGTGGAATCCTAAACCCCATCGCGTCTGGGACCCACCTTGGTCCAGACGCCGACGTAGGACACGACGACCAGCTTGCGCTTGGGGTCTGCCTGCTTGACATACGCCTCCAGCACCTGCCACCACACGGGAACAGCGGCTGGTCAGCTCAAAAGGCAGTATTTCAAGGTATCAAACACTTCCAGGTCTCCCTAGATGCAGGGTGTAGGGCAGCAGAGCGGGCGGGATCCGCTCTGCCCGGCGGCGTAGTAGCCGGCCTTCCGACAGCACACGCACAGCGCTGCGGACGCGTCAAACCACTGCCCAAGTGCTGTGCGCTTCGCAGCCCCGCCCACCTGGCCGTGCGTGGCGAAAAGCGGCGCGTGCAGGAAGTCGATGCGGCCCGGGCCGCGGGTGCAGCCCTCTGGCTCGTTGGCGCTGTCGCGGGCGAAGAACTCGGGGACCACGTTCAGCAGGTACTGCTTCTCTGCGTGCGCAGTGGTGCAGGAGGGTGTCAGCAGCCTGGCGTCCTGCCTCAGCAGGTGCACCCGCGTTGCGGAAACAATGCTGGCCGTCCAGTTCCACAAGCAGTTGGCCGCAGCATGTGATCAGGGTATGACATGTAACACCTTTATCCTGTGCAGGCCTCCTCTGTGCAGGCCCTTGTGTGGCGCGAGTGCCATAAATGCGGCGGCGCACCGGGCTGCTTCATGTCGGACATGTAGCTCCCGGTCCGAAAGGCGTCGCCCTCGTCGCAGTGCGAGTAGCTGGCATGCGTGTGCACCTGGACTGGCAGGAGGTTGCTGCGTTGCCAGACCAGTGGGCTGGCAGCTGTTGAGGGGCGGATGTGGAGCATGCGCCGCAGGCAGTGCAGCGCTGCCGCCGCGTGTATTTTGAGCAACAGCGTGCTCCACTGGGGTGCAAGCTTGCGATTGAGGGGGACAGGCTGCGGCTGTGAAGCTGGCAGGAGGACATGGAAGGATGACTCCAAGCTCATCTCCTCCGGACAATGCATGACGCGGACGACAGCGGTGAGGAGGCGCGCCCCACCCTGTAGTCGAAGATGCGCTGCTTGCCGCGCATGAGCTGCACCAGGCGCAGGTAGTTCTGCCGCATCATGGAGTCGCCCGCCACCACGATGTCGATGCCCTCGCCCAGCAGCTTGTCCAGGATCTGCAGGCGGGAGGGCTGAAGGGTTTGAGGGGACGCCTCCAGCAGGCAAGGTGACAGGTGACATGGGAGCAGCGCATGATGCAGGAGGCGCCCTGCAAACTCCAGTGGAAAGTTTCACTGGGGGGTGAAAGCGTCTGCCCCTGGGGCCGCGGCTGCATCGAGGGGCCGCCGCCTTGAAGGCAGACCACGACCAGTGCACCGACATCTGCCTCCTGATCAGCGGTGGAGGACACACTGGAGGCCTGCAGCGGCGCCGGCGCTGCACTCGCCGCGCCAGCGCTGCGCAGAGAGAACTAGGGTTTAGCGCGCACCTCCTGGCGGCGATAGTCAAAGTACTGGCAACTGGCGGCGGCATCGGCACGGTAGTCCAGGGAGAACGGGTCCGAATCTGGCGCCACGAAGGATCCGGGCTCGACGCCGCCGCAGCACGCCTCCTGGCAGTCCGGCAGCGGCCGTTCCTCCACCTGCAGGCAGGCGCAGGGCTCAGCCGGAGCCGGCACAATCAAGGCTCTGCGTCCAGCACTTTGGCGCACAATGTCTGGCAGGCAGGTTGATGTGGTGCTGCCCCTGCAGCAAAAGCCTTTCGGCAGTCCAGCCGATGGGACCTGGCATGCAACGATCGGTGCAAAAACGCCTCGCGTGATGGACTTGTGAGTCAGCAAATAAGCTGACGCAGACTCTTGTGACGGCCCTGACTTGGCGTCACCCCCCTTCACTCTGCTTCCGCCAGCACAAACCGTGCACATGCCTTGCACTCACACGTACCTTCATGAAGTCGGGGCAGTCCTCGTTGGCAGTCGCAACGAAGCGGCCCCCGCTGGCGAACGGGCACACCAGCGCCGCCGCGTGGTCGAATGCGCAGTCCACGAACGCGCATCTCGGGAAGACGATCGGCTCCTTGTTCGGGTCCGCCGGCAGCGCGAACCTGCGGTGGTCAGGAGCGCGCGGCCTGCTGGGTGGACGGCGGCGCTCAAGAGACCGCGTGCACTGCCCGCGCTACGGTGGCGTGGAAAAGCTTGCAGACTAGGTTGGACGCCGCAGGGCGCGTGCCGCGGCTGCCGATGGCACGTGCAGACATGAGCAAGCGCACACGACAACGCACCAGCAGGTTTTCGGCTGATACTCGAGGCATTGCTGCGCCCTTGCCGGCGCCAGCAGGGCAAGGCTGCACACCACTGCTGCCAGGCCAGCCAGCGGGCGGCTGCGGGCGTGCTGCCCGCTGGTCGCAGCCATGTGTCCCTGCTGGGCCGCTGAGCTCCACCTGCCGCAGGTTGCAGAAGCCAGCTGATCGGAATGTGCAACTGGTGGGCTGACCGGCGCTGTCGGCGCCGACGCCTCAAGCAGGCGAACAAGTGCAAGATGCCGCAGAACGCCAGGTGGAAATTCAACAGAAGTTGGTGAGCACATCCATACGGCTGTTTCCTCGCACTCGCACCTGCCGTCAGCCGGGACCCGTGTGCGACACTGTGTGTCGGTTGTTCGGGCTTCAAGGCACACGCCCCAGTGAGCCTTTTGGCGTACACGTGTTAAGAGAATCAAGCCTGGATCAGAACCCCAAGGTTCCCCACTGCTTGTCCCGCTGTTGCAGCACCCAGAAGGATGGGGCCTGACTGTCCAGATCGTTGTGTGGCGGTTGTCACAGCCTCTGCAACAGCACGCCCCTGCGCCAAACCTGGTCCGCACGGATGCTATTCGTGCATCGACATGATCAACAGTCTCCCTTGGCTGGCAAGCCTGTGTCACTTGGTGAGCAGTTGAGCAGTTTCGCGCAGGCAACTGCAAAGGCACTGTGTCTGACAGGACTGTCAGGCAGGGAGAGAGAAGGGTTTACAGCAGCACAACTGCACAAGCTTGTTGTGTTCCCGACTTTCAACTTCGCATGCTGGCCTGCCATTGCTGGTCACATCACAGTACTCACCGTTGTGGGAGCCAAGTACCGCTGCCCTCTGCACGCGTTTCCGGTTGCCGAGAGATCCCACACCTCTTTCCCAAATCGGTATTTTGACAGGATCCATCGAGCACTGCGGACTGCTCGCTGACTGCGGCAGCAGATCTCATGGAAGTGCTTCGGAACACGTTGCACGAGCTCCAGTCGAAGTACAAGCACACGCACCCGGTGGCAAAGGTGTCAGCGGCGCTGCAGAAGGGCATCCAAGACGTTGCACTGCGCGATGACTTGCCGACTGTCGACTCTGTGGTCTCGCGCGACACCTCGACAATCGCCTATGTGTTCAAGCCTCTCAATGCGCCCCTGGTGCTGCAGGCGTGCGATGCCTGCGTGGTGTTTGCCGTGGCGTCCTGCCTCCTGCAGGCGAGTATTGTTGCCAACCATGCACAGCGTAGCTGCCTGCGTTGGTATGGGCGGTTGTGGTGCGCACAAGCTGCACGCGCAATCGCCTGCGGCTGTTGGCGATTGATGTAAGCTTCTGACAGGCCACCGTTCATTCGTCGCAGCTGCTGTATGTGGCGCTGACGTCGTCCTTCCCCTTCAACTCGCTGCTGTCCAGCTTGGCGGGCAGCATCGGCTTCTCGGTGCTGACAGGTGATCCTGCACCTCATGCGGCATTCTTGGCTGCGCTTGAACACAGCATCACAGCTGTGTCGGGCGCCCCCAGCGCTACACGCGTCTCACCACGTGACATGTTCTGGCGCAGTGTGCCTGCGGATGCGAGCGACAACCGGCACGACGCTGCTGGATGCGCCGGCGCCACAGAAGGCGCTGGCGGAGTATGCATTCAGCTGCCTGTTTCTGTACCTTTTGGTGTGGCTGTACATGGGGTGAATGTTCAAGGGACGCCATGGTTTCGTTGAGGAAAGCATAAGAGCAAAGGCTGCAATCTGCCGCCCGTTGGTACTTTGAGCCTCCATCCTCACTGGTGAAGCTCTCCGCATGAAGTTGCAGAGCCAAGTTGCTCCCGCCTGTTCCACATGGACGTGTAGCAGCAGTCTGCGGTGCTGCAAACACCTCCCGTTCCGTACACCTTGAGGCTGCTGCAGCAATCACGTTCGCTTCTGACACTGCTGTGCTGCAAAGCTGCCCATGCGGCGGTAGAAGGCGGCAACCTGCTGCAGGCGAACAGGAAAGTCAGCATGACGCGCAAAGTGCATGAATGCAGACGCATGGTCATCTGGCAATGCATCCGCCTTCTGAGCTTACCAAACAGTGGTCATGCAGCAAGACAGCAACGTGAATGCCTTCCAATGCAATTTGCGCTGCGCATCCTGGCCGTGAAAAGCCCCTTTGGGTGATTCTGGTACCTGACGGCATGCTGCGGGTCTGCAGCAATGTCAGCCACAGCGGCCATGACAGCTGGATCAGCAAAGCCTGCCAGCAGGTCTTGGTCCTTTACGACAGACTGCATGACCTCCTCAGTCGGTGCCAATGCCTCTGCGCATGCAATGCACGGACATTCGAGAAAATATGGCATATGATGAGATGCAGGTATGCGGATAAATGGCAACAGATGTGTGCACTGCAAGGTGCAAGCAGTTGCGACTCACTCATGAGCTACCGCCGAATCGGCTGCCTTGGCAGCCTGCTGGCTCGCAGAGGAGTCAGGCACAATCCGCAAGCATTGCAGCCCTGCTGCAGTAGAGCTGACGTTGACACCATCCCCGCCGCTGCCGACAGCCTGCAGATCGTTAGCGACACGGGCCAGCAGGTCTCCCGACTGCCTTGCCCCTCGGCTGTCTGCGATTTGTATGTTTCTAGACCGCCACAATCGGCGACATGCCATCCCCTCTTGAACGCGCATCTTTGGCAGTGGCACCACCGGCTCCCCAAAAGCCTCGCCGCAGCATCGACTTGCGACTTGCTCTCGCAAATCCCGTGCTCTCCTGCAGCCGAAACAAGCCGTGAATGTCGTCGGGCATTCATGTCTTGAGGGACCGACCTTCCTCGACAACGTCCATCATGCTGACACGTAAAGACGCAGGGTGCACCGGTGCACCTGAGTTGGCCTGAAGCTTTTGCCGCAGATCGTCACCACAGCTGTCGGCATGCTGTCGCCCTCATCCGTGGCTGCGGCAGCGGCATCAGTCGGAGGTGCAGGCTGCGGTTCGAGGTCAGGTACATCGTCGGTACCTGAATCAGCCGATATCATTTCGATAAGCGCTGGTTCAAACCGCTGGCAGCGCTCTGAGTACTCTGGGGAGATTGCTGTTGTCGGATGAGTTTTCGGAAACAGTCACCTTCAGAGAGCATAGGAACGGCCGTTGCAACGTAACTTTGCACGAATTCTGTCTTCTGAAATAAAAACTTTGTATATGTGTCGCTCGTTGCAAGAGTTCCGCCGTTGCCTCAGGATCCGATTACTTGATGCGCTCCTGACATCCTGTTCAGTGACATAGCAGCGGTGCCCCTGCCGGTTCGGCTAGATAACAGCGCGACTCTTTCTCTCAAAAAATATGAGAAACGACCTGCCAGATATCGCGGGGTGAGATTGGCGTGCTGCACTCTCATCGAGCCATCCGCTGACGCGCTGTCGGAAACATGGCGTACACTGGCGTACACTGGCGTACACCCTGAAACTCGGGTTGTACGGTCGGTACTTTGTGCTAGTTTTCAGGGCTTACTTACCTACTGGTACGTAACATAATTGTCCAGAGCGTTAGGAGGAAGCTGGTAGGGGTGGATAAACAGAGGATAGACACTTACGCCGGGGAACACTGTCGCACGCACGGACTTGGCTGATTGCGTTGCTAGAGTCACATTCATCGCACAGGCTGCCTAGGGATAGCATACATCAATCCCGGAAGTGGCAGGCCTCCGAAGTCAGAGACTTAAGACCGTGACAGTGGTACGTCCACGAGACGGAGCACAGCAGCATAATGAAAAAGTCGCCATCGGCCGGCAGCGTGAGCAGCATCAACCTAGCGGAAGAGGCGGAAGCACCCAATCCCAGAGGTGAGCATGCGACACCTGATCAGCATGCATGACCACTTCGGCCGTAGGATGTGTGAACACCTCCCAAGAGTTCAGACACTTTTTCATAGGAAACCTCATCCTGCGGCTTCATAGCATGCATGAAAGTGGGTTATGCCGCTTTAGAGACTCCGGCAGTGACCGCAAAAATGCCCAGCTCGCCGGCAGCAGTCGAACACGACTGCATTGCCGAAATCTTGGGCACCTATACGTGCAACGCGTGGGTTGCGGCGGTCAGTTGCGGTCGAAGCCGCATGAGACGCCCGTGAGATGCAGCCGCAAGCTCACGCACTAGCCTACAGACGGCCAGCCGTCGTCCGGCGAGGGGTGGACAGCTTTCCCATGCCCCTGTTTCGCAAATGAGGTCGGGCGGCCGGCCTGCTGCGCTGCTGGAGCATGCAATCACTTGCAGATGTGTCTACCTACCTTGTTGTCGACCGTACAGTAGCTGCCGACACGTCGTTGTTGCAACCTGCTCACATCTGAGGAGGGCATAGTCAGCATCTAAGCTCCTGGCTCTGCTTGCACCGGGAAGTTCCTCCAATCCTGGGCCTCGTCTTGCGCCCAGTCGTGCATCCAGCTGCCGAAAGAGCTTTACCATCATTCAGAGCTGCGCAACTGGTGGACATCTGCAAGCTCCTCCGATACATCCAGAACCTCACACGCAGTGTCCGCAGCCGGCCTGACCTGCCACATCGCGCCGCTGCTCAGCATAGCGCTGCCGAAGCTTATTTGCTAAGCATACGCCAAGCAGCTCCGTCCCAATGTCGAGCCTCGGCCCCAGTGAGCTTTACCTTCTGTGTACTGGCAACCCTCTCACGCCAATGCTGTCGTGCAGGCGAAGCCGCACTGCTGGCTGCTGTGCTGGCTGCGTGTCACATGCGGAACCCGCATGTGTCGTCCGGTGACGACCTGATATCCTCTCGACCTGCTGGTGCAGGGTTGTCGCGATCCAACATGTCGATGGCAGACATGACCGACGGGTTCGTGAAGAGCACCGAGTCCACTTTCGGCAAGCCGCACGCGTCGCGGGAGACCGTGCGCAACGCCCGCCGCGTGGTCGTCAAGGTGCGATGCCCGCGCTGGCGCGGCCGCACAGAATCTGCTGTGCCTGGGTTTACGATGTGCAGCATCGCCTGCTGAGGCTAAGGGATGCCCACGACCACCTTCCAGCTGCTTGCCATGGCAGTGTCGGCTTGGTAGCGCCTGCATATCAGCGTGTGCACAAATCACATGATTAAACGCATGCACATGCGGGCCACAACGCAAACCCCAATCGTTCACCCTGAACCCAGTGTTGCTGCAGCGGCGACACCCTGACCCTCATGCGCGCGTGCGTGTAGGTCGGCACGGCGGTGGTCACCCGCC
This sequence comes from Deuterostichococcus epilithicus, assembly GCA_033439295.1. Taxonomy (NCBI): domain Eukaryota; kingdom Viridiplantae; phylum Chlorophyta; class Trebouxiophyceae; order Prasiolales; family Stichococcaceae; genus Deuterostichococcus; species Deuterostichococcus epilithicus. The sequence continues at coordinate 76,239 of JAVTLE010000010.1, forward strand.
ACACGGACAACCGGCTGGCGCTCGGCCGGCTGGGGGCGCTCGTGGAGCAGCTGCACGCGCTGGTGCGCAGTGGGCGCCAGGTCATCCTGGTCACCTCTGGTGCCGTGTGCGTTGGGCGGCAGGTGCTGCGCCAGCAGCACATCCTCAACTCCAGCCCGTTGCAGATGATGGGCAACCACAACTTTTGCGGTGCGTTGCTCTTCTGCATCGCCCTTATTGGCCTTCGACCAGGCCACCCAAACCAGGCTACCCAGAAGCTCTGCACCGAACGAGGTTGCGCATGGACCGAGCAGGAGTCTGCGAGACTGACAGCTGGGCATGAAAATGGGTGATGCCGGACCTGTGCCACGGGTCCCCGCCTGGGAGGCGCCAGCAATCCTGCATCCCGCAGGTTTGGAGAGCATCTTGCAAGCGGTCAGCTGTCTTGCCGATCTGCGGCCCGAGGAGTGTGCAACCAGCTGCAAGACCTGAACTGGCTCGTGGACTGAGACACGCCCACGTGCAGTGGCGCCCAAACTGCAAGCCGCAGCCACGATCGACGCGGAGCTAAAGCCAGAGACGGCGCCATCGAATGCCAATATAGACGCCCTGCCAGGAGCCAGGGCAGTAGCGCGTAAGTCTCTCGCTGAGGCAGCTTCACTCGGTGTCAGTGGGCTTGATGGTGCCGTTAGGGTGGTCAGGTAAGTTGACCAGGCACGGGAATGTGCAGGCAAAGGCCTCACCGGCTGGCTGGCACAGCCTCACGCACGGCCTCGAGCACAGTGCTGTGCAGTGTCTGGGGGCATGTGAGCACAGCTCCTCCCCCTTGTGGCTCTCGTTCCGCGTCCTGCCTGGCGCTGTCAAGGTTGGGGTGAGGACGTGCCGTGCCTCCGTTCCGTGTTTTAGGGTTTCTCGATGCCGTTGGACCACCCCAGATGTGCAGGTGGGCCCCAAGCTTTGCAGACCCACGGAAAGCTGCCCACCGCTGAACCTGGGCTCCTGCTGCTGCAGCACGGGCGGCGGCGGCGGCGGGGCAAACGGGTCTCATGGCGCTGTACGACAGCCTGTTCACCATGATGGACATGCAGGCGGCGCAGCTCCTGGTCACCGCCTCCGACTTCGAGCACGATGGTGTGGTTCGTGTTCGCCGTTGTCCCGCACCCTTTCCGTGCCGGCGCTGGCTGATCCGGTCTCCCACACGGTCTCCTCTACGCCCTGCGCACGCACCACCCCGCACTGTGCGCTGCCTTCCCTGTTGCCTCTGCACAGGGCATCAGGTTTCAGAACCGCTCGAGCGTTGCCTCGACCGCCCGCACCGCCCAAGCCAGCAGCCTGGGTCTCGTGGAAAGCACAGCCCACGTGCCACGTGCTTCAACCAGGCGATCATTGGAAGGCATTTTGTGTCGCGCTCAACAGGCTTCAGGGAGGCGCTGACGGCAACGGCTGAGGATCTGCTGTCCATGAATGTCATCCCGGTGTTCAACGAGAACGACGCCATCCTGTCGGCCATGCCGCTGCTGGTGAACTTCGTTCCATCTCCGCGCCGGCTTGGAAACCTGCGGCCAACACTTTCGCTCAAAAACCCCAAGCTTGTTTTGATGCCCTACTTGTTATCTCGCCCCGCTCATGGCAACCTGAGCCAGCTGTTGCCTGCTGTTCCGGGTCGCAATGCTGCCTGCTGTCCTGGGGTGCATTGCACGGTCAGAGGCTCAGCTGCCAGGGCCCGGGTGCCCCTGGGCTCAGTCGCCTGCCCACTTCGGACACCCTCCCTCCGAGGGTTCGGCTGCTGACGCCGAACACCCTTGGGTGCAGCAGAAGGAGGAGGGCGGTCAGAAGCGCGGCCGCTTCCGCGACAACGACGGCCTGGCGGCGCTGCTGGCGGTGCAGCTCAACGCGGACCTGCTCATGCTGTGCACCGACGTGGACGGCCTGTTCACGGGGAATCCCTCGGACCCGGACTCCGAGTTCATCCCCACCTACAGCCCCGAGGTGCGGCCGGCTGCAGGGTCGTGCGACCGACACCAGCTGCGGTAGAGGACACGTGTTGCTGCTCCTCGTTCGAGGAAGCAACGCCACCCTGCCTGCTCCGCCGTGGGCAAATCAGAAGCGTAGTGCCAAGCTGGCACGAGACTCTCCTGACCAGTCGACTTTGTTGACCATTCGAAGCTTTCTCATCCCACTTGCAGGTGCACAAGGAGATGATCTCCTTCGCCAGCAAGAGCACCAACGGGCGCGGCGGCATGATGGCCAAGGTGGAGGCGGCCTGGATGGCCGCCGAGCAGGGCTGCTCCGTCGTCATCCTCAACGGCAAGAAGCCCGACTCCATCCTCCAGGTGCCAGTTTCTCTGTCCTGAGTACGCCGCATCACTGGTTCGGATTTTTTTGTTTTCCATCGTTGGTCTCCAGTCTGCATTCAGCAACTGCCTTTGATTGCCGTCGGTGTGTCACTGGTCGTGGGGAAATCAGAGAGGTCCAGAACGTGGTCAGGGTCGGACCCGATCCCCGTCATGTACCTGTACCCGTTCGATGTCTTGCCAACGAGCCTACACCTGGTCGAGCTGCCCCGTGGTCACACATCACGGACAGTCTGCAAGCGTACGCTGCTCCGTGTGCACTCCTCGAGCGTCCCATGGACTGTTGCAGCGGCAGCGGACCAAAGGAAGGCTGGCCAATCCCCAACCAAGCAGGAGGCTGTCATCTCCTTGGGCAATCGGTCATCATGGAGCGGCTGGCGGTTGTCATCCATCTCCGAGTCCGGCGCGCCTGGCGGAGCTGGGGCAAGCGCACCATCACGGTGTCATCAACTCAATCTCTAGGATGCAGGTCATTGCGGGGCAGCCTGTGGGCACGCTGTGCAACTGCACCGGCCGGCGCCTGCAACGGAAGAAACACCCAGTCGGGTGTCTCTGACGCCCACCAACCCTGGGCGCAGGTCATCGCGGGGCGGCTGGCGGGCACGTCGCTCAACTCCAGGCCGGCGCCTGCACGGGAATGACCTCTCAGTCGACCGTCTCTACCCACCCTGGGCGCAGGTCATTGCGGGGCAGCTGGCGGGCACGCTGTTCAACTCCGAGTCGGCGCGCATGGTGGAGCTGGAGCTGCAGGCGCAGGCCAACGGGCACGGCGGCGGCGGCGCGGAGGCCGACGCCCGGCGGGCGGCCGCGAGCAAGAACTCGGCGCGGGACTGCGCGCTGCGCGCCCGCGACGCCTCCCGCACCCTGCAGTCGCTGCCCTCCGAGGTGCCCAGCACTCTCAAACCACACGCATGCCGTCCTCCTGGCTGGCCATCACCCGTCGCCAAGAGCGGTGTGTCTGAGGCGTTTCATGATTGGATCGCACGGCAGACGTGCAGAGGACCATGAGAAAGTGCACGGGAGGTTTCTGGTGTGTCAGCTGGTGTGCACGCGTGGACACTTTGAGGGCGGGGCTCCAGCAGTCGTGCGCAGCGTTGCTCGTCTGCGCCCAAGTCCATTGCAGGCCACCCGAGGACACCACTTAGTTTACTTGCTCCAGCTGTCGAGTGCCCACCCGGAACTGCATCACCACAGCATCTGACGGCTTGCCCACCTCCCTCAAACCCTGGACCCTCCCCGTGCCCCGCAGAAGCGGGTGGCCATCCTGCAGCGCGTGGCGGAATCGCTGCTGGCGGCGCAGGACGAGATCCTGGCGGCCAATGAGGAGGACGTGGCCGCCTCCTCCGGCAAGATCGACAACACCCTCATGCAGCGCCTCAAACTCAAGCCCGCCAAGCTGCAGGCGCTTGCCGCCGGTGCGCGCCCGGCTCGCTGAAAGTTCCCCAGCAGCAAGGCTGCTTTGTGCACGAGAGTCGCCACAGCTGCCAATCAACGAGCGAGTGCCGCCGGTGCTCGCATCACCTCCCCACGCCGCGCGTCGCTGCGCCGCACGGCTGCCGGAACGAGGTGCCTTTGCGGCGCCGGCGCCGACTGATTGCAACTCCGTGCAGTGGTTTGCGCACATTCTGCAGCACGGACCCCCGACATGTGTCGCCTTTCCTGACCAGGCATCCGGGCGATTGCGGGGCAGGATGAGCCCATCGGACGCCAGATCTCCAAGATGGAGATTGCTGAGGGCCTCATCCTCGAGAAGGTGCGTGAATAATGAACCCTGCCCCGGGCCCCGTGTTTCCAGCTTCACACGTGCCACGCTGTGCAAGGCGTACTCCCCGGCCGCGCTGCACACGTTGCCGTGCAGCCGCGGCTGGGCGGTCGCTGCGCTGGGTCATTACTCTGAGGCTTCCTGGCAGACCATATCGGTTCGGCATGCTGTCTGTCCTGTGCTACCTCAGCGCAGGCTGAACTTCAAGGTCTGATAACCGTTTCGCGCCCTGACCCGCCGCAGGTGTCCAGCCCCATTGGCGTGGTGCTCATCATCTTCGAGGCGCGGCCCGACGCGCTGCCGCAGATCGCCAGCCTGGCCATCCGCTCCGGCAATGGGCTGCTGCTGAAGGTGCCGGGCAGCGAACCGCATCACACTGTGTTCTTTGCATCAGAAAACGCATGCCTCATCAGTTGCCAAGGGAGGAGGAACACAGCCAGGGTTTCCAGCCCTGCTGGGCACAAATTGCAACCTGCAATCGTTGCACAGCTCGAGTGACCCTGGGCAGGAGGTGACCCTGGTTGAGGATTGTCAGCACTGTTGGCCAGCAAGGACAAGTCGCCCACGCACAGGCTGATGTAGCACATCCTGCCGAACTCACTCTGTGCTTTGCTACGCTTTCACAAAGGATCTGCAGTCCTGCAGTACTGCAACCCTGCAAGCAAGCAGCCCAAACAGCCCACGGTTCGGCATCTGCCTGGTTTGCAGGGCGGCAAGGAGGCGGCGCGGTCCAACGAGATCCTGCACCGCCTCATCGTGGAGGCCATTGAGGACGTCGCCCCTGAGGTGCTTCCTTTGCACATCACATCCTAGTCTCGAAGGAGCATGAGCAGCCAGTTGGGGGCACAGCTTGCGTGGCCTTTGAACCTGCGTCAGACGTCATCTGGTCCGATCTGAATCCTCCCATCATGTCAACTCTGCTAGACTGAAACCCAAACAACCTGGCCGCAGGTTGGCCGCGACCTGATCAGCCTGGTGACCAGCCGGGAGGGCGTCTCGGAGCTGCTGTCCAATGATGACGTCATCGACCTCGTCATCCCCCGTGGCTCCAACTCCCTGGTGCGCCAACAAACACCTGATAAGCGCTCCTGACTCAATGCCTGACTGGCTGCGGTGTCCACCCCCGCTGAACCACCACCACAGCACCAAAGAAGGACTGCGGTGCCACACACACTGAACCGTCCCAGTTGTAGATGTGCAGATTGCTGCTTTGACTGCTGTCGCCAGTGCAAGGACCGCTGTGTGATGATCTGTGCTCTGGCCAAGATTGTTGCACAGCTCACTTCGACTCCAAAACCCCCAATTCCCTGTGCCCACAGGTCAGCCACATCCAGCAGAACACCAAGATCCCGGTGCTGGGCCACGCCGACGGCATCTGCCACATCTATGTCGACGAGGTGCCTGCTTGTACTCGCGTCCTCTGTTAGTCTCCGTGCTTCATCAGCGGCATCACGAGCAGACCTGGCTTCTTGCATCTGCTACCCCGTATCACTCTTATGTGGGCTGAACCCTGTCAGTGTGCAAGAGCCCAGGCCTACACTGACAGGGTTCAGCCTGCAGTAGAGTGGCACCGGAGTAGCAGATGTGACTCCACACTGACCCTGTGCATCAGCTGCCCGCTGCGCTAGCCCTTGAGGCAGCGGCCCTGTTGTGACACATTGCTCCGCGCCAGGAGCCAAGCCTGGTCGTGTCTAGCAGCATCGTTGGGAACTGCAACACGTGCGGTCCTGCGCATCAACGTCATCAGGCAGTCTTGCGCATCAACGTCATCAGGCACACCCCGACCCCTGGCTCCCCCGCAGAGTCACCAGACACGCCCCTGAACTTGGCATCCCCCCCNGGAACCGCACAGGAGGCGGATCTGGGCATGGCCACCAAGATCGTGCTGGACAGCAAGTCCGACTACCCGGCGGCCTGTAACGCGGTGGAGAAGGTGCTGGTGCACTCGGCGCTCGCCGAGGACGGCCGCCTGTTCAAGCTACAGCAGGCACTGCGCGACGCGGGTGCGGTCTCCCCCCCACGGGCCGGGCCCCTGCCCTTGTGGCCCATGAGCCCCTCCTGCCAAGGCGAGAGGAAAGAGGCCAGGCCCATGTCCTCTCCTGCGAGGCGCCTCCACAGACTCTCGAAGGGCCGCAAAGCGGCCGGTCTGAGGCGTCGCTGCAGACAGGGCAGCGAAACACAGCAGCCGCAGCCCCTGGGCGAACAGCTCAGCCCCCACGTCTACGATCCTTATCCTGGCCTGCCCCATGCAGACATCACCATGTACGGTGGCGAGAAGAGCGTGCGCGCGCTGGGGCTGACGGCGGCGCCGTCGCCGCGCCACGAGTACGGCAACCTGTCGCTGACGCTGGAGCTGGTGGACAGCATGGACGAGGCAATCGACCACATCCACAAGAACGGGTCCAGCCACACCGAGTCCATCGTCACCGGTGCGGCGTGCTCGTCGAAACCGCTGTTCCGAGGCTGTGCCTCCCGTGCTGGCCGCCTCCCTCGGTGGCCGGGTCCCTCGGTGGGAACTCAGATCAGCTCTGCTCAGGATCGTCGCACTCCCCAAAGACAAGACGACCATGTGTGCGTACCCCTAGCCGCAACCTCAGCTGAGCTCTTGCGCGTCCAGAGCCCGCTGCTGTCAGCGTGCATGCTGCAGTCCGCACGCGTGGCGCTGCGCAAGGCCCTTGCCATCGTGCCACATCGCCGCCGTTCCACTCCGCCACCTTGGCATGCGTTGATGTGACGCTGTCTGACGCCGCTCTGCCCTGGCCCTCCTTGAACCCTTCCGTAAACCCTTCTTTGACCCCTTGCGCAGACAACACGGCCACGGCGGAGGACTTCCTGCGGCGGGTGGACGCGGCGTGCGTGGACCACAACACCTCCACCCGCTTCTCCGACGGCTTCCGCTACGGCCTCGGCGCGGAGGTGTGCTGGCCTTGCTGCCCCGGGATCCCTGACATCTCTGCGGCTGCGCAACTGGATACCAGCAATGCGTCATCAAGGGCACACCCGCTTCTCCGATGGCTTCCGCTGCGGCCTTGGCGCCGAGGCGCGCCTTCCGTCTTTGGGCCTCAGGGCTTGAGCACACGGGCGCATCTTGCAGCCGCAGCCGCCAGGCGGCCATCTCCCGCTTGCCTGGCAGAGTTTCTGCATTGCTGCAGCACACCGGCGGGCCCCCTCTCAGACACAGGACACAGAAAGTGCGAAACTGGGGCTTCGCCAGCTCGGTTCCGTCACTTGCAGCTGCGACAGGCAGGAACGGACCCGGCACGTCAGATGGTGCGACCTGCCACATGAACTCAATGAGCTGCTGGACGTGCGGCAGGTGGGCATCTCAACAGCGCGCATCCACGCCCGCGGCCCCGTTGGCGTGGAGGGCCTCATGACCACACGCTTCCTGCTGCGGGGCAACGGCCACCTGGTCAACAAGGACAAAGATATCGTGTACACCCACAGGCGCGCCTCCTCTCCAATGTTGCGTCTGTTTGCCCCGCGGTCGTTCACCCCGTCTGCTGTGGCTGCGTCCTGCCCTGTGGGTGCAAGTCTGCCCAGCTGGTGAGACGTGTGTTGCCTGCAGGCTGCCTGCATGAGGCTGAGCTGGGTCGAGCGCACAGGCAGCTGACAGAGTCGCAGCACCACATCTTGCTGCAGCGTCCGCTAGGGTTTCTAGTGCTGTCGCACTCTTGTCTGCGCAGCGGTGGGCATCGGACGTGCACCAGCAATGGCACCCTCGGAGATAGTCCTTACCCTTGGATGGTCCTCCCGCATTCCCCTTCACATCAGAAACTGCTGTTTTCAATATCTGCAGGTCGCTGCCGATCAACCAACTCGCCAATGGCGAGCTCACCAATGGCGGCAACGGCCACTGAGCGGCTGATGTTTGAGTGCCCGCTGGCAGAGCGGCCCTCCAATGCTGAGAGGAGGCCGCATACAAGCGGCGCTCGCATCATACGCTACGGCCTGCCGAGCTCGGGCAGGCGCAGGCTCTCACGGTTTCGAAGGAAGTGTTGGACCTGCCAGCGTTGTCAACGGTCTTGGCACCGGGTTGAACCCGAATCAGCGCTGAATGCGCCGGCCATGCCACGCCGGCGGCCGCTGCGGCTCAGCAACAAGAGTGGACGCGCGTAGATTTCGGATTCGGATTCTGCTTGACACATGCGGGGGCGTCACAGCGGCGTCCCCGGTCTGGGCGTGAGGGGCCCTCCGCATTTTTTTGCCATCGTTGGGGGGCAAGATGTCAGACATTCTGATTTGGGTCAAGAGGCGCTGGGGCGCCTGCTCCATCGAGCGGGCACCGTCCACGCTCCCCCAATTTTGGTCGGCTCCTGTGCCGTTCGCTGTTGTTTTCTGGGCGCGGCAAGGGTAGTCGGGCCTTGAAAACGGGCCTCAGAACAGAGGCACAGCTGACATGAGGGCGCTGCCCACCACTCCGGCTGCTTTATGGTTCCTACTTGCTAATTTATGATTTGCCTGCTTAGCTGACTGCATGTGAACATGCTTGGTCCCGCCTCTCTGCATCTCTCGGGTGTAAGCACGACGCCATACGATCAGACACAGCCATCAAGGCAGCTAGTGACTTGTTTTGTTACCTAGCTGCGAGACTGCATTCCACAGTGTGGAATGGGTGGAATGGGTGGGTGGAATCCACACGTGTTCATGCGATAGGCGCCGCCCAACGCTTCAGCCTCGCCAGATCGCACTTCAACACATACATGCGGCCTCAAAAAGCCTACTGATAGCACCTCAACTTCGGCTTGCGCGTGAGCAGAGAGCTGACTGTTCGAAGCACCGAACAGATCTCGCTGCCCGCCAGCAATTCCAAGGGCGACCAGGGGGAATGAACGAGGTAAACTCTGAACTCCTTTCATTCCCCTTGCGAAGCCCATGCTGCTGCAACGCTCGCACAATTTCCAGGCACAATTTCCAGTGTTGCCCCTCTTCCGACATTCTTCATCATCACGAGACTTGTGCTTGATTCTGCATCTTGCAAAGCGCGCTGCCTGTCGCGACTTCCTCTGCTTCGGCTCGAGTATCGACCATCGGCATCCGTGTCCTAGCCGTTAGCCATGCCGCACACGGCGCTGCTCAGCCACAGCCTGCAATGCGCGGTGTGTCATAAAAACTCTCCTGCGCCTACTGTCCGGCCAGCGCAACCGGCATGCAGCAGCTTGCAGCTCCGAGGCGCATGCGCACGGCGGCAATGCGGTGCTGCTTGCACCCGTCAACTTCGCTCAAGTCGAGCGCCCGTTCGCAGCAGTAGTCAGCGCGACGAGCCGCAAACGGGCACAGATCACAGCCGCGACGCAGCACCGCGGTCAAGTGCCGGACCCGATGCCCAACCCAGCAGCTGCGACGATGATGGCGGCGCACGCCGCAGCAGCCCAACTGCCGCTCCGCGCGGCGAGCAGTCGTCGGACGCAGACGACTCTTTGCCGCCAGACCCTGACATGCTGGAAGCCGGCCAGCAGGAGGCGGCGCCGCCCAGCGAGGGCGATGCAGCACCGCCGGATCCAGACATGCTGCAGTCGTCCGGCCATGCCGAGCCGACCGGGCAGGGATCGCCTGAACAGGAGCCGCCGAAGCAGGCGATCGACGAGGAGCGGAAGAAAACCCTTGCATATCTCGAGGAGTTGCGCCAGGAGAACAGGCTCCTCGAGAAGAAGCTCCTCGAGAAGCGGAGGAAGCTTGACAGCCAACTCGATGATGCCGTCAAGCGGATCGGAGGAGTGGCGGATGGGCTGCAGGAGACTGCGACGCTCAAGCGGGCGCCGCCGCCGCTGCAGGAGCTTCTGCCGGCGTTTCTCATCAGGTGGGAGGTTGGCAACCCCCTTGCTGCAACCTGGTGCACCCCTGGCCTTGAGTCACTGCCGCTGCCCGGCGCTGGCGCTGGTGACTACTGCTTGCCGGCGGCGCATTGGCCACGAGCTGGTCAGTCAGCCCGGCCGATCCAGTTCCTGACTGCTGCGAAGTTTCTTGACGGCACTCCAATCCAATCTGCTGAGCATATCAGAATCCTCAGAGCTGTTTGCAGGGGTGCCATGCCCCCCCGGCACATGCTGACACTAAAATTATTCGTGTCGTACCTCTCGGCCCAGTCCCCATCGCCATGCGGCGCCACTTCACCTGTCCGGTGACAATCCGGAGCTTCTTCTGGTAAGCGCTTTCAGTCAACAGTCGTTCTGCGATGTGATTGCAGGGACATTGCGCTGCCGGGCACGCTGGCGGTGCTGGCGGCATGGTTCCTGCACATTGACGCGTTTGGCGGATTCCACTGGGACTACCGGGACGTGTCTCAGGGCATTGTCGCCATCGCGCCGCTGTGCTTTCTCTGTGAGTCACAACGGCACATGCTGACATACGATCCTCGTCCTGACGTATGGCGCTTGCTCGAAGTGTCGACATGATGAGCAGTGCAAAGGCTCTACAGGACCATGTGGCCCGAACCATTTGCGAAATGCACACTGGAACATGCATGCATGCACGCATGCCTGCCTACGAAGCATACCTGCATCGACCAATGAGAGGTGCTCGACCCTGCATTAGCAAATGGAAGGTGCTCGGGTGAGTCTTGGCGCTGTGTGTGGCGCAGACATATCGCTGCTTCTCGGCGACTTCTCATCACAGTCTGGCGCCAACAGTGCTGAAGGTTCGCCTGCCAGCCCTCGAGCCAGCTCTCTGTCAACAATCAGTGCAATCGTCTGGGAGATGTTAGCACAGACTTCTGTCATCCATAGGAGCAGTGAATGTCGTGCCGCTGGGTCGCAGCCTGTTCCACCCATCTGGCGCTTGCTGTATCTGCCACCCATGTGCGTGCATCGAAGCTGCCCGCATTTTTAGGATCCTCAATCTATGTCGTGTTCCTGTCTCCGCAATGGAATTATTACTTCGCACTCACTCGACTGCCCGCATACCCTATGTTCGTGTGCAGGTGGTGCCACTATTGTTTCCGGCTCCAGTGTCATGATAGTTGCGCCGGGCGCCGCCGATGTCTTGGACGAGGCGGCCAATGCCTTGGACGAGGCGGATGCAGACCTCGGACTGGAGGCGGACGAGCGTGCAGCGGCGGCCGACACAACGCCGGCAGAGCGCGAGACGGCAGACACAGGCAAGGCAGCGCTGGAGCAGCGGGCACAGGCGAAGGTGCTGGAGGCCGCCCAACGGCGCACGCCGCTCGAGGTTCTGAAAGGTGCGGTGCTTGTTCCACCACAGCTGGCTGCTGCACAGGGACTAGGGTTCGGAAGCCGCATGTTGCTTGCGCCGGCTCGTGGCAGGCGTTGGGTGCTGCTGCTGCGAAAGTGTCAGGGGCGCCAGCGCCGCAGGACAGCCTCCGGAGAGGGCCGTCAACGCCCCCGCTGCTGCAGCGGGGGTTGAAGCTTGGGGCGACAGCGTTTCCGCCGGCAACACGTGCACGTTTGCTGGGGCCTCGACCGTCTTGTCGAGGGGCCAAGTGACAGCCTGCTCTTTCAGCTTCAACACTCATCCCTAACACCATCAACTCTGTATCCTTATTCCTTCCTTTTCGGCAGGCGCACTGGACGCCTACCAGCAGCAGCAGGTGATGGGGCCGCTGCTGCTGCCGTGGCCAGCAGAGTTTTCGCGCACACTCGGCAAGGCTCTTGCCGATGAGATGTGCCTGCGGGCCGTCACACTCACAGGTGCGCCGCCATGCTGGGCCTGAGCCTCATGGCTCGTGTGTTGCGAGTGAGCTGCACCTGCCCTAGTGGTTTCGTGCTGCGCTCGCAACACTGCCAAGGCAGCAGCTGGCAGAGCGGCAGCGCAGCGTTGGCGCCACCGTTCGGGGCGTTCATAGTGAAACCGTGTCTCGCCTGCCCGGCTCCGCCCTGATGCAGGCCTGCGGCATGCCGCCACTGCGCTGCCTAGCCTGTCGCTGCCTCGAGGCTTGAGGTTCAGACACCGCGCCGGCACCACGGCGCAACGATTGCTTTCCTCGGTGCCGACCCGTGACGCTGGCGCCCCGCAGCTCTGGCGGCCTGGTGCACCGACCGCCTGTACGAGGCGGGCGCGGAGCCTGCCGTCGGCGCCTTTGGCATGGGCTTCGCCACCCCGGAGCGCTGCGGCCAGGCGCTGGCGGTCGCGGTGTGCCTGGGCTACATAGCCGGCTCAGCGGCGTCAAAGTGGCTGCGCGGGCTGCGGCAGCTGCAGGTGCAGCGCCGCTGCTCCTCCTTGCTCCCAGTCGCGTCCTTCACCGGGTGCCAACCAAAACCCTGCCTGAGCCGACCGTTCTACCCTCTGCCGGCATGCATGAGCCGGCAGGGTTACCACCGGCTCGGGGCAGGCTTGATTTGCGAAAACCCTACCTTTTCCATCAGCACGCGGCTGACTGCATTCCGCTCGAGAGCTCTGGCACGACTGTCCTGCGACGCCGGCCAGCAGTAGGCGGGGGGGCGAGAGGCGTTGCGCGTTCAAATGCCAGGTTGCCTCTCCACGGCGCTGAGGATGGATGAAGTGAGAGCTTTGGCGACTGCAGAGGGGGGGTGGATGTACTGCACGCCCGCTTTTAGGTTCTGCGTCAAGGGTATGGTGAAAGCATTGTACTGTCGGTTCGCAGATGGTGCAGGAGATGTCGGCACGGAATGAGGAGCAGCGCTCGAAGGAGGGGCGCAAGGCCGGGCATGCGGGCAGGGCCATGGCGGCCATGATGGAGCGAGCAGTCGCGGAGCGGGGCGCAGTCGCGGCCGCCTCGGCGGCGCTGGCGGTGGCACGCACCGCGGTGCTGTCAGCCGTGTTCCTGTCCACAGGTGTGCCGCATGGACGCTGCTGTGATCACATATGTTGCGTCTCGAACCGGCTGCCGAACGTCCGGCGTCGGTCCACTGGCGGCGCGCTGCCGCTGCACTGCTCGTGTGAACACGCGGCCAATGGACCCACCCGCCGCGGCAGTGGCGCGGCCGCCAGCGCCCCAGCCGCAAGCGTCTGGCTGTCGTTGCAGCTACAGGCACGCGAAAGAACACGCCTGACAGCAGCGAGCCCACCTGCTGGTGTGTGCCTGTGCAGGCAACCTGGCAGCCAGCTTTGCGGCGGGGGCGACGCTGGGGGGCGTCGCTTCGACGTGCCGCATCGTGCGTCGAGACCAGTTGGAGCAGGTCCGACATTGACACGCTCCGGTGCCCGTGCCAGCCTTTTTTGTGCTGTCTGGATGGCGGCGCGCGTCTTCGTTGCCAGCCCCATCACCGGCGATGGCCAGCACTTCCGTCTGAGGGTGGTATCGGAGGCACACCGCAGCCGCACCCTGCGACCGCAACTGCTGCTGCTGCTTCGGTGGGGCCCGGCCCGCTGAAGCTCAATTGCCCTTGCACACCCGCAGCGGCAGAGCGAGAAACTGCACTCCATGATCGAGCTGGCGACTCGCATGGGACGGCGGGCGGAGAGGCGGCGTGACAGCAAGCGGCAGGCCCTGGAGCCAAAGGCCGGCGCCGCCGCTTCCTCCCCGACCTCCTCGAAGGTGTCTGCCTGCCTGCACGCCTTGCTCTCCCCTCGTCCCGCCTTTCAGCCTCGTCAGGCACTGCTGGGCTCGGTAGCAGAGCCCAAGACTGGTGCTGCTAAGCCTTGTACGACCCTTTCGAAGCTGTGTGTGTCTCTCCCTCCCCCTCTCGTTTCTGCTTTCCGAGTGCTGTACAGGAACCTCACAGCAGCGGGCTCAACAGCAGCGCCTTGCTCGCCCTCTTGGCTGGCATCCGCAGCGCCTCACGCCGTTGTGCACGACTTTGCTGCCGCAGGATGAGGCGCCATCGGATCCGCCGGATGGCCACGACGGCTGAGCGGCGGCGGCGCAGCCGCTCAGCGGCAGGTATCGGCAGCAGACAGCTGCACGGAGCGCTGAGCCCCTGCACGATGGTAGCCCGCATCCAGGCGCGGTCCAACTGCTGGCCTGCGCTGCTGCATGGGGCCATGCATTGTGGGTTTTTGGCCTGCATCGTGAGTCACGGCGACAATGGCAGAGCGGAGAGCGTCGGCATGGTATCATTCTTTGCAGCACGGCAGCTGGTGATTCTGTGGGTGAATGCGCGTTCGGTGTGCTCGGATCGCGGATAGCAATTCACATTACCGTTTTCGAATCCGTGCCTTGTACAATGTGGTCCATTATGTGCACGGGCAGGTGTTGCTTTTGTGAAGAAGGACTGACTGACCAGCTGTTAGAAATTTTGCTGACTATCGAAAGGGGTCACCGACTTTCAGAGAAACTGCACCTGTAGCTCAGACCCAGCTCAGACCCAGCAGGCCTGCTGTCACTGGCCCCTGCAGCCGCCGCTTTTCGCGCACCTGGTTACCCTCCCGTCAGCCTGACCCCTCGAATAAGGTGCATTTTTTCTGTTGTGTGCATGCTGCTTGGCCGACCCCGGTTGAGTGCATTGTACCCGGTTGCTCTTTGCAGACACTCTCCGTCGTTGCGAGGACACTCTGTAGCTCAGACCCAGCTGCGGAACCGGTACATCTGATCAAGATTTAGATACCCCCACACCCCAGCAAATCTCACGCGGCAATACATCCTGTTCCAATAATATCTGTCTCGCCGAACGCGTCCCAATTTGAACGTAAGAGCAGGCGCATCGCTGCCCTCGATCATCGGGTCCACCCAACAGCCGAGAGTTGATAGGCAGGGCTCTCGTCGTTGACATCTTGGCATTTCGACGAGATCTCCCAAGTGTGCATGAGATCTTATCGGGTATTTAGACCACGTGCGACACCCAATCTTGGCAATCTCCCAGCGGTCCCGCTCGTCAGCACACGACACCGCCCATCGACGCTTCTGCGATGTTCATCAGCCTGGAACGCATTTATGGGTTCAGCAACACATGAGCCGGCTTGCCGGGCGGCCTGGGTGCCACTGATCCGGGTCTTGATTGCCGCGTGTTCGAGCGTGTAGATGCTTATTTGTGGCCCAGCTTGCAGAATGTAACAGCTGACCAAAACGCCGCAGCCTCATCACGACATTCTCCTGTCAGCTCCTGGCCGCTCGCTGGTCAGCTTCGGTGTGGGGACGACTGCCAATTTTACGACCGTGGTTAACCGGCAGCAGCCGTCGCGGCGTCGCGGCGTCGGCAGGTGCTCAGCAAGCTAGGTGCCCGTGCCTGTGGCAATGCCGCATAGCCCACTTTCGTGGTCCAAGGGCCATGCTCCCGGTTTTGTCAAAGTGGGAACAGCCCGTCGTTGCGCGGCATCTCACCGCCATATGCTTTGTGCTTCACGGTGACTCATGGTGAGTCTGCAATGCGCGTGGTTCGCCTCTTGTTGCAGCTCCCTGCGGGGCCGGGAGACGCTTGTCACGTGACCTCCAGCTGGTGACTGTTTATGCGTGCAGCGTTTCGTTTCCGAGAAGGTGCCTTTGGAGTCACTTTCTTCAGTGCGGCCTCCATGTGCAGATGCCCGTTGCGTGCGGGTCTGACGACAGCGGCGGAGCGAGCGGGCTGACGGGCGACTCCTCCAGGCCAGAGAGGGTTCGGCAGTCGGTGCAGCGCGTGGTTCTGGCCCCAGCCTCGGCGCCGGACTTGCAGCCGCCGCAGAAGGAGCCGGCCCCAACGGGCTTCTGGTCCGCAGCGCCAGCGGCAGGTGCGTAGACGGCCCTCAGGCGGTGCTGGGGCATCCCTTCGTTTGGCTGTTTGACGCCCAAAGGTGCGACCGGAACCTGTGACAGTATCCGCTGCTCTCATGATTGCGGGACTTCCAAGATGCTTCCCAAGGGCAGCGGCGTTGCCGCAACGCTCACGTCTGGATTATTGCAGGCCAGCTGCCCCGGCCACCGCAGCAGCCTTCCGCCGCCGTCCTTGCCACCAGGTGGGGAACCCCGATAGGAGCGGACAGGTTCCTCTAGATTCACTGGGTGTTGGCATCCTGTCAGGCTAGCTTTGCCACATCCCAGAAGCTGTGCGGCGCCCGCCGTCTGACCTCCCCCTCGTGCTCTCGATGCCTTTTGCGGGCGGCGGGCGAGTGGAGGTCATGAGATGACGTCCTCGGTTCACGCCACGCAGCGCGCGGGCGACTCCGCAGAGCCACCAGCTGTCGCCGGGCGCACCTGCGCCCACAGACGCGGCTGCAGGGCGTCTATGGCCCATGGGCACTGCAATGCCACAGCCGCAACCGCAACCGCAGCAGCCAGGCGCGCCGAGGCAGCCAGGCGCGGCTTCCGGCGAGCCCACTAGCAGCCCGGACGCCGCAGCTCACGCAGCAGCGCTGCTGGCTGCTTTCCGGGGCCAGCCCCCGCACCAGTCGCAGCCGCAGCCGCAGGCACAGGCGCAGCAGCCAGCGCAGCCGAGTGGTCGGCCATGGCAGCAAGGCAGCGGTGGCGGCCAGCAGCATGCGGCGCTGACGTCAACGCTGCAGCTCCGAGGCCTGCAGTCGGCACAGCCGAGCCATCCTCAGAGCGACACTGCGCTGCTGGGCTCCCCCTTCCATGACAGCCTGCAGCACTTGCCGGCGCAGCTCTCAGACAACCCGCCTGGCCGTGCGCAGCAGGTGAGTGACCAGTGCCTCGCTGGCCGACGGAGAGCTGATCAATGCCTCGGTATGATACCTGGTATGCTGCGAGACAGTGCACCAGAGCAGAGCAAGCTGCGCCTGGCAGAACAGTGGCCACCCGTCAGTGAGCAGCCGGGCATCTGCACGCTGGAATTGGAATCGTCGCGGTGTGCATGCTGCAGGTGAGGCTGCAGCACCACCTGCGGCAGCAGCAGGCGGTGTCCGCGCCGACGCCCCGGCCCAGCAGCGCAGACACAGGGGCAGCTGACACCTCGGGCCTCGTCAGCGCCGCGGTGCTGGCCGAAGGCGTCTGCAGCCACGACCCTGCCACTGCCCGCGCCACTGGTGGGACTCCGACTCAGCCCCTTGGCCCCGTGCCCTGCTCGCTGTGATGCAACTGTGAACTTTTCCCGTCTGTGCATGATCGCAAGCCGCGGCTGGAGGCGTGCAGCGCGACCACGCAAGCCGCGCAGGTGGCAAGGCCATCCAGTCCTTGCAACCTGCATCAGGCATGATGATTCCACATGCCGTGCGATGGTGTCCCAGGCAAGCGGCGCCGGCGTGCTGAGTCGGAGCCGGCGCCCACGTCAGAGGCGGCAGAGGAGGGGGACGCCTCCAGCGCCGAGGAGGGCAGCGGCTCGGGCGGCGGCCGCCGCAGCGCGGCGCGCCGCCGCATGATGTGGACGCCGGAACTGCACGCTCGCTTCATGAATGCCGTCATCCACCTGGTGAGCACGGATCGACATCAGAAAGTGGATGAAGCCGAGGTCCGGCAACGTGAGTAGGTTAGGAAGGGAAATGGACAGATGCTGCTGTGCCATGACCTCGCTTTGCTGGCGCGGTCATCGGCGCGGCAAACCAGATATATCTTCAGGGTTTATGTCCTGGCGTAGCTGTGCACGGCACGACGGCTGGACATCCATTTCCCTGGGCTGCACGACACAAACCTTGCAGCAATGGATTGGCTGGAGGCCGCTGCCAGACGCAGCTGCATGGCGGGTGGGGACTGCGCGGGGACGTGCAGACGCCTCGCGAGCCTGCGGCCTTTTGCGTACCAGATGCGGAGCCGCTTTTGGGACGTCCTCTTCCGGCTCATGCCCTGCCTCCCTGTGTGTTGCAGGGCCCCGACCGCGCGGTGCCCAAGACCATCCTGACGCTCATGAACGTGGAGGGGCTGACGCGCGAGAACGTAGCGAGCCACCTGCAGAAGTACCGGGCATACCTCAAGCGGCTGGCGGGGTTGCCGCCGAGCGCCCCGCTGCCGACCGCCGTGCTGCCTGCCCTGCAAAAGGTGCTGCTGGCGAGCAGAGCATGACAGTGGCAGCCGACCGGCTGCCGCTGCCGCAGCGTGGCGGGCACGGCAGGCTCCCGCCGCACAATGGCGCCGGGGCCTCTGGGATCCCATTCCGCTTGGCTTACCACGTCAGCAGCATGCATGCCACATCGCCTCATCATCAGTAGGGCAGTGAGATACTGCCTGCAGCTTGCTCCCCCTTTCGAACCTCCTGCGCTGATGCCTGATCACGAAGAATCATTCTGGAACGACATGCTGTGGGGCTCCACCTGGAACAGGCGGCGATGGACGCTCAGCAGGCGCAGCAGCAACAAAGGGGTGGGGGCGGTGGCGGCGCTGGCACTGACATCTCGTCCACCTGGGCCGCATTTGGTGCCCTGCCAGAGCTGCCGCTGCCAGGTGCCCCTCTGGCTAGTTGCACGGCTGATTACATGAGCACGAAATAAAAGCAGCGGCTGCTATGTTGCGCTCTGGCAACAGTGGTGTCCCGCACAACCACTGCCATTGCTATCTGCCCTAGCCTGCCGCGCCTCTGCTGATCGCCAAGCACTCCCAGCCTGCCAGCCGTCAGCGGCCGGGCAGCGTCCCTCGCAGCTTCAGCCCTCGGAACGCCGCCGTCGCCTCTGACTGGATTCCTTAAGACTGCCCTCGACAGGCGGCGCGGGCGCGGCGGGCGGCCAGCTGCTGCCGCCGCCAGGGGCTCCCAGCCTGGCAGCGGCGCCCATACAGCCACTGGACACTGGCGCCGTCTGTTCGCCCCCCCAGGTGGAGCGCTGATGACTTTATCGCCCGGTGCCGCATGCCCACGTCCTGACGAGCTTGCTTCGTTCACTGTCTCACTGGTCTCGCTCACTTGAGCCGCACGGCGTGCGGACACCGCCCTGCACTTCCTGCCATGGTCTCCTGTGGCAGCTTCTCCTCCTGAGACCCCCCGGGAATTGGGCAGGCCTGCGGCGATTCCCTTCGACTTTACAGACACCCCTGTTTTCACTGATGTCACAGGTGGGTGCAGTGCCGAGCCTGATGCAGCAGTGGGGCGGCGGCAGCAGCTACCCGGCTATGGGCTATGCTGGCATGCTGGGGTTGCCGCAGGGGGAGCTCCCAATGCTGCAGGGTGGGGCTGCTGCCGGCTCCGTGACGGCCGGCTGGTCCTATCCTCCGCTGCCGCCCAACCTCGCCATGCGTAAGCCGCGGAACCCTCACAAGCTCCCAAAGCCGAACATGCCTGTGAATAGTTGGGTGTTTGGCGGGACAGCACTTGGAAAGGCACATGTTGGTCGTGAGAAACAGCGGGGCGTTCTCCTGGCCGGCCCCAGTCGGTGGCCCTGTATCGATTGAACAGCTGCTGTATGTCTCGCCAGGAGGAGCCGCGCTCTGACGCTGGGACTTGTGCTTCCACAGTGGCAGCAGCGTCCGTGGCGGGGGCTCCACCAGCGGCCCCGGTCGGGCAGTCGCAGCCGCCGCAGCCGACGCTGGTGCCGCCCGGCGGACTGCCGCCTGCAAGCGGCGGCACTGTCGCAGCAGCACCGGCACCAGCGCCGGGCGCCGCAGGTGCCGCCCTCTCAAGCGCTCTGGTGCACATCCGGAGGCACACTGCCCATGCCTCACGAGACAGCATTTCGGCTCAAAGCCCTGGACTGAAAGCGGGCAACAGGGCGCATCAGTGAGCGACTGCACATCAATGTTGTGCTCGTCTGCATGGTAGGCGTGAGCAATGTGCCAGGGGGCGCTACCCCGGGGTAGCCGGGCGAGACCTTCGGCGAAGGCGGCGGCTCAGCGGCGGCTCAGCGGCAGGGTATGCAGCCAGCACGCTGCGAATTGTCTTGCAGCAGGCGGCGCAGTCCCTCCAGCCAGTCTTGCAGCATCAGCCGGCGGCGCCGCAGCAGCAGCATCCGCCCGCTTTGGCCTGCCACCGTCGGCATGAGCAGGTTGGAACGCGAAGCGGAAGGCCGATGTCAGCAGGAATGAAAGTCAACAGTCATCGCACCCGGCGCATGTGTACGCACTGCGCAAAGATGAATTTGGAGGCTGATATGGCAGCGCAAGGCGAGCTGCCATTGGGCAGCGACAGCAGCAGGCTGGTCGCTGCGCCATTCATCTTTCCTCCCTGCTGCTGTGGTGACGGCATGGCAGAAGAAGTGTTTCTGGCGGGCGTCGCAGCAGAGGCGGCGGTCCAGAGCCCGGGATGAAGAGCACCGCTCCTTCGCCTAGGGCCTTGTTCGGGCAAGTCTTCGGCATGGTTTAGCATGGAAGAACTTTCGTTGGGGGCTACGTTATGTGTACAAGTCTCTGGGTGTACCGGTGATCGTGCCCGCTGCGGCGATACAGGAGCTATGATTTAATTATGGGCAGCATCTAGCAGCAATGGATATGGCGGCCCTGCAGGCGAGATATCATGATTCTTTTGTGGTTTCAGAATTGGGAGGCAGCTGTCGCGACAGCCATGAAGGGGGGCATCCTCTTCAGCAGCCGATCCTGCAGCGGCACACAATCACAGACAGCATACTGACATGCCGCTAGCGGGCGGTGCAAATTGGCCCTTCAGTCAATCTTGGCGTCGATGCCGTTGGGGCAGCTTTGCAGCCGAGGGTAGTTTTGTTGGGGAGGTTCACTGGCTCTAGCAGTAATCTCTTTGCAGCAGCTGCTTATGTTTCTTGCAGCATGCTCAAGGCAATATCGTGTCGTCCGGGATAGCCAGCGCAGAGTCAGAGTCGAAGAAGTCGCCTTGTCTACCTACTTCCCAAGCCCTGGTTTCCATTCACGCTATCTACCTGCACACCCTTTCCTCACCTCGCACCGCCATTGCGCAAAATTGCCATCCTTACATTCGGGTATCGCGGCGGCGACCGTCCCGCAGGTAATCCCACGCTGCTGCAGTGCTGCCGAGCAGCAGCTGTGCGAGCGAGCTGCCTGAGCGGCGGCTGCCTCGCTTGCGGTCACAGGCATCCAGGAGGGCATGATGGTCTGCCTCCTCCGAGAGGCAAAGCCGAGCCTTCCTGGCAGCCAGCCTTCTACAAGTGGGTGCGGTACAGCAGTATGGTTTATGTGATGACTTGCATCCCTTCACGAGTTGCTCAAAACCCCAAACCCATTTACAACCACTGGAAGCAAGTGTCTCTCGAAATGCTGACGAATGATTTCCCGTGCTTTCCCAGTGGTGTTTCACCTCACCCGCAACCAATGCCTCAAAGGCCCCATCCTTGCACAGCTCGTCTCTCTGCCTCGCGGCAGACTTGTGCCGGCGGCAGGTTGACAGTGCGTGCCCACCTCACCACGCTGCTGCGGCTCGTCCAGGCGGCGCACCGCCGGCAGCAGCTTCCGCTAGGCAGCGAGGCCGAGCACCCGCGCCGGCGCCGCCGCGAGCGCCCCCGCCCGTCTGCGCCCACAGGTGTGGCAGTGATTGGCAAGCTCAGCGCTTGAGTCGATATTGTACTTGGACGCGTTTCGGAAAGCACAGCCAAAGATGCACAGCGCGCTCGGCGGCCGTCAGCTCATCTGGCGCAGCAGACTTGCGGTGCAGCCGGGGAGACGGTGGACCAGCCTGTCGATTCGCCAAGCAAGCCTCGTCCCTATCGCTTTGGCGCACTGACAGACGGGCACAGCTCGGGGAGGGTATGCAGCGGCCCGTGCAGGGGCGCTGAGTCCGCCCGATACCTCGCCAGAATGTGGAGGTGTGGCGAAGGCAGGCGGCGGCGGGCCTACCGCAGGGGGGCGGTGACGGCCCGCAGCAGGCCCCTTGGCGGCGGGGGCTCTGCCGGCGGCGCCGATAGCCCTGGCCGCATCCAGCCGGGGTGCGACGCCATGAGCATGTCCAGGACATCCGCCAGCGCCAGCAGCTGCCTGAGATGTGTTTGAAGGACTCTGTGCGGGCTGTGGTGACAGCAAGGCCAAGGCTGGCATTGGCCGGAAGCCTGGAAAAACACGTGCATGCACACAAAGCTGCACCAGATGCAGGAGGCTGCCGCAGCCTGTACTGTTTAATGCTAGCATTTGATAAGCCTGTGCGTGGCATCAGCAAACCCCCCGCCAGAAGGTCGACATCTTCAGTGGCGCACCTGCCGCTCAGGTCGATGGTTCTCTGAGAGCCGTCCTCGGCAGTCGACCGCAGCTGGTATGCTGCATCTGGCCCAGCTGCCGCTGCGCAGGCAGGCGGACAGTGTGTCTGTGACAGCCAGATACATCACCATCAAGGGAATGAATCAGGCGGGAAGGCAGTGTAGGCGCTCAACGAGAAAGCATTGGGTATTGCGGCGCCCTCACACCTGCAGCTCCGCCCGCAAACTGCTGCCCGGAGGGTCCGATTGCGAGGCTCGCGCCTGTCCATTCGTTGGTGCCCGCCGCCGACTCCCTGATTCCCGGCGTACGGGCTCGGCGACATCACTCAGGCAAGGCGGTGCCACAGGGCAAAGTCAGATGGAGTGGCAAGGAAGCGGCACCGTGCAGCGGGTGCTGCCGGCGGTCCAGCTGTGCCGCCCGCAGCTGCAGCGGCGCATCCCTGGGCACCCAGCAGTCGGCGTCGGGCCCGGCGTGCGTCAGCACGTGCAGCATGGATCGCGCCAGCATCTGCGCAGCAGAAGGTGGGAGCACCTCGGTGAGCATCTTGCAGGCAAGGTGTGCTGCATCCGCCGGAGCACAGGCGACGGCGGCAGCCAGCAGCCGCACGAGGCAGTCCACAGCCGCACGAGGCAGCCCACTGACGGGTTCAGCTCCGACTTCAGCTACAGGCATCGCCGAGTGTGCAACATCTCGTGTCTGAGTGTTACAGGCGGCACCTGCAGGTCTTCGCTGCTGCCTGCGAGCTCCACCGCTGCTGCTGCCGGCACGCCGTCAAGCGCGGCAGTCGGTGCGGCAGCCGCTGCCGCCTTCGCATCGGCGCCAGACCCTGGTGCCGCTGCTGCTTCGCCTGCGGCGACTACACAAGGTGCAGCTGCCTCTCAGAGCACGCTATTCGAACTGGAGAGGCACAAACAGGCGCCGGAGCTGCAGAGCAGGTAGGACGGATCCTCGATTCGTGGCGGTGCAGGGTGGGGGGGTGGCCAATGCAGGGGATGTCCAATCGTTCCTTCTCTCGACAATATGGAGGTTCGCAGGTGTGGTGCACAGCCCTCAGGGCTGGCGGCAAGGGGTCACCTGCCGGAGCAACGCCCACCCAGCGCTTGTCGGCGCCTCTGCGCAGTGCCGGGTCGAAGCGCAGGCTGAACGAGAAGCCGGCCCGCTCGGGCAGCCTCAACTGCTGAAAGGCTGTGTTGAGCACTGCCTGCAGTGGCACGCGGTTGTGGTTGGGAACAGCACAGCCTGGGTTTGAGCACATGTATCTGCCCCTGCTCCGTTGAGGCTTCAGGGCTTGGGAGTTGGATTGGGAGTTGGGAGTTAACACAAAAAAACCAAGGATCCCAAGCCAGCCGGAGGCTTGCGGATAGCACTGCACGTCAGGTGCGACACCGCGACTTGCGACTAAATCCATGTTCAGCATCTGGTTGTCTTAGCAGAGACTACACCACAGCCTCGCACCTCATCCACTTCCCGCTCGTCCGCCAGGCCAGAATAGGGGTTGTACCTGCCGGCCCGGAAGCCGCGCATCAGCCCAGCCACCGCTTCCCGGGCCTCCGCGGACGGCTTGCCCGCCACCTGCAGACCATCAGCCAGGAGTTTTTAGGGCTTCTGCTCGAGGCACAGCGACCGCCGTGTACAGCAACGACTCGCACGCATGCCGGGCCCTGGACGGTACAGCCGGATGAGTCTGTCAACCGGCACCAGGGTCGGCGGCCGATGCAGACAGGAGGCACGCTGATCGTGGCGGTCCAGACTCGCAGGGGCTCAATGCAGCAAGGCTGCGTTGCATGCGACGAACAAGGCTGCAATCGTAGAACAGAAAGGACGAGGCAGCGCCAGCTGCAGGGTTTAGCCAGCCGCGCACCTGGGCCCACAGGCGCGCCAGCGCCAGGCCCTGCACTCCCACCGCCACCTTGTGTTGGAAACGGGGGCCGCTGTTGAGGAGGCCGTTGACCTTCCAGTCGAGGCTGACGCCGTCAGCAGCCGGGTCCTGCGGGGCAGCGGCACAGCGTCGGCGTCTGGTGGGGGGGGCGCGACTCTGCGCCAGGTATGTTTCCGAGCCAGCTGCAGGGAGCAGGGCACAGCAGCAGCGCTTGTTCGTGAGAGCTGCCCGTGTCAACCCTGAGTGGCGCAGCCCTGCCCATGCTGCGGCAGCACAGCAGGCAGCGCTACTGCATCTGCCCCGAAGCCTCGAATTGACCGAAGCTGCACAGCACTCGACAGCCTGCAGGTTCTGGCTTGCGCACAGTTTCCAGCAGAAGGCTGACTTCGTGGCAGGGGTCTGCCAGACGTGCAAACCTGTGTGTCCTTTTTTATTGCCCTTTCAGCGGCAGCCCAGTCCAGCAGCTGGTCCCGGTACGCCACGGTGGCCGCCTGCGGCACATCACACATGCTTCGAACACACCATGGCATCTTCTTCCAAACAACAAGCAGGCGATGCCGATAAGTGGCCTGCTCGAGGCAGCCGGCAGGGCGACAGGAGTCGCTGCTAGCTCAGCGGCGTCCAAGATCCGATCATGATGTAAACGGCTCTAGGGGCCCCAAGTGGAATGCATGGGGCTGCAGGCGCTGAACCTAGCCACCACGTGAGATTTCAGCGGGCTGAGCGGAGGCAAACCCGTGCAAGAAAGGTGCCTTGCTTATATGGTAAACCCCAAACCCCAAACCCAGCGGCGCACCATCGTGCGAAAGGGATTCAGCTCCTCGAAGCTCGCCTCCGGCGGCGGGCCGGGCGGCGGCGGCGGCTGCCACTTCGGGTTACCCGGTGCGCTGGCAGCTGGCTGCGAGGCTGCATTCGCGGCCGCCGTCAGTGGTGCCTTCACACGGCCAAACGCGCGGCCTGACACAGTCACACCTGGCGTGGACTGCTGGTCCGGATGCTCTGCAACATCAAGAAGACTTTAAACGATGAGAAATCATCTGGAGCCTTCAGAAATATGCTCTTCAGTCGGACTAGATGATACCATGAGATGTCGTCGAGCCGTGTGCGATGCAGACATGGTGTGTGCAGCAGCTGCGATGCTGACTTTCAATGCTGTCTGGAGCCTCCCCCGTCTTTGGATCGGATACACAACCGCCAAAGCCCTGCATACCATGCCATCAGCCTGTCCGTGAAACTTCCCGGTCGAGGTCAAATGCAGTCAGATGACCTTGATGCCCACCGCGTGACGGCGCGGACACTGGGGCATCCCGAAGGCTTCCACCTTCCCCTGCCGCTGCACCCGGCAACTGCTGCTGCTGCTGCTGTGCTGGCGCGGCTGCACCGCGCGCGGCGCCGTCGGAGCACAGCCGGGTGGCCATCGTGCGCAGTGCTGCAAGGTCGCACATGCGCAGCGCGGCTGCGGCGCGGCCCTCGTGCAGCTCCTGCCGTTTGATCTGCGCCACGACGACTGCACGTTCTGGACCAAGGAAACGAGATAATGAACTCCAAGGGTCCGGGGCTTCGAGCGGACAGTGGCAGCCCTGCCGCAGGGTTTGACGTCGCTACGAGCAGCCCTCGGACGGCGAGCGACTGCATTCGGCTGCTGGAGAGCTTCACTGCAGCCACAGGGCCTATGGGAGCTGTCAAGGAGGTGACTCACACACGACTGCAGGACATCGAGTGGTTTGTTTTTGGTCTGCCTGCCACATGGCTCTCAAATGGTCTTTGAGGAGTGCGTCTGCCTAGCATGCTGCACAATGCTGTTGCACCAGTAGGATCTCGGAACGAGGAGACCTGCTGCATCGTGGCCCTCATCTCGACGCAAGGCTGCACACCTTCTTGATCAGTTCGCTGTCCATGTGCTCGGGGATCTTCCTGACGGCGTGCTTCACGATGCGGCTGAACAGCCTGGCCCGCCGCCCATAGAACTCCGCGTGCACCGCCAGCAGCGCCGCGTCGTATGCCGGCCCTACAGCGAGCGGGCCGCCGTCGCCGACGGGCGCTGCGCCGCCGCCGCCAGCAGCTGCAGAGGCCGGCGGCGCGGGTTGCGGCACCCCGAGCTCCCCCGCCGGGCTGGCTGGCGGCGTCGGCTGCGGCGCTGGCGGCGTCACGCCCCCTGTGCCGAGGCACGACCAGGCATGACATGCTCACAGTCACTCACGACACGAGCCTGGCTGACGCTGGCACAGGCGTATTGCCCTGATTTCGTGAGGGTAGTAGCGGCCATCTGCTTCACTCAGTGAAGGTGGCAGCATTTGCGGCCAATAAATGCATCGGCACCTGACAGGGTGCCCTCAAGCCGCAGCGAGCCGAGCCCCTCGATGTTGTAAGTGTGCGCCACACGCGCCTCGAGGCCGTCAGGCACGCCGCTGCCGTTCGTGACAACAGGTGCTGCTGCCGCCTTTGGCAATGTGCCCGCACCAGCGGTAGCGATGCGGGCGGCATGCTGCCTCTGCAGGGGCTGCTGCACCAGGTGGGCAGTCAGCAAGAATGAGTTGGTAAGCTTCTCGTTCGTGTGCTTCGGGGCTGAATGCCGAACTTTCTGCCAAATCCTGTCAAGGCAACCGTGCGACCGCACCTGCACAGGCGCTGTAGCTGTGCGGCGCAGATGCTGGCTGCAGACGGTGCGCAGCCCCTGCTGGTTGCTGCTTGGATGTGTTGGCCTAACCTGAGAGTGACGCGCCCTGGAATTAGCCGCTAGTCCCCCGCTGCAGCTCATGGTCGGATGGCCGCTGTACGCGGTGCAGTCAGTTAAATGCTGCTGGCAGTCTGCCTGGCAAGCCGGCGTCGTGCCTTGGCGCAAGTCTGAAATGTTGCGGTACGGAGCTGGCAGTCGATGTGCGACACGGCATGACCACAATAACGAAACACTCACCCAGTGCCAGCACATACATTGGTGTCGGAATTTTCAACACCCTGCGGTGCACTACTTGGGCTCAGTCGGGTCGCATCTTGAGTTGCAGTGCTCAGTAACGTCTCCCGAGTGCAATCGACGGGACGGCAGCATTGACAGATCGAACACGCCGAGCGCTGTGGATTGACCCAGGCAGTGGTACCAGCTTAGAAGACCGGAGTCGTCTGCAACCGTGCCGTTCGCGAATCAAATCCTGCCGAAGCATCGCTTATCATCTGTGCTCATCTCTCGAGCCCCACCTGGGCCGTGATCCAGTCCATTCTGGCATCCGCATGCATGCCATCAGCGGCGGGACAGGCAGGGTGCTGCTGCTTGGAGCCGTCGTCAGGGCGGGGCTCCTGCTCTTTGGATCGTGGCAGGACGCGAATCTCGATGTCAGATACACGGACATTGACTATGCGGTGGTCACGGACGCTGCGGCGGCGGTCGCCGCCGGCGGGTCGCCATTTGACCGCGCGACGTTCAGGTGGGGAGCTGCTATGAGCATATGGACATGTCGGCGACCCTACAGCACATCGCTCTCAATGTTTGTGTATGCCCGATGCGTCGACCGTGGGTGTTGCAGCTGCGTGTTCCCCCATTGCCAGGTACACGCCACTGCTGGCATGGGCGCTGCTGCCAAATGTGTGGCTGCACCCGGCGTACGGCAAGGTGCTGTTTGCAACCGCAGACATCGCCGCTGGCTGGTGCGTCCCATCACATTGTGGGTGCTCCCACACAGGTGTCGCCACCTGCAAGGCATCTTCTTTAGCATTCTGATCCAAGCGACTGCAGTTGTCACGCCGGCTTGACTGTGAACACTGACTTCGGCCTGCTCAGACTCACCATGACGGAGATCCTCGTGCTGTCCGGGTGGAGGTCGAGGTTCAGCGGCGCGCGCACGAGCATTCACATCCTGTGCTCAGGCTGATGGAGGAGCTGCTGGCGGGGCAGGGCACCACGCCGCGGGCGCGGGCGGTCGCGGTGGCGGCGTGGCTGTTCAACCCCTTCACGGCGACCATCTCGACGCGCGGCAGCGGCGAGGCGCTCGTTGTGTGCCAGCTGCTGGGCCTGCTGCTGGCGCTCGCCTCAGGTTTGATGTCCTCGTGCACAGCAGTATCCAGATTGAATTTCAGAGGTTGACTTGTGGAGCAGAGCTGGCGCGGACCTCCCAGGCTGAGTGAGGGCGCCAGCGCAGCACCTGCCTGAGCAGTTCGAGAAAACTAGCGATCCAGCATGCGAAGCCACTCTGCTCGAACGGTCATAGGCCATTCGAAGCCGCGCGCGGCGGCCTGGCCTCATCATTCCGGTTCACAGCCGACCCTGCTCAGCCACTGCCACTGCCGCTACACGTGTGGTGCGTCTGGTGTCAGCAGCGCGGTGGTGTTTTGGTCCCAGCTGCCACTACTCGTGGCCGTTGCGAACGGCAGCACTGGCAACTGGATTGATGTCCCGGGACACGCTGCTGCAAAGTCCAGTCCCTCAACTTTTGCTACTTTGGTTCCCTGCCACAAGGCTTCGCAGCCGGCAGTGTGCTAAGATTTTGCAGTGCCTACGAAGCATGCACAGCGGCGCCTGACGATGCGTTCTCGAGCGTGCCGTAGGACTGCACCAAGAGTGAGCTCTGCAGAATGCACGCCTGCCATGAATCTTTGCTTCATGCTGCACAGGCCACACTGTGACCGTTGGAGCGCTGTTTGGCCTAGCGGTGCACTGGCGCATCTACCCAGTCATCTACGCGCTGCCGGTGCTGCTGGCGTTGCTGCCGCCGCTGCTGCCGCCGCTGCCGCCGCCGAGGCGGACCATCAGCGGCAGGCGCAGGGCGGCCAAGCAGCAGGCGTGCAGTTCAGTCGGGAATGGGAATGCCGAGCCGCAGCGCGACTCCACAAGCCCTGCGCTCAGCGGCAGCAGAGCTGGTGGGAGTGCCGCGGGGCAGGCAGCGGCCGGCAATGGTGACGGCAGCAGAGGCGGCGACGACAGCGGTGATGGAGGCGCAGACGCTGGCGGCAGCATCGACGGCGCTGCAGGCGCGACTCAGACGAATGCACAGCCGCGTCACATTCGGTGTGCCTGGCGGCGGCTGCACGGGCAGCTGCGCCACGTCTGCAGCGCGCAGCGGCTGGCCTTTGCGACGGCTGCGGCGGCGGTGTTCCTCGGCCTCGGCGGCCTGTTCTGGCGGCTGTACGGCTGGCGGTTCGTTGAGGTGAGGCCCCCAACCTCACATGTCGGCAAGGCCTGTCCGGCCTCGAAATCGACCTCAGCTGTGGTGTCCTCACCACAGGACCTTCGAGTTGATTTGGATAGGGCAACCTTCCGTACATGTGCCGCCGCCTCCGGATGCTAGCCATGGCGGTGATGTCCTCAGCTGCTAGACTCCAGATCAGATCTGGACCCCTGGTGGCAGGGCATGACAATGCTCCGCCCTCTCAAGACCTCTCGGCATGGATGGAGAGGCGGCGTCCTGAAACTCCTTTATGAAGTGAGCTCTCCGAGGCGATACCTGACTAGTCATGCGCCTGCCGTGCCGCAGGAGGCGTACCTGTACCACACAGAGCGGCGAGACCCGCGGCACAATTTTTCGCCCCTGTACTACCCCACCTACCTGGAGTTTGGGGCGCAGCGGCCCAGTTCGGCACTCGGCAGGTGATTTGGCAATGTAGACTGCGAAGCGATGCAAGACGCACCTGCTCGCAGCTCGAGACTTTGACAGCAGCGGCCCATGCATCAGTAGGGTTGCGGTGTTGGCCTGAGACCTCAGTGCTGTCGGTGTTTGCAAGCACCGCTGGCAACTGCGACCCGTGGCCAGTTAGTGCAGCTGCAAGAGCATTGTCGCCAATGCAGCCACAGTGCACAAATCTTTTCGGCAGTGCCTGCGGGCTCATGCACAAGGGAGATGAGAATATCTCTATCATAGACGTGCATTGCCGTGCTGGAGCAGGGTGGCGTCGGCGGCTCAGCTGGCAACGGTGGCGTTGCTGGGCTGGCGCTTTGCGGCTCACCTTCCCACGGCATGGCTGCTGCAGACGATTGCCTTCGTGGCGCTGAACAAGGTGCCATCATGCAGTGGGAACACGATCGTGCCTTGAAAACTTAGACCGGTTGCCGTTGAGGCGCTGCAATCGAGGCGCAGTCGAGTCGCTGCTCAGGCTGATGCCCTCTTGGGCCTCCACAGCGCTGAAAATTTCCCGCCTGCATGGCAAGGCCATTGGCAAAAGCTCATCCGGGCATCGGCTCGGGATCCAGTAGATGCTGCCGCGCAGGTGGTTACGGCGCAGTATTTCGTGTGGTACTTCAGCCTCGCGCCGCTGGTGCTGCCGACCCTCCGGCCCGCTGCTCAAGTGAGACGGCAGGCAGATGAGGCTGTGTGTCTTTTGACAGCTTATTATTGGCCACTTGGCCACCAGTCTGCTAATGCGAGAGATTCAGTCGCGTCTAAATGTTCAACAGCAAAGCCGATTGCCTCTGGCTTACCGCCACGATGTGCGTGCGGCCATGCAGTGGCGGGTGCTGGGTTTCCTTGCGGTGTGGGCAGTCGCTGCGGCGCACTGGCTTGGCTGGGCGTATCTGCTGGAGTTCCGGGGGCTGCCTGTGCATCTCGGCGTTTGGGCGGCGGGGCTGGCGTTCATGGCGGCCAATGCGGCGCTGCTGTGCGTGCTGGTGACGGCCGTCACGTGCCCAGTGGCGGTGGGCGCTGCGGGGTCGGCGGTTGAAGGCGGGGTGACGGCGGAGCGCGGAAGAATGCAGCACAAACGGGCAGTATTGTGATTTGAGATCGCGCTGCTCGATGTAAACTATAGGGTGGTCTGTCAACACTAGGTATCCACACACACGACCCTTGTGCAGGGCATTTGCGCTCATGTCAGTCTGTGCAAGCGCACTGCAAAGATGGGCCGAGAACCACTGCAGCGCACTGGCGCAGAGGTGCCTATCGCAGATGTCGCAGCAGGAGCTGTGCACCACCTGTGCACGCCCTCGATGGTGCAAATGCCACCACCGGACAGCCAGGTCGATGATGCCATTTCCAGCTCCCAGAAACTCATGTTGTGAGCAGGATCCTGCTCCGTGGCAGTTCATCATCCGCCGCGTGCAGCGAGCCTGGCATCGAATAACGCTGGTAGGTAGTAAAGCCAGCAGCGGCGCTGCCAAACATATGGGGTATCAGCTGTTTCGCGGGCGGGAGCCGGGACTGTATGTGGGGCCTGCCAGTGGAATATTGCAACATCCGGGCAGATGGCAACTGCCTACGGCTGAACGCCTCCAACAGAAGAACAAAGCTGCGCCACAAGTGCCTCTTACAATGCTTGCGTGCGTTTGAGCCTCGCAGAATGGTGGCCGAAATCACTGCTCGGACTCTGGCATGACGACCGATAACCTCATGCCGCTGGCGGGGAATATGCGCCACCATGGCAGCGCGGCACGGCAAGCGGAAAAAGCAGAGCCAGTGACCGGCTGGTAGGAGCCGCGACTGAGGTGCCACTCCATAGAGCCAAACAACTTGTATGCTGTCTTGGTGATGACCTGTGACCATTGAACGAGAATTTAAAAAACTGCTTGCAAGCGCAAGGCAATCACTTACTCAAAGGTGCAGGTCAACAGGCATGACTCGTGAACAGAGTTTGGTGTCAGACATGCATGCGCATGCACCTTTGGATCGATGACGTCCTCGGCCGACGGCGCTGGCAGCCCATTACCGGCAGCCCAGGCTGCGCGCGCGGCCGTCGGCGCGTGCGGGCGGTGCACCATGAATGCCGTCGGGTGGACGGCAAACCTACAGCAAACAGAAGCCCATGTTGAGCTCATGGCCGTCAAAATGTGCTGCTGGCTGCCAGCAGGAATAGGAGTGCAAACCTCAAGCAGGTGCTCTGCATCTGAGAGTGGAACATGAATCGACCCAGTGCTGATTTGGAGGGCATCCGGTCATGGAAGCAGGCAACCCTATTTTCACCTGAAGCCCGCGTGCTGCAGGTAGCGCGCCCAGGACACTTTGTCCAAGCCGTAGCCGCGGTAGCGCTCGTCGAATGGCGGCAGCAGCGACCGCGCGCCAAGGATGTACGGCTCGTACCTGTGGCAGACATCAAACAACGTTCGACTTTGCGGCACGCTGGCCAATTGCTGCAATGATGATGGCATCGCTGCAGAGGCATGGCAGCTCTTGCAGGCATCCCAGCGTCTGCTCAGTCGGTGCGGCCGGCCAGACAGATGCATGCGATCCGGACAGAGCTAGCAGGTTGGCGTAGCAGCGCAGCGCATGTGTTGCGCACATGGACTTATGTTGTTCGAAAACAGGTGTCAGCATGTTGAAGCAGAAAACCGCTCACCCAGTGGTGAAGTTGATGGCATAGGGCAAGGCGTCATCCGCCGCAGCAGCCCACCGGTCGTAGTCAGTGGCGTTATGGCACTTCTTGCACTCTGGCGCAAAACGCGTCAGGTTGGTGGCGGCGAGCGCCGACAGCACGGCCGGCTTGCCGCCGCTGGCCACTGCCTCGGCGCTCTGAGTTGTCTGGAAGGCGGGGACGGCGATGGCATGGCGAGCTTTGGCCAGGGCGCGCATCCTGGCGAACCTGCAGACAGACAGGTCTCTCCGCTCAGCTGTGAGCACCCATGCCATACTTCTTGAGGGTCCTGCTCGCAATGAGTACATAGTGCAGCCAGGCGGCCTGCCATGTGCAGACTAGCAGGATACACCACACATTGCGCGGCTGGGTTTTGGGAGCAGTCGGCATGCAGGCAGTCGAAGAGGAGGCACATGCTGACATCCTCACCCTGCAGTGCTGCCCAGCTCGGCGGAGAGGCTCGCTGAGACTAGCATGTCACCGTCGACGACCAGCAGCAGCTCGGAGCGCGCCTGCAGTACTGCCGCATTGCGCAGCGCATTGAAGGGGAATAGCGTCGCCTCCGCCTGACCTGCCAGCAGCTCACTGTACAGCGTCGCCGTTAGCTGGCAGCCGCCTTGCGCTGCCTCGATCCTGCAAGACATGGGATCAAGCAATGAAGACACAAGCAGGCATGTCTGCTTTGCCTCAGTTCAGCAGTGATGCATTTCTACAGAGTAGAGTCAGACCAACTACATTTAGTAGCTAGGGTTCACCATTTTGTCGGCTGTTGTGCGTTTCCTCCCGCACTCCATGGGGCATTTAATGGGGCACAACGGTTTGCCAAGGGGGCAGCATGCATAGCATGTCACCTGTCAAATGCCGCCCGGACATCCCGCCGCGCTGCTGCCATCAGCGACTGCGGCGCCAGCGGCTCTGCCTCCTCGGCATTCCCTGATGCCGCGGCTTCAGCATCCCACTCGGCCTGCAGCTGGTCCATCCAGGCGTTTTCCTCCGACAGCGGCGGCAGCGCCGCTGCGCCGACTTCCGCAAAGTAGACCGCGGCAACCAGCGGCCCCGCCCAGGATGCGCACCTGCACATGTGCGCATCATGTGTCAGAATATGTGTAGAGGCTCTGCTGGTGCACATTCTGAACAAAGCATGCCGGTGTCAGTCTTGATAGTGCTGAAGATGGAGAAGCATGAAATCAGACTCACAAGCCCTCGAGGCGGTCGAGTCGAGTGAGGCTGAGCACTGTGACCGCCGTGACATCGAACGCCGCCGGCTTAGCACTCCTGAACTCGAGCTCCGGCACCAGCCTGCGAGGGCAGCTCCCCTGAACGTGTCAATCGACGGACCGTAGTGTTTTGAGCGTCCTGGGATCTGGACTGAGCGTGTCCACAGTGGGCTCGAAGGGTCCAAGGACAGGCAGAGGAAAGAGGCAGCCTCAGCGACCTGCTATGCCCAGCCACCCCAGCAAGGCAGTAATGCCGTCATGGCTCATCGTGACTGGATGCGATTCTTGTTTGACACAGTCAGCCTCACCTTGCCGGCTTGCCGTCAACGAAGTCCTGCACGGTGAAAGGTGCACCGCGCCTGCTGGTGTCATCTGCCGCCATGCAGCCCGCAAGAGGGCCGGCAGCCAGACCAATCAGTTTCGCGGAAGGCGCAGCAACAGCCTCAGAGGACACGCTAGCTGGCGCTGGTGCCGCTGCACTAAAGTCGCCAGCTTGCACCGCGCCTGCTTCTGCGCCTTCGGCAGCGGCAGCATGTGTGCTTGTTGCGGCGATGGCCTTCAGCAGCTCAGAGGCCGCGATGTGCTGCTGCTCTGCCGGCGCCAGTGGCCTCATTGCCGTGGCCTCCGCTCCTGCCACTGCTGTACTGTTGGCCGCAGTGTTGATTGCCACATCAGCCTCCGCCAGTGCACCTTCCGACGGCGGCAGGGCCTCCGCTGCCGCCTTCTCGAAGATGACATGTGCCGCGACGAAGTCGTCCATCTTCTCATCAGACCGGCCCCACCTCGCGTCGTCTTCAGACCGGGGTGCTTCAGCCGTCCGCAGTGCAGGCGGCGGCAGCACTCCCGACACGCCTTCGTTGGGCTGCTGTGGCACAAGCGTAGGGCCGGGCGCCTTCAGGCGCCGGCCGCGGAATTGCGCCGCAATGATGGCGGCATCTGCGAGTCCATCGAAGGCGGCCGGCACTACAGGGTCGCCCTGGGAGAGCTTCCTGCCGGACGTCGACACTTGCATGGACTGGACATGTCGCCCGCCGCTGGCCGCTGCGCCTAATGCTGCATCTGGGTCTAGACCTGCCGCCGCCGACGACTGCTGCGACTGAGTGAACAGCAGCGGTGCTGCGATCAGCACTAGTACTACTGATAGCAGAGACGTCAGCCGTCTGCGGCTTGCTGCCGGCGGTGCAGGCTGGCTGTGCATTAGCGGCAGCAACAATGCAGACTCCATGAACGGCGTCACCTGTGATCACAACACAACATTCTTGCAGTAAAATGATATCTCGGGGGCTTCCTATTCTTCGCAAGCACATGATCGACAACGATGCCAGCTCTGCGGCGTGAAGAGGCTCGTTATAGCATGCAAGAACAATCCTGCAAGGCTTTGTAGGCAGTTCAAGCATCACCGAAAAGTGAGCTCAGTATAGAATCCATCAAATAGATCGGGAGACTGTGCACCTGGCGTGTGAAGGCCTGCAGGCCGCCTTGCTGCAGATTTGCTCGGAAAGATCCGACGCCGGCAAGCCTGCCTTGCTGCGGTTGAAATGCGCGTGAGGTGCTGCACGCTGGACGAATTGTTTTTGGACACTCCCTGAGGCTCTGCGTGTCAGCTATTGGCTCTGTGACAGGAACGGGCGACGTCTTGCGGAGCGAAATGGACAGGAGGGCATGTTTCCCCGCTGGGGCGTTGCCGGTCCCCTGATAAAACCCTGCCAGCTGGCCCTTCAACTTGCCTGCCCATGGCCCGTGTCATGGCACCTTTTTGGCCGGATTCCGGACTGAGACCAATGCACAAGCAAAGCTTATCTTGCTGGACGGTGTTGCATGATCGATCCCATTTCCGCAGCATTCAATTTCACGCAGATCGTTTCGATAGCCTCAGATCCTCCGACACCAGTTTGATGCCAGCGTCAGCTCCGTGGGCCGCAATATCTGGCAGCACCCTATAGAAACTTATCTGCCGCTTGATTCTCGAAAGCGACAAGCGAGTCGACTAGAATTGCCTATTTGTACTTCAGCACTGCACCGAAGCGGCACTGCTGGTGTTCCCAATCCTGAGGCTCGCCTCAGTAGCCGTCAGTAACCAAAGCTTCAGTGCTTGTCAAAAAACAACGAAATTGCAGATCCTGGGATATTCACCTTGGCAGTGCGGTTTGTCCCAACGCGGCAGCGGCACTGACGCGCCCTGCCGGCGCCACCCTGCCAACAACGCTCTGAGGCCCCCAAGCAGCGCACGAGGTACCGGCATCAGGGCACGTCCCGTAGCTGTGTCCACGTCGAGGAAGCATGGCGGTCGCGGCGGTCGACATTCTGGGCTACCTTCCGGGGCCTGCCGGCAGGGTGAGCAGTTGCTCCTCCTGTGGGCCTTGCCCGGCGCTCCGCGCACAATGCCGTGCGGGGCCCCATCACAACCAGACTAGGCATCTTGGCATCCTGGGCTCTGTCGGTCGCAGCGCAGAATAAAACTGCAATCGCCCTGAGGCTTGCCTGGGAGCCCGCTGCACTCCGATAAGCTGCAGCCATGACCACATCCACCCTGCTTTGCGCAGGCGAATGCGGATGCCGCGGATGTGCTGGGTCCTGGTGAGGCGATGGCCTATGGGGCGGCGTCATCGATCGCGGTCGTGGACGTGTGCCGCATGAAGCTGGCGACCGTGTTGGCCGGCGGGCACCGCGGCTCGCCGGTCACGGCGGTGGCATGGTGAGGGCGCATGTTGCGACGAGCGCAGTGTCCCGACTTTCGCCCGGGTCGCAGCGCATTCGTCGTCGAAATCGTACTCTTCGTTGTCAAAAGCAGCAGACCAGGAATTCGCCAGGACATGCAACAAGCTGCCTGACATTTGCCGGTTCCTGTGCTGGCAGGTCGCTGGACCGCCACTCGCGGGATGTGCGCAGCCCGGCGTCCCCACTGAGGTGCACATGCTGCCTGCACACTGACGGAGCCGACTCCTTTCCTGCGGCGCCTCTGCGATTTTAGTTGTGGGAAACTCGCACAAACCGCCACACCGGGCATGTCAGATAGTGCACAAGCTCCAGGGTGCAAGGGGCTCACATAGCAGCCCATCTCTTGGGTGCGAGAAGTCAACCATTGTGCATGGTGTATCTGCTGTGATAAGCAGAGAAGTCCGCCGGCAACACACGCGCAGGCTGGCGTCGGGGGATGCGGATGGCCGGGTGGTGGTGTGGGACGTGGCCTCCGGGTCCGTCATAGCCGCGCTGGACGACGCGCTGACGGCGGCGTCCGGCCGCCGCCCGTGCGCCCTGCCGCCGGGGCGCGGCGCCGGCGTCGTGGCCGTTGCCTGGGTGACGGCCGAGCCCGGGGTGCTGGGCGTGGCGGTCGCCGCCGGCACCTTCCTCGTGTGGGACACCCGGGGTGTGCTGAAGCATTCTTTAGGGATTTAGGATTTTCGGGCAAGCTTGTGCCGGCGGACGGTCGCAGGCGGCGGCACTGGCCGCAGAACGACTCCTCGTTGCGGGCTGACGGCGCTAGTGGCCGACCACCGCACATTTCAGCGACCACCCTGGGACGCTTTGCGCATGCCTCCAGCCGGCTTTCCTGCCAATCTCATGTGTTTTGATGCGCCTGCAGGCGGCGGCATCGTCTGGAAGAAGGACATCTCGCCGGCGGACGGGCTGCAGGCGGTGCAAGTGGACCCGCACGACCGGCGGCACCTCTGCCTGTGTGGCGGCCGCGGGGCACTGACCGTGCTCAAGCTGCTGAACCCGGCGCGTGACAGGCACGAGCTCGCCTCTGTTTGAGTGCGGCGTAGGAGGCATCTGTATAGTGTCTGAAGGAAGTGGCACCCCGGTTGGGGGCTTGGCGGCGGTGTGACTGCACCAGAGATCTGCTGAAGCTGACTTCGGCGCAACAGCCGCGCTTCGTGGATGCTCACGAGTTGGCGCGGCTCACGCCGCGAGAAGTTGGCTTCAGCAGACTGCACTACAAGGCGCAAGATCAGGGCTGGTAGCAACGGTGCATGATGGCGGCACTCACCGCTGGGGCGCCGCTGCAGGGTGGAGCCGCAGTAGTGCCAGGGTGACATGTGTGGCGCGGTGAAAGGGCAACTTCGGGATGCCATGACGTTCACATCTTGTGCTGCCGCAGGGCGGAGCAGCGGCAGTCGGGGGACACGGGCAATGGCGCGCAAAAGGTCGCCAAGGCAGGAATGCTGTGTTGGAATTGGTCTGGTAACTCAAGGCTTGTGCCAATGCGCTTTCGACTTTTGTTCCTCTGCAGGGTGGAGCAGCAGGCATAGCAGTCTGGACATGGGTGGAGCCAGATTCCGTAGTCCCTGAATGACAGAGCTGTTAAACTCTCTTGTTACACCGCTGCAGGGTGGAGCAGCAGCAGTTTCGTGTGGACATGGGCAGCGCGGAGAAGGGTGACAAGGCCGGCGCGGCGCCGGCGGCTGGCGTGCGGTGCCTGTTCTCGAGGACGCCCGACCTGCTGTACGTGCTGTTGCCGCGGGAGGTGAGACAGACAAGGACTTGTAGGAGAGGATGAGGATGGGACAGAAAGTAGTTCTGTTCGGCAGGCATGCCGACTCTCGACACTACGGTACTGGCTGCCCCGCGCAAGCAGCTCCTGTGCGCTCTGCTCACCAGCTCTGCGTCAACAGAGGGTGCGAACCGTCTTCACCCCTGGAGAAAAATCGGAGGTGACAGGGGTGGCCAGCAGGATCTCGCGCTGCTCAGCTCGAGAACCTGTTGCAGCTGTCAGGCGAGTGATTCCCCACCTGCAGGTGGCGGTCTTCGACCTGGAGCTGCAGGCTCCCGCGGCGTCAACCAAGCTGCCGGCGGGGCGGCCGGCCTTCCGTGCGGTGCTGGGCGTGTTTGGGCACGCCAGCGCCGGCGGCGCGCTGCTGGCCTCCGGCCTGGACACCATGATCTGCCTGCACCAGGTGAGCATTTAGGGTCTATGGTGCAGGGTTTACTATGAGTGTAGAACACCCTGGAAGTCGGTCCACCCCTCACAACCCTGAGTGTCATGAAAGTCAAGCCTGGAAGCTCGCTGTTGGGCTCCGGGCTGGCCACCAGGAGGGATGCTCATGGTCCTTGTACTTCAAAAACAAGCTGCACACTGGAAGCCACCTCACAGCTCGTCGTCTTACCAAGTCCGCGCAACGTCTGACTCTACGGCTGACCTCGGTTGGCAGTGTGCGCTGCCGGGGACTCTGGCGCTGTCGCACTCACGAACTGGTCACAACATGCGCGTCCCTGCCAGCAAATCGCTAGATGTACACATTGCATGGGGCGAGCTGCCGACCACTGACGCTGCTTTCCTCGGGCAAAGCTGGCTGGCAAGGCGCGGCCATCAGCACTGCTGATGTGCTGATCGCTGCGTCTTCCAGTCTTCTTTCTTCGTGGACGCAGTACGTCTGCAGCTCTCACCGTGCCGCCTCTGCTCGTGCTTGCTTTCCCCGCCCATGTGATCTGCAGCTTTGAAGGCTGTCCCACCAAGCAGCGCATGCCGTGTGGGCGCTGCCGCGACTCTTTTGCGCCGGGTACCTCCCTACAGTCCCACCAAGCACATTGAAGGAAGCACCATGGTTGCGCCCATGCTGATTCATCGCTGGCATGCATTCATATATGCAGTCGTTTACATGCCATGCAAACGCAGGACAGCAGCCTATCGGTGTGGCACCGCCGCGGCACCGGGCTGACATACGCCGCTGCTGCCTGGCACAAGCTGCTGCCGCCGCCGTCGCGTGTCGGCAGCAACGCCACGCCGGCGACGGTGGCCGCCGCCACCGCGGTGTGGCGGCCCGGCACGTCGGCTGCGGCGGGCGGCTTGGGACAGTCCGGCGGCGGCAGCTGCGTCGCCGGTGATGCCATCAGCAGCGGGAATGGGTCGCTGCCGCTGCGGCGTCGCTTTGTCGGCGGCGAGGGCGGGCCGGATGGCCAGGGCGCTGGCGCGCCGGCAGCGGCGGGCTTCGAGCGTCAGGCCGTGGTGCGCAGCGCCGGGGACGGCAGCGGTGGGCAGCTCGCCGCCGGCCTGGAGGACCTCTTGAACCTTGGCGACAGCTCCAGCGATGCCAGTGGCGGCGCCGGTGCCAACACCGACAGGGACCGACCTGACACGCCAACAGTAGTTGACAGGTGTGCACGCCTGCCCTGGAGTCAGTGTCAGACGCGACACTGATGCCTCATGCCTCACATGTGCAGACACAGTCTGAGATGTCGCCAGCGACTCTCAGAGCTACTCCAACACTCGTGCTCTCGCCAATTTGCCGACGTGTTCGGAACGTGCCTCAGACAGCCCAAATCCTGACACCTTGTAACCTCCTGTGACCACACCATGTTTGCAGCTTGTTCAGTTGGTCAAAATCCCAATCTGCATCGGAACCACCCGGCAGGGAGGAGCTGCTGGTGATGCTGGTGACCGACAATGGCCAGACGTGGCGGTGGAGCATGCCGCTGGTGCAGGCGGCGCTTCCCGCTGCCGGCGGGGCCAACGCCGCGCCGCTGCCTGCCCCGCCAGCCGCCCTGCAAGGTATGCTGCACAGGTTGTAAGAAGCACGTCCCTCGCTCAATACACGGGGCAGGACTGGAGGCCAGCCACATGCTCACTGAGCCGATCTGGCAGCGTTGAGAAGTGTCTGCATGGCAACCTCCACCATCCGACGAGGGGCTGACCGCCATGGGCTGTGAATGCACCGTCAAGGCTGCAGTTGCCGCTCATTCGTCAAGGACAGACCCAGCTGCAGCAAGCAGCATGAGGCACACGTGCTTCGAGCCCAGCACCCGAGCTGCTGTGCGTGCCCCTTACGCCAGCCCTGTGTTGCGATCACGGACGTGGGAGAGCGGTCGACACTGTCGTGCCTTAATCCCTGCTAGGACAGGTGCCCAATGTGCTGATGGTAATCGCCTGATCATGCCGCACATGATGCGCAAGTGCAAGATCGCGGCTCCCATCGGCTGAACCGTCCTCTGTGTGTCACCACTTCTTCCAGGCATGCTGAGCACGCTGCCGGCGGCGGTGTCGACCTTTGCGGCCTGCCCCATACCGGTGGGAGTGGCGGGCGACTGCGGCTCCGGCAGCGGCCGCGGCGGCGACGCGGTGGCAGTGCTGGCGGCCGTGACGGCGGCCGGCGGCCTGGAGGTGGCCACCGTGCGGCGGGGGACGCTGTCGCCGCTGGCGGTCACGCTGTCGATGTCCCTGGGTGCGCCCCCATCTGGCCTCTGAAAATGCCCACCCTGTGTGATCTCTGAGTCGCACTCCGGGTGTTCTGTGCTGCATTGAAGGTGGCCGTGGTGCTTTGCACGCAGCCGGGCCGCTAATTGCTGTAGTGACGCCAACGTGGCACGCACTGTGTCTGGCAGCTGCCATCGCCGCCCCAAAACTTCCGTCATCAGCTTCCGGAACTGTGCTTTACATGCCCAATCCCATGCTGTAGACAGCACTATGTGGGTGGCCAGCATGGACCGCCTGGCTGAGGCCAATCCATCCGAGGTACGAGCCTTCCTCTTGCCTCCTGCAGATGGTATGTTTGCCTGGCATGGCCACACACATGGCGCCACAGCTGAGACACTCTGGGGTAAGCCCCTGGCCCTTCACCTCACCTGCAACATGATCCTGCTTGACTGCAAGCCACCTGCAACACCCCAAACGGTGCTGTGGACCTGGCCACACCGGCTCCTTGAGGGAAGCAATGATTGGCCACCTGCAGCACCCCCAGGGGTGTCCGAGCCACTGAATGCTTCCCTCAAGGAGGTGTGCTACCAGGTCGACAGCACCATCCAGGGTGCTGCAGGTGGCATATGATCAGGCAGGTTGCATAATGCTGAAAGGAAGGGCCACGGGCTCAATACCGAGTGTGTCAGCTGTGTGGTTCCGTACGTGCGACCATGCCTCGCAGACAAAGGTTCAGCAGGAGGCATAGGTTGGCTGTCACCTGGGATGCATCGGCAGAAGGCCAGGCGGGGCGATGATGTCCACCCATAGGCCCTGTCACAGTTGACAGGCGACCCTGCGAGCACAACCCCCCTTCAACCGAGAGAATGCAACCCTCGCAACCCCAGTCAGGGCTACAGGCATCTCTAATTCACTGATCCGCGGGCGTGCACCAGGGCGTAGTGGCGGGTTGCGCTGCTCACTTTAGTTGCAACGACAATGCAGCATGCGCTCAATGCGTTGTGACCCAGATGCAAGGCTTTTGAGATCCGTAAACAGGCCTTACACCGGGACGTGGGCCAGGGGGAGCGCTCACTGGGCGCCTCGATGCGCATCATATAAATTTGCTCACAGCCATGTACCCTTCTCAGATTTCCATGGCGTTCAAACAGAAGGCGAAACCTGGGATGTGGTGCGGGTGGTGCGGTGGCTGGGCGCAGAGAATGCCTGAGGACTCATCAGCCATGCAAAGTGAAAGGGCACTGGGTCCTTCTCCGTTTTATGTTTTGACCTCATCCCAACAGGCGCATACCGGGATGCGGGGCTGGGCAGGGGCGTGCGGTGGCCAGGCGCCTCCGCCAATTCATCTCCCTCACCTGGAACTTCAAAGTTCATGTGTTGCGGCCTTACAAGCTCGTGGCTCCCTATGATTCCAGGATAGTATATCACCCCTGATGTCACTCTCGTCACAGGCGCGCACAGGGACGTGGTGCGGGGGGTGCGCTGGCTGGGCGCAACCGCACGCGTCGTCACCTTCAGCTGCGAGAAGGCGGGGCCCACCGGATTCCGCAACACGCTGCTGCTCACCGACGTTCGCGCACGCTGCAGCACACCCTTCCGGGAGGTGCGCGGTGTGCTTCTGTGCCGGAGGCACCTGGCGAAAAGAGCTGTGAAAATCTGGCCCCCGCCGGCTGTGCTTGCACGCTGCAGCTAGCGCCACTGGGAGGCGTGCCTTGTGGTTGGTGCATCACTAGGGCTCCTGCAAACGGCTGCTGATGTGGTTGGTGTACGCTGACCGTGTGGATCTGAGACTGCATCGAGTGTGCAGCGCCGGAACCTGAGGCCAGTGGATCTGACCAGAGCCAAAGTGACATCAGGTCTGCAGCGGTCAAGCCCACCACATTGTCGCAGCACTGGCCCTCGCCAGTCCATTCCAGCATTTGCATGCTCTGGAACTGCCGAGCGTCGGCCATGCTGTGACGTTCTGGCTGCACTGGCCTGCTGCTGACAGAGCCCGCAGCCATGATGCTGCCCGCGGATCCGAGAGCATGTAGCGGTGTCCATCTGCCATGAAAGCCACAATGCACAGCCCCGTAGATGTCGCTCAATCATGTGGGTAGAGCCCTTCCCTCTCTAGCACACCTGCCATACTCAAACTTAACCCCTAAACCGCTTTTGGCGCCCTCATAGTTGTAGGTGCAGATTTGGGCTAATGCAGACGATGTCCAGTACATTCTGCCTGAGGTGCGGGCCTCCAGATCCTGCAGATGGAGGCAGCGCCGGACCCGGGCGTGCTGTCACCACCCTGTCGCCGGCAAACAATGCTGAGATGGTGTTTGCCCGAGCTTTGCATCTCCACACCCCATAGGTGGGCGTGGAGGCGGCACCAATGCTGGGCGTGCGTGCGTCGCCGAGCGGGCGGTATGTTTTGGTGTTGCTGCGTTCGGCGCCCTCAGAGATCTGGACGGTGCGCTGACGCAAAGAACCTTGAAGCTCCAGCGCTCAAATGACACATTCACAGCTCGCAGACCGGTCTCTGGCATGGCTGGATACGCGCCGGTCGCTGTTTGCCGTCTCTGCAGCAGCCTGCTGCTGTTGAACATCTGTTCTTGCTTTGCACCCAGGGGTTGTCATGTGCCATGCCTGCACCTGCACGTACGGGCATATTCGACAGATGCGATGCGCAGCAAGCGGCTGCTACTGTTGTCCCGGTTGGAGATGCAGTACGTGGTGTTGGCATCGGCGCTGCCAGGCCTCACGAGCAACCAGTTCAATCGGAGTGTGGATATCAGTGCTTGAGGAATTTGCCTGATCGAAGCTCGGGCACTGCATGGCGACGACGTCGCTGGCATGTGCACATCCTGATCTTTGACTGCAAACTTGAATTTTGCACAGATCCGAGGGTAGTCGGTTGCACCTCCGTATATCCAAAAAAGCCATATAATGCTCACAACTCCCGTCTACCATATCCTGCGCCACCTGCAGATACCAGCTGCGGAAGGTGTACATCACCGCAGCATTTGCTTCTGGCATTTCCAACTGTGCCAGCAGGCGCGGGACTGTGTGCGCCGGACCTGCCCTTTCCTCGTGGGAAAGGGCAGGTCTGGGGTGGGGTTGATGCAATGCTTCGAAGGATATTTTCCACACCTTTTTCAAAACCTCGAGGCGGTGTTCTTTTCAAGGTTCAACTGAGGAGAGGTCGGCTTTCAGGTGGGCGGCGGCGAGCTGCCGCGGCGGCTGCGGGTGCTAGACCTGCCCTTCTCCGCCGTGGAGTGGGCGCTACCCGGCGACGCGCCCTCGCTGGCTGTGGACGGCCTGGAGCCGCAGCGCTGGGCGCTGTTCGCGCGCTCGCCGCTGGCTCGGGAGCGCTCGCTGACTGGGTGAGCACCCCACTCCTAAAGATCCGATCGACGACGAGCCGGCAGGCATTGGCAGCACTGTCTTCGGAGGTTGCGCCCAGCACTATAGCCGCTGCAGCCCCGCAGCGCTGGTGACAATGCTACGAGGCTGGCGCTGTGCCACACCCAGAGCGTCAGCATCTGTGCCGCCAACCCGCCGCTGGGTTGAGGTGAAGTGAGGCGAGGAGGCAATGCATTTCAACGCACCGTCGTGGCGGCTCCGCGCTGCATGTGTGCCTGGTTTCGCACCACAGCTACCTGGACGACCAGGACCTGGAGACGCCGACGGCCGCCGCCGCCGCGGACGCGGGCATGGGAGCTGTCGCTGCCTCCGCCTCAGCCGCCGCCGCGCCGCAGCCGCAGCCCTCTGACGAGCTGCCGGCGGAGCGGCTGGCTTTTGCGCTGGGCGACGGCACCGGGCGCATTGGTGTGCTGTCCGTCAGGGGGCGCAAGGTGGGGCCGCTTGCCGTTTGGCTCCACGGCACATCTTCTGCAGCATTCGTGGCTGCCTGTGCTACTGACCGGGTGTCATGTGGCAGGACCCGCCGCCAGCCAGGGCACGAGGTGATTATATGAGAATTGGCTCCGTTTGGCTGAAGGCAAACCTTGTGATATAGATGAGGACTCTATGTGTGAAACAGAAGCCCTTCTTCTGCAAGGCATACTTGATTCACAATGCGCATGCGGAGCGCCAGCGCATCAGCCTGGACGATGGGTGATCATGGTTGAATTCGGTGGTGTACCCTCCTTCGAGTTGTGCAACATTCAAAGCCCGCCCTGCCGGAGGTAGGGATTTGGAGACCAATGGAGACCAGTTGGTCAGCAGCGGGCGCGATTCAGCAACGTGAGCATCCGCAACTCGTGCACGAACCCATGTGAATGATCTGGTAATCTCAGCCACCCACTGGTGGCGGACATGGAGCATGGGCGGAAGACGGCAGGCATCATG
This sequence comes from Deuterostichococcus epilithicus, assembly GCA_033439295.1. Taxonomy (NCBI): domain Eukaryota; kingdom Viridiplantae; phylum Chlorophyta; class Trebouxiophyceae; order Prasiolales; family Stichococcaceae; genus Deuterostichococcus; species Deuterostichococcus epilithicus. The sequence goes on from JAVTLE010000010.1 coordinate 120,965, forward strand.
CAAGGCGGCGATCAGAGTCCGCAGGTTGATCGCCCATCAGCACAGGAGGCTGCAGTCTCAATAGGAAATGACCTACCTGGCATGCAGGTCACAGACACGAAGCCCAAGCGGCCCACGGCGGGCGTCATGGACGGCGGTGACGTGCTGGCCACCGCCGTCGCGGCCTGGGGGCCCCTCGTCGTGTTCGGCGACGCTGAAGGTGCGCGCTCGCGCAGCTCCTTCGCTGCCCTGCTTGCGCCCGGCTCTGAGAGCGAACCAGCCAGCATGAGGCAACTTCCTGCATGCCTGCACGCAGAACCTTGAGCGGGTCGGTGCTTCATGATGTTGGGATCGAACGGGTCTGCGTCCCCACTCCTCACGAACCTCCCGACAGGCCCACACCGACATGCAGGCCAGCTGTTCCGGTGGGACACCAGCACGGGGCGCATGACGGCGGTGGCCACGGGGCAGGGGGCAGTGAGGCGCATCCATTTTGCGCCGCCGGCCTCCGGCGCCGCGCCCTTCAACCCGGTGCCCGCCGGCGCCACTGTCGCGCGGCTGGCGGTGCTGTTTGCCGGCGGCGCTTTTGGCGTCTGGGAGCTGGACCAGCGGCTGGACCTGCGAGTGGTGAGTGTAAACCCCCCCCCCCCGAAACCCTATGCTGCCTGCCGGTTGCGCACGGTTTTGCACGGCTCTGCGCGGCCTGCACATCCCGGAAAGTCCTGCCAGCCTCCTCCTCCCTTGTGTGCTGGCGCCAGAGGAGCTGATGCTGCGCCATGCGCCTGGCTCCGCAGCAGTCACCGCGCATGGCGTGTAGCAAAGCTCCTATGGTGCACAGCATCCAGCAGGAGACTGCTAAGTCTGAGCTCCATGTGCCTCCAGCCACGGTACCTTTCGCACTGGGACTCAGACCAGCCTTTGACCCAGAAGAGGCCAGTTGATTTGATGAAATGAAAACGACTAAGTGCGTGCTGTCGCTTGTACGATGCCCCTTACATCCAAGACAGCCGTGTGCACGACAGCCTGTCGTCCGTTGTGGCGCCAGGGCCCCGTCACGGTGGCGGCTGCCGCGCGGGTAGGCCGCGTCATCGACATCGCGTGGGCGCCGCTGCCGGCGCCGGCTGGCGGCGGCACCGCGCTGCTGGCGGCCACCGAGGACGGCGGCATCGCGGTGCTGGACGTGTGCCAGGCGGCGGAGGCGGCGCCGCGCCGCGCAAGGTGCCCACTCCTGTGCCATGGGTTTCTCAAGAAACCAGTTCAGTCCAGATGCAGTCCATGAATGTGCTTGTTGAGAAATGCTGTCGGAGCTGATTGCCAGAAACAAGCCGCGCGTCTTCCCCCGCCGATCATGTCCCACTTGCAGCACTGCAGGCGGCTCGCATAGGCATGCCCAGCTGCAAGACCTGACACCGACAGCACCCCTGCCTTTACACCTTGCCACCACCCAGCAGCAGGCTGCGTCTCACGACTGACAAGCCTGTGGGCGGCTGATGTGTGCTCGGTGTATGACAGCTGTGGAGTCACTTCTTGCTGGCCATGCACCTGCCGTGCAGAACAGACGGCGACTCAAATTCCTGCGCACAGTAAGGTTGGAAATCTGTTTCAAAGCCTACCAAAGGGCCAAACACCTTTCGACAGGGGCGCGGGCTTGAAGGCGGCTGTCGGCGGCGCGTGGCACCTGRCGGCTGGWGGCCAGGCGGCACCGCCGCCGCTGGGCGCCGCGTCGCTGCTGCCTCAGGCATGGGGCCTGCTGCTGCGCCTGCTGCTGCAGCAGGTGCGGCTGCAGTCCCAGCGCTGAGCGGCCACTCCCAATGAGAGTTGTGACGGTGTTTCAAATCTCACAGCCTCGTCGAGAGTTGTCGACACTCAGCACCTCGATACAGGGAGCCTCGGTTTCTTTGCCAAAGCCTCATCCTCAGGGACCTCTGCGGGCTGCCTCGTGGAGTTGGCAGTGTTGTGAACCTCGACATGGTGCTGCAGTCGGTTGGTGTCCAGCGTCTCCCACGTGTCTTTGTGCAATGAGACCTGGTTGACAAGTGCACAGGCGGTGACTATGCTGGCACACCGCTCCTTGAAGCTGGGCTCAACTGTCAAGCGCCCGAGGTCGGCAAGCAGTCACTCTTTTATTTTTTTACTATTTATCTGTGTGTACATTTGCCACCCTGCAGGGCGTCCCCACCAGGGCGCTTAGGGTGCTGGTCACGTCCGGCGCCGACGGCGCCGCCAGCGGCGGAAGCGCCGGCGCGGAGGTGGAGGCCGCTGCGGCTGCGGTGTGGGCAGCGCTGCCGGCTGGCTGCCATGGCGCGTTCGAGGCAGCACGGCATGCCGCCACATCCCTGGTGCAGGCGAGAAACGCTTGCAGCACGAAGTCAGGTGCCAGCGTGTTGGCAGGTGCTGGCGCATGGCAGAGACTGGTTGGCGACTGTGATCGGCATGCTCTGTGGCAGATGCCAGGGGTTTGCAGGCTGCACAGGGGCGACGCTAAGTCTCTTGCATTCGCTGGCATCACACTTTCCGTCCGAACTCGTCTGACTGCACTCCCAGACGGCGCACAGCTGCAGACACTACCGGCTGCTGCTCTGAGACGTCGGCTGCACCGCTCCGCTGTGCTGCCAACGTCTGGCACCGCCGCCGATGTCCAGCAGTCGTCTCTGCAGGGCCCTGCAGCCGGCCGCCGCTCGTCGGAGCCCAGCTTCACGCCGCGCGCGAGCATGTCCCACACCGCCTCCCCCGACGGCTTCGGCCCCTCTGGAGCGGCGCGGCGCGCCGGCAGCGGCGGCCTGCGGGTCCGCACCGACAGCCGACGAGCGTCCGACCTGCTGCCGGGTGTGGCACTTGTATGTTTAAGTTTAGGGTTTGAGAAACTGAGTGGTCCAGCCGAACCCCGCAGCTTTCAACACCCGACTCGCTTTGCACATACTGCACCCTATGTCATGCCTCCTGCATTGCAGCTCCTTTACATAGTGCATACTGGCGTCCAGCACATGCCCGGCAGAGCAGCCGGCGGATGCTGCAGGGCATGGGCAGGTGGCAACAGCGTCTGCAATATGTGGACCTGTTCTAAACGGTCAGAGTGTGCAAGCACATTCATGCGTTCAGACTCTTGTCGAGCTCGCGTTCGAAAAAAGCAGTCTCGTGGCCTGCACAGCCAGCTGGGCAGTCGTACTTCAGCTGGTCAGCATCAGTGCGATACCATGATTCCGAGTAGAACAGCTCGGGTCGTTATAAGCCAACTTTATGCAACAGTGTAGCGCTAGGAAGGTTCAGGCGCATTCTGGCAGTATATGTCGTGACTATTTGACTCTCTGACTTTCTGACTTTACCTCAAGAAGTCGCGACACATACTAACCAGAATGTGCCTGAACCTACCCATGGCCTTTGGTTGGCACGCCAGAATCCACATTGGCGGCGGCATTGACCTCCAGTGCAAAACTACAACATGCAACACTGCCACTAAACCTGTATTTCCCAACCCCCATGGCTCACTGACAGGCGACGGCGAGGCGGGGCCGACGCTGGCGACGGTCATTGCAGTGATGGGTGCGGCGCGCGGTGGCGGCCTGCTGCACCCCTCGGAGTGGGCCGCGGCAGAGTCAGCGGCAGCATCGAGCCACCCCGCTGTGGCCCGCGCCCAAGTAGCGGCACAAGTGCTCGGCGACGAGGTGGGCTATCTTTGAAGGAGCTCCTCATGCTTTAGTGGGACTGAAACATGGCTGCAGCTCCTGCCCCTGTGCGGGTGCTCGCCAGTTTGGTGTCGCCTGGGCGTCTGCGCGGCTATGATGCCCTTCACTGATAGATTGCGTATCCCTGCTCGCCTTCGCAACTTCCTGCTGTCTTGTCACTCACAGTTGTCTCAGAGAGGGAGAGCATAGTTGTTGTCGTGCCTTGTTCTTGTGCTGCTGCTTTGATGTCATACAGCATGGTGGTTTTGCAAACAACAACTTCGCGTCACGGAACTGTGGCAAGCAAGCGTCTGATGTGCAATGCGTGGCCTGACTGAACTAAGACATCGTCAGCCATCCATTGAATCCTTGCATCAGGATCAAGACCCAGGAGACATCCAACTCAGCAATGACACTCCTGATATGGTCTGCCACAGGAGGAAGTGCAGTTTTGGCGGCGCCTGCCCGCCACCCTGGCCGCTGTGGCCGCGGCAGCCGCAACGGCGGCGCCCACCGCCGACAGTCGCAACAATGAAGCAGCCTCGAGCCCTGCTGCAGCTGCGCAAGCTTCTGTGCCAGCAGACAACAGGTGGGCGTCCTCCAACCGCCACGAGTGGCATGGGCGTATCTGTGCTTGTACAGCGCCGACGCATTGCTGGACAGAGAAACGCAGTCAACTGGTCGGACCAGGCATTGGAATGGAAGCTGCCTGATACAGAAAGGTTTCCCGGCAAACGCTCAGTAGCACATCACACCTCGGCTAGGCGGGCTCCAGTGGCTCACTCCCGATGCGCTGTTGGGCCGGCATCGGTAGTTGGTCACTACAGTTTGCCTCACTGCGTGTGCTGCCTTTTCGTATTCCATGGCCAGTGAATCGTCAGCAGCATCCTGAGGATACTACACGGTTTTCTTGAGGATCACCATGTGGCGCGGGCGCGGCTGGTGTCACCCTTGTCATGCAACGAGGCGTGCGCGGTCAGATCCTCACTATGCGAACATACCAGCAACCATTCCGCAGGCCACTGCACGACTGCGTTGCTGGCAGCATGGGGACATTAGGGACATGCGGCGTGAGGCCGTGATGCCCTCACGTGCCGACATTGTTATGAAACACTTTTTGTGCCCAACCTGCATCTCGCTGCCGCTTCTGTAGGCCGCTGTGGGATGTGACCCGCACGCTAATGAAGGTGTCGGAGCTGGCACCGCAGCGAAAGGCCACGGCGCATACAAGGAATTGGATCGTGTGTGTAATTGAATTCAGGGAGGACCAGGCCATGTCAAATGATCTTGTGTGCTTGCTCGCCACACAGGCTGTTTTGGCAGGGGGGCGTCCCATCAGCGGAGGTGCACGAGCAGGCGTCCTGATACAAGGCTGTGACACATGAGAACATTGCCAACCCCCCCCCCTCCCCCCCCTCCCCACCTCCGCAGTCTGACGCGACAGCCTGAGAGGCCAGCGTGTTCCGCACCTTGCAGGCCGCTGTGGGAGGCGGGCGTCGCGCTGGCGGAGGCGCGCGAGCGGGTTGCATGGCACGAGGCCATGGCGGACCGCAACGCATCGCCATCCGACAAGCAGCAGGCACGTGCACAACTTTTGGATCCTATAAATGGAGGCGGGCAGTGCCTCACGAATCGTTTACTAGTCAGGCTGTGGGGTATCGAGGCAATGGCGGACCGCAGCGCCTTTCCAAACATGCTGCAGGCGCTCACGCCAGGCCCTCAGCTGTCACCCTTGCGAGAATGACCGCATAATGGTGGTTGGGTACCCCTCTGGTGGCGGATGGGAAATCTCAGAGCCCTGATGGATTAAGGCGCTGCAAGACCTTGGTTGCCTGCGCCCAAGCATCGACGGCACATCGCAGGGCAGTAGCACCTGGGCTTGCTGGCTAGCTTTAGGGACCTCATATCAAAGCGGAGCCAAGCGCTGCTGTCGCACACCTGTACCTGGCAGCAAATTATCCCTGCAAGCGGCTGGAGGCGTCAGCCGAGCCGCACAGGCCTGTGCCAGGCCTGTACCGGGCTGCAGTCATTCAACCACTGCCCTGAGGCATCACACTAATGTTTGACGAAATCTTGCAACGCCGCCTGTTTCCCTAAGGTATTTCTGTCCTGGCCACTTCCGACGCATGGACGGCAACTCGAGACTGACAGGTGGCTTCTGCAGCACTCTAAGCGCTCTGCCGCGGCGTGAAAATTGTTACGCCAGTTGGTGAATCCCTGTACTAGTGAACCCAGGGGCATACGGACCAGCCGCCTCTCTACAGTGCATGCACAAATGCGGCAGCTTTGCCAGCTGACAGGGAAACATGACTGGCAAAACTTGTTGTGTTACTCAGGTAAGTATCTCGTGGCAAGATTTTGTGGCATTGTTTTTTGCCAACAGCAAGATCTTCTGACCTAAAGGCAAGGCTACCTGGCGCAGGAGCGGCGCATGATCGAGTACGTGGCGCTTGGGGACTACCACACCGCGGTGGGATTCCTGCTTGCGTCGCCGCCGGAGCGGTCAGCGCGCTACTACCGCGATGCGCTGTGCACGCTGGCACTGGCGCATGCGGCGGCGTCCGTGCCAGAGAGCGGCGGCGTCGCAGCGGAGAAGCAGCAGCAGCAGCAGCAGCAGCACAAGGATGGCGACGGCCGCGGCGGCGCCGCAGGCGGCGAGGGCGGTGCAGAGCAGGAACCTGCAGCGGCGGCGCCGACGCCGCCGACGGCCAGCAGCCTGTTGTGGCAGGCGGCAAAGGTGGGTCACCTGGGTGGATGCTGCCCTGCAATCGTGTGTCCACATCGCCTGCCTGATGCAGCTGCAGTGTGTCACAGGTGCAGGTTGGCAGGCTGCCATGAGCCGTCTGTCCTGTCCTCACGTGAGCGACGCCAAGTCCCTGCGTATGATCCTGATCATCGCATCGCAGTACACCTATATGTGGTGTTATGAGGCCTTCATGTGAGGCGATATTGGAGAGATATGGGGTTCAGTCAGAAATCCTGTGCTTCAGGTTGTGGCGGCCAACGCCGCAAGCGTTGGCGACGCGCTGCTCGGCGTGCCGCTGCTGTGCTCGTCAGGTGCGCGCATTCGGGGAAGGCATGCATGCGAGGAATCGTCCGGGCGTGCTGACCATGGCATTGGACGTTCCAGAACCGGCTTGTGCAGACCGCAAGCTGACGGGGAACATCAGTCTGGCCACAGGCAGATGCTCTGCCTGATGTGCCTCGGCGGGCTTCCAGCATGCTTTTGGTCTTCCGCATGGCGATGCGTGGACGATGCGGGTTGGCGTCCATCTGCAGGCTCTGAAAACGGGGTTTTCAAAAGTCCTTTTTGGAATTTCAGGGCTTGATGCGACCCGCCTGATCATACGCCTGCAGGGCTGTCCGCGGAGGCGGTGTCGGTGCTGCAGGATGCGGGGCTCTGGCGCTATGGCGCCACCCTGGCGGCAGCCGCTCTGGCGCCGGGGCCGCGGGCGGTGGCGCTGAACCGCTGGGCGTTGCATGTGCACCAGGTGTGGGGTTTTGAGTAATAGAGGATTTGGGGTTCAGTGCCGCACTGGCTGGCCACATCGGGGCTGGACTTTCAGGGGCAGGCCACGGCTTGCGATGAGAGGTTGAGCTGAGATGTGACGAGAGGTTGAGCTGCCGCCCCCTGTCAGCCTCGTACGATGCCTCCGCAAAGCCGTACAGGGGTTGTGCAGCAACTCTCGTGCAGGCGACTTCTCTCGCGCAAGTCCTGTCACAGGCGACGCCATGCGGCCTAATGGCAGCTGCAGGAAACGCACGATCACGCAGTTCGGGAACGGGCCAGAGGAAAAACTGGCCAGAAAACACTGGCTCTGGAACTGGCCGGCCGTTCCACGCGCAGGCGGAGGGCAGCGTGTGGCGCGCCGCGGGGCTGCTGGCAGCAGGCGGCGAGCTGGGTGCCGCGGCGGCGCTGCTGAGCTGTACTATGCCCGACCAGGCGGCGGCATTTGCGGCAGCCGTCCGGGAGGCCGGTCTGGCAGGCGAGTGGATCTTGGTGTCTGCATTCTGGATCAGCAAACTTGGGTCAGCAAAATTGGATCAGCAGAGTGCCCCACCGCAGGCAGCAGCGTCGGCCTGGTCAGCGTATCTGCAGTAGGCTCGGCTTCCGAATGCGGACGAGGCACCTTTCAATACACGTCAATGCTGTGCTCTGCAGCAGGCGAAGGCGCCGGCCTTGTCAGTATGTTCCCCACTGGTCCTGGCGGCGCAAGGCGCGGTAGGGTGCAGGCGGCGGCGGAAGGCGCCAAGCTGGCGGAAGCGCTGGAAGCCGACTTCTGCCAGTATGCCATCGAACTGCTGCAGGCGGTCTGAACTCCAAACAGCGAAGACACTCGAACTGAGTTCAGGGGACACCGCTGCGAACACACCATCGAGCTGCTGCAGGCAGCCTGATGACGAGGCTGTCTGATATTGTGGGCTCCGGGCGGTGTTGCCACAGACTATTGGTCTGCGGCGGTGATCTGTCGGGAGACTTGAGCCTTCTGGCAGCCGTGCACCAGCACGTTGTTTCCGCGGATGTCAAGGGCACCGGTCGTCGAAACCCTTAACCCAGCGCCATACCACCTGATGCAGCGGACCGCGGCGAGCGCAGTGCCCAGCAGACGTGATTCCGTCTGATGGCAATCTTGAGTGAGATTGACGAGTTGTATATGCAATTTATCGCAAAACGTGATCCAGGCCAGATTGTTGCTTTCGTCGCCTCTGCTCCACTCTGTGCGTTGCACCCAATGCATCGTCCAAGAAGCTGCTGCTTCCTCGGCCCTCTTGGCTTCCCGTGCCAGCCTCGCCCCACACAAGCTGCAATTTGCCACAATCGGATGTGAAGTGAATCAGAGGTTCATTGCCAGTCGCTGAATGACGCAAATGCATCTCGCGTGACGTTCCAGCAGCGGCAGGAAATTTAGCTTTTAGCGATTGCTGCAGCCGTCAAGCCTTTCGCAAATAGCAGCAGTCTGCTGTTTTGACCGTCTAGTGCGTTATTGAAGCATAGCAAGGACGCTTTACAGCTTTGTTGAGTTCAGCTCGACCGATACATCGATTGGCTCAAGGGGTGTGCGTGCCTGCACCCATCGCTTGAGCGCAGCTCGCGTATTACAGGGGCTTCGAGCAATCATCCGGGGCACTCGTTAAATTTCCTTCCTTGCGCGGTCAAATCTCGTACCCCGCTGCGCAGCGATGGGCACGCGCTGCTAGGCAGACACATTTGGCGCAGGCTGTGCGGCAGGCCAGGCATCTAGGCTGCTGCCATGCCTGGGGCACACAAGAAGAAGACCAAGGGCGCTAAAGTCAAGAAGCGCAAAGCGGACACCGCTAAGAAGGCGCGGAAGGAGGAGAAGGCCGCCGGCGGCGATGCGGACGCTGGCGCTGGCCGCGGCGGCGCGCCGGCCGCCTCCAAGCAGCGCAACCCCAAGGCCTTCATCTTCAGCGGCAGCGGCAAGGCCAAGAAGCAGGCGGCGCGCACCGCAGAGAAGGAGCAGCGGCGCATGCATGGTGAGGGGCTCCCCTTTGAGCCTAAAACGGTTTTGGTGCTTGGACAGACGACGGGCACCATGCATGAGTCTCGCAGGGTGGCACACGGTGGCACAGCGGGCACCGGCCCAGCGCTGGGTCAGCAGACAGATCAGCCCGGCGCGTCAGCTGTCAGGCGCCTCACCAGGCGTCTCCTGCTGCTATGCTGATACGCGCCTGCCAATGCAGTTACAGCGGCCGCTGGCATAGGCGGGCCAGTCGCACTGCAATTGCAGTCGCTGATCCCAGTGGCACGCTGGCCGCTGAGCAGCCGCTCGGGTCAGGTTTAGTGCCAATGGAAACAGCCCTCCATGCCGATGGAAACAGCCTTTCATGCTTGTGACCTGGTGGTCTGCAGTGCCGCTCATGGAGGCGGCGCCGGAGGAGGAGCCCCCTGTCGTGGTGCTGGTGCACGGGCCGCGCGGCGTCGGCAAGTCCACTCTCATCCGGGCGCTGGTGAAGCACTACACGCGGCAGAGCCTGGGCGATGTGCGCGGCCCGATCACCATTGTCGCGGGCAAGCGCCGGCGGCTTACCTTCATCGAGTGCCCCCAGGTGAGCGGCTGCTGCAGCCGAGCTGCCTTTCGAGCGATTGCTGTCCGAGCTGCGAGCGGTCGCTGTGGCCAAGCTGCCTTTCGAAACATCTCGACAACAAGCTGCAACGGACACGGGAGTTTAGGGGCGTTCGGCTGGTGCTCAGCGCCTGCCACACGGCTTGCAATGAGAGTCGTTCTCACAAGCAGCAGGTGCTCGCCCTCAGGAGCCTTGGGCCGCATGCCTGCTGTCCATGTCTTTGTGCGCTGTGCGCCCATCGGCAGCCAGCAACCCCGACCATCCTCGGCTGTGCAGGACATGCACGCGATGATCGACGCCGCCAAGTATGCGGACCTGGTGCTGCTGCTCATCGATGCGGCCTTCGGCTTCGAGATGGAGACCTTCGAGTTCCTCAACCTGCTGCAGGTGTGTGCTGCATTGCTGCCGACATGAGGTTGTGCAGAGCAGCACTGCGGCTTCTGGAGCTCACGTGTCCCTGGACATGCCACAGTGGACACGACACTTGGATCATGAAGCTCTGCGCATGGCCGCAGTTCACAGACGAGGCCTCGCATCGGGGGAAGAGGGGGGGGGTTGCTGGTACCCAGTCCCGCACCAGCGGCAGCTGCCTGTGAATCGACACTCATCCGCGAGGACAGCCAGGGGCGCAGCCACTGTCCAGTCAGCGGCTGATGATCCTGCGCTCCTGTGCTCTGCAGGTGCACGGCTTCCCGCGGGTGATGGGCGTGCTGACGCACCTGGACGGCTTCCGCGATGACGACAAGCTCAAAAAGGTCAAGAAGACGCTCAAGCACCGCTTCTGGACCGAGATCTACCAGGGTGCGTGAGGCTCTCCCCGCTGAGACACGTCCTGCTGAGACACCCCCCGCTGCTGGGCACGGAAAATTCCCCCTGTGCTCCGGCCTGTGCCCTGCAGTCGCACAGTGCGCACGTGCTGCAGCGATCTTCCCTGGTCGGCATGCGGCATGGCACTCCTCTCGTGGGAGGACGTCGCACACCGAGCTGCGCCGGCAGTGACTGGGAGTGACGCTGCCCTGCAGGCGCCAAGCTGTTTTACCTGAGCGGCATGCGGCACGGCAAGTACTTGAACCGGGAGGTGCTCAACCTGGGGCGCTTCATCAGCGTCATGAAGTTCCGGCCGCTGACCTGGCGCACTGCCCACGGCTACCTGGTGCGCCAGTCGGTGTGGTGCCTGTCGGTGTTGCGTCCTCAAGTCAGTGCGCCGGGAACCATCAGAAACGGCATCCGGTAACCAGCAAGCGGACCCGCGGGCTGGGGACTCAGGGCGCTTAGGCGGTGACTGCTGGTCTACAGGGTCGATTGGATGGGGGCGGCTGCCATGCAGAACCAAGCGCGCAGTCGGGGCGTGGCGCGGACCGGCTCCCTGTTGATCAGGCCTCGCAACAAGTTCACACAAACACGCAACACATCCATGGTCGCAGGTGGCGGACCGGCTGGAGGATCTGACGCCGCCGGAGCGGGTGGAAGCGGACGCCAAGTGCGACAGGGATGTGGCGCTGTACGGCTTCCTGCGCGGTGCGAATCTGCGCCCCGGCGCGCGCCTGCACCTCGCCGGCGCTGGCGACTTCTCGGTGGGTGCCCTAAACCCTTTCGGGGGCACTTGGCCGATGCCCAGCGTCGCCGAGCTCAGACGTGCAGCCCGCCGCCGGCCTGCGGCCGGGCACATGCCTTTGCACCTCGCCGCCGGCTGCGACGCCCAGCAGGTTGGCGGCATACGCTGGCCACCTGTCGTCCAGCAGGGGAGGCAGGGCGTGTGCGCGCTGCCACCGGGTGACAGCTGCCCCTTCTTTGTCCATGGCTTCGGGGGCGCGGCGACTCTGTCAGACGCTGCTTCCCAGGACTTCTCCCGTCTTTGCCACATCCAACACAGAGCCTCCCTTCGTGCTTGTGGACAGGTGGCGGAGGTGACTGCGCTGCCGGACCCGTGCCCGCTGCCTGGCAGCGTCAAGCGCCGCGGCCTCGGCGACAAGGACCGCCTGCTGTATGCGCCCATGGCCGATGTGGGCGGGCTGCTGTACGACCAGGATGCGGTGTACATCGACATCCCCGACTGGAAGGTGCCGCCTGCGCCTAGGATCCAGCTTGAGCCCCCGTTTGCAACCGTCTCCAATGCTGGCGGACTGCTGTACGACCAGGACTGGCGCCGACATCCTGACTGCACAGTCGGGTTTCGACATGTTGCGGGCAATGTGTCGAGTTTTGCGAACATCGGGTGAATGATGAGAAGGATGTGACAGGCAGTGCTGGATCGCCTCCCACTAAGTGTGCAACTCCTGGCTGTCAAAAGTTGGGCCTGCGCCTCAGGTCCTACAAACCGGCGGCGCAACCCTGGTCGAGATGTCCACGGCGCAGAGAGTCACAAACCGCCATCGACATCTCGCTCCCATCCGCGGCAGTGGGCCATACATGAGCTTCCTGCGGGCTTCACACCCTGGTGGGCCTGCTGTGATGTGCAGGTGCAGTTCACGGGGGAGGCGGCGGGCGGCGGCGAGGGCGAGGGCATGGTGCGGCAGCTTCAGGACGCCTCCCGCCCCGGCGTCGACGCCGCTCTGCGGTGCGAGCTGCCAGACCTAACCCATGAATCCTACACCCAAACTGTCCGCATCGCCGCTTGGGTCGTGTCGAGGTCGGCGATGCGCCGCCTGACCCAGCATCCCTCGGCTGCAATGGGACTGCAAGCATTGTCGGTGTTGAAAGCTAGCTGATTCCGGAAGTATGACCTGTCAAGCTGTGCGGTGCAGGGAGTCGCGCATCCAGCTGTTTGGCGGCGGCGCCCAGCTGGCGGGCGACGCCGCGCTCGACGCCAACAATGCGCTGGGCCTGGCCAGCGACGATGAGGAGTCTGGCGAGGAGGAAGCGGGGAGCAGCGACGACGGGAGCGGCTCGGGGGCCGGCGAGGCCGGCAGCGAGGAGGCAGACAGCAGCGACGACGGTGGGTTTACGTTAGGATCCAGGCCGACATCCTGCTCGTTGCTGCTGTCCAACATGAGCTTTGGACGTCAGGCTGCACCCTTGACATGATGGCGCTGAATCACGATGTGCGGCAGCGCACTTTCGTGTGCAGCAGCACGTGCATGCGTCAGAAGTCGGACAAGAAGTCGAACCAGAAGTTCGGACACCATGCCTGACTGGGGCGGTGTGCGGCAGCTGGCGCATCGACACCAGCTTGCAGGGCGTGCCGGTGGCGTGACATGCTCGGCTGCTGCATGTCGTGCAGAGCGCGAGGAAGCGGACGCCGCCAGTGGGGGCGCGGCTGGACTCACGCGCCTGCCACGTCACGCAGTGGTCCAGGTGCGTCTGCGCCGCCATGGCACTCTGCTGCCTGAGTGGTCGCTGATGCTGCGCCGCCTGCGGGTTGGGACGAGAGTCTGCTGCTGGCCCGACAGCTACACGGCCGCAGAGGTTGCAGCCGCAGAGTCGCTGTGCAGTGCCGTGCTGCGCGCAACCCGCCATGCCTGCAAAGGATCAACACCCGATCGCCACTCGCTTCTGAGAGCAACCTGAGACACCTCACGCGCCTGGATGCCGCATCGACAGGCGGCAGACGGGCGGGTGCGGCGGCGGGCGGTGTTTGGCGAGGTTGAGCCGGACGCGCCGTCAGACGCCGATGAGTCTTCGGACGGGGAAGACGCGCAGGACGCCAGCGCGGCCTTTGGCGGGGCCGGCGCCGAGGGCTCGGACGCCGAATCCGACGAAGGTGCGCCGCCGAACCAGCGGATCGAGTTTGGAGTCGCCTGGTGCATCGCAACTTTTTGAGTTGCATTTGCTGGACGACGGTTCCAAACCACCTTTGTGAGTTTCTGCGTCCGACACCACACGTGTGAGCAGCGTCGGCAGCCCCCTGTGTTTGAAACGTCTTTGGTATTTTGACACCTGTCTAGGGAGATGCCAGAAGAAACTCATGCCGCATGCGTGACCTTCGATTGTCCGTCGCTTTCTGCAATCCAAGCAATGCCAACCAGACCCTGAGGCCGGCCTGCAGGCCTGGGCGCCGCGCGGTGGAAGGCCAGCCTGCTGCATCATCGCCTCTGCGCTGCGTGGAGTGACGTCATGCCTTGACCCAAAGCCCAACCGAAGACCTTGAGCCGCGCCTGCAGGCCTGGGCGGCGCTGCGCGGTGGAAGGCAAACCTGCTGGATCACGCCGCTGCGGTCTTTTCGGGACGCGCCGCTGATCTGGCGGCCTACGTCTACAGCCAGTCGGCAGTCATCGAGAAGGGGCAGCAGCCAAGCGGCCAACGGGTGAGCTCATCCGGTGGTGTCCTCTTGAGCTCCCAGTGTGCGGATGCTGCCGACTGCAGCCAAGCGACTCAGAGCAGCCTTGGCTGAAGGCTCAGCTGAGGGGGCTAGTTCTGCTACACCCTGCAGGAGAGCTTCGGACCAGCTGCTGTCCTGCTGCGCCGCTCTACTGCTCGAACTACCCATAGTACCGCCGACAGGGCCGCCGGCGGCTGTGCGGGAATCCTGACGTGTGGCCTGGTACAACGTGTTGACAAAATCCTCGCAGGCGGCAGGTGGCGACTCGTCAGACGACGATGAGCTGTTCCGGGTGCGCGGCGCTGGCGGCAACGGCGGTCCAGGCGACCAGAACGACGCGGCAGCCGAGCTGGATGCTGTCGACAGCTCCCGCCCCGGCGGCGCCGCGGCGGCCGGCGCGCTGGCGCGGTGGGACGCAGACGGCGCCGCCGAGGTGCTCCGGGACCGCTTCGTCACGGGTGGGCGCTCTGTGCGGCAAGCTTGCTATTCTGGCACTGACGCTTGAGTGCTGAGTCTGCTCCGGAGCGACATTACTGGGGCCTGGACTCACTGTAGCAGAAAGCAAGTGAGATCAGCCAACTCGTGGGTTGTGGGCTTGAGCCTACAGAACGCCGCATGATGCAAAGCTCGTCAAATCCATCCGAACCTGGCGACTGCATCACGACCAGGCGCAGCAGCCTGCAGATAGGCCTGTGGCTGTCGTGTTGATTTCCACACTGTGCCGAGCAGGCGACTGGGAGGCGGCGCAGCGGCGCGAGGCAGCAGAGCCGAGCGGGGACGGTGACGAGGAGGAGGTCTTCGGCGAGTTTGAAGATATTGAGACAGGTGCGCCGCCTGCGGAACTGGCTGCAGTCCTGCAAGCCTCGTCCTGTCAGCCTCAGCGCCGCTGGGGCGCAGCGCCATGTGCTCCTCCAGCAGCTGTGTGCATGCAAAGGGTGCATGTGCCGATCACCTGCTCCTCACAAGGTGCTGCTTACTCTGTAATGTGGGGGAACTTGTCCATGCATCAGCGCTAATACCTTGGGCTTGGCATGCGCAGGGGAGAAGTTTGCCGGCAGCGGCAGCGGCGATGTGGTGACGGCGGCTGCTGCGGCAGCCATCCGCAGCGCTGCGGCGGAGGAGGCCGCTGAGAAGCGGGCCTCCGAGAAGGCTGCCAAAAAGGCCGCTTTCGACTCGGAGTTCGACACAGGTGCGCCCTGTGGCTGCTGCCCTGTCGAGCCCCGAAGTTCTGGGTGAATATGTAGGGTGCAGCCGGGCGTGCGATCCAGGCAAATGCGATCCACACAAATGCTGTCAACGGCTTGCGCGATCAGGTCCATCTCTGGCCCCGGAGCCATCAAGAAGTGCGAACACAAGCCCGGTTACAGTGTGGCGACATTTTGGGTGAGCGACCTTGCGGAGCTCTCATGCTGAGGGAGCTATAAACCGCTACTAAATTCTACATCCTACACCCTCTGCCCGCAGTTGGCGCCAAGGGCATCAAGGAGGCCGGGGGTGCCGCCGCAGCCGGCGGCGCCGGGGCCGGCAGCGCCGGAGCAGAGGAGCCGGGCGGCGACACCTACTACGACTCCATCAAGGCAGAGATGGTGGGGCGCGCCGCGAAGACGCGCGCGGCGATGGACGCGCTGGACGCGTCTACACGCGTCTCCATGGAGGGCCACCGCCCGGGGGCTTACCTGCGCCTGCGCTTCTCGGGTGCGGCCATGGGCACCCGTGACGTGGTGTCAGGATCGAAACGCTGACTGCTGCAGGGGCACTGAGTGTGTCCTCTGGTCCACTCGGAGGTGTTTCTGTTGCCGAAGCTGTACTCAATGGATTGTCTCTTTTGCAAGGGGTATACCTTTGCAAGGTCTGGAAAGCTGGATGAAAGCAGGCTCCAGGGTAGAAATTCTCCAGGCGCTGCAGCTGCTGACCTGGCGCGGCGCCAGCCTTCTGCCCAGGTTACCGGCCCTGCTGCTTTGCGGATCCCTGCCGGCCGACATGACAGCCGTCCCATCTGCAGGCATGCCGGCGGAGCTGGTCACCCACTTCGACCCGCGGCAGCCGCTGCTGGCGGGCGTGGTTGCGCCGGCCGAGGCGGGCACCGGCTACCTGCGCCTGCGCCTCAAACGGCACCGCTGGTTCCCCAAGACCCTGAAGACGCGCGACCCGCTCATCTTCTCCATCGGTGCGCTGCATGCCTGCTCGAGGTCCCCGACCGACTTTCGCGACTGGACGGCTGCCTGCCGTGTGTGTTGTGACGCACTGTTCCGACACCACTGGACAGAGGAACTGCCGGTGCATGCGGCCGACTGAAGTCTCACCACAAAAGAAGTATCCCATCTCACAGATGTGAGTCAGGGCTCTGGACTCCCAACGCAGCAGGCGACCTCTGATGATGGGAATCTCGTCTCACCTGTGCGCAGGCTGGCGACGCTTCCAATCGGTGCCGGTGTTTGCAACGGAGGATGCCAACGGCCGGATGCGGGCGCTGAAGTACACCCCGGAGCACATGCACTGCTCCGCGCTGCTGTGGGGCGCGCTCGCGCCGCCAAACACAGGTGCGCGGCGACGCTCGACTCGCATCACCGGGCAATTTCACTGGGCGGGACCTTTTTGGACAGATCGAAATGGGTCGGATCCTGGCGACCTAACACTGGGTGTCAGTGTCTTGAGCCGCCAGTATGCACCTTGTCAGAGCGTCTTAAGGTGCTCTTCCTCAGTCAAAGTCTGATACATATTCTGCTCCCGCCGCAGGCATGCTGGCGGTGCAAAAGGCGCGGGCGGGGCAGGCCGGCTGGCGCATCAGCGCAACGGGCGTCGTCACCGCTATCGAGGCGGCACCCGCGGTCGTCAAGAAGCTCAAGCTCGTGGGCCACCCCTTCAAGGTGAGCAGACTTCACGTCAACATGAATCTCAACTCGATGCAGTCTGACACCCTTGAAGGCAATACTGGTCTGCCGACATACATGACGCCGTGCCTTGCCTAACAGCAGCCTATCGTGGCTGCTGTTCGCTGCCCTTCAAGCCCTCTCTTGCATACGCAAGGCCCGGCCAGGCTGCGGGGGCACAGCATGGCGGTGTCGGTGATCGCACGCCAGGCCGTCTCTTTTCCAGCTCGCCACAGCCTGGGCCAGGGCCGCTCAGCATCCGCACCGCAGCACACAAGCGCCAACTGCGCGCCGCTGCAGCGGCGCGCAACCACCCTTGCTGCGAACCGCCTCAGGACCCCGCTGCTGCCGCCGCCCTGCTGCAGATCCACAAGCACACCGCGTTCGTGGGCGACATGTTCAACAGCGGCCTGGAGGTGGCCAAGTTCGAGGGTGCCTCTGTGCGCACTGTGTCCGGCATCCGCGGCACCATCAAAAAGGTGAGTGCAGAAGTTCAGCGTTTTGGTGGTAACTGTGATGTCCCAGGCCAAAGCACATGCATGCTGAGCAGGTTGGCAGACGGCGAGGCTGGAGAGGGAGTCTGACGCAGGGCTTGCTGCGCGGGTGGGCATTGGTTTGGCAGGAGCAGGGGGCCATTTTGGTGGATGGCAGCTTGCTGATGCTGCTGTCGCATCTGGGGTGTGTCGCTCGTCTCTGCTCACCCAGTCCCGCCTACCCTGTCTTTCCCGAGCCGCTGCGATGTCTCATGTCTGTTCCGCATCCCCATGCACACAGGCGCTGCGTCCCGGGGTGGGAGGCGGCAAGGATGGCGCCTTCCGTGCCACCTTCGAGGACAAGCCGCTGCTCAGCGACACGGTGCGCCTGTTGGAATCTTGCACACACCAGCACCTCACTCGCAGGCGGCACATCGGGTTTAAATACTTCCCTTAGCATTATGCTGCAATATACGGGCGAACATCATCACCCATGCGGACATCATCACACATGCGGTGTGACACTTTGTGCCCTCGTGACTGACACTCTGCTCCACCTCTCATTCAGCATCGACCTGTCATCATGCCGTGCAATTTCCTTCCACAGGCGTTTTTGCATGCTCGTATCCTGCTTCACTGCATCCTGGTTTCCTAAACCATGTAAAGCAGAGGACCCGCCCAAGAGGTACAGCCTGGTGCCAACGAAATGCAACCTCCAAACCTGATCTCCGACAGGTGTTCCTGCGCGCCTGGGTCGCCGTGGACCTGCCCAAGCTGTACAACCCGGTGACCAACCTGCTGGGCCCCGCGCCGGCGCCGCCGGAGTTCGAGCGCACCCGCAAGCGGCAGGAGGTATGGCCTGCGCTCGGCTCGCCACTCCAGACCTTCCTAGCGTAGGGTCTGTTCCATCGGGTCTCTGCAGTCGCCATGTGCGAGGCCAGGCGTTGCGCCCCTCAACAGCTGCATCTCGGACGGCAGGAGCGATTTCTGATCAGGAGCGACCTCTGTTGCGGCAGGTGGACGAGGACGCCAATGCGAATATGGAGCCGCTGGGCCTGCGGCCCGGCGCCGGTGCGCTGGCGGACGCCGGCGACGGCGGCCCGGCGGCGGCTGCACACCCGGCTGGTCCGCCGTTCGTGCCGGCGCCCGCCTTTGACGGCGCGCTGCCGGGCTACGCTTTCGGCACCGGGCGGCAGGGCACCGGCTACTACCGGGACGCGGCGGCAGGAGCCAACGGCGGCGCGGCGGACGGCGCCGATGCTGAACCGCACACGGCCGACGGCCTGCCTGCAGGTGTGCAGCGCCTGTCCTACTCCTTTCTGGAGTCGTGAAGCTCTGCGCTGCTCTTCTTGCCACCACAGGGGCCGGGAACGTCAAGCGAGTCAGCGTGCTCGGAAGCACGCTGCGGCAGAGCGGCGGCGAGAGCAGCTGCAGCGTTTGCATGTCACCCTTGGAACACTGTGTTGCGGTGTCCTGGCGACACCTCGGAAACGGACCATGAGGCCAGGAGGCTGACTGAGCATTGTGCGCCCGGTGGTACTCCACAGCTGCCTGACACAAAACCTAAATGCCGCGCGCTCATGGCGTGCAGGCAAGGACTGCGGGTTGGCTTAATCGGATGCATGCCAAGTTCCACCTGGTTCGCGCCGCAAGAAAACTAACCGCATGATTGGCACCGCATGCGGGCGACGTCGGTGGGTGGGTGGGCACGCACAGTTGCGGACCCGCGGCTCGGCCGCTTGGCGCGCTGCGCTGGAGGGTGCTCAACTGGACCCTGACTCTTGAAACCGTCCACCTGATGCCCCTGCACCGTGCCTGCTCCAGCAGGCGAGGCCGGCGGGTGGGTGGGCATGCGCACGGTGGCGGACCTGCGGCGGGCGCTGGGCGTGGGCGCCCCCCGCAACCGGGACTCCCTGTACGCGCCCATCGAGCGCGCCCCCCGGGCCTTCAACCCCCTGCGCATCCCCAAGAAGCTGCAGGTGCGATGCAGGAACTAGGTACCATCTCTGTGCTGGACCGCCAGCCGTAGACGCTGCTTGCAGTCCCTCACTTACGTATTCCAGCGTCGTACTGGGGCTGCACGACATGCGCCGCCTGCACAACAGCGCACAGCATGCGGCGCGGCGTGAGGGATGCTTCGCCTTGGAGATGGCAGCCATCCTCCAGGCGCCTGTCTGCCATCTGCAGACAGGGCGACCTCATGCCTGCTGCAGCGATGCGCCGCCTCATCCCCAGACCCTAAACCCTAAACCCAAATGCACGTCCGACCCGCAGGAGGCGCTGCCGTTCAAGAGCAAGCCCAAGGTGCCGGCCAAGAAGGCCCGCAAGGGCTACCTGGACAGGCGGGCGGTGCCGCTGGACGCCGCGGAGAAGAAGGCGGTGGCGCTGTACGCCAGCCTGGCGGCCGTGCGCAACGAGAAGGCGGCCAAGCGGCGGGAGCAGCAAGCCCGCCGCCGCGGGGTGCGCGTTCAGCAAGCTGAGGCAACCTGCTTGGCGCTTGCAGTCGTTGCTGCGTGCCCTCCTGCTGCGCTGTCCGAAACGACTCGAGCCCCCCGTGCATCGGGCAGGCCATGCTTCAGGGAGGCAGCTTCCGTGCTCTTGCACAACCACCTGGCTGACATAGATCTGCATTGCATGCTGCACCTGCCGGTATGTGGAAGCCGGCCCAGTGGAGCAGTGCAGCACCAAATGTGGCGCGGCAGTGTGGTTGAGCGGTGGAGCACCGCAGGAGGTACCTGGCGCTTCTTGTCGGATGAGGTCCGGTGCCGGTGCTGGCGACGCAGATTCGTGACATGCACTCATGTCGATCCTGCTGTTGACTTCAGGAGCAAGTCAAGAAAACGGCGGCGGAGGAGGCGTGGCGCTCTGGCTGGAACAGGGAGCAGCGCAAGAAGCGGTATGTGGAGGCGGGCCAGGCGGAGGCGCGCAAGGCCAAAAAGGCCCGCAAGGCCGACGACTGACGGCTGGGGGGTGCCTGTTTGGCGGATTGCGCCGGCGGCGAGCAGCGGGTGAGCTGGGGGAGGACCGGCAGCACCCATGTGACTGGTGGATGGAGTGCGGCGGCCGGGCAGCGCAAACCCTGTGCTGCAGGCGGCTGCTGCTGCAGGCGGCGGCGGCTGCTGCAGGCGCAGCAGCTGCGCACGTGAGGACCATGCAGCCAGTCCCGTGCAGCAGGGCAGCAGCAGAGCGCTTTGTGATGCTACTGCTGACACGCCGCCGAGCCATGTTCGTGAGCAGCACGTCTCTGCCATGTGTGGGCCATGTCTGCCGCTGAGGTTTGCGTGCGGAAACTGTGTTCTTGTGTGCTCAGATCCGGGGACTGTGTTCGAAGCAAGGCTGAGCAGTAACTGTTTCACCAGTATTGCGCCCTCGCTGCCTGGAGGTATGCCTTGGCAGTCAATCAAATATACTTTTCAGGGGGCCGTTAGGTGCATAGCACACCGCATTGATCAACACATTTTGCGATAGCCCTCGCCTATTGACACTGGTCCCTACAGCCACTGTTTAACGAACCTGGGACACTTCCTGTCAGCCTGACCCTCGAGCCAGGTGCCTTTTCTGTCGTGTGCATGTTGCTTGACCGGCCCCGCCTGAGTGCATTCCACCCGCTAGCACTTTATGTTCTCGTTTCCTTAGTTGCGGGGACAGTAGCTGAGCAATACTCCCGCCGTGATTCCCCACTCCCCGCCGGGTTTGTGATGGCGGCCAATCCAAGGGTGGTACAAGCCGGCAACACTCAACTGCGCGCCTCCCTCCATTTATCAAACTCACACATTCGAGAAATTCTGACAGTGTCAGCCGAAGCATCGCATACTCATCCGGCGAGACCCGGCGAAGTCCATCATTGCGGCGGCCATGCGTGCAACTTGCTGAAGTTCCGGAACCCACTCTGAGCAGCCGCAATGGGCAACGACTACGAAGCCCGGCGGCGCAATAAGAAGCTGAACAAGCGTGCCGCACAGGATGCGGCAGAGGGCGACGACAGAAGTAAAAAGCAGCGCTCCAAGGGCCGCCCCAAGGTGTCGAACCGAGCTGCCCGCACGCAGCTCGCGGCCCAGGCAGCTGCTGCAGCACCAACAAAGAACACGCGAAATGCACATCTTCGTCGATGCCTCAACTCCGCGACGGGCACAAGTCGCTTCCTGTGTGGCTGCCCGGGCGGCGCCGATGAACGGCACTGGATGAAACCGAAAGCAGGTAGCATCCATGCATGGGACAGCCAGACTGATGCGGTTTGACTCCTTGCAGGTGCGACGGCTGTGCCGCGGGCCCTGCTTTGGCGATCCCGCCATCACGGCGGAGGACACGCAGTGGCGGGAGTCGGACGATGAGGCAGCGGCGGCATGGAGCGAGCCACCCGCCGAGATGCTGCAGGCGGCGCCGAAGCAGCAGGGCGGCAAGGAGGGTCAGCACCTCTTCCTGGGCGTTGTGCGCGCGTGCCTCTGATGCCCGTTTGGGAGCGAGCATCGCAGGCAGCAAGACTGCGCCCAGCTTCGAGGCTGCCCCCAGCTACACTGCAGCTGCAATGTTGCACGCTGCGAAGAGGTCCCTGCTGACGCGCTGGTGCATCCCCGCCGCATGCAGGCCAGAAGGACGGCTTGGCAGCCGCCGCGATACGCTTTTCCACCGCGGCTGATCCCTCGGCGGTGGTCGTGTCCTCGGCCGCCGCCGAGAAGCTGGCCGGCAAGCGGCAGCGGGAGCACAAGGCGGGGCTGGAGAAGGAGCGGCTCGAACGAGACGCCGCGGCGGCAGCGGACGGCGCACCGCCTGCGGCCAAGAAGGAGCCGGAGGCTGTGCCGGAGGCGCTCGCGGCGCTGCCGCTCCCCCTGGGGCGCTTTATGGCCAGCCAAGGCTTCACGGGACCCACCGCCATCCAGTCGAAGTGGGTGGTCTGAGACTCGGCGGCAACAGCTCCGCTCTCTCTGGGGTGCTGCGCCAGACGTCTTCGGGTGCCATGAAGTGCCATTGGTTTCGGCCTAGCAGCGGTGTCATGAGCGGCCCCGCCTCGCTTTGCAGTAGCCCTCTGTCTGCTGCAGGGTGCCTGTCACACGGCTGAAGCGACGTGCCCGTCTCCGTCTTGTCACATCGGTGGCTGGACGTGCACTGCGATCCCACCCAGCATGCACTGTGCGCCGATGCTGCATTCGCCATGCCTAATCCTTGCAGGACACGATGCTGCCGTGTTGCGTCGGGCAGGAGGTCTGTTCTAGAGGCACGGTGGAGAGGCTTGGGGCTCGAGATCGCAATGCTCTGATGACCTCCTCGGTCACTGGGCTGCCTCTTTCCAACGACTGCGCACCTTCCGGCCGAATCACGCCATCCACTGCACCGGCACTGCTGCTCCCAGCCAAGTGCTAGCAGAATCGCCAACAGAGACACACCTCTCAAGTCGCGGTGTGTTGACGCAGTTGAGAACATTGCCTCTGCACTGGGATACTTCGCAGGGTGTGGGACGCCGCGCTGCCCAAGCGGCTGGACGTGTTGGCGGTCGCGCAGCCGGGCGCCGGCAAGACGCTGGCCTACCTGCTGACAATGGCCGCACGGCTCATGGGCGCGCCAGCGGCGGCGGGCGCAGGCGGTGCGGTGGCGGGCGGTGACGCGGCAGGCGATGCAGCGGATGGCGCCGCTGAGTCAGACGTGGTGCCGGCGCCGCAGGGCCTCGTGCTGGTGCCCACACGGTGAGCAGTGCAGCCCTACTGTATCGGCAGCGTCAGCCCGGACGGAATTTGCGGTGGCTGCGGACGCATTCATGCATGACAGGTCTGCCGCAGGGAGGAACCAGCTGTGCCACATCAGTGGCTTGTGATGGCGGCTCTGGCCGGTGCAGCCGTGTGTGCTCAGCCCCACTAGCTCAACCGAGTGTGTAGAGCTCCTCCACGCCCTGCTGCCTTTCCCCAGGCGACATTACAGGCGCAGCGATGGTGGGCCTCTCTCCTTGCCAGCTGCAGTCAATGTAGCCCTCTAGGTTTCCATGTGACCACCACTCTCGAGCAGCAAGCTGCAATGCAGCTGGGAAATGCGACTGGTCGCATCTGGAAATGCATCCACAGGTCCTGCATCGCAGGCTGCCTTGTTGCACATGCCCGCATCGCCTGAACTGCACAAATGGGCATGCGTACTGGACCGCGGCGTCAACGCATGCCTCTGCTAGGGAGTGGCGCAGGCCCCTGCCCCCATGGTGGTGGCAACCCATCGATCGTGGATCAAGATGTTGTTGTCATGATGAAGTTTGTCAGCGCCGTTCCCATGGACTCGAGCGACCCAAGGAAATCCTGACGCCCCGAAGGTCTGCAGGGAGCAGCGCAGCAGGTGGCTGCGTGGCGCGCCAGCTGCTTCCATCTGCTGAAGACCCAACTCACTGTTCGACCTCCCGACCTCCGCAGTGTGCCGCATGGGGCTGGCGCAGCAGGTCATAGCGGCGGCGCGCAAGCTGCGGGCCACCAGAACAGGGTCTCGAGAAATAAGCGTTGCTTGCTGCAGCTGCTGAGATGGTGTCTGGCATCGCTCGTGGCGTGCACAAGGAGCCGGCGCAGCAAGTAGCGAGGGCCTGGACCTCGCAACAGCATTTCGGAGGCGTCCGGCTCAATCTTGCCCCCTGATGTCCTCAGTTACCCGTTTTTCAGTCGTCCTGCAGCTGTCCACAGGGAGCCGGCGCAGCAGGTGGCGGCGGTGGCACGCTTGTACCTCGCGACGGCATGCAGGAGCTTCCATCTCACTCTTGAAACCTTATCACCCAAGCAAACCCGTTCTGCGGCTGTCTACAGGGAGTTGGCGCAGCAGGTGGCGGCGGTGGCGCGCAAGCTGCGGGCAGCCACAGGGCTGCGGGCAGTGTGCGTGCATGGCGGCGCCGATCGTGCGCCGCAGGTCCGCTCGAACTTCTGTGTGCAAGCTCCAACCTGGGACGCCGTCGGCTTGCCAGCCCTGGAAGCAGCAGCCGGCTGCAGCACTGCCTGTACTTGGTTGTCGTGATGCTTGCCGTCGTCGGATGTGGTCTGATGCTTGGTCTTGGCGCAGGTGGCGGCGCTGCAGAAGCGGCCGGCGCTGCTGATCGCCACGCCCGGGCGGCTGCTGGACCTGCTCGACGCTGGCGCCCTAACACTGGGTGCGTCTAGCTTGTTTGACACTTGAAACTGAGGAGGCCGGTACTTGAGAAGCAGAGCACAGGCTAACGCGCTCACTAGCGCCTGGGTGGCTGTTAGGCATGCCTGACGCCAGCGCCCTACCCTGGGTGTGCCAATCTCTCGAACGCTCGTGTGGAAACGTGTCAGTTTTCCAAGCAGAAGGTGTTAGGCGCTCAGAGGCGCACACGCCGGCTGTTGGGCCTGCTGCAAACTCCCACTGACGCACTCTGGGCACTGAACTCCACTCTGCCCTGACTCAGCTTAAGCGCACAAGGTCAGCTGGTATGGGCAGAGTTCAAACTCAATCTTTGGCTGTACCTGCAGCAGCAGCAGACCGCTGAGGCTGCAGGGCCACATATATGGATGGTAGCAGCCCCTGATTCGAACCACAAGTCGTTGCTTTGGCGCTCAGGGCCGAAGGAACAGCTCCAGATTCGAGCCTCTGCCAGCTGCAATGGCTCAGGATCTGCTGAACGATTCCCTAGCAAGATGCTGCGGCAGCTGGGTGGCTCGCTGCTCTGCATATTGCGGCACCTCATTGAGCAACTGCAGGTCTTGTGGTGTGTTTTTATCGTTTGCTGGTAAGATTGCCTTGATGGCATTAGTCGAGGCGGCGCTGTCAAGGGATGCCGCAATCGCCTCTTGATCTGGCATCGTTGCCCTCCGATTCATACACGGACTGCATCTTTTCCTGCAGGCGGCATGATGGCGTTGCTCTCGACAATTCTAAGTAGATGTAGCGCATGTCCCCATGCCGTTTGACTCTGACATCATCACCGCCTTCTTGAGCAAAGTGCACCACTCTTCCAATTTTCTGTTCTCCCCCACACAGGTGGTGTTACGGCGGTGGCGCTGGACGAAGCTGACAAGATGCTGTCGCTGGGATTCGAGCCGCAGCTGCAGCGGCTGCAGGCGCTGCTGCTGCCGGCCAAGCAGCGTGGCGCCAAGCACAAGCGGCCACAGGTGGGCCGACTCATCAAGACGCCTTGCCTATGCAAAGCTGCCTTGTGGTCACCTGCGACCAGTGAGGGGTGCAACGTAGCAGCATTCCACTGGCCTTTCCAGCACTCCTCGCCACGCTGCAGATGCTGTGCCCATTTGACGGCGATCTGGCAAGAGACCTGTTCATTCTGACAGTCAAAACATACAGGTTGTGTTCAGGACAATGGAATGCGCAACATGCCACAGGTGCTGCTGTGCACGGCCACGATGCCGGAGACGGTCGCATCGGCTGCTGCTGAATGGCTGAAGCGGCCGGCAGACTGCCGCGTGGACGCTGGCGCCGATGCGTCTGCCATTAGCTCAACCGTCACGCAGGTGGGATTTGACAGGCAGACTTTAGCCAAGCGCCTGAACAGACCTGACGCCAAACAATGTGATGTAGAATGGCGCCGGACGCAAGACGCTGCAGCTCATCGGCCCATCTCAATCGACTGTGGTGTCTCTCGACTGCTGCATCGCAAAGAGGGGGTTTTGGCGTCCTGTGAGCGTCGGAGCACAAGCCACGCAAGCTGCTCCGGCAGCAGCTCATCGAACCCTTTCCAATTAGATTCTCCTCAAAGTGGGGTCCTTTCAACTCCGTTTGTTGCGCCGCCCCAGGTGGTGCAGGTGTGCGCGGAGCACAAGAAGCCGCGCAAGCTGTTGAGGCACCTGGAGGCAGCGCGGGCCGCCTCGGGGGCGACGCGCAACCCGCCGCGCTGCCTGGTGTTCGCCAACCGCGTCAAGACGGCGCAGTTCCTGGCGCGGCTGCTGGGCGAGGCCGGCTTCCGTGTGGCGACGCTGCACGGCAAGCGGCCCCAGGCGGAGCGCGAGGTGATGGCCCCTGGACCTTGATCGTCATTCGGTTGCGCTTCCGGCGCAGTCGGGGGTTTTGGGCGTGATCTGGGCCCTCCTGGTGTGTGCCAGTGCTTCAAGGTTGGCGACACTGCAGGGGAAGTGGCCCCAGGCCGAGCACAAGACGGGGTTCCTCCTCTGGGGTTTCTTCTTGGTGACGAGACTCACTGGTTGCATGCTGCGGCAGAGGGTGCACGCGACCGACAGCAGGGCCCTGTTTCGATGTCCAGTCTGGTCGAGGCTGGCAATGCTGCACAGCAAGCGGCCGCGGGCAGAGCAGAGCACGGGCGTCCAGGCTGTGTCATCTGGCTGCATATGCTGGATGCTGGATTACGCGCTGGAACGACCTTGCGAAGTCAAACGTGACAAGGATGCGCTGACCCTCCGGCTGCCTGCCGCGCAGGAGGCGATGCGCGACTTCCGCAGCGGCAAGGCCACCGTGCTGGTGGCGACTGATGTTGCTGGACGCGGCCTGCACATCTCCAGGTGGGGCTTCGAGGGACATGATATGCACCACGCTGCGCAGGCATGTCCGGGGCGTACCAACCGCCACAGCGGTCACACCAGTGGCTCAGCTCTTCCGCTTTGTGTCACAGCAGCGTCTCGTAGACGGAGCTGGGCCTGCACTCCTAGTGTGTCGCCATGCAGCCGATGGGCGACAGTCTGTCTGCATGTCTTCGGGAGGGGACGCGCGGGCACCTCGCGGCTGCAGTCTAGCGCTGGTGTTGACCCGCAGATTGTAATTGACGGAATGACCAACATGTTGTCAGCTTCCTGCTGCTGCGCACCCTACGGCGGTGGTCAACTCCGGGTCCCCCCGGCAAATCACGGAAATGCATGTGGGACTGCATTGCAACTCCCTCCCTGGAAAGATCTTTGTAATATTGGTTACGAAAAGTGCTGGTGCATTTTCGCGCAGCCTGCCGGTGGTCGTCAACTACGATTTCCCCGGCAACCTGGAAACCTATGTGCACCGCGTGGGGCGAGCGGGGCGGCTGGCGGCAGACGGCCACGCGCTGTCTTTCCTCACGCGCAACCTTGCGCCGCTCGCCGAGCCGCTGCTGGCACTGCTGCAGGTGGGTCCCTCCCCTCAGACTGCGTGTCCTACCAGAGCGGCGGCAGCGCGGCAGGGTGTCATTGTTTGCGGCACTGCTGCGAGGCTTGCCATGGCTCTTCTGCTGCTGCACAGGCCGCGGCGCTGCCTGGTGGGCAAGCACCGACGCCCGTCAGACTACCACTTCGATGCGTCTACTTTCAGATGCAGCTGTCTGCATCGTCCCACTAGGCACCTGGTTGGCTCGACACCCTGAGGCGTCTCAGCTTCGGAACCAGACTTCCATTCATTCACCTTCCAGCTCGCAGCGGCACCAAGCATGGCGGTAGACCCCAAAACTGACGCGCCCGGCGCACACATACAGGCCCCGCTGAGTTGCCGCTTCTGGCCGGGCTCGCTCTCCACACTCGCTTTGCATTGCTCAAATCGTGCAGGAGCACGACCAGGCGGTGGACCCCAATCTGGCCCGCCTGGCGGCAGCGTACCGCGAGGCGGTGGCGCGCCTCGGGCCCGACGGCCTGCCGGACGCGCTGCAGCCGGACCGCGCCGCCGCCGCTGCCGCCGCAGGCGACAGCTCTGACGGCGAGGAAGCGGCGCTGGCCGACGAGGCTGCGGCGGGCGCCGGGGGCGATGTGCCGACCCACGGCCGCCGTGGCTGGCGCGGCCGGAGGGTGCCGGCCCGCGGCGGCGGCGACGCCGCGGCAGAGGACCTCTTCGAGGGCCTGGACGCCATCCTGTCCGATGCGCCCGCGACAGGCACAGCGGCCGACGCCGGTGCGGTGCAAGCGGACGGTGACGTGAGGGAGGGCAACCGGTGGGCGGCCAGGCGGCACAGCCAGGGCGACGCCGGACGGAAGCAAGCGCCGCAGCTGAGCGAGCACGTGGACTTTGCGAAGCACGCCGCCAAGCTGCCGCCCGAGGCGCTGGCCAAGGGCGCCGCGGTGAGCAAGAACGTGTCGCGGCGACCCATTGGCGCGCCCAGCAGTCGGGCCGCCGCTGATAGGGCACCAGCAGCGGGGGTGCCGATGACCGTGGCCACGGAGGCGGGGGCAGAGACAGCGGCATCAGAGCCTGCAGCCGGCGCTGCGAACGGCATTGCCGGGGGCGCGGACGCCGCACCAGACACTGCAGCGACGGCGGGCCTGGCGGCGGAGCTGCAGGCAGCCATCGCAAATGGCAAGCAGGGCGAGCTGTTCGGGGGCGGCAGCAAGGCCGGCAAGAAGCGGCCTGGTGCCATCGGCGGTCGCCTACGTAAGAAGCTCGCCAAGCAGCGTGCGGCAGCCGCCGGCTCGCCCGACGAGACGGCCGCTGCGCAGTCGTGAGCGAGCGCGTCTGGTGCTGCTAGTCATGGCGGTGGCACAGGCGTCTCTGGCTGCAACCCTCACGGCATTGCAGATGTGCAATTTCGCTGATCAGCAAGCAGCGCCCGCAGCATTGGTGAAATGAGGTTGGTTGCTGTTGCTGGGCCGGCACATGTGCATGATGCCTGCTGTGTTGGGCTCGAGCCGGATGTCTGGCGTTGCTGGTTTCAGAGTCTGCGGTTTACGCGATACATCAGTGTCGCAACACTCTTTGTACAGGATATCATCGCTTCTGACATGTGAAGCATGACTGGCAATTTTAGGGCACGACCTCCGCAGCTGCATGTCTGTGCCAGTATATGTCTGCAACCGCCATGAAGCAGTTTCAACGCCTTCTCGTCTTCTGTTGCAACCCAGGCTCAATGTTTCCATTTGATTTTGAACGGCCTCGCCAAGATGTCTGCGGATACCTAGCACAAGCTAGCGGCAAGCACTCTCCATCACTCATTGAGCGAGGATGATCATATGTGTTTGCCAGAGGGGTATTGAAATTGCAGGGCGCGCTTCGACATCATGCCTGCTGAGCCGCTTATCCCTCACAGGAGCGGCAGCGGTGGCGCTCCCTGCGTCAACAGCCCAGCCAGCTGTGGCACGCCGTCTAGACCTCCCTCACCGGCCTTGTGCAGCAGCACACAATGCACGCCCTGGTGTTTTAGCAGTAGCTCAGCTGCATTCCCAGGAAATCGTCAGTAAGCCCAAGCCTTGCATCAAGCGGGTTGCGCCAGCCCCAAGCATCACCGACCCCAGATACATACCGCGTGACTGAAGCTGGCAAGTTTCGCGGATGATTCGTCCCTTGGGCTCACACATATTTTGCAGTATGCGCAAGTGGTGGAGAACCTTGTGCAATCTGCTTGGCTCCGGTCTTTCGCCTCGGGCGTGTGGCGTGGCATGGATGGCATGGCGTCCTGTGGCTCTGCATGCCGACGTTGAACCGCGCTGAAGCTCATGCAGGCGTGTCATGTGAAGCGACGAAGCGAGCGAGTAGGGAAAATGGTGTCGTGCAGAACTTACCGCACGTGAGGCAGCACTCAAACGAGATTTGCCAGGTGCAATCCTTCCAGAATCCAGAGGCCGGCCGGGCGCCTAGCTGGACATCCTGAGTGGAGAGTGAAGCTCTAGTCCAGCTGCAAGCTATCTACTGTACAAAAGGTGCAATGGCTACGCAGGCGCCCGACATCAACTGCCTCTCCGACGACGTCACGATCCACATCTTCAGCCACCTCTCGGCTCTCGAAAGGTATCTGCCCTGGTCCTGCGCGACAGCATAATGGGCTGCGTCTCGAGAGGCTGCATATTTGTAAGCTGCTGAGACTAAGGATTGACCGCATACAGCGGTGATAGCGTCAAACTTCTTCTAGCCCATGTCAAGGAATGCTCTCAATCCTGCTGCAGGTTCTGTGGCGTGTCGCGGGTGCAGAAGAGATGGAAACTTTTATGCGACCAGCCCAGCAAGCTCTGGCACTCCGTCCGCATGTGCCTGGCTGCCGATGACGTGAACCTGGACGTTGTCTCCGCTCTGGCTGTGCTGCAGCGGCAGCTAAGCTGTGTACAGAAGGTCGCATTTCACTCGGAGGAGGTGAGGCTGCATCTGTACTGATGCTAGCATACTCCCAGCACGGCGGCTACACCAGCTGAGCAGCCTGCTTTGGCAGCAGTGCGCCCTGAGCATGATGAGCAAAGAGCCATGGGCACCAAACAGCGTTGGCGCCTGCAAGAATCGCCAGCGTCGCAGGGCTGTGAGGTCCCTGTCGCATGCCCGACCGCCTGAATCCGACCACCGGGCTGACAAATTGCTGTGCTGCCTGCAGGGGCCCCCTTGGGTCAGCCTGCCCTTGGCTTCGCCAGCCACAGAGGCCTGCCTGGCGTTGCTGTCGGCTGCGCCGAGGCTGCGACGCCTGGAATTCTACGACGAGGTGCAGCCGCAGGTGTTGGCGTTTGCGGCGCTAGCCGGCCGCCTGGAGGCCCTGCAAGCGACGCACGTAGTACTGCCTGTGACTGACGGCCATTTGGATGCTCTGCTGCTGAAGCTGACGGCCCTGCGCTCGCTGGACCTCTGCCTGGGAGGTGTGTGCACAGATCTCGAGCATTGTCTAAACCTCCATCATGCCAAGCCTTTGCTGCCATCGGTGAGGCATGCGGCCCTGCCGACTGGCGCAGGATGGCGTGGCGTGACTGCAGGGCTTTTGCAAATGCAGACCATGAGCGTCAGGCCATGAGTGTCAGGGTTGCAGGGTTGGTCTGCTTGAGGACTGGTTGAGGCCATGACTGACGTCGTTACCTTTGCGCTGTTGCCCGTCCTTACACACTTGTGCCAGAGGTACCCTGACCCACAGCTGGGTTCCCTGCAGCTCGTGCCGGCGACGCGCGCAGCGCGAGACGCCAGGATGTGCCTTGCGGCTTCCCGAAGGCGTTGACGGCCTGCACTGCTCTGGAGAGCCTGAAACTCGGCGCATACCGCTCAAGGGCCGTTCTCCGCTTTGGCGATGTGTCGGACGAGCTGTTCCGCCGATGCAGCAGGCTTGAGTCCGTCAGCTTCTACAATGCCGGCGTAACAGCACTGCCGCCCAGCATCGCCGGCCTTTCGGCCCTCACGCGGCTGGAGGTCCTCGAAGCCGTGCCGTGGCAGTTCTGGGCAGAGAACCAGCATCGCCCTGGGCAACCAGAGGAGATGCGGCTGGTGTTGCAGCTGCCGGACGAGTTCAGCCGCCTGACGTCGCTAAGGGAGCTGGCACTGAGCAGCGCTGCGGCGCCAGCGTGCCTTTTTGCTGTCAGCAGTATCACGGCGCTCACGCTAGATCAGCTCGTGCCACCGGCGGCGGTTCTGGGGCAGCTCACGCGGCTCAGCAAGCTAGAAAGCTTGCGCATCTGCAACAGCGGCGCATTGCTGCTGGCGGATCTTCGCGGGATGGCCATTTCCACGTCCGTGCGGCGCCTGATCCTGGATGGGAACGATCTGGTGGACATGCCAGCAGGATGCTGCAATGTGGCCGCCCTGGAAGTGCTGGACCTGAAGTTCAATAACCTGAAGGTAATCCCCCCGTGGCTCGAGTCCATGACGCGCCTGCGCATTCTGGATCTGAGCTATAATGACAAAATTTTGGCACAGTATGACGCCAGTAGCCAGTTTGATTTTGGGGCACTCGAGGATTTGCGTGTGATGGGGTTACGCCAACGCGAGGGCTACCACGACTGGGACATCACCGAGATACAGGTTGCCGCAAATATTCAGCGGGGCTGCCCGCCGCGTGATGGGGACGGTGTGCAGCTTGTGCTCTGTGGCGATGTCTGTCCCAGGGCCGTGGCTGCACTGGATGAGTCCACAGAGCTGATCACTACTTGGATCAACTGGCCGGCTTCTGGCACCGAGCCCCAGGACTACATATGACGATTAGGGGGCCAGGTCTCATTGTCTCAAGTACTGTGCGAATGGGTTCCTGGCAGACAGACTGTTTTGAAAGTCTGTGCAGGCATGTGTATTCCAGCCTCAACCTGCTGGAAGTTTCAGTGGAACAGTTGGACTGGTGTGTTTACGTAACCGTCTTGTTGTAGGCTGTGGATTCGCACGCTTCGACTGTTCTGAGACTGGCACAGATACCCAGCCAGTATAGGAACCTAGGTAATGACCATTTGGCATGCGGATACCATCGTTTCCTCGTCCAGAATCCTTCTCCCGCCCCGCCTGGGGCTTGCTAATGTTGTGGTGCTACTGTTCCGAACGAAACCCGCATGCCCACTGGGGGCCCGCCGTCTTCAGTCGAAGATGTGCTCCGCTGCACACGCATGCCACAGGCTCAGCATGCAAGATGCAGTGCATCGCCCAAAGCCGTGAACTGTCCACTTGCACACAATGCAATGTCGTGCCGATCTGTAGCGCATTAGGCACTGCGCAGGGCGATGTGAAGATTGATAGCTCAAATCCCTAGATGGATGCGACATCCTGGCCCTTCGTTGGCCCACATCGCCAATCAACGACGCTGCCCAAGTAGACAGTGGATCAAAGAGGCTCGAACTGCCCGCAGCCTGACACAAGGGAGGTATGCTGGATGAATCGACAGCACAAGATGAGTTGTACAGGCAAAGGCGCACCCCAGATGCCGACACGCTTTGTGGGCGCCATCCAGCGGCCGTCGCTGTACACGCTCTCGCCGACCTTCCAGCCCCGCACCTGCGGCAGCAGCGGGCGCCTCGCGGGTGTCAGGGGAGCGCTTGTCTTAAGGCCCGCAGGTGCCGTAGAGCAGCAGACTGCAACATGACGGGCTTGCGGGGCGGTGTGCGCCGGGAGTCGCGGGTCTGGAAGACACCGCCATGAGCTCTCTGCACCACCTAAGCAGGCGTCACAGCAGGCGCACACAGCAGCCAAGGCGAGGCAGCAGGAAGCGAAAGCGCATGTGCGGTGTTTGTGATTCCGAAAAACTCACGTTCTTCATGATCTCTGCCTCTTGTCGCTCCTGGGCCTGTTTCATCGCCACGTACCTGCGCCGGAACAAACCCCTCATGGCAGCAAGGCTAACACCAGTAAGCTGGCTGCAGGTCATGCCCTCTGCTGCCGGCCAGCTCCTGTCCCGGGGCAGCCCCATCGTCAAAGCTTGCAGCAGGTTGTGCGACGCCTGAACCCTCTTGAATCCCTGCAGGCCAGCGGCGCACCGGCGGTCCTCCTCTGCCTGCAGCACCGGCACCAGCGCCCGCCGCGCCGTCGTCTTCTCCGCCCTCAGCGCCCGCTTCTCGATGTTCGTCTGGCCCACCTGCAGCAGCGGGCGGCGCAGGCTGTCCGACAGAACACGTTCGAGCAAAGCTGCCTTTGTGCCGAGCAGGCACACGCTTGGCCTTTCGAAACCTGCTTCAGAGCGCTGCGCTGATGTGACTGGAGTGCCAGCAGCGTTCGACATGGAGGTCACTGATGTGGCGCCCACCAGGTAGAAGCCGTAGGCCATGACGGCGCCGGAGACCAGGAACAGCGTGGGCCCCGTGGGCCCTGTCGACGGCAGCCGCCGCGCATAGCGCACGCTGGGGAAGCCGCCCGGCGGCGGCCCGTCTTGCACCACCGGCATGTCCATCACGGACTGTGGAGGCAGAATAGTAATGTCAGAGGCGACACTCCGCTCTCGCGTGGCCATGCCCGTGCACAGGGCGCAGCAGCTGCTGCTTGTCGTGATGGCATGCGTGCACGAGCAGGCAGGGCTGGAGAAAAGCCTGACCTTCATGCCGGGATAACCCCGGCGCAGAGTTTCTGCGTGGCACAGACCCGCGTCAGTCCCGCAAGCGAGCACACTTCCAGCAGTCCGCATGCGAAGCATGGTCCGGATGGCCTGATCTCCCTGAGGTAGAAACACATTCCAAACAAGCACGAGCGAGATGGGCACCATAGTCTGCCTCCTGTTCCGCAGTTGCAAACCAGGAAAGCGCTCAAGACCAACCTGTCATGGTGTGTGCAGCGTAAGGCGCTGCCCGAGCGGCTATGTGCAGGCCTCAACTCGGGACTGGCACAGCCAATATGCGATGTGTATCGTCAGGTAGCCCGCCAGGGCCCTGCAAGAGCGCCTCAGAAGCTCAACCCCAGCTGACCAGAGAGGAGACAATCACACACCCCAGGCGACGGGCGCCGCTACAAGCGATGTGTCAGACTTCACTGACGTTGGCCAGAAGAATGAAGCTGTTTCAAACGTGCACTTTGTTCGGCGATCTGCACCGTGTTCTTGACTGTATTCCAATGCTAAGTCCTTGTAGTCCCTCTGCTCTCGCAGTGAAAGCAGGACGGCGGCACCGCTGCCCGGCCTCTTTGGTCAGCCAACAGTGACAGGCGGGGCCCAGCTGGTGCCTGACGCAGCACATTGCGCGCGAGCTAGCGGCGGCTCCGGGCAGCCATGGTTCGCGTGAGTGTGCTCAACGATGCGCTCAAGACCATGTACAACGCTGAGAAGCGGGGCAAGCGGCAGGTGCTGCTGCGGCCGTCCAGCAAGGTGGTCATCAAGTTCCTGCAGGTCATGATGCGCCATGGTGAGTGGGTTCGACCGCTTCCACGCAGAATTTCATTCTCATCCCTGGTTACACTACGAGCGCTCTACAGCTGCAGCGTAGCACGCAGCGGCGCGAGCGGTCGGCAAATGTATCAGGAGAGTGCATCAGCTGGTCCTGAGCAGGTATCAATGGTTCAGGATGGGCATCGGCCCAGCTTGCAGCCTCGGGCAGCCACTCAGCCGACAGGCAGTTTCACCGAGCGCGACGACGGTGGCATCCGTACGGCTATCGCGTTACTGTCAGCGACTCTGGCAGATGTGTTCGGCAGCCGTTATGCGGCTGAATCGGCGAAATCAACGGTTTCTATTGCCGCGCGCTGCGGGATGGCGCGGAAGCAGCTGTCCTGGCCCCTCTTCCAGCAGCTGTATCACCAGCAGATTGCTGGATATCGAGCAGTATCAAAGTGAACGGTGTCAGATCAAGCAGCTTACGGCATGCCCACAGCTGCTGTCGTGCATCAATTGTGAGGGCTCTGCCGCGCCTGGGCCAGCGATTGCCTGGTTGCAGCGTGCTGAGAGCTTCAGATTCAGACCAGTCCAATCAGAATGGGAGCTATTGTGCTGCGCAGGCTACATCGGGGAGTTCGAGTTCGTGGACGACCACCGCGGCGGCAAGCTGGTGGTGGAGCTCAACGGCCGGTGAGCCCTCCGCACAGCACAGTGTGGTGTTCCTATCGGGGGTGCCATGCTCCTGGCTCCTGCCAGGACGGCAATCAGGAGGTGGCAGCAGTGGGGCAGCGCCAGCGGGGCAGCGGTGACTGTCGCAAACTTACCGGCATGCCGCTGTGCCAAAGTGGGCGGGTCACACCGTTCTGCCCGTCCCGAATTGGCGAGCTCGCGGACGAGCGTTGATGAACGTGCTCCTCGTAATTGCAGGCTAAACAAGTGCGGCGTCATCTCGCCGCGCTACGACCTGCGCCACGGCGACATCGAGACCTGGATCGCCAAGCTGCTGCCGTCGCGTCTGTTCGGCGTGATCGTCCTCACGACCAGCGCTGGCATCATGGTGTGCTTTCGAGGATTGGTCGCGACATGTCAATCTCTCGCTGCAGTCTCGCTGCTCGCTGCTCGTTGCTCGTGGATCGATGTCCTGCTGCAGTCTCTCGCTGCTCGCTGCTGCGGTGCCGACTAACGGTGCAACCGCTTCACACAGGACCATGAGGAGGCCCGCCGCAAGAAGGTCGGAGGCAAGGTGAGCCAGTTTCACAGCAGCTCGCAGCCTTGCTCATCAGCACATGGTGCATGCGAAGGTGCAGCCGCTGAGGCTGTCAAGCCGGGAGCTTCCGACGGCTGACAGTCTGGCATCCCATGTGCAGGTGCTGGGCTTCTTCTACTGAGAAAGGTGTTCCGAATGCCGTGAAGCCGCGGCTGTAGCGATGCTCGCAGCGGCAGCGGCTTGTCAGGCGAAGCAGGCGGAGGAAACAGTGCTGTGCAGACGGCAGGCTGTGCCGCTTGGGCAGTGCAGCGCATACTGACAATCGCATGGGTTGGCAGCGCCTATGGCGGGGGCATCTGCGCTCAGTGCATCCGCGTGTGAATGTGTCGACTGCCATCACTGCCCTGTGTCTTTGGGTTTGTAAGCAGAGGCACTCATTGTGTATCCTGCCACTGCTGCCACCAAACAGTGAATGGCCCCTCAAACCACCAACGCAACTCACTGTGTAAGGCACCCCCGGCCCACGTGTCTCCCCAAATATTAGCGGCATGCTTGCACTCATGCGAGTGTCCGTGCAGCACTCCGCTCAGATGCGTCGGTGTGTAAACGGTAGGCAGCAAGCCCTGCTTCTGCTTCGCCTCAAGAAACTGCCAGGCGACAGTTGTATGGGGCACAGAGAAGGACTTGTGGAAGCGACATTTTTCAAACCACAATCCTGTGGGTCTGCACAGCCAGCTGCTCCTAGCGCAGGACGCTGTGCCCTTGTTCAAGTGGTAACCCCTCAAACGACACCACTGAACAGCAAGCAATTTAAGACACTGGCTGCCACCTCTGGCGGGCATTTCCTCAGACACCCAAGTTATCAAATGCACGGTCAGTGCTACTGCGCGCTGTCTTGTTAGACTCCACTCAACCTATGTAGATGTGCCGCAAACCGCCGGCAACCCCACCTGTGCGCGGCCTCACTCTCTCAGGGCCTCATTCAGACGCTACCCGGCCAACCGATGGATCAGCAGGAATGCGTGAGCTGGGTTGCACAGCAGCTGCGCATCCCAAGCTGCTAGCACTATGTCTGCGCCGCAGCGCTCCACACGCCAGTCCCCGGGTCATGCCCCCTGCTGCGGCCGCGACGCCTGCGCAGGGCCACCGCCCCACGCCGCATCGAAGCTCTGGCCCCTGCTGCCAACCTGGCCAGCGCCGCCGGACAGCGTGCTGATGCCCATTGCCGGAAGGCCCGCCGGCGCAGATGCGGCGCCCGGGAGTAAAAGGGCGCCGCCGGCCTGCTGCTGCTGCTGCTGCTGCTGCTTCGGCTGCTGCTGCTGCTGCTGCTGCTGCTGCGGCTGGCCTTGCTGCTGGGCTGCATTCTTTTGAGCGGCGCGGCCCCAGCCGAGCAGCCGCAGCACCCACCGTGCAAGCTCTCCATACAGCGACCCAAACCTGCAGCCGGCAGTCTGGGAGTCGGAGTGTGATTGTAGGCGAGTACCAGATCCAGCAGCGACAAGCATGCCCATGCTGATGGTAGAGTGGTGGCTCGGCTGGCCTGGGCAAGGTCGCAAACTCGAGCAGAGGAGGCGGCAGGGCGGCACCTATCCAGCAGCTGCAACAGCGCCTGGATGAAGAAGTTGACGGCGTAAGTGTTCTCGTCCACCAGCATGGTGATGCGGCCAAAGACGCCCATCACGCCGTGCAGCCCGCGCAGAACCGATTCCCAGGCGCCGGGAGGCCGCGGGGGCCCGTCTGGACCCGCCACCCCTGCAGCGGAAGCAGAGCATTTTAAGGGTGAGGAACCGGCACACGAAATGCCCTCCCGGTGGAAAAGTCCAAGCTAGAGCTGCACATGTAGCGCTTGCTTGCCTGCTCGGATGCGGGATGCTAAGGGTCTGGCTGGATCGTGTGCTGTCCTCAGACGTCGAAGCACCACGGTCAGCTTCACAGGTGCAAGGATGTTGGCAAACTGACGGTCATGTCTGTTTGCCCACCTTGCTGGCCGTAGGGCATCATACCGCCGCCGCCAAACATGCTGCCAGCACCCATGCCGTAGCCGCCGGCCATGCCGCCATATCCGCCCCCCATGCCGCCCATGCCGCCATAGCCGCCATACGAGCTGCCCATGCCGCCATAGGAGCCTCCCATGCCGCCGTAGCTGCTTCCCATTCCGCCGCCGTACATGCTGCTGCCATAGCCGGGGCGGCCGTACATTGAGCTGCTGCCGGCGCCGTATCCGCTGCCGCCAAACATGTTGCCGCCTGACAGAGGACAAAGCTTGTTGTGAATAGCTCTTGCGATGGTTCGAAGGTGCCTGCTGCAAGCCGGAGCGGCGTAGGTGATGGCAGCTGGACGCAGCAGAAAGGGATCTAGCTCAGCACTGCTCAAACTGGGAAGACCACCTGTACCATAGCCATAGCTGCTACTGCCGTAGGTACCGCTCGGCTGCGCAAAAGCCGGGCCAGCGGTGCTCAGCCAGGGCCGCGCCGGCTGCGGCGCCAGCGTTGAGCTTTCATCGCCGCCGACCAGCGCCTCGGCTGCAGTGCAACAGCGAACATGTGGCCTGGAAGCGGTGGCTTGTGGCGAGTTCACAGCATGCGGTGCTCATCACGTTTCAGTGCGGCACAGCAGTGCACATGACCCTACAGTCTGGTCAGGCCGCTGTGAAGCAACTAAACATCAGAACGGGGTGGGCATGACAAGACGGTTTGCGAACGTATTGTAGATGTTTTTGCTTGCCGTGAGATTTAATAGCAGCCGACCAGGACGTGCTTCACCTCGTGACTGCGGCTGATCCCAGTGGCTGACGCCGCCATTGTTGGCTGTGCCAAGCGGGCTGACAGAAGTGGCGGCGCCGCCTTGGCGTTCCCATGGCTTTGGCGGCGGCTGAGCTGCAAGGCACAAGGCAGCCTATTGAGATGCTGTGCAGCACATGTCCTTCCTCGCCGCATGACTGCAGCCCGCACTGTTTTGAGAGGCACGGTGGCACCAGGCATGCAAGCAACGCTGTTGCGACTTGCCTGCCATCAGGGGGCCATTGTCCGCTCTGAATGAAGTTTGAGCGGTTGGAGGACCCGCCCTGAGGCGTGCAGCAGCTGGAGGACCGGCCCAAGTCAGTGCTTTGTAGTGTTGCTCAAAGGAGATTAGCGGTTGCTCGGCTGCGAGGGTAGCACGGTGAACAAGGAAGCTTGCGAAGGGAATGCGAGGACGACTGCTAGCTTGTGGACGGCACGCACAGTCCGGAATCCCTTGCCCAGAAGGTCGACGGAAGGGTTGCTT
Organism: Deuterostichococcus epilithicus; assembly: GCA_033439295.1. Taxonomy (NCBI): domain Eukaryota; kingdom Viridiplantae; phylum Chlorophyta; class Trebouxiophyceae; order Prasiolales; family Stichococcaceae; genus Deuterostichococcus; species Deuterostichococcus epilithicus. Next base: position 160,100 of record JAVTLE010000010.1, read on the forward strand.
TGCGTTAGAGCGTGACGAGGCTCCAAATCTGATTGACTGTGGCGAGCAGTGTCCGCACCGAGGCGATGAAGCACGCAGCAGAGCGAGAGGCAAGTAAAGTGCTGACTGTGGCGCTGCCACCGGTGAACAGCGATGACAAATTCCGTCGTGCAATGGGCAACGACTACCGTTGCTGGATTCCCCGCAGGTGAGGCCCAAGAAGGGCAGGTGCAGTGCGCGCCGGGGCGTTTCCAGTTTCGATGCGCGCGAATCAAAGGCCAAAGTACTCCGAAGGATACTCTCGAAGGATTACTCTGGAGCACCCGCGCCGACGCTGCGTCCGAGAATGACATACCTCGTCTAGATGGCACTCCTTCGCCGTCAAGACGCACTTGCCGCTTAATCTTGTGCGATCTGATTTGGTCAAGTTTTTCATCTTCTCTCGGATCAGCAAAGGACCCACGCCACAAGAGCTCTTCAAGTCGGCATTGCCACTTCCTTCAGTGTTCTGTCACGTCTTGAAACGCGCGCGTCTGCCTGGTCGCATTGCCTTTGGGAGCTTGTGATGTCTTTGATCCATCTGGCATCAGCAATCACAATCTGCCAGCAACAATCAGCGTTTCTTGCAAGAGGTCGGAGAAACGGCTCGCAGCAGCACTCGAAAACCATCACCTCCTGCTGTGGCATCTGCAGTTCATTGCAGACAGCGACAAATTGCGTATTTGTCTCGACACCCGTGCCCTCTGGACGTCCCCTTCCATGGCCGCAGGCTCTGGGTCAGGCTGCGGCAACATGGATGGTCTGAGCAGCGGACAGTGTATAAGCCAGCATTGACCCGTGGTCTCGCTTTGCAGCAGGCGAATGGACCGGGGTAATAGGGACATCCATGCAGTTCAATGAGTTGTACACAACCGTTCAGCAACTCTGTCGTCAAAGGTCAATCGCAAACCCAATTTCAATCCTGACGCTGCTCCAATGGATGTCGGAGGACTGACGGACCTGACCCAGAGCCGAGCCTCAGCAGGCCGCATCCCGCACCACCGTTTCACAGGCGCAAGCGGTGTCTGACGACTGCCGGCTCCACGAATGAACGTTCAGAGCTTCAGAGCAAAATCGATGCCCTGCTTTGCCAGCTCCTCCTGGCCCGGCGATGCCGGCCGCACCTGCCATGCACAGAGAGGAGCCACAGCTGAGCAAGACCGTCACTGTCTTGCAGTGCTGCGAGTGCACATAGCTTGGGTCCGTGCGAAGACGAGTGGCCATGAGCGATGCAAAGTGCACCAGGGCATCAGGACAGGTCGCTGTCATCCAGTGGTGATATAGCAGAGACAGTCAGGGGAGCGAGCCTCAAGCAGGTTGTGCTGTCGCACCTCAGCCAGCTTCTTGATGGCTGCCTTCTCGTCGTCGCTGCCGCCCTCAATGAAGCCCGCCACCACTGTGGAAGCAGACGCAGGGTGTCAGGTGAAAGCCTTGCATGGACACGGTGCCAACCAAGTCTGCCAGCGCGGCCCAGTTTGCTGCGACCCGACTGCTGGCAGCAGGAGGTGCTGCACAAACGGTTCTGCACGAGCAGCGAGTGCAGCCAGCACCGATGCGAATGACACAAGCGCCTTGACGCTCACCCTTGCCGTCGTCCACCCAGTAGGTGCCGAACTTCTTGGCGGACTTGTCGCCGAAGAAAACGGTGTCGCCCTTCTGCTCGCCGTAGAACTGCACGAAAATGGACAGGCGCGTCAAAGAGCCTTCTGAGTACACATGGACCAAACTGCATGGAGATTGAACGCTTGCAACACACAGAAAGGGGGTTCGAGCCGCACATGGATTAATCGCAGTTCATGGCAGACAGAGCTACAGCCTTAAAAAGCAATCCGGACTGGCTCCGGCAGGACGCGTGGCACTAGCACCACTTGTTCAGTCATCTAGCGACCGGACGCCGCAACGAGGGCGTGGCAGGACTCACCACCCAGCCCAAGTCGTAGATGCGACTGTAAAAGTACGGAAGGTACTGCAACGGCAGGATGCATGTGAGCGTTTAGCGAGAAATCCAGTAAAACAAAATTTCATGCAGGCAGGCTGGGATGCGATGTGCGCCGTTCAGCAGGCAAAGTGGATGGCTTGGCACAGGACGAAAGCAGCATGAAGGAAGGAGGACAAAGCGCACGTCGTAGTCGTCCTGCTGCTTGCCAAGGAGCTCGCGCGCCACGAAGGCGCCGCTCTCGCGCGCGTGCTGCAGACCAGAACAGTCAAAAGACATTGTCCAAGAGTGCCGCGTTGCACGAGCCCTCAGCAAACACAGGCTTGGCGCCCCAACAGCACAGAGGGCGTTCTGATGTATCACTACAGTCTCAAGGACAGCTGCGCACCTGCACATGCTCCTGGCGCGCCTTGCCGCCACCAAAGCGCGGCTGCGGGAACAGCGCGATGTCCCCGATCGCATACACATCCGGGTCGCTCGTCTGCAGCCGGCCATTGACCTGCAGGCGGAAGCAGGTTTTACTCAAATCGGTCGCGACCAGCAGACGGTGGATTGATGTGAGATCACGACAGCGGGGCAGCCTGCGACTGGGGCTTCGTTTTAGGCACTGGACACACACACGGTTGGTGGGGTTGCCACAAGGGCCACAGCTCGGTCCACCTTCCACATCAGCCAGTCGCCAGGCGACTCGGCAATGCCAGAGGTTTGCCCAGTACACCGCAGGCCTCCGGATCCTGTCCCGTTAATACCTTGCACCGATGCTCAACCCCGCTAAACCCTGCCACACCAGGGTGCTGTCGGGTCTCTGGTCCTCCGCATCCCCCCGGGCTTTCAGCACGTCCACGCTGACCCTCCTGAACATGACCTCTTGAAGATGACACCCTTTGGAACGATGGATACCCAACCCTGGCGCACCGGGATGCCGCCAGGCTTCTGGTCCTCAACGTCCAGCTGGCCCTTGAACAGCTGCGTGTTCGGCCGCGCGCCCACGCCGACGACGACCAGGGAGCTGTCCAGCTCGTCGCCGTTGTCCAGCACCGTCTTCGTCACCTGTAAACGAGACAGGATCCGGCGCTGCATCAGAAAGGCGCCAAGGGGCGCCCGCATACGCCAAAAGCCTATGGCTGGAGCGAGGTATCCAGCTCCGCTTCTCAGGAAAGCAGACATTCACAGGTCTCCATGGCCGCAGCGAGACGTGCTGAGGCTGGCACACTGCCAGATGTGCAGCAAAATCTAGAACCTGCTTCGCACCACCTACCGGGTCCTGTTGCAGCACAGCGCCTTCGACCGGAGCAGCCACAGCCACACAGCAGCAGCGACGCAGCTGCTGAGGGGGCTTCGGGACTTTCTGGGCCTCGTTTTGTACGACTCGTTTGATTGGTAATCACAGCAGGGCCTCGCTGAGCGGCCCACCTTGCCACCCTTGTTCTTGGAGACTTGGCGGAGTTGCTCTCAGACAGAATGATCCACGTTTAGAGTCGTTCAATAGGCAGACCAGATTCGCCCAAGTCTGCGCACAAGGGTCGAGGCGGCTCACCTTGCCGCCCTCGCCCTTGAACGCCTTGGCGGTGTTGCCCTTGAGCAGCTTGATGCCCTTGTCGGACAGGAAGTTCTCGTAGAAGCCCGCGATGTCAGCGGTGAACAGGCGCGGCATGAGCCACGGCTCCGGGAAGACGACCGTCACGTCCAGCCCGTTCTGGTTGAGCCCGGAAGCCACCTCCATGCCGATGTAGCCGCCGCCGACCACGACGACCTGCGAGTGGGAGTGTAGGGGTTCTCGGATTTCCCTAAAACGGAGGCGGCGCTGGGCACGCTGGGTCAATGCAGGGTGAGGCGTTGGCATGGTGGCCTGGTGGCGGTTCAGTGCATGAGGCGCGTGATGCCTGATGCACGAAAGAAAAGCACGAACGAGCTGCAAGCAGCAGAGGATTGCATGCGAACCGCCAAGCTTGCTTTGGTGTACAGCTCAACTGCGCGCGGGATGTTCGCAGGAGGGCCGTCTGGGCTGGGCGCTTGGCCACGACTACCAGCATCAGGGGCCAGCGACGAGGCCTGCAGCCGGGATGCGGGCCCAAGATAGCCGTGCAGACACATGCACGTGCCGCCGCCGCCCCCTCGACCAATGCAATTGCGCGGCTGCTGGCTCTGAAGCAAGGCTCTCCGCGAGCATTCGCACTGGCTGATGCCCGCTCACCGGCGCACACCATGCCTGCTGACGCAGTTTCTGGTTGTAGGTTCTCAACTTTGAGCTTTCGATAGACAGCTGCTCTTCATCAACAGCTGCACCTTGCCGCTGGCGCCCTTGACGGCGCCGATGGCCGCCACTAGCTTGTCGGCGTCCGCCACATCGCGGAGGTACAGGATGCCGTTCAGGTCGGCGCCCTCCGTGCCAAAGTCCGCCAGGTTGATTGTCTGTGCGTGTGACGCATAACAGTAAAGAGATGGGATGCATGCACGGCTCAATGCCACATAGGGCAGGAGCCCGCCAAGGTCGGCGCTCTATGGCCAGAAGGCCAACTAGCCAGGCACCCTGCCTGCTCAGGTCTGCCAGGCTCAGAGTGCGACATGTCAAGGTCAAGATACGAGCCAGGACTGTCTGAAATGTGCATTTGATACAGCATCAGAGTTTCCTGCCAGAACCTCGCCCCCCGCCCGCCTCTCGCGGTACAAGAGCAAGCGCATGCATTTGCGGTAGTACATGCTTCCAGGTGTTCCACGTTTGTCGCCTCCACAACCTGGAGGAAAGCCTCCAAGAAAAGCCGCACCCCGGAGCCAGTGGCCAGGATGAGCTTCTCGTAGCCGATGGTGTCACCAGACTCGGTCGTCAGCTTCTTCGCCTTAGCGTCCACGGCCTTCACTGTGGTGCCCGTCTTGAAGTCGATGCCTGCGATTCGGCAGGTCCATCAACAGGACGCCAGCAGCCCCGAAGGCGCAGTGCGGCCACCGGATGTCAGCGTGATGCCCGTCTTGAAGTCGATGCAGGAACATGGTTGTCGGTGTCAAGAGTTTGTGAAGAAACCGATGATGGTTGCCGGCACTGCAATCAGAGTTTGTTAGACGCATTGTTCTGCCGGCAGTGCAATGATCAGAGTTGTTCTAGCACTCTGATGATAATTGCCGGCAGTGCAATGCATCCACGACAACTGCCTTCGAAGAGCAGGTGCATTGTCGAAGGTTGCCCTACGCGTGTTCGTTTGCCAAAAGAAGACAACGCCGCGAGTTCCTTTGCCAAGTGAAGACAACGCACCCTTTTCCTTGTACCAATCGGGCGCCTGCCTCTCGCCGCCGCCGCCAACGCAAGTGTGGAAGCCCGGCAGTCGGGGGCCTGCGATCGCATGCATGTGCGTTTCGACAGCTGATATGACTGATACTAGGCAGCAACGCACCAAGGCTGATCGCCTGTCATAGGGTCTGAACATCGCCACCCATGTGAGACGGTCAGACGGGGTAGACTCACCATCAGGCAGCAGGTACGCCTTGCTCAGCGCAGGCCGCTCATAGGAGACCACCTGCAGGGGGCGCAATCGATTCCGGGCAATCGATTTCGGTGCCTGGTGACTTTGAAACAGAAGGTTTTCGCGTTCGTGCAAGCCCAAACGCAATTGGTATCAGGATTGACAGAGTGTGCCAGGCGACAACTGGTGGCAACTCGTATGCATTTACAACAGCCAGAGTTGCTGAGACTCCTCACATCTTCCCCGGTGATGATAGCCAGCTCGCCGGCAGATATTCCGCCAGAGACAAACTGCGTGCAAGAAACAAAGATGGGAATTTCAGCCCTGCAATACCTGTTTAAGGCTGCCGGCCTGGAGAGGCGCAAAAATCCGTGGCAAGGCAGATCGTGTCCCTTGGCATGACACGGAGTCAGGATCTGCCATGATTTTTCAGACATGCGTCGGCATCAAGCGCTGAAACTTCATCAGGCTGCGTGCTCCGCCATGCATGACATGCACGATTCGAGACACGGACTTCGCCGGAGTACTGCTGCCAACCTCGCGAGCTGTGTAGCCAGCGGCCTGGCCACCGCCCAGTATGACGTACTTGTAGTCGGAAGCAGCCATTGTGGTGGCGAACCTGCGTGACGAACAACAGCCAGGTGATGTTGCCACCAACGCCTGGATTGCTCCCTATACGCACAGCCTGGCATCGAAATTGCTGTGAGATCCACCTGCGAGTCGCTCCCGGCTGAGAGCGTATCGACGGTGCCAGCAGCTGTGTGACGCGCGACACGTGCCGCAAAGAAGCCAGGGTGCTCGATCGCAGTACTGACGCCGGACGCTGGCACAACATGCCCTGCGTTGCGCTTTCCGATCTACAGGAGTTCCTGAAGCGTGATCACGATAGAAAGCACTTAGTTGCGATTGAACACAGAGGGCACACAAACTGGGCGTGCATGCAAGCTACGTCATGTGGCAAGACTGAGCCTGCAGCTGTAGAACTGGCTTCCCACCTCCGTCGCGCGCTGCCTGCGCGGTCATGTCGACTCCACTGGAACCAGATGCCTAACGAGACAATCTTCCGTGAAGAGCCTCGGCATTCGGGCTTCTGCCGGTCTGCTGCGTGCCGTTGCATCGGAGTGAGTTCAGCTGTTGTCATAAAATGCACGAATCATCCGCCCGCGCAGCATTCTCAGCATTCCGACATCATCGAGGAACGAGATGAGCCAAACTGGAGGTCGAAGGCACCAGCTTTGTTTGAGCGACTGCAGAACATTCTTAGTCTCCAGGTGTTGTCTGTTGCTCGGACGACGGTGTGACACGAGGGTATCCGTTTTAGGGGCGGTCTCAGACTCCCGGATCTCAACCCCATGACGCAGGCCGCGCATGCGGCGCCATTGGCGTGTCCCTGATGTCGTCTCCTGCCCGCACCCTGGCCTCCCGGCTCCCCTCCTTCCGCTTGCCCTTCTGCACTGGCTCCGCCTGCTGCCCTTTCGCCAGCTCCTGCCCCCATAACTGTGGCCGCCCCTCTGCACCGGCGTCCGGCAGCTGTGCCCCATTCAAAGCAGCTGAGGCACCACCGGCGTCTGGCTGCCGCCAAGTCGGCGCCGCCGCCGCCGCTGCTGCCGCCGCCGCTGGCTCCGCAGTTAGGTAGCCCTGCTCGTCCTTGCGGATGAGCGGCAGCGAGGTCGACGCCAGCGCAGCGCACAGCGTTTGCTCGTCCACCTTAAACCTGTGGCCCCACATTGCCCCTTACATGAGCAAAGCTGGCATTCATGTAGGCTGGATTTGTCATCTGGACAGCACATAGCGGCAAAGGCAGCATGCACACCTGACGCCTCCGAGATGACACCGCGTGTATTTTGGCAGGTTGACGCTAAGCGCTGAGGACAGTCTGCTGGTGCAGCAGACAAAAGGGACCATCCGGGCATCAGACCTTCGCACCAATTCCCAGGTTCGGCGAACCTCTCTGCTGCTGCATTCCAAAGTGAGTTGGAGGATGAGTTGTGGCTTGCCTGGCTGCCAGTGCAACAGTGTCCGCAGCCTGCCCAGCGACGACCGCGGATTGCGCCGCCTGCATGACTGACCGGAAGTCCTCGATGCTGAATGGCGGCCGCTCGTCCTTTGGCCTCGGCTGCCGCCGCTGCACCGGCACCTGCATCGACACAACGTGATCAACTCTCGACTGCCGCTTGCACCTACAGGATACTCATCCCAGCTTTACCTTGACGACGTGAACAGCTGTACTGACAGGATGGTATGCCAGGTGCCAGGATGCGGGAGTGTGACAGGCATGCGCAGGGGCTCCTCTGGGCAGCAGCAGCTGCGGACGCCTGTCAGCTCGCCAGTGTCGCCCAAGCTTCAGGAGGACTCGCGGCCGCATCTTGGACCGCTTAATGGTGGATACACATATGCACCTCGCTGCCGCCGGGCTGGCCCGCGTCGCGCCGCTGGATGGCACCGGACAGCCGGTCCAGCATTGCTGCCTGCGCCTCGTCACGGCCACCGTCGGCGCCATCGTCCCACGCCAGCGGCGGAATGTTGGCGGGACGTTGCACCGCCTGCTGGCCGGTGGAGCTCGGCTGCGCGCCGTCCGAGGCGCCCGGCCGCAGTGTATCTGCAGGGGCTGGAGAGATGCTGGATTCCGATCTTGGATGAACTACTATGGACTGAGTCTTCGACATGGCCGCCGTTTGGTCGACATTCTGGAGCGCCAAGCATCGCTGGGGGCAGGGCCTGTGCAGCGGAAGACAGGGCGCCACTGCTGTCTGCGTCGCAGCGTCCAAGGCAGGCTGCGCAAGGACAGATGCACACTACGACAGTGATCAGAGCACACCAGGGAGCCGGGTGCGGACTCGACGGCTCTGCAAGGACGTGCCTTGCACAGGTTGGGGCCGCTGCGGCTCAGTCTTCTGCTCAGTGGGCGCAATGGCGTGCGCCGCTGCCGCTGCATTGGCCGCTGGCTGCCTTCCAGCTGGCGCCGCTGCGGTGACGGGCTTCTCACGCGCTGCGGCCGACACAGCCTTTGCCGCAGCGTCTCTGGCGGACTGGTAGCTGCGTCCTGCTGCCCTGCTGGATGCGCCTCCCATAGCCACTGCTGTGCTGCTGTGCACGGCTGAGGCAACACAGGGCGGAGCAGGGCTGGAGGAGATGCAGACAAACAGTGTGTTTAGTTTTTGCCGACGCAAAATTGTGCGAATTGTTTCGAGAGCCTGACGTCAAAGAAGCTGCTTGCCAATCGGCTCTCTCGCATCAGATAAACCAACTCGCGTGGTGAGAATGAGATCGGATCGGGTCGACGCTCGTATTAGAGAAGTAAGCGTGGAGAAATTCGTTTAGGAAATCAAGTGTGCGAGATTGTCCGACAGCAGAGGAAGGAGAGAATGTAACTGCATTGCGCCACCACACCACGGCTGTTGCAGTATTGTTGCTGTTGCATTACTATGCACTAAGCGTCGAAACGAAATTAATAAACATATGAACGCGTCAGGATGGGGAGTACTGGTTCATTACAGAATGCCGCATGACTTGCGTGGCGGCTTTCAAGGTGAGCAGCTGTGCACACCCCGACTGACCTAGCATTGCAAGGACTTCCGCTGTCCAGCGCAGCGCTGGACGACCACCAGACCCTCATCCAAAACCCCCGGGTTTGCCCAATCGAACTGAACTCTACTCAGCGCGACGGACTCCAGAGACACCACCCAAGAGACAGCCTCAAACCAGGCAACTCCATGGGGACATCCAAACCCGCTAGCCGCACGACCCTGACAAGAAAGACGACTGCAGTTCTGTGCGAAAAATGATCGACCACTGAGGCCAAGAATTGAGCCGGCCCACCCAGCTATACATCATTGCCAATAGAACCAGTCTACGGCGGCGGACCCCGCCGCCTTGGGCGGCGGTAGGCCTCGGGTGCCACAAACCATCTAAGTTTAGGTATGCTGCCCTTCAGAACCCCCGATGTTAAGCCCGCAGCCGTGCATTGCAGCTGCTGCGGCGTACTGTCTAGTGTCTGCCGCTGCGGATCTCGACGCCCTGAACCCCCGATGCTGCTGCGTGGTTGCCCGCTGGGTCAACAAAACCTGCAGCCGCGCCATCATCGCTTCTTGCTGCCACTGGCGAGATTGTGCTCCGCCACCATGCGGTCCAGCTCCGGGCCGCCACCCACTTTCTCAAGCTCCTGCGCATGTGTGCAGGGACAGCACGTCAGAATACGACATGTGGTTGTCGCCTTGTCGGCAGCCAAACGAGTGCTGCGACCTCCGTTCCGCCACATCTGTGGGTTTCAACAAGACAGCACGAGACTCTATTAGATGGACTCAACTTCAGTGGGAAGTTGAAAGCAGCTTGTGCGTGGGGACATGCGACCGGGATGGTAGGATGTTGGACTTACCATGGGGCCGAGGAAGAGGCCCCACGGCACACCATCGTACTTCTCCGAGTGGTGCAGCTTGTGCGCAATTGCGACGCGTTTCAGGTATGGCACCTGCCACAGCAACAGAAAACGGATCACTCAGGGTGACACCACAGGAGAGGTCCACTTGCAACCACACCGAAGGGTATATGACCCAATTCCTCTGTGTGCCGCAGGGTGTGCCGACACTGTCCCGGGGCGAGCCTTGATGTGCACGAACGCCGCGGTAGCTGCAGCAGTGCCGCGATGATCCAGCCGCCGCGCTGACAGTGACAGCAGAGGCGCCCTGCTTGGGGTCATGCTGCGGCAGGAGGCTGGACCATGGCTCGACAGGAGGAGCCGCGCGCACCTCTGCGATGGGGCCAACGGGAAAACGGCGGTGCACCAGGCCATCATGGATGAACATGTAGCTGATGCCGAACAGTGTGATGCCCAGTCCCGCGCCAAAGCACAGGCCTGCAGCCAGCATGTCCGGGTTATTGGGCGTCAGACTCGAGGTGTGGGTATCAGGACAGATGTGGAACTAGACGACGTCGTACACATGCGGCCGAGTGTGCGCATCTCGCAGGGTATCCACTCATGCTGTGCTGCAGCGGGTTTGCTTCCCGCTGTGGGAGTCACACCCTCTAAAGCCGCACATGGGCACACAACTCGGGGTCCACCAGGCACAGACTGTGAGGCCGTGGTATGAGCTGTCAGAAGGAACGGGATGTGACGGGCGACTGGTGCGCGGCCTCACCGCCGCCGACGTTGGGCGTCAAGAAGCCGTAGAGGCACAGCGCCATGGCGGGCACCGCGTTGACGATGGCAAACACATCATTGTCCTCGAAAGGCCCGGTGCGCGGCACATGGTGGCTCTTGTGCAGCTTCCACCCGGGCTCGTAGTCGTGCCACAGCGCCTTGTGGGCGAACTGCGCCCACAGCTCCATGCCGATCTGCAGGCGGAGGCAACGGAGTGTTGAGTCGGATGCTGATGCGGCAGCAGTGCTGCGTTGACCATGGCAAGACCGCCCAGGTGTCCCGCAACCCTCCCTCTGAGCCCCTCGTCACTGGGCGGGGCCGGCTGCAATGCACATTGCAGTTGCAGAGACAGGCGGAGATCTCCACTGCCACGCAACGCCTACTGGACACGCCCCAGACACTTAGTGCATTATCAACACTGCACTTGAGCCTGTGTGCTCGCTGTTGCACTTGCGCGAACGTTCGGGCACATCAGAGAAACAGAGCGCAGACAGTCGCACAGGCGAGGGCGGCTCACCGCGCCGCCGATGGTCAGCAACAGCGTTGCCGCCGCCTCCGCCCAGGGGAACTCGCCGCCGGACTGCATGTGCCAATGGAAGCGCAGGTACACAGCCGTCACAGCCAGGCTGATGACGCCCAGGCTGGCGGCTATGGCGGACACCTTGTACACCATCTGTTCCCTGCAAACACCCGGCAGAGCACTCTGTCAGCAGGGGCCGCCGATGGTCATGCCAGCCATCACACGCCTCGAGTTTGCAGGGGGCTGCACGGCAGTGCCGCAGCATGTTTTCTGCGAGTTTCAAACGACACCAATACAATGTGCATCTGGACACACGAGCTATCGCTGGTGACGATGTTGGCCAGTGGGATGACCAGTGATGGACTGGTGTCCGTGACGCACCGCTGTCGCGCCTCCTTGCGCTTCATGCGCTTCACAATATCGCCACTGACCCGCGGCTGCTTCGCGACGGCGCCAGAATCAGCGAGCGGCTGCAGCTGCAGCGACTGCGGCCGGGCTGCAGGCGTGGCCACTGGGGCAGCATTGTCGGCGGTGGCCTGCAGCTCCGGCGCGCTGGCGACCGTCTGCGCCGCTGAGCAGGATGTGTCGCGAGCCGCTTGGCACACTGCTCGGTGGGCCGCCGGCGCTGGTCGCCGGCAGCCCCGAGTCACGGCTGTGAAAGGACGAGGTGCAGCGCCAGTCAGTCCGAGCAGGAGCGCCGCTGCGGGCTGCGCAACTGCTTTGCAGTGTACAGAAGCCATGCTGGGGTCCGGCTACGGGTGCGTTCGGCGGCTGCGGGCCGCCGACCGGATGCTGCAGGTGCTGCAGCCGAGTGACTGGCGCAGGAGCGCTGGCAGCGTTAGCGCCGTGGCAGGTCACCCCAGGCCCCGTCGCGCTCTAGAAAGCATCAACAAGTCACACGGTGAGATCAACAGGCTGCGCTCCCAACAGCTGGCAGCGATCAGGCGCTGCGACACGACAACCACTGGCAGAAACTCGCCGGGCACGTGCAGCTCACGCTCAAATTCGCGTCCGTGCTCGGTGCTGTTCAGTATGCTTCGTCACAAGACTGCCGACGAGTGTTGTGCTCCAATTCCTGCAGTGCGCGGTGCGATCATCAAAAAGGGGGGCCACAGTGTGGCAGGTGCCCAAAAGCGCTCCGCTGGATCTGCCTTACCGAGATTCAGGCAGCGTGGGGCAATCCTCCTGCTTCCCGCGGGTTCGGGGTGCACAGGGTTTTAGTTTGATCACCTTCGGTGATTCAAACTTATGCACTCAAGTTTTCCTCCTGGCCGTGGTAAACCCTAAGAGTCGTCGACGGGAAACCTCTTACGCCTGCTGCCGGTGTCAGTCTGCGTCTTCGGGTCTTCCGTGGTCCGTCAGCTGTTGCTTGGGTCAGTTGCAGAGCTTTGCGTGAGGCAGCCGCCTCGCGCTGCGGCCGGCCGTGCGAACGGCGCCCCGGCAGCCGGCGTTGTAAGATTTGGCGAGTTGATGTAAGAATCGTTTCCGCGCCCTTAGTACGATTTTCCATAGAACGGGGAAGCACACCCGTCCTATGAAACCCACCTGATAACGAGGGTGGTACTTGCGATTGCCAGACGCAGACTGTGATTCGGAAGCCTCCCGGCTGCAGAGCGGTCCGCTGGCAGGTTGCACGGCTGCTGCAGCTGGCAGCCGCTGCGCGCTGTGGCAGGTTGCAGAAGGGGCGTTTCGGAGGGATCAACGACGGGGGAAAAATTTGGACTTTTATCCCCAACGGCTGTGCCTGGATGGGGATGCTTGGCAGCCGACCTGGAAATCGCACCTGCTTGTTCCAGCACATGTCAGAAATGCTTCTGCAGTGATGTGCGAGTGCTTTCGGCGTGGAAACTTCACGTCGCGCCGACTCGCATGCGCATTTTCATATTTTCCCTCACCCCGAGCCGTGAGTGTCCTGGAGCGTGCTGATTTGCTGTCTGTATGAGCCCTGCGACCGTGACAGCACGAGCATGCCATGCCAGCTGCTGCATGCTGCCATGCGTCGTTTTGCTGCGGCCGTTTCGCTACAGGGTGCTGCCGTTCCTCGGCCGCCCCTATTAGCGACCTGGCTGCCCCCCTTTCGGCTGGCCCCTCCCGATCAAACTCGCGTCTCGCCCCCGGCGAGCGCCCATTGTTGGATTTCCAGCGAATTCAAAACTTATTGAATTGATACTTGTATAGCTCTGCAACACGATGGTGTAGGCACGTCAGACGGGAATGGCGTCGTAGACACGATCGCACGCGCACAAGATATCCACTCCATTTGGTCCAACAACTTGCAGTGGGCCGCCAATCGACCGCAGTGCAGTGTTGTTTAGCAGCGGCAACTGGCACAAACACGAGGAAGCTCACTCCCCCCCATAACAGCCTCGAGTCAGCCTCAGGATCAGCTACATGGGACCGAGAAGGCGTCGCCGCAATGAGCTGGCAGAGCTTGCGATGCCGTATCTCGCGGACCCTGTCCGGATGCGCCGAAGCACCCTACGGCCTGCTTTGAAGCCGCTGGCACATGGCGTCTCCCCCAATCGCGGCGGCCGCCGCGCGCCGCATCCGCCAACATCCGCACCGCTGCAGCAAGGGCTGCCCCATCTGCGGGTGGCCGCAGCAGGTGAGAAGCCGGAGCTGCAGACACTGCCGTGCTGTCCTGGCGCATGCATCCGCGCAACCGCTCGCGCCTGGAGCCCCACATGCGTCGCGGGCCGCATCGAAGCTCCCTGAGCTCCGTGCCAGCCACAAGCCGCCAGGCACCACCGCCTGCCGCCGGCGCCAGCGCTGGGGCCGACACCGCTGCGCATTGCCGTGCACTCGGCGCCGCCGCTGCTGCCAATAGGCCGGCGGCCTCCTGCCGCCGCACCCCTCTGCCGCAGCCTCCGCTCCAAGCCGCGTCGGGCCGCCGTCACTGCTCCGACTTCTGCCCCGCATGCTCGATCTTGACCTCGGAGGTGCGCTTCTCCTCCAGCTCAGCCTTCTTCGAGGCAAGGCGCTCCCGCAACGAAGTCAACACCCTACGGCACAAGCAAAATTCCGATGGGATTGGGGCTGCGCACGCTCACGACAGCTTCGCCATGCACCGCCACAGCCTGTTGCCCTGCACGATGGCAGCGCTCTGCTGCCTGGTCGCCAGCGCCGCCCAATTGATGCCAGATGTGGAGTAGAGAAGCACATTACACTCGAGCACGTCGGTGATGACGACCTGGCAGATGTCCCAGAGCGCGGCTGCCGGCAGCCGCCGACTGCCGTGCCTGAAGCCTGGGCGATCAGGCTGCGGCACAGGGCCTTACCAGCTGCCGAGGCGTCACATTCACCGGTCGATCGCGAAAGTGTCTGCAGGCGCTGCCACCGGCCTCTGCTTGCGCTGGGACGCCCAGGTAGAAACTTTTCGAATCGACAGGATCCAGAAGCAACGGAAAGCGCCCACCTGTGCGCGACCACCACAGGCGCCGCGCCGCGGGCCTCATCGCCGCCGGGGTGCGCCAGCGGCACCCTCAGGTCGGCGATGGAGTAGTGGCGGCTGCGCGCCTCCAGCAGGTCGGACAGCTTGGCGACTGTGGCCTGGTACTCGTCCTCCTCCTTCTCAGCCTGTGTCATTCAAAGTGAACAGTTGCCATTTGTGCACATTCTTTATGTGCTTGAATGAAAGCTGATTCCGCAATTCGCATGATTCCCGCCTTGCTGCCAGAAGCTTGGCAGAGCAGAGGATCTGCTGACACCAGCTGATCAGATCTGCGGCCGTCGCCCTGCACTCGCCCTGCTCCTGCTCCGCCTGCAACGCGGCAGGTGTCTGGTTTTGCAAGTTGTTTTGGTTTCCATCGGCACTGGCGGACCCGACTTGGTGACCCCGTTTGGCAGCTGGACGCCAAGCTGGAGGGCCACCGCCTGGTCGTCAAACTCCCTGTACGCCTGCAAGCCTGAAGGCAGTCTTTTCGCTCTTGTCGCCAGCGGTGGCCGGTATGGTTGTGCTTCCTTCTTCCTGCATCTGGCCTCTAGCCTTCTCTGGTCTGCTCACGCCCGCAAGTCAGTGTGCCAGGCCGCCGCAGCCAGACTCCGGCAGGGCCAGCCGTGCAGTAAACCCTAAATCCTGAACCCTAAACCCAACGCACCTCTGTCTGCGCTACGAGTGGGCGGCTGGCGGTGCCGTCCGCCACGAGACGCGCCGCCAGCAGCGGCGGCGGCCCGTCCAGCCACACGCTGACGGCGTGGCTCATGTGCCCCCAGTTGGTGCGCTGCAGCACCGCGCCGCCGCCCGTCGCAACGATGCAGTCCCGGAACGGCGCAAGCTCCTGCGCAAGGCGGTGCACGTCCTGTTTCTGATTCCGAACGGCATGCAGTCGTCGGCGTTGGACTGCTGCGCCGCGCTGCCGTCCGTCGCCGCGAGCAGTCCCGGAGCGGCGCCAGGTGCTGACGCACAAAGCGGACAGGGGCGGCAAAAATGCTGACGGCAATTCGCTCTCGATCAAACCCCTTACTGGCACCTCTGCGCCGGGCAATGCGGCCAGGACAGCAGCACTGCGTGGCTTTGGCTCTCGAGGCAGGGCGAAATGCTGAGTCAAGCAGCAGCATATCAGCAACGCCTGGAGGGCGGATGGCGCGGCTGGGGTTCATCTCGCACCTGCAGAACGGCGGTCTCCACTTCCCGGAACGCCTCCTCGCCCTCGTCCTCGAAGATCTCCTGCACCGTCATGCGAGCATGCGCCTCCACCTGCAGGGCGAATGCGCTCTGGGCTCAGATCGGTCGCATCCTGTCCCACCATTTGGTGTCAAGCAGTATGCGGACAGCATTCACTATCTGCATCACACAGAGCCTCCGGACGATTCTGTTGACCGCGGCCCACGCGGAATGCCGGCCGTAGTGTGAACGGCCGGCGCGATGCTGGAGGCGAGCGCCGGCCTTGCCGCATCAGAGACGCCGCCATGCCCAGATGTGACGGCCGGGTGCAGCTCAGACGCACCAGTGAGTCCGAGTCGAAGAAGTAGTACCCCAGTGCAGCGGACAGCAGCTTGCCGATGGTGGACTTGCCGCTGCCCATCATGCCCACCAGGTAGATGCTGGTGCCGCCCAGCTGCTCCTTCACCTGAGCCGCCACCTCCTGCCACACCAGAAGGAAAGCGCAGATGCCTCAGGGTTGAGGACCGGAATTTGCTCAGGAGGATGCGCAGGATGCCGCTGCCTGTATCCTCGATCGCGGCCGCTGCTGCCTGCGCCGCCGCCCTCTCCCAGGGACGCGTGCCTACTACTGCCCACTGAGCCGTGTGGGAGCGGCAGAGCGCAGACATAAGCGCACAAGGTTGTGTGTGGTCCAGTGCGAGCGCGAGCGTCTTGGTTTCGACATGAGGTCTCAAGGAAGCGTAGGGGAAGCTTGAGGTGCAGCATGCGAGGACAACCGGCCGCACATACATGGAAGGGCGTGCCCAAACTGTATGTGTGCAAGGCATCTTCACCCTGATCTCGTCGGCCAGCTTGTCGTATTCTGCGTCCTCAAACTTGCTGTCGTCAGGCTGGCCGGCCGCCTGGCTGGGCTGCGCGCTGCATATGCTGCGGCGGCCGCCGGGCAGATTTCGCAAGCTCTGCCGCCGCTCCGCCGCAAGCGTGCATGCAGTCCGTGGCACTGCTACTCTCTGCTGCTGTGCAGCGAAGGGGCTGCTGCGAAGCCGCAGTGCCGGTGCAGGGGCCGCGGCTCTTGACGGCTGTGTGGATAGCACCTGTGCTGGGAGTCCCGAGCATAGCGCTGCCATGGTGGCGGTGCGTTCAGGTCGTGTGTTGTAATTGCAGGTGCGTTCCAGGCAACAATGGTAACTGTGTGATGTGCACAGCGGAAGCCACACTCTCGACCAAATGCAGGTGTCAGCTAAATTTCTGTGTTTCACATCAAGAGCAGCGGTGGCCTACGCCCGTGCAATGCAAAGTGTAAGCAATACAGATGGAATACGCGCGCCAGAATGCGCCTGCACCCCCAATCCATGTCGAGGGTACACCCGTCTACAACCTGTGACGACATGGTGCATCACGATTTGATCATGCATCAGCCCAATTGCTCGAACAAGCCCCAATATGTCTGGGCTCGCGTCATATCTCTCGACCTGGTCCGTGCAAGAGGAGGAACAGTAGCTTAGCAGGGAGGCTGCGACGGCGCCGCGACGGACAAGCGTAGCACGACAAGGTGAGACTCAAACCTCGCACGGGTGCTGTTTGTGCAGCTGAGATGCGAGGCTTGACAAGTACGCTGGCGTAGCGTCGCCTTCTGACAGCCGTGTTAAGCTCACCGCCAGGGACTGCGCTGTCGGCTGCGCCTGCTGCCCCTGCACCCCGCATATGTGCCGCCGGCGGATCATGCGCCAAGACGCTCAGAAGCCTCTGTCAGCATCAGATCATCCTTTGAGTAGTCAGAGAATTGCACCCGATACCGTTACTCATCAGGCAGCATCGTCAGCGGCCTCACGAGCGTGGCCGTATGGGTGCATCCCCTCCGATCTGAGCTGGTTTTCGGGCAGGGTTGTGTGTACTTCAAGAGCCGCATCTGCCAGAATTGTTTATTTCGCTCAATGCCCAATTGTCCGCTGCGACGCATGTTCGGCAAGCAGTCATGCTAGCGGTGTCAGCATCTCACATGCGCTGCTGCCGGGAGGGTGGCTGGACGGAATTTGCTAAACGTTGCAAACCCCTGCACCCCTCCGGATCTACGTGTGCAGGCCTTTCCGCCACCAGAGGCTAGCCGGCATGGTGGCGCTGGGCGTGCTTGCCTTGCTGGCAGCGGTGGCCCTGCTTGGCGGCGCGGCGCAAACCGTCGAGGCGGAGAAGCTGCTGCTGACATACCCCAACTCACGCACCCTGCTGGTGCGCATCCCACAAACCTTCTGCGGACAGCTGGAAGGGGTCGTAGCAACCTGAACAGCACAAGGTGGAGGCCTATGTGCTGCCTGCGCTGGCAGAGGTGCAGTGGGACAACAGCGCAGCATGGGCAATCTCTGGGTGCCTGCTTCGCGACTGCAATGGCTCCATGCTCCTGACGTTCCAGCGCGCGGCAGTGCGCACGCAAACATGCAGCACGCCACCGGCAGCATTGCCACGCTCCCCTTTGACTCCCACCCTGCAGCGTGCGACGGCGGGCCCGGGCCTGAAGGACGGCAAGCTCTTGGGCACCAGCATCAAGCTGCCGCCCGCCTACAGGGCGGGAAAGATCCTGTACACGGCCACGACGCCAGACGGCCTGGCGTTCACGGCGGGCGTGAACTTCGACCCGCCGCCGGGCACGGCCGCTGTGGGGCACTCCTTCCTGACGGTGACAAACACCAATGGCGCCAACCCCAAGGTAAGAGATTGAGTGGATGCTGCCGCTGCCGCTGCCATCGCAGCCGCGGCCGCTGCCGCCGCTGCCATCGCAGCCGCGGCCGCTGCCGCCCCTGCCGCCGCTGCCGCCGCTGCCGCTGCCGTGCCGTCATCAGAGGTCTAGGTGGACTACGACCGCAAGCCTTGCTACCCAAGCCCATCACCCGTTGCCGAAAGTGTTCCAGCCTAAAGCCATGTTGTACTGAACCTCAAGTGTCCACCCATGCTGCCGCAGGTCATCAAGACCTTCGAGCTGGCGAGCCTGCGCACTGGCATCCTCAAGGGCTGCCCCTTGGCAGCACAGGGCGACATCACCGCCGAGAAGATTGGTGCGCAGCAGCCTTTGCTTCACAGACTTGCCACACTGATGTGCACGCCCGCTTGCAGCGCCTGCAGCGCAGCAACTCTATGGGCCTGAGCGTACACACGGCATGTACCTGCGCTGTGTGCAACACCCGCGTCGGTGCAACACAGCTTACTGCCCGGCCTCCTGTCCCCAACAGGCGTGTCCCACCATGTGTTCGTTACCCTCACCTGCCTGGCCAAGTGCAAGGGCAAGCCCGACCGTAGCTACGTGCTGAAGTACAGTTACAGCTCCTCCAGCCAGAACCTCGCAGGTGACTCCGCACCAAAACCCAGTGCAACTTTTTGCCATGCTGTCAGAGAACTGGTGCCCGAATCCTAAGCCCCAGCCAGAACTTGGAGACCAGGCCAGCCTTGCAGAGATCTGACACGTTCCTGTGCGGGCACACAATTAATTGCTTATTTGCACCAGGCTGCCGGACGTGATCTGTTCTCTGAACGAAGGATCTCGGTGATGCAGGGCCGTCGACAGTCATCAAGTACCAAGTCTCATCGCAGGGGGTGCGTCACATTCATGTTGCTGCTGCTCAACGAGCTGCTCTCGCTGGCATGAGGTCACGACCAAGCAGGATTGTTCTGCAGCGATGTTCCCTGGACGTAAGACAGGAAGCACCACCCGTAGCAGTGGTGGCACACCCAATGCGGCCGGCCTTGAATGGCTGTCGCAAAAATAGCCGTGCGGCGTTGTAGGGTTCAGGGTGCAGCGCGAGCCTCTCTTCCCCCACCTCGCCCTGCAGTGTGCCGCCTCGGAGGCGTCGAAGCAGAAGCTCGTGCAGAAGCTGAAGTGTTTCGGCACCACGGACACGGCGCCCGGCGTCCTGTACGCGGTCATCGGCTCGGCCGCTGGCAGTGTCGCGGTGCGCGCCTGCTCCTTTTCTGTTACTCCTGCGCACAGCTTCTGCAGCGTGGGCCATGCCGGTCTGTCCGCCTGGCTGTGTCCGCTCGGTGTCGCTGAAGCAGCGGCTGGCGCTGCAGCCCCCTTTTTCCTCCCTGACAGCGCTGCCGTCGCCCAGCTCCAGCTGGTGTGATCACAAAAGTCGCTCTCGTCGCGCTGGCGGCCATAAACGCGCAAGGAGGAAGGCGCACTGTCCCTGTCGGGTCGATATTGGAGGGTTGGGTTGGAAGTCCCACCTTTCTGCTTCCTGTCTCGCAGCCGGCGCTCTTCAAGCTGGACAGCGCGAAGGTCAACCCGACAGGCGTCGCCGCCAAGGTGCCGTTCTACAGGAACGGCGGCCAGTGCAGCACAGCGGAGATCCGCAGCCCGGCGACCTTCTTCGCGCAGTGCCAGTCGGGCGAGAAGAACGTGGTGCGTGTGACGAGGCTGGCATGCATGCTGCTGCCTGGTCTCATGTGTCCGCCAAACATCAGGGTCTGAGCCGCGGTGGAGGTCTCGTCGCGCTGATGCTCGGCGCTCGGCCCCCGGACACCTCCCAGTCCTTCATCTTGATGACTGTCACACAGCTGATACGTGCATACCGTGCCAACCGCCTGTCTGCCTGCGCGCTTGCCTGAATGTGGTGGCTGTAACACTGGCTTCAGCTGCGCTCAACGAGCAGACCACCTGGCTGCGTTGCAGCCCTGCTGGACTCAGCGTCATTCGTTGTGGTCTACGTGCCGCGCCGCAGGTGGCCTATGTCAGCAAGGGCGCGGGCGCGAAGACGCTAGGCGGCAAGAGCACGCTCCTGAGCAGTGCTCGATACGGGCCCATGGCGATCGGCACTTCGTCCTCGGTGCTGTACTCCCTGAAGGTCACTAAATCTGGGACGTACGTTGCGGCGCACGCCAAGAGCGGCGCCACGGCGTCGCAGTTCACCAGCGCCTTCAGGGTGCCCGCCGGTGCCACGGACCTGGATGCGTTCTAGGATACATGTTGATAAGCTTGCGGGCTGCGGTGGTGCGCGCCGCAGCTGGGGTGCCACGGTCATGCCCGGGTGATTGGCCGGTCTGGCAACAGCGAGGCCAGCAGCATCAGCAGCAGTGATCGCGACTCAGAGAAGTGGCATACAGATTTTGTTTCCGGCGGCGTGTTGCCATCCGCCGGCCGCTCGTGATCTGCCAAATCATTGAGGTGAGGTCGTGGATTTTGATATTCGGATGGGACCTGACCAGCTAGAAAGCAGGTAGGTAGCCATGGTTTTGGCAGAGCTATAGCAGGCTGGGTGATGGTTTTTGACGCGCCAACCACCATACAAACACAGCACAGCGACCGTGATGTTTCGCGAGGAAAGCTAGTCAGGCTGTTATCTACAGCAGAACGGAGCATCTGTCTTGCAAGCTTGGCGCTTCAAGCTGCAACAGCATGCAGCGGCCTCCCAATATACTGCGCTGTCTGTTGCAATTTGGCTCCGCATGCTGTGCGGCTTCACCAGCGTACACTCCACCAGTTCGATACAGGGTGGTATGATCGCGTGCTGTGTCCTTGTCTGAGTTGAGACACAATTTCAAGACTGACTTCTGATCCTCACGTGCATGTATGTCTGCCCTGCCGTACGCTAACATGTCACACCATGGGACGCATCACGCGAGGGTGGATCGATCGATGAATTGGTCGATCTTTTAAGTGGGTCCAGATTAACAAGCTTCCTTCCGCCCAGACTTCTGCAAAGTAGTCTTGCCACGGCGACAGCAGTCGCAGTTCTGATTGCAAACTGCTTGCAGCCCTGGTCATGATTAGGCATTCATGATGCAGGCCTAGGTTTGGCAGCAGCAAGACTAACAAGCCCAGGCGCTGTCAGCTCAGTTGCGGAGGACCTACACGAATCAGCACCAATTCGCCGCAGTTCCCATCGCTGTGTCTGGCCTTGATACTGAGCAAACAGCACCAACGCGTGCAAGGCACAATGCAAGTCTGGCTGAACTTCATACTGAGGCTTCTGCTGCTGCCTGTGTTCCTGCTGAAATGTCTGCTGCAGCTTCCCTACAGCGTGGTGCGTGATGAGCCAGCAGCGCCAGCTGGGCAAGCCAAAATCAACGCTGCCGGGCCCATTGTCCAGGGCAGAGTTCGTGCCGCCAACGCCTTGGGGTAGGTTTACAGCCCTTGCATGAGCGCTTTGAAATTGACGTGCCTATGCCAGTGTGAATCAAGTCACCCAGTCAGTCACCAAGAAAATGGGTGGTCACAGCGGCAACGGCGGCAGCACTCGCTCATGTTGTCTTCGATCATCACCTTCTAAGTGACGACAGCGCCTAAGGGTGTAGCGAGGATTCCACACCGAATACTTACCCTTTTTTAAACGGGTGATCCTGCGTCTGGTTCTGTGGCGCATCAGGCTGGCGGGCTCAGCGATGCCATTCCGAGCCACGCTGACCAAGCCAGAGATCCAGATTGTCTGGCGCCGCCTGGTAGACACGTGGAACGAGTCGTTTTTGCTGTTCTACGATGCATTTGTGTACAACATCATCGTGGCCAACGCCAAGCTGCTCGGTGCCGGGCCGCTTTTGGTGACGCTCGAGGTGGTGCTGCAGTGGATCATCTCCAAGCTCATTGGTGGGTCCATCATCACGCAAAAGGTTTCAGAGATGCTAGCTTGCGCTGGCAACAGCAGCAACAGCTGCGCGTGCAATCTCCAGGCTGCAGACAAGCTGAGCTGAGCTGCTTCGTTGCTGCCTCAGCCCGGGCCGCAGGTGTTATATGTCAACATAATCTTGATAGACATTTGAGCACACGGGATCTGGACATGTCGAGCTACCACTAACACCCTTTGTTTCGAATCAGATGTCTACTTCAGCATCGGTTCATTGTGTCATGACTTCAGCGTAACGACGGCGTTGTTAGCTGTATATGTGCGGTACAGGCAAGTATGAACTGCTGGAGCCGGGGCCAGACGGCACGGTGGCGGTACCCTACTCGCTGATAAACTGCGTTGCGCCGAGCTTCCTGCTGCCGCACGGCTACGAAGACTTTTCTTTTGACCTCGAACCTACAAACCGCCAGGTGTGCAGCGTGCGGCTCAGATCAGCGCAATGAATTGCAAACACCGGCTTGTGCCGGTGCACATGCACGGTTCTCAGCTGTCACATACTACGCAGGTCACTGCACCCATAACTTCTGGATGGCTCGATGCCTTGCAGTCCGCGCCGCCCAACCTCTACGCGCACATGACACGACTCGCCCTTGTTGTGCAGGCCGCAAGAGTGCAAGAGGCCAAGTGCGCGCACCTGACCATCGTAGCTGCAAAGCTAGCATATGAGGACCCGCTGGTGATCCACGATGTTGTAGTCCGCCGCTGGCGCTTCACCTGGCACATGGACCAACAGGTGCCTTTCTGTTTCGATCCTGTTGACAAAGTCTGCAAATCGACCTCATGCGCTGTACTGGTCCCTCCAGTCCATGCATGTCATCCGATTACAGCGTCAGGCGAGCAGAGCGGCTCGTGCGAGGGCTGCTCAGCCGAGGCTGTGTCGTCAGCTTGAGTCCAGTGATGCATCTGGAGGCTTGCTATGCCAGGTAGTGGCGCTTCCTGCCGAATTCCATTGACCATGCTACTACGACTGATGGTGCCAGCTCGTTGAGAGGCTACACTTCACAAGTTCAGGATGGGCGAAGTCCCTCTGGACTAGACCTCTTCGTTGTGTTCATCAGGCCGACCACAATGCCACAGCAACGGTGCCAAATATCTACTGGTACACCTTCCACAATGCAGAAGCTGTAGTCATCTGTTTCAGGTGGACGGTTTGATAATGATAATGTTGCATGTGACATTCACAATGGTATTGAGAGGGCTGAAAACTGCCTATATCCTAGAGATGTCCTGCACCATGCGCTGGGACCTATCTGGCATGGGCTCATCAGCGCCGCGCCCTAGGGCAGGAGCAGCATCAGCAGCCGATCCAGGCCATGTCATGTACGGACAAGCGCCGCGAGTTAAACTTTTGTTTGTGATCGAATGCCGCACTGTGTATGCGCCAAATTCTGCCCATGCATGCAGTGCGCCTGAACCTTGGCTGCAACATCAGCAAAGATCCTGCATTTTGTGCACTCGCAGGGGCACCTCTCCGCTGAACCTGGTCAACTGGCAGACAAACATCAGGCTGCACAGGACAGCGCGTGATGGCATGGGCGAGGTACACGACGGCTTTTACGACGCACTGTTTGGCAATGCGCACAACAAGTGCTCGTTGCACGACGCCGTGCAGGGAGCGGCGACATTCGACGCCGACACCAGTGTGTTTGCAGATGCGGTTACAGCCCTGAACGAGGTGATGTGTTCCTGTGCTGCCACATTGCCATCGTCATGCATAGCTGCAGCGCCATTGCCCTTACCGGAATGCATGACCGCAGCTGCCACACAGTCCAGCTCAACCTAGCATGGCTTCAGTCTGATGCAGCGGGCATTGGTGTCATGCCATGTGTAAGCATAGCGTGCTGCTGTAGTTGCGCATGGCGTGCTTAAAATCCGATGAACCTGCTGAGACGGAGATGAAACAGGGAAGAACCTGCTGAAATTTACCCTTGCCATAATTGCTGTGCCACAGCCTGCGGTCGCCAAGCTGCGCATCTTCGTGTGCGGACACTCCCTTGGCGGTGCGCACTGCAGCAATCTGCCGGTCTGTCACTCGTTGACTCTGACTGTGCTCGGCATGCAAACAAAGGACGCTCAACCAGCCTGAGCGCCCTGCGGGAATGATGTCCGTCTTCTAGACACCAGTGTCTTCTGCCAGGCCAGGCATGCATTGGCACCATGGCCAGCCTGCTGGCGCCACCCAAACACTGCCTTTTTGCACATGCGCACAGTAGTTGCCGGATGTCGTTGTGGTGGACCTGCATCGGCAGCAGGGAAAGTTTCCCGGAGAAACAAAGGACACCTTTGGTTGCGGCAGGCTCCCTTGCTTCGGTCTTCTCCCTGGCGCTGGCCGTCCGTGAGCCGAAGACCGCGGCCAGACTGCACGGCATCTTCAGCGCGGGGCAGCCGCGCTGCGGCGATGTCGGCTACGCCACAGCGTTCGAGGACAAGTTTCCAATCATCGCCAGGTCGGCTGTCTCTGTGCATTGCGAGGTGCCGCAGAGCTTCTTGTTGTTGCAAAACATCAGCGTAGTTGAAGACAACTGCCATGGTTCAAAGGGCAAAACCTGATCTGTGTATCTCGGTATCTCCTGCATAGTGCGACACACCTGGCAAAGCGACTTTTGCTGCGCAGAGACTCGCGCTTTGCAGAGTGCTGCATGTTGGCCTGTTCCCAACTCCCACTTTTGCATGTGTGCGCTCGTCTGCATAGCTGCTGCGACACAGCAGCAGCCTTGCCAAGCGCCAGCCAGTGTCCCCACCCTTCATGACATGCTCTATCGTGATTACTGTCATCAGGCGGTACATGCACGCCGCCGACATTGTGCCAAAGGTCCCTGCTGGCGGGGGCTACCTGCACCACGGCGTCGCCCGCTCCGTCCCCTCCTTCGACCTGGCATCGGTGAGCAGCCGCGCCTAATGCGCTCGTCCCTCCAGGATAAGCGGGTTCCGTTTAGCGTTTGACGTTGCAGATCGAATGAGGCGTTAAGTTCTGGTGCGTTCTGAGCCAGGGCCATGATGCTGGTCTGGCTCTTCTTTCCGCAGCGCTACCTGCATTAGTGAGAAATTCTGCTACGTGCCCTCGCTCATCCACGTTGTGAGATTGCTGGCGCAGCGCTTGAGCTGCATGGTATTCAAACGAATCCCTGTCAGGGTTTGAACAACCGGCAGCAGAGAGACAAAGACGGTACATGGTGAAGGAGCTACAGCATTGGGACCATCTGACCACACGTTGTGATGAGCAGCTCAAATCTTTTTCGTTGACTGGCTGGGCTGCAGGCACGCGTCCTCAGGAATGCTGAAGAGGTCGAGTTGTGGAGATTGCGCAATGCGCGTCATGCGCCGCGAAATGGTCTCATGAAGCTCCTGCGCAGCCCGGTAACTTCTCCACGGATTGCAGCCACCTGCTCGCAGCCCAGATCACTCAGCAAACGGTCGCAAAGGAGTACAGCGCCACAAAAATAATCACTGTGCTCATCTGCGCAGCCGTGTCTCCTGAACCGTGGTTGAATTTGCTGCCCAAGAAATCTTGATTCGTGACGCCTTCAGAGAGTCTCCCATGCCAGAGACGCCCCCTGCACTGCTCTGTCAGCACGGGATTACTGTGGCGGTTGCAGCAATACGGACCGTCTCTACCCTGGATGACAGCAGCAACTTGAACTCTCGAGGAACAATCATACGGGCTTCGGGTCGTCCTGCCATGACCGCTGGTCCATGCCTGCAGCTGTCGTCGCTGGAGAGCTGGCTGCGCGTTTTCAGCCGGGTGGCGCTGTTGGCGGCGCCGGGCGTCTGCGACCACTTCCCCTGCGACTACGAAATAGCATTGCGCGATGCCGCGAACATGCCGCACGATGTTGCTGCGGCAACCGCACTTCTGGTGGCCTAGGGCGGGCCTACTGCTGCTTGCCACAGCGCAACGTCAAGGTAGGATTCGAGGAGCATGAACACATATGATGAACAAGCAAAAGCAACAGCAGCATCAGGGCATCGTTGCAAGCACAGCCTGAGACCTGCCTGGGCGGCAGCGTGTCATGATCGTCCATTATGATTGCCACTAACCCTGGGCAATGTGCATTGCGGCTTTTCGCCTTCAACGGCTGGAGCTCATCTGGCTGACCTTGACAGTCACCCGGGCAGGTCACAGCATATATCTGCTGCAATGGCGCAGCAAGTTAGTCGCGTTGCTGCTGGAATGCAGGTGTGCCTCCGTGTCTGGTGCTGTTGGTTGGATCTTTCAGCGGCCGCAATAATACTGCCCGCTGCGGCGGGTCAAACAGGGCACACGTGCGCTCATGTGTAGTTTGTCATCACTGCGTGGGGCATTTATTCCGGCATTACAGCTTATGCCAGCTGAAGTCCGTGCGGGCAGGTATCAAATATTTTGCTGATTGTACTAACCAATCGCTGCTTTACTGGGCCTCCACGATTCAGACCTCCTGTGGCGGCCATGCGCCACCCTAGCCTGCACCGCCGCTTGTGGGTATCATACCGTTTGGATATAACGAAGGAGTAGGTGTGGGATTCTGCGCAGCGCTGATGAGTGGCCAGCACACAGCAATACATGTTTTCCGGCGCAAAGATGGCCATATGCTGCGACTGCTGGTGTACCTTATTATTGCAGAGCTGGTGCACATCGTTATTGCAGAGAGTTTGACGATGTCGTTTCTTTTATTTGTACTCTAAGAGGGGTTGGGTTCAGCATGCCAAAGCAAAATGATAACCGCGGCGCTCTATTGATTCGCTCCTGTCATGTCAGGCAATTCTTAATCATGATTGGCGGTGCCCGCAATTTGCCAAAGTCACACACTTGACAGTGCAACTGCTGCTTGTGTTTAGCAGTTCTTTGTATGGTCGACTCGATTGATCTAATTGCGATCAGCTCACCCAGCAGAATTTGCTCGCTGACAACATGATAGCTCCTGCGCTGACTGCTAGCGCCACCCGTGATACCGCCGCTGCCCCAGAGCAATGATGCATCTCCAGCTGCGCTGTATTTGCGTCCCCCGGCAAGACTGCCGCTGCAACACGCCGAATCCCGGAGCCTCGCTCCAAGCTTCTTTAACATTTCTCCGCAGCGAGACTTTCATCAGCATTGATGTGTTTCGTTCATGCATCAGCCGCAGGCAGGCCTGGCCATGCTTGCAGATCCAGCCTCGATCAAGCCACAATGTGGTGCACATGCGCTGCTTAGGGCTCATCTGCGCCCGGCCGCAGCGCTACGTACTGTTGGCCAGCGGCGCGGCATTTCGCTGCTGCCCTTGACTCCTGATACACCGTGCAGCAGTTGCCCCCCACACTTGCAGCACGGCATGACGTGCTCTGCTTGAGCTTTTGCATGCCGCTGGACCATCCCCACCGAAAGAGGAAATTTGAGTGGCATTTGACGACAAGCCACAGAAGCGTGAAATGGACTGCACCAGGTGGCTCAGTTGTCGATGGGGTTTTGATGGGGTGAAATGGGGTGGAAAACCATGACGCATGACCTGAAGCATCAGGTGATTTGTACTTGTGACACATGTGCCAGACTGTCGGTTGATGAATGGTTGCCCTCAATCCTCCAGTCACTTCTTTGTTGCTGGGCGCTGTAAACATCTTCAAGATAGACTGAAGTAAAGGTGGTTGGGGGCGGCAACACTGCTGCAGTGCCCAAGCAACCCATCTGCCGTCCTGATCGCAGCTGGTGCAGCGTGCGAGCCGAGCATCGCAGGGGGTGCTGGCGGTCGCTTGAACGAAGTGAAGAGCACCTGGATCGCAAAACTTGAAAGAACCTGCGGGTCGCTCGGCTCCCATCGCTACCCTCAGAATGGGCGCCTGGACCAACTTTGCAGTGCGCACGCTGCTGCAGCCCGTGTTCCTGGTCAAGGCGCTGGTGCAGCTGCCGGAGTCTTTCATCAATGAGGAGCCCAAGCGCAGCGCCGCGCCCGGCGCCAAGGCCAGCCTTGCCGCGGCGAGCGGCAAGTCCACCAATGGCAGGAAGCTTGCCGCCAGCAAGGCGCTCGCCGCCAGCGCATCAGGGTGAGAACGCAGCTCATGGGAGACCTCTTGATATTGAAAATTCGGGTATAACATGTCGTGCCGTGCGACCTGGTGGCATGTAAGGCAAGCAGGTCGCACTGCACAAGGCCGACCTCCTGCAACTCTGCAGCGGCAACTCCGCAGCGGCGGGTGAGCCCCCATCAGCAGGCGTTTGGACGCACAGACAGGGGCAACACAATTTCCTCTGTAACACTCTCGCACATCACCCGGCGCAGGTTTGCTGGCACGTCGGCGCCGCTGCGCGTGACGTTCCTTGGCAAGCCGGAGATTCAGCTTGTGTGGCGCCGCCTCATCGACATGCGCAACAGGTGCGAGCGCTGTGTGTTCTTGACTTGCTTGTGAGGCCCTTGAAGATGCAATGCCACTGGTCGGTTGCTGGTGCTACCACCAACAGGCCAAAGACATAAAAAGATGATGGCCACGAATGTGGCTGCAGCATTGAGGGGCCGCAGATGCTGATGCTGGTCCCGTCTTGTTGCCATCGCATCAACGGCACCAGGCGCTGACGCTTCGTGCAGGTCGCTGATGCTGCTGTACCAGGCCTTCGCCTACAACATCGTGGTGTCCGTCGTCAAGTTCCTCGGCGCTGGCGTCCTGTTGACGGCGCTGGAACCCGTCTTCCAGTTCATCCTGTCCCTTGTTATAGGTGCACACGCTTTTTCAATGTCCTCTCCCTGTGCCGTGCCACAGCAGGGTTCGATCCCTGCATTTTGGCGGGCAAGTCTCGGTAGCAAGCTTGCTTCGACATGCAGACATACTGTTTGAGGCGCGGTTTTAGTTTGCAGAGCGTTGCTTCCACCGGCCAAGGTCTGTGGCGCAGTCCCCCGCTGCTCAATGGGCATCAGTGGAGGCGAGGCTGTGCCGCACGCAATCCGTGTCAGAACAGATTGACGCAGCCACGTGCGGCTGGCTGGCACATGCGTACCCAACAACGTTGACATTGACTACGGTGACACACAGCTCCACACCATGCCCTCAACCTGGGGCTTTCGCATCCCTGTCGTGTGGACATGACTGTCCGCTATCTGATGCGCAGGCAAGTACAAGCTCGAGAAGCCAGAGGACGGCAAGACCGAGGTTCTATACTCGTTTGCCAACAGCGTCGACACAGAGTTCGGCCTGCCGAGGGACTATGCCGCCTTCCCTTTCGCCTCCCCCAGCACGCTGTCGCTGAAGGTGCGCGCCGCAGCTGTCTCTTGCATGATCTGCCTCTGCGGATCTGCTGCTCTGCAGGCCGAGCTGCTGCTTCCGCTACCTGATCAGAGGAGACCCGCACTGGATGCAGGAGGCGGAGCAAGCGTGCGTGCTGGCCTCTGATAATGGCAGCGTCGGCAGATAACGAGCTGTTCCTCGCAAACCTGCAGGATGCCAGGGTGGCTGAGGCCAAGCGTGGACATCTGGCGGCCATGGCGATCAAGTTGGCGTATGAGAACCCCCTCATCATCCGCGATGCCGTCACGCGCTGGGGTTTCACCTGGCTCGCCGACCAAAAGGTGATGGTTTTCGTGCTTAGCTCCCCTGCTGCTCGGGATAGTGCCCTGGCCCCACCGCAAGAGTGGGGATGCCGGCATCGCACACTCGTGTGAACCATGCAGCGCGGGGAAAAGCACTGACACCCCAAAGTTCCCTGGTCATCTTCAGGCGGACCACGGCTCCTCGACTGTACCAGAGACCTACTGGTATGCCTTCTACAGCAAGGACGCCGTCATCATCGCCTTCAGGCAGGGCCCCTCTCCAACGCCCCTCGGTGTTGTGGACTCTGCTGTGCAGACTTGAGGCTGCGTCATTGGGTGTAGCCTGCGCTGCATCTGGTGGTCTGAGAGCCCTTCTCGACTCCGGCCTGCACATCATCCTCCCACCCGCTTTCTCCCTGCATCAGCAGGCTGTCGTCGGTATTGCTTCCTGCGTGGCGGCCACAGCTTTCAGATTTGCATCCTGGAGACACTCCCCAAGACCCTGCCTGCCATTCTTCTCCAGAGCTCCGTGCTGTGCCGCCCGTAGGGGCACCTCGCCGCTCAACCTCATCAACTGGCAGACCGACATCGACCTGGGGCTCTCCGCCCAGCATGACATGGGCCGCGTGCACGACGGCTTCTACGACGCTCTCTTTGGCGAGGCTGCCAACGCATGTTCGCTGTGCGATGGCCACGCACATCAGGAGGTCACTACCGTGTTCGACGCCGCGGTCGCTGCCCTGACCGAGGTGCGCTGCCTACTCAGCCTTGGCTGCTCTTGGTGTCCACTGAAGCGAGTAAGGTACTGCGGCGGAAAGTGAATGTGATGCGGCAATGACGGCCAGCTCGAGCAACTTGACCTCTTGTGGGATGCTTTGCCGACTTATGCAGGCCCAGCATGACATTATGAAGGGTTGCAGCAGCACGTCATTTTTTTTTGTCGGGGTGGCCCCCACTGCCGTCACATTGATCTGCGGCTGATGTCGTGCATGCAGGCGAAGGTGCAGCGCAAGCGCATCTACATCTGCGGCCATTCCCTTGGCGGTGCGCGACACTCTTGTCGCTCGTGACTACTTTTAAAGGGTCTATATAAATCTGTCCTCACTGCCACAGCGCTACTAAACTGCCTCAGTGGCTCCAAGATGCTCGTGGCTTACTGCTCACCACAGCACTGTTCTTGCACGGAAGCCAGGTGCGGCATCTCACTGATGATTGGCGCAATTCTCGCCTGTCGACATGTGCTTCTCGCCTTCTTGACAATCCGGCTGCCGCATTGTAGCGCGAGATTCAAGATGGAAACCTGTTCCCCGAATGTCAAGAGCTTGCGTCACCTCCGCGCAGGTGCGCTAACATCGGTCTTCTCGCTGTCGCTGGCGGTCCGCAAGCCGGAGGCTGCCGCTCGTATCGCTGGGATCTACACTTTTGGCCAACCACGCACCGGGGACGACGACTACGCGGCCGCCTTCGATGACAAATTCCAGACCATCTGCAAGTGCGATCTGGGTTCGGACCTGTGATGCACGAAGCTGGCCATTTTGCTGCAGGGCAACACAGTCATGAGCGTTGTCGGATGCCTCAATACACGTGGACCTTCAGCAGCCGTGCATGGGGCACATTTCTGGAGATTGCCAATCCAGACCCAAAAAGATCATGTGTGCTGCCGCCCAACCTGTTGCAGCCGCTGCTGTGCACACACTGATGCTGCACAATCGCGATGGGTGACGCCCAGCGTGACTGCAGTTCAGCACGCTGTCTCAATCTTGACGCAGGGTTATACTTGACACACGGTACTCTTGGTGTCCCAGGCGCTATGTGCATGCGGCGGACATTGTGACCAAGGTCCCTGTCGGCCTGGGCTACCTGCACCACGGCGTGGAGCGTTTCGTCCCCTCCTTCGACATCGCCTCGGAAAAGGTGGGCCCGGTGCCTGACGGAATCGAATGGCAGCCTTTACGAGAGTTGGTGGCATGGTTGCGTGCCTGTCATGTCGGAGCGGGGAGATGCCAAGACCACCATTGTGCCGCCAGCCACCTGCGAGGCGGCAGGGGCATGCCGCAAAGTTGCAGGCCTGCCACGTACTGCCGCAGACCTGGCCTTTGGACCAGCCGCAGGCCCCGCAGCGGCTGCAGCGTCACTGGACCAAGTGCACTTGCTCGTCTTCCGCGGAGATGACCACCAGAACCACTTGGCCGGCTGCCTGTAAAATCTCCATCGACTCTGCGCAGGCGCGGGTGCTGGACAATGCTAACGCCGTGAGCGAGTGGGAGCAGCGGGAGGCACGTCATGCGCTGTGGTATGGCTTCCTCAAGCTGGTGTGGAGCCAGGTGCGGCCTGACGACAGTCTCCTGCTCGTGCCCGTGCTCTGCCCTGCCTTGACCGTCCCCCGCCCAAGTGCCCATGCCCTGCGCGGCCTGCGCTGTAGCTTGCTGCGCGCCCCCTTTCTCCCTTGTGGGCGCTGCTGCGCGGTATTCCAGCCAGGTCCAGGCAGGTGGAGTCCGCGCCGCACCGCCGCCGCCGCTGCTGCTCACACTCGGGGAAAGGGTCCAAGCTGAGAACAAGTTGAATTTTGATACGTCAAATTCAGAGCCCAATGTGCCGCAGGTGCACCCGCGCAACAGTGTGCGCTCAGCCATGCCGCCCTTTTCGTCCGGCAGCTGCAGGTTGATCGCAGTGCCGTAACTGTCTTGCAGCGACATGCTGACCACATTGACACGTCTGCGCTGCAGGTGCCGCCGAGGGAGAGTGTGCTGCGCACGCTGAGCCGCATCGCGCTGCTGCCGCTGCCGGGCCTGAGCGACCACTTCCCCGGCGACTACGAGACGCTGCTGCGCGAGAACGTGCAGCGCGTCATCGATACTCCTCTGGCGGCCTGAAAGGTGAGCTGGGATTGGTGTGCTGAGGTTGCATTTTTTCCGGGGCGCACTGGCAAAGACGCGCCAGGACACACAGGGTTGCCAGCGTGCAGCCGCAGAGGTTGTTTTCGAGCAGTCATCCGAACAGAGGCTATGCTCGAACTTGCTCCTCAATATGGGGCACTCTGCGATGGGCAGGGTGCAGCGATCCGAGAGGATATGGGCCATGCCATCACACCCGGCGGTCGCCAATGGCAAGGGCTGCCTGGCAAGCAGAGTCCGGATTGGAATATCAGAAGTGTTTGCATGTTCTGCAGAGTCGGTGGACATGCGCACAACACATACTCTTTTCTTGCATGACCAAAAAGCGGCTGCTCAAATTTGATATCCGAGGGTTACATGAATTTGAAATGTGGTCGTTGTACTGCAGACATGTGGCTTCTCTAATTTACGCAGACCTCCAGAGCTGGCATAAATGTGATGCAGCAGCCGTGTCGCAATTGCAGGCTAAAACATCAGGAAAGCAGTCGGGCGTTCCGGGCGCACCTGCATGCTGCATCGATGCTGGTGGGGACCGTACGAAAATCAGCTGCTGTTCGCCTGCGTTCAGTGAGCGAGGGTTCGACCCAGTTGGCCGTCAGCTCCAGGCGGCTGGTGCCATGTACTTCTCGAGCAATAGTCCAAGGCGAGGGCAGGGCGCATATTGCCACCGTATGCAGGGCCTTGCTCGACATGCGTTTGAAAGCCAGCTCCTGCTGCTCGCACCACTGTTTCGGGACGTCTACTTTCCTCTGCATTACTGCGGCTTCAGGCAGCACTGAGGTTGCAATAAGATGACATGTATTGTATGTGCTCATTTGGGCACGGGCACTTTGTGGTCTAGGGTTCAGGATCTAGGATCGAGTTTCTGCGACATTGCATTGATCGCTTCAGGCTGAAATATTTGGTATTTGGATGGGGACAAGAGGATGATTGGACATGACTGCAGGATTATGACTAGGTATGCCGCTGGCAGGTCTATGGTTGCGGCTTGTATACAACATCTGGTGACGAATTTGGCAGATACGTGTCAAAAGTGAAGTTGTTGGTCAGTGAGCCAGCATATGCTGCCTGTTACAGAAATTGAGAAAGCTGTACACGTGAAGAATTTGCCAGGATATGACTGTTCTCGTTTACTCCTCTGCATGTCTACGTTCGGTCGTGCTAGGAGGCATGCCAGAGACTGCTATGGTGAAGGCGGCAGAAAGTGAGCCACCGGCGTCATGCACAAGGACCCGACTCTAGCCAGAGCTTGTGTGTGCTGCATAAGAATGCGCCGCCGAGCGTCGCTGCATTTTCACTGGTCATCCCCGCTGTGAAGGTCTGGCCTGCCACGAGCTGCAGTGCCGGTGGCAGCAGGACGCGTTTTGCACACAGGCAAGATTGAGCATATGTCGAACGGAGGACAACTCGGGTAAGCCGCTACGAAAACTCTGCAGGTTTCCATTAGCATCACAAATTGTAAGGCATCGCACCTCAGTTCACCGCTGCCCATACCGCGCCCTTGAGCTGCATGCGGCAGCAGGCCGCCGGGCTGGTGACAGCATCCGGCGCCGTCGAATGCTCGATGTACAGCGTCCACTGCATCCGTCCCGGTCAACACCTGGCTCAGCAGCGGCTGCATTGTGCTCAGAGAGCACTCAGCCACTGCAGGACCAGGCAAGCTAGTGTATGCGACTGTCTGCTGCTGGCACTGCCGCTGCGGCAGCCTCATTGGCGCCTCCAGCAGCCGCCACGAATGTGGGAATGACGCCAAGCCCCGGTGCGGAGCGCGCGACGCTTCGATCGTTCTCCGGCTTCCAGGGAATCCTGGGGTGCAGCATGCACCTTTCTTGACTCAAAACGAATGTCTACCCGCGGTGGCCTCAGCATTCAGACCTGTGTCCGTCCCAGCGCCCTGGCCCGTGACTGCCAGGCTTGAGATGTCAGCAACCTGCGTAATGCGCCTATTGCTTCTCGTGACCTGTCCCGCAGAAATCAGGCTTAGGCGCAGGCTGCATGCTGTCGCTCAAGTGGGCTGGGTACACTACTTCGAAATCAGCGCACAGGTCATTGAAAGACTGGAAATGGTGCCAGCGGTCTTGTCAATGCCACTGTTGTCCTGTTGTCCTGTTGTTGGCTGTTGTTGTGCTGCACGTCTGCCACAACTATGAGAAATTGCGGTTAGGCGCTGACTGATATCTGAGGGTTTCACGCATTTGCCGCCTTCGAAGTAGCTGCAAGCCTAATTTGCATCGAGCTTGACGTTTGAAGCCAACGTTCTCCATACAGGCCCTGCAATCCCTACAAACTCAATTGAGCACGTGCAATGACATGACACTCGATATTACTGATAGCTTCATATCAGGGGACAGCAACGCCGCTCACCAGCTTGCACACATTCCTACTTGCAACAAAGTATTCAACTTCAGCAGCTGATAAGGATCCAAGCTGAGCGTTCCGCTGTCCAGGAACCCAAGTTTGGCGTCTCGTACAAGTCTGCTGAGATGCAGCAGACTCTGGGTGCGATCCGCACTGTTTTTCCACACCGGCAGTTTCCGTCTAAGTCTCAAATACGCCTTCTACCTACCATCACCCGACCACGGCACGTCAAGTTGCAGGTGATCACCTGATCTCGTTGTGTGGGCTGCCAAACCTGCCGGAACGCTTCAATTCACCAGCTGCAAACTCATATTTTGCAAGCAGCGGCGTTATTCACAGGCTTATAAACACGTGTACAGTGTCGACTGCTTGTTACGCAGGTGGTGCAGGCTGGATTCTATGGCGCAAAGGATGACAAGCCACCCTCGCGCCCAAATGATGGCCCCAATTGGCTCGACCAGGTGAACATTCATGCTGGCGCCAGCTGCTTGCTCAAGATCCAGCCATGCTGATTACCGCTGCAAAAAATTTGGCGCCAACGTTGCACAGGACCGTCGGTTCACGCATAGCCATGCGCCTCTCCTCCTGCTGTGCAGAAGACTGCGCCGCCTGCAGTGAGCGACATGGCCGCCGCCGGCGAGTCGGACATCTCGACTCGCACTGCGGCCAGCCTGCGCAACCTGTCGGTCTTCTCCTTCTGGACGCAGCTCAGCCTGAGCGTTGTCAGTGGCGTCATCCTGTTCTTCGCCATCCAGTCAGGCTCGGTAAGCTGAGTTTGAGAAGTGCGAGAAGCAGATGACACAGCGAGCCAGCGTGCAACACATGCGGCAAAGTACGTAATCAGTTGCCAAATGGTGTGACCCCCTTTAAGCATCTCTGCGGCAAGCGGCGGGCTACATCCAGTCGCACGAGGCTGCAGCCGTCTCGGCGGGCCTCCACTCATCGGCCGCTGCCGCAAGCAGCACACAAACGCACCGGACGACGCCTCTTATTGACCCCGCTGCAGGCGCCGGGCCGGGCGCCCAACGTCAGCGTCTACTTCACGCTCGTCGGCGTCGTCTTCAGCTTCGTGTCCACCTTCCTGGCACACGGCGCCCGCCGGTGAGGCCTGCGGTCCCGCGGCGCTGCCAGAAGCCCCTGTCTCCGTATTCCAGCGCGTCACGGCCGCCGCTGCACGCGGTCCCGCGATCGCCTGGCCGCAAGTTGCAGTGCGTGACGCAACCGTTGCAAGCAGCAGCGCCGCTCGCAGTGCGCGCCCCAAGGGCGGAAGTCCCTCACGGTCTGTGATTCGAGCGACAGCGACAGTGCGCTCCGCACGACAGGCGGGCGTGGGCGATTCTGGAGCGCGGCGACTCGGTTGCGACAGGCAAGGTGGTGTCCTCGCTGCTGCGCAACATCACCATCAACCTGTGGGGGCTGGGCGCCACCATCGTCGGCCTGCAGGTGGGCAGCCCTCCGCGCGGCTGACGCTCGATGTGACGGGCAGTCGGGTGCTCGCTGTAGACCCTGAGGTGCAGATCACCAACGGTCTGCAAGATCAGGTGCTCCAGCCCCTGCGATTTGCCGCGCCGAGCATCCCTCCCATGTCGGGTCACCTGCGGGTTTTGTCAGCAGCGCCTCCGAGCAGCTCCCTCTCGTGGCTGATGCAGTCCCAGTCTGACAAAGGCCATGCGGGAATTGCCATACCAACACGATGCGACCTGGGCCGCAGGCGACAGTGGGCACGCTGGTGGCCAAAACCCTGACAACGTCCACCTCCAACCCGTATGCCGCAAACCCTACAACTGTGCGTGGCGCACCCGCCGCCCTGGATGCATTCTCCATTCAGGTGCAACCTTCGTGCAGGAAACCTTCTGCACGCGCAGCGCTGTGCGGAGCTTCACATAAGCGCGGCCTGCACCATCCCACCTGCCATTTCCGGTCGACACTGAAAGTGCTCGAGTGACATTCTAAGAGTTGACCTGGCAGAACGCCTCATTTCCCATGCCTGTGATTGGTGCTGCCCAAATCCATCGATCCTGCACAAATTTCGGGTCATCGCTCCATACTGCGCAGGCGTCGACGAATACGGTGCTGGCACACTTTGCTTCCATCGTCTTTGCGAATTGGCTGCTCCGCATCCTCAACCGTGCCGCCGCCAAGGCCACTGCCTGATGCCAGGCAGCCATTAGGCGCGCGTAGTCAGCTGGTCACGATACGCTTTGCGAGTTCTCAGCCCGTTTCCATCACCCATGTTGCGCTTCCATAGAACGGCGTTGAGTTCAAGTTGTTCCCACACTAGTAGTCTACCGAGAGTAGTGTGTGAGCTTGGAAATTGATTATGACTCCATCTGGTAGGTGGTTTGGACTCTCCGACAACGCTCCAGCAAACGCCTGGAACACGGTCACACACATATAGCGACATCATTGTCAATGCAGAAGGGCCGCCGTTGACATGGCAAGGCCGTGCTATTTGACAGCACTGATGCTGTCCATTGCATCACCGGGGGTTGGGCCACGGCGCTTGAAGATACCTAATGATTATTGTTGTGGTGATTCATTGCATGCAATGAGTTGCTGCCCAGTAAGAATGCGATGACGTATTGCTTGGAAGGCTTACAACAGCTACGAAGCAGGTTTTGACGGAATTGGCTGCATTTCCTGATCAACGGGCGGCCGCCTAGTAGGAGGATACCAGGCGGCCGCCGTGCTGCGGCGGCGCCAGTACAACAATGGCGAATCTACAGGCGATGATCATCAAGGAGCATGAAGGAAGATGTGCTGCATGCGGCACAACGAAACGACGAACCCGACTGACAGGAACCACTCGAAATGGGTCGCAGCCTCGCTCTCTATTGAGGCCACCCTCAAAACACAGAACTCCCCGCACACGCGACCAGACCAGTTGTTCACGTTGACCCCACCACCGCAACCACTGAAGACGGCCGCAGCTTGTGCAACAACGTGTCTGAGCCCGGCAGCACCAACTCTGACGCAATGCCTGGCAACATTCTGGGCGGGCCGCACACTACCCAGCGGCAGGCATGAACTAACACACCTCCCAAACAACACTCTCAAGTCCAGTCTTGGCTCCGCGCCGACAACTAAGGGCTCCCATGAAACTTGCAAGCCCCACCAGAAATGCCCCGAAAAGTCGCTTTGTATCGGAGGTGCTCCGCAATCAGTACATATTGCGCAAGCCGAAAGCCTAGCAGAGAACACAGCTGCGGATGACGGCACTTGCATGAGCCGCCACCCGCACTAACCAACCGACCGCGCGTGCAGGCAGCTGCTGCGCCTTGCACCGCTCTTGACGGTTTAATGATAAATAGTTTGCATTATAGATCTTTGTAGCGGGATGACTGACCCGCAGATTCATTGTATCGCTGAAAGGTGTTATTTGTGAGTGGGAAGGATCCACCAACATCGAATCAGGTTAGTTCGATCGGCCGCTCCTGCAGGAATCCGGCTGGGCGCCACCGCCGAAAGCGGTGCCTGTGCGCCAGCGCCAGCAGTAATGACACGATGACGCTTGCGCCCAGCAGGCGATGGCTGCGCAACATCAGCGGAGGTTGCGGCGCATCGGTGGCGCTGACTGCTGCTGCCCCATGGTCGCCAGCTGGTGGCTACCGAGCTCCGGCTGCAGCTGCTGCAGGGTGTACCGTCCGCCGCCCGTCAGGCTGTACCGCTCTGGCGCCTGTTGGCTGGTGAGTTCCTCCGAGTCGCCAAAGCCCTGACGGCAGCCACAAGAGGGGTCAGGCGGGGCGGTGCTGGATTGGCCGGCGAATTGCGTTTTAGTGGGGTGTAGGTTTGCCGCCGACGCGGCGGCGACAAGGTGCAACGCTCGTCCGCGTCACTGCCTCCGCAGGGTCGCACACCAGCCACAAATCGACCGCTGCACATAATAACATGTGTACTTTCACAAGAGTAGCATCGCCCAGCTGGCAGCCGAGCACTACATAGGAGGCCGAGGCGCCGCCTTGCATCAGCTGACAACAGCATCTGCAGGACACTGCCCAGCACAGGACTTTTTGGCCTTTTGGCCAGCTTGACTTGTACGTCAACATGTGAAGCTGTACATTTTGGTACGACTGAGGTACAGCCCGATGCGCAACGTACGATCGTCAGTTGGGATGTGACGGCGATCAGTGCCGGATCTTGAATTACTCGCTAGGTTCCCCTCCTAGCCTCAGGGGCCCAGAGGCCTTTCAGGGGCCTTCTGCAGAGGGCCTTCTGCAGAGGCCCCTGTCGCCAAAGGGGCACAGAACAGAGCACGGCAGGCCTTGTACTATCAACACTGTGTGTGCCTAGCAACGCTCTCACCGTGCCAAAGCCCAGGGTCTTGCCGAAGCCCAGGTGCGTCTCGGCCTCGAAGCCGCAGTGCGACCAGGCGCCCGGCCGCTGCGCCGACGGCTCGCGGCGGGCATTGACCGGCGCCACCTCCAGGCCGGCGCCGGCGCCGAGCATGACGCTGGCCAGCGTGCCATCATTGGTGTCCCTGGACGAGTTCAGGAAACATGAATGCAAT
The DNA here is from genome assembly GCA_033439295.1 of Deuterostichococcus epilithicus. Classification (NCBI taxonomy): domain Eukaryota; kingdom Viridiplantae; phylum Chlorophyta; class Trebouxiophyceae; order Prasiolales; family Stichococcaceae; genus Deuterostichococcus; species Deuterostichococcus epilithicus. Next base: position 199,602 of record JAVTLE010000010.1, read on the forward strand.
GCAGAGCGGGCATCAATCTCCACCAAAGCGGCTGTTGCCCATCCGCCGTGGCGAGCGCACCGCACACAGGCGCACGCGCAGCAGATGAACGTGCAGCAGGTGCAGGATGCGAAGGTCGGCCGTTACGTCAATCAGGAGAGCAGGCCAGCGCCGTCAGCTTTGGAGGAGGCGCGGGCGCGGCAGCAGAATGCAGATCACAGAAAACCAGCTCACCAGCCGGGACTGAGCGTCATCTTGGCAAGCACCGCCTGTCCAAACGAGCCGGCAGTGGTCAGCGAGGACGGCGCGCTGAGGCGGCCGTATGCGGCCGCGGCCGCCACGGTGGCGGGCATGTGCTCTGAAGACGGCCGGAAGAAGGCCTGTGCCTGCGCCCGCTCCTGTGCGGGAGGCACAGGGCGCTGCATCAGGAGGCGACGACTGCCACGGGGCAAGGCCACAGGCTTGCGGGGCGCTGCCGCAGGAGGGATGGTTGCGTCCGGCCTGGCAGAGTGCCCGCATATGTTATATCAACTTGCCATCAATGCCGCAGTGGCAACAACAGCAGGAGGCTGGAGGCTCTGCAGCGCTCGCTTCCTGAAGCAGCACTGCACGCCTGAACCCAGGTGCAAACCCCACCTCGTGCGACATCTGGGGCCCCTCCTCAGCGATTGTCTGGCGGTAGCCGCCGCCGCCGCCGCCGTCGGGGGCACCGCCCCACAGCTCCTGCTGCACCACGGACGGCAGGCCGGCCAAGTGTCCGTGCGCCACCTGCGCGGCGCAGGCAGCGGTCAGGGCATCGGTTAGAAACCGCGCAGTTGTGGCAACCGCGGCAGCAGACGGCCCGCAGCGCGCGCCGCAGTGCGGCGTGACGTGGGCCCCCCAAAGGCGTGGACCCCACACACGAATCGTGCATACAGGGGATTTCAAACCCAACTGTGCCCCGACTCCCGCGTGGTCGCCGCACGGTGCAGGCCCCGGCGCACCATGGCGTCCAGGGAGTCGGCCAGGCGTGCGGTTGCGGAGTCCACCGAACCGACACGGAAGCCGCGGCCGTAGGAGTACTCCGGCCGCGTCGTGGCCTCCAGCCCGGCTCCCACCAGGCGCTGCGCCAGCCACAGCGGGTCCGGCGCCTGCAGGCCGCAAGGGACGCGGGGGAGCGTCAGAGGGCACCAAAGGCGGGAGGCGGAGCGCCGTCAAACTCCCTCCATGGAGCATGCCTAGGGCCGCCGTCACGCTGCAGCTGACAGCAGCAACAACATCACGAAGGGGGTTCCGAAGGAGAGGTTTCGTGGAGACGACCATGACAGCGACGCAGAGGGGAGGTCGGCGACCTGCACCGGCAATCCGCACCTGCTCGGCGAATGCGCGGGCCTCGTCGTCGCCGCCCAGCCCCAGGTCCGCCGGCCGCAGCTGGTCGCCGGCGGTCGCCGGCCGCTTGTTGCTGTTGAATAGCGGCAGCGAGTCAACGCGGGAGAAGCTGCTGGTGTTAGTGCAGTGGCGGCCCCCGCTGCTGCGGCACCCAGGCGGGACAGCAAGCGTCAGGCTGCTGGGTCGAGACAAGGTGCTTTGCCCTCGCTTTTGGCTACCCACAGCAGCCATCGCAGCAGCAACGGCAGCAGCAGCTGCTCCTACTTCTCGATGCCTGAGTTTGAGGGGGTTGCTGGCTAAGGCTGCAGAGAGAAGGCGGTGTGCGCAAGCCCCTTTGAGCCACCGGCGGCGCTGCGCACATCTGGCACCCCCCCGCGCCTGGCACGGCGCAGCCAGCAGGCCGGGATGTCGCTACGGAGCGACCGCCCAGCTTGTGTGCAGAGCATTGACGCACCTGCTGGCGCTGGCGTCGGAGCCGTCGCGCGAGTCCAGTGAAGGGCGCTTCAGCTGGGTGCCGGCCACCATCTGCGAGTCGATCGACAGCCGCTTGAGTGGGTTGTGCTGGCGCACGAACTCCTGTGGGTGAAGACAGATGGACTGTTAGTGTGGGATTCGACGAACGCTTGCACCGCACGAGGGCACAGGCATGTACCAACACGACGATGATTGTGTCGGTGGGGTGTGTGAGTCCACAGTTTCTGTTGTGTGGGAGATGGGCCCCAAGTCCACGAGCTAGATGATAGACTAAGACGACCGGAGACCGCTTCAAAATCGCTGCCAAGAATAGGACGAACGCACCATGGGCGTGGCTGCGCGGCTTTGCAGGAGCTCGGACACGTTGCAGCTGTTGTGCTGGAAGAGGTCGTCGCCGCCGCCGCCGCCGGCGTAGGATGCGCCGCTGACGGACGACCCCAGCCCATTGCTGCGCTGCATGGGGAGGAAGCCGCCCTGGCGGTGCCGCGGCTCGACCGCCGCGCCGCTCGCGATCCAGCAATGCTGCTCCTCTGCGGTGTGGCAGGCGTGACAAGGTGTCAGCAGCAGCAGCGCCGCATGGGGCAAGGCAGGGCGGGGGAGGGGGGTAGCTGTGCAGCCAGCCGTCTCTCAGAGGCGCAGATGGAGGGCGCTGACAGACTGCAGCCCCAGAGCATGCCGGGCAGCGGCTTGACAGCGGCCCCCAGGATCGTTCTCCAAGTCCGCCCGGAGAGGACGGCACAGCAGAGGCGCAACAAGGGAAGTGGTGGCGCACCTTCCCCAATCGCGGAGGCCCACACGCCCGTCTTGTCAGACTTTGATCGCAGAGTGCGCCGTGCCCGCGGCGGCCGCGCCGGCGAGCCTGACCCTGGCGAGATGCCGCCGATGATGGCGCCGCCAGGAGCTGCGATGCAGGATCCAGGTGGGATGTGTCACTCAGACGATGCAGTGATAGCGCCGCAGTCGTAGGCGCCGCGGCTGGGCGGCAGCGAGTGCAGGGCGGAATCAGATGCAAGGTTCAAGAGCCCTCCTGCGAGCCGGCTGGCCGGCCTGCGTCCTGGCAGCATTGCCCTCGGTGAGGCAGCGGGCGACCCCAGGGCCTCCGACCCCTCGGATGAAGCTTCTGAAAGGCAACTGCGCTGCGCAGCAATATCCCGCCTCATAAGCCAGCAGGGCTCCCCCTTGGACCCGATTGACCCAGGCGCACCTTGGATGGTGCCGCTCATGGCGGGCGGCGGACTTTCCCAGGGGCTGGCCTTCACCTCCACGCCCTGCTTTGCGCCCCCAAAGTCCACCGGATAACCCTGGAAAAGGAATGGAACAAGTGGGAAGCACTGATGAAGCCGGGTCCCGACAGGTAGGCCGGCGATGCCAGCCTTGGAGTCCGCCATCTAGCCCTTCAGCAGGGGTAGAGCAGATAGCCAGGCACTTCAGCGTCAAGGCCACCAGACTGCCCTGAACGAAAGAGGTTCCTGATCAAAGGAGCCGTGCCTGGCTGGCCTTTGGCTCTTGCAAGCGCCAGAACAAAAGGCATCATGGATAGGCCTAAGTGGGCGCAACGATGCAAGCATGTCAAGCATCAATACCACCGCGTTCGAAGCACGCGCATCCACGATCGAGTATCAGCTCCCTGCAGGGTGCCGCACCTGGTGGTCGTCGTAACTAGGCATTGGGATGGACGGCATGCCCGCAAAGCTGGTGACCGCGTCCGCCATCTCCGCATCGCCGCCTGCGTCCTGCTGCTGGCGGTGCTCCTGTGGCGGCAGCTCGTCTGCTACCGCGGTGTCAGGCCGACGGCGGCTGCCAATGGTCCATTTCTCGCGCTGCCGTGTGTTGTGAGCCTCGAGCCGCTCCCGGCAGCTCCTGCGATTGGGCATGGGTGTGGAAGTTGGCTGTTGTTCTCGCTTCAGTGCCCGCCCTGTGGCAGGCAGGAGCGTAGATCGGGTCGCTGTTTATCTGCCACTTTCGGCAGCTGCAGATAGGCCCCGCAGCCACGAGGACAGCGACCATGCGCACGTGGTTAATCGCATTGCTACTGTCCCGTGACAGCTGCAGCAGCTGTGGTTGGCGTCGCCGCCCGCCTTGCCGCAGCCTCCACTGCATGCACCTGAGGCCGGCGACGGAGCCAGCACGCACCGCTTGTTGCCGTCGAAGGCGGCTAGCACATGGAAGCCGCAGCACTGCTGGCAGAACCGCCGAGGCTCGCCATCCAGGAGCACTTGCAGCTCCCGCGCATGCGTCTGGCAGCAGCGCGAGCGCCGGTAGAACTTCTTCTCCCGCATCAGGCATGCGTTGCAGCCGTCCACCTGCGGGGCTGTCAAAGGCTCAGAGCCGTGCAGCAAAGTGGCCGCAGGATGCAGCATTGGCTGCTGCCACATGTACGCCAGGGGGAGCTGCCTCGCCCACGCCGTGAACTCGGCCGGAAAGCGGCGCGCCGTGTCGGCCCGAGCCAGAGTAGAGCTGCTGATACACATCTCTGTCGTCACGACGCATTGGAACGTACCTTGGCAGCGACATGCGAAGCTGGCCAGCTGACACACTGGAGAGTACAAGCACGCTGCTCGGCTATACACGGCATCGCTGCGACCGCTTAAGCTCGGAGCAAGGACGCAGGGCAAGGACGGCAGACCGTCTCTTGGCTGAGAGTGGTCCGCTTCGTCATCGATGCGGGAAACAGTCGGCATCGGCAGTGCAGTCGGACCGGGCTCTGCCTCCGGCAGCCAGGCAAACAAGGGCTCGCTGAAAGCGCGAAAGACGCAGGTGCACAGCAGCCCACGTGTTGCTCGCCCGTGTCTCTTTTATCAGGATATCAGGAGCGCGACGACAGCGCGCGATTGACTACTTCACGGCGCTGACACGCCGCCCGACGAGCAGGGCGGGATTGGACAAGTGGCACTCACCCGGCATCGCCGCACGCCCTTGCTGCTCTGGGTCACGGTGCGAGCTCCGCCGCTGTCCTCGCTGTCTGTCATGGCTCGACCGCTGCAAAGTGGTCCTTTCCGCTGATGCACGCGCTGGGGCGAAAGTCGCGGCAGTGAAAGCTGCCTCGGCCAGCGCTCCGCGCGTGAAAGGACGTCCTGACCGGCTGCTGGGCGCCGTGAGCGTGCGACAGTCTGCTTCGACCCGTGGCGCCGCCTGCGGAGAGAACTGACTTTATATATGATGTAGCAGATGAATCGGACAAGTGAGCTGAGCGTGTGAGACGGGCGCTGAAAGCTGAGCTGGTGGTCCTTTCGGGCTGATCTTGACGCAAAGCTGGAGCTGGAGCCGGGCCGGTACAGAGATCTTCGGGGAGCGGAGGGGATGCGTCATCTAGGGCTTGCGCGGGTGTTGATGGGTATGTGCCCCCTTGGGGCTGCTGACTGCGTCCATCTTCGATACCAGTCACACCTGGCCCTGCACAATGCACCTCTGCTCAAGGCCGGACACACGAACGGATCGCTGCAAGCTTGGAGCCGGGCGTCCCGTTGTCGCCTGGTCATCCGAGTGTGTTGTACCGACGTGCGTGAACGTCGCAAGCACCGTCACACATTTGCCTTGTATCCACATCGCTTCCTGTTCCGTCGCCGCTACTCTCCGCAATTTCACAAGGAGGCCAGATGCGCATGAACAAAGTAGTCGCGCAACAGGTGCTGACAGCCTGCGTTGACGGCACCACGCAGCCAGCACTACGCTGACTCCGAGATGGCCGCCGGGCCCCACATGTAGTGGCGGGCTTACACAGCGTTACGGGAGAACAGAGAACATACATTCCGATATCGCGGATCCCAGCATCGTCCGGCGTCGTCGCTGGTAGACGGTCAGAAAGATCGCCGGTTCCTCGTCACAGCCGCACTTGCATGCCCAGCTTTTAGCTAATATGTTTCCTCTTATTCAGCTAGCGGTCGCCTGGCGGGCAAATGGCGTTACGCCCCAGAAGATAGATTGCACGAGTGACAGGCGTACCAAAACGTTTCAGCAGCGCTGCAGGCCGGCTTGGAGAGGCTGGGGGTGAGCGCAAGCTTCGGCTCCTCGGCTATGACGTGCTACCACTGCTCCGCTGAGTCCACGGGTGTATCTGTCGGGTGCTGCGCTCGTCACGTCTGATGTGGAGAGGCGACGCCGGCAAATATTGTCGTCGCCAACTGGTTGATCCAGGCTGCCTCGTTCGGCAGACTTGCCAATCGTTGAGAGGTTGCACGAAGAGCACTTTCCAAGAGCAACAACAATTTTTGCCGTGAGAATGCACTGGTGGCCCGGAGCGCTTTCCTTTGGTGTCCTCAGCGCAGATTCTGTGTCGGGATCCCCCACCCGACGTCACATCTGATCGCAATCCCCCATGTTACAATGTTATGACGAGGCATCGTTTTTATCATTCTCGCCACGCCTGGAAGCAAGGGTGCAACATTTTCCGTTGAGAACCGCAGACTTAACCAGCTCTCTCCGGCCGTGGCGGGCTGGTACTGTACGTGCTGAAGTGCAGGTACTTGGGCCTGCTGCTGATGACACATTGCTGACATACAGCTGACACACACTATCAACATTCCGTCAATGACTCACCCAGGACAGGTTGATGACATTAGGTACAGAAGTCCGCCAAAGCAGCACGGCTTCCTGACGGTGCGCACTTCTGTGCGGCATCGAAGCCAGGGGAGCCAATGACCAGCGGCAACACCGAAAGCACGGCCCGACCTGCAGTCAACTGTCACCACCGACTGCCAGTGCAACACGCGTGGAAATGAGGACACATGTACGTCTCTCGCCCACTGCAGCAGGCTCGTTTATGGCAGCCGCGGCACGACTGCCATGGCTGCGGCGCCGCAGGCAATCCACTGGTTGTAGATTCCGTCACTGACTGGTCACCAACAGTGACCTTACTCATGAAGCTCTTCTGCTATCGGTGCTGCTCCAACATCATTCTCCGTGCCATCCCCGATTGCTCGGGCCTGTGCAGTAGTATTCGAGGAAAATCGAGTCACGATACTTTTGGTACCTTGCTGTGCCCATCCAGTGTTGCTCACTCAAGCCCACAACGTCTGTAGCGGCTGCCCTGCGGCGGCCGCATGCAGAGCCGGTGCCGCCGCCGCAATGACGTCTGCCGCGACCTCGTCTGGCGGCCGCCCGGCGTCGATCACCCGCCATGTATCGTCCCGCAGCGCCTCGAACTGCCTCTGCACCTGCAACAAAACGCCGCCGACACGAGCATCAGCCTCATCAAAGCGCAGTCCCAGCACCTGGAGCATGCACACAACGCAGCACTTCTACCAGCGTTGCCTGCCCAGGCAGATGTGGCTGTTTCCGGCAGCGGCTGCTCCCGTGCCGGGCTCTAAGGCCCTGCGGATGTGGGCGGCCACTGCCTTTCTAGGCCCGCTTCCGACCAACCGAGCTGTTTGACCCGTTGCTGTGGGGTGCACAACATGCAGCAGCCGTCAGCACCGCACCTGCTGCGTGGCAAGCGGGGCTCTGGAGCGAGGGCGGCACACCACACACCACCACCACAGGCAAGCTGAACCCTTCCCTGCGCCAGCAGCTAGCAGCGTGGACCTGGCTGGGCCAGCTTGGCGGGAGGCACAGAGGAGCAGGTTCTGCGAGAGCCAGAAACAGCGCAACGCGAGGCCCCACCTGCTGCTGGAGCTCGCGCCGCTCATACCGCTCCTGTCCAAAGCCGCCGCGCTGCTCCGCGGCGTCCAGCGGCAGGCTGAGGTACAGCACCACATCCGGCGCCGGCAGCCCCCGGTCCGGCGCCTGCGGCAGGCGTGCCAGCCAAGAGTTGATGCGATTGTCACTGCCAGGCAACCTGCACAAGTCGCCCCGTTGCGGGCTCAGGCACAGCACCACGGTGGCTGCCGCCGCCGTCCGGCACATGCTGTCAGGGTCTGTGAGTGACTATACAGACCTCGCTGCAGGGCAGACGGGCAGCACAGCCAGGGCCAAAGCACAGCGCCACGTCTGCACCAACAGCCACCGGTCTGGCGCCTGCAGCACCAAGTTTGACCTGTGATGGATTCGAAGCGAACGCTGCAAGCCCACTTCGAGCTGGGCATGTTCGGCAGCCCAGCCGGCGGCGGCTCAGGTACAACACCATGTGCAGCGCCTAGCACAGTGCTCTACATGCAGTCTGTGCAGCGCAAGTTGCGTGACTCGTACGGCTCTGTGGCACTTGCAGGCCTTTCAGTCGGCAGCATCTTGTCATGGGCAGTGAAGCCATCCCACAGCTTCTTCTGCCACAGACTCTGCTGCGGGGCTGTTTCAGACTGTGCCCACAGGCACATGTGCAGAGCCACAAAGCCAGCCGGTGAAAGGTGCGTGCCTTGCACCACTGCAGGTCGAAAGCCGGGACGCCCTTGGCAGCTGTGAAGGCCGCGCCGGAAAACGCATACCGGTCCACCACCAGCGTCGTGCCGGCCGCCAGCGCATCAACCAGCCGCTGCCTGCGCGCCGGGAACCAGGTCGCTACCTGACGAGGCAGACCCTATTTGGCTCCTGTCACCGCCGCAGGCCTGGCAGTGAGCCCACGATGCGGCGGTGACTGCGCGTGGCGCAACTCCCTCCAGCCATTCGTGAAGCATGACCAACGGCCGGCAACACCTCTGAGCCATTGTATTGCCGGGCATCCAACATTCTGGCCGGTTCATACATGTACAGTTCAGTGCACCTCCAGCAGGGCGCAGCTCGACTGTTGATTCGTTGACTCTAGACCCATCGGCAAATATGATATTGACTTGTCAGCATGGTGGCTGGGCACACCGCCCGGAGCCCATCATGACGAAGTGGTCCACGAATTCCCTTGGCAAAACGGCCGGCGGGTAGCATTATGACTTCACGCTGATGATACTGTTGTGAGTCGATAACAAAGATGACAATGCGAGTCGGCACTCTCACCGTTTCTCCCAGCGGTTGGCTGAGAACAGGAGGTGGATGGTGCCATCGTCCAGCTCCGCATCGCTGGCAAGGTATGCATTGATCATCTGGCCAATGGCGGTTGTGCGGTCAGGGAAATTCCACAGCTCTGCCGGCACCTGGCAAGGGGAATCGGTCTGTTGATACCCGGAATGACACAGTCCGCTCCCTGCAGGGTTCATCCTTGTATGTCCATAGACAGCAGTACACCAGACATACTGATGCCGGTCACCTTGAACTGGACACGGCCAGCATGCCAAGCATGCACAACCGAACGGCTTGTGCATGCTGCCTGCTCTTCCGAGCTTACAGCTGTAAAGATGGGAGACTCCGGAAAGGCATTGGCGTACCCCACTCGTGGTCAGATGCTCCACCAAGCGTTTAGCCTGTGTACTCTTGCCGCAGCGGTCTATGCCCTCCAGCAGGATGAAGGCGCCGCGCGCCTTGGCGCCAGCCGCCGCCATGCTGTAACTGTGCGCACGAAGGCTGCGACTGGAGCCTGGTGCTGCCGCCGGCGCAGCTCCTGGCAGGGAGTGTCGCCACGTGCCACTGGCAAGCGATGAAATGTGCCGGCAGGCAGAGCAAGTTGGACTTGCTAGCTGAACCGGATTGTCAAGCCTCGTGGTTTCGGTTGCAGGGGTCAACCCTCGCGCTGCCACTGCAGGCAGTGCTGGTGCTGCCGCTCTGGCGCACGCCCGCTGCGTGACGCTTTGCACCGTGCTTGCGCCGAAACAACCAGCTGCGGAGCCCTGCACTGTCACAAGCAGCCGGGAAATGATTATCAGCGCCGTGCTGGGTCTCTACATAGGTTTCGACCAGCTTTCGACCAGCTTGCTGCTTTGCAGATCCCTATAGGTGAATTTTAGGCTGGCTGCAGCGAATACGATGCCCGCTCCCAATGAAACCTAATCCAAAGATGCCCACACTGATAGGCCGTACGAGACTAGAAAAGCAGCAATGCGCTTCCACTTTAGACTTGAACCGCATTCAAGTCGGAACGACATCCAGCAGCCCTGCAGCCTGGGTACTTCCTTGCAGATTGTGTTTTTTCCCAATAAATTTATGCCAATCTGATACAGCAGGACCTGAGGTTCACGAAGCTCGTTCTAGCATATCAGACATGCAGCTGTCACTGCTGCCGCCGGCGCCAGTGCGGCTGAGGGACATCCGTTCCGTTCCAGCGGCCACCCATTGGCCTCTTCAAGCAGTTCACGCACAGCGCCGGACCACGCGCGCTGCGGCCAGCCTCACAACTGCACCTTCTGTGAGTGTCGTTCTTGTGGTTGCTCGCGCAGGCTCTCGGGCGATCGTTGTATTTTCAGTGCATGTTGGCGGCGGCCGCAGAAAAGACAGGTCTCGGCTTGACGCCAATGCGAACGATGCTTGCAGCTGGGTACATGAATTTTGGTCACGTTTTCAGGCTCTGAAAATCAACCTGCATGTCGCAAATACAAATCAGTCGACAGCATGTGATGGCCCCGCTTAAGCGGAAGCCATAATCAGTGTTTTTGGTCAGTCTTTCCTCACATAGCTCGATGTTACGTGCTCACAACGGCCGATCGCACCCAAAAGCCTGCCAACTAACTTTCTGACCTGCTTGCTGCAGCCAGGGTTAGTCAAGACGGAGGTGGTCCCGCTACCGCTGTCCGAACTAACTGCCGTCGGCCCGCTTGATGGGTGAGCCGTGCAAGCTTGCTTGCTAGATGCCACGCTGTGAGGGCTGCTCATCGTCGCTGTGCCAGATTTCTGCTTGCGACGCAATGCTTTGGTGTTGTCTTGTCTTGGGTAGGCTGCCTCCACCTGCTGCTTGCCACTGGCGGCCCCACGACCTCGCGCAGCAGCTGCCAGGCGACGACCAGCCGATGCCAGGCCCGGCGGTGGTCCGACTAACATGCAGACTGTCTCCAAACATGCAGGCGGTATGCAGGCAAGGTGGCCGCGCTGCGGCCCATCTTCTCGGAGTTTGGCCTCATCCGCTTTCGTGTCATTGTGGAGATTCGGTGGCTGCAGGCGCTGTCCGCCATTCCCCAGGTAAGGTCCGAAGCGTAAAGTGAAATACCACGGACGTCTTGGCAGGCGCAGGCGTCACAGAAGAGAACAGGCTGACAGGTTGCCGCATCATGGGCAACCCGCATCCCGAGCCTGCCACTCAGCCACCGCTCAATACCCAGCCAGCATGGCGCAAATCCCTCCGCCTGTGCACAGGTCATGGCAGTGCCACCAGACAGCCGGAAGCTCAATGCGGTGCTGGAGGGGTTGCACCGCTGTGCATCTGTTAAGCTGCCAGGTGCTGGCGTGCAGCCGCCATCATTCGCCGACCAAGCCGTGCGCGCGCTCACCCGCACGCAGGTCCCTGAGGTGCCGGCATTCAGCCGGGAGGCCAACGCCGTGCTGGAGGAGCTCATCGCCAGCTTCGGCGTCGCGGACGCGCTGAAGGTGAAGCAGGTGGAGCGGACGACCAACCACGACGTGAAGGCGGTCGAGTACGTGCTGAAGGAGGCCTTTGCGCGCCACCCCGAGCTGGCCAAGGCGAGTCGCCACGTCATAGACAGGAAACAACGAGGCTCCACTGCCCGTCCCGTCTGCAGCGGCGTGAAACTCCCTGCTGCCTGTGCTCGATGCGTGGGGTCTGCTGGCCGGTGCAGTCTGCGGCCCCTGGTGCTGTGGTGTACACGTTCATGTCTATGTAAGACACAAACATACAGACGTCGAAACGTCAATTCATGCGTTTGTACGTCTGTCCTGCTGACCCACTCGTCATTCTGTGGTGCTGCCTCAGGTGCTGGAGTTCACCCACTTTGCGTGCACCAGCGAGGACATAAACAACCTGGCGCATGGCCTCGCGCTGGCGGAGGCGCGTGCGGCGCAACTCCTGCCCGCCATGGACACGGTCATCGCCGGTGAGACAACTCACCTTCCACAACGCTCTGGGGACTCCCCTTCCACCAGGCTTACAGATGCTGACAGGGAACAGCACAGGCGGAGGCGTGCACAGCGCGCTTGCTGCCCGCCATGAACGCGGTAATCGCAGGTGAGAACGCCGAGAACCTTTCAGGTCAAAGAACAGCTCTGTTGTGCGCATCCGTCTGTGCAGTCTGAACTTTCCAGTGGGCTCTGGCGTGGTCTGCCCACCTGCTGCCGTTCATGGATGCGGTCATCGGCGGTGGGTTTCGCGGTGTCTACTCTGCTTCACGATTGGTGTCGGTAGTAACGATCTGGTAGTCCCGACAGGCTGCAGCACCGAGCCGCCTCCTGCCCGCTGCGGACGCGCCTGCTGCAGACAGAGAGGCAGGTCTGCACGACTTGCAGCACCTCTTCTCGTACCACGGCAGACCCTAAACCCTAAACCCATATTATGCTCTGGCGTGCACGCGCCGGCAGCCGCAACACATCCAACTGCGACTCGTCGCACGGCCGCGAGCGCCGCTGCGTGCTGTGCATGCAGCTCTGGAAGGGCTGGCGGTGGAGTTTGCGGCCGACGCAATGCTGGCGCGCACGCACGGGCAGCCCGCCAGCCCCACCACAATGGGCAAGGAGCTGGCCAATGTGGCCTACCGCCTCGCGCGGCAGCGGCACCAGGTGATTCTATCTTCCTTTCCTATGCTTCCCTTTCCTTCCTTTCCCCCCACATTCCCCGGCTTCCGAGGCCGCCGGCACCGCCTGCGCCGGTGCAGCCTGCGGCGGTGTGTCACCCCTCGCGGGCGCCGCCGCCCCTGCCACTGCTTCGTCGCTCTTACCGCAGGAGTTTGGGATCTCGCCCTGGCTCAGCGCCAGCGCAAGACCCGATCCATCCGCAACCTCGCTGCTGGCCGCCTGCATGTGGCTGCGGCGCCCATCCTGGGCATGGGCACGGGCACAGCTGGCAAATGCAATATGCACACGGCCTCGCGACTTCTTGTTGCGAATTCTCCTCTTCGTGTGACACGGGACCTCATACCATTTTCGTGAAGCTGTGACTGGCATGCACAGGCGGCAGGGGTGCCCGTTTGGGCACAGATCGCAGCACGGTGGGGAACACGCAGAGCGCACACGGCATCACAGCTTCTGGCGCGGCCCGCATCCTGATTCTCCGGGTCGACTGACCCACGCACACAGGTGGCGGCGGCGCCCATTCTGGGCAAGATCGCGGGCGCGGTGGGCAACTACAATGCCCACATGGTGGCGTACCCGGACGTGGACTGGGTGGGAGTCGCGCGCGACTTTGTGGCGCGGCTGGGCCTGGAGTGGAACCCGCTGGTGACACAGGTGTGCGCGCACTTCTCGGCTCGGGGATTTGAAGGTCTGTTCTTGCTTTACAAAAGGCCAGCAAGCCTGTTGCACGGATGGGCCTGCAATAGGATCCGCTCGTCATGCGGAGCGCGAGCTTCCTGGCTCGGGCTGGAGTCGCAAGCCGGGTAAGTGGAGCAGGGCAGCAGCGGCTGTTGTGAAGCCTGCGCCTCTTGCGCACACAGATCTTCAACCGGCTGTGCACGACTGCAGCTTCCCCTATGGGAACCCGGGGACCTGTCCTGCCCGAGGACCTCCTGCGCTAGATCCCCCAAACCCTAAACCCTAAACCCTTAACCAGGCCGCGCCGGTGCACGCTGAATGCGCAAAACACCCGTCTGACTGGACTGACGGCTTCGCTCTCATGTGCCGGCCGCCAGATCGAGCCGCACGACTGCATCGCGGAGCTCTTTGCGCCCATCGCGCGCTTCAACACCATCCTCATCGACTTTGACAGGCGCGCTGCCTCGCCCCTTTATTTCGCACCGAAACCCCTGCAACACTCCCGCTTGGACCCCAGTTTGTTGGGTTCCTGCCTCGTGTGCTGTGACTCGGTGCTGTCGACTCTGTGCAATGCAAAAGAGGCGTGGCTCAGCCGCCGCGCCTGCACATGCCTGCAGGGACGTGTGGGGCTACATCAGTCAGGGCTACTTCCGGCAGCGCACCATCGCCGGCGAGGTCGGCTCCTCCACCATGCCGCACAAGGTGAGGCGCTGGATTTGAGGTGCTGTTACAAATTAGAGTTGCGACCTGCGCAGGGCCTGGGCAGGCCAGTGCTGCAGCTGTCATCGCAGCAGGACGCTGCACCGCACCCGAGCGCTGACGAATGTGCATGCAGAGCCAGCCGGCTTTTCGTGGCTTCCTGTTCCGTGTTCCGGACTCGCAACACGTGCCACGCCCTTCGCCCCAGGCTCGCACATGGCATGCGCGAGCCGCAGTCCCTAAACCCTAAACCCGCGAGGACGGCCCCATCGAGCTCAGAGACTCGGAGGGCGGCCCACCACCTAAAGGAAAAACCCTAAAACCCGTCGCTGGAGCACCACGACGGGCGAAGTCTGAGAGGCGGGAATCCGAGAGGCGGAACCTGAGAGGCAAAACCCTGGTCGCCTGCCGCAGGTCAACCCCATCGATTTCGAGAACTCGGAGGGCAACCTGGGCATGGCCAACGCGACGCTGGGCCACCTGTCCGAGAAGCTGCCCATCAGCCGCTGGCAGCGCGACCTGACCGACTCCACGGTGCTGCGCAACCTGGGGGTGCGCATGTTGCCATCCCAGGAGGATCGGGGTTTAAGCTTGAGGGGTTCGAGTTGCAGAGCAGCCCGGGTCGCGCCTGTCGCCAGTGTGGACCCTTTCGTGCAAGCCACTGGGTGCCAGCGGCCGCACACATGCAAGGGGAACCGCGCAGCAGGCTGTCACTTCGCATGCCAAGCGGAGCCGGCTGGCAACCAAGCGCGGGCCTCACGGCTCGGCTTGCCGCGGCGGCGGCGTTGCCCGACCCTGGATCTCACCTGCGTTCCTGTGTAGATTGCGTTCCTGCGCCGATTCATCCACCTGGCTACAATGGATGCTGCCGAGCCTTTGGTTTTGATCAGACAGCACTGCAGGCCACTCAGGATCGTATGCCGATGCAATTGCAGACTTTCTCTGGCTGCAATCCTTGCGCCTGATCATGGCGAGCGTTTCGACACGTGCACGCAAGCCGTTGCTTCTGACGGCAGCCCTTTGTTCCGCCGCAGACGGGCTTTGGCTACAGCCTGCTGGCGTACAGCAGCACGCAGCGCGGCATCAGCAAGCTGCAGCTGGACCGAGAGGCACTTGCAGCGGACTTGGACACCTCCTGGGAGGTAGGGATTGGCCGGAGCCGTACATCGTGTATTCTTACGATTGCGCGCATAGAGGTGCTGTTGGACTGTGAGGCGCTGGCGGCGGACATGCTTCTGAGGAGCGGGTTCTGGTCAGGGTTCTCGAGGGCTTTCCATGCACTGCTCCCGATGCTTGTGCGGGACCACCTCGGCCGCGAGTGGCTGGGGACAGCTGCGCGTGCGCCAGTGATGAGTGCTGGGTCCATGTGGACATGCTGCGGCATGACAATCCGGCGCAGCGGCCCCTGCAATTGCTGCAGCAAATGTGTGTGCCGAGGTGCTTGGCGCTGCGCTCCCTTGTGTGCTGAAGCGGGCTGCCAGATGCCCCTCCAAACCCATTCAGACGGTCGTGCGGCGGCACACCATGTCGGGAGCCAGGCCTTGCAGGCACACGGAGCAGAGCTCCGAGTGCACAAATGCAGGCGAAGCCAGTGCAGACAATTACATGCGGCGAGACAGCGCTCCGGAACGGCGCTGAGCAGCGCTCCAGAACGGCGCTGAGCAGCGCCTTCTGCACGCAGGTGCTGGCAAATCCAGTCCGGACGGTTACATGGGGCGAGGCGCCGCTCCAGAACGGTGCTGAGCAGTGCCTCCCCTCTGCACACAGGTGCTGGCGGAGCCGATCCAGACGGTGATGCGTCGGTACGGAGTCCCGGAGCCATACGAGAAGCTGAAGGCCTTCACGCGCGGGCGGCGCGTCACGCAGGCATCCATGCAGGCACGTCTCAGGGGTCCAGGGCTCAGCGTGTGTTGAGGTGCAGCATGGTGTGAGGGGCGGCGAGCAGTGAGGCCTACGGTTGCACGTGCACAGGCACCGCCGGATGCTCGGCCTCCAGCCGCCACGCCCGCGACGCGTGTACAGCATCCCGTGCTTGACGGGCTGCCGAGTGATGCAAGCCACATGCACCGCCTCCAGCTGGCACCATGTCCCGCTGGCGGCCCGGGCGAGTGCCTGCGGCTTCCCGGTTACGTGGAATGTTCCACCCTGAACCCTCAACTCAAACCCTCAACATGCGACTCGCAGGAGTTTGTGACGGGGCGGACGGACCTGCCAAAGGCACATAGGATTTTGGGTCTTGGAATCCGACAAGAAAAGTGCCTTGATAGGTCAAGTGTCACCCGCAGGAGTTTGTGGCGGGGCTGACAGACCTGCCGGAGGGCGCTCGGGCGGCGCTCGTGGCGCTGACGCCGGCGAGCTACATTGGCAACGCTGCGGAGCAGGCACGGGGGCTACCGCAGCAGCTGCGGCAGCTGGCGGCGCAGCACCGGTAGTG
The DNA here is from genome assembly GCA_033439295.1 of Deuterostichococcus epilithicus. NCBI lineage: Eukaryota > Viridiplantae > Chlorophyta > Trebouxiophyceae > Prasiolales > Stichococcaceae > Deuterostichococcus > Deuterostichococcus epilithicus. The sequence goes on from JAVTLE010000010.1 coordinate 215,701, forward strand.
GCTGCTAAAGGCGCCGCGGGAGTAAGCGGCTGACGTGATGGCTCCGGCGGGCTCCAGCCTGACGTGGTGGCTGAGGCAGCTGGCCAGTTGCCCTTGAGCCGGCTGGCACGGAGATGTTGCGGGGGGTTCGGCTGATGCTGCGCTGACGGCAGTACAGCTGCTGCGGCAGTGGGGTGGACTGGGCAGAACTGGGGTGTAGCTGTGCTGTTTGTTGGCGCTGATGTCAGCCACACGACGTGCGTCTGGTGTTTCCAGGAGCCAGACTTTGTTATCGAAGGAGAGGACGGTGTGTCAAACGGTGAGGGGAACAGAGAATTCAGACTGCTTACAGTGGGTGAGTAATCAGCTGTGATGTTTGCAGGCAGGTGACGACTCCGATTTAAGAGCTGGCGGGACCTCAAAAGCTAGCTAAGACACCACTCTGATCAGTTGAAAGGTACCGAGAAAAGCATGAACACAAAACGAGCTTGTAGGACTGTGTGAAGTGGCGTTTCTGTGCCGCTGAGCCACACTATCACTCTGAGCACCCGCTGATGGTCTGACCACAACCGGAGGAAGCGAGTCCTCAGCCACGTCGAAGTGCTCGCACCGCCGCATCAACTCAAAACTGCCCAAACCAAAACCAGATACGCAAAGCAGAGTCGCCTGCCACACGGCAGACAGCAGGGGCACGTCAGATGGCCATGATGCCACAAGATGATCGTCCGATAGACGAGGGCCTTCTCGCAGGCTGCGCAAATCCTCTACGCTACCCCGTGGAGATCATGTACTCCTGCCAATACTTTTGAACACAGCGAGCCCCGCAGCGCACTGCTGGGATTTTTCAGCTTCCGCCTCTAGCGTCCGCAGCACTCTGGCAGTCTGGCGCCGAATCGCAGCGCCAGCCGCAGGCCTTTAGGGGCACGGTTCCCCGTCTCAGAACTCCACCGCCCACCGCTGCTGCCGGAGCAAGCACCGCCCCAGGCGGTGCACCCTTCACACGAGCTGCTTGGCCCCCACACAAGTCGCAGCCCAGGGGGGCTGGGGGTGAGGGTCGTCACACCAGTTCCAGCACACGAAGATGGCCCTGGGAGTTGCTGGCGACCGCCGCGCTGCCGGCGCGCGTCCACGCGACAGAGGACACGAACTGCTGCGCCTCGGCGCCGCCGTTGCCGCCGGGGTGACCGGCGGCAGCGCGCCCGCCCGGCGCCGCGTGGTCAAACGGCCCGTGGCCACCGGACGGGTCGCAGAAGCAGTGCCGCGCAACGGGCACGGGCATGGAGGCGTGGTAGGCGACGACACTGTTGTCCTCGGAGCCGGTGGCGATGTAGCCGGCCGGCGTGACGGATAGCCCCACGAAGTTCTTCTCGTTCACATGGCCTGCACGGCAGCAAGGCGGGGTTTATGATGTTGACCACAGAAAAGGCTGCCAAAATGCAGGTCTGCTGCGACATCGTGCAGGAGGTGTTGTGCTGTAGCGCTGAGTTGAAAACGCCAAGACGCACGCCTGCTGGGCTGTTACGGCGCTTCACATGGGAGGGCTCTGAACAAGAGTTTCGCAGGAGAGGCACCAGCAGCATGCAGCGGCCAGGCTGCGCACCTGTGTAGGTCAGGTCGGGCACAGAGGGCTGGCTCGCGGGGCGTGCAACCTCCGCAGCGATGTCCCACAGCTTGAGCGCCGAGTCGGTGGACGCCGTCAGCAGGCGGCGGCCGCAGCCGAGGAAGCGCACGTACGACACCGCGCGTGAGTGGCCGGCGATCACCGCCAGCGGGCTCTGCGCGGGCAGGGAAGTGTGGTGATGAGCTCGGGGTTTTCCAAGGGAAGAGTTTCCGAGGACCGGGCTGGAGCAGACCCAGAACTGCAAGATCTGGAGGCCGCCTGCAAGAGGGACTTTCCACCCGCCGCTACCGCCGCTGCGGCGGGGCTGCCGCCCAGCCCAGTTGGCATGCTGTTGTCAGCCAGGCTGCCGAGCCCGCAGGTAGCTTGATTGCAGTCGAGTTGAGGGTGAAGCACCGTGCGTCTGCGAGGGTCAAGGACAGGGTCCAAGGTTGCGGGAACATTCCCAGATGCAAAGTCACCTGGATGCGGCGCAGATCATAGAGGTAGGTGCGGTAGTTGGCGGCGCCAAAGGCCATCAGGTTTGCATCCGTGGGGCTGAACTGCACGCTGCACACGTTGGCCTTGGCGTCGATCGCCGCGACCGCGTTCTGCAGCAGGAAAAAAGGACACGCTCAGCACCCAAGCCACCGGCATGGCAGTCGTTCAAAGAAGCAAGCGCCGCGAGGGCAAAGCGCTGCGGAGACGATGAGCATCAGTGTCGGCGCAGGGCGCCAGGTGAAGCAGTGGGCGGCACAGTGGCACCAGCCTCCTGTCTGCTGTGGTTTCGCCAGAACGGCAGGGGGATGGCTGAGCATGTGGACAACTTGCAAAACAGCCCGCACCGGCTCGTTGATGGACCACAGGCGCACGGTGCCGTCATCGCTGCCCGACAGGAAGCGCTGCGGGTCGGTTGCCGAAAAGTCGACGCTCCACACGCGCTTGGCATGCTCCGCAAACGCTGCCACCTGCGCAGTCACGAGACGGGCGGGGGCGTCAGGCTGGGTCGTGTGCCGACAGCCGCCAGCAGCGCCCAATGCTGGCCTCGTCTCCAATGTGGCAGCCTGCCGCGTGCAATGCAGGCAAAGGATTTGGCATGCAGGCAGCTGCAAGCTCTGCAGGCGCATTCGAGCGCGCCGACAACCGGGCACGCCCGTGCCCGCGCACCCGTCACGTCACCGCAGACAGGGCAGCCGCCCGCTGGCCAGCGACAGGGTGCGAGGCGGCCTCGGCCCTGCATGCAGGCACACCGCAGGCACGAGCCTGCGGCACGAGCATCGGAGGGACCCCACCTCAGTGCCGGCGGAGGCGTCCACCAGGGTGGCGATGCCCGCGTAGTCGGCTGCCAGCAGGTGGGATTTGAGGTACGTGTTCCACGCCACGCACGACAGCTTGGCGCGGAACGGCAGGTCGAGCACTGGGTAGTGCGCGCCGCCCGGCGGCGCGCCTCCCTCCTCCAGCAGGCTGGCATACTCGTACACCTGCGAAGCCACGGATGGGAGGATGGATGGATGGATGGTCCGAACACTGGTCGGAAAGGAGGCGAGGTGCTCGGAGAAGGAGCCAGCCCACTTCGAGTGCGCCTCAACGAGGGCGTGTGAGAATGGCACATCAGTCAGCCTGCACGTGCGGAGGCGGCAGGCAGCCGCTTGGCAAGCCCATGGCACCTCGACGGCGCACGCCAACGGTGGCGACAACATCAAGTGCACACTCTCGAAGGGTGACGCATGCTGGCTGCAGGTGTCGGGCAGCATCAGCAGGGCGGGAACAGGTCAGCGGAAAACCCTCAACCCTAAGCCAGAAGAGGCACCTTGACGCGGCGGGAGACGCCCGCAGTCGCGAAGAACTCGTCGTCGCGGTCGAAGGCGGTGGAGCACACCATGTCGGGCGCCGCGAGTCCGTCGCCATACTTGAGGTGCGCCACCACCCTGCAGCGAAAAAATCGGTGTCGCTGTTGGTGCTCTGTTGCTGCTGCTGCTGCTGCTGCTGCTGCTGCTGTTGGGGTTGCCATTGGTGTTGCTATTGGCGCTGCGGAGCTTCAGGGTCAAGGCAATACGCCCGCTAGATTGGACGTCGTGACGCCGACACGGGCGGTTGGGGGCGTCCGGGTTGCGACAATGCGACGGTGATGGCAGGCCCACGCTGCTGCGGCTGACACACACATGGATGCCCCCATGTTGCAGGCTGCCAGCCGCAAAACATGTGTGGCAGTCAGGCTCAGTCGGCCGGGACACAGCCAGCGGGGCTGCAAGAGCACTGACATTCCTCCAATCCGTTGAGCTTTGCCTCAAGACCTTCAAAGACCTTGAAACATTTTCTGCTTCAACGCCCCACCTGAAGTCTCCGTAGCGGCTGAAGCGGTCGAGGTCCCGGCTGAAGCCATCCAGGTGCGGCGGCAGCCGCGCGGTGCTGTCGGTGGGGGACGCGCTGCCATCGCGCCACGGCTGCAGCGCGGCCTGCGAGTTGCACCGGAGCATGTTTCAACGCACAGCAGCACAAGCTAGTGGGTCCCCCATTCGTGACAAAGTTTCCATTGAGTGGCTCCCCCGCTTTCCCCCGCTTTCAGGAGCTCGTTGCCGGGCGGCTGTGGTGGCAGCTGCGCACTCCGCTCGACACCGCAGCACGGCAGCCTCAGCWGTGTGAGGTCCCCCCCCCCCCCCCCCATCCCTTCCMCCAAAAGCTGCCCAGAAAGTCAAGGGCACCACATCGCACCTGGAGGCTGCGTGACGCCAACTCCTGCTGGCCCTTTGGCGACGGCGCCTCGGCGCCGCCAGCGGCGGCCGCGCCGCGCACGCGGAAGAATGCGTCGTCCACCGCCGGCAGCGCCGCAGCCACGCGGCGCGCCTTAGCCGCCCCCTCGACCTGCCGCGCGAGGCTGTTGCCGKCGACGGCCGCCTGTCGGGCCTCTGCCGCCGSGGTGGCGTCGCCGCCGCCGCCGCCGCCACGCAGGGCGTCGCCGCTGGGTGTGCCGCCTCCTCCGCTTCCGATGGCTGCCTCCGCTTCGTCACGGCCGCGCTTGCGGGAGGCCAGTGCCGCTGCCGCTGCCGCTGCCTGAGCTGCGGGGGGCTGAGGCGACTGCACGCCCGGGGCGCTGCTGGCCTGCGGCGAGCCGGCAGCCGCGGGGCCGCCTGCTGCGGCGGGGCTGTCGGGCTGTGCCTGCCCTGCGGCGGCAGGCCTGCGGCGACCWGCCTTGGCGCGCCGCGCCGCGAGCGCCGCCGTCTGCGCCTCCACAGCGGCCAGGCACCGCTGCACTGTGCCAGCGTCCTGCACGCGCACCACATGCCGGGTGAGCACGACGCCAATACCGGCGGGGAGCCAGGCAGGTGGGTGAGCATCTTGGCGAGACCTCTCCAGAGGTTTAGACAGGTTGGTGGGTTGAGGCCGGCAGAAGATTAGATGCTGAGCTTGACACGCAGCCCAGCCAGGATCTGTTCACCCTAGATCCTGAGCTCCTCCGCACCTGGTCCAGCGCCGCCAGCTGCGCGTCAAGCGCCGCGGCCTCGCCTGCGACGGCCTCCCGCGCGAGCGCCAGGAAGTCTGCCAGCGCCCCCGAGGGCCGCAGCGCGTCGAGCGATGCGCCGCCGGGCCGGGCCGTTGGCTGTATCTGCCGCGCCACTGGAACGGCTGCCGGTGGGGCCTGCGCTGGCACGGAGGTGGCAACCTCAGCCGAGGCGGCGGCCACCGCCGCCTCGGCTGCGCGGCCGAGGGCCAGGTGCGCCGGCCGCGGCKGGGCGKCGAAGAGGGAGCTKACCTCTGCGSTGTGGGCCGCCGGCAGGCGCGCCTCGTTCGCCGGCTTCGCCTGGGGCGCTGCCGCCGGCGCCGCTTGCGCGGCAGCAGCAGACGCTGCCTGGGCCCCTGACGGCACCGCCGGCGCCTGCAGCGGCGAGGTCAGGCTGGTGTGCAGCTGCCGCAGCAGCCCAGAGCGCAGCACATCGCCGATGCCGGGCCGCCGTGCCGGGTCGGCGTTCAGCAGCGCCGTCAGCAGTGCTGCCTCCGCTGGTCGTCCCTGCAGCACACAGTGCAAGGCCTCACGACATGGAGCAGACACCAACACTTCCAAGAAGTACTTGCAACAGCTGGAGGCGCCCAGGCAGATGCCCAGCTGCTGCCGGCAGCTCGTCGCAACCGACAGGGCGTCAGCATGCTGGCTGCTGTAGTGTTTAGCACTCACCTGCAACAGGGCGCTGGGCAGGATCTGGTGGCGGGCGTCCCGCAGCATGTGCGTAACCGCCGCCTCGCTGCCGCCACCACTGTCGCCGCCATCGCCGCCACGAGGGAGCGGCGCAGGGTGCAGCAGCTGCAGCAGCAGCAGGCCCAGCGAGAACATGTCGCCAGCGGGGGCGCGCCGGCCCGGCGCAGGCGCGGCGGCGCCGGCGGGCCGCGCCGCCGGGGCGAACAGCTCCTCCGGGGCGGCATACAGCTCCTCCTCCGCCGCGGGGATCACGGCGGCGGGGTCCATGAGCACGATGCAGGAGGCGGTCACGCGCAGGCCCGAGGGGCGCAGCCGCCCCAGGACAGCTCCGCGCGCGTGCGCCGCCCGCACAAAGCCCATGACCTGGCAGAGGACGCGGAAGGCTTCCTCGCCGCCGCGGGCGCGGCCAGTTGGCTGGCGGCCGTCGGCGGCGGCTGCAGCGACTCCAGCGGCGGAGGCCGCGAACCCGGCGAGAAACTCCGCCWGCGGGCGCGACGGCGGCAGCTGCGCCGCCGTCGGCGACTGGGCAGGCGGCCTGAGCGCCGCATGCTGCTGCTGTTGTTGCTGCCGCCGCCGCCGCTGCTGCTGCTGCGCTGCCGCAGGATCGGCTGCGCTGACTGCTGCCAAAGCCAAGCCGGGTTCCGCACCGCCGTCCGCAGCAATTGGCGCCGGCATTGCAGCTGCGCTGTCCAGCGTCGCCCGCCGCGGCGGTAGCTCGGCTGAGGCTGTCCTGGCGCTGGCGAGGCCCTCTGCAGGGGCTGTCGGCACAGGCGCCTGTGCTGGTTCCCTTCGCAGGTCGTCATTCTGCAGCAAGCGAGGCAGCGGCGTGAGACATTGCTGCATTCAAGCACTGAACGGCACCGAGTGCGCTGTAGGCATGCAGCCCGCCAGAGGGAACTGCGGACACATTGACCCGAGCAGCGTTCCGGGCGTCTGGTGCAGTGTACTGCTCCTGAATGAGCGCACCCGAACGGGCGCACAAAGGCTGTAATGAAGAGACTCAGACCCACCTCCTCCGGCAGGCTGGGCACCAGCAGCTGCTGCTGGCGGCGCCACACATGCTGCCAGATGTGCTGCACCTCCTTCCGCGTGACTGGCTTCAGCAGGTAGTCCTCTGCGCCGCCTCGGATGCACTCGAACACCGTGTCGTTCTGCTCGTTGGCACTCATCACTGCGCACACACATGGCGGGCTGCGCGTGAGTGACTGGAGGCAGAGGGCGGCGAAGTTGTGCAGCATGGCATGGGACCAGTATGCCGAAAGTGCAGAGCTCAAGGCACTGCAGATGCGGGCGGCTGCCGCCAATTGTGGCTGAAGCCATTCGGGTGGCTGACACATACAGATAGGTGCCTCAAAGACGCCAGCTTGTTGAAAAGACTCACTAACGACGGGCACAGCGGCAAAGGCATCATTGCCGCGCAGAAAGCGTAGCAGCTCAATGCCATCCACGTCCGGCATCATTACGTCCTGCGACAGCAAGTACAGCAGGCAGTTTGAGCGATGAGCCTGTAATCTGCAGGCGATCGCCAGTCAAAGGCACTGGAGGTTGCACCAATTGCCCCAGCTGCCCAAGGGTCTCGAGATGGTGCCCGGTGCCGAACAGCAGCATGGAATGAGCGACAAGCGAGGAATTGCTTTCAAGAAACGGCTGGCGCAGAGGGCGGCCGCGTGGAAGGGCGGGTGACGCCAAGTACGGCAGCTGAACGACGCACCGTCAACACCAACTGAAAGGTGTCCGGCGGGTTGGCGCGCAGCAGTGATACCGCCTCCGAGCCGCTCTCAGCGATGGTGACTGCAGGCAGGGGCCAGAAGGTCAGAGCCGGCCGGTGAGCGAAGGCACACAGCCACGTCAATCGCTCCGCGGCGCCACGATAGCACGGCTTGACGCAGCATGCGCGACGTGCAGGGCCGCTGCAATGGACGTGCAGCGCCTCTGACGGTCCAGACAGCGCGGATGAACACGGCCCGAGCCGCGCACGGGTCGAGAGGCCCTGAGATGGCCCCAGAGAACGGCACACGCCACAGGGCTTCCAACAGTTTGCGAACCTCTGTAGTTGCACTTGCGCAGCACATTGCCGACCACCACCCTGCTGAGCCGCTCGTCGTCCACGAGCAGCACATGGACGTCGGCGGGCGCCAGGGTCGTCCGCAGGGCACTTGAAAGCGGGTCCTGCGTGGCCGGTTGATGTGGCTGCGTCGCCACGAGGGTCGCCGCAGCGGCTGCCATATCGCAGCTAGCGCAGTGTGTGCGCACTCAGACTGTATGTTGCATCATTACAGAAGGTGATAGAAGCTCACATGCCCAAGGTGAAAGATTGTACGTGTTGATTTGTGGCTGGGTAACTATCAATGGCAAAACCCTGAGAAGTTTCAGCCGCTACTCCGGATCTCATCTTGGCAAGCGCAAGCAAAAGCTCTATTTCCCGCCATCAAGTCATGCCACGTACGATCCCAATTCGGAGGGCGCCGACACAGCATGTCAGAAGGCTAAGTCGAAGTGCATCATTCTTTCGAGCGTTGCTTAGGCGCCGCTTGCTGCTCCACACTAGATCCCCCACAGTGTCCGGGTGCTCAGGGGACATGCATGCAGAAGCCTGACCGTCTCGGTTGCAACCTTCCAGGGACTCAGAATCGCTTGCGGAAGGCTGTCGGACGACTGTATAGAGGCTGCTGAAGCCACACCTTGATGTGAAGCTGTCGGGAGTTTGACGGCCACAATGGCTGCAGTGTCACAGTACTGCCGCCACCTGCAGCACCGCCAGCCGCAGGCATACGCTCCGAGCACCTCTCAGTGAGTCATCTTTGCTCTTCCAACGTCAGTGTCTCACCTGTGGTACCTGACACCTGCCATGGACTTCGCGGGATGCCAATTGAAGCCGGCCCCCTGCCGCAGGCCATGCTGTACGTCCGCAAAGCAAGCTGCAGGGCTCGGCCGCTGCCGGCAGCAGCGCGGCAGGATGGCGACTGCAGCAAAAGGCAGGCGGGCCACGGGCGACACGCTGAGCGAGCAGCTGGCGGATCTTCTGCCCGGCCATGCTGCGCCGCGGGAGGGGCAGCCTGAGCAGCGCGGCGGCGGCGGCGGGAAACAGAAGAAGCGGCAAAACCCCCGCAAGCGGCAAGCGGCGGCGGAGGAGGACGTCGAGATCTACAGCATCGACTCAGGCTGGGCGGACGACGCCTTCTCGTCGCCAGAGGACTTCAGCGCCGCTGCCGGCGCCGCTGCCGCCGACCTCGCGGGCGGCGGCAGCAGCGCGGCGGCACCTGCCGGCTCCGGCAGGGCCACCACCKGCGCTGGCTTCGGCGCGGCWGCCGKSGCTGCGGTCGGCGCCGGCGGCGACGCCGGCATTGACGGCTTGGAGCTGGAAGACTGGGCGCTGGAGGGATTCGACGAGCTGGTGGGCTCCGCCAGCGACGATGAAGAGTCTGGTCTTGACGGCGAGACCTCCTGGGCCACAGAGAACTACGACTTCTCGGACGACGAGGACGAGGCCGAGGAGACAGAACCCGACATCGTCGTGGCGCCCGCCGCAGCGGACCTGGGCAGCGAGGTGTGCGCCTGGCAGTGTCTCGTCACATGGGCACCCTTTGCGACACACGTGTGCGGAGAGTGGACAGTCGTGCACAGCGCATCCGCGCTGTGGACGGACACGCCCCTGTGTGTCACATGGTGCAGACGGCCACGCAAAGGCTCTGCAATGCAGCCGCGTGGGGACTGAGCGAGCTGCCAGTAGGGGGAGACTGCAAGTCTCAGCTGCGAAATGTTGCAGTGGGCGTGTCCTGCCGCAGCACGCCGCCGCTTCATTCCCGACTGTCTGATGCCGGTGCGTGCCTGACGTGCAGGACGATGATGGCTGGTCGGTGTCTGCCGTGCCAGATGACTACAGGGTGGAAAAGGCAGCGCAGGTGACTGAGTTGCTCAGCAGTCTTGAGTCTGGGCGTTGAGCTGTTCTGATGATGTTTTGTGCGATTGCACACACAAATTGACCCCATTGATGCTGGCGGCTGTCCTTATCTTTCAGTGCAGCATGTGCGGCATCTGGCAGCTGTGGCGGTGCTTGGAGCGCTGGCGACGCTGGCAGCTGTTCTCGGTCCAATTGCAGCATGTGCGGCATGAAGTAGCTGTGGCAGTGCCCATAGCACTGGGGCTGGCCGGCTGAGCAGCCGCAGCCGACTTGGCTCATGCCGCTCAGCCGCCAGCCGGCTCAGGCCGTGCGCCGCCACCGTGGCTAAAGCCCGCGCCGGCCAGCGGTGAGGTTGGGCTGTACCAAACAGGGCCTGCTGTGGCTGTTCGCCCAGGGCTCGGCGTCGATGCGGGAGCCGGATGTTGGGCCCGCCATGCAGCGGCTGCTGGACTCAATGCCGGAGCAGATGCTCAAGCGGCTCAAGGCGGGCGAGGATGCGGCGCAGTCGGAGGCCGAGGCCATCGATGTGAGCATCGTGTCGACTACAGACCTCAAATCCCAGACATCTTGAACTAAATGAGATTCAACGAGTCTCCATTTCCTGTCACGAGCTCACAATACGAACGCTTGCTGGCAATCCTTGCCTCCAGGCAGACACGCCGCGGCTGACCATGTGCCAGCATGTCACTGTGCTTGTGCTACCTATGGCGCTGCCATTCGCCTTGCCGGAGCATTCATCAAGCCTCGGGCCTGAGCAACGTGCCGCAGTTGCCTGGAAAACGGCTCAACACTGCTCGACTTGTGCGCAGCCGCGAGCGCTGGCGAAGGCAGAAGCACGGCGCAAGACGCACCGCCGGCTGCGCATCATCTCTGGGGCCGCTGGCGGTCAGTTGTTGCACTTTCCACAGACGCCGAAGACGCCACCTTGCCTGGTCTGTCTGCTGCACCTCTGAGTCGCATTGCAGACAGGGCGCGCCTGTGCATCCACATGCCGACAGCCGCCGCCAACTCTCGACATGGTGACTCACGGCTTGCCCTGGCGCATCCGGCTGCTGCGATGCCCAGCCTGCGCAAGCCGGTGCATCACTCGCGCAACCAGGGTCGTGCTGCGCGCAGGCAAGCGGCTGCTGAGCCCGCAGGGGGACGTCACGAGGCCCATGATGGAAATGGTGCGCCCCTCCGGCCCTGCAGCGATGGACAGCGGTGAGGAAGATTGGACTGCGCAAGCAACATGACAGTTGCGGCGTGACTGTCGCGGCAGCAGCAGCAGCAGCAGCAGCAGTCCTGTCATGCAAGAGCGCCTTCCTTCTCATTTCGGCTGCGCCCGTCGGCCTGTGCGCCTGCAGGACGCACATGTGCTGAAAGTAGATAGGCCTGACTCCACAAGCAGTCGAGACGTCGAGCTGGGCCACCCTGAAGCCTGGTGGCTGCAGGTGCGGGCAGCGGTGTTCTCCATGATCCAATCGCGCACCGGCGGCGCCTCGCGCCTGCCGGAAGGCAGCCGCTGGCTCGACCTGTTCGCGGGCACCGGCTCCGTTGGCCTGGAGGTATGGTAGACCCTAACCTTTTGATCCGGTCTCACACGACTGCGCCCTGATAGCAACCTATGTTGTTTCCAGTTTCCAGTCGCCTGCGCCTTGAGCCGCGAGCGCCCCTCCTCCTGTCACTCTCCAGCCACCGTGCCATCTGAGCTGCCGGCATCGGCGCTGTGTTCTTGGCGCCAGGCCGAGCTGAGGCATTCATTCACAGCACCCAGGGACTGTGCTGCCTGTGATGAGCTGACGAGCAGAATTCTGGCGAGCACCCCCACTCAGCTGCCAGCTGCGTCCCCGCAGCGCTCGCAGCCGGCTTGCCACCGCCCCCGCCGCACATGACTGGCCGGGCGCACCCTGAGCCAGCTGCAGCTGCCGGCTAGTCTCCCGAGTCACGGGCCGGATTCGCCCGCCCACCTCTGCGCATCTCCCCTGACGTCTTGCCCAACTGCAAAACCTTGCCACCCTCGACAGGCTTTGTCGCGAGGCTGCGCCTCCGCAGTGTTCGTGGAGCTGGACCCGTGGGTGACGCGCGCCTGCCTGCAGAAGAACATCGACGCCTGCGAGCTGCGGGCCGGCGCCACGGTGTTCACCACGGTGCGCAGCTCCTACTGTTTAGGGTTTAGGGTTTAGGCTCAGGCTGTGGGTTGCGAGTCCCTGTGGCAAGGCGCTGCCAGGAGAGGTGGTGGGGAGGGTCACCGGCGGCGGGCAGGGTGGCGGCCGCCGGCAGCAGCGATGCATCGCGACACGGCGCGCTCACAGGCGCCGCCATGCGTGCAAGCCGCCGGTCATGCCGCCGTGCACGCCGCCAACATTGCACTTTGGAAGTGAATCAGGACGCCGCACACAGTGTGGTTGCCTTTTTGGAGCGGGAGGCAAGATCACGTGCCATGACAAGATGACAACAGGGTCGGCAGCAAACCAGTCTGTCGTGTCCGCAGAAAGCGGAGAGCTTTCTGGAGCGGGCGGCAGGCGCGCCCTCTTTTGCGGGCGGCGCCTTCGACTTCATCTCCGTCTGCCCACCCTACCTGCTGGTCTCCTACCCTCAGCTCTTCCAGCTGCTGGAGGTGACCTGGCACTGCCTCTGTGAACTGCCATCTTTGCGCATCACGCATCTCAGTTCCATGTGCCCGCCTATCCTGCTGGTGTCCGATCCCCGGCTCTTCCAGCTGAGGGTGGCTTATACAAAAGATTGATGACCCGAAAGCCATCAGTCAGTGCTGTCGAGACTCCCAGCCTTGCCGCCACACACACCCTCTTGAGCCTCACACGTGTCCCCTGCAGGCCAGCCCGCTTGCAAAGCCGACGTCCATCATCCTGGTGGAGTACCCAAAACGGCTGTCGCACGAGATCCCCGACACCCTGTGCGGCCTGCCCAAGGTGTGCACAAGTGCTGCTGCAGCCATTCGTGAGAGTCGCCGGGTCATGTGAGAGACTGCGAGCAACCCAGACTGCGGGCATCCGCATCCTGGATTTCACATGCTGCTGACAAAGTCAGCCGAGACCGCAGCATGCAACAGCAGAATTTGCGAACGCCATCACGAGGGCTGCATGCAGTGGACGGAGTCGTGACCCTCGACCTCGTGTTTGCGACAGATTCGGGACCGAAAGTATGGCCGCACATTCATGGCATTGTACGGGCCGGCTGACGACTCCAAAGCGGACGACGCCTGGGAATCGTACTCATGAAGGATGAGGAGCAATAGTTATATCACTGGTTTGGATTGGCAGTTTGCGCTTATGAGGATTCAAAGGCTCTCCTCCTAGCGAGCGTGTTTCTTGCTGCAATGCGGATGAGGCAGCTGAAGTTGGGCGCTGTGCAGCGGCAACTTGCGGAAGCAAGTGCACACGGCCCGCTGTGGTCGCTCAGGGCTGTTGCACTGACCAATCAATTGCCTGATGATGTGAATCTGATAGGCCCATTCAGCATCAAGCAGCTAGAAGATTGCCTTCCAATGCTCTTCATGCACATGGCCGCAGAATTTGCATTGCAATATTTGCAGCGGCGAGCAGGCCGGAGAGCAGTTTGCTCTTGCACTGAACCTCTGGACGAAAGGACAGGCTTCAATGCAGACAGCAAGAACACTCGAACAAATCTGCAAACGAGCACCCAAGCGAAGCCAATTTGCAAATGCGCACTGACACGTCACAGCTTTTGATCGTCCCGAGGTTGGAGATCTGTCCTGGGGGCCTGGGAGGCGTGCTTATAGGAGTGTCAAGTCGAGTCAAGGGGTTTCAGAGTCGTTGCGGCAGATTGGCCTGCCAACCTCACGCTCTGACAGTCGGCGCTGAGAGAGTTGCCTCGGCATGCACCAACTAAATGGCAACAGCTTCGTGCTGCAGCGCTCAGGATGTCGCAGACCGTTCCATACATCATCAATGAACAGGCACAAGCATGTCTGCAGGCGCAGCATCCGAACACCCCCAGCACAGCATCGCGTCGCAGCAGCGCATGGGGACCAGGCGCCTGCTGCAGACGCCGCACAAGTCAGCCGCAGGGCAGCGCTGGGCGCCGGGGGCGCCGCCTTGATCAGTCTCGGCCTGCCACCGCCTCCGGCCTCGGCTGGCAATGCCGCTCGACAAGCGGCAGCAGCAGCAGCAGCAGTGCCGCACACGCAGCTGGCTCCGGACCTCAGCGTCAGCCAGGTGACGTCAATGCTGCAGACGCAATATTCATGCTGGGCACGGAAACGGCCAAGCGCCGTCAGCTGGGTGCCAACGGTGCCAAGGGCGCTTCAAGCCGACCTCCATTAGCTCGCTGCATGATGACACATGCCCGGAACGGCATCCCCTTGAACATCGGTCCAATGGTCGGCAGCGCCTGTGTTCAGGTCATAAAAGGGTGCTGGCAATTGAGCGGCGGCCACAGGTGGGCTCTTGTGAGCATTGTTTCCTGCGTTGTGGCACACGTGAGGCTTGGCAGGCGGCCAATCCCCTTGTGCCGGAGCGCTCACACCCCAGCATCTTTCCTGAATTCGCAGCATGCATGCGTGAAACTCTGGTCACAGGGGCGACGCCGGCAGCGACCGCACCAGCGGCACCGAGGCGGTGCGGGATTTTGGCGCTTTTGTCTCCAGCGGCATCGACACCTTTGACACGGCGGACCACTACGGCCCCTCAGAGCAGCTCATAGGTGCGCCAGCTCTCATGTCGTCGTGTCCGACTTGCCCTGTGGGGCGATGTTCTGGCGCTGGCACATCTGCTCGGGCTGCAACAACAGGCACGGCGCTCGGCCATGAGGCCTTGCGCGGCGGCCGCCCAGCTGCATGACTCCTGTCATAGCGACACGATCAAGTGCTCAAGTCGTCACCCCACAGATATTGCCGATACGGGACGCGCGCAGTGACGCCGAGCGCTCGCTCGCGCCATGTCTCGGTTGTGGTGCCCTTGCACTAGTCGCCACCGCCCGTGACCCACGCCGCACAGGCCGCTTCCTGCGCGACGGCGGCGGCGGCGCAGAGGGCGTGACCGTGCTCACCAAGGCGTGTGTCTGGGGATCCAATTTGGGCTCTGCGGGCCGCAGCGACGTCCTGGAGAAGGTGGGGTTTCATGTTTAAATCCAGTAAAACAAAGCTAGCTGCTCTGTTCTTCTGCTCGGGCAACGGCCTCGGCCCTGCGGGTCCTGTCTTTCTGTTCGATTCAGCCGCCGCCGCTGCCAACTCGAGGGCGTGCTGCACCTCCAAATGTTTCCAACAATGGCAGTTGATGCTGCGGAGGGCTGGCGTCGGAACTTTGATATCGAATGCTGTTTTCGTGCTGGTTGCAAAAGCCCGCTGAAGTTTCTTTACAGCACTGCAGGAATACATTGACGTCTCGCGGCAGCGGTTGGGTTTAAAACAGCTCGATCTGCTTCAGTTCTACTGGTGAGATGCTTCTTGACGGCTCCCTGCGTGCTCTCCCGATGTTTAGGCGACCGACACAGAGGATTGCCTTGCTCCCTGAAGATGAAGCACAATGCCATACTGGGGTATACAACCGTGTTCAGCTGTCTCCAGCTAGCAGACTCTGTTGGGCTTGCCATTTTGCGCCCGCTCACCTTGTGCCTGCCCCACTCCAATCTAAAACCCAGCGCTGTGCTGCAGGCACGACTACGGGCAGAAGAACTACGTGGCAGCCGCACAGAAGCTGGCGGAGCTGCAGGCAGCCGGCAAAATTCGCCGCATTGGGCTGACCAACTTTGACCTGGCGCGCACCGCCGAGATACTGGATGCCGGGGTGCCGCTCGTCAGCAACCAGGTGCCTGGCCGAAAATCTAAACCCTAGCGCCCGCCTGAACCGCTCGGCTGCTTACTGCCAGGACTATCAGGCCAGGCAGCCTTGGCGCAGCAGCATGCAGCGGGCACAGCACGGCAGACCAGGGCAGCGCGCGGGCTGCAGGGCTTTGAAAACAGGCTGTGATTGCAGGGTTTGAAGGGCGCACCGGCCGCACTGCCGCCCGGCCATATGGCGCGCATGAGCTTGTGCAGACCAGCACTCCAGTGCGTGTGCCCGCTTGAAGCCTGACAGCACGTCTCAACTAACCAAGTACACGACCGGTTCTGCATGGCTGCAGGTGCAGTACTCGCTGCTGGACCGGCGGCCGGAGAACGGCATGGCGGGCTTCTGCGCTGCAAACGGCATGCAGCTGCTGCCCTACGGCGTCGTTGCCGGCGGCCTGCTGAGCGACCGCTACCTCGGCGCCCAGCCCAGCCAGTGAGGCCCCATTGCCGCCCCCTGCAGCACGCAACCTGCCAGCGTCGTGGTGAAGCCCTGCCGAGAGGTCGGACGACCTGGCTCAGTGTGGAGGTGACCTGCAGGCCGCATGATGCGGCCCGTGCCGTCCTGTTGCATCACGGGGCCATCAGCACGCGCCCACAGTGCATCATAGGCCCGAGGAGAGCAGCACCCGATGGAACCTTCTTCGGTATGTGAAAAGAATGCAAGACAAGAAACAGCAACACAGACACCGGGGCCTGTCGTTGCCCCAGGGTGAAGCTGAACACTTCCAGCAAGCGCAAGTACGCTTCTCTGCTGGGCGCCGTGGGGGACTGGGCGTGGTTCCAGCGCCTGCTGCGCACGCTGTCGGCCGTCGGGGCGAAGCACGGCGGCGTGTCGATCGCCAACGTCGCCGCCCGCTGGGTGCTACAGCAGCCGGCGGTCGGCGCCATCATCCTGGGTGAGCAGAATATCGTTGAACCCATCGTCAGGAATTGTCAGGAAACCGTCAGGACTTGCAATAATTTCTCCGGAAACTCCTGACGGCGAGCAGAGGATCGCACGGGCTCTGCTGTCAGGAGACTTACTGGGAGGCTGCATGCTGCGCGTCTTGTCTTGCCGGCATGCCCTGCTATACTTTCGCAAATCGAGAGCAGGACGGACACTCATCCGTGCAGGCGCCCGCAACGCGTCGCACGTGGCAGACCACGAGGCGCTGTTCAGCTTCCGGCTGGACGCCGAAGACGGCGCCGCCATCGACGAGGTGCTGGCGGACGCGCGGCGGCCGCGCGGCGACTGCTACACCTGGGAGCGCGGAGGCGTCTTCTGACGCGCGGCGGCCGGCAGAGGCTGCTGTTTGTTTCCAGGGTTCAGAGCAGGGCCTCTGAACCTCCTGTGGCGAGGATTGCCCCAGTTGAGGAGGGCGCGCTTGGCGAGACTCATCTGCAGGAGACTATCTTGTAACGGTCATACAGGGCGCGACTGCACAGGTCATTGCGCTGAGTGCCGTTTTCACTGATGTGCGGATTCCGATACAGAGGTGCACCTACGCGCGCTCCTAAGATATGCTTTGGAGGCAGGACCATACGAGTTTCAGTCAGCCCACCGAGGTCGATGCAATTTCCGGGCAGGCTCTACAGATTCATCAAGATAGCTGCTCCGTTCCACGCTCTACCAGCACCAGCCTGAGACGCCAAGCTGCCGTCTTGATGCCGCCGTATGACCGCCGCTGCACTCAACTTTCCACGCCAACACCATGGCAGCAGCCGCTGCTAGTACTTCCGCGCCAGCAATGCGCCGCTGGCCCCATCGCAATCCATCGATTGGGCGTTGTTGCAGCGTTCCCCACACTCGTCATCGCATCCGCGACTTGAACGCGCCGGCCATGCCGCCGGTGCGCTTCAGCTCCGCTGCTGCTGCTTCCGCCGCTTCTGCTGCATCCGCCTCCCGCGTCAGCGCCTTGCCTGCCTTTGCCACGTGCAGCTCTGCAAGCTGCGAGTCTGACACCTCGGCGGGCGCCTCCGTCAGCAAGCACTGGCCCGCGGTCGTCTTGGGGAAGGCAATGACGTCGCGGATGGAGGGCGCGCCTGCGTCAATAAGAGGGGGAAATTCCATTGTAAATGGTGTTGTGCGCCTCACCTGACAACGGTCAACAGGCTGCCACTGGGCATGCCGTGCCTGCCAGTCGGCTGCCGGCATGGGGTTCCACGAATGACTGACGAGAGGTCACGAAACCAGACGCGCAGGAATGCAATGCTAGGCCCAGAGTCCGACAGGACTTGAGATGATTGATGACATGCCTCGCTGGCGAGCAGCCTGACGAGACGGTCCAGTCCAAAAGAGGTGGCCGCCATGCCGCATCGAAGTGCTCGTTCACATCAGGCACAGACCGAGGTTTTGATGCGCGGGCGCTGCCGGTGCTATGAGAAGTCGAGGGGCCTACCGGCGAGCAGCATGACGAGTCGGTCGAGGCCGAAGGCGATGCCGCCGTGCGGAGGCGCGCCGGTGGTCAGGCAGTCCAGCAGCGCGCCAAACTTGCCGCGTGCCTCCGCCTGCGACAGCCCGATGGCGGCGAAGACGCGCTCCTGCACGTCGCGCTTGTAGATGCGCAGGCTGCCGCCTGCGGGGCCGAGCAGTCGGCTGTCCAGGCTTAGATGAGAGCACGGATGCACGGTTTTAGTGCTGTGCTGTCTCTCGACCCTGCCGTTCAGACAAGTTGGTCCCGCAAGTGGTCCAGTCAACCTGTCGGCATCGGAGGGATCGACTGCTGAGCTGGGGGAGCAGGCAGCCAGGCAAGCCCAGGGCTTCCAGGCGACAGGCCACGAGCCAGCCGCTTGCAGTGCCGGCACAGGTGCCCCTGAGCGGCGCCGCTGCACCGCAACAACGGCAGAGGGCGCAACCCGAACACGATACGCACATGACTGTCTAGAGCATCGCCACTGAGACTTGCGCAACTTGCGCACCGCCGATCTCGGTGCCGTTGAGGACCAGGTCGTAGGCCTGCGCCCGCGCGGTGCGCAGGTCGCCGCCGCCAGCAACGTCCGCCGCATTGGGCGCGGTGAAGGGGTGGTGCAGCGCCTCCAGCCGCTGCTCGCCCTCGTTCCTGCGAGTCACAGCCACAGGTGCATGGGCATCAAGGTGGAAAGGGTTTTTTTCAGTTCTGATGATAATTTGAGACATTATTTTGCGGTGACATCGCCCCGGGCGCTGTGTAGGGTTGGTGCATCGTCTCCAGCCTCGCTGTCGTGCCTTGCTGTTACTGCTCAGGTCAGGGTTCTGCATGTCAGCCTGGCACTTCGAAGGAGACCTCGCCGATACTTCATGTCCATCTGCAGCAGGCTGCAGAGCTACAGCTGGCGCTTGGTGTTGATCTGAACAAAACCTCTTGACAGCAATCAAGCTCAAAGCCAAAGGGATGAAACCCTGGCGCAGGCAGCGGCGGGCAGCAGCATCAGAGCAACGTTGATGGCGGCAGGGACTCTGCTGGCAGCAGTGCACCAGCAGCATCGTCCGGGTGCAAGATTTGACCCGCACCACTCGAACATGGGGAAGTCGGTGACCCACACCAGCGCCACGGCGTCGTCCGGCACCTCGCCCAGCACCGCCGCTGCCTTCTGCCGCACGCGGTCCAGCGCCCGATTGACTGTCGCCTCCCTGGGGGAAAATGAGCAGAATGACAGAAAGGGCATTGAGCATTGTGTGGGGTTGCACTGGTGGTTGCACTGTTTGTAGCACGCCTGGATTAAGGCTTGGTTGCTGCCTGGCCCGACTGCGGCCGCACTGCACGAGATGGTTTCGGGGTGCACCAGAATGTGGCTGCAGCGCGTGAGTAGTCACCGCGCGATTTCAGATTTCAGTTCCTTGTGGCGAGCAGGCCTACAGCCTCACTCTTCGCATTCTCCACTCTCCGAGGATTCCGGACAGAGGTACCGCGGCGTGATGTCACAAAGGGCGCTTACAAGTGTATAGTTACAAGGAGCCAGGAGGGACACTCACTCGCCGCCGACGAGCAGCAGCACGTCGCCTGGCCGCGCATCCAGCGCGGCAGTCAGCGCCGCGACCTGAGCATCGTCAAAGCCCGACTTGACGGGCGCTACGCCGTCGATCATGTTGTGCTCCAGCACCCTGCGTGCATGGGCAGCATCGGAGACCTCACTGTTGGCAGAACTCAGTGAGTAGTGGTGTGCCTCATAGCGAGCATATGGAGCAGATGGCAGCTAGGCTGATGCGCAGCTCGGCGAGCTCATGCGGTATCACGGCAGCGTCAGCCGCGGCGTCAGCTCAAACATGAGCTCGCAGATTGAAATTGCAGCTGATTGGCTCCAGCGCCAACTGCCGTCGGCACAGCCAGCGCCGCTGAAGCCGCCGGCGAGCCTCTGATGCCCCTTGCGGCTGCGAGGCTTGGGCAGATTGAGACTTTGCTGTATGCTGTGCTGTCTTCGGACCAGATTCACTCGAGGTCGACATGGAGTAAAGCACGCTGACCTTCTGCCAGACGCTACACGGACGAAGCTACTGACGCACCGCATGTAGATGAGGGCGCCCGCGCCGGCAGC
This sequence comes from Deuterostichococcus epilithicus, assembly GCA_033439295.1. Taxonomy (NCBI): domain Eukaryota; kingdom Viridiplantae; phylum Chlorophyta; class Trebouxiophyceae; order Prasiolales; family Stichococcaceae; genus Deuterostichococcus; species Deuterostichococcus epilithicus. Next base: position 235,652 of record JAVTLE010000010.1, read on the forward strand.
AAGAGCCTCTGCCGCAACATCGCCCTTGGGCTTCAGCCGGCTGTTGGAAAGCCGCCCGCCGTCCGGCACCCGGAGACCCTTGACGACGCCGCCGGCCGCCGCAACATCCGCAAACGGCCTGTGTAGCGAGAGGGCCCTGAAGATATCGCCTCCGGTCACCGCCGCTGTTCTGTCAGCTCTGAAAGCCGCCGGGACGCCTGCAGCCGCTTTGCGCTGGGGCGCGCAACGATTATGATCACCCGCATTGTCTGGCCAGAGCAGGCAGGCGGCTGCTTGCGTGTGTCTCCATGTGTGCAAGCTCCTCTGTGCTAGTGCAGCAGTTCGACATGCAGCGTGCTGTCCAGCTGCCCAGCTCAGCAGGCAGTCCCCAAGGGCAGCAGCCCGGGCCAGGCTGCGCCGGCACCAAAGCGCTGGCATAGCCGCCGCGGCAGATCCTCAAGCTGAAGACGCACTTGAAGACGCAGCCGGCAACGGCGTCCGTCACGTCCGCCAGCTGCAGGCCGTAGCGGGTGTCGGGGCGGTCGGTGCCGTAGCGCAGCATCGCGTCTGCGTATGTCATGCGCGGCAGCGGCAGGCTCAGCTCCTGCTGTTTCACCTGCACGTGAGTGTGGACCGAGCATTGCAGCTAGTTGTCTGCGCCTAGTCAAGATGGTTTGCTCAAACTTCGGGCCATTGTGCTGTGACTAGGGGCCAGCGCTGCTGCTGCGGAAGGACCGGGGCACTTTCTTTTCATGAGCTGCCGAGCTCCTTTCATCAGAGCTGCTGCTGCGGAAGGACCGGGGCACTCTCTTTTTATGAGCTGCCGAGCTCCTTTCAGCGAGTTAAGCCATGTGCCCGCCTGGCACCGCACCTCGTGCAGCACCGCCGCCGCGAGCCGCTCCGCCGGGACTTCTCCTTCAGACGTGCGGCGTTGCAACAACATGAGGACCCGCACAGGGGCCTCTCAGAGCGTGTCATGACTCACCTCCCGGAAGACCGCCGCCATGAGGCGCTCGGTCAGCCCGATGATGGCGTCCTGGCCCATGAACGCCAGCTCCATGTCGAGTTGGGTGAACTCCGGCTGCCGGTCCGACCGCAGGTCCTGTGCAGATGTTTGACAATGTAATTTTTGCACATGTAATCGTTGCAGGTTCCGGGGCTTGCGACAGCTGTGCTATCCCAAAATGGCATCGGTGCAGCGCCCGGAGGTGGTTGGCATTGGTGGGTATGGCAAAGGAAGAGATGCAATGCTTGTTGCAGGAATATGGCAGCCTGCGCTTGAAGCTGTGAGTTTCAGCCGAGATGCTTCCTCGCACCTCATCACGGAAGCAGCGCGCGATCTGGTAGTAGCGGTCCACGCCCGCCACCATGAGCATCTGCTTGAACAGCTGCGGCGACTGCGGCAGCGCATAAAACTCGCCCGGCTGCACCCTGTGGGTGGGAGGGGGGTAAGTGGTAGTGGAAACAGGTAGTGACTCGTGCCATCAGCGGCTGACATCAAAGTTTTCAAGGTCGTTGCCGTTGGTGACACACGCCTGGCGCCTGTCGCATGGCCGTCCAGGCAAGTGGGCCGCCCCATGAGGCAGACAGGATGGACCGCCTTTGACCTTCCAGGGAAGTCTCACAAGCGCACCGGGAGGGCACCAGGAAGTCGCGGGCGCCCTCTGGCGTGGAGCGCGTCAGCAGCGGCGTCTCCACTTCCAGAAAACCCTCCTCGTCCTCCAGGAACCGCCTGCGGCCAGTATGAATTCTCTCGTATCAATTCTGCAGGCTGTATCAGGCACGACCGCGACTGTGTGCTAAGGGTTCGTCAGGCAGCACACGGGTCAGTCGAAGTCTCCTGGGCTTCCCCAGGCATTTGGTCTAAACCTTGCATACGAGTCTCTGCGTCTGGGTCAAGCACGTCCTCTACGGCTCTTCACATTTGCACTGGTGTGGCACGGCAGCTGGGGGAGCACCTGATGGACCGCAGGACCTGGTGTCGAAGCCGCAGGTTTGCTGCCATCTGCAATCTCCTGCAGGCGGCGCGCAACGGCGGGTTTGGCAAGCTCCTTGCGAGTCGTTCATGGACCACGCCATTGTTCCGCGGCCCACTTCATCACCCATCACCCAGTGCAACGTTCTGCCCAGCAACATCGCTCAGCCTGTGTCTGCCTGCAGGCCGCTGCAGCCGTGTGAGGTGCCGCAACGTAGACCGCAGCCCTGCAAGCTGCCGCAGGCAGCCACCCAGGACAGCAGACAACTGCAGGGCGCCGCAGGGGTCTGGCGCTAGCAGGCACTAGGGTTCAGGGTCCCGCGCTGCAGGCCACGCCGGTGATGCTGGCGGCACCAGGATCGGCTTCCGCTTGCACACACACCCAGCGTCCGCCCACCTGAGGTCCAGCACCCTGTGCTTGAGGCGCAGCTCCTCGCGCAGCGCCTCCGGCTTTGCTTTCGAGGACTCCGACACCGGCAGCGCAAGCTGGCTGGTGACGGCGCTGAGGATGCGCACCCCGTCGGCGCGGTCCACCAGTACCTCCATCTGGCCTGCGGCAGGCAAGAGAAATACAACATATGTTCCCCTTGGGGGCAGGCGCCTGCTGTGGCTGCTGGTCGCTTCGGCTGAGTCACAGCCTCGGTCTGACCAGGTGCACCCTCGGAACAGCTTCAACACTGACGAGAAGTTTGACCGCGCGTGGTGCACGCCCTTGCAGTGGTAGACCTCACGGCATAGCGGCCCGATGGCAAGGAGGAACCAGGTCTCTGCTCGACCAGACTCCCTGCCACCGCCCCGCCGCGGGTGCTGCCACAGGCCTAGCTCCTGCGCCTGGCAGCTTCCCGCAAGCCCTGCCGCACCAGCCCGCTCGCCTGCGGGGGCGTGCCGGGTCGGGCGAGACCCGAGGCGGCCGCGCCATGCCTCCGGTGACGGCCACCACCCACGGCTGGCGCCCCTAAGGAAGATACCTTCATGTCCCAATACCCCAGACCCCCAACCGTGCGCTTGCCTGTGGGCATGTTGGGGTTGGGGACCTGCCGTGCCCGTGTCACGCCGGTCACCGCGACCACCCACTCCTGCCGCACCCGCTCCGCGACCGCCGCCGCCTCCGGCTGGTCGCCCGGCACGCAGGTGGCCTGCACCAGGCCGCTCGCGTCGCGCACATCGAAGAACAGCACGCCGCCATGGTTCCTGTGTGGACGTCGGGAGCTCTCCCGTTAGGCCCGCAGGCCGGATGATCGACCTCGAGCGGCCTGCGAGCTTTGGAAGCCGGGCCGGTGACTTGCCATGAGTGCATGCTGCCTGCGCTGGCGCATCCCCACAGGCATGAGATGACACCTCATATGCTCGGCATGACTGGTTCCTGCCAGCACGCAGAAGGACGCTTCATGGAACCTCCCGCCGTTCCAACACAGCTGCTGCAGACGGGGCAGCTTCCACGACGCGCTCCTTCCCCCCCTGTTCTGGCCCCCTGAGCTGCTGGCAACATCTAGCGCAAGCCCATCAGATGAGTCCCAGCGGCGCGGCTGACCTGTAGCGGTCGACCCAGCCACAGACGGTGACGCGCTCGCCCTCCGGCACATCGGCAAGCGTTGCCGCAAGGTGCGTGCGTCCCGGCCAGCTCATGCCCTCCTCTGCGCCCACCCTGCATTTGCACCATGGGGCACGAGATTGCCAGGATGTGGTGACCTGGTGTTCTTCCTGATACGAACTACCCAACTTAAATGCGTCAAGCCGTCATGACGAAGCCGAGCTGGCACAAAGTAGATGGGTCAGACCCGCGTAGAGGCCTGACACTCGTCGTGACTTCTTTCTGTATCTCACATATGCGCTGCGGCTGCTGTTCGCAATGGGCACTGCGGACTGTGACACCCATGTCCATCGGGCAATGCTTACCTTGCCGACGGCTGAGCGGCCGCAGCGTCTGCCTCCGGCGCCACAATAGGTGCCGCCCGCAGCCGCGAGTCGAGGCGCTGCGGCCGCCGCTGCGCTGCGCTGAAGGCGCGCTGCTGCTGCATCGCGACCAGCTGCCGCGGCGGCGTGCGCGCCAGCAGAGCCAGTTGCCGGTCTTCCCGCTCTGCCGCTGCGATCGCCTGCGCCTCCGCTCGATAGGCCATGACCTTGGCTTTCTTCTTCCCCTTCTTCTTCTTCTTGGCGTTAGTGGTGCCCTTGACGCCGCGGCACAGCTCCAGCTGCGACAGCGTGCCCGCTGTGGGCCAGGCGGTGCGCATGGATGAGGTGCAGCCCAGGGGAGCCGCTGGCCGCCACCTCGCCAGCGTCCGCAGCTGGCGCAGCGGCTGCATTGTAGGTGAGAGCGCTGACCGCGCTAGCGGCCCCAGCATGGGGCTGATCGTGTCGGGGTCTGTGCAGGGCGGCCGAAATGGCCCCCGGAACGCCTGCAGGATCGTGGCGGCGAGGCGGGGGCGGCCCAGGGCAGCGGTCAAGCTCATGTGCGGGCCATGGGAACGGGATTGACCCTCGCGAGAGCTGAAGCTGATCTGGATGTGCAATCATCCGAAGCGACATGTAGTGGTAACTCAGGCGCCCTGTAGCGAAACTGAGCCACTGTCGCTGCGTGGCGTTGCACTGCAATTTACGGTCCCGGCACATTTGATTTGCAGCGTTGTGCAACATGGGAAGCAGGGCTTCCTCATTCTACTAGAAAGCCTTGCATCAATAGAGCCAGCTCGCAGACCTCGAGGCCGCGAAACATGATGCTGTCCCATGCGGACCTGCAAATGCATGGCCGCGCAGACCCCACCTCCAGCTGCATGTTTGCACAACGACGACACAGTCTTCCACACCTTCAAGGTACTGAGGTCGATGTGATTGATGTACAAAGCAAACAGGAGGAGTTGATGCACGGCAATCCCACTGGCGCTTTCGCCCCGTGCATGCATGAGATACGCATGAAATCTGCCGAGTTTTCTCGTGCGGTTGCAGTGGCTGCGGGACGGCAGCGCCATCATCTGCGGCAGCAACGGCGATTGGCGCCTGCAGCGGCGGTGGAGAGCGGGGGCTCAGTCGCCGGGTCAGCGGTGACACAGAAGCCTCAGCGTGGCGTCGTGATCCTGCCGGGGCTTGGCAACAGCGCGGCCGACTACACGGCGATCGCAGCAGACCTTGAGGTGGGTTCATTTTCAGGTCCTACACTTCGCCTTTTCTGCACTCTGGGCTGATCAGCAAGATGCTTCAGCAGCTCCATCACGTCAGCGATCAGCTTGCCAGAACCGTGCTGTCGTTCACTTCGAAGATGCTCAGGATCAGCGCTGGGCCCAACGCGTGCTCCTTTGGCTGCGTCGCCGCATGGCAGCCAACGGGCCGCGATGCATTGCCTGCTGTCGTCCCAGCCCAGCACGCTCCCCACCCAGGCTTCCGCATAGATTTGCCAGGTGTGCGATTTGTGCACGACAGGAGCGGGGACTGGCAGTGGCGACGGCACGTGTGGCGCGCCCCGACTGGCTGCGCAACGCCGCAGGGCTGAGGTATCCTGCCTACTGGCGCGGCAACCTGCAGCCGCGGCCCACCGTCAACTGGTGTGGCTCTTGGCATGCAGGGTGACGTCGTGCTGTGTCTCATCGCTGTGGCTCTGTCCCAGGGGGCACGAGAGGCTCCTGCATGCTCATAGGATGTTGGTGAGGCAGCATTAGCGCGTCAGGCTGTGGAGCAGCACCTGTGCCTGGGTGTTGCAAACGGACTTGAGAAGACTTTGCTAATAGTTGCTATGCGCAGGGCTATCCTCCGAGCATGAACTATTGCTGCACACCGTCCGGTCTCGCGGTTTTCATGTGTCAGTCAACATCCGGCAACCCCGCTCTCAGGTACCTGGCGCGCATTGCCGCCGCGCTGCAACAGGTGGAGGAGGAGACTGGCGGCGCGCCGGTAACGCTGCTGGCGCACTCCGCCGGCGGCTGGCTGTCGCGCGTTTTCCTGCTAGAGGTGAGGCAGCACCCTAAACTTTGGAGTCTGCTTCCTCCTCCGGTGGGGAGGTGACTGTTGCTCTTGACGCGACACAACCGGGGGCAGATGTACGATATGCGAACGATGCACAGTCGGATGCCAATGGAGCAAGGCAGCGCCCCAGATGCCGGCGCGGATGCCAGGCTGAAATCGTAATTGCGGAACGGGACCTGGGCGTCGAGGCTGGTCATTAGTATGCCGTCAGCTTGAAATGCTGATGCTGCAACACCAGGCTGGCGCTGCGCTCTGGGGCATACTTGCCGACGAATGGAGGGGCGAACCATGGGAAGGGAGCGCCAGGCACTTGCAGCAGGCGCCCTACCCCTGGCTGGTTGCCTTTCTTGCAAGCGACTGTATACGACTGTGTGATGCATCTGCTTTGGCAGGAGGGCTTAGGCCGGGTGGACAGGCTGGTCACGCTGGGCAGCCCGCACAACCCGCCGCCGCCAGGCGTCGTGGACCAGACACGCGGGATCCTGAGCCATGTGGCCGCCACCTGCCCCGCCAATTTCCACGAGCAGGCATGACAGCGGCCCTCTGTGCATTGTCCATCAGCGTGACCTTTACAGAGTGTTTCAAGAAGTTCAGGGCCCTTTGCGGCTTTTACGAGAGGCCTTGTCGAGGCCCCCATGGCGCATACCGGTGACCGAACACTGGTTGCATCCTGAGGGCCGGGCTGCGGGAATGAATGGATGCCTGCTGACTCACTAGTCATTGCGCTGCGCAGATTGCATACGTCACCGTCGCCGGTAAGTACTTGAAAGGCGCGCCGCTTGGGGCGAAGGATGCGACATGGGGCCAGAAGGTCGTCGGCGCCGGCTATGCGCAGGTGCGCGTTCCCCTGTGCACCCCTTTTAGGAACCCGGACACCAAACTTTGACCAGCAGCCGTCCTGTGTCTAGAAGTGGGGCAGCAGTGCTGGTCCAGTCCCACTGCTGGGGAGCCGTTGCGTGCAATGCTCCGGCGCCGCTGCAAAGGATGGTGATTGAAAGCAAGTTTGGCGATGCAGACTCGCTCAAACTCTGCTCAGCCTCCCGCCTTTCTCTTTCTACTCAAACCCAACCTGAGCTGCTGGCGGTGCACAGGTGTGCGGGCGGCCGGACGTGTGGGGGGACGGCATCACGCCTGTGGAGTGTGCGCACCTAGAAGGTGCGCCCCTGCTGCGCACGGATTCAGGGTTTGGGGAGTACGGTTTAGGATTCCAGGACCAGCCAGGGACATTGTGTCAATTGCACGCCAGCCTGCTGCCGTCGGCGCTCCCCCGGAAGCTGATGTATCTGTCGCTGTGTTACGGTATTCATCCTTGCCCTTGGTGCAACCAGGAGCCAAGCAGGTCACGCTGGAAGGCGTATACCACAGCCCCCTTGGCGCAGCGCTGCCGGCGCCAGACGGCAGCAAGCCGGGCCGGCCGTGGTACGGTTCGCCAAGCGTCATCGGGCAGTGGGTGGACGAGATCTGGCGCGACGCCGATGAGCTGGCAGGTGCGCAGCAATGTTAGCTAGGTTCATTACCTGTGGGCGCCTCCTTTTCTACTAGCGTGCAAAGTCCATGTCGGCGCTGGCTGTGGGAGTCCTGTGCCGGGCGTCTGCTATGGTGTTGCGCTGCGAGCTGAGGAACCGGTGCTCTGGAATGCGAATGCCGCGCAGTGCGGATAGTCTGCGGACGGCGGTCCAATGCCGACGGCCAGTGCGCAGCTGCAGGAGGTTCTTTGCGCAGCCAGCCCTCGAATATAGTATGCACCATTCGTGGCTGCGTAGCCCCTCACCCAACGGTCAATGTGCCGACACGATGTCACCAGCATGTTTCGTCCTGGACGTGCATCCTGTCCCTCGTGACGCTATCCCTCTTTCGCATCGTTGCAGGCTTCAGGAAGGAGCTGGGGGACGTGGCGAGCGACAGCATGCTGCCAGACGCTGAGCAGGTCAGCCGATCGTAACCGCGGCGGACTGGTGACGGGAGGTTTGACGGCATACGGTTTCCTGCCATGTACCTTCAAGTCCCATTTCGACATCGTAGCCACCGTAGGCGTGCCCTTAAAACCAGATTTTGCAAGCATGCGCACGCCGCACGTGGGCAGAGACTGATCCGAACCACGTGTTGGAGCTGAGAGTTGAATTGCAATGCTGTATCCATGATGTCAATGGCTGATCTCCACCCCCCTCTCATCGAACCGTAGGGCCGTTGATCCCGATACTGAAGTTCCCGCAACCGACGTGCGTGCGTAGTGTCGCACACACACACACACACACACACCTGACTGACGTCACAGGACATTGGTGTGCCGGACGCCCACCAGCTCCGCGGTCTTCATCCCAAGGCCTTGTCAGAAAGCAACAAAATTTCAAGTGGATAGGAATCCATTTGTCGTGCAATTCGTGCACATTCCCGGAATATGCCGCTTGTGCGAAGCGGCACCAGAAGCCAGGGGGTGCACGTGAGCCGTGCTGGGCGGCGGCTATTTCCTGCCAGCCCGGGCATTCTGTGAATCTCAGCTTTCACTGTCCAACTAAACAACCTCCTCGCGACTTCGCAGCTCACTGGGTGAGCATGCGCATCCCCACGACGTCCTGCCCCTCAGCCTGCACCGGACTGAAAATGGTCGTGCCTGCCTGTTCTAAATTATATTGACCTGCGGGCGCGCGACTGCTCTGCTGCCTGAATCATGATCTTTGCCTTGCTTGCGGACCACGCATCGGCGCGCAGCAGTGCCCGATTGTCGCTGCACCTGCGATCTGTGGCTGACAACCGACCTAGCTAGTCACTCATCAAGAAATTCTCCTCACCCGCAGACGCTGCGCCATGGCGCCTTTTCCCGTACTGGCGGCCTGCCTGGCCACTGTTGCGCTGTCCGCGATCGGCACTGCCGCCCTGCAGACCGGCAACCTGAACTATCTGGCGCCGGTGCATGAGCTGCCTCAGCTGGCCAAGTTCGAGCCGGCCGACGTCCTGGAGGCCCACGGCCGCGCGCTGCTGGCGGGTAACCCGGCCAAGGCCTCTTGGGTGCCCAAGACCAATCGCCAGTCCGACCAAATCTTCGTCCAGGTGTGCGCGGCTGGACCTTTTGTATTGTCTACACACACCCGTGATGACACACGTCTGGTACGAGCGTGCAGCAAGCACATTCGGACTCAGCCGTGCATGATAAGCATCTTGATGTTTCAAAGGCGATGCTTTAGTCCCATATCAGGGCTGCTCCGTCGTCGCTGCCTCCGGCGGCAGCTGCCGGCATGAGTCTGCGGCAATGCAGTCAGCAGCATTGTGTGCGCAATAGATGCCTCCGCCGACCAGCAGCTCGATCTGTGGCCCCAGAGAGATCTTGTGTGGTATGCTCTGAGTAATGCCCCCGGCCACTTAGCGCAGTCGATCCAAGTATACACGAAAACAGCAACCGAATGTACAAGTTTGACTTTCGGAACGGAGTGTGGCCGGGCCGCATGAGACTCCTTCCCCTCCTGAACCCTTGCTGTGCCGCAAAGCGTCGCCAGTGGCTCGTGAACCTTGCCAGCTCGTCAATGGCTTGATTGATGGTGCTGATGATGCGCCGCCGCAGGGAGTGGCCAGCGGCGACCCCTTCGCCAAGTCCGTCATCCTGTGGACGCGCGTGACGCCGCCTTCAGGTGCCAAGAACAAGCCCGCCACGCTGGACTGGGCAGTCTCCAGCGACAAGGCCTTCAAGAAGATAGTGTCACGCGGCACGACAATCTCCTCCAAGGATGTGGATTTCACTGTCAAGGTGTTTCCAAAACCATCAAATGCGCGCTCAGCCTTCTTCTCTGCAGTAGCTTGTCTGTGTATTTCAGGTCTTTGTGATGGCACCGCCAGCGAGTCGTTGCTGTGCCGACACCCTTGGGTTAGGCGATGCATCATATTTCGTCACCCTGCTTTTCACTGCGCCGACTGCTTGCAGGTTGAGGCAAAGAAGCTGAAGCCCAACACCAAATACTTCTACCAGTTCCGCTACCGCCAGAACGACAAGATTGCTCCGGTCTACTCTGTCATTGGTCGCACGCGCACCCTGCCGCGCGCCGATGAGGACATTGCCCGCACGCGCATTGCCTTCTTCGGCTGCTCCAACTTGGTACGTTTGACTCAAAGCGACGCTGCTGCTGGTCGAGCATGTGTGACGATCTAACCTGCACAGCGGTGCGGTAGGTCTGCAGTTTGGCGTGCGCCCTGTGTGGCGTCTGCGCCTCGCCCGCTGTCAGAGTTCCCCTGCTGCCATTAGGTAGTCTGATGGCATCACCGCATCGATGCACGGCCTCACGCATGCCTTGCACCTCCACTAACCGATGGTGGCACTTGTGCTTGCAGCCGACTGGCTTCTTCACCTCATACGGCCAGATCGCGCAGGCAGCTGAGCGCGGCGAGATCGACTACAACATCGTGCGTCCCTTTGTCCCGCCTCAAATCAGCATGAGCCTTCCAGGTCTTACTGTCGCAGCTTTACATACTTGTCGCGAGTATGTATACATGCATGCAGAGTCGCTACAGGCATCATGAGGCACGACCTCATCGCCTGACTTGACCTCACAATTCGAACTGCAGCACACCGGAGATTACATCTACGAGTACAAGACCGATGGCAATGTGCTGTTCAGTCCCGAGGACAAGGTGCGGACTCTAGCTTCTCGTAGACTAGCGTGTGTGACTCCGAAAGGCAGATCACAGGCTCCTGCCAACCGCACTCTCTAGACTGAAGGTCATCATGTGACATCGCCCTGCTGGTTGCGCATCCTGGCTGAGTGCATGTGCGTGAAGGGGCTCACTCGGCTATAACGAGGACTGCCTGAGTAAGTGTTATGTGTGTTACAGATCGCTCGCACACATCAGCCCGAGAAGGAGATCCTCACCATCCAGGTGTGCACCCAAGCAGGAGCTTTCTCTGTGGCTCGAGATGCAGCATTGGCATGAGCATGCCGTCACCAAGGGGCTGCACCCCTGCCCTGCCCCCTGCCCAGATCCACTGCACCTTGGACATACGTACGTCCTGATGGCTGTTCTTCATTTTTCTCCAGGACTACCGGTGAACCTCCTTGTGTGCGCGCCATGCGGCACTGGCAGCCCTGGCGGCATGCCATACCGTGCCATGATTGCACATCTATAATTGCATTGCTGCCGCCAGCCTGCATCCGCTGGCTGCGTCTTTTGCGTCTGTCCAGACAGCAAACGCATGCTGTGATGAAAAAATCTTCAGATGAGGCAGGTGACAAACGTTTTTCGTGCCTGCCGCTGCAGCACCCGTCACAACCAGTACAACACCGACAAGGACACCAAGTGGATGCGCCGCTCCGCACCCCTCATCCCCGTCTGGGGTGCGCCGTTCACTTGCTGCCAGCATCTGTCTTCGATATCTGGGTCACCTGCATCGTGACCCATCGTCTAACTTTTGCTGGCGGGCACAACCACCTTGGACAGTCACGATGTATGAAACAATCCCATGTCACGCTGTGCGGCCGCACAGCAGGTTGAACCCTACCATGAACTGTCAGGCCACGGAATGCATTTCACAGCAATGCATTTCACAGCAACTCTTTGTCGCGCTGAGCCCCCATGGTGTGACTGCTAAGCGAGTTAGGACACAGACCATTCCACATCTGCCATTACTGCACGCTTCCTGATCTGTTGTCCTACGATGCATCGATTGCCCTTCTCCTTTGCAGATGACCACGAGTATGCCAATGACGCCTGGAAGGGTGGCGCCGAGAACCACCAGCCGGCAACCGAGGGCGACTGGAACGAGCGCCGCCTGCGCGCGCTGCAGGGTGGGTAGTGTTACATCGCCAATGGACATCTGGACTCATTGCTGCCAAACCTACGCTGCTCTCTTGCCAAAACCCAGCTCAGCTCGTCCGCTGCTCGCTCGTGCATGACCCTGCATCTGGTTGCGCATCTGTCACCCAAACACTAGGTTCATTCAGCAAGCTCTGGTTTCTGCGCAGTTTACTACGAGATGATGCCCATCCGCCAGGCAAGCATGCAGCGTGATGTGCATCAGCTACCTTGTACTCCTGACTGCAAGCACACCGCACAATTCCTTAATGTGCGAGGTCCGCAATCGAAGCGTTGTCAAGATCGCAAGAAGCCTGAGTGGTTGAAGTACTGATTCATGTTGTGTCCCGTGATGCAGGCGAACGCTGACAACAAGCAGCAGGTGGGTCTATTCTTACTGTTGGTTGATCAGCTCTCAACACTGCTGTCCTCTCCTTGTTGAAACCACCTGTACGTATGCAATAATCACAAAAGCTATCCGCCTTGGCGGGTGCACAGCTTGCTCTGCACAGGTACAAACTATTCATAAGCCGACTCTGGTGCCACTGCCCTGCAGATTTACCGCAACTTCGAGATTGGCAAGTGAGTCAAGACGGGCTTGTGCACAACTACGGCATTCCATGCCACAGTGCACGCAGAGGCATACCCGGAAGCAGTGGTGTTCTCCTGCTCATGACATGGTGGACAACAATATCTGACAACAAGCAAACGGTGGCTATTGCCAATAACCTAGCTCATGGCATGCAGCGTCAGGCCACGGGATTTGTTGTGAGTCCGGTTGTCAGCAGTACGCAGCACAACATTGCTAGCCATAAACCCTGCTGGTAGCTAGGTCAATCTCAACTCGATCCACTTGCAGGCTGATCAAGCTGATCATGCTGGACACGAGGATCATCGGGCGGGACCTGCAGAACTACACAACGGCAGTCCAGGAGGTGCGTCACTCCACCGCATTGCCCGTGTCCAACTGGATTGGATCTCATCGATTCACGATCCTGACAAGCACGTTATGTGTGCATGACCAACACTGTTCGATCTCTCAAGTGCCTAGTTGTTTCGAGTGCATGTCGCCGTATCGCAGGACCCGACGCGCACCATCCTGGGCTCGACCCAGAAGGAGTACCTGAAGCAGCAGCTGAGCGCGGCCAAGGGCGCACAGACGTGGAAGGTTCTTGGGCAGCAGGTGCTGTTCGCTCACCGCTGCGACTCGCCGTCTGGCGACCAGTGGGACGGTAAGCTTCTGCCTGAGTGTACCGTCATGCCGTTCCCAAGAACCACTATGGCTGAACGAAACCCGTCTCTTGCCATCCGTGAGCACAACACCGCTTGCCAACTGCAGCGGCTGCCGCGTTGCCAGATAAGCGCCACTTACAGTGTTGCCGCTGGTCGTGATAACAGGGCTACCGCGGCAGCGGCTGTGGCGCTGAGTTTCAGTGTTCCTACTCCGTGAATGTCGTACTTACCACTGTGTAGCTACTGGTCATTGGGTGTATCTGATTGCTGCAGGCTACCGCCAGGACCGGCGGGATGTGCTGGACCACCTCGCCAACAACAAGATCGACAACACCATCGTGCTGACCGGCGACATTCACACGCACTGGGTGCGTGCGCTGGTCTGCTGTCAGCAATAGCAGACTGCCAACACATTACTAGCTTGCCGTCTCCGCTTACTTGCTGCAGCATCCGTGGCCCATGCAATTGACACACAGGCCTGAATCCTTCACAGCTACCCGGCATTGGGACACTCCTTGGTCCCCGCTGACCATCATGTACTGTGCTGACATAGACTCCTCTTGCGTGCGCAGGCCAACGATGTGCCCAAGTACCCCTGTCCGCGCGAGGGCAACTACAGCTACAACCCCGAGACTGGCAAGGGCTCCCTGGCGGTCGAGTTCGTGTCCTCCTCCATCACCTCCGGCTACAAGTGAGTCCGCCCAAGCCGCATCACACAGCAAACTCTCTGATTGCTCAATGGCGTCGCTGAAAGTTACCGGGAGAACGATCCTGTTGTGCACCTGTCGCGACACTCATCGCCGTGCGGGCAGACGATCGAGAACACACTGCTGCCTGAGCCTGCACATGTCAGGCCGCTGGCATGCTAAACCCGTTCAGAGGTAGTGCGTCTCTTGCATGCTCCTACCCCTGGTGCATCACTGCGTCAGGCTGCTGCAGAGCATCAGAAGCACCTGTCTTGCCGCAGCCCGAGCGATGCCAACAAGGCCTCCGCCGCGACCAAAGCCCAGGCCATCAAGGCTGCCAACCCCCATACCAAGTACCAAGAGAGCTTCTACAAGGTAATGAATTGTCTGTAGCGTTGCCTGCTGCAAAGTTGGCACGGTTACCCAATGGCGCACCAGGCCAACTCACGCCCGCCTCTTCCAGAACCTGGCAATTGTCGGCCGGCGCAAGAATTGCCATCGCATCGTTGGCTTGCGTGGTGCTTGGTGCAGTCGCTGCCACCCTCGTTGTTTGCTTTGCTGCCCCAAATCCACCGTACCTTGACAAAAGTGCCCGTCATCTGGCCGCAGGGCTACGCCATCATCGATGTGCGTCGCAAGGAGACGACTGCCACCTGGTACTTCGCTCCCGACCTGCTGAAGGCCGGACAGTACGAGACCAAGGCACGTATTTGTGCTTCTTGGCTGTAGTTCATGTAGATACACTGTATCATGTCAGCGATGCGCGCACCGTCTGCGTCTCGCTGTGCTGCATGGACATGCGGCTGCATAGCAAGCGCCGCGCGCCCCATTTTCCGTGCACAAATTTGGATGTGCGTTTTGCATGCCACGCTGCCTGAGAGACGCTGCTAGTACATGCAGCTGATTTCGTCACGCTGTGTGGTTGAATTTCTGCAGGTGCAGGGCGAGAGCTGGAAGGTCGTTGCAGGCACCAATCACCTCGTCAAGGCATGAAGATCATCCCCGAAGTTCCCGGCACGTCATGTCACCAGCAAAGAACATGAAATACGCCAAGAAACTCTGCGACGGACGCCGCCGTCAGAAGCTCTAGAGAAAGCGCAAGAGGAAGCGTAAGAATGGCTGCCTTCATCCGAGAAGATTTAAGCACCAACAGATGGAGCTGCCACTACTGCTACCCGCAACATTGTTTGATGTGCCATGCTTTAAGCTGCCGTTGGCTGACTCGGTACTGCGGCTGAAGCTAACCTCCCTCATTGAAGTGACGAATTGGTAGGGTTGTTGCAGCCAGACGGACCTGTGCCTGCAGACGAAGTGCTGGTCGTGCTAACGGGCTTGGCCCGATTTCCTCACCAAACATTCTTTTTGGCAAGCAAACAAGTGGGCTGCCAAGCGTTGACCTGTAATGCGCATGTGACACGTTATCTTCGCCACAAATCTCATTGATCTGCTACACCGCAGATGCATCTGCAACCTCGTCGCACATCCCCGTTTACACTCAGCGAGACATCCCGTTCGGCACCGTGCTTCAAATCGATAATTGTGCAAGAGTGGAAGTGCATCCATCCATGCGCAGCGAGTCCTATCACAATTCCGCAAGCTGATTTGCCACAGGACAATCTCCATACCGTTATGTGTGCAATGTCTCAGTCTGCGGAGGGTTGTAGCATACATTGGAGTGCAGAAGTGCAGGTACAGCAGCCGATGCAGCATGCAATGCCCGCTCCTACCCACACCCCTCCTACCTCCTACCCACACCACTCCTACTCACACCCAAACACACCCACCTCGTCCCCAGCACTGACGGCGTCTCCACGCACATCATTGCCGCGTGAGCGCCTTGTCACTTCCCCTTAGCCTTCTTGCCCTTCCTTGCAGCCGCCTTGGCTGCCTGCAGGCCGGGCACGCTGATCTTGACGCCTCCCAGACAGGCGGCAATGGCGTCGGCCTCGGCCACGCGCCGGATCGCATCCGCGTGCGCCGCCGGCACCGCCGCACCGCGGGTCAGGAGCTCCATCGCCTGCAAATGCAAGTCAGTAGTGTCGGCATCTTCCTGACCCTAACCCTAAACCCTGCTGACACACACAACGAGCCTGCGAGCCTGCGCAGCAGAGGCTGCAGGAGCAGCGGTCGGCCGAGCCGGCACAAGAGGCCGGCGCCGGGTACGCCCAGCGGCAACAGGCGGCGCCCGAGACCACAGCCTCGTTCAAGTGCTGCTGCACATCAGTGGCTGCCAGTCTGGAGCCCTTCCTCACTCGTGCGACCCGGGAGCAAGTGATTCTTACCGTTTGTGAACCCGGAAGCAGGAAGCACCCACCTGGCGGGCGGCCTTGCCACGTTTCTGGCCGCCGGGCGTCAGCTTGACCTTGAAGCGGTAGCCGGCCAGCACCGGGTACGGCGCGCACACCGGCAGCGCGTGCAGGATGCCGTCCTCGTCCCGCGGGATGCCCTGCAGCAGGAGCACGAATGAGGGGAATCGTGACACACCAGCCACAGCCGCAGAATGGACATCGGAGAGGGTGCAGGCACAGGCTCCACATTCCGGCTCCACATGTGCGAAAGACCGTCTTCGTCCCTGCATGCCGGTTTCGCATAACTTACGGCCAGCAAGATTGGTGCAGGCATTCTTCAAGGGTTTCACGACCGTGAGCGAGACGAGGCGTTTCTGAGGCTTTCATCGTTCGAGTGCCAGCGCCCATGGCAGCGAGGCGTAAGAAGGGTCAGGACGCTGAGAGGCTCGAAAACGTGCTGGGCTCATGTCGGGTGGTGTGCCCGCCTTGCTCCTGATCTGCATGGCACGGTGGAATTCCGGATCGAGGGGTACACCACCCCGTAACGTGTGAGAAACCAGCAGCTAATCTCCCTCGGAGGGTGCGCACCGTCATGGCATCCAGCAGCTTGAGTCGCTCCAGATCTGCCGCAGCCGCCGCCGCTTGTGCCGCGTCGTCGCGTCCGTCTCGCTCTCCTCCGAAGGCCGCCACTCGTGATGCTGGCTGGGCACCGGATTCTTCGCCTGCTGGGCCGCCTGGCTGCGGTGATGCATTGGTGGCGGCGTCGGCGGCGCCCACTGCTGGAGTGTCGGCCGCAGTGCCAGCGCCATCACCGCCTGGGGCGCTGCTGTCGGGTGCCGCCCCCGCATCTGCTGCTGGCACTGCCGCGCTGGCCGCTGCAGCGACCGCCTGCTTGCCCTGCACAGCACCGGCGGGTCCGTTCAGAAATACGCGTCTTGACTGCAGTGCCTACCAACTTCCCTGGTCGAACTGTGGCCTGACTCATTCCATGAGCATCATGGCAGCTTTGCCTGGCGCGCTGCACGACCAGTGTGAAAGTTCGCCACGCAGCGGCAGCCATCCGGGCAAAACGGTCGGATGGAAACACAGAGGCGCTGTGCTATGGGGCTCCGCCACGGGCTCCGCCAGATGTTCAATTGCATGACTGCAGCAAGGAAGCCTACCTCCACTGCCCTCCACCAGCTTCAAGCAGTTGATGGCTCAGGCTCACCCAGATGCGCCGGGTGTCGACCGGGCGCGCGTTGACGGCCGCCATCTCCTCTTCCGTCGGCAGCGGCGCCGGCGCGGCGGCCTCAGGGCGGCGGGCGTCCCGCCGCGCCTTGCGCGCCTGCTTCTTGTCTCCCTTGTCCCGCCGGCCGCCTGTGTGTGTATCGACCATGCAAGTGTGAGCAGCCTTCCGTTGGTGGTCGCGGCGAGACGCCGCAGAGGCTGGGCAGCACGCATCAGCACACCCGACAGCCGCACCCGTCCGCTGCGGATGCCGTGAGGCCTTTCCTGAGACACCGCAGGCATGGATTCCTCGTCGAGGGCTCACAGCTAGCCCAGAACCCTCAGCCACCTGCGGACGCGAGCGCCTCCATGGCCAGGCGTCGTTCCTCTTCGTCCTGGTCTGCATATTTGTCTCTTGCCTTCTTCAGCTTGGCCGCCTTTCCGCGCACCGCCGCCGGCGCCTGCAGCAATGCGGCACCAGGCATGCACTGGGCAGGCATCATGGCTGCGTGAGACACCAGGGCCGGGACTAGGCAGCAGGCGCTATGCAGGTATCACACTTCGCCTTGGCCGCGCAGAGTCTTCTGCTCGGCACCATCAGCCAGGGGAACTGTGGCCAACTTACTCAAAGTATCCCCTGGCCCAGCGCAGCAGAAGACACTGCGAGGGTCCTCAAGTCTCTGCAAATGCCGCAAATGGTCCACGACTCGGTGCCACGGAAGGCACCTGCGACTGCTGCTTGGCCGCCACACGTGCATGCTCCGCCGCACGCGCCGCCTGCACCGCCGCCTGGCCCGCGTCATCGCCGCCGCCGTCGCTGCTGCCACCATCCTCTGCAGCGCCTGCCTCAGCGGCATCGACCGCCTGTGGCTGTGCGGCTGCCGTGCCGCCAGCTCCAGTACCCGAATGTCCCTCCGCGGGCGTCGCTTCCGCCAGCAGTGCTGCGCCGGGTGCCAGACCCTGCAGGCCGCATATGAGAAATGACCAGCGGCTGTGTTCAGCTCTCGCTGGAACGGTCTTGACTAGGGCAAGGTGGCATCACTCCACCAAGGGTGTCTCGAAACCACACACGGGAGAGAAGCGCGATGGGAATGCTGCTTGCTGTGCAACGCACGATTTGATGCAGGTGCATTGTCACATTGATCGAGGCGTGTTCGCCACGACTTGACAGGCATCAGTTTTTTGCGCATTTGCAGCGGGCCCCTCCAGTCAGTGCCGCGCTTGGCGCCTCAATACGCAGCCACTCATGCCGGTCGCAACTCAAAAGTGCACGACGCATCCTCCAACATCACTGCTGCAAGGCAGAACACCACCACCTTCAACACAACAGCTAGTCCCTCAGCAAACAATGCTTGAACCCTAAACTCTAGTCCCACACGCACCTGCTTCCGGGCAGCCCGCCGCTGCGCGGCCGAGATATGACGCCTGCTGCCACCCGGCTGCTGCCCGCCCGCCGCGCCATCGTCTGCCTCGCCGCCCATGGCCTCTGCAGGTGTGTCGCTGGCAGCAGGCTCGCCGCCAACAGCGCCCGCGCTGATACTGGGCTGTGCTTCTGCCAGTCCATACCTGCAGGTCGGCGAACCTCAGGTTCACAACCGCGAACTACGCACCGCAGAATGGCATTGTGTGGCTGGAGCTCCCGACGCCAGCTGGGCCGCCAGCCCGACGAATTGCCCTTATCAAGCCCCAGCTCACGCCCTGCAGCAGGTCGTAGTTTGTGAATGTTGCAGCTCCACAACCTTGCACTCGTGTACCCACAGAGGCCCGACTCACCGCTGGAAGGAGGACAGACGCGGGTCGGCAGCAGAGTCCATGAATGCCTCTAGCGCCGAGCTGCCGCTGTGCTGCCGATCGCCGCCCCCGCCGCCGCCATCATCGTCTTCGCCTGCTGCGACATCTGTCAGCGGTCCAGAGTCTGCGCCGCCTGCTTCTGTTCCAGATCCTTCTGCCTCTGGCTCCGAGTCCGAGCCGCTGACGGAAGCATCCCCATCCCCACGATCGCCTGCCGCCCCTGTCAGGGCAGATCCATGGTGTCAGCCGGATGGGGGCAGTGTCAGGTGGGTGGCCACACCAGCGCATGCACACCACCGTATGCCAGACAGCACGAGCAGGGACTCAGAGCAAAGACCAGCAGCCGGAGCAACAGATCGGCAGCCATATCCGCGGCGCCGGCACGTCCTGTCCGCAAGTGAGAATGCTGTGCAGCAGCTACCGCTGCAGCACGTTGCCGCTGCACGCTGCCGCTGCTGCGCAGGGGTGCAGCTGACCTTGCACATCCTGTCCGTGAGTGACACTGCTGCGCAGCAGGGGTCAGGGCGCAGCCGACCTGGCTGCTCATCGGACGGGTCCGCGGCGCCCAAGGCGGGTGGCGCGGCGTCGCCGCTCTTGACGGCACGCTCGCCTGCATGCCCCGCGGCGCTCTGGTCGTCCAGCACGAACAGGAAGCCCAGGCCCATGATCTGTATGCGGGGCCAACGCTCACTTTCGGGCCCTCGCAAGAGTGCTGTCAGTATGTCTGCGCGCCACAAGTGGCTGTGGCAAACCCGTCAGAAGTCCAGCAGAAGACTCTTGTTTGCCTCGCGGCAGACGCATCGAGTGCCTCGAGGTGGTGCAAGCTCCTGACAGATGTAACTACGCCTCCCACAGTCGCGAACATACGGCACATAAGCGCATGTGCTGTCCACGCTCAGATGCAGTAAGTGCGGCGCCTGCAGGAGCGCACCAACGGCGTCGGCGGTAGGAAGTTCTTGCGTCCGGCCACGTGGAAAGAGCCCGCCGCCAGCTCCTCGCCAGTCACCGCGCTTTTCGACACCTGCAGCAGCGCAAGCGAAATGAAGGCGCCGCGATGAACCAGCGGGAGCACGTGGCGAGGGTTGTGAGCTGCCACCCCGCGGCCGTCACGCTGCTGGCACTCGTCCTTTGACGCAGCATGTGAGCATGCACACCGCAACAGGGCGGGGAAGAGCCAGCAAAGTCCTGCCTTCATGCAGCGAGCGGAGGAACGCTGCTGCGAGGTGCCACAGGGAGATTCGCTGTCCGAAGACAGGCGCACCTGCTCGGGACCCACCCACCAGGCGGAGGTTACGATCTTCGAGTCCCACGCCGCCGATCGGCACACGCATGCCGCACCCGCCTGAAGCCATCGAAAGTGCGTGTTTTGCTCGACCGGGTCAGCGGTGCTCCTGGAAGAGACCCAGCCTGTGCGACGCTTGCGGCTGAAGAGAGCAGCAAAGCACCCCTCGGGGTCCAATGGCATGCCGAGCAGGAGCACCCAAATGTGCATGCCAGACGCAGACGTTCCGCGATGTCTGGCAACCGTCATACCTCTAAACCCTGAACCCACCTGGGAGATGGTCAGCGGCGGTACGGGCCGCGACGGGTCCGCATTCTTGACGACTGTCGCCGGCGCGCCCTGCAGCTCTGCGTGCACGAACACATCGCCCGGCCTGCGCGTGCGCAAAACTAGACGCCTCAACACCCACCGAAGGAACCTTAGGGCGTGTTTCGGCGCGCCCGGCAGCGCTGTGTGCGCGGAATGGTCTCGGGGTCTGTGAGCCTCGTAAGTTTGTAGCCCCGACTGCTTGAGCAGTGCAGAATCGCTTTGAGTCGCTCTCCCATCAGCCGAGCACGCCACAGGCGATCATGATGAGTTTCTGAGTGTTCCATTTGCAGTCAAGCACGGGACGCACCGCAGGTGGCGCCTGACCAGCAGGTCCGCCTGCCCCGCATCACGCGCGCTGAGCACCAGGTAGTTCTCCGACGAAACGAACCAGGCGAAGCGCTCGAACCAGGCCGGCTGCCGCAGCTCGCGAGTCTGAACCGCTTTGGCGTGCACCTGCGGAAAAGAGAATGAACGTTTTTGAGGATATTGCCTCGCACAGGACTCTCCATGGATGGAGGGGTTTCGCTGCGGGCGGCGCCATGGGCGAACAGCCGGCGCAGCACGGCGTGCAGGCGAGCAGCTTCGAAACACTAGATGAAAGATTAGATGCTGAAGCACCACGACCGCATGTCGCCCTCCTGTGCAGCGCCATCCAAGGCTGCGCGGCTCGGCCAATGCAACTCCCTGCACAGCGCTGGTGGTGCGGGCTTCCCAAAGCCAGTGCAAACTGTCAGCCCCTGCTCGTGCTCTCTCGGACTCACGGCTCGCTGTCCAGGGTGTCGCAACAGGAGCAGGAGCTCGTGCTTCAGGGACATGGCAGTTCGAGTTTCAGGGGATTGCGGTTTGGGCATCTCAGGTTGTAGAGACGCAGCACCTGCGCCAGCTGCACCTCGGAGCGCTTTTCCGCCGCCGCCAGCGCCTTCTCGTTGGCCGCCAGCGTCTTGCGCTGCTTGGCGACAGCCCTCTTGCGCACCTCGTGCCGTGCCCGCGCGTTTGCCGCCGCATTCATGCCCAGGTCCACCTCCACCTGTCAATCAAATTTGAGAATTTCAATGTGGGTTGGATTAGGTCATCAGGAACACAACACAACAACACGATTCCGCCTGACCTGAGGACCCCTGAAACCGTCCCGCTTTGCGCATGGCAGTGCTCCCTGCGCGCAGTGCCCGCCACCAGCATTGAACCGCCATAGCAATGTCAGCTCATCCCTTGCGGCTGCGCCAGCGCACCGCCTCCCCATCGGCATGCGACCCCTCATCCCAGCGGGGGCAGACCCACACCAGAGACGGCGTCCCCTGCCACCTCCCACACCAGGTGGGAGTTCCTGAACCCTGAAACCCTCCCACCTTCTGCGGCTGCGGCGGCGCGCCTGCGCCCTCCTCGTCGCTGTCCTCCTCCTCATCCAGCAGATTGCGGAGCAGCAGCGTCGCGGCATTGCGCTCCAGGTGGAGCGCCCCCACGGTGGCCGCTACAGGGTTTCCCGCCCGCTTCTCGGCCTCAATCAGCGCGCCTAGCTCGCGCCAGTCGAGGCCGCGGCCCAGCGCCGCGTTCAGCGCGTCGATCGCGGCGTCGACGACCGTCATGTTGTACTCGATCAGCGCCGCCTGGGGTCGCAGTTGTGAGAACGACAGTCAGAAGCTCGAACGGGGCGTCCATATCGGCTGCGTTGCATTCGATCAGCCTGCCTGCAGGCACAGAGGATCCGGAATAGATCTAAATTTAATTTGCTTGATGGTGGAAAAAGGTGGAAAAGAAACAGATGAGGGCGCGGCCGAGCGCCGCATTGAGCGCATCAGTTGCGGCATAGACGACTGCCTATTTGTAGTTGGCCAGCGCCTGTGGTAGGTTGAGAAGTTGATTGGGACATCCACGACACTCATGCATCACTGAATGAGCGACGTCTGCGGCACCGTCGGACTTCCAGGGTCAGTCTGGAGACCGCGCACACCCCACGCGTAGCACTGGCTGCACAACACATCATCTACACCCCTGCTCAGGGAGGGGATCACAGAAGGCAGTAGGCGAGAATAGAGGCACCCCGGTTGCCCTGCCATGCACACGGTTCAGACTTCAGCCGAGAAGGCTGGGCCGCCAGCAAGCATTACACAGATGGTTGGGTTGCAGCCGTCTTGGTGTTGCAACGCTGGACAACCGGAAGCACTCGACGCTGCCTGCGGCGCTGCTGCTGCTGCTGCTGCTGCTGCTGCTGGCCAAAAGTGGTGAGGCAAGGCTGACATCGTGGAGCCCCGGAGCTCGCCCGGCTTCTTGCCCGGCATCGGGCTCTCGCCCAAAGCACCTCTGCACTCTGTATGTGGTCGTTGATGTGGAGGTTGCGGTTTGGGGTTTAGGGTTTAGGGTTCGATGATCACCTGGTCCTCCTCGGCGTCAGCTTCCTGCCCCAGGGCCTCCGCACGCTGTGCCTGGTCGATGCGGACCTTCTCCAGCTTCGACAGCACCTGCTTCGTTGCTGCTTGCGTCTGCACCTCCGCCCGCTGCCCCTCCACCTGGGTTTGCACGGCAGGAGGCGATGAGCGGTCCACTCTTTACGTGAAAATAGGTTGGTTGCCGCCGCCGTCTGCACCTGCCCACGCTGCCCCTCCACCTGGGGTTGCACGGCAGGAGGCGATGAGCAGCGCACTGTTGGAGTGTCTTTCTGCGGTTGCCGCCTGCCTCTGCACCTGTGCACATTGCCCCTCCATGTGGACTGCGCAATGGTGGTGTGACGTGCAGCTTAACAGAGCATCCATGACCATCGCTCCCAGCCCAGGCTGTCTGGCCAACACAGGTGCTCAAAACGACGCTCCCGTGCCGCATCGCGAGCGGTGCTGTGTGATGCAGCGCGCTCTCAGTGCATGCTTACTCGCTGCAGCAGCGGGAGCCAGGGGCGGGGCCCCCACATGCGGCCCGGTCACCGCACCTTTGCGAAGAACTCGTCCAGCGCTGCGTCAAAGGTGTCGAACCTGCGGCTGGGCTGCGCCGCGTGCTGCGCCAGCGGCAGCGCCTCGAACTCGTCATACACTAAACCCTCCTCGTCCGCATCCGGGGCCACACTTGGCGTCGCAGCGGGATCACCGGCGGCCGCCGCAGCCGCCGCGGCCTCGGCTGCTGCAGCACGCTTCTTACGGCTGTTGCCTGTGATGCGCGGAGAGTGGGTCACGTCAGCTGTTATGGTCGAGAATCTGGCTGAAAGCGGGGTGTGACACCTTGGCACGACACCGACTCGCAGCAGCGCCCCTCCTGGCTGCAACAATGCTTGCACCAGAGAATCTTCAGCATTGAGGCATCCTGTGCATCCAGGGACCGCGCGCGGAAGGAGCGCCGTTCATTGCACGAGCGCTCTGGCTGAGCTGCACCCGGCTTGCTGAGTATGATGTAGCCCGCCGGCGGCGAATTGGCGCAGCCCGCCAGCCACGCCTCATACCTCTGCACCGTGCCCAGCAGGCGCGCAGTGTCTTCCTCTGTGAGCTGCGCGTCTGCCGCCTGCAATGGCGAAACGCATGCCGTCCTTAGCACTGGGTGTGCCGCCGATGACACAGTAGAGTCGCAACTTAGACACATGGTTCAGCAGTGGGCGAGTCGCCCGTGCTCTGTCGCCTGCAGGTGTCGCTTTGGAGCAGAGGAGCTGCAGGCAGAAGGATACAGCAGCTTGCAGCTTTCTGTTCCTCTGCAGGTTGCTGTAAATCCGCCTGCAATTCCTTTGCTCCGCTCTCAGCAGCAGCACCAATAATCATTCATTCAACATTGTTGTTGCTGTTTGCAAGTCTAGTTGGCACAATAGGACAATATTCTGCCAGAAGACTTGTTGGACGTCTGTCATGTACGTTCAACCCTTTGAGAACGGCCAGCTAAGTCCGAGCTTGGACATACCGTACATACAAACATGATGTTCAACTTGCCGGTTTGCGGGTTTCCGGCTGCGCAATTGGATGTGACCTAGGAAAGAAGCAACGTGGCAATGAAGCATTTCTGTGAGTACAGAAAATGCAAGAGGCGCAGTGAAAGCAAACCTTCTGCACCGGCTGCAGGCCGGCGGTCAGCAGGCAGTGGTCCGCGATGTGCGGTCCGTACAACAGCACACTCGCAAGCACGCCTGCACACAGCGGCAGTAGATCGAATTATGCAGTGCGCAACCAGTGCAGGTTGTCAGCACTGTGTCGACACGCCTTCCCTCGACGATGCGACACTGTGCTGCTTCTGTGTGTGCAGGCACATCATGTATGTGAAGGAGCCCGGCGCTGCGCTCAGCAGCTGCATGTGCTGCCGCTAGTGGAGTCGAGTAGCTTCGGGTCATGACAGGCGTGCGCATGTGACACGCCTGCCATCAGGCTGCTACCGGGTGCGCTCCGGTGCTGCTACTGCAGGGGTGACAACCTGATGCGGCAGGCTGGCCATGCCAGCACAGCCGCCTGGTCGTGAAGTGCCCGTCGGACGTGGCGGACGGCACTGCTGCCAGTCAGCGCCTTAGCGCATACGCAGCGCATTTGCCCTCGTGGTGCACATGTGAAGTCTTGCGGGACCGGAGCACGGTTGGTTCCCGACAACACATCGCGCATCGCTGCCGGCATCCACATCTGCCACGAGAGCCAGCGCGCACCCCGCAGGGTGGCCTTGTCGTCCGCCGCCGACAGTGCCGCCGCCCACCCGTCGGCCGTCACCGGCTGCGCCAGCCGGATGGAGTGCAGCGGGTAGGGGTGCCGCGGCATCGTGGCCAGCCCGCGCGCGTCGTCGCGGTGCGAGCGCAGCAGCGTGAGCACCTCGTATCGCCCGTCCGTCAGGATGACGTTGCCCTGTGGCAGAAGCACAAAGCGGCTGAGGCAGTGGCCACCAGCCGATCTGCCCGGTGGCCACCGGCCGGTCTGGCACGCTCAGTGCTGTGCCTCAAGCTTCCTGTGATCCAGGTGCAGCCAGGAGCGGGCGCGTCACCCCGCCCTCCAGCCTCCAGCCCGTTGCAGTGCTGTGCAGCTTCCATCCAAAGCTGCCTCGCAACATAGCCAAAAGCAAATCAGGAGTTCCGGCTTTCATCGCGTGTCAACCAAGCCTCAACATCACCCGGCTGCAGAGATGCAGCGTGGCAAGTCGCTGATGGGCGATCTAGCTCCTGGACCATCAAACGATTATCTCAGATGAACAGACATGAAGCTCGAATTTGTCACATAAAGCCATCTTGCCTGGCTGTACAGCTCCAGTATGATGTGGTACGTGGCTTCGCCAGTGCCGAAGGTGAAGTCCACGATTCGGTCCACGCCCAGCTGTCGAACGTCCTCCAGCCGCCGCGTGCGCACGTGCTTGCGCAGCTTGAGCGCAAAGTTGCTCGGGGCGTCTGGCCGCTCCTTCAGCGTCTGCATAGGTGCCGCGCACATGTCGAAATGTCTCGTTGTGCTATGTCATACCTGCGGTCCTGCTGCGTCCCATGACGTGCGAGTTTCTTATGCGAGAGAGAGAGACCTTGTGAGACCTTGTGAATGTTGCTCTGGGGAGGCGCTCGTGCGACATGACGGCAGCGTTTCGGGAGCAGCACGCTGCAAGCCCAGCCTCCTGATGTCAGGAGCATGGAGTCTCTTGCGCCAGGGTGATGTGGAGCGCGTCACCGCTTGCAGGCAGGGGGTGGCGGCGACAACCTCCCGCCACTCCCACGATACCCCAATATTGAAACGACAGGAACTGCAACAGCAATCTGACCCGCCTGAGTGGCGTGGACACGCATCTAGCATGGACGCCTTCTCGTTCCCCTGCAGCGATCCACCTGCAATGATCCGGAATAACAATGAGGTGGGCAGCAATGCAACCAACCTGAGTAGTGTGAAAGCGTGTCCCCGACTCCAGCAGCAGAAACACCTTTTCGCCCTCCTCGCCACTCCGTGCCAGCTTGAGCAGGTACGTCTGCAGGCGACAAGCTAGAGGGTTGCTGTCTGTTTGCACACGGCTGCATATCCAGAGCAAAACAGTCTGCATCGGTGGGCCAGTACAGGCGCTGTGCGGCGGCGGCAGCTTATTCTGGCGGCACATAAGCAAAGCAACGATGCGAATGCCTGCACTCCCCAAAGCAAGGTACAGTGATATCTACCTTGATTTTTAGTTGCTAAGGTCACGCATGTGACGGTCTGCACAGTTGCTTCCTGATGACAATGCAGCTGGAAGGGATGTGCGACGACGCGGCCATGCATGGTTGTCTTACCCGGGAGTTGAGGTCGTAAACATTTGCCACCCGCATGCCCAGGCATCTTTTACGGAGGCAGGAGACCTCTGCCACCACGTCTGCGGTGCTCATGCGCTGTTTCGGCATGGTGTCCTGCCTCTCAGAAATGCCTTCGGGTGAAGGTATCTCACATCAGCGGCTCGGCGAGCAGCAGTGGTCTGCTTGTCTGCAGCGTTCAGAGATCGTGAATTGCATCCGTTCAATACAAGTATGGGCATCACGCGCTTGTTGTTTGCCGAGTTGCACCAGAAACCGAGATATGTATGTCAGCAGCTTCCACAGCGTCCAGCTGCCACAGCTCTCAAACAGCGTCGGTTCTTTGTGCACAATGAGCATTGTCACTGAGCAACATCGTGCTTAGACATGGCTTAGGCCGCCCACTCTGGTTTGTGCGGCGCTGCGCACCCCGGTGCAGACAAATTTTGATTCAGGCACTCCTGTTCCGTTGGAAGCTGCAGCTTCACATTCACAAACTGCGCAGCCACGCACTGTACAACGAAACGAGCCCGAGCTGGCTTGCAACAGCGGTCCTTCCTGCACTGATTGTGTTTGGGTCTGAATCTTTAAATTCACCTGCCAGGCGTGGACGCCAGAGCTAGCGGCGTCCAGACATTTTTACACCAACAGCACAGCACACGGCCGCAGCGCCAGGAGCGCGCAGGCCAGCATCTCGCAGCTTATAAAGTCATCGGCTCACAGTAGAGAGCGGCTCACCCAGGAAAGCCGAGCCGTTCTGCAGCGGAGGCGCCTGAGGACGCTCAAAAGGCCCCTCGCGACAGGGAGCCAGCAGGCGCTGCCATGGCGACGCTGGCGGAGAGCTTCATGGCAGACCTGGCAGACCTGTCGGACGACTCGGCGGGGTCGGAAGATGAGGCGGCGCCCATCGTCGATGGCGAGGACCTGCTGGTAAACGCTGCGGCTTTGTTGTTTTTCTTTAACCCATGTCGTCAGAGCCTCCGGCAGCCATGCACGTATCTCCTTCCTCGAGACCTCGTGCAGCAGAGGCGCTGCCAGTCCCCAGCAGCCATTTCGGCGCAGTATGGCAGGCTAGCCCTGGGCTTGTCTCGGGGCACACTACCTCAGACCGAGGCAAGGCAGAGCAGTAGTGCTGCAGGGCCGACGCTGCATGTCAAGTGCCTTGACTCTCAGGGCATGGACCTGTGCGCTGGTGCAGATGCCGGATGCGCAGCGAGGTGCCGGAGCCGCAGCACCAACAAGCGGCAACCTGCAGGCTGTGGCAAAGCTGACCAGCAGCAACCGCTACACCGACATCATGGCCCAGGTGCGGCTGTGGCCTCATCGTCTTCAAGTTGCTGGTGCTGACTTTCAGGATTTCCGCACCCGCAGCCGGTGGCTCAATCTCGGCGTTGACTGCTATTCCGGGGCAGCGAGTTGTTCTCGACGGCCAAACCTGACCAAGGTTGCGAGTTTGTCGACGCCAGCCAGACACGAGGGGGTGAAACTTCCTGCTTCAGGTGCGTGCGGCACTGGCAGAGAACGAGCAGCCGGACCAGCCGGCGGCATGGGCGGGCAGCTCCGAGGACGACCCCACCTACAAGTGCGTTTCATTTGAGTTTGCATGATCACGAACCCTGACGCGAAAGCGGGCATGATTTGGCGCTCTGGACGGTATGTGTGACCGTTGACTGACGGAGCTGGCTTCGCCGCGATTGGCGATACAGCCGCGGGCCAGGGCCCACCCGGTCCGATGGTGTGTCTGCATCGTTGCAGGCATGGCCTGTTGCAAGGTCCAAGTGATCGCCGGCTGCCCCTGCCCCTGCCCTGCTGCCGCACATGCGCCCATGACCCTCGCAGTAGGCAGCGCAGCAAAGTGCGCTCCAGCTCCCGACCGGCCCCCCGACTGCTGCGCTGCCCCGCAGGCTGCTGGTGGACTGCAACCAGCTGGCGGTGGACATCGACTCGGAGCTGTCCCTCGTGCACAACTGGGTGAGCTCTATTCCTCCGCGTCCTGCCCTGCGGCGCCGGCACTTCCGCTGCGTGTCTCTGCCTGAGCTCGCTGTTCAGCTTTGCCGTTTCCTTGTCTTTCTCTTCCCTTTGACTTTTCGTAGTTCCTATCTTCTCACTTCGAGTTGCCTTCCCTCATGCAAGGTGCGGGACCACTACCGGGTGCGCTTCCCGGAGCTGGAGTCGCTGGTGCACCACCCCGTCGACTACGCACGCGTTGTGGCTGCCATAGGCAACGAGTCCGACATCACCAACGTGGACCTGGACGGCGTGCTGCCGAGCGCCACGATCATGGTGGTGTCGGTCACGGCGTCGACAACCGCCGGGCAGCCGCTGCCGCAGGCGGAACTGCAGCAGGTGCAGTCCTGTCTGTGCCCTGAACGTTCTGTCTAACTGTGACAAAGTTCTGCCCGGCGCTGATGATCCTGGTCGTCTCAGACGCGGCGAGCACGACTGCAGGGTGGCCGCTGCCGCGGCCGGAGCGGCAGCAGGTGATTTTGTTTTGTCGGAGTACCGTCTGAGGTCGTTGGCGGTGACTGAATGCTGGCGGGCTGTGACCGCGCAGGCATACCGACCTTTGTAGCCCTGTAAGGGGCCTGTGATCTCAACAGAACTTAGTCACCCCATGTGCTCTTCTGCAGCTCCGGTGTCGGCAGGCTGCGACGTCGTGCTGGTGCACCCTCGCCAGCTGCAAATGTCTTGCAATTCAGTATACAACACGCACCGTTTACCCCCATGATGCTAGCCAACATGTTTCCCTTGCACGACGCAGGTGCTGGCGGGCTGCGATATGGCGCTGGCGCTCGACGCCGATCGCGCCGACATCCTGACGCTGGTGCAGACCAAGATGGGCCGCATTGCGCCCAACCTGTCCGCCGTCGTCGGCACCGCCATCGCGGCGCAGCTCATGGGCGTCGCGGGCGGCCTCGCGGCACTATCCCAGATGCCCGCCTGCAACATCCAGGTGTGCCGTAAACCCTAAACCCTAGCGCACACTCTTCCCTCTCTTCCTGTGCCCCCACCGCTCCGTCTCCTCCTGTCCTACCTTCCTCTCCACTCCCCTCCGGCGCGCCCCCCTGCAATGGGTTTTTCCCGAAGGTCCTAATGCTGCCTGCTTGCGATGAGCGGCGACGCGTGTGCGCATCTGCATGGCACCACAGGTCGTTTGCAGCCCCAGGGATCTGGGCGCTTGCCTGCCGCACCTTTGGACGAGCCATTCGGCCGTGCATCTGGCCTGTTGCCGCGATACATGGCTTGAGGGGACTCTGGAGCTTGGGCTGAAAATCCCGGCATCGCTGTCCGGCTGCGCAGGTGCTGGGCGCCAAGCGGAAGAACCTGGCGGGCTTCTCTTCCACCGCAGCCCAGCCGCACCAAGGGTGAGACTGCTTCTTGCACTGCACGGAACGGTACTGCACAGAATAATACTCAGGTGGGAGCCACATGCCACATTGGTTCAGCAGCTCGCTTGCCTTCCGGCTGCAATCCGAGCCCGCGACGACCCCTGCCGTCGCGGTGACAACATCAGTCGTCCCGGGCCGGCGTGGCCGCGATCTGCTTGCGTAATAGGACAGCAGGCGCGACCCCTCCTCCGCCGCGTGCGACTCCCGGCCACCGACTGGACGCTGTCACCGCAACCTTCGCAGATGAGATAAATGGTTGCAGGTTCATCTCGGCGTGCGACCTGGTGCTGAACGTGCCGCCGGCGCTGCGGCCCCAGGCGGCGCGCATAATCGGCGGCAAGACGGCGCTGCTCGCGCGCATCGACGCCGCCGGCGGCGACCCCTCCGGCGTCAGGGGCAACGAGATGCGCGACGCCATCGTGGCCAAGTTCGAGAAGCTGCAGGAGCCGCCGCCTGCCAAGCAGTCCAAGGTGGGGGGAATTTGAGGCCTTCATACCCTACCCAGCTCAAAGGGGTCGCTTCTGTGAGCTGTGCCCCTGTATAATGGAGCACTTCCATCCTCGCCTTAAGTCTGCAAGCTGTACTGCGCCTCCAGCAGTCTGTCAGGTCTGACCTGCATTGTGATCGTGACTGTCTTGAACTGCAGCTATTTGTCAGGGTTACCAAATCGGCTCAGATATTCGATCAGCGCATCACATTATATCATGCATGCTTGTATTACAGCCTTGCGGCTGTGACGTCACCGTGCCAGTGTACGAGGCACAACAGGTCGCATTTTTTCTGGAGCGGCTGCATGCTCCACCACCTCCTCCGCCTCCTCCCGCCGCCTGGCTGCTTCAGATCCGTGCTGCCCCAGTGTCCGAGCAGGTGGCGCATTGTGCGGCGTGGTGGCACTCGCTCCGGGCGCCGGCCCCCTGCCAGGCCCATCGCAAGACGGTCGGGATCCATGACTCCTGGCGCAGGCCCGCAAGGAAGCGAGTGACAGCCTGCCCTGCGTCCTTACCTTGCAGGTGCTGCAGAAGCCGGACATGGAGCCGAAGAAGCGGCGCGGCGGCAAGCGCTTCCGCAAGATGAAGGAGCGGTACGGGCTGACGGACACGCGCAAGGCCGCCAACCGCGTCAACTTCAACCAGGCGGAGGAGGAGTTCCTGGACGGCGACGAGGTAGGGGGTTTTATCACAATAGAAACGCGCAAGTGAACAGGACGACTGCCTGCTCCATCGCCCCTGCCGTTGCTGGCTCCTCCCTGTGCTGCCCGGCAGACGCGTGTGTGCGCTGAGGCTGCACCACACCCAGCCACAGCAGCAGCAGCGTCAACGAGTCTCCCTGTGCCGCGCTGCTGTCCCAAGCTCTGTCATCCATCACGAAATTTGAGCA
The DNA here is from genome assembly GCA_033439295.1 of Deuterostichococcus epilithicus. Classification (NCBI taxonomy): domain Eukaryota; kingdom Viridiplantae; phylum Chlorophyta; class Trebouxiophyceae; order Prasiolales; family Stichococcaceae; genus Deuterostichococcus; species Deuterostichococcus epilithicus. The sequence continues at coordinate 267,071 of JAVTLE010000010.1, forward strand.
ACCCCGTGGCCGCCCCCCCTGCTGCGCAGATGGTGGGTCTGGGCACCCTGGGGCGAAATGCCGCCGGCGGGCGGCTGCGCATTGCGGTGCGCTCGCAGAAGCAGAAGCTGTCGGCCAAGACGCAGAAGCGCGCCAAGCAGTACGCCTCGCACGGCGCCGCCGGCGCCGTCTCGGGGCTGTCCTCTTCCCTCGCCTTCACGCCCGTCCAGGTGCGGGCAACACCTGCACTGTCCTGTTTACAGCTGATCGGACGAGGGTGCTGTGCAAGTGCATCTCTGTGTCTCCCCCGCCTCACCCCCTGCCTGCCCGCCTCGCGACCTGTGCGTCCTGATGCCCTGACGCCTGATGATGAGGACAACGAGTGACGCGCAAAGGCGCACGAATGCCGCTCGGGAGTGTGAGGGAAGAGGGGACTGCCCGCAGGGCATCGAGCTGCAAAATCCAAACGCGCTGGCGGGCGATGCCGACATGAAGTCGGGCACCGAGTCCTACTTCTCCGAGTACTCCGGCTTCCGAAGCCTGACGCTGCCGGCACCCAAGAAGTAGGAAGAGGGAAGGAGGTTGCATGGGCGTGCCCGCAGCCTGGCACTGCCGGCGTAAAAAAACAGGACGCAGGCGGCGGCGGCGGCAGCGCGCAGCAGCGTCGCGCAACCTGCTGCGTGGCCGATGACCATTGCGGTTGAGAGCACTGCAAGGCCATGCCATGGAAGGTTGAAGTTGACATTAGGAAATCTTTTCGACTTGAAAGATTTTTCCTGAAAATTGCCGCCCAAAAGGGATCTGTTCCGCGGGTACGCTGTACCAGCGGTGGGACCAGATCAGCGACCAGTCATCACAACTCTACCACCACGGCTTGCGGCGCGGAAAATGAACGACGCCCTGTACATCCACCGGCCATAGTCTCGCCTGCCGATGATACATAGTGTCTAGTAGACAACGCCCCTCGCTGTTGCCGCTGGATCGCAAGCTCGACGCTTTCACGGGACGCTTGCCGGACGCTGGCGACGTGCAAAGCCGCGGACGCGGATGGCTGAGCGATGACATCTGCGCCTGGATGTCCCAGGTGAACACACGGCGGCGTCACATGAGGTGCCGGCAGATTGCGCATGACCACTGCCAGCCCGCGGGTTGGCAGCGCGTCCCATTGTACGTACCGTTTCGCCCCCGCGCAGAGTGGGCTGACTACGTATAGCAAGTAAGAGGGAGCGGAGCCTTCTGGGTCAGAGTGACAGGGTGTCACTCGGGGTTGCTGACGTCTCAGCAGTGCTATGACGCGTGCCGTGTCAGACTGTAACTTCTTGAGGACCTCGCGAGCTTCTCCGCGACATGAAGTGTCGCCTGTGTATTGTGGTAATATCGAAGCACTCTCCCGGCATGCGCAGAGGGTGCAGGCGCCAAACATCAAGCACGCGCAAGGGTTGATTGCGCTGTTCGCCAGGCCTATTTGTGTTAAGATGCTCTCTGGCGCCTTTTGCGAAACAACACTGCTCTTCGATTCCTCGAGCGCCTGAGACACGCGGCACTGGCTGCCCTACGTTCTGCAGGGGTTTTGAGGCCCCTTCCCGGAGGGGCGGACCGCCTTCCGATTGGCACCCCCGGGTTTCAATGGGCAGTCTGAGCCGCTTGCGTATGCGTCCAGGCTGCTTAGGAGGCATCGGCGCAGCGTGGCAGCGGCAGGGACGACAGCGGCGTGGCTCATTGCATGGCTGGCGCTGGCGGCGACGCTTCGCCGAGCGGCGGCAGCGGCATGGGTGCCGGGAGACGTGCTCCTGGTGTGTTTTTCTGCTCTGCCGCAGCGCAGCTAGTACGCCGTACAGTGGGTGGCATTGGCATGCTGCGGTACATGGCGTGCAGCTGCGCAACCACAGCCACTGCCAGGCGCACAGGGTGATGCTCGCATCGCCGACAATCCTTGTTGATCCAGCAGCTCAACCCAACCAAACTCGCAGCGATGGCGCCTGCCGCTGGCTTGATTGGCTTTGCCGCAGCACGCCCCGCCCCGCAGTCTGCTCTCATGCCCGCGGCTTCGGCTTCAGCGCGAAAATCCCCCTCTCCAACGACAGGGGCGGGGCAGACAGCTTGGCGGCGTGGTCTTCTCATGTGCTCTGGCAACCTGCAAGACTTTCGGGCCTCCGCTGCACTACCACCGGGTTAATGGCAGGCGCTGCTGCCCTGATGCAGGAGACGACGAGGCGGCACGCCAACGGGAAACTGTACCGCTCCCTGCTGGTGCGCCCACGCTCTTTTCCAGCTCCCTCGTGCCGCCTGGAGGCATGCCAATATTGGAGGCTCTGCGTGCACCTCTCCCCAATGCCCCCTGCAAGGTGCTGGCTGACTGTCGACGGTTGCCACGATACCATGCCTGGGGCCTGTCGAGGTGCTGATGCAGGTGCCAAAACCCACGGAACAAAGGCGTCTGTGCCTTCATGTGGTGCCAGATGTGTGGTCTCCAATGCAAACATGCAGGTGTGGGACGCGGGCAGTGGGGCAGCTCGAAACGACCCTGTCATCCTGTACCCGTATGCCAGAGCGGCGCCGCTGGCGCTGACCCGTCCCAAGGTCAGCTCAGACGGGCGGCTGCTGGTGTCGTTGGGGGTGCCCGACGGCAAAACCCTCAGCCTGGTGGCGGTGCAGGCAGACGGCGCCAATCCGAAGGTGAGTGGGCCCTACAGCGCACTTTGGGGACGCATTGGCGTCCGTCGCCGCTGCGGCCTCTGCAGCAGCGAGCGCTGCGGCCGCCTGCAAGGCCAGAACGGCGCACCCCACGCGTTGGCGCCGAGCCAGGGCCGCGCACCGGGCCCCCGGCCGCCCCCGCTGCCCTGTTGGACCTCCAACCTGCCCAACCTCAAGTAGCAAGGAAGAGGGTTGCCTCCTTACGCACCATGCAGGTTCTGGCAGTGGAGCCGCTGGCACGGCACCTGGGCTCTGGTGACCCGGCGCCGCTGCTGGGTGCGGTGGATGTGCACAACACATACGACGACAACAAGGTCGTCATCCCGGACCAGTATGCGGTGTTCCTGTTCGGGCTGGACACCGGCGGTCGCGGCACCGCCGTCATGCGGTGCGTGGCAACGGCCAAACGCACCCTGACGGCGCCTTCTGGCTGTCGATACTTCGGCTGAGGGCATCGCCGCCAGGCACACTCGAGTGGCGCTGCTGCAGCCATGAGCAGGCTCACTTCATGATCGACCCGTTGAGCTCGTGAGTCCACGCAGTGCCCCTGGACATTGTTCTGATGCGCGAGTTCACTGGCTAGTGTCGCTGACCAGTGTCTCAGCCTGCAGGGCGCTCCTTGCAGCAGCTATCAACCGTTGTCTGAAGGCGGCGTGCAGTAATAACGAGTGCGATACCTTGGACGCAGGTGGCTGCTGCGGCTGAACACCGGGGCGGAGTATCCGGAGCTGACCTACATTGCGTCACTGAAGCTCGCGGGCTTTGGCGGTAGCTCGGGCGGCAGCTTTCATGACTACTTCCACCTGCAGGTGATATATCTTTCATGCTTGCAGCTTAGACACGCTCGCTGAAACAATGCACATGCTGAGGTAGCACTGCCGCCTGGCCATGTCGCCGCTGGCGGCATGCGCCGGCTACAGCGCGTCGGCGAGCTCAGCAGCTGCCGCTGTGCATGGAGCCTGGCCCTCAACAGCAGCGAACGCTGTGCGGAATGGGGTGGCGGGATGATGCCAAACCAAAGGCAGTGGCTGTGCAGCGCGCAACGCGCCGTTCCCCGTTGCCCCGCGGCCTGCAGCGCCCTGAGGAGTTTCGTATTGGGTGCGCAGGTGTTTCGCCCGTACCAGATGGTCATCCATGCCATGGTGTACCCGATCTTCAGCCCGAACAGCCAGCCACGGTTGGAGGTACGCTGCTTGCCCGATTACAGACACCTCCCCGCCGGCAGGAGCTTCTTGTTGGTGGAGCGCTGTGCTGCTCGGTGTGGGCCCGGCAGCAATGCAGGCCGCCTCAAAAGGCCCTACAACGAACCTCTCAACAACACCGACAGCTCTCCTGCGTGACTGCAGGCGTTCGTCCTCAACTGGAAAACGCGGCAGCTGGACTCCTATCCAGTGGAACTGGGGGAGCACCAGCCGGTGCCGACGCTGGTGAACAGCCAGTGGGATGTGAGTCACTCATCGCTCCCCTCTCCCTTGCCGCTGTTCTGTCGGCATTGCTGTCCCTGCGCTGTAAGGCGGGCGGAAGCCTCGGACACCGTCTGCGGTAGCAGATGGGCAGGCCAGTGGCCCCCGAGCGGCGAGCTGGGTGCAGGCTTGGCCAGACGAGAAGACTGCACAGTGGCACTGTGCAGACGTTCTGGCAGAGGCACTGCTTTGTGTTCATCTTGCCCAGGTCGTGCGCACACAGTGACACACAGTGCTGTTGTGATGTCACGCTTGGAGTCTTGAATCTGCTGCTTCACCCCGCAGATTACGTCGGTGCCGGGGGGCTTCCTGACACTACTCAAAAGCCGGGGCACCGACAGCAGCGGCGCGCCAACGAACGTGTACACGGTGAGCCGCATTGATTGAGGCGTTGTCACCGGTAGCATTGCGGTTCGATCCCTTCTCACCTGAGGACCGGCAGCAGCGGCCAAAGTCAGTCCCTCGGTTGTGCGAGAGGCATGTATGTTCGACACAGCACATCGTGCACCGCCTCTTAAAGACAAGAAAAAGTGCTTGGCAACAAGGAACCAGTCAGCACGAGTGAATTCACTTCTGGGGCGCTCGCAGTGCACGCTGGTGAAGGCCACAGCGAATTCTGGCCGAACTGCCAGCGAAATTTTCCTGCCTAAGGGCAACAGCACCGGCAGCGTCAACGACTGGTGCGCACTCCCTATGCGCCGTCAGATACCGGGAGCTCCCCTGTACATCTGCACTACTGCTCGGGCAAGCATTCGTGCCTGCTTTTCTTCTCGGCTGCTGCACCTGGAGCAGCATGCAATAGCGCAGGCAGAGGCTGCTGACTTTTCAATACCAGCGTGAGGCAGCGAATGCACTGGCTGCTTTGCCTGCAGCATGGCTGAGCAGACGAGCCGCATGCCTTCGTGCACCGCAGGAATGGCCTGGCAACAGACACTGCCAGGGAGGGCGGACCTGTATGGTTTTGGACGCTCCGGCGGGTGCGGCGGTCCCTTCAGTGCATGCTCGATCTCCACTGAATGAGCAACTCGCCCGCCTGCATCATGCGAGCAGTGCGCATGACGCTTCCCCACGTCCTACTTTGGACGTGACAGTGCCGCGGCAGTCTCCTCACCGCACGCTCCCGTCCCAGCCGCTGTGATGTCAATCTCCCTATCTGCCGCGCAGTCAGTGGCAGCCAACGGCACGGGCCAGCCGCAAACGCGCCTGGTGAAGATCAGCATTCAAGACGGTGCGCATCATGCAGCCCTGCGACCTTGTGACGGCAGCAAGACGCCGCATTGTGACAGCCGTGTGAAACACGCCAGTCGGCGCCTTTGTGCTTTCTGTGCGTGCTGCTCGGTACAGCTGTCAGGAATGGCTCGTCATCATCTGTGCCGTGTCAGTGCAAGGCGGTCGGGCAGCTTTGGCTCTGCCCTTGAGCCTCCTGTCGGCTTGCTCAAACGGCCCTAAAAGGCCACACCCTCATGCGACACCCCTTTCACGCTGTGGCCCGCTGCTCGGCAGCGCCCGGCGATTCACAATCACCAGCAAGGTCACTAGCAAACATTCGGCCATGTGCTACAAACCGCAATCGCAGGCAGCAGCCCGGCCGAATTTCTGGTCCCGCCAGACCCAACCGACGCCGCGGCGATGACGGCAGCGCTAGGCGTGGTGCGCACCCCCGCCAACTACACCGTCAGGTTCTGAGCCGCGCCTGTCGCAAGTCCCGCGGGTGAGCCGCAGTCTTCCCCCGCTCGGCCTGAATCAGTAGGATCAGTGTTGCGCTGGAGGCGCACATGATTTTATTGCCCAGCAGCGGCAGCAGCACATGGCAACCTGAACTGTCCCGGGCACTGCCGGTGCGAACAACCCTCTAGTATTTGGTTCCACACACTCTGTCAGCACCGCTGTGCAGTGGGCGCGCAGACCTGCATCGAGCCGCGGATTGCATGCATCTAGCCACCATCCTCTGCTGGAATGAATCTCTTTAGTTTGCGCTTTGCGGCTTGTAGGACATCGGTGCAAGGCGGCAGCGAAACCCTGCCAAATCGTGCCTGCATCGGCGGCGCGCGCTGAATGCATGGAAGGCTCTGCGGAATCGAGGAGGCCGGCAATCACATGAAGTACTGAAGAGCTGAAGGGTGATGTTGGTGCGCCCGAATGCTGATGAGCTCCTGTTGGCGCTTCGAGGTGGCATGTAACCCAGATGTCTACCAATAATGATCACCTCCGCCTTGTGCCACAATCTAGCGCTCTCGGCAACCTGAGCGCTGGCGGCTGCGCTTTGGCAGCTGGGTTGCGCATGTGAGTATTATGATGGGTGAAGTCCCACGGCGGCACAATTTGTTAGGAAGTAGGGTTCTCGACGGGCGTGCTGCTGGGTGTTCCTCTGCGGTCTGCAGACTCAAACGGTCATATGCTGTCTTCATGCGAAACTTCGCATTGGTTGCATTCTGAAGTTTGAGGTTGGAGTGGTAGCAGCGGCAGCCTAGCTGCTTGCGCCGTTGGTGTGTGTCTTCATCACAATAAGGAGGGGTATGAAGAGTGAGAAAATTTCTGGGTTTTGGCAGCACCTCGGCGACAACCTTTCCTCAGTAAGCGATCTCAATCCCCCGCAGCTGCTGCCGCCACCGCACATCACGAGCGGTACACGACTGGTGATATGGTATCAAATGAAACCACACAGAATGATCAAGTCCAGGAAATGTCAAACAGCAGCGGGCGCGTTGTGGTGGAGAGGCAGCAGCGAATCCATGATGCCGTTGCCTTCGTGACCAAATGAGTCGACATTGTCTTATAATAATCTGCAGTCTGACAACCCAATACCTAGATGGCCTCCAGACAGACAGCGTGCAGCCTCGACCCGTCAATCCCTTGCCTCTCGCCACAGGCAATGCGTGATGGGCTTGCGCAGCATATGAATCGTCGCTTTGGTGTTTGACTGTTGGCCAACAAGGCCAACAGCCGCAGCAGGCGTTGTGCTGCAGCCGTGCTGACGGCGTGCGGCGCATTGGCAGCCAGATATCGGCATGTGCGGTGAGAGCCGCGCCATTGGAAGCTGCCCCGCCAGCGTTGGCAAGTGCTGCCCCAGTTGGCGCCAGTCACGGCGGCGTGCCAGTTGGCAATGCCGCTGCGCCGCCTGCCGATTCGTCCACCTCTTCCCAGCTGGCTACCTGAAGCATGTCAATAGCAATGCGTTTCAATCGATGTGAGAAATGCGCCAGGGCGGTGGGAGTGCATCAGACCACTTTGATGAACCAGGGGGAATCACATCGTATGTAATCTCCCCATCTGAGTCCAGCCCTGCGCTCGAGCCAGCAGGGGCCAGCAATGACCACAGGATGCGGGGGCTTGTATCAGCCCACAACCTCCTCCTCAACCACTCACCAGGCGAACCCTGTCAGGGCTCTGACCACTCTGCTGGGGAGCACAACTCTCGGCAGAGGAAGGTGCGGCAGGTGGACACGCGTGGAGCAAGCCTGTCGGCAGCAAGCCCGTCTGCACCGGCAACAGACACTCACCTGCAGAGCTCCGCCGGCCCAACTGGCGCCCTGGCGCGACACGACGGGCTCTCGCTTGCAGGGGCTTGTCTGGGAGAGCAGAACCGAAAGGCTCATCTGCAGGAGCGACCCGAAAGGCTCGTGTGTGAGAGAGACAGCGAAAGGCAACCCACCGAAAGGGCGCCGTCCGCGTCCTGAGCCCAGGTGAGCGCGTACAGCCTGCCGTCTGCGGCGTCCCGCGCGGTCGCCGCGCCAGGGTGCGCCTCCAGGACGTGGCCGTTTTCGAGGTGCACCTTCGTCGCCTCCCGGCCCTCCGCCGCCGCCGCATCCGCCTCGGCCTGGGTTTGGGGTCTGGGATTCAGGGTTTCACGGCGTGCAGGGCTGAGCCAGGCCCGCTGCGGCCGCAGATGCTGCTGGGAGAAGCCTCGGCTGTGTTGCCTTGCCGAGACCCGCTGGCTTCGCAGAGCTGAAGCTGAACTGGCCTTCCCATATCCTGGCCGAAAGGGAAATCAACTCCTTTCAAAGTGTGAAGTGTTTGAAGGCTCAGCAGCGGCTCAGCAGCCACGGCCCCGCACCTTGAGCGCCACCGAAAGGAACACCTCCTCCAGCTGCGCGAGCGCGATCTGGATGTCCGTCACGCCGAGGGCGGGCGCGCCTCGCTCCAGGGCCTCCAGGAAGCCTGGCAGCCGGCCCTCCAGCGCCGCCGGCACCAGGAACTGGACGTACGCGCGCGTCTCGTCCGAGGGCGTCAGGCCCAGTTGCTCCCTGCGGCATGATTGAGCGATGCGGGTTTGCGACAATCGGGGTGAGAAAACCTGGGAGCATGGGGAGGCGGCACGTTTTGCCAGCCCCAGGCGCTCGCTGCAGGATGTGAAATCCGACAATATTGATTGTCGAAGCCGCATTCCCAAAGGACCAACTTGCGAGCCGCAGGGCTTTCAAGCCGCTGGTGCGGAGGCAGTGGGCCGACCCGACAGCACCAGCAGCAGCGGCTGGCTGCAGTGCCTTAAAGGATGCAAGTCGGGGTCTGCAACCACATGGTGTGGACAAACCAGTGTGGACAAATCAGTCGCGTGGGACACGGTCGTGACGAAACACAACAAAAGCGCACTGGAAGAAGGCCTTCACGCGGGCAGTGCGCTCTGCCTGGGCAGGGTCAGTGATGGCGCTGGCGCCGCCGCCGCCGCCGCCCGCCGCTGCGCCCATGCCGGCCAGGTCGGCGCCGACAGAGCCCTTGGGGGCCGCCACGCTGACGCTGATCTGCACGCGTGCAAGCAAGGGCGGTGGCGGTCACCGGGACCTGTGGAAACGTCCGATAATGGCACGTGGAGCCGGTCCTTCTGCAGCGCTGTGGAACTGCGGGGTGACAAGACGCTGCTGCGGATAGGACCGCCCATGGATGTGAAACATGTCGGAGACACCGGGTGTCGTGCAGCATTGAAGGCTGAGACGCCCCGCCGCGAGGGATGCATGCAACCTGTCCGGCCTCACGGCTGTTGGTCGCACCTGGTAGCCAGAGCCGAAGCGCTGCTTCAGGCGCAGCGAGGAGCCGATCGCGCGCAGCTGCCCGCGCGCCATGATGCCGATGCGGTCCCCAAGAATGTCGGCCTGTGTGCGCAGGGGCAGAGGTGACGCTGCAGCGGCTCGCCAGGCCCAAGAAGGAGCATCCGCAGTCAGTGCATGCAACAGCCGCAGCCTGTGATCGAGATGCGGGGATGCCTTTGTGTCATCGCTGGCTGACGGCAGTCCCTCGCTCCGCGCACCTGCTCCTGCATTCGTGGTCTCGACCAGGATGGGCAGAGGTGCTGGGCAGTTTCGCACCTCTTCCATGGAGTGCGTGGTTAGCACGATGGCGCGCCCCGCCTTGGCCTCCTCGATGATATCCCACACGAAGCGGCGGGATATCGGGTCCATGCCCGTCGTTGGCTCGTCCAGGTACACCACCTCCGGGTCGCCTGCGGGGGCAGGGCGATGAGACGTCCGAAATTCTGTTTCAGCTTGGAACTGCGTCAAATGTTGTCGTCTCACGTCAGCGGCTGGTGTGTGCACAGGACCACACGCCGCACGACGCCGAAGGCCACGCCGCAGCAGGCCAACAGGCTTGCGGCACTTGTTGGAGCGGTGCTCCGTCAGCTCCCGGTCCCTGGCTGGGGCCTAGTGCAGGTGGCACACGATGTCTCAGCGCTGCAGAGCGTCCTCACCCAGGAGCGCGATGGACACGGACAGCCGGCGGCGCATTCCGCCAGAGTAGGACCCCGTGCGCACGCTGGCTGCCTCAGTCAACTTGACGCGACCCAGCAGCGCCGCCGCCTGCAGTTTGACCTGCTTGCGCGGGATGCCCTGCAGCGCAAGCGAGAGCAGCCGAGTAGCCGCAGGCGACCCGGGCTTGGCGGCATGGAGGAGCGCACGGCCCCCTGATGGGTCCCCAGGACCTGCTGTCTGCCGGTTGACACATCACCGCGGCCTCACAGCGGTGTGACGCCGCCCGCAGGTCGAGGACCGGTTTCAGACGCTGCACACCTGCGACGGCTGTTGCGCCGAGTGCAGTGTGCGCCCCAGTTGCCAGGGGAACTGCGACCTCTACCACCAGCCTTTTCCTGCTTCTGAGGCGGCACCTCAACCGCCGGCGCGCAAGCTCTCGGCACGCACCTTGATGGCGCCGAACAGCAGCAGGTGCTCCCGCCCCGTGAGCTCGCGCCAGAGGATGTCGAACTGGGGGCAGACGCCCATGCGGGAGCGGATGCGCTGCATGCCGCCGGGCGCCGACAATGCCTCGCCAAACACCAGCGCGTCGCCACCTGGCGGATGCGAGGCAAGGTTCACACACTCAGCCACCCTGGAGTATGGTGTGACAGGCGACCTGAGCTGCAGTGCGTTCCGCCGAGGGCCGACAGCATACCCTGAACCCCGCATGGCGCCCCGCCAAACATTAGGGCGTTGCCGCGTGCAGTCGAACAGGAGTATTTCGTGAGCTCGAGGGGAGTTCAAGAAAGCACCTTTGCATCGCTGGCTCATGTCTGGCACATTGAGAAAACAACATCGCAGGTTCGGATCAGAGGCTGTTGCGGCGGCTGTTGACCAGTACCGTGGGAAGGGACGCCGGTTTGCAGAGATGCACAGCGATTTATCCTGAAGCGCACCCGACGCTGGCAGCACGCCGGTGAGGCAGTTGATGGTGGTCGTCTTGCCTGCGCCATTGGGCCCCTGCAACGACAGCACATGAACAGGTTGTGAGCCGCGGCATTGACAGACATGCGGCAAAGCCTGACCTCGTACTTTCGCTCAAGCGCAGTCGAGTTCACAGGTGGAGCCTTCCTTGTGAAAATGCATGTGACCTGTTGGGAGGCTGTGGCCTTGCAGACAGTTGGGCCCGGGCAGAAGCGCGCACTCCGCGACGGGGTTCGGACGCTTGAGCGCGGCTGCCCGGCAATACCAGACTTTCATGTAGTAAACAAATTTGCTGCTGGACACAGGACAGCAGGTTCGGGCGCCAAGGTGCTGTGATGGCAAACCTCAACAGTAGACGCACCAGGAGGCAGAACAGCTGGCCGCGCTGAATGCGGAACCAGGGGCCCTTGAGCGCCCAGAATCGCCGCGCGTCCTGCGCCTTGCGCTTGCCGCACCACCGCCACGGCTTCAGGAACCTGCGCAAACCATTTTGAGGGGTGAGCTGCCGCAAAGCCATTCAAGGATTGAGCAGCGGCCTTTCGTCTGATTCCGCCGATTCACCGCTGCTACACCGCACAGTCAGCGGGCAAGCCAGCCATCCCAGCACAGCGCAGCAGCGGCACCCAGCCTGAACGGATCCGAGCACCTGGAGCTGCAGATTGAGAGCAGAGAGGCCCTCCTCTGGTCTGCACACGACCATGTGACGCCCTGCCAGGTGCTTCGAGGGTTCAGACCGGGTGGCGGGGCGTCCCGCAAAGAGGCCTACACCCCAAGACAAAGGGGCGCCCAAACCCCAGAACTAAGAGGCGCTCACCGCGTCCAGCTGCCGCCAAAGACCTTCTGCAGCCCGAAGATCTCGACTGCGCCCGCAGCCAAGCCCCGAAGCTGCGCCTCCTCACCTGCCGCGCCCGCCAGCGCCCTGCGGCCCACACATACACCCTTGTACCTTGCACGAGTGCTCCACGATCGCGGGGGCCGGATTTCGGGGCTCAAGCCGTGAGGCGGACCACTTTGGTCAGCAGCTGCCGCCGGCAGACTCCTGCAGCGCCGCCGCGCTGGAGCCGGTGCTCGGCGGCGTGCTGCACAGGCGCAGGCAGACCATCACAGCAAAGGCATGACTGAACAGGTGCGAGGCGGGTGAGCCTCCTGGCCCCGCCTGTGAATCAGGCTACTGCTGCTAAGGGCTCTCCCGCTGCACAACAGGTCAATGGAAACTGTGCAAGTTTGGTGCGTGCCAGGCGAGCTCTCAGGATGGGGCGAGGGCACTTGTGATGCAAGACGGGGGACGAGGCAGGCGGCGCACCCGGCTCTGCCGGTACGGTGCTGCGCCAGCGCCTTCACTTCGTCCGCCTCCGCCACAACGTCGGGGTCCAGCGCCTCGCCGTCAAAGGGGCAGGCGCCGGCGCCCGCCAGCGGCGGCCGCAGCCGCTGCTGGCCCCTGTGCGGCAGCGCGCACAGCAGCGTCGCTTGCATGGTCCTTCACACGGCAGACAAGCCGCATGCATGGGCATAGCTGCCGCAGTCGCGCAAGCACAAGCTGCTCCCGCCTCAGCACAGCCGCACAGCCACCACGTTGCATGTCAGCCTCACATGGTGGTAGTCACGGTGGCGCGGTGGCGGAAGTTGGCGCGGCCGCCGAGGCCCCAGTAGCTGGGCAGCAGGAAGTACCAGGGCCTCTGGCGCACGCCATTCTCGTTGGCCAGCACATTGTCGAGCCACACAGCCAGCAGCATGTAGACCAGCCACTGTTGCAGACAGACAATAGTCTGCTGACGACCAGTCTCTCAACCATGCTGCAGAAGCGGTGTGGGCAAAACTAGGTCGCATTGCAAGTTGGGCTGTAGGTCGAGGTCTGATAATGGTCAGGTGCTGGCAATGGCACAGTCACATCATACAGCACAACAGATGTGGCCCTCCGCCCGACCAGATCGACGCTGGGCGGGTGCATCAAGACACAGCGCTTCCCCCGACATGTTGGAGCCAGCAACACGCTGTTTCTGGGGCCAGCCGGCAGCCAATACGAAGAGCGAGGGGCGCAGCACCGCGCTTGTGAGCAGCATGCGACCGGGAATGCGCACCTCCGCGGTGAGGATGACGAAGATGGTGCCAAGGGGCAGCACGCAGTCGTAGTTGACGTACACATTCGGGTCGACCGGCTGCAGCTGCTGCTGGGCGAAGTCCAGGTTCTTGCAGTAGCTGCGCAGGTTGCCAGAGTTTGTCGTGAAGTGCACACGGACGACTCATTCGAGTGCGGCAGTACAGACAGTGCATCGTGGTGTGTCATGTCTGAGCGATAGCCGCCGCGACCTCCGCAGGCAGCCGTGCGGCATCGCACCTGTAGCGCTGCCCCCATTGCAGGCCAGGGCTGGTGCCTGTGGAGGCGAGCCCCAGGTCGTTGAAACCCTTGGACAGCATCGTCCAGGGTAGCAGGGCGAAGATGATGCCGACAACCTTCCGCGATCCGGTGTAGGGCGGCTCGTACGGGTAGCCAAACTGGATGATGGTCTGTGCGCGATGCATGGCAGAGGCGAGTTGCTGGGCTGTGTGCCGGTCTTGCGCAGCAGCTTGTCAGAGCACATTTCGGCTCCAGGGCAGCAGGACATACGACAGATGCCAAGAGCAGGTGTGTTGTGTTGTGTTGGCGGCTCCAACTTAGACACGAGACCACATGTGCACGCCAACGGAGCACTGCCTGCATCCTTGTCGGCCCACATTAGGGCGCCCCAGCGGGCTGACGGCTTGTGGGCGTGGGTTTGCATAGCAACACACAAAAATGAAACATACAGCAGCTTGTTTCCCGGCTGACAATGGCAGTAAATGAGGACCGGCGCGCCTGCATGATCCAGCCGACCACAAAGATGACGAAGCCCAGGTTGACTGCCGTGGAAGCCTTGGAGACTAGTGTAGACAGAAGGAACGCCGTGGAGCTCATCGCCAGCTGCACATCGGCATGCGGTGGCAGCTTGATGCAGTCTCGGAAATTTGGTGCTGCATGTAGCAGCCACTGCGGGTGCTCCGAGTCTGCTCGAGGTGAATCCTTTGCAAGTTTGCCGGTGCGCGGCAGATGGCGGCCAGCCATGCGGGAATGTGACCCGCAAGGCTTCTGGCAGCCTCAGAAGCAAGGTCCTGCATGGGAGGCAATGGGCAGGCTGCAAGGGGGAGAGGGCTGCGCGCCTGGAACAGGAAGAAGAGGAAGAATATGAGGCCGAAGGAGTTGGACTTGAACAGGTCGAACTGCCACATGGCGCCGAAAGCCGCGAGCAGCAGCGCCGTCAGCGCGTCCTGAGCAGCAGCAGCGTCAAATGTCAGACAGGTTCACTGTGCCTGTGCGTGAGGCTCACTCTCGCAGCAGGCCTGGCGCTCAGCGCTCGTCGGCATGTAGAGCAACACACAACAGCTGGCGACCCGCTGCGTCTTGCTGGGGTCTCACCGCATGCTGCCATACCCTACAGCCTCCCTCATGCCGGGGTGAAGCCGCTGCAGAGTAGCAACCCCGACTTCCTCGCGGGGTGACAACGACCGTGGGCAGAGGCTGAAGCCAGCTCAGAGCGTTGGCCCCCCATCGTGCACTCGCGCTTTGGGACATGGAAAAATCATGAGCCTCTGAACACCCTTGCAACACGTACCAGCACGACCTCGAAGGAGGCCCAACTGAGCCAGAAGGCCGAGTCCAGCATGCCCATCGTGCGCATCGCCTGCCGCAGTCGCAGCTCGCGTTCTGCGACCACAGCCCCCATCTGCGGGGTGCGGGTCGAGTTCAGCGTCTGGGTGCGTGGCAGTTGGGAGCCAGCGCAGCAAACTCTCGAGGCGCTTGCAGTCGTTCAGGGGGTTCGCAGCAGACGTGGAAGTGCAGCGGGTACCTCGAGCAGAAACCAGCAGAGTTAGGGAGGATTGCTGCACCCGCGCTGAGGCCCGCGTCACAAATTGGGTTGTCAGGGAGGTCACTCGCTGGCAATGACCCGCCCTGCCAACCTGGCACGGGTGCGTAGACCAGGAGCAGGACTGGCAGCGCAGGGCACGCACCACCAGCACGAAGGCGAACATGTTGGCAGCGAACACGAAGGGTCCAGCCAGGGTCCCCACCAGGCTGAAGTTGTCCACCTGCGCCCAGGGTTCAGAGGGTCATCTGTAGGGTTCAGCGAGGTTGTCAGGTGCAGCGTCACAATGCCTGGCAAGCGCACGCTGCGCTGGTGCAGAGTCGGCGCCATGGCAGAGTCGGCGCCATGACAGGTAGATGACAGGTAGCGAACAGTCATTGCGCAGAGCACCGGCGAGGAGGCGGCTGCGGCCCACAGCGCGGCTCAGCGGGCATCGACTGCATTGCGGGCGGAGTCCAGAGGCCATAGCCGCATCTGAGGGCGGCGTAGCTTATGTGTTTCAGAAGGTCAGACCCCGCTGCAAGGATGGCAACGATAGTGATGACAGCAACAGCGCACCGGCGGGTGGGCAAAGCTGGAGAGCGAGACATCCCAGTCGGCGGCGGCAAGCGTGCGGCCAGGGCTGGCCGTGAAGTAGCTCCGTGCGATCTCGCGCTCCGCAGCGACTTGCAGCGGCACTTGCACGTATGTGTTGGGGTCCTGCCACTTGCCGTGGAAGTTTTTGGCCTGCAAGTTTGGGAGCAGTAAGGAATGGCACTCAGAATGAACTCTGTTGTGGAGAATCACAGCGACAACAAAACACAGAGAGACAGGGGTGCACAGACATGCTCGCACCGCGGCACATGCATCAATTTGTCGAATGCAAGCCCCAGCTGTATCGCTACAGAGCGTTAAGCGCTTGTTGGTGTTGCCACAGCAGCCTGCGGCACATGTTCAGTCTCTTGCACAGTCTGAAAGCATGCTCTCTTTGTGCCGGCGATCAGGGCTAGCTTGTCAAAGGCTGCACCGTGGAGTTGGCCTGCAGGACGAAACCGATGTTACCGCCCGGCTGTCGCGAGAAGAAGAGACCACCATTGACCGTCTCGGGGTTGGCGGCCTCGTACGTATTTGCGGCGGCGCGGCTCGCAAAGCCGCGCACAGCTGTGACGGGGATTGTGCGGCCTGGATTGTTAGTGCGGATGCCCGCCACGATAGCCTGCAGAAAGGCCCGAAAGTCGTGCACCGCAAGCTTGTGCGATCAAGAATCATTCCGTTTCCTGTGCACTGTGCGGCTGCCCTTGAGCGTGGTCGGGCTGCACACGGCTGCCGAATCGTGCTTCAGCAAGACATCGCGGGTCGGCTATGTCTCCTCGTCGTCTGGCAGCCGTGCAGTGCTTATGACAGCTCTCAGTTGCAGCGTCAGCATCAGAATCCTTTTCCATTTTGTGTTGATGTCAATGTTCTTTGATATTGTTTCTTAACATTTATAAAAAAGCACCTCCACTGTGGCATCGCCGCTCGGCGCATACACGAAGTCCAGGCACGGAGTCTTGGTGAAGATGTTGGCAGAGCACTCTGGGATTGAGGCAACGCGCTCGGGCCTGCAGGGAAGTCAAAGATCGGCATTTGCGCAATGAGCCATCTGGTAGGTATCAGGCGTCACGTAATTTTCCAATTGATTGATGACAGGTTCTCCGGAAATTCGGGGTTTGATATTGAGGTAAAGCCGCAAATCCCACAAGCAGCATGAATGCTTGCCCACCTGGTCGCCACATCTGGCAGGTGCATGGCATATGAGACGGTGCTCGCGCATGCTGCTGCTGCATCGTGCTCAGAGCAGGAATGGGACAGCAATGGAGCAGCGAAACGGCAGCTGTGCGCCAGATCTGCGCACTTTGGATTGGGCACGCTGCGGTTCGGGTTGAACGCATCGTTGCCGCTCGTGAGCGCCTCATTGACCACCCAGATCAGGGCGATGAACAGGAAGGGGGCGATGAGGACGCGCGCTGCGGTTGCCTGCCAGTTGCGGCTCGCCACCCGCACTGTGCACACACACGACTCAGCTTCAGGTGGTGCTGTCACGTGGCCGGCAGGTCCCTGGTGCAGCGAAGCGAGCCCACGGCGGGTCTCCGACCCGGCTTCAGGTGGTGCTGTCACGCGGCCGGCAGGTCCCTGATGCAGCGAAGCGAGCCCACGGCGGGTCGCACACTCGCATGCTCGTGTGTGCCGCGCCAGCAATCAGGCATATGTGCCCACAGACTGCGCTGCTGTGCTGATGCGGTCGCTTGACTGGAGAAATCAGAGCACGATGCAAGCATGAAGTAGGCATGCATGCAGGGTGGGAGTCGAGTTCATGAGCAGTCATACAGCACAATGCCTCACCGTTTTTGACCAGCAGCGCGGCATACTGCTGCCCGAAGCGGCGGTGCCAGCCGTAGGTCCTGAGCTGCGGCCGCACTGCCTCGCTGCCGACCGTCGCGGCTTCGATACTAGCTTGCTTCATAGCGCGTGCAGATATGAGCCAGCTGGGCGCAGCAGTGTTTGCACTGCTGGGTACGACGTGGTCAAAGTTTGGAGCTGTCAGACAGCGAGGTGCACGACTTGTCCCTGACACTTTTGCGGGAAATGCGAAGTAGGGTACACGTCAGGCGATCCGGATGTGTCGCGCTGAGCCCTGCAGAATCTGCACGCGTGTTGCACAAGCGTCGCGGATCTCACTCGTCCGAAGCAAGGCCGCGGGCCCGTGCATGAGATGCCTGATAGGCGTCGTCGCTGATCGCCGCAGAGATGAAGCCTTGACTCTGCAGACCAGCTGGGATCGCAAGGCCGCGGAGGTAGCTGTTCCGGAAAATTGAGCTGCACTCGTGCCGAAACAATGCACGATGAATCATTCTCTTGTGGTGCCTCTGGTGGTCGTACTATAATCACAAAGCCCTATCTCATCTACTGATTTCTTATAATTACAGCGGCTGTAGGGGTTAGGTCACCATTTTGTATGCGCTTTTTATAGGCTTTAAGGCAGCCAGGTAAGCATTGGTCACCCTCTTTGTGTCGCTCCTTCTGAGGAGCGCATACGACCAGCCCGCCTCTGCCCCACGACAAGCCTGCACTTTGCGCTAGATCTATGCGGCGAAGTCGATTTGTTGAGATCTCTCAGCTGGAATCATCAGACGCATTGGCCTGGCGGACGATTGCCGCAGGTTTCGGACACGTGCAGTGAATTTTTTGGGTGCAGTCGCAGCCTGTCAACACAAGATTCCACTTTGAGACTGCAACGTGATCTTCATTGCCGAATCCTGCACTCCATCGCACAGCTGACCGGAGTCTGCACAGTCAAAACACTCCTTGCCTTCCACGGCCGCTGTGCACGACATCGTGCCGCGGCCACACTTCCAAAATGCAAAATGGCTACACTGCTGATAGCGTCGAGAACCCAGCACGACACCACGGGCGCGTGAAGGTGTGATCCCGCACCTCAACCTTGCACCAGAGGTGGCACCCGTTACTGCCATGCAGTCCTCCGAATCCGGCAGTTTGCAACCTGGCGCGCCGCACACAGCTGAGATGTAACTGATGCTGCTGCTTGCAGGCGTCTTTCGGCACGCAGGCCAAGGCGCTCCTGCGCAAGAATGCGGCGTACCAGCGGCGCAACCGGCGGTCAAACTGCTGCATCACGGTCACGTACGCGCTGAACATGCCTGTGCCTGTCCTCGTGTAGGCCTCGCGTGTAACGTATGTGGCTGTGTGCTGTGTGCCCGACTGTACACTGCGAGGTGGCTGTTCTGCGGCTAGCACTGCGAGACTTCTGAAGTGCCTGTGCAAACCAATGCAGGCCAGTACTGTTCATCATGCTGCTCTACGTCATCCAGAAGCTCGTCAACTCGCAGCTGGACACGCCAGACAACCGGGTATGGCTTCCTTCAGCGGCGGTCCCGGCCTTCCAGTATTCCAGGCGGTCCCAGTCTGACCACTTCATGCCTTGTGCTGCAGTCCAGAGACTTTCAATGTTGCAGAAAGACTCTGCAGGAGTATTGCGGCTACGAATCCTGCCCTCTGCTAACCTGTCTGCTGCCCGATATGTTGCCTGCAGTGCGGCTGTGAGTGCCTGCGCTGCTGCGACACGGTGGTCAGCGGCTCCTCGTCAGATCAGGTGGGGGCTACCTGCGCAGCCTCAGGGGCGATCTGCAACCCAGGTTGATCAGACCAGCTTCAGCCAACCTGTATTGTACGGCGAACGGGAGCTGGAGATTGCTTTGTCACCAGGATAGTCAGGGTATGCGAGACGAGGTGCAGCTGACCGACTCGCGCGGCTGTGCCGCGCAGCGCTAGTGCCTGTGCGGATGATGTCAGCTCAGGGGTGCGGTCGTGCGGGAAGGCGTCCTTCAATGGATGCAAGCCAAACAGCTCCTACAAACGAAGCCGAGTGGTTGCCCCGCAGCAGGACTTGAGGTCTTGACGGCTTGGTGGTGGCCCGCAGGTGTGCCGGGACGCGACGGCGGCGGCGCCTTGCCTCCCCGGCACCTTCACCGGGGACTGCAAGACGTACGACAAGGACAAGTGCGGCGTGCAGTACAGCGACCAGGACAACTCTGCATTCTGCGCCATCGACACGCCCTCCACCTGGCCGCCGCTGCTGCAGGCAGGCCCCCTCCGCGCTGTCCACTTCTGTGTGGCGCTTCAGACCGATCGCGCTAGATGCAGCTCGGCAGGGTTCTACTGAAGCTCCAAGCCCCTGCATCGTCTGTTCTTTCTATAGCTCCTGCCCAACTTCGTGCGTCTCTCCTGTCCCCAATGTTCCTCTCCGGGAGTGCACCGTGTCAGCCGAGCCCAGATGCGCCACACTGGTTGGCGTACCACCGCTCACCTTGGTCACCAGAGGCGGGGTTGTGCACACAGGTGCCCGAGGAGCAGTACCGGGCGGAGCCCTACCGGCCCGCGGCAGCGGTGCTGTACACCGGCAACGACCCGCAGACGGCGCGCGACATCGCTGCAAACCTGTTTCAGACCGCCAACCTCAGCAACCCGGCCACGGTGGCGAGCGCGACGCAGGAGTTCCGCAGTGGCCTGCAGGAGGTGTGCTATTGGTGCTGCCATTGGGGTTAAGCTGCCCACTCAGGTGGCCGGTGCATGGCTGATATTGTTGCTCGTATGGCGCGCTCTGCCCTCCAACCCTTCGAAGCACGCTGCATCAGCAGGCGACAGCAGCGAGCCGCGCTGAGTACGCTTCACCGCACCAGACCAGGTTGTGACGCAATGGGTTCTCGCCACTCTGGATCTTTGCGCCGCAGGTGCCGGCGGTCGTCAATGGCGACGCGGTGAGCGAGCTGGGATTCACCCTCGGCACGTCCGCAGACAACTACAACTCGTACTATCTGGAGGCCGCCTTTGTGCAGAACTTGGTGAGTTTCCGAGCGGACTGGTCTCAACAAACATTGGGCAATCAACCTCACGTATTGCTCCCAAAGACCCCTGATCTGCGCTGCTCTATGCAACAAGTATAGGACACAGCTACTGTGATGCGGTCCACCGCGGCTATGAGGACTTGACTGATCCCGCAACTCCTCCTGTCCTTCCCCTGCAGCCAGTCTACAACATGAACCCCAGCTGCGCCACGCCCGCGGCGCAAACCTCGACGGCGGCGCTCGGCACGGTGCTTGGCACCGCCGCCAGCAACGGCATCAACTTTGGCGCGGACCTGGAGTGCACGTCTCAGGCAGCAGCGTATGTCGCAAATGCATCGGCAATAAACCGCCAACTGTACTGCGGCTTCTACCAGGTGCGGATTTCAGCAAGAGCGCTTCTGCCTCAGCATGACGACGCATTCAACCAACACAATTAGGGACTGCAGACGTAGGTGTCCTGCTTCACTCTGACAGGCATGCGCCGGCAGATGTGACGGATGTGTTGGAACGGAGGCAGCGGGCCATTTGCTCAGCCTTGGCAACGTGCCTGGCCTTGTTGTCGAGCGTGTGGAGAATACTCATTGGTCCGCGAGCGAACCTAAGCCACCCATATGTATCATGGCGTTCCTGCAGGCAGCGTGCAATTCGTCGGCGCCATTTGCCAAGAACGCCTACATGCACGCCTACGACTTCGGCAACACCACCGCGGACCAGTTTTCACTTGTCATGTGGTGCGACACCCGCCAGCTTTCTGGACCTTGCCCTCATGCCGAGCCCTAGGCAGAGCCTGTCGTGCTTTCATCGGGGGTCGCTGCGCAACTGGCAGGCGTGCGAATTTGCAGCCGCCACGTGCTGGCACCGTTGGCGACTCGCCTTGCGTCTCGAGGCTGTCCACATTCTGCGATCAGAGTCGATTGGAGACGCAGCGACCCTGAGCGAGTTTTGTCATCATGGTGTAGGTACAACGACACGAATCAGCTCAATTCCACCAACGGGCCTCCCTCCGTGCAGCGCCTCAACCAGGTGCGCATTCTGTCCGATCTGCTGCCTGGTTGGCCCCAAAATCTTCCGACAGAATCCACCGGCAACATGCCTCAGGGGACCGCAGCTGGGCGGGAGCCTCCTCGGCTCTGGAACAGGCTGTTGACGGCGCGGCCCCACACAACTTTGTGCAACTGCAGGGGCTGAATATGGCGGTGAATGCGTTCCTCAAGTTCTCTCTGGGCGACGCATTCGCGGCGCCGCTGCTGGGCATCAGCGAGATGCCCAAGCCGGAGACGCGCCTCACGCTCGACTTCTCGTCTCTACTGGGTGCGGTGGAACATCGGCCTGCCTTTGTGTTTTCCCATTGGAACCTTGCTCCTGCATTTGGCCCAGTCCGCTTGGAAGGACGGCTTTGCTTCGTGATACGCCACCCCAGCGCCTATGCACTGCCGGCCCGGACTCGGCGGCCACACCCGGCAACGTTGAAGTTACTCTTGAAAATGCTGTAGTCTGCCACAGTGTGCCAGTTGTTTGGCCAGAGATAGCTGGCTCTCGTTTCGTCAAAGTAGAGAGGCGACTGAGTGGCCACCTGTTGCAGGGCCCATATTCTTCAACTGGCTGACGCAGCTGCTGCTGCCCCTCATGCTCGTCAACCTGGTTTACGAGAAGCAGCAAGGGTGCGCGCCTGTCTTCTGCTCGTTAATGGATGCAGTGTTTGATGCTATTGGGAAGTTTTAGCCAGACACACACGTTGCTTGGGCTGCTCATGCAGACACAAGGCGTGAGGGCATGATTGGCCAGTGCCAGTGGATAGCAGAGCCTCCTGTTTAGAAAGTGCTTATCCGTTCTGGGTTTTGCACGTTACACAGGCTGCGCATCATGATGAAGATGCATGGCCTGGGCGACGGTGCCTACTTCAGTGTCCAGTACCTGTGGTTCCTGCTGCTGTACTGCGCATACATGGCGGTGCTCATCATCATCGCCTCCGCCGTCAATATCGGCTTCTTCCGCAAGAACTCTTACGCTCTCCAAATCGTGGGCCGTCTTCCCCTTGCGAAGTGCTGGGAACATGCCAGAACGACCTGTTGTGGATGCCTTCAGTTGCATTGGCCTGACACATCTCCAGTCTACTCGGCGTCCGTGCAGCTGACTGCAGGCGGCTCGTCATGCAATGCCAGTCGTAACCGATTGCTTGTGGCACAGGTGTTCTACTTCGTATGGGGCAACTGCCTCGTTGCTTTCGGATTCGTGCTCTCGACCTTCTTTCGAGTCGTTAAAACTGCTGTCGTGTTCGGCTATCTCTACACCATCGGCTCCGGTGCGTTTCTGCCCCAGCATTGAATTGTTCTGACTCCATCACCTCAAGCTGTCATTTGGCCTCCGAACCCGGGAGGCCTGACAGAGTGCGCATAACCTCTGAGGGGTGCATCAGAAGTGCGTCAGGATCATGGGTGCCAAATTTGCGCCCAGCGGGCAGCGGCGGCAACGCCGCAGCCAAGGATGTGCTCTGCATTGGCAAGCCTAGGTTCTGCCTGGTGGTTTCGGTAGCTGACGGTCGTCATGCGATGGACTGCCTGCAGGATTGCTGGGATACTTGTTGTTCCAGCAGCTCATCGAGCGCGGCTACAGTTGGGTGTGGGTGCTTGAGCTCATACCCTCATTCGCGCTGTACCGCGGGCTGTACGAATTCGCACAGTATGCCTTCAAGGCCGGCTACGGGGTGCGAGTCAATCCATGTTGGCGCCGCCATTCCGTGCATGATGTGATCACCGCATGCTGTGTCCCTCCACTGCGACCACACGACTGCACTACACAACCCCACATCCCCGACTCACGTTCGAGACAGCGTTTGCAACAAGTACAGATGGCTTCGCAGCTGAGTATCTGCTTTGGAACACACTCGTGCAGATCTCTCACTGCATTCATTGCTGTTTCTGCTGCAGAACGGGGACGGCCTGAGCTTCGGCAACATCAACGACGGGTACAATGGTGCGCTTGGGCGGCTGCCAACAGCTGCTGTACAAGCTGCCTCTCTGTCTGCTTTGATGCGGCGTTGGTGTCAACCTCGCAAGTCTCCCTCGCACCTCGCAGCCAGCCAGTCACCTGCCTTTCGGGCCATTGGTGCCATCTGTGCGCTGGTCAGCCAATCACCTGCCCTTCGGCCCTTCGAAAAACATGCTGTGTATTGGTGCACCTGCAGGCATGAGTGTGGCGCTGGGCATCATGGCCGTGGAGTGGGCACTCTTCCTGGTGCTGGCCTGGTACCTGGAGCAGGTTCTTGCATCAGGTAAGAACCAGAAATCGATCCTCAACTAGGAGTAGAACGGTCACGGCACACAAATCTGCGCCATGAGCGACCGCGCTTCCTGGTGTTCGCACAGACTCAGCGAGGGTGGACCACAGCAGACTGAAGCTTGATTCGTGTCTGCAACGCGACCATGGCTGCACACTGGGGTTGGAATCCCTGTGAAGCTGATTGCATGGTGACCACAGGCACGGGCGTGCGGCGCAGCCCGCTGTTCTTCCTGGACAGTGCCAAGAAGCGGCGCCGGCGCCGCAGCGGCACAGTTGTCGACGCGGCGCCGCCGAGGTCCCGAAAGTCCATGGACGGCGACCTCGGGGTGGGTGTTGTGGATGCTCCTCCGCAGAACATAGGAGCCTTCTTGAAGATCACACAAGTAGTGCTCCATTGGCGCGGAGTACTTATAGCTCGTCACTTGTGCCTGTCGTGATTTCATGAAATGCTAGAAGGGTGTGCAGCTTTTGAAACCTGGCATGCGCCTGCGCCGTGAAGGTGCCACTGGAGGGAGACGATGTGGCAGACGAGCGGTTGCGTGTCGCCTCGATGCCAACAGACGGCTCCGGCGACTCCATTGTCGTGCGCGGCTTGCGCAAGATCTACCCGGCACAGGTGCGCGTGTGCCGGATGTATAATATTATCAGCATTGGCTGTGGTGCATGGCTGCCACTGCCCCCAGCATTGCACAACCCTTTCAGAACGCCGGAACGAGCAGCTTCTTCGGCTTGCTGACAGCCTGCTCGCGACAGCGACATGGGCTGCCGCCGCATGGCTCTCTCCGCGTCAGACACTTCTGTGTAGTATGAGATTGCAGACGATGCTCTCCTTTTCTGCATGTCTGACGCCTGCAACGATGCGCAGGATGGCAACCCGCCCAAGGTCGCAGTCAAGGGCCTCGACCTAGGCATTCGCCGCGGCGAGGTGTTTGGTGAGCACCCTGCATCTGCTGCCCTGCATCGCTCAAGCACTGCGCAGCTGCTTATTCGACAGCAATGTGCGCAGTGCTGTGCATGGCGCGCTTGCGCTTTGCATATGCCATTCGCTGCATGCCAGAATGATGAAGGCAGCACGAATCGAAAGGCGCCTCATGGAAAGCTCAACCCTGCTGCATAGGCCTGCTCGGCCCCAATGGCGCCGGCAAGACGTCGGCCATCCACATGATGATCGGCTTCCTGGAACCCACAGCAGGTTTGTTGTCGGAACATTGTGCCTGTGGCAATCTCAGTGCATGTTGAGGGTGCTGGTTGGACCCTTGGGCATCTCTTGCGGCGGCGGCGGACGAAGACCATCACAGCCACGAGGCGCGATCTGGGCTCGGAGGGGGGATTTATCACACGTGTCCGCCTGGACTTCGGCCTTGTGATGCAGACCTAAAACCCAATCGCTGCTGCATCATGCAGGCACTGCATCCGTTGAGGGCCTAGACATCCGCGAGGACATGTCGGCGGTGTACGCGCTCATGGGCGTCTGCCCACAGGTGTGCATCCGTCCACTCTGGCGGTACTTGGCTGTTCAGGCCCTGCCCCTGCTCCGCTCAGTATGTCGCACTGGTGTGTCTGCAGACTGCTTGCATCAAGCACTGCAGCCTGCGATTGCACTCCACATAGAGTGGGTGTGCAATAGACCTCCCGCGCGCATCTAGGACCCATTCTGCATGCACAATGCAAATCTGCATGTCCACTCCGTGCTGGTCCTCAGCAGACTCCTTGATGTCGACTTCCTCGTGCTGAGACCTGCCTGATGACCTGTGGTTCTTTACTAGCAGCCATGCGCATGCGCCTGACCTTCAAACTCTGCCCCGGGCTCGCCGGGCTACCTGTAGCCACATCAGTCCACCGACCTGTGCTGCACCTCTGAACATCTCTGCTGTCCTCCCCCTGCAGCACGACCTGCTGTGGGAGCAGCTGACGCCGGTGGAGCACCTCAACTTCTATGGCCGCCTCAAAGGCCTCAAGGTGCGGTTTTGAGGGGTCAGGGGGTCAGGCCCTGGCTGTCGTGTTCGTGCGTCCGACTTTCTCACTTCCTTGCATGGGGACGTGGTGCTGGATTGGGTCCTGGCAGCTGCGCAAGTCTATGACAGCTCGGACCAGCCCGAATGTCCAAAAATTGGCCCAGTTCGCCAAGATCAGCCCATCATGCACGAACGCGCCCCTGAGGGTCCAACCCTCAAGTGTCAGTGGCTTTGCCACCGGTTTCGAGCCCTAAAGCAAACAGGTCCACGTCGCTGAGGCATTTGCGCATGCTGCCGCAGGGGAAGCAGCTGGCGGCGGCGGTCGAAGCAGGCCTGCGCGCAGTCAACCTGTGGAACGTGCGCCGCAAGCAGGTCGGCCAGTTCTCAGGCGGCATGAAGCGGCGGCTGTCCGTCGCCGTCAGCTTTGTCGGCGACCCGGCGGTGGTGTACCTCGACGAGCCAAGCACGGTGCGTTGGGAAAAGACCACAGATCGACTTTGAAGGAATCTGCTGGTGGTGGGTTTAGGGTGCTGCGTGCCCGAGAGCTCAGGCGCCAATTGCGCCGCCCATCGCCAGCCTTCCATTCTCACCGCTGCCTCCAGCACCAGCCAGGCACGAGCGACGAGGCGTCGCAGCTCACATCACGAGTGGCAGACAGTGACCTGGGTTGTCGCGATTATTGCGAATGCTGAGTTGAGCGCCTCTGATGCGGTCAGGCCCTGTGGCACAGCCCCCATGGCACTGCAGCCTGCTGTCGTACACTCCATCTCCTCGAGCAACAGCATCGGCACCCTGCAGGGGCTGGACCCGGCATCGCGGCGCAACCTGTGGGAGGTGGTCAAGCAGTCGCGGTCGGGGCGCGGCATCGTGCTGACGACGCACTCCATGGAGGAGGTGCGTGTCGGGCTGCTGAAATCCGACCGGGTGCTGGCAAGTATTGACTAACGTCAAAATAATGGGCGAGCTCGCCCAGCGCAAACGGAGCAGCACGAGCACAGCCGAAAGCCTGCATGAGTGCTCATCAGCGCCAGAGTGCATATCGGTTCAGCGCCTGGTGTAACAGTGCCCGGAATTGCTTTTTCAGGTACTCGACTCGGCCTCAAAACCATAACCCTTCCAGATGAGGCTCTGTACAGCACAGGAACAGGAACAGCTGCGAGCTGCAAGCTACTGCGTCTCTGACCAGCCAGGTTTATTGCACCGCAGGCGGAGGTGCTCTGCGACCGGCTGGGCATCTTTGTGGACGGACAGCTGGTGTGCATCGGCGCACCCAAGGAAATCACCGCGCGCTACGGCGGCTACCTGGTGAGAAAACAGATAATCCATGCTGCAAACTCGTAAACTCCGCGGTCTCTGGAGGGCGCATGTTTACACCATGCGCTGTAGCGGCCAGCCGGTGCACTTCTGACTGGAACGGCTGTGCGCTGGAGGCGTACTCGATGCTTGGGTGGCACCTTGGCTGAGACGGCCCGGCATGCGGAGATGCGTGTAATGCTTTGCCCGAATCGTTTGCATGGCCGGCGCTAGGTGCAGTGCTTCCAGACACGGCTGCTCAGCGCAGACGTTTTGCAGCCCGCCGGGCAAACACGGTGGATGCATGGTCCTCAGCCTGCTTGGCAAAGCATTGGTCCCTTGCCCAAACACCAGCTGCCCCTCAACCTCTGCAGCATCTTCTGCGCACAGGTGTTCACCATCACGACGGCGCACACGGATGTCGACCTTGAAGCGGCGGATGCGCTGGTGCGGTTGCTGTCACCTGGCGCGCGTCGCACGTATGCGCTGGGCGGCACCCAGAAGTACGAGCTGCCGACTTCGGAGGCGTCGCTCAGCCAGGTGCGTGCACTGGGAGGCTCCGGCAGCGCGACGCTGCTGCGAGTTGGGCCTGCGGCCCGGCCGGTCCTCTGGCTCTGGCTGTGGGCAGGTCGCACCACGAGCACTTAACTGATCTGCCGAGCGACAGCACCCGGCGGCCGGGCATCAGGAGGACCTGTGTCTGCACTCCGAGCGTGCCGGCAGATGATAAGGCCTTGTAGTGATGTCCGTCACAGGCTCGCCTCTGCTGCGTTGTCGCAGGTGTTTGCTACGATGGAGCGTGCAAAGGGATCGCTTAATGTACTGGATTGGGGCGTTGCCAACGCCACCCTGGAGGAGGTGAGGCGGCTGCTGTCCACTGTGTTCGGGGGAAGGCATGCTGCTTGGCAGCCGCGGCTGTCATGTGTCACTGCAAGCATTGCGTGATTGCGCGCACGGTCAAATGTCGTGTTTCTGAGATGCGCTGCCCGGCTTGGCTTTGGCGGCTGCATGTGGCGTCTGTGTTCTAACAACTTGTGCACTCTTGCTGCGCACAGGTGTTCATCAAGTTTGCTCGACAGATTGGCGCGGAGGGCGAGAAGTAGTTGGCTCAGCACCCCTCGTTGTTTCTGTGATATTACACAGCTGTGCGAGCCCTGAAACTGCGGCACCACACTGCTCGGGTCGCCAGGTGTGGCGGCTGCAAACACCCCACATGCGGGCAGAATTAAGGAAGGGATGGGTGTGGTGGAAAATGACCATGCAAACATCAGAACTGCCACAAACGTTCAGGCTAGGTTTGTATATTGTCCTGTTCCGGTTCACTATCATTGAGTTCAACGGCAGTTAGAAACTTCAACCCAAAGTGAAATTACAAAGTCAGAAAAGCGAAAAAGCGCACATGTCGCACAATGGGTACAACTCGTACAGATCCGCAGACCTCCTCGCGGATCCGCAGACATTCGAACGTCCTCACAGTTGACATAGGGAAGGATTTGTGCTCAATTATCTCGTTTCGGTTCTTAGCCAGAAGATTCAGAGCAAATATGCTTCGGCGGCTACTTGTCGTGGTGGCGTCGGTCCTGGCGGTGGCGAGCACCCCCTCCGTTACAGCAAGTGCTAAACACGGAGATCTCGTGTTCGTCTCATCTGCGCCCAGTGGCACGTCTTCATTGAAAGTAAGCGCTCCAATCACTTGGACGGCCGCACGCCCAGCTACACGGCTAATCTAGCGTTGTACCTACTTGTATGTTCATCGCAACATGCAAAAGCAGGGGGACGTAGCGCAGATTTCAAAGACCATGGATCTGCGTTTCCACTCTCCGCATGCGCCTTGCAGTGTGTACACACGCATGTGTGAGGTCCACGGCCGCCGGTCCTCTGATGCGTCACGAGAGTGTATGAGCTATTTTGTGCTGTACAGCGCCTGCGAGACGCATCTGAAACACCGTCAATGTGTCTCCGATTGCGCTTCTTGCCGATGTGGGAGCGGATGAGGGTAGATCCAGGGCCCTGGACGTGCTGCACTGGTACGATGCCTCAGATCTGCAACCTCGCCATCGTCGATGCGAGGCGCTTTACGACAGCCCCCTGAAGCGTTCAGTCAGATGAGAGTATCTTGCAGAATCTAGCTGCCGGTCCGACCTCGCAAGAAGTTTTCATCACCTTCTGGCACTGCTGCATGCTAGTTGCAGTCCTGCAGCTCCAACCCCAGCGTGTGAGGCTGCGTTTGGCGTTTCGCTGCGGCTTGATGGACCTGTACTGCTGTTCCCCAATGGCCCGCACCTCGGCAGTACTGAGCGCCTAAGCTTGGGGCAGGATGCACTGCGCTGCGCGCCGCATGCCTGCAGTGCTGCGCGCTCAGGCAACAAATGGGACTCCAGACGTTTGGCTTGCGATTTCATATCGGAAGCTGACTACGACTCATCCAGCCTGCTCGCAGCTGGCGGGAACAGCAGCTTCGATCTGACCATTGCCGGCCTGCCAGCATGAGGAGCCGACGGAGGGCGGCTGGGTTCAGGTCCCCAGCTAGACCCTCGCGAATCGAAAGGTTTGAGACCATAGTCCTGCTGCATGTGTGCAGGTGAGCAGTGCAAATGGCACGCCGAGGATGACCGTCCCGCTGACAACGGACACGGAGTTGTTCAGGCAGATCGCCGTGTCACGCGATCGCAAGTATGCCTTCATCACCACAGACTACTACAGCGATAAGTTACAAAACCCAACCTCGCGGTCGGACCTGTGGGTTGTGAGGCTCGGCACCTCGGCGGCATCGGGCCAGGTAAGCAGGCAGCCCGGTGCTGGCACCCGAGCTCTGACGTGCTTGCATGTACGGCCCCTGCTGTCGACCTCAATCCCGTGCACGCAGCGCCACGCTGCATGCTGGCATGTGTAACGCTGTGCGCTGTCCTGCGGTGGCTGTCATACAATGATTGCTGCCGTGTGTCGCTGGCAGCAACGAAGCGCAGATGTCTTGGATGCACGCACAGGTGGTTGGAAAGTTCAAGCTGCCTGGCCTCGGCAAGGGCACCCTGAAGACCTGCAGCCTCCGCGGCATGGGTGCGCCGGCTCTTGTGCGGCTTCTGGGTGTCACCAAGAAAGCTGCTCCTGTTGCCTTCGTTGCCGCAGACCTCTGGCCTGAGGTTGCAAAATATTTGCCGCCGCAGCAGGGCGCAGCAGTGATACCCCTCCTGAGTGAGCCTCCCAGCTGAGAGCAGCAGCCTCACGTGACAGCCAATGCCCTGGCGCAGCTCCGGTCGCTGTGGGCACGGTGTCGCCGTCCTCGGGCCTGTACCCTGTTTACGTTGGCGCCACCTGCACTGGCGGCTGCAAAAGCAAGTTCCCGCCGGACGAGACACAGGACGTGGCCTCCTCCACCTACGTGCTCAACCTCCGGTGAGCAGCATCACACCACATCAAACGACGACATGATGCTGTGCAACCTTGTGCTTCGGTGCGTGCATTGTGCATTCTCTCAAGCAGACGCAGATCAGGACAATCACACTTCCCATACATGCACCCAATGATGAGCAGCAACTGGCTTCCCATGCGCTGTAGCCTTGTAGTCAATCTGGCAGAATGCTTTCTCACCTATCGGGCTGAATGAACTCCTCAATGCTAGCCGATCGGCCATCCTTCTCATTCATGAGCAACGCTGCACACATTCTTCACAAATGAAGGAAATCCCCCGCATCCATGGCAGGTGATTTCGTGATTTTCGAGCTGCTTTGTTGACATGTGGATCCCAGAAAACGTGTGCCGGTGCAGGTTTAATCCGAAAACCAGGAAGCTGACGAGCGTTGGCTCGACCCGCACCGGCTTCACCGATGTGTGCACAAAGGAGATCGTTGACACGCTGCGGACGCTGTGGGTGCCGCCGATCGGCGGGCCGCTCATGATCATCGGCGAGCGCGACGCTACGGTGAGCTGTGCTCATTTCGCGCTGATGGACACACATCCACTTGCTTCGCCAACAAGGAGGATGTGCCGGTGACTGTTGACACCTTTCGTCATATTGCTTCATGCAGCCGATTGCCCTGCCTGATCGGACTGGTGCAGGTGCACCATCATGCTTACATGCCACCGCAAGTCTTACCCGCTCAGTGGCCTGTGTGATGTTCGTTTGCAGACGTTCCACCTGCGGCGCGTCAAGACTGGTTCCAAGAACCTTCTTACCTGGAAAAGCGGCCACTCGGGCGAGTGCATCAACTTCGTCATCGGCGGCACCTCCGAGTTTTACGCCCTATGCCCCGGCCGCTTCACAGGGTTCTTTGCCCCCGGCACGGTATGCAGCACCCTCCAGTGTGCATGCCATGGTCCACGATTCGGCCTGTGGCGGCAGCGTGCGCTGCCAGCGGCGGCTTTCGTAGCCATGGTGCAGCGGCAGCAGCACTGCCTGCAACTTTCGCTTGGCCCATGCATGACGCCCTTGTCAAAGTTACTTTGCGCATCCAGCGAATGGCGCCAACTGCTGAGCGGAAAGTGTATGAAAGTAGGCCAAGAAGCCGAGCCAGAACACTTGCGTGTGTTGCGTTGCTGCAGATCAAG
Source organism: Deuterostichococcus epilithicus (assembly GCA_033439295.1). Classification (NCBI taxonomy): domain Eukaryota; kingdom Viridiplantae; phylum Chlorophyta; class Trebouxiophyceae; order Prasiolales; family Stichococcaceae; genus Deuterostichococcus; species Deuterostichococcus epilithicus. The sequence continues at coordinate 298,185 of JAVTLE010000010.1, forward strand.
CGCATTCGGTCCAAGCCCCAGCCGCGCGTCACAAAGGTCGGCGCAATCCCGGGCAAGGCGGGCGAGCGCTTCTACAATTATGGCATGGCCACCCTGCCGGGCTCCAGCAACCCCTTTTACGCGATTGCTGCAAAGCCGGGACCAGGCGACGACAAGGCAAGTCTCCCATCATGATGGAAGCATCAAACGCTGCGGATAAAAGTTGCGTGAGACTGGCCATAGTGCGGCACAGATGCACAACAGACGGTCACCAATGCGGCTGCCCAGCTTGACTGATCAACCTCGTCAATTTTTGCAGGTCGTTGCCTTCAAAAAGTCGGGGCTGGCCAACAAGGGCCGTTTTGCTTTCCAGATCCAGCCCGTCACCGCACGCACCTTCATCATAGCCGTCGCGCCTTGAGGGCGGACATTTTGGAAGCCGAAATTGGTGCAGTGGCATTTGGCGGCATCCGCCTGTGATCACGTCAATGCAGCCGTGCTGGGCCCGCTCTGCAAGCTATGCAGATGTCGAGAGTCTGGAGTGTCTCACATGCCACATATCTGTGTAGGGCTGGACATATTTGTTGTTTCGGTGCTCACGCAGCGTGCCAGCCTACCCCTTGGGATTGTAAACAGACCATGACGTTGTGTGTGGGGGGTGTGTTCACATTAGTAGTGCGTCAAATTCTCTTGTGTTTCAAGAGTACCAATGGACTTGGTAATGCAGCTGGACCTCCCATCAGTAAATGCAAAATGTGTTGAACTATTTGATGCGTAGACGTTCAAAGCTCAGCACAGCAATGGCTCTGTCAGGAAACCTGCGCTTTTCAAAAGTACTCTACAGATACAGCGTCTCTCAGAACTTGCACAATAATTCCCTGCTCCTCACTTGCTACACTTTACAGCTCGACGCATCCATCTCACAACTGAAGGTACACGCACGATCCAGGCATGTCTGCCTGAGGTACAAATGAAGCAGTAGGCAGCAGTCGTTCCCAGTCATATTACGCACATAGGATGGGCGCAAAGTTGCGCCATGCTTCACCAAGCAGAGCTGCCGTCTCAGGCAGGGCGATGGCATGCAGACAGCCGACAGCCGCAATCATCTGCGGCGATGGCCGTCGACGATAACCACGCACCCGACCCTGGTGGCAGGTCATTGGCGGTAAATATTCGACTGGCCCATTACCCTTCCACGTTCGGCCCACCCCGCTGGACGTTTGGCGCCTGATGTGGTGCTTTGGAGCCAGGTGGTACTGGCAGCTGCACCGGCAGGCAGGCTCGGCCTCCGCTCACCAGCAGTTGGGGCGGCCATCGATGAAGAATCCGCCACTGAGCTCGGCGCCAGGTTCGTAGGTGATGTTCCAGAATATGGACTCCACACCCTGCTCTGCTGAGCGCGGCGCACTCCCACCGCCCATGTCAGTACGGCACTGCACGAGGAATGATGCAATGCGTGTGATCAGACGATGGATGGTGCCAAATTACATCCAGATCGTTGAGTGCCCCCTGCTGCACTGAGCGTGGCTTGCTACCCCCACCCAGATCTGTGCGGCAGTGTAGTATGTGACTAGAGGACCCACGTAACAAGGGAGGAGGTGCAGCATCAGCAGCGTATGGGCTGTCATACAGGCGCATGGCAGAGCAGTGATCGCATGCTCCTCAGCAGCAGCTGATCTGGGTTGCCTCCAGAGTCATAGCAGAGGTGCGGGATGTATCGCAGACCTGTCAGTGCAATCTGTCATGACAGAGAGGAGATTTGACCAGATGGTCAATCCAGAGAGGCCAAGGGGGGGTAGCAGAACGCACCCAGCCGGGGGTGACAACGCTGGCAGTGATGCCGCGCTGTCGGAGCTGCTCGTTGTGCGCAAGCAGCTGCGTCGCCCGGTTCAGCATTGCCTTTGTAACGCTGCGCAGGCAGGCGACAACACATGCCGCTTGTAACACTTCCAACTGGCGCGCGGAGCGCGGGCGAGGGTGTTTCGCGATGACTTCCGCCACTGCCAGCAGCGCCAGCCGCATCGTGTGCAAGCCTTGCACTCGCTCTCACTCACAAGCTGTGCTGTCGTCCCTGACGAAGCCCTGTCGCCGGCGTGACATGCTGGGCTGCTGCAATACACGGTGCCGCCGCCCGGTGGCACATTTTGGCTGCAGTATCAGCCACAGCATCCCTTGTCGCTCTTCTGGATTTGCACGGGCTCACGTTGTGCAAGTCACCTGTAGGTGGGCACAGGGCCGGCCGCCTGACGTGAGTCCGACGCGTCAAACGGTAGCCGCCGCAGCTCCTCCAGGGTGTCCGATTCCATGATGCGGTCTCCATAGGCTGTGGACAGGCAGTGCAGCTGGCCGAGGCCGCTGCTGACGTTCACCACGCGCGCGCCTGCAGGATGGTGGCAGGCAGGCGTCGCATGACGATTCAAGGGCAGGGAGTAGGGGCTGCGGCAGTGACAGCCTTTCAACGCTGCACCTGGCCATCGGCATGTGTTCTCAGGTCTGGCCATCAGAGGGAAAGCTTGCTTGCAGCATGCACGTGCCTGTAGCGCATGAAGACAGCATGCAGGATGCCGCATAATTGCACCCTGCCAGGCTCCTGCGGCCGGCCCTGTGGCGGATGTGAATTCCCGGCGCACCTTCCGCCATGTGCGGGCACAGCTGCTCGACCAGAGATATCGGGCCCTCGAAATTCGTTGCGTAAGCCATGTCCCAGGCTGCCTGGCTCCACTCGTGCAGGTACACCCCCGCTGCAGCACACAGGCGCGGGTCATGAGCCACAAGCTACAGGCTGCAACCACATGAGCAGCCTGGTGATTCTGGCCGGAACAGCTCCCCTGAACCCTCTTGTGGGATGGTAGCACAGGCCACGCACAGAAGTCGCGACGACACAGCCCAGGCGACTTTCCGTGGCAGCGGGGCACGCGCCGCCAGCACGAAGCCTGCACCCCGCCAGCTCCACACACCGCAACATGGTATCGAACAGTCCAGCGCAGATGGTGCAGCGCACATCCAATAGCCGCACTCCGCTGGTCGTGCGGGATGTTACAGCTAGATTGGAAATGGGAGGGGGAATGGGAGGGGCTGCCCTGACGGTTCACCGTTATTCACGAGGCACGTGATGCGCTGGTCATAGTCCCGCCGCACCGCCGCCACCGCCGCCGTCACGCTGCCGGGATCGGCCACGTCCAGCTCCAGCGGCCGCACTGCATCCTGGCGCCGCGTTTCGGCGGCCACCTGGTGCGCCGCTTCCGCCGCTGCACAGCATTTAAGGGGTCAAAGAAACATTAAAGCTCAACTTTTTTAACGAAAAAGAAACCTGCAGCCCTCATCCCCATACGCCATCGACAGTTGTGCTACTTTCGCTCGACCACCTGTTGACTAGGTTATGACTAAGGTCAAGTGGCAAGCCGCTACACCTGTAGGCGCACCTTTCCCATGCGTGCGGCTTGCGAGCAACACCTGCCGTCCTGAGGAGACAAGCTTCCTGGCGAGGCCCAGGCCCAGGCCCCTGTTGCCACCTGCGCGGCAACAATTCGTTCGGGTCACAGGTGTAACTCGGATTGAATTTCTGGCAGGTCATCAGCCGCAGCGGTTGTGATCTGATCTGCCGTGTAATCACCCTTGCCACTACATAACTACATTCCAGTAGTATGTCGATCATACCATTTGGCCAGATCAATATTCTGACCGGCATATGGTTGCTTACCGGTCAGAAGCACCCAGCCCTCCGCCATGCTTGAGGAGCTGCAAGCACCAGATCGCAAGTGCACGACCCGGTATGTGTCTGTTTGCCGGCCAAGGCTTGCCGATATCGAACTTGACCTTGGACACCACAGGACCTCCTGTCAGTGATTGCGTGCACGAACTACACAGCGTTGATGCATCGCACGTGCCGTGCTGCTGAGTCAGCAATATCAGGGGCCTGTAACATCTTTCATGAGGTAGGTACGTGCAGAAATTCGATGGCACCCGTTTCGGGGGCCTCAGCCCTGCACGCTGGCACCACTTCTGATGCATTGGTACTGATCATCGATGTATACACTCTCTGCCGAAGGGAAATCCTAAACGTCACGGCCCTTCACCGTCAGCCAGTGCCCTCGCCGCAGCGGAAGCGCGCTACTAGCGCAACCAGGCACTCAGAAAAAGAATCCAGCCGACCAACTCAGGCTGCGCCGAGAGTACTTCGGGAGTGGGCCCGCCACATTCCGGTTTTGATTTCCGGTTTGTTTGACCAAGATCCGAACAATTCGCCTAGAATACAGCCACGCTTTGCTGTTGCCGCCCCTGCGGTTGCTGGCAATGCGTCTGCTCGTGCCGGGTGCAGCGCGAAGAGGGCGGGCATGATGCATTGCGAGGTCGGCTCGGCTGCCGGTCAGCCTGCGCATGTGGACCCTCCGCTCTGGAGACCAGAGAGCTACGGCGTCCTGGCACCAGCGCTCACTCCGCCGTGCAGTGCAGTAACACACGTTACTTCGGCGCAGCGGCGGCGGCCCACGCTGCAGTAGTCGTGGAGACTGCGTGCTGGATGTACTCGACGCCCGCGTCCGCCGCCAGGAGGCCACCGTGCTTTCCGCCGTTGTACTGCATGACCAGCGCCAGGGCACCATCCAGCGGCGGCAGAGACCCTGCACAGCACGCGATCGCGTCAATGACTGCAGCATATTTGCCCCACCCCCGTCGGGCTGCATTTGCTGTTGTTCTCCGACAGCCCAACTGGACCGGCTGGTCTGAAAGCTGGAAGACCTGAGTGACGCTCGCCCCTCCTGCTGCAGTTCTGCACCACGACAGCCGCGCCATTGCAGCCGCAGCAGTAAAGCATGCAGCTGCGCAAAGTGCCGGGGAAGCTGCTAACACCCAAGCTGCACAACACAGCAAGAACCCCTCAACGCACACAGCACGCGCGGACGGGACGCTAGAGGTTATATGCGGTAAATGAGAGGCTATATAGCACAACAAAAAACACTCGTGGGTGGCCCGCCCACCTGCGGGCGAGCGGGCGCCCATCGCCAGCAGCTCCTTGTGTCCCGGCTCCCCCGCCTCAGCGGCCAGGGTTTCCACCAGCTCGATGTAATCTGCGCGCGCCGGGTACGCCTGCAAGCGCGCAGAGCGGGCGCTCACAATTGCGAGCGCTTTGACACAGCGACCATCCATTTGGTGCTTCGCCACCTCAGCGACAGGATGAGGTGGAGGGCTCGTGCACTTTGACGTCTTCGTGTCAGTGCACGGAGGCGGTGCTGGAAGCGAAGACAAAGTGAAGCCAAGGAGCTGCCACGAAGCATGTCGGCAAAGGGAACGCACATGTAGCTGGAGTGTGGCCGCCTGAACGGGCGTGAGAACCTGTGAAACACATCGAGAGGCATGGGCCCGTCTATGCGTTCACATCACAACAGAGGAGAGACATGTGTGGTGCCGGCAGCTTCAGGTGCGGCGCCTGCTTGTAGCTTCCTGCTTGCAGCTTGCGGCACGGTCGGCAGGTGGGCAACTCCCCACCTGCAGCAAGCTCCCCACCATCCATTGAAATGTGGTGCTGCCCTCCTGCGAGGGTAACAACACGCCAGTTGACAGTGGGCCCCAGCACACCCGTTGATGCATCTGCACTATACAGCAGCATGCAGCCATGCACTCATGCCCGCTGGCAAGCACACTGCACCAATTTGGTCAATGCCGTCAGCCCTGCCGCCGCTGACGCCCGCTTGCAAGCCGTCATGCCTGCTTTTCCTCCCTTACGACACCACCAGACGCATGCAGAAATGTGCCGGGGCTGCACCCACCAGGCATGCGCGCGAAACCTGAACCCTGCATCCAGCCCACAGTGTGATGCAGCGGGAGCCCCGGTCACTCACTGCGCAGAGGATGTCCTGCAGCTCGCTGGTCTTGGCGTTGAGCGCATCCAGGCTGGCGCTCGAGAGCCCGGAGGCGTCATCGGGGCGCCCGGCATGGCCGACGCTGCCGTCCTGTGCGGCGACGCACAGCAGCAGGAGTGACGCACAGAGTGCATGCATGCGTGTGCGCCCTGTGCCAGCAAGCAGCTCTACGGCCGAGGTCTGTACGGCATGCCCAAGCGCAAGGGAGGCAAACAAGGCCGCCAACTGGATCACGACGAGCTGTGGCACTTACGCACAAGCTGCAGCCAGTCCATTCGCACATGCTGAACACCACTATTCTCGTAGTGCAGGTCGCACCTGCAGCGTGGCTGTAAGCCGGCGCCGCCGAGCCTCCAGCTGCCCCAGGTTGAGCAGGCACAGCCGGCGCAGGCCCAGCAGCGCCGTGCGCTGCACGGGGCGAAGCGCCGCCGCACGCAGCAGGTTGCTGCCGCCCGACGCGCTGCCGCCCGGCGCGCTGCCGCTGAATGGCGCAGAAGACTGCGAGGGCAGTGGACGCAGAAGGGCCTGCACGATGTGCAGGCGCCAGATCTCCAGCTCCAGCTGCGCCTGTCAGTATTCAAGGGAAAGCTGTGACAGAGTTTGAGAGATCCAGGGGTGCAGGGGGGAGAGTTGTGAGTGATGCCAGTTTCCTGACACAGCGGCCCCATAAGGTCGGTTCTTCCGGTGCTTTATGACTTATCAATTCTACCACCCGCGGTCTGGTGAAGACGAGTTTGTTAATATGGAGCAGGTGTCGAGTGCCCTTGAGTCCAGACATATTCCCGAGTTTTTTTCACTCGGCGCATCGTTTTCTGCATATGGGTTGGTCTTCACAGATGCTGGCATGGGATCCAAGCCAAACACGCACCAGCCGGCTGACGACCGATGGCTCGGGGTCACATTTCTGCGGCATCGCCAGCAGCAGCTCCCCGAATGCCGCAATGTACTTTTCCCACAGCCGCTGATATTCGCCTGCATCCATAGCCGCCGCCTGCGTTGCAGGGACGGCCATGATCCTCAATCAGCCACGACTGCATGGTCGGTTCTTTCGACAAGCCTCTCTTCAGGAAGCAAGCGTGGCGGGGGAGGCCGGCACCGGCAGTCTGGTTATAGACATGGACGTGCCATAACGTTGATCTGTGTTGCGCCAGGAGCCTTGCACCCAGGGATTTTCAGCGCCCTTGCACTTGCGCATTGAATGAGCACAAGTGAACGCCTGTAGGCGCCAGTGTTGGCAGCCCCTACAAATCAGTTTCAGGGGGAGCTGGACGTGCCTGCTGCCGGGTGAGCGTGAGCGGCGGCCCAGGGTCCACAGTGAACGTCAGCGTCGGCCCCAGCTCCAGCATGTGCTCCAGCAGCCGCCAGGTGTGTGCGTCCAGCCACCTAATTGGTGGGACGCCTGCGGTTGTGATTGCAGATGTGGGACTTCATGGTCCAACGGATTGCGGCGCCAGCAAAACAAAGAAACCAGCGCACGTATTGCATCGGTGAGGAAGGTTGGAAGGAGAAGGAGGGGCAGTGCTGACCTGTTGTGGCATCGGATGGTGGTGTCGAGTGTATGAGCTTCTCCAGCAGCGTGTTCCGCATCGCAAAGCTCTCCTGCAGCATCCGGGGTGCCGGCTGTCACAGCTGACAGGGCAGCTTGCTGCCTCGTCAGACATTGTCTGAAAATCGATATTCGGTGTGTGTGACCGGGAGAAGAAGTTTGTCCTCCAAGCGGGACCTCAAGCCATGCTACTGATGGTGGCCCCTCTGGGCATGGTTGGGTGGTGCATAAGAGCGCTTGCCTTTCGGATGCGCATAGTTTCCAGCTCCACCGTGAGCGCTGCTATCTTGACCTCCGAGTCTTGCAGCCGCTCCTGCAGCACACAGCCAGAGTATCGATTCTGGCAGGTCTTAGCATGCGCAGCTGGACCCTGCCGACAGCAGTCTGCTGGCACCACGCAGCACGGCCAGAGCCAGGTCCACCCGGCAGGGGTCCATGCACCGTGAGCATTCGTGATGTACGAGGAATGCCTTTCCGGCACACCCTGATGCTTCAGCATATGATGCCTCGAAGCAGTACATGATAGCATTGAATCAAGGCCAATTGGTGTGAATTCTGCACCTTTTGCCTGTCATAGTACTTCTGCTGTGCCGACCTGGTTGCTGCAGGCTTGCGACAGGTGCTGCCGACAACGGACGGCGGCTCGCGGCTCTGCAAATCATCACCCAATGGCATAGAAGTTCAGAGTGATATAGGGGGAGTTCTGCACGCCATCATCTAATGGCTTCGCAGTTCAATGTGACATAGCAAGAAACCATGCCTCCCTCCAGCCCAGGTGTCGTTTGCATCAGCAGGTGGAATGAGGTACCATATACCACGGGTGCCTGGCCCCATCGATGTGCACATGCTGGGGTTAAGCAGTTGGCTGCGATGCTGAGTGGCTGTCTGACACGACCCGCAACAAGACGCAGTCCTGAGGTGTCCGCGCCAGGCGGTGAGTCTCACCCGTTTTGGCGGCGCATCGCGCGCAGCGACACAAGGCGCAGCCCCCCTGGCCCTCGGCTGTTTGAGTGCGCAGCTGCCGGCGCTGTAGTCGTTGTGCTGCACTTGCTGCGCCGCCAGCTGCTGCGGACGATCGCGCACGCAATCTTGCAAGGCGTTGCTGCTCTGTTGTCGAGCGTCTCCCACGTCTGCCATCTGCAGCTGCAGCGGCGCTGCGCAGCCGCCAGCCTTTGGAGCGTTTGAAGTGCTGGCCCACTGCCAGGCGCCGGTGCCACCTGGCTGCAGATCCGGCTGTGTCGCCGCCGGCGGGGTCTCGGGCAGACCCAGCAGGACTCGCATTTCATCCTGGACGAGTGTAGACAATGATCCATAACAACACGAGAACCCAGCTGGGACCCTTGACCGGCAGTGCAGCTTTCGCGTCCTGACACCACTTGGTGGTCCAGCGTTTGAACAGAGCATGTGCGGAATTCAGCAATTCGCGTGCGCACGACATAGCGGGCCCGGGCTCAGCTGGGCACCTGCACGACAAAGTTATGCCAGGGACATTTCAAAGGTGTGCCATGATGCAGTGACGGCTGGCCTGCACGCTGCCGAACCTGGAATACGATGTCTGACACGGATCGGCCGACGCAATCGAAAGGCGACGGCTCCGCTGCCATCTGGTCCAGGAAGGTGGGGCTGAGGTCCTCATGATCCCAAAGCCGACCCAGGAGCGGTGACATCACCCGCCCCAGCAACGCCGACATCGCTCGATAGCAGCAGCACCTCACAAACACAAAGCGGCTCCAGAGATCCAGGCCAATCAGGCAAGAGTATGTAGATCCTGCGCTCGGATGTCTTAGCAGCATAAATGGCTTAGAAATCCGAACACGGGTGGCGCCATCAGTCTTGGATTGCTTTGATCAGCACCACACGGCCGTATGTTCGCTGCTCAGGCGAAGAAGCAGCATCTGAAGCTGCTCTGATGAGGCAGCAGATATGACTAAGTATGCACGTGGCTGCACATGATGTTATGTCACAGCGAGATCTACGCAGTGGATCCAGATTGCATCTGCGATCAAGTGCTCCTCTGCAGAGGCTGTACGAGTGCGCCTGGACGAATGCAACTACTCGTTGTATTGTTTCCTTCTGCGCCGCTCTTACCTCTAGAGTAGCTTGGCTTTGCAATCAGTAAGTGCCCTCAGACCGCCGCAGGCGCAGAAGGCGCCATCGATCATGCGCAGGGACAGTCAGCCCCGACTTCCTGGACCGGCTCGGCAGCGCAGCCGTCGCCTTTCGGCTGTGTAGGTACTTGGGTCAGATATGGCATTGCAGGTGCGGCAGCGCGCAGGCCGTCTGACTTTGAGACTGGCAGCAGCGCTATGGCATTTGTTTTTGGCTGAAGGACGGAGTGCTTCAATCACTGAACAGGCAAACTCCACTCAACGCGTTTGCATGTGCATTATGTCAGGTTTACTGGATGATAGTGAATCGAAGTTCACGCTTCTAGGTCGTGCAAGGCCCACGACATTGCCGCCGCTCGGCGCTCAGATGTCGAGCTCGACAGGGTGCTCGTCGGCACGCTCCTCCCTCTCGTCCTCGGTGGCATCGTCATCATAGGAGACGTCCTTTATCTCCACATCCCTGCTTGATACCACAGGCAAACACCTGAGGCACGATGCGGCAGGTGGTGATGCGGATTGCCATGATTCATCTCCGTCACAAATCCTCGATGGGTCATGTAGTCGTGGTACAGGGGCATGGCGGCTCCGGTTGAGAAGCACACCAGTTTTGTAGATGTTCACGAAGGCACAGGAATTGTTTGTGAGCGATAGCATACCGTCGGTCTCGCTGCGGCATGATGAAGGGGAAGCGCAGCGTCAGGAACAGCGACACCAGGCTTGAGCACAGCGCTGGCACCATCACCTGTAATCAAGACGGGAAACACCAATGCCGTCAAAAAGTTGTGTGTGGCGCAGTCAATGCAGCAATGAGAGTCATAGGAACGGCTGATAGACTGCTTGCAAGTTCTGAATTTGAGCCGCTCAGACTTCCGATCCACCGCATATGTACTGTGTGAAGTTGCGTTGGGCAGCTGACATCTATACAATTCCTAAAAAGATGATCGAGCATCACCGAGAGCGCGAACGTTCTCACCTCAGGGTGGCCACTCAGGGTGGTGAGGATGAGCGGAGTCGCAAATGGTGTCCTTGTGATCGCCACATCCACGCCTGCACAAGATATGTGCAGCGTGAATGCGGCATGAGTGCAGCGTTACAGGGATGTTGCTTGAATGCTGACAACCCTGTAACCGCGTGCAGGATGCGCCCGTGTGCAAGCTACATACATCTATAATGCCAGATGCCTCTGCGAATATGCTGCGGCTGGTGCCTCCTCTCCCCTCACGTTTATGTGATCGTGCACGCTCACCTGCCGCTAGCGTCATGGACAGCAGCACCGGCGGCACTGCGCTGACGAAGGGGATGCCGGGCACCTGCCGTGCCGCCGTCAAGCGTCATTAGCAGCAGTGTGCAGTAAGCGTGACAATGGCATGTGGACGACCTGCCAGCAGGATTGCGCTTCGCGATATTTCCGCAGGTGTATGGCGCGCTGCATGCCACACCGTTCGAAATGTATGCGCCTGCGAATGCTCTTGCCAAATCCGAGGTGATCCGATGCTGCGGCTGAGAAGGCCATGGCTTGCCTGCGCCAAGCCGCGCCCCAGGGCTGTGCCAGCCAGGAAGATGGGAAAGATGAAGCCGCCACGGAAGCCCGCCAGCACAGTGATGCTGATGGACACCAGCTTGGCGAAAGCAATGGCGACCAGCATGGCGATGCTGTAGTGGCCCTGGTGCCACGGCTCCAGGCCCCAAATGCCGCCTGTCATGGGACCACAATCGAATTTCATTTGCCGACACCGACCGTCCTAAGCCGCCAGTCTCACGTTGAATTTTTCTGCGGCAGTACAGGTGCTTGCACAGGACCACCAGCTGCCCCTTTGTTGTACTACTGAGGGACCGCAAACGCCCGTCAATGAGCGTAGCACCCGCCCGGAATATGGGGAAAACGAATCAGGAGAGCTGATGCGGGGACCGACTGCAAAAGGCTTGCAGGTGCGCACACCCTTGGGCCAGATGTGTGGCAGCGGGTTCTCGAAATTCGCGAGCGTGTTCATTTCGTACTCGCCCCAAAACATAACCGGCGGCAGGATGACACCGATAAGGCCCACGAGGAAGCCGCCGACCGCGCCTGCACAAAATATGATGTGCCGCTTTGCAGTTCGAGTTCATTACTCAGTTCATTACTCGGCAGGCTCTGCTTATTGATCGATGGTGCATCGGCCACTCTGAGTAATCCTATGCCCTTCCAACGTCCTGTCGCAGCTGCACTGCCCACTAGGGAAGAAAATTGGGCATGGACCAGCTGTTGGATCTGTCGGGCTGTCGGGACCAGACCGAGAGACTGGACCGCACAGACATGTTCTGTTGCCCAACGTCGTCTCCTCAGTCCTGAAGCCAATCATGCTTCAGGTAGCCCAGCACAGAGCATGCAAAATGCGCACCTGACAGGATGGGCGTCTTGTGCTCGTGCAAGCCTGCTCGGTGTGACGCCCGCTTCAGCACTTTGTGCAGCTGCATGAAGAGCAGCGCCAGCGCGGCGCCAAAGATGCCGCCCATCCCGCCTGCGGCACCCAAAGCAACGTGCTGCTGGGATACTACCAATCGCAGGGCGACCTGCCTGTCAGGAACAAGCACGCACAATTACACGATCTGCGCCAGAGTCAGCGCACCCAGTAGGATGTGCCGGTAGTCCACTGCTGTGATGTACTGGCTCCAATCCCAGATGGGGCCATAAGGTAGCCCCGCCAGCGCGCGGAAGATGAGCAGGCACACCAGTCCTGCCGACAGAAAGCAGCTTCGGTGTCAAAATCTAGTGCGCCACGATTTTTTGATATCGTATCATTGAGTCGAGCCACCAGACATCGCGGTGAATGGCCGCTGCACGATGACAGCACCCCCACCAACGACTTGCATGACTGGCGGCCAGGTGCTTGGCTGGGTGTCCAAGCGCCGCCACCACAGTGGTGAACTACAACAGCCGGCATCAAGCTGACAGTACCAGCATGCTCAATCACATTCCGACAGGACGTAGTCCGCACCGGCCAGCACGCAGAATGTCGCCATCTCGAAGTGCTGGAGACCGGACCGATGGAGCACCTCCAGAGCAAACAAGGAACCTGCAGCATGACGGCTATTTCAAGACTGCAATTCTGTAGTCCTACGATGCATCCGTGACTGTGGCAGACCCTATCTCCCTGCGGTGTGTGGCAAGATGAATGGGCTGGGTGTCAGGTTGTCGGGGCTTTGAGACACATGGCGAAGGAGCTGAGTGGTCAAGTCGTCGGGCTCTGAGACACATGGTGAAGGGAGGCCAAGGCAGCTCTAGTCTCTACATAATGCAACGATGGCACACCTCCCAGTGAAACACCGAAAAACGCGGCAAGACCGGCCGCCATGCCGATGAGTGCGCAATTGCGCAGCACTTGCCCCTTGGCATTCAGCACGTTGGCTGCCAGCCAAGACGTGCTCGCCGCGCACAGCGCTGCGGCAGTAGTAGCAGCATGCACAGTAGAGTCGGTGAACGCAATCGGATGGACATCCCCACCATACATGCTGCTGAGCCCATGCACAACCACTCATATCAAAGCAGGCTGCCTAAGCCTCAGCACAACAAGCACAATAATATACGATACAGGTACCCGAATTGTGGTGTCTTGTGACGCACCAAGCAGCGGTGCCTCGGGCCCCAAGCTGCCGCCGGCAGCAATGGAGAAGGAGGAGCACAGGAACATGGACGGAGCCTGCTGGATGGGAACGAAACCCTGCGCGGCAGCCAAAGCCACGTCCGCACATCCTTATGGTGTTGCAGCATACATTCGCGGTTCATCGAAACGTAACATGCCTTCTTGCATTCGAGCCTCGCACAGCCAGCGTCACGAACACCATGTGCATGCTGCCAACTCCAAGCTGTGGACGCGCAATCACGCAGCGGCGAATGGCAGAGCACCCATACCTTGTGGTGGATACACTCCACAGTATCCGGCAGATCACCTGTGCAACACAAAATGTGCCTGAAGATCATGCCACACCCTCGAATAAGAACACTGCCTGAAGATGTCAGCAGTCCATGCGCACCACCTCATGCATGGCACATCCCCAGATTTTATGTGTACTCGACTGAGCTGCTGTCCGCCGGGCACAAAATTCATGGAAGTGGTACAACATCAGCTGCATTTACCTGGAAAGCCCATGATTGCCTGCACCGTGCCCGCCAGCGTACCCATCAGCGTCGACGCCGCGAGAGTGAAGAGCCAGGCTGCAGCATGATCATTGCGGCTTTGATCCGTCACTTTCCGGTTGCTGTATGATTGAGCCGGCAGAAGCACATGATTGGGGAGAAGCTGTGCAGAACGGGAGTCTGCGCATGTCTCAAAGACAGCATTGCCCAAGCTGCACTCACCAACACTGCCAGGGTGCGGCCACCAGGAGTGGTGCCTGTGCAATCGCTCCAGCATCGGCAGAACGAGATTTTCCGGTACATTCTTCCACACCAGGTCCAGCAGCGCCTCGAAAGCGGAGCTGTAAGCAAATGCAACAAGGCCGCAAATAAGCCCTGCGGACACTGCGATCCCGATGTAGGCCTCGGCTGTGGGGTTTTGCGAGGCGCTTCGGATCCGCGCGAGTGCATTGCTGCACGGGCCGCCGAGCCGTTTGCCCAGGTCTCCTCTGCTGAAAGCTGGTGCACCAGCATCGTCAGCCGGGGTGTCCCCGTTTGCCGTTGGACCGCCGCTAGATACGGGCAGCTCGCCATTCAGGAGAGGCTCTGATGAGCTTCCGACCGACATGCTCGATCAGCGCGTGGTATCGAAGGCGGATTAGTGTGTTGCACCTAGGGCAAGCTGACGTATGTGCGGCAATTTGCTTCCGAGGTGAACGCTGTCCGGCGAGAGCGATATGCAAATATATAAGATTGACATTCCAAGACGGACTGAACTTCCCGATCGCCTCGAAACGGACACTGACGTTGTTTTTCCGGCTCCGGCACAATTGGGGCCTTGATGGCAGCAGGAAGCAGGTTTTCGCGTCCGTACAATTGATTGTGTCGTACACAGAACAAGCATACCTACTGCTCTCCTGAGAAGCAACCAAACATACAGCTACAATTCTGCAGCCCCGACACACAGCAAAACAGCAGTTCATCGCTGACCACACTCCGCAGACTCCAATCATCGCTGCAGGCCACATCGAGCCTGGGCGACAAACCGCTCAACCTGCAGCCGCCAGGCATGTGGCGTCTTAGGAGCCAGGAGTGCATTAATCTGTCCACTCGGGAGACAGCAGCACAGTGAGCTCCGTCCCGGCTGGAAGCCATTTCTCCTTCTATCACACCGCATCACAGGTGCGGCATCGCGCATCAGCCCTTGCAATTTGTCCGCAAAGTTCCAGTAACCTAGTGCAGCAAGGCACCGGATGGCAGGCAGCCCGTTTGTCTGCCGAAGCTGCACCATTTCTGCTAATGACCTTCGACAGTGCTAACGCATGCAGGTTGGAAAATCACTCACCTTCTTGAAGAAGCCACCCTTTCGTGCAGACTTTGGCGCAACAGCCGCCGCCACCGCTGCCTTCCGCTGCGCAGCCGGCATGTGGTTCCAGCCTGTTTGATCCGCTGTCGCACAGGGTCGCTGGGATGTGATAGCCGTCGCGCCGTCCTGCATCGGCTCTATGGCAGCACCCACCGGGCCACCGGCGCCAGCAGGCTGCAGGCCTCTGTCGCTGCCAGGCGCCAGCCCATCGGCGGCGCGCCCCGCAGCCATGTGCTGCTCCAGGATGGGCCGCCTCCAGGTGCTGCCGCCGACGCCGCGGGCATCCTGCACAGCCGAGCTGCTGCCTGGCTGCCCTGCTACGCTGTCGCTGCCGACGGCATCCGTAATCGCGTCCTCGCAACAAGCCTCCTGCACCCGCGACCGGGCGGTGCTGCTGACCGCAGTGGCAGACGCAGGCTTGGGGCGTGATTTCTCCAGCTGGGCTCTGTTTGTGGCTGCGTCCCCGCTGCTCCTGGCCTGCCACATGGAAGCGTAGCCGCCGACGCTGCTGGCCCTGGCTGCCGTTGCTGGCCGCTGTGCCGCTGCTCCGCCTGGCAGCAGGAACATTTCTTGGTGGACACAGGTGGGAGGTGCCAAAGCCGCCCAACAAGGTTCCGAACGGCAGAGTGAAACAGGCAAACATGGCCACCCTTCAGGTTTCAGGACCTGCGATGGCAGCGTCTTGACAGCAGTGGCTCTGGGTGGGGGCCGACATGTCACGGACCTGTAGCTGCGGCTGCAGGCGGGCGGTACGCCTTGATGGTGTCACCCTCGACTTCCGCGCCGCCTGTCATGCCAACTTCGCTGCCACCAGCCGGGCAGATGCCCGCCTTCCGTACTGCACCCGCCGGCCGCAGCCGCCCCTTTAGGCTGTCTCGCATTGGCGGCTTCCGCTGCTGCTGCTGCTGCTGCCGCTGCGCCCGCGCCGCCTCCTTCATACGCTTGGCTGCGGCATCCGCCGACGCTGTCGTCGAGCGCCACCCCACCGGATCCTTACTGTCGTTGGCCGCCGGGCCAGGCGCAAGCGACAATGCCTTGGCGGCGCGCGCAGCCTGCGCCGCGTAGAATGGCTGCCGCGTCGGGACGTGACCCTTTGGGCCTGAGGCGCCTGGCACGGCCGGTGCCGGCTTGCTGGCTGGGCCTGCGCCAGGCACGGGCGCTCCAGACCTCGTAACAGCAGCTGCTACAGCTGCTGATTTTCCCGCAGCTGATGCCCCTGCCGGCGGCGCCGGCAGCAGCAGCGGCGCCGGCGGCGCCACCAGCAGCGGCGGTGGCTGCGCCGGCGCTGCTTGCAGACCATTGCTTGCGAGTTTGCCCTGCTGCTGCTGCTGCTGCTGCTGCTGCTGCTGCCGCCTGTTGGCCTGCGGCTGCAGAGCGGACGGCGCCACAGCGGCCGGCGCCGCCGTCAGTGACTTCTGCATGCTGGATGCGTCGTCAAAGCCATAGCTGGAGCCCAGAGACGACCAGCCTTTGGAACTGGACTCTGCTGGGGTTCCAGCAGCTGCGCCGTCGCCTGTGCCGGCGGCTGGAGCTGAGGAGCCGCCGCCGGGGAGCAGCACTTCCGACGCGGTGGGCGCGGCATCTGCCGGCGGCGCCTGCTCTGCTGCTGGGAGCGCCTCTGGCTGCCGCGCCCTTGCCGTCGTCGTCGCCCGGGCAGCTGGCTCAGGTGCAAAGGGCTTGGCAGGTGCGCGCTCGTCGATGCTCTCCAGCTCCTTCGCAGGAGTCGAGGGTGGCGAGCGTGGCGGCAGCGGCGCCGCCCGCCGCAGCGGCACCTGCAGGCCGGCTGCCTCAGACGCAGCACGCTCCTCTGTTCTCTGTAGCCAGAGAGGATTGCCGGCAGTGCTGCGGGCCGCTGCAGCTGCTGTGTCAGATGAGGTGCGGCCTGCTGTCATGGCCGGACCTGCAGTGGCGGCCTGGCCGCCAAGTGGCTCCAAGGCCGCGGATGGCTCGATTGCGCTGCCCCCTCGGCTGTCGCCATGCACGCTCGCCAGCAGCGGCAACAGCGAGAAGCGGCTCAGTGACGCGCGGCAGGCGGCATGCTCTGCACCCACCGAGGCCTCATCCTCTGCCGCCGCCTCTCCTGCCACCGATGCCTCTGCGCCTGCCGCCGCCGCCTCTCGCCGCCGCGCCACAGCCCGCGCCGCCTCCGCCTCATCCGCAGGCGTCAGGAAGCCGCCCGACATGGTCAGCCGGCCGCGGCCGCTGCAGCCGCCGGCGCCGGCGSCGCAGGACACCCTGGTGTCAGCGCCGCCACGAGTGCCGTCGTCGCCGCCGCCGCCGCTGCCCGCCAGCTCCTGGAGCAGGTCCGCGCTGCTGCGCAGGATGCTCTCAGCGCCGAGCGCGGCTCGTGCATCGGCGACCGCCGCGGAGGCCGGCGTGGCTGCGCACCGGTGCGCTGCAGCATCAAAGCGCGAGCGGGCACTGGTGCCGCCAGAGCACGCCGAGCCGGCGGCGCTGGCGGCGGAGGGGCTGTCGGGAGGCGGGGGGCCGGCGGGGCTCGCGGGCGGGGCGCCCATGTCGCCGCGGGCGGCGTCCAGCAGCAGCGTCAGCCGCACGGCACCCAGGCCCTGCACAGGGCAACAGGGTTGCACATCATATTCGGAACTGAGTTGCTGCACAAGGCCCGGGTGGCAGGACCCAGACCTCGCATCGGCTTTTCACTAGCTCGCCGGTCAGAGGTGTCGGGCCAGAGAGAGGTCTGGGGTGGGACCGTCCCTACACGGCCAAACAGCTCGCACCTCGCCGGCTGCCGCCATGTCTGCGGCAAGGTGTCGCGCAGCACGGGCGAAGCGGCCGACCGCTGCCCGCTGCGCCGCCGCTGCGCCGCGAGCCGCCTCCACTGCGGCTTGCACCTGCGCGCGGAAGGGACAAGCACTCGAGGTCGATGCCTGGACACCGCTGGCACAGGTGGTGATTGCCAGGACGTGTAAACCTGATGGCTGCAGTCGTGGCCAATGCCCGCCGTTGCCAGCCAGAAATGTCACAGAGGGCTTTCATGTCTGAGGCACGTGTTGGGACTTGCCGGTGACTGCCAGCGCAGGGGTCAGTGCCGCCGCACACGTTTAGAAACAGCAGCACGCGACGTCAGGCTCACGTTGCACGGTGGCATCCCAGAAGGATCACAAAAAGGTTGGACCCCACGTGACACAGTGGTAATTGTGTCTCACCTTCTGCGCGCCGGCGGCCGCCGCGCCCTTCTGCGCCTGCCCACCGGCTACGCGCGCCGCCAGCAGCAGCTGCCACACCGCCTCCAGTGTGAGCACCCGCAGCGCCGCACGCGCTGCGGCCGGCGGCGCCGACGCGCCGGCCGCCTCCGGCGCCGATGCGGCCAGGCAGCTGAGCACCACCCTGCAGCCGTCGGCTCCTCCGTTCAGGGCGGCATGGTGGTGCAATCGCAGGGATGGTAGGTGCAGGTTGTGGTGATCAGCATGGGCGCAGGTGTTCAGCTCTGCAGGGATGAATATCTCGAAGCTCTTCCAGACATTAGCTAGTAGTCAATTGCCAGTCGTGCTGGGCCAGTTGTTGCGAATCGGCAGCCGGCATGCGGCCGGCCCCCAGGAAGACATGGGCTGGCGTGGGCGTGCCTGGAGGCGTCGAGGGTCGCATCGTCGTCGCCTGACAGCGGTGCCGCGGGCGCGTTTTGAATGCGGCGCGCCCGGGACGCATACTGCAGGGTGGACAGCGTCTCGGCGGCGTCGGCGGCCGCAGGCGACACGCACGCCACCATGACGGTGTGCGAGTCGCCGCCGAGCGAGTCCTGCGGCAGGAGCGGCACTGGCACTGTGGGGTTGGCATTGATACGTTGGCAACCAGGCTGGGTTTGTGGTGAATCAGGGCGGACTGTGGCAGAGTAAGTCGCCAGCAAGGCGAGTCGTGCAGCACTCTGCTTGCAGCAGCGCCGCAGATGCTCAGCAGCCTCAGCGGCATATGCTATCCCACTGTCACCCTCAATGAGACGGCTCGAGTATCTGCTGTGGAACACTGCACCCGCTGCGGTGGTCACTGCGGTGGTACACTGCACCCACATTTGGTTTTTCGAGCCACATTTTCAACCCTAAACCTTGAAACACCACACCCACCTGCAGCAGGCGCGTGATCTTGGACTGGCGGTAGGGCACATGGTCGCGCTGGCCGGCCGCCAGCGCGGTGATCACGTTGCCCAGCGCCAGCAGGCCACGGTTGATGCTGCACGCCTCCTGCGGCATGCATGGAGAGGATTCGACGTCAGTGAAAGCCACAGCTTTCCACCTCCGGGCATCTTGGCCTCTGCACCACATGTGACATGTGACAGGCCCTGCTGCGGAGCTTGTTGCCGCATACCTGGGGAGGCCCTGGGAATGCGGTCAATGCGTGACATTACACAGCAATCAGCAGAAGGCAGTCGAGACCCTTTTCACGGGCATCCTCGCGCTTGTATCGGCCTGGACTCGCTGTTGCATCAGAAGACTGACAGGCCCAAGAAGCGTAAGCAATCACAGCATCGTTTTAGCAAGAGACGCGCCTTGACATTGGCGCCTACTGAACCCTGGTCATGCCCGCGAGCAAACTGCTGCTTCAGCCTGGCGAAGAGTTGAACTTCTTTTGGGAAAGACCAACAGAGGTTCACACGCCTTGAAGCGGGCGCCCTCGGCCTGGGAGCGTTTGTTGCGCTCCGAGCCGGCCAGGTCCACAAGGCGGAACTTGGCGGCGCGGGCGCCGGCGCCGTCKSCKGCGCCGKSGCCGGCCCGGCGCAGCAGCAGCGTGAACACCGCATGGCTGCGGCTGCTGGCCGCATTCGATGCGGTGCTGCCTGCAGGTGGGTACAATTGCGAGGCTGGCTGACATTCATCCTGCCGCAACTGCTGCGATCGAAAAGCTTGTTTAGCTTCGTAGGGCTGCCGGTTCAATTTCAGAGCGCCATTCAGAGCATGCTACTGGCAGCCTACACACACTCACCTGCAGCTTCAGTTCCCGCAACCGCCTGCCATGCCATTAGATAAGCCCCCCTGCTGGCTCACCCGTGGCACGGGCGGCGACGCCATGGCGCAGCAGCGCCAGCGCCTCCTGGGCGGATGCCACCGGCCGTGTCGATGCGCCGGCCGCCGCGACGCCTCCGGCGCCGCTCTCGCGCAGGGGCAGCCCGCCCTGGGATGCCCTGGCGCCGCCGGGGCCGCCCAGCAGGTCGCGAATTTCCTCGTGGTGCACCTCCAGAAACTGCACCGCCACCTGCAGTCGGCGGTGCAGTTGGGGTTTACAAGGGTTTCATCTTGCGGAAAACCCAATTCAGCAGGCCAGTTAGGCACCCGCGGCTCAGAGACGAGCGCTTCATGGTGGCTCTGCCGAGCAACGCTTTGACTGCCTGGCCCGCCAGAGCCCCTACTGCAGCCACTCCGCAGTAGGCATGCACAGGTGATCTGCTGCTTCACAGCTGTGGAATGAGTGGCAGCTGCCATGTACATTCAGTCTTTCCTGTGCACAACTTCGCTGGCGCCAGGTCGTGCGCATCCCACACTCGCACCTCTCCCTCACTCACCAGAGCTGGGCACAGGGTTTGCAGCAAACCTGGAAGTGCGGCGAGGCGGGGCCGGCGCGCCGCCGCTGCCGCTGCCCAACTTCCAGGCGGTCAAATACGTGGGCCAGCACCCGTGGCAGCAGCCCAGTTCGCTCGGGCCCCTGCCCGGTGATGCCTGCAGCCGCAGACTCCCGTGCTCTGAACCAAGTTGCCAGGCCTGCCTTGCAGCTTGGGGGGCTGGGTGGCAATGCAGTTTGCATTGAGTGCATATTGCAGGGACCGAGCAGAGGCGAATGGCCAATTCTGTGTCTAAATGGCAGATGCTGCTTTGGAGAGCAGATGTCAGAGAATATAGCTGGGGTGTGACCGCACCGTCAGTGCCGGCAGTGAACGTCTTGCCAGACGCCGTCTGCCCATAGGCCAGCAGGCATGCGTTGGCGCCGCCCAGAAATTTGTCGACCAGACCCGCTGCGCACTTCTCGTACAGCTCCCGCTGCGTGGCGCCTGCACGTGACGCAGGGCAGGGGGCATTAAACGGAACCCATCTGCGTGTTGTCACCGGCGGACGGGCCGGCCACATCGCTGAAGCAGCCATGGTTTTGATATCAGCACCTCCGCAGCCTGTTCATTGTTTTTGTGTGTATAGTCTGGTGTACTGTCTGCAGCCTCATGTGTGCTGCAGGAAGCACACTTTATTAGGGAACCACCTGGACCGAAGACGTGGTCAAAGCGGAAGGCCATGCCGCCGCGCGGCCCGGCAGCCGCGGTCACGGTGGCGTTGCGGCTGTCGCTGCGCAGCGTTGGCGGCTCAGAGTGGCTCGACAGGCCCGCCCCCGTCGACCGCACCCTGCAGGCGATGCGGTGCTGTCACAACTGCAACACGGGATCGTCCAGAGATATCTGCCAGAGAGCACTGCAGAGAGCATTGCAGCGCTGCCGTATTGGTGCACTGCCAGTCAGGCTGTCGTGTTAATGTGCACGCAACCATCAGGTCGGAGGTTTCCAATCAGGGTTGGCACTGCGCACCTGACGGCCACCCGCACATGGCATGACTCGCGCGCCTGCCGCGGCGTGGGCGCCTGCTCGGCGGCAGCGGCGGCGTTGGGTTCCCAGTCGTTCTCCGACGCTGCCGCCAGGTCGACTGGAGGTGAGGGCGCCTCCGGCGTTGCGTACAGGCTCTCGGCGTGCGACCGCGCCCCTGGGTGGCTGGCCCGCGCCGCTGTAGTGTGGGCTGCACGGGCCTCCGCCGCGGGGGCCATGCCCTGGCGGGAGGCCTGAGGCCCGCGGACGGGCTGCCCTGGAAACACGCTGGAAATGCTGAAGCGGCTGCCGGCGCTATGGAAACTGGCCGCTGTGGAGGCGGCGGATGCGGCGACGGCGCCGGCACCGGCGCCAGCGCCAGCGGCCACCGACTCCAGGCTTGCCGCCTGCAGTGATGGTCAGCAAGAGTTTCAGATGCTGATGCAAGCGCATCTGCCGACACCTGCGGTGCGGGCTCATCACATAACCGGTCCTTCGGCTGATGTGCTGCTTCATGGGGCCTGTGGCCAATGACTGGAAATTGCTGCACGCCGTTCCATGAGGCTTTCAAAACCCTTCGACAATGACACGGGAGCTGTGCTGCAGCATCAGTGGTGCATTTCAGGGATGCCGCAGGAGGTGCGGCAGCACACCAGCAGCGACTGGTCTTCGGAGCCCAGCGACACGAGCGATGCCCGCTGCGATGACGGCCGGCTGCGCGGCGGCAGCTGCCCCGACGCCTGCGCCTGGACGCCAGGCAGTAGAAAGCCGACAGGTGAATAAGAAAGTACAGCGGCAAACGAGAAAGCTGAGACCCTTCAATGTGTGCGAAAAGCATAGTCATCCAGCCAATTGCCGCTCTGCAGCCCTTTGCTGCCGGAGGCACCATGCAGAGTGTCAAAACCCGCAGCAGGCCAGACAGGCGTACAGAGTGCTGCAGCAACTAGCCACAGTAACGTGCATTGTGACCCACCTCCCGCATGGCGCTGCTGTATCCCGAGCCGCCGCTCAGGTTGTAGTGAATCGAGGCTGCTACGGCGCTCCTGCTGTCATCGCCGGCAGACGTTGGTGCCGGGCTGTGTGGCAGCTGGCTGCCGGCAAACCAGCCGCCGCCCGGCCTGTGATAGGTATAGAGAGCAAACGCCACTCAGAGGAGTCCTAGCACATGAGCCCAGCACGAGAAGGAATGGTTGGGGGTCCACCACATGCGGCCAGCACATGGCCCCTTGCTACCTGCAGCATCACGCAGGATGCGCGGCGAGGGCTAGAGTCGACTCTTTCACGATGTGGCCACAGTGTCATTTCGTTATGCATGACGATATTGCGGATCTGCTGCTGCCGAGGTCGAGGGCGCCGACCTGCGATGGCTGACGGATGGCGGCAGCGGCAAGTCGGGCGCGTCCGGCAGGCGCGGCGCAGGCTCACTGGCTGCCGGCGGGCTGGGAAAGGCGGGTCCCATCAACAGGGTGGAAGCAGCACTGGAGCGGCCGGCAGCAGCAGACAACTGCCGCACCCGCTCCCGCACCGTGCCCGGCGTCAGGTTCTGCAGGTCGGGATATAAGGGTTTGGGCACCGGTGTCAGTTGATGAGCCGGCAGCCGGCGCAAGTGCTGTTGCAACTTCAAAACAGCGTGTTGCTGCAGCAAGATCGTTCGTGCTGCGCCGCTCTGGCCATTCGTTCGACGGCGTGCACCGTGCTCACCCAAAGTGCAGCGTTTGCGGCAGGTTCGGCGGCGGCTTGACGTGAATACATGCAATTACAGCAGCAACCGCGGTCGTGCAGCGCATTCGCACGGATGTGGCGTCGCACACCTCCGCGTCAGATTGGGCACCGGCGGCGGGCGGCGTGGCTGGCGCCTCTCCTGTCTGTGCCTCTGGCCGTGGTACGTCAGCCTTGGGACATGCCGCGCTGCCATAAACCTCTGACCGCACCGACTGCTGGGACAGCGGCGCCGGCGGCGCGGCCGGCCGCGGCATGTCGACTGGCGACATGGGGTGCGCCTCTTTCGCAGTAGGAGCAGCAGCTTTGGCCAAGGTTGCGGTGCGGCCACTGGCTGCGGCTTCCTCTTCGCCGGCGCCAAGCGTGGGCTGGAAACTCTGGGGGGTTGCCGCCCAGGCATGCCCTGCCGCCGCCGGCCGCCCGGACGCGCTCAACACCGAACTTTGCTCTCGCTGCGCAGTGGCGGCGGCGGATATGGCGACGCTGCTCAACGCAGGCGTTGGCTGCTGCATGGGGTTCCAGTCGCTGCCGACGGTCGTCGCAGGCGATGCTGCGTCGCCGAGCTCGCCGCTGCCGCCGCAGACGACAGCTGGACTGACCTTGGGAGCAGAGCCATCGCTCCATCCGTCCAAGGCTCCGCCAGCGCCCGGCGGCGGCGGTGGTATGCTGGCGCAGCTCGCTGAAAGGTGCTGCGGGCCGGGCTGGTGCAGCGATGTCAGTTGACGTAGGCCTGCTGCCAGCGGCGGTGGCGTGGCGCCGACTTCGGCCCCAAAGCCGCCGCCGCCGGTGGGCGCTTCCGCCTGTTGATCGTTTGCATCCTCGACAGTGGCGCCGGGGTTGCCGCTGCCGGGCTGCCGCAGCCTGCACCGACCGCCGGGCAGCGCCGCAGCGGCATCCGACACATGTGCCGGCGCCTCTGCCTGCCCGCTGAACCCGCGCGCCAGCGGCCCGGGACTGGGGTTGCTAGGAGACGCCGCGCCGGCGGTGAACCCCGCACCGCCTGCCTCATCCGAGCCGGCCGGCTGCTGCTGCCGCAGCCGCGAAGGGCTGTGTTGCTGCAGGGTGGGCCGCCGGACCCAGCGTCGCGACAGCGGCCGCGCCGATCGGCCGCTGCCGCTGGAACCGCCAGAGCCGGGCGTCGCCGCCCCTCCATGCTGGCTGTCCCAGGCAGTGTAGCCGCGCGCGGACGGCGTGACGGGTGCCTCATCGCCAGCCGGCCGCGCTGCCGCTGCCGCCGCTGCTATCGCCGGCTGGCCTGGTGTGCTGAGGTTGTACTGCACCTCCTCCTGCGAGGCCGCCGGGGGCCGCCGGCGAGCGCCGCTGCTGCCGCCGCTCGCGGCCGGGGCAGCATCGGCGCCGGTGCCGTGGAGCGCCGCGACCGGCACTGTGCCACGGCGGCTAGTCAGGCGGGGCGGCCGCGGGATGGGTGGCAGCGCCGACGCCGGCGCCTCCCCGGAGTGCGTGAGGCTGCCGAGCCGCCGCAGCAGTTGGCTGCCGTTTAGCTGCGACGCCTGCAGGGGTCAGGCACCAGCTCTGTGAGAAAGG
Organism: Deuterostichococcus epilithicus; assembly: GCA_033439295.1. NCBI lineage: Eukaryota > Viridiplantae > Chlorophyta > Trebouxiophyceae > Prasiolales > Stichococcaceae > Deuterostichococcus > Deuterostichococcus epilithicus. The sequence goes on from JAVTLE010000010.1 coordinate 322,910, forward strand.
CAGCAGCACGGCTAGCTACAAGCGGACTTGAGATCCCAGTGCAGGCCATGCCACAGGAAAGCTCAGCTGCTATGTTCCGAATCCAAAGCGTCCTGATCAGCTGCTGCCCCAGGACCACCGGGGTCGAGTGCGCTGTTCTGGCGACGGGTGCCCCGCGACGCGTTGCAGCACACTGAACACGCTGCGGCTGCGGTCGGTGCACGGGGCACCGGCTGCTGTGATGTGGTCTGCCGTGCAGTGGCGAGGCACCATCGCACCTGGCTGTCAGCTGAGGACCCGCTGCGGTGCGGGCCGGGCGAGCCGCCATAGCGAGCCCGCAGGCTCTTCTGCGTTGGCAGCAACTGCTGCGCTGCAGCAGGCATTGTTGGGTGCCTGCCATCGCCGCCGCTACTCCTGGGCGAGCTTGCCGCGCTGCCTCCTGTGCTGCCGCTGGCACCCCGCACGATCGAGGGAGCAGCAGCCTCGGGCAGTGCGCCGCCTCTACGCAGCGCCGCGGCCGCAGCTGGAGTGGCCGCCTTGCGCAACGGAGTCCGGGCAGTCGCAGGGGTGCGGGGCACCGTTCGGCGGGTCGTGAAGCCAGGCGAGCGGCCGCTGACTCCAGAGGGTGTCTGCTGCGTGACCTGCAGGCAGTCCGAGTTGCTTGCCTCTGCTCGATGCAGCGTGCAAGCTCAGCACTGCGAGGGGGCATCATGCGAAGTTGTCGTCTGCAGCAGCGTCAAGCTCGTAGCTCGTAAGCTCAAACCCTAAATCCTAAACCCTAAGGCCCAGCATGAGCCTCGGTGTGCAGCAGTTGTGGGCTGCGCACCTTGAGCCGCTTGACGGGCGTGAAGGCGTCTCCGAGGCGGGACCTCATGCCGCCGGCGCCGCCGCTGGGCGCCCGCTTGTGGCCGCCGCCTCTACCTGCCGTGATCACGCCTCCACCAGCGGGACGCGGCTGCTGCCGGCCCGCGCCTGCTGCCGCCTGCTGCTGCTGCGCCGCGAAGCGGTGCACATTGCTGCCCAGCGGCCCAGCTCTCTGTGCTGCTGCGTGCTGCAGGGTGCTCTCTCGCCGGCAGTCCGACCGCCGTGGCGGGCTGTCCCTCTGCGAGGCGGTTGATCGCAGGCTGGAGCTGCTGTCGTGCTGCGGTGGCCGCGGCGGCCGCGAAGCGGGTGCAGCGTGGCTGCCGTGCTGGGGCGCAGCTGCCGCACCTTGGCCCGCACCGCCACGCTGCTCAGAGTCTGCAGCTCACGGCAATAAGAAACGCGAGGAATTGCCCTGACCCCTTTCTTAGAATTAAAAAAATTAGAAAGTAAAGGCGGCACAATCCCGCACATGCACCCACTGGCGCGGTGCCAACATGCGTGAAAGTGGTCATATGAGTGCGCTGGCACTGCACCTGCAGGCGAGAAGATCGTGGCCTCGGCAGACGAGAGCCACACGTCTTTGCGCGCTGCACTGGGTCTTGCGGGCGGCTTGGGTGCCGAGTGCTGGCCCTCCCACTGCGTGTAGGTCAGCACGCCGGCGGCGCTGCTCTGCTGGGCTCGCAGCGCCGCCGGCCGCGCATTTTCCTTATCTCTCACACGCCCCCACCACATGTCAGCGGCGCCTGTTCGTTCACAGCAAACCCAAGTCTCGCAATGACCGATGCCGAGTGCTTCGAGGTTCAATGAGCGTGGCCAGCCGTGTCTGACAAGGCACGAGGCACGCGGCGCAAATTTTCCGTCACCCCCTTGACTGCGTACCAGACCTGCCAGACCTACCCGCTGCTAGATCACACTATGTTCGTCTTCCTGCTCGCGCCGATTGCGCATTGCGCGCCCTCATCTGCGAGAAGGCGTGCTCGACTAACGCAGCTGGTTCGGCTCGCCCTGGATCCTTGCCGCCTGCGAGCTGCGTGCACAGCAGCAGCCAGCTGAGACGCTCAAATCTATATCGTGGCTCTGTCCCAGTGCGCCGCGATTGTTGCAGTGCTCGACTTATTGCATCCTGGGCTATGCCACCTGTCGCCATTCAATATTCAATTCCATCCACAGGTCTTTTCCCTGTGACGTCATTTCGAGGCAGAGAATCGCCTCAGGCAGAGCTACCATTACTCTTGCAGACGCGTAAATCTTGAACGGGCTGGTTGCCCAAGACTGCTCTCGAACCTAGGTGTGTACCGGCCAGAAATTTTTATTTCACGCTGGATCCGATGAGCTTCTTGCACTTGTACTGCGCCGCTGAGCCCTGACGCGCCAACGCTACACTTAAAGGCTGGGAAAGTTGAGTTCTGGATACCGCGGCATCGCTTGACGCCTGGCTGCTGCGTCAAGCCTTCAGAGGTTTTGGCAGCGACGTCTCCCTTACAGACAAGCAGGAGGCAGCAGACGGGGCCGGCTCATGCATGCACCGCTCACCGGGTCGTCGAGGTAGGATTGCACGAACGCCGTGTGCCATATTGGGCTGCAGTGCCAGCGCTCCACACCCAATATGTACAGCGCGCCATCACGACCAGCGCCGATCGTGCGGTGCAGACAGCAGCAGGTCGCTCGGTAGTCTCGTGATCGTCGCCTCACAGGACCTGGACGAGGCTGACGGGCCGGCCAACACGCCCAAGAAGATGGCAGGCTCCCTGGCGGGGCCTGGCCCGAGTTGGGGTCAGCTCGCAAGGCGCGCTACATTGCTGATCCAGTCCGGCGCGATGCTGTGCCAGAGCCTCAGACTGACGAGGAGAGGCATCCGGAATGGCCCCTTTGAGAACGCGCCGCGGTCAACTACACTCTGTGAAGCATCTGGCTGCGCCGCAGTCCCCTGCACTCTGTGAGGCATCTGGCTTTTGGTGGACATTGAATTGGGTTCGCGCAACTACAATGCAGGGCGCACTGGCCGGACTACGTCGTGCTGTTTTCGCTGCTGGTCACCCTCTGCATCTCAGAGACGGTGCCGCCTTTTCAGCGCCGTATCTACCACATCGGCCCCGACGGCACGCCGTCCGACGCCGAGACATGGGCGTAAGCGGCCATTTCCATAGGATGGACTTTCCCAGCAATCATGTATCCTGCCGACATCTGCAATTGCCACGCCAGCCTTTCGCATCATAGCACAGCAGCTTCAAGAAGGTGTGAGTTCGTGACATAGGTACTCCTTCCCACTGGTGGCAGACACTGTGCCGCCGGCAGGTGCCCGCCCCCCCTGTCCTCCCCTTTCCGCCTTCAGGTGCTGATTGACAAGCTGCACTGCACAATCCGATGCGCTTGCACTAACACGAATGCTGTTCCCCTGCGCAGCGGTGCCTATCATCGCCTTTCTAGTCCCCAGGTGGTCACACGACACAGCAGACGGCAGTGTGGCTGCAGCACGCTGTTGCACCTGCGACACTTACCAGACGGGCGCCACATGAACAGAGACCAGAAGCGCTTTGCAGTGAACTACCCGCCTGTGCTGAGTCGATATTGTGTTGCCGCAGCGGCTTCTTTGCTGCATACCACATTGCGAGGCGGCCACCGAGGGCTGACACCCATGCGGCGGTTCTCGGCTTGTTTGCTGCGGTGCTAGTGAACGCCGTGGCAACCAACGGCATCAAGATCATGGTGTGCTTCTTGACGACTTAGCCTCTAGCATTCAGCGGCAGTCTGGTGCAGCTCAACTGGGCATGACAGTCTACCTTGCAGCCCCTGAGGACGCCGCCCCATCAGGGCACTGCCAGGCGCTGAATGCGTCATCGGCCCTGATCTCTTTCCACGGTGTGCAGCCCTGACGTCAATCAACAACTCACACACCAGACTGCAAGCCGGCAAATCGACCCTGAAAACCCCTCGGTGCAGGCGGGCCGGCCGCGGCCGGACTTCATGGCGCGCTGCTGGCCGGACGGCGCGGTTGTCAAGTGGAACGCGGACGGCACGCCGGCGTGCAGTGTCGATGCCATCCGCCCCAATGAGGGCCGCAAATCTTTCCCCAGCGGTGCGCGCGCGAGTCTGCCGCGTCTTCAGGGTTTAGGGTTTTCATGAACCTCCCACCTTGGTGCTGTGCACACGTATTTGGGCCTGCTCTGATGTCGTTGCAAGGCATGGGCGCCCACGTAAGTCTGACAGACATCAGGCCTGAGAGACGCCTGTGCAGCACACCGTGCACGTCTGCGGATCTGCGCTGAGCAGAGGCAGAGGCCGGTCGCAGTCACCCAACCTTGGAGGGACTGGCCAGTTCCTCTGCTGTGGAGCAGGACGGTGCCGCGACCGGCTTCTGGTGCCCCTCCACACGAGATGCAATGAACACAAACACTGATCGCGCCCCGCTGCAGGGCACACCTCGTGGAGCACTACAGGGCTGGGGTATCTCAGCCTGTGGCTGGCGGGGAAGCTGCGGGTGTTTGACCCGCGCGGTGGGCAGCCGTGGCGCCTTGTCGCATCGCTGCTGCCCTTGTCCTTCGCCATCTATGTGGGCCTCACGCGCATCGAGGTGGGGCGCAGGCCTGCTGCCCTGGACCCTTATGATCTCTGAACCCTGCAGCAGGACTCTTGCCTGATCCGGCGGCGGCGGCTGTGCGAGGGAGCCGACAGCAGTGGTCAAGGCAGTGGCTCTGCTGCCGAGGAGCTGCCCGCCTGCACCTGTGCTCCAGCGCCGCCAACCGGAGTGCAAGGTGTCACTTTCGCAGGTTGCAAATCCGACCTGCTCGGGCCTTGTGCCTCGGGAAAAGAGTCCCGCTCCCTGATGGCCATGCACAAGGGCCCCCCTCCCTTTCGCTCCTGACAGAACTGTTTTAACGGAACCTGTGCCAGCTGTCTTTGGAGCCGCGACACAGGACAACATGCATGGGCCCTCGTCAGTCTGCCAGCCCGATGCCCTGCGCACGTGCCCGCCACAGGACTACTGGCACCACTGGAGCGACGTGCTGGCGGGCTTCTTGTTGGGCTGCGTCGTGGCGTACACCTTCTACCGGCAGCAGTTCCCGCCGCTGTGCTCGCGCGCCGCAGGCGAGGCGCTCCAGGCGGCGGCGCTGACCGGCACCGGCGGCAGCGGCAGCAGCGAGGTGGAGCTGCCCTTTGCGGCGCCGGTGCTACCTTATGGCAGCGCCAATGCCCGGTACACACCACTGGACTCTGCCGCAGACAGGCTCAATGCGCCTGGTGCAGAGCGCAGCGGCGGAGAGCGGCCGTCAGAGAGGTTGCCGGTGTGATGGCGCTGTGACCCAGCGTTGTCCGCTGTCGGCGGTGGGTGCAGCGGTTGCGGCGGCGATGGCAGTGCAGCCTTCTGCTGCCTCGGCCAGGAAGCGGTCAGGCGGCTTGTGCGACACGTGTGATCTGCTGGCGTGCGCAAGTGGACGCCACTGAGGGTAGTGGCGCATCGGCTGTCGCGAAGGCAGCTCGCTTGTGTAGGGTGCACGATGACGCCTGGAAGTCCCAACTTTGCCAGCACACGACGCGAGCACAAGCGACGAGCGCGACTTTGGCTTTCATGGGGCTTGTTGAGCGCACAGCATACCGCCTGACTGAGCTTGACCAGATGTGAACGTTTGACGGTTGATTGTCGTATGGGCCGCTGCATGGCACTTCCGCAACGAGCAACACCTTGCTCACAGTCCAACGCTGGCTCAACTCAGCTGCTTTCGGTTGTGTTCATGCTTGACCGACCCCGCTTGAGTGCGTTTACATCCGCCTGCCCTTTGCGGGATGCTCCCTCATTGTTTCAGGGCAAGTGGAATGAAAGCAACATCGACACAAATTATCCATTTGCCGCCGGACAATGCGCCACCTTTCTTCCGCCAACCACGTGGAGGCGGGCAATCACCTGGCTCAGCCAATGAGAAGCGTCGAGGGCGGGACGTACTGATTTCGCTTCACGATACCTGATTTGCGCATTTGCGAGGTTTTGACGTGTGACGATACAACTGGAAAGCTCAGGACTTGCACCTCTCAAACCGTCTTTCGCGTTCGGGACGAGGTGCCAGGCGCGCGAGCAACAGCAGACGTAGTAGCATGGGGCGGACGGGCCGCGCCGTCGCGCTGCTGTGCGTCGCACTAGCATGCACAGCTGCAGTGAGGGCGGAGGAGGACGAAGCAGTGTTCACCGCCACAGCAGCAAACTTTGACAAGCTGATCAAGGCGAGTGCGGCATTGTGAAGCTGCGTGCTAGTGGCGGTATTGCTGTTTCGTCGATACAGTCTGCTAGTTTCAAGCTTCTGAAACGTTTTGCTCATGTGAGCAGCATGCTCAAAGTCCGATGCCTCGTCGTGGTCGAACAATCAGCAGTACATCGCGTATAGCTTTGGTCCCTTTCCCTTCCTCTGGTGCCTAGACCGCGGCTAGTCCGCTTGTAAATTTGCTGGCTGCTGTAGCCTCGATTGTGCAGCCTTCGCGCAGACAGTCTGCTTTTATTCTGGTACTGCGTGTGGAGTGCCCGAATACGACCCCATGCACCAGAGATGCTCAAGCATGCGGATCATCAGCACCAATCCGCCTTTGAGTTGACAGTATCGGCCATGCACAACGAGGGCCATACACCGCTGAAACGGCAAGCACAGCCCAGGAACATGACGCCGCCACTGCTGCACCCCGCAACTGATGGTGAACTCTTGATTGCTTCTGTCGCAGGACAATCCGTTCGTGGCAGTCGAATTCTACGCCCCGTGGTGAGTGACTCGTGACCCGTGCAATCGGCACTTGATCCCGCATCCCCAAGTGCACTTGTGAGCGCCTTGCACTGCTGGCGCACAGCCTGACGTCCGTGCTCCATACGCTGCAGGTGCGGCCACTGCAAGGTAAATCTCCGTGTGCCCTGCCACACATCACTGCATGCTTCACTGGCCGTGCGGCGTCTACATGTTGGGCGCATGGCGCCTGCTCAATGCTGCAAACCCTGGGACGGCAGGTGTCCAAGTCCAGCGGCGCTATCAGTCAGTGTCTCTTTGCCTGCTGTAGCGTAGAGACAATCAACCACAGCGTCGCGTGGCACAAACCATAGGGCCCACTGCTCCCTCCACAGGCTCACTCAGCATGAAAGCTGAGCGCGACACGCATTGCTGCACACAGAAACTGGCGCCGGAGTGGGAGGCGGCGGCAAAGCAGCTGAAGGAGGCGGCCAAGGCGACGCCCATCACGCTGGCAAAGTACGACTGCACCGCTGAAGGCAACAAGGAGCTGCCCGAAAAGTTCGGCATCAAGGGCTTTCCCACGATCAAGGCATGCGCTCTCTGCATCATGGACGATGTGACACGGAATGTCTTGCTCGAAAGCAGGAAAGCAGGGGTGGCACACGGGTGCGCAGCAAGGTCGCGGGGGGTCGAGCGGGCTGGCACCTCGTGGGAAAGGGGTTTTGTCACACAGCGCCTGCATGCGGCAGCATGGCCTGGCCACGATGCCTCGCATGCTGTCCTTGCACACGGGCTCGCAGCCTGCCCCGTGACAGACGCCCTGTCAAGGGCGGGTCGAGGCGCTGGGCAGCCGCCAGCGCAGCGCTGGCAAAGGGCGCCAGCACGGCGGCGCCCTCCTCAGGGCAGCTAGGGCTCAGCTGCCCTGGCGGGCACGCCCGTCCGCGCTTTCCACCTGCTCGAAATTCCAACTCCTCCCGTACAGATCTTCCGGGACGGCGACGCGGCGGCGCCGGGCGACTACGAGGGGCCCCGTGAGACGGCGGGCATCGTGTCCTACCTGAAGAAGCAGGCGGGGCCGCCGTCGGCGCTGCTCGCGGACGCGGCAGCCGTCAAGGCCTTCCGCACCTTCTCCGACGAGAAGGACACCATCGGTGCGCACTCTGGAAGCACGGCCTGCAGTGGTTTCGACCTGCCCAGTCGCCAGCTCCTGTCAGACCTGGTATCGGCCTGTTGGACGTTCATCTGTCAGCCGGCGCGACCAAGAGAACTTTGCGACAGCTTCGGCGACAGCTGCAAGCCTGCGGCTGCTGAGCGCTGACAGCGCCGTTCATACAGGCAAACCCGCTACAGCACGGCAATGCTGCGCGCTCAGCAATGCCGCTGACAGGCAGCGGCCTGAGCCGTGTTGGCTCTTCGCTGCTGCCGTGGTGCACTGCTCTCAGCGGGCAAGCACACAATGCCAATTTGCACATGGGTCAAGCAAGCAAGCCAAAACCGACGTCTCCATCCCGATACTGCCCGCACTGCAGTCATCGCGGTGTTCCCCGGCGGTGAGACCGGCGGCGAATTCGAGGCGTACAGCAGCGCCGCCAACAGCCTTCGCGGCGACTACGACTTCGGGCACACCACCGACGCGGCGCTGCTGGCCGAGGCCAACGGTCCGCGCCGTCCCGTATTGCCTTCTGTCGATTGCAATGTCCATGCAGTTGCTGTGCAACAACATGAGACTGTATGCAAGATTGCCCGGCCACGACGCTGCACGCCCTTGTAGAAGCTGTGTGCTGCAGGGCGATCCGCCAAGGCGCCGCAGCTTGGCATGCAAGCAGCTGGAGACAGATCTGCCTTGAACGTGCAGGTGCCGCTGCCGGGCATTTCAGCGACCGACACCCCCCCGCGGGAGGACCAGTTGTGCAATGCTGACGCCCGTTCACTGCTGGTGTGTCGCGCAGGCGCGGCGGAGCCGAAGATCGTGCTGCTGCAGGCGGACGCCGAAGCGCCGTCCGTGTACTCGGGCGCGCTGACGAAGGCGGATATCGCCAAGTGGGTGGAGAAGACGGCAGCACCTGCCATCGTCACCCTGGACCAGTGAGAGTTTTTCATAGCCTTAAAAGACCTTATGGAATGTTCCGAACCTGAGATAGGTGGAGCGGTTGCGGCATTGCCTTTCGAGTTCTGGAGACAGAGGTCTGGCGGCCAGCTCTGCAGCGTGGATCGCGCTCAGGCTCTTTCGCTGCTGGGTTTGGTGCTGTCACGCACAGCAGAGCTGCTGCTGTGCGTGCACAGCACCGACAGCAGCTGAAGAGTCGTCGGATGCTCCTCAGAGTCAGCTCTCTGGCCATTCCACATGCCCTGCCCGCCCGGGTGTCAGCCCCCCTGGCTGACACCACCGTGCCGCCTGACAGCCTGCTCCGCACCTTGCGTAACCGCGAGAGCAATCACAATCCACATGTAGCGCCGGTGCTGATGCAGTAGGTGCATCTGCGCAGGAACCCCAAGAACCGCAAGGCGCTGCAGAAGGTGTTCTCCAGCCCTAAGCCCAAGCTGCTCGGCTTCATTGACAAGGTGCGATAAGATGACATACTCGAATGCGTGAGAATTTGCGCCACCGCCGCAGCATGGCCGCGCTCTTTGCTTCAAAGGCGCCTGAGGGGAGCAGCGAAGTCTCGCAGAAGGGGCTGTGCTGCGCCTGCTCGCTGGCAGCATGCGAGGCGGCAGCTGGGGCACTGTTTGACCTGGATGACAGGACACAGCCCACTCAAGTGGCTACCCCTTCCAGATGCGCGCCCCTGTGGATGACACACGAGACGAGTGCCTCGTCGGTTCTGCTCACCGTTCTGAAACTTGTGAGTCATAAACCGCCCTGAGGTATCAATCGCCCTTGCGCCGCGCCTTTGCAGGGCCACAAGTCGGTCAAGGCGTTCAAGGATGCGCTCATCGAGGCGTCCAAGGCGCACGAGGACGTGGCCTTCATATTTGCCGACAACTCCGGCAACGACGGGGCGCTGACATACTTCGGCATCACCGCCAAGGTATGGCTTCATTCATGCTGTGGAACAGAGATGGTCGGCGTCTGGGCTGCCTGACGGGAGCGCGTGCATGGCATTGCGACGTACCACTGCAGCGCCGTTCCTGCATCTCGCCGACCAGGCGGAGCTAACAACAGGTATGGTCACGCAACACGACCGGGTCCACGAGACGACAGCGTGTTCCGTCCTGGTTCTGATGGTGGTGCCGCTGCCGCGCACAGGACACGCCGGCGTTCGTGATCCACGACCAGGAAGGCGGCGACGCAAAATACGTGCTTAAGAGCGCGGAGCCCTCCGCGCTGGCCGCCTGGGTCCAGGACTACGCGGTGAGCGTTGCTCATCACCACGCTTGCGAGTTCCGCCCTGCAGCTCCTGCTCGCTGCGGTCCCAGCACGCATGCTTGCCAGGCATCGAAGGGCTTGGTCGTCAGCTGTGCTGCGACCTTGGCAATGTTTCCATGTTTCGGTCGCAGCACAGCTGTATGAAGCCCTGTCGTGCCAGGAGCATGCGTGCTGAAGCAGGCGCCAATACCATTACTGCCATCCACACACTCACTCATTGGGCGCGCATGTCCAGTCCTGTCGGTTGCTGTGCTGCCCATGAGTGTTGTGTGGCCACTGCCACCTGGACGACCGGTGTATCTTGCACAAGTCTTTCATCGCGTGTATAGTTTTGAACAAGCCTTCTGATGTCCTTCCCGCACCGTGGCAGGCGGGCAAGCTGGAGAAGGCCGTCAAGTCAGAGGAGCCACCCGCGAAAAATGACGGGCCGGTGACGATCCTCACCGCTAAGACTTTCAACGACATCGTGTTCAGCAAGCCGCGCAACGTGCTCATCGAGTTTTACGGTGAGCGCTGTCGTCACTGCGGCTTCAGGCGGCCTGCTGGCATTGCTGTCTGTCCTGCAGCGCTGAATGCCCACGCCGTTCGCTGTGCAGCAGCAACGCAGTGCTGGCTGGCCTGTGTCTCGGCTGAGCCCTGCGGAAGCCCCTCGAAACCAGCACATACGCTGTGTTGCTGTGCGTCAAAACGAGTCTGCGAACCAGTGCTCAGACTACTCACACGCGGCTGCTCCCTGGCTGCAGCCCCATGGTGCGGCCACTGCAAAAAGGTGCGGGCCTCGGGTTTCCTGCATGACGAAGTTTTGCTGTGCCTTGTCATTGTCCACCATCTTCTGCACACCACAACCTGCACGCATCTGGGATGCGGATTCCTGTCTGCTGCCTACCAAACACCCACCATGTGGCTCTTCAGTCCCAATCGTAACTCTCAGCCCCCGGCCCCAGACCCTACAACACCCAGCCTTGCTGCTGCAACACAGCTGACGCCGGTGTACGAGAAGGTGGGCAAGGCATTTGCCGACAACGACTCGGTGGTCATCGCCAAGATGGACGCCACCGCCAATGACATCCCCGACACCACCAAGTTCAAGGTGTGCTGTGCCAGAAACGCCTCGGCAGCAGCGTGTGTGCGGTCACCGGCTCGGCCGCTTACAAGGCGGACGCATGCATCGCTTGTGGGTCTCGTTCCTCCTACACACATCCGAAGTAGCCCTCTGCGATTGCCTCCTTTTGGCTGGCGCCCGCCTGGCAGGCTCGCATGCCGCACCGCGCATGCCCTGGACCAGGCCCTGGGGTGCTGCCGCTTGCCCCTCTGAAACCTCCTGTCCACCTCCTGTCTACCCCTGAAACCCCTCATCTGCCTGCCCCACAGGTGTCGGGCTTCCCCACCCTCAAATTCGTCACCGCGGACGGCGAGATCGTGGACTACTCCGGCGACCGCTCGGAGGAGGACCTCATCAGCTTCGTCTCCAGCCACGCCGACAGCGCGGCGTCGTCCGCCGGCAAGGCGGCGGCCACGGGCACCGATGAGCTCTGAGGGATCTGAGATCGAGCGTGGAAGCAGTGCTGCGCGCGTAGGCTGAAAGCGACAGAACATAGCGTCTGGCTTCTCGCTCCGTCGCTGCAGCCTGCACTTGTCTCTGGGCGCTGCGGTGTCCTGTGAACCGTCGACGGCCGATGCGACCCGTCTGTGGCGCTCCTCTGCAGTAGTGCACACCTGTTGAAGGCTTCAGGCTGTTGATTACCTGACGATTTTTGCCGATTCCGAATGAGTCGAAGTCTTAGCACAGGCAGTAGAATGCAAACACTTCGCTCGCCTTGCACCACTGCACCCAAGCACCACACTCGAGTGCGCATGGCTTTTTGAACAAGGGTGTGTGCGTCCCAAAGACTGTGACTGGCGGCGCTCTCGCTTGCGGCTGCGCCGCTGACAGCCTTCAATCCCACACTCCCGAGGAACAAGGTCTGCGTGCAGAGTCAGACTCAGCTGCAGTCTCATGATCATTTGAGCATCCCCGTCAATCACATCTGTCAAGCACTCACCGATTGGTGACGTTCAGATGAGTTGCACATCAATCTTTACAGGTGTGGCGCTGTCTTGACCGCTCATGTGTCACCGACTCAAACATCCACTATGTCATAGCGCAAAGCCACATGTGGCGAAAATTGCCACCCCGTTCAAGGATCGACGCCCCCATCGAACTACTGGTGGCCTGCCGTCCCTGCTCCCGCATCACCCGGCTTGCGCTTTCCCAGCAAGCTGCCGCTGCCGCTCCCGCCGCTGCCGCCGCCGCCTCCGCCGCCGCCGCCATTGATTTCTGTGCACACAGGCGCGGGCAGCACCTGCAGCGCCGCCCCAAAGGTCAGCTGCCGTTGCTGGCCGCCGCCCTGCTGCCGGGTCGACTGCGACTGGCGCCCGCTTGCAGAGCCACGCTCCGGCTGGCCGCCGCCCCAGGGCCGCCTGTGCAGCTGCGGGTGCCCTTGTGGCGGCGGTGCCGCCACGCTGCTGCTGCTGCTGCTGCTGCTGCTGCTGCAGCGGGACCTGCGGCTGCGGCTGCGGCTGCGACGGCTGGGAGGGCAGCAGAAAGGCAGTGAGAGTGCCCTGGTTGGCGGGCAGCGGCGCCGCGCGCTCGACTGCCGCCTCGCACTGCATGCTGCCGTGCTGCCCGTCGATCGCCTGCAGGGCGGGACAGACAAGACACGTACTCTGGACCAGCCGCTGCATGGATGCATGATTGATGTCGCCCTGCAGCTGCTGAAGCGCACGAGCTGGGACACATCCCTTGCCGCCCTGCAACAGCACGCATGCAGGGCACACCCCTGTCGCTCGAAGGCGTCCGCCGGCCTCCTGCCGCGACTACAGCAGGGCCTGCATCCCGCGGGCCGTGGCGGGCCGCACCTGGCCGACGTTGCCGAGCTTGGCGCCAATGTTGGCCCAGATGTGGTCGTCAATGGAGCGCCGCACGTGCAGGAAGGCCACATTCACCGAGCTGGCCTGCAGCGGCAGTCGAGCAGGCTGGAACGAAGACTCTCTTCGCCCAGCGGCTCGGTGCCCGGTCCATGCGTTTGGTGTGGTGCCTTGAGGGCTGATCTGTGGATGGGGCTGCCGAAGCGCGAGCCTGGCTGATGCGGTGCGTATCCAGGTCTGGCATCATTACGTGATCTGATGCCCGCTTCATCAGTTAGCAGCAGCATTTACATCACATGCGCCTGGCCGACGCGGTGGGCATCCAGGTCTTCGCCTTGCTAGATCGATTGTGAGGTGCCTGCCAGTCCGAAACTGAATGAGATAGCGCGCCTGGCCGATGCGGTGGGCTCGGTCCTCGGCCTGCACGATGTCGCCGGGCGTCCAGGAGTACTCGCAAAAGACGCAGCTGCTGGCGGCCTGCACGTGGGGGCGTGGCACGAACCTCGGTCCTTCGGTGACGACGATTGAAAACACCGGGCAACTACGGTCGGACCATGCACGTGGGCCCGCCCATGTTTGCGGACTCCGGCGCATGTCACGCGGCAGCCGCAAGGGCGGTGGCAGATACTCCGCAAGCGCTTGCGCCACAGCAACCACCGAAGCCGCACCGTGAGCGTGAGCCCCGCGCCGGCGGCCTTGATGCTGAGCACGGCGACGCGGCATGCGGCGTCGGTCTGGAAGCGTGACACGAGCCCCGCACGCGCCTGTGCCGCTGTGCTGCCGTCGATGCGGATGAACTGCGTCTTCCTCCTGCAGGGCCGCAGGCCTTCGTCAGTGCAATGACCCTGACGAGGTTTGCGACATCGCAGGCATCTGGGGCTGCCATGAACGGCATGGAGCTGCGGAGTTGGATGCCGCCGCTGCTCCTCAGCATGCTGCTGCTGCTGCTGCTGCTGCTGCTGCTGCGGAGGCGCATATTGCCAATCGCTTGTCGGCCAGGCATGGACGCTGAGTGATGCTATATCGTCATGGCAAGGCATGGGCAGGCACAATCTGCAAAACGTACGAAGAGCGCACTTGCCCAGCAGGGCTTTCAGCTCGTCCAGCAGCACCCGGTGAGCAGACAGCAGGGTTTCAGGCTCACAGTCGAGGGAGCAACGGTCTGTACATTCACGGAGATCGGGTGTCGCACAGAGAGGGGGGTGACGCACTTGCGCAGCAGGGCTTCCAGCGCGTCCAGCATCACCCGGTGGTGTGCAAACAGGAGGTGCTTGCCATCGCCCTCCAGCAGCTCTGCGACGTACTGCTCGCACGCCTTGACCTGCCGGCACCACCAGCGCTGACGTCAAACAGGGTGCAAGGAAACGGCGCCACACAGCACGACCGCAGGGAAGGCCCTCTCGTGTGGCTCCCGCGGCTGCGCCACACGGTGCCACCAAAGACTCGATGGTGATGCCAGGCCGGGCTTCACGCTCTTATGGAAGGCCCATGTAGACGTATGCGAGCTCGGCGTGACAGGTGGGACTCGGGCCAGCCCCGCAGCCCCGGACCCGGCCTGTGGGGCGCGCCCCGGAAGGAGCTGCAGACACACACCTTGAGCTCGGCGGTGCGGCCGTACATCTGGTTCATCATCTGGCCCTGCTCGCAGCCGCCACCCCGGGGGTTTGCTGCCGCCGCCGCCCGCAGCGCGTCCAGCGCCGCCTGCATCTCTGCGATCTTGCGCTCCGCCTCCGGCCCCAGGCTCAGGTACACCTGCGGGCAGTTCCGGAACAGCGAGGCTTGCGGGTTCAGGGCGCCAAATGAGGCCGAGTGATGAGGATCGGTGAGCTGCCTGCATCGTTGCGATCCCTCGCTTGGCCCCAGGCTCGTTTGAAGCTGCCACCGGTCAGTTCCGATGAGCATCATGAGGACCGAACGAGGTTGAGCGATAAGGTCCGGTCCAGCGTTGCCTGCGTTTGAGCAACCTCCCACTCCTCCGTGCCCAGGATCGGACCTGGGGGCGGCCGGTGTGCGGGAGGGTTGAGGACTTTGCTTCAGGGTCCAGGGGTACGGTCAGAGGGCGCCGCATGCGGTCGGGTGTATGCGGCATGGTCCGGCAAGAGAGCCAGAAAGCAAAACTTTGATGTCTCTCATCGCAGCCTTCGGAGGTCGAAGTGGCGGGGAACTTCAAGCACATTGCAAGGCCTGTGTCTGCCGGCCAGCTGGTACGCGGATGGCTTCCAGGCTCACGGCTGACGCGGGCTGCTGATAACAAGGTTGAGGGCCTCCAGGCTCGGATCAGGGTTCGGAACACCGGGAGTCGCGCCAGTCAGCGACGGGCGCACACCTGCTGGCGACGCTTGGCGGGCAGCTGCGTGAGCACGTCCTGCTTCAGGCGGCGCACCATCACCGTCGCCCGCAGCACCCGGTTCAGCTCCTCCAGGTTGCTGGCGCCTGCGGAGAGAAACCCGCAGCAGCGTCAACACAAGGAGCTGGGGGGGACGCTGCAGCCTCGCGGTGGAGGCTGGCACGCCATGAAGTCGATGAGTGACTGCATTGTGAGCCGCCAGATCGCGCAGTGTACTCGCAGGCGGTTGCGTTGCTTGCGGCCCGCAACCGCCAGTCCTGAAGGCTGCGATATAAGTCTGACACGAGGCTGCCAGTGGCGATGCGCAGATCCACGAAGCGCATCACCTGTGCACACCCCTGTGCCGGCCACCAGTCGCGCCGACAAGGACTGCACCACGCTGAGTGACAGCACATGGGAACGAGAAATTATCACAGCCACCTGCATACTTGTCGAACTTGTTGTGGCCGCCCTGGCAGTAGCGCTCGCCAAACTTCGCCATGCGGAGCTTGGCAGCCGGCAGCAGCGCTGAAAGCTGCGGCACAAGAAAATGGGCGCTCCTGGTGAGAAACCTACACAAAGACTCCGAACCGGCCGGCTCGAACAGCAGTCCTGACATGGCGCAAAATGCTGGATGCACATCACACGAGTGGGACAGGACTGCTTCAGTGCCTCGCTCTGGACAGCCATGTGATGGGTCCGAGCAGAAGCGTATGCAAGGGAGAACGGCAGGAGACACTAGAGAGATTGTGTGAAGATGCCGACGCGGCATGCCGCCACCGCACCTGGGGGTACAGCTCCTTTGGCCGGTTGAGCGCCGGCGTGCCGCTCAGCAGCAGCGCACGCTTTGCGCGCTGCACGACGGGCGACACCTCCTTCGTGCGCTTGGCCTGTGCAGGGGGTGGAGGTGGTGTCGGGGGCCCTGTCCGCCACTCCGGGCGAGCTCTTGGCGCCCCGGACGGAGGACAACATACAGGTGCAAGCCAGCAGCATTCGGAAATTTGATCCGCGCCGGCAGCCCTCTGCGACCCCGAATGTGCGGCATGCGCAGCTTCAACCATCGTCACATCCAGCCCCGAAGGCTCTGCACAGACAAACATGCACCGCCCCGGTCTACATGCCCCCCTCCCCCCCCACAATTCCAGCACCGCGCTGCCACCAATTTGTTTGGGGACATCTCAGCCCGGAGGAGACTGGGGAGACAGCAGCGAGGCATGCACACACCTCGCCGTTTTTTATGTAGTGGCTCTCATCCAGGACGACGACCCGGAAGCTCAGGCGCGCCGCCGCGTCGGCGACGCTCCGCAGCAGGTCGTAGGACACGATGACGAAGTGGAAGCGGCCGCCCTGCGGGTCACATTCGCGATGCCTTCCGCACATGATCCTTTTGTGCGCAACTGCAGATGGCGAACGTCTAGTCGCTGATCGAGTGAGTGGAGGAGGCTGCAGAGGTTGCAAAGCGCCACAACGCGCTGGGCACCAGTCACGTGACACGACATCCTGAGCTGACAGCTGTCTCTCGCGCCTCGACGGCAGCGGCATCGTGGCCACTGAACAGCACGTGGATGCTTCCGCGGTCCACGCCCAGCCACTGCTGCAGCGCCTCCGCCCATTGAGCTGCAGCACCGCAGGCAAGACTTTTCTTGAGATTGTAAAATCTGGGTCGCTCGACGCGAAAGATCACGATTCCTTCAAAAGCGCATCCCCAGCACTGCCAATGCGCGTGGGCACCTTGTGGTTGGCCGCACAAATCCCTCAAAGCACTGTAGCTTCCTGACATCGGGGACCATGCACAGAGCTGACAGTCGAGCCTCAGCTCAGGCTCGGCTGTCAGCTCTCCAGTCTGGCTTGCGCAGCTTGAGAGCCGAGCAGCTGCCAGCAAGCAGGCCTGGCGCACCTCGCAGGGAGCTGGGCGTCACGATGAGGCAGGGCCACTCGGAGCGGTACGCCGCTATCACCGCGATCGCTTGAAGCGTCTTGCCCTGTAGCAACGCAGAGATTCGAGCCTCTGTCCCCATGGTACTGGTGTGTCAAATCATCAATTCGTGTCAGACCTTGGTCTGGGTGCCCTTGCCTGCCATTGCGGCCTGCACGACCACGGCAAGGGTGCTGCCATGGGACACCCGGCGAGGGCGAATCTGTGCAACACAGTCGGTGGTCGTCTGGGAGCTCACCAGCCCCATCTCGTCGCCCAGCAGCGCGCGGCCGCCATGGCGCAGTGCGTGGGCCACCCCGGAGCGCTGGAATGGCATTAGCGCCTCCCGCAGCGCCGCTGGTAGTTGTGCGTACAGGTGGCTGTCATCTGAACAGCCAGCCGCCGCCTGCACAGATGAAAAGGTGAAAGCTTGTTGCCGCCAGGGGCGACAGATGCATAGGGGCTGCATCAGCGCCTCCGGCAGCCCCGCTGGCAGCAGTGCATGTGGGTGTCTGCAGATGTGCGAGCCGGCTGCCGGCCAGCGGTAGCAGGGACGCGAGAGTCAGCGCCTGCTGTCAGATGGGACAACTTAGGGTTGGGCGCCGGCCTCTCTGGCGGCACTAGCAGCGTCGTGGCACACAAGCGCCGACGGGCAATGAGGCAATGCGCCTGCAGCACGTAATGCAGGAACAAGGTGTTCCCGGTCGGCAGGAAGTTTGCAGTACGTTCGCCATGCGCCAGGGGTGGGGAAGTCAGCGCCCGGCAACAGTGTCAGCCACTGCACACTGCGGCAGCAGATTCGTTGCAAGACGCATAGGATTCTTAGCCCTACGTCCAGCAGCGACCGGACGATGTCTGGCAGGTCCCGAACGTCCAGCCGCACGCCCTGCCGGCGGCCAGCGGCTCGCAACGCCGCCGCTGCTGTGGCGTGCGCCAGCGCTGGGAAGCGCCACGCCTTGGACTGGGTGTACACTGCTGCGCCATCCACCCTACAGTGAAAGCGGTGAGCGAAGCTCAACATCGCTCACCGGCAAGTGGAGCCATGCATGCATGCCGAGTGCTGTGTGTCGACACAGAGTGGGAATTCGATTCCCAACAGGTGTTACGCACTCTTGGCTGGGGGTGACTGGGGGTGTCTGCCACGAGTTCACCCAGCTACAGGACCTTTGACTATCTGTCTGTGCAAGGTCCTGTGCGTGCTGGCAGCACATGCGTGCTGGCGACACAATCAAGAAGACAGAAGTGAAGACGCACCTGCTCAGGGCTTCGACGACAGCAGGGTGGTAAAAGTGGAACCGGGCGTGCACTTCGATGGACGCGTCTGACGCCAGCTGCACCTCCACAGCGCACGGCCGGTCCCACTCCTGCTGCTGCCGCCGCTCCGCCTGCTGCTGCTGCTGCTGCTGCTGCTGCTGCTGCTGCGGAGCAGCTGCTGCGCCGTCCGCCAATGTGCCAGCGCTGGAAGGGGCCAGGGTGCCGCCGCTAGCGTGGCCCAATGCTGCTGCGGCGGGCAGATCCTGCGTCACGGAGCTGGCGCTGCTTTGTGGCCCTGCGCTGCCAGCGGCAAAGCTCGGGAAGCCCGGCAATGGCACAATACCCACCTGCGGGCGGCGATCCGGCTGCGCTGTCGGTTGCATGCTCAGCTGCCCGTGTGGCTCCTGCAACTGGGCCGCCTGCAGCTGCTCTGGAGCAAAGACCATGCCGGGGCCTGGCGGCGACGCCGCCAGGCCCTCCTGTAGGTGCAGAGTAGCTGCCGAAGATGGAAGCGGCAGCACGTGGCCCGCCGCGCTGTGCCCGCTGGCACGCTGCTGCTGCTGCTGCTGCTGCCGCAGGTGCAGGCATGACCCAAGCGGCAGATCCTCAGACTCGTTGCTTGGCTGCTGCGGCGGCGGAAGCGCCTGTGGACCCTGCGCCGCGCTTGCAAAGCGGGGATGGTCTGCGGCGTGACCGGCCGGACACTGGCCTGGTGCAGGACGCCGCTGCAGCGGCCGCGGCGGCGGCGGTGCCCCCTGCTGCTGCCACAGCTGCTGCAGCGGCGCCTGCTGGGCGGCAGCTTGCTGCTTGTGCGGCAGCGGCAGCGGCACCTGCTGCTGTGCCGCGGCATGCGCCGGCTGAGCTGCTGTCGGCAGCAGCGGCAGCCCCGAGCTTGCATCCACCCGGACCGCCTCCTGGTTCGTGAACAGCCGGCACAGCCCACTCTGTAACACCAGAAAACCCTCCAATCAGCTGCCGATCGACATGAGGCACATCAAGTGATGCAGCACAGTTCGCCCTTGACTGCAGAGTCGCGAGGGTTCACTTCATTGGGTTTCGGAGATCAAAAGCACAATCAGATCCCACACACAGCGGAGGGTGCGGCAAGCTGTTCAAATTTGGCGTTGCTGGACTAAGGCACCTGCGACCGCCAGTCCATGTTCGTGAAGTCTGTGAATGCGCTCGCAGCCGAGGCGGAGGCCCCGCCAGAGCTGGCTGCAGGGCCCAGATGTCCCAGAGGCTGCCCGCATGACTGGCCAGCTGCCGCAAAGTGCTGCGGCGCGGCTGCCAATGGCAGAGCCGGGTGTTGCTGCGGGGCCTGCGGACCGTGTATCCTAGCTGTAACATTGTGGCACCGAGCATTCCGGGCTGGCGGTGCAAACGCCGCGCCTCTTGCTGGTGCAAGGTTTGTCTGCGGGCAACGCCACAGCCCGTCACCACGGGCAGTTCACCATAGGGCCAGAATCGACAATATGACTGATTGCGAGACGACACGGACAAAGCATCGATTGCCGCGTATCGAGCTTGCCTGATCTCGCAGCGCGGCTCCGTCCTGCTCGACGGTAGACAGCCAGGTCTCCATTAGCGGGTCCAAGCCGTCGTCGTCGTCCATCACCACCCCCATTCTGGTGCTTAGCAGCTTCTTGAGATCTTCAAGACCAACCCAAGCGGAGAACAAGGTTTCCAGCTGCACGAAGGCTGCTGCATAGCACGCATTTCAGGGGATGCGGGTCTTACAAGAGCAGCTGCTTGCCCCGGCGCCGTGCAAGGCTGCTTGCGAGGCCTGAGCTGATGGATGTTCACGAAGCCAATCAACCTTGCAATGGGCTGGCGTGCTGCGGCAGGTGCGCAGACAGGGATGTATGAGCTGCGGATTCGGCATTCATGCGCTAAAAACCCACGTGGCAGCCATTCAAATTTGAAGTGGAGCAGCGCGACAGACAGGGCGATGCAGTGTCGGATGTTCTGCTGTTCAGCTGAAATGTGCGTCGCGTCTCGTCTCGAAGGCATGTGTGCGTGCTGATGCAACCCCCTCGTTCTTTGCTCATGACATGCAAGACCAGGATGGTTGCAGCGGACTGCGCGCAGACAAACACCCGAGTAGCTCTGCCTCCAACGTGCAGAAGGTCAACCTAAGGCTTGTACCAAACAAAGGAATGCGGCACCGAACTAAAGCTCCTTGCTTACGAAACAATGGGCGTTCGCCGGGGGCGAGACGCGAGTTTGATCAGGTCGCTCGAAAGGGGCCAGTCGAAAGGGGAGCAACCAGGTCGCTGATAAGGCTGGCCTGCCGAGGAATGACAGCACCGGGCTGCACCCTGTAGCGAAAACGGCCGCAGCAAAATGACGCATCGCAACATGCAGCAGCTGGCATGGCATGCTCATGCTAATATGATCGCAGGACTCATACAGATAGCAAATCAGCACGCTCCAGGACTCTCACGACTCGGGGTGAGGGGAAAAATCATGAAATGTGCATGAGAATCAGGGCGACATGAAGTTGTCATGCCGAAAGCGCTCGCACATTACTGCAGAAGCCTTTCTGACATCTTCTGGAACAAGCACGCGCAATTTGCCGCTTGCAGCTCAGACGGCGAACATCCCCAGCTTGGACGTGAACAGTCCCCCTCGTACTTGGCAGGTGCGCGGGTAAACTTACCCACGAGCAAAAGTTACACATTGTCAAATTTTTCCCCCGTCGTTGATGCCTCCGAAACGCCCCTTATGCAACCTGCTGCAGCGCGCAGCGGCTGCCAGCTGCAGCAGCCGTGAAACCTGCCTGCGGACTGCTCTGCAACCCGAAGGCTTCCGAATCACAGTCTGCGTCTGGCAATCGCGAATACCACCCTCGTTATAAGGGTGGTTTCATAGGACGGGTGTGCTTCCCCGTTCTATGGAAAATCGTACTAAGGGCGCGGAAACGATTCTTACATCAACTCGCCAAATCTTACAACGCCGGCTGCCGGGGCGCCGTTCGCACGGCCAGCCGCAGCGCGAGGCGCCTGCCTCACGCAAGGTCTGCAGACAAGCCCAAGGAACAGCTGACGGACCACGGAAGACCCGAAGACGCAGGCTGACACCAGCAGAAGGCGGAGGAGGTTTCCCGTCGACGACTCTCAGGGTTTACTACGGCCAGGAGGAAAACTTGAGTGCATAAGTTTGAATCACCGAAGGTGATCAAACTAACACGCACAATCTCTGTTTTTGCAGGGGCGATTAGGTTGTCTTGAATGCCACTGCATCCGACCAGTCATCAACATCCAACCACCACCCCAGCCATCGCTGCATCAACTCGAGACTCAACCGATGGGACATTCAACAGAACTGGCTGACCAACGGCCCCTCAACCCTCCACCGACGCGGAAGCCGCATCTGACCGCCCCTCGCCGAAGGCCTCCGCGGCCATCTCTGCAAACGGCGTGGTCTGCCGCGGCGCCAAGTGCTCACCGCCAGCCGGCCACCGCCGCCGGTGGCCCTCAATAGCTACCGCCCTCGGGGACGGCTCCTGCTCCGTCTGACCGCCGCCGCTTCCTGACGCCATGGCCTGCTGCCGCGGCGGTGGCGGGTGCTGTAGCACCCGCGGCGAGAGGCCATGGTGGATGCGGGAGGTGCGGCGGGCGCGGGACACGAGCATCTCAAACGCGCTCGGTGCCCTCGGAGCCGAGCAGTGGGTCGCGACCAGCCTCCTCCAGAAAGGAGGACGCTGCACACAGAAAGACCGGCACGTCAGCTTGAGGCCGACAGCAGTTGCCCTTGGAGCAAGCACTGGTCCCAGGTGCTTCTTCAACCGCGCAATGCAGCAGGGCAGCATGACTGTGCGACCTGAGGCTGTGCAGGCATGGGACCTGTAGCTGCATGGATAGCGTCAAGCCGAGTGTATGCACAGCTGACGCCGAAGCTGCTGCATGCCGCGGGACAGGGACTCACTGCCATCGTGCGGCGCGGCGGCAGCGGCGCCGAAGGTGCCGGTGGCCACCACGGCGGCGAGGATTGCGCCCAGCAGCTCGCCGATGAGGTAGAACCAAAAGGCCTTTTGCGGTGTGCAGAAGAACACGACGGCGGGCGCGATGAGACGGGCCGGGTTGATGGCCGCCCCTGTGTACTTGCCGCCTGCGCAAGGATGCATGTGTAAGTCAGCAGCGGAGTCGAGGTGGGAGTCCACCTCGCATGATGAGCACGGCGGCAATGTATATAACCTGACTGGACATGCCATGCTCACACTAGGGTTGCATGATAGGTGTGTGCCAAAGAAGAGCAGGCATGCGGCACGCATGGGAATTGCCCCCAGGGGGGGGAACAAAGGGGCGAGCGTGCCTGGTGCACTCTGCGGGGAGAAGCAAAGGCAGGGAGAGCAGGTAGTTTGATCATGTCGCCAAAGCGCACCAGCTTCCGTCAGCGCCCACACCGCAAGGCCCATGGCCAGTGGGCTGGCATTGCCATGCCCGGGCTCCGTGACCGTCACCGCATAGGCGATGTAGACCTGCACGGCAGGGCAGAGCTGTTGATGGAGGTGAAAGGGGATGATGGAGGTGAAAGGGGATGCCGCCACGGACCGATGGTGTACCAGCCTTGAGGCTACGGCCTGGCCCCGTGACTACTTCGTGAGTCCCAGCGCGTCTGCTCTGGCATGCAACAGCATCTGGCGCCGATGTGAGACGTCGGCATGACTGCAGGCATCTGGCACACGAATGCGCATGATGGGTTGCGGTGACAGGGCAGGTGCGAATGACGATGAGAAACCCACAAACGCGAAGGTGAGGAGGCCCTCCCACAGCATGATCCTGTTGCAGGGTCCACCACGGCACCAGGTCAGAAGCTGGGACCTCGAAACGCATTCGTCAAGCAGCCAGCCGCCTGTATCATTGCCGCCAGCATGACATGACGGCATTGCGTGCAAAAAGTGTTGTCCCACGAACAGGGGGGCGCGGCCTGGAGAGGTCGTAACTGCCAGGCGTTGACATGCCCTGGGTAGAAACATCCGGGAGCGCGGTAGGGGTTCTTGCCTACAGAGTGGAAAGCTCGAGTTGAGTCGGTCGGCTGAGCTGCACAGGACATGCCATGAACAAGCCATGGTGTCAACATGATGCCAAGCGTGCGATCTCAGGAGCCGCACAGCACATGCAGAGGGGGGAGTAGGCAGCTCGCCTAGGTGGAGGCCAGGGATCATGAGCGCCTCCAGCAGTGCGCCGACGAGGGCGCCCGCGACCTAGCGGCACGCAGCATGACACGACTCAGCCAGCAGCTCAGTGTTTCGTAAAGGAGGCTTGCATCAAAACACGGCTGGAATGGAGCCGACTCTGGCCGATCCGATCCGCTGGCTGTCTCGTCCAAGTCCCGGCAGCTGCGCAGTGAACTCTGCTGGTGCCTGCCTGAGCATGCTCACCTGTGCGATGATGTATGCCAGCCCCTTGGCCTGTGCAGGCAAAATTATCGAGTGAGCATTCGGGCGCGACTTCACGTGTGAGCATTGACCTGTCCTTCCTCACCAGTAGGGAAGAATGCAACCTCATCCAGTGATGAAGACGGGTGTTGCAACACAGATACAGATGCTTTGCAAATGTTTCTGGCACAGTACAGCCTGCCCTGGAGCACACACCCAGTGCATGTGGCCCGACACCGTGGTTGCCAGCGTGAGCGCAGGGTTGAGGTGGCCGCCCTGCAATCCAGCATCAGCACTACTCATCATTCCCTCGCACGACATTTCCTGCGTCGCCCTGATGCGCCTGATGCAGGCAGCTTGCATGGAGTGGCACCCAAACTGCATGGCTTCCATGTGCGGTATGCGGTATGGCTCTCACCGACACATGCTTGGTGGCGTAGACTGCGGGGCAACAGGCATCGAGTGTCAGTTCTTCCGGATGAATGGCTCGCTGGAATGCTTGTGAGCAGCAGCGGCCGGGATGCTGGCAACAAACAGGGCATGCATCAGGCACATGTGCTGGCGTGAATGCAGCAAGTGTGTGCGTCTCGGGTCCTGTCCCACCAAAGCTCGAGACCAAATCCGTGGAGATGATCTTTGTTGACCGTGCTATTTCCCAAGAGCGGTCGTGCAGAAAGAGCGTTCACCCAGGACAGCGTATGTGAGGCCGACGCCGAGCGCGGAGCCTGCAAACAGTCGGGTGCTAGTCACAACTCACATGCATGGACGGGACGGCGTGTACACTCTCAATATATCTGGCTCAATTGCGAAGCCATAGCAGTTAAATTTCATGCCATGCCAAGAGCACCAGCGGCCCAGGACCATGGGCATGGAGGAGGGGTGGGCTTGCCTGACGCGGCGGCAATCAGCTGCAGCAGCAGCGTGCCCAGGAACTCCGCCTGCGTGTCGCGACGAACTTTCTGAGATGAGAATTCTTTTTAAGACTGGCGTTACGAACAACGACGCCACTTGCGCACTTTCGGAAGCTCATTCATGCATGCATGCGTGACAAGGCCCTCAGCACCTGGACGGCGTTGATGAGCCTGCAGTTGGAGGAGACTGTCAGAAAGATGTGGGTTAGTGGGTGTATCAAAAATCAGACCATACAAGGCAACCCGTAACATGAAATGCGTGGTCTCACTTGGTGTCAATGTCTCGGCCGATTAGGTTCGGCATCTTGGCGGCCTCACGAGACACCACCGATAAGGGAAGCTATATCTTGAGTAGAAACAGTGGCGCCAACGAGCGCCTCCGCCGTTTATCGCTGTTGGACTGGCGTTCCCGTCAGCTTCCAACACTCTGAGATCTCACGTCACGTGTAAATCGTGATAATGACGAGGCAGCTGATTTCAGCTTGCATGGATTGCTGACTAATCTGTCGATGAGGGAGTTTGTTTTGTGAACCTGCAGCAGTGCGGTTGTGTTCGATATGCAGCAGTGTGTGAGTAGGTAGGTGCAACGCTTGATCCCGCACGCACGTTTACCAATCACACACACAACAGAAAGGGATTGCACGGTCCAGCGAGTCGCTCTGTTCTGGTTCTGACCAGTCCTACGCGTCCCAGATGTTAAGCCCACCTACACACCCTACCCCAGCAACGTCATCGGCACAACACGTGGGCCTGCCACCGAAAGTCGAGGACCCAGTGCTGCGCCGCGGCCGCCAGGGCGGCCAGCGGGAAGCACACCAAAGCCGGCAGGCACGGGCGGCGCCAGAACGAGCGGCCGCTGGCTGCGAGGCAGCAGAGCTGTGCCGCAGGGGGGGTGCACCAGCAGGCGGCAGCCATGCCGGTTCACTTCTTCTTGGCAGCGGCCTTGGTGACCTTGCCAGTGGCGTCCTTCTTCTCGACCTGTGAATTGAAAAAAGAGGAGGTTGGCAAATTGCACGCCTTGCCTTCAGCAAGCCCGCATGTTGCTCTTTGGATACGACTTTACGTCAGCTGTGCCCTGGCTCTCGACACTGAAGACGTGTAAGCGCCACAGCTGCGATTGCTGTGCCTCGCTGGCTCCGTGCTCGAGTGAATCTCACGAGACAGCAGGGCCTGCGATACTTGCTGTGCAAAACGCAAAACCCTCTCGTGTTCACATGTAACAGCAGTGCAAATGCCACAGGGGAGCTCGCTTGCATTCAGGACTGAGCAGTTGCAAGGAGGCTGTTGAAGACACGACTGCAGGAAAGAGTTGCGCACCGCCTTGATGACGCCGACGGCGACCGTCTGGCGCATGTCACGGACGGCGAAGCGGCCCAGCGGCGGGTACTGGGTGAAAGGCTCGACACACATGGGCTTGGTCGGCACCATCTTCACGTACGCGGCATCACCTGTGGAGAAGCAGTAGACTACGTGTCAGAACCCGGCAACAGCACACATGAAGCATCATGCGGCTCTAATGCATCAGCTCAAACACTGTACACGCTGCTAGCGCAAAGCAGCTCTGCAGCCTGAGCCAAGCACAGCGCGACAGGAACACTGAAAATGTTGTAAAGCAGTCGAGAAGCTGCATGGGTAGCCCACCGTTCTTGATGAACTTGGGGGCGGCCTCCAGCTCCTTGCCCGAGCGGCGGTCGATCTTGGTGGTGATCTCCGCAAACTTGACGGCGATGTGGGCGGTGTGGCAGTCCAGCACCGGCGCGTAGCCGTTGCCGATCTGGCCCGGGTGGTTCATGATGATGACCTGCAGGGGATGAGCAGCCAGGGCGTGTGAGTCTGCAGCAAGCCCAGATCACAGACTGCGCTGAGCGCGACGCAGGTGGTCCTGGCGTGAGCAACCCAAGCAGCGGGCAGGAAGAGACGCAGTCATTGAGCAAGCAAGCACGCAGCATCCAGGAGTGCGTCAGAGCAGTAGCGGCGTTCCCAATATGTGTACCTGCGCGACGAACTCGGACGCCTCCTTGGCTGGGTCATTCTTGGAGTCAGACGCGACAAAGCCACGCTTCAGCTCCTTGACCGACACGTTCTTGACGTTGAAGCCGACGTTGTCGCCGGGGCCCGCCTCTGGGAGCGACTCGTGGTGCATCTCCACAGACTTGACCTGTGTTCAGATCATGTGGTTCAGAGAACGGGAAGATGATGGTCGACCAGGTTTTCGGCGAGAAGCAGGTCCGAGCTTTGAACACGCAGAGATGGCCAACAAGCAACAAACAGACATCTCAATTGCATCAGCAAGCGTGTGTTAGTCCCAGAGTCAACGCATGGGGCGATACTGAAGCAGTCACATCGGGCGCAAGACGCACCTCAGTGGTCAGGCCGGAAGGCGCAAACACGACGACCTGAAAGTAAAAAAGGAATTCAGGTGATTGATACATGTTGACAAATGTATGACTGTATGCAAGTTGCAGCGTGCAGGGTTGATTCTCAAAACAACCGTCTCATCCATGGTCAGAGCACCAGCTCACCATGCCGGGCTTGATGACGCCGGTCTCGACACGGCCGACCGGTACTGTGCCGATGCCGCCAATCTTGTACACATCCTGTTTTGAGAGAGAGAGGAGCGTCAACTCGAAGCTGCAGACGCGACAAAATCCTGATGCACGGCGCCTGTGCACACGCGTCCCGGGGCAGAAAAGTGCACCACAGGACACCCAAGACCGCAGGACAACCGAGACGTAGCTGATGCAACAACACTTGTGCGAGCTGCAAGCAGCTTCCTCTGGACATGCAGGCACCTGTGCAGGGCTAACTCACCTGGAGCGGCAGGCGCAGCGGCTTGTCGGACGGGCGCTTGGGCGGGTCAATGTTGTCGAGCGCCTCCAGCAGCGTGAAGCCCTTGTACCAGCCCATGTTCTCCGACTTCTCGATCATGTTGTCGCCCTGGAAGCCCGAGATGGGCACGAAGTTGACCTGCGCGAGAGGGACGACAGTGCAAGATCAGCGACACGATTTCGCCACTCTTCCTCAGAGGGGTGGTAAAGACGCGGCTGCTCAGCTGCGACCTGATCATCGAATCGAAGTCAAGCTTGGGTGCAGCTACATCATACTGTAGTTACAGGCATCAGCTACGCAGTGACCCCTTCCCGGAGCACTACGGGAGTGCATATCGCACATTTCCCTGCTGCTCACATCTAGTTATGACATGGTATCAGAACGATGAAGTATGCGACTGTGCATACTGCTGAAGCTTTATTGCTGAAGCTGGACAGAGCTTCCAGATCTATTCGATTTTGGCGGCTGGGCGGCTCGTGTCCACATTCTACGGTACAGGACGACCAGCAGGAGAAGGCGTCAATGCAAGACTGGTCAGCAGAACAGGCGCGCACCTTCGCGGGGTTGTAGCCGACCTTCTTGATGTAAGAGGACACCTCCTTGACGATCTCGTCGTACCGCTTCTGGCTGTACTTCGGCTCGGTGGCGTCCATCTTGTTGAGGGCCACGATCATCTGCTTCACGCCCAGCGTGTACGCCAGCAGCGCGTGCTCGCGCGTCTGGCCGTCCTTGCTGATACCGGCCTCGAAACCACCTGTGTTTGGCGGCAGAGTGGGCAGATGAGACGAATTGGTCTGAGTGTTGCTGGTTGGATGAGTGCTGAAGGTTTGAGAGGCACCCTGCACACATGGCAGGGTGCAGGACCGTGCAGGACGCCGCAGGCAGCGTTGCCCGCCCTTGGATCAGCAGCTCACTCAAGAGCATCAGAAGCTGTGAGCACTGTCAGCCGCCTTTGCAACACATGTCAGCTGCAATGCCGCAATGCCAAGATGGTGACGCACCGGGGGTGGAGTCGATGACCAGCACGGCGCAGTCAGCCTGCGAGGTGCCCGTGATCATGTTCTTGATGAAGTCGCGGTGGCCGGGCGCGTCGATGACGGTGCAGTAGTACTTGGGCGTCTCGAACTTCCACAGCGCAATGTCGATGGTGATGCCGCGCTCGCGCTCGGCCTTCAGCTTGTCCAGCACCCATGCGTACTTGAACGACCGCTTGTTCATCTCGGCGGCCTCCTTCTCGAACTTCTCTGCAGGTGGCAAAGGGATGGAAGTACAGTATTAGGAGGAGGGGAGTGCACTGCTGCGTCGCGTATGAGAAGAGAAGAGGAGAGCAGGTCACTGCCGCATGCCAGAATGCTGCCCGAGAACAAGGCACTCACCGATAACACGCTTGTCAATGCCACCCAGCTTGTAGATGAGGTGACCGGTCGTCGTCGACTTGCCTGCAGGGACAGATTGTCAAAGCGTCAGCCACCCTGTGCTGCATGCACTTCTGTTCAAGGAAGCTGCATGCAGCTGCGGCGCCGCGGTCGCGAGCGGGCTCGCAAGCCTCGAGCAGTGCATCCAGGGCTCACCGGAGTCGACGTGACCGATGACGACGATGTTCATGTGCGTCTTCTCCTTACCCTGTGTGAACAAGCAGGCTCCTCAACACCCAGGCCGCAGAGGACACACATCTGTACATCTGCAAGCCTGCCTCCGAGCCAAACGCCAGGCACATGGGAGTAGACTGCTGGGTGGCGTAAGGACATAATCGTCCGATTCATAAGCAGATGCCAGTGCCAGGAACGCAGCAACACCCAACAGAGCAGTAGTTGCCAGACACACATCCACGGGATTGTCAGCCCCCACGTGTGTGGGCCACGGCAATGCAGGCTGGACGGCATCGGCACGACCGCATCGAGATGCTGAACCAGTGCCGCTGGCAGCAGCTGTGCCATGCGGGCAAGAGAGGACGGCGGGCGCACCATGGTGGCGAACTTTGTGGTTTCCCGCTGTCAAAAAGAGATGTGCGTTTGGGTGACCTGCAGTTTAACCAGATTTCTGCTCATTGACCTCGCCCGAGAACCCGCCGCGCACGCTGCGGACAGCGCAAGCGGCAGCTCCGCCTATGACGCAGCCAATCAGCCCGAGGCACAAGGGCTGCCACACAGCGCCAGCAGAGGCGGCCACTGCCCTGCCCCGCCACTTGCTGGCTTCGCCGCACGTTCTGCTCACGCACCTGGTGCTCGTGGCGCCGGTCGTCGTGCTTGCGACTTCGTAAAAGGGTGAGAGCCTGAAGCGGAGGCGGCCAAAGCTTGCGGGACCGGCCGAAAGTTCGCTGGGCTTGAGTCCCCAGGAAGCAGGACGCTGACAATGGGAAGCAGACAGGCAGCGTCTGGCAATTTCTCTGGTGGTATGGTCTCATTCCTTGCTCTCTCCTCACTCCGCTCTCCTCATTCACTGCCAAATGGGCACGCACCGTCGGGCGACTGACTAAGGCGGACCACGAGCAAATCAGCAAGCACTGAAACCGGAGTCTGAAGAATGATGTTGCACTTCCCGTACTGTGCGCTTTGACCGCAGGCGCATTGCTGATCAAAGATCGTCCGGCTCTCTGATACCATGCTCTGGGATTCTGCCAGATGGGTTCAGTGCTTCTGAAAGCGCTTCGATTCCAGGCCGAGCCAGCGCAGCACCACCAGCGCTACGAGCCCCGCCAGCCCTGCGGACGACACCTACACACACGCAGCAGCTGCTGCAGCACCCTCTGCCGGCACTGGTCCCACATGTAGCGTGCAAAAGGTGGTGCATACGTACTGCCCCCCACGCAGAGGCTTGCTGCGCCAACCTTCTGCGTCAGCCGGAGACATTGCTCGATTGTGGCACGCAGATGGTTCATGCGCAGCAGGTTCGGTGCAGAAGCCCGCATCGACGCAGCTTGCTGTGGTGAGCATGCGGGCGCTGACGAGGTCGCGCAGCAACAGGCACCTTGTTGAGCGTGCTGTCGGCGGCGCTGCGGCCCAGCGCCGCCACGAGGACATGGCCGGCGGTCGCCGCAGCCAGCGACGCCCGCAGCAGCTTGAAGGTGCCGCCGCCGAGGCGGCCCCGGTTCTCCGCATCCTGTACACATCGAGTTTACTTCTCATCTGCTGCCGGCATGCGATTGACGGCGCAGGCTGGGTCGCAGCAGCTGTGTGCGGACGAAGAAGATCCATTGCCTCCCTGGCACTGTACGCTGGTCGAGAGCCAGTGCAAAGGGCTGACGACGCTTGGTCGCTGTGCTGCAATTCCCGCAGCTGCAGCAGCCCGCAACAGCCCTTGCGAGGTTACCTTCAAAGAAAATGCCGCGATGGCGGCGCCTATGGCTTCCAAGGTCACCAGCTTGAACACCAGCGAATGGACAGGCCCCAGCTGCGAGATGGTGTCCAGCGGCCACAGCCAGCCGCCCAGGGCCTGCGCTTCAGAAAAAGGCCCCCTGCGTCAGCACCCCAGCATACCCGGTCAGCGCCTACTATACGAGAAGGTCTCACCAGCGGCTGGCCGAGCGCCCCCTCACACCATCACGCTTGCGCAATTCGCCACCTTCGAGGCATTGCATGTCATGCAAACGCCTGTCACACGCATGCAAAACCGGGGGGCAGCTCTGGCAGCACTTGCCGCCCTGGAGACCAGCGGCAGGCCCGGCAGCAGCGACATGGTGATGCAACGACAGCTCCGCCAGTACTCACGGTTTTGAACACCAGGAGCGGCAGCCCCAGCGGCAGCAGGAAGGTGAGCGCCTGGTAGAGGCTGCCCTCGAGGGTCTTGTTGCGCACTGCCGTCAACTTGTTGACTGCATTGCGCACCGCCGTGGCCTGTGTTCATGGAGTGTAGCCATGGTCACGCAAGTCCACGAGAGGGTGGAGACAGCAGGCAGCACGGTGTGTTCGTCAGGGCCCACAGCCGGCAGTCCATTCGCTGGTGAAGTAATGTTGCTTCAGCTCAAAGGAGGCAGCAACTGCCGCACCTGGGTGCCCAGCCAGGAGGAGGAGGCATCGTTAGCGGTAATGGCGGCAGAAATGGCGGCTACGGCGCTGAACGCCGGCACGGCAAAGTAGGCAAACGCCAGGCTGCACGCAAGGGCGCACACCGGTGAGATGGTGCAGGAGATTTCGGCACAGGAAGGCAGAAACTCCAGCGCGCTTGTTCTATAAGACAAGCTGCAGATGCCCAGCGTGAGGGCGCAGCTGCCAGCCACGGCGAGCCTCAGCACCATGCTGCGCAGAGTGGGTCTGAAGCCACCTCTTGGCTGCAGCAAGGTTGCGCCAGACGATGCCCAGGTCGCCAAGGGCGGCCGCCATGTACACCGCCAGGGCGCCAAAGCCAATTGCCACATAGGACGCGAGGCGCTGATAAGTGTCAGACGATAGCCGCTGGTGCCTGGCCGCGTCCTGCACACGACAACACGGCGACATTCGAGGACCTGCATATCCGGACAATTAACCGTCACCAAGATGTCAAAAGAAATTAGCCTACCCCCAGAACATAGAGGATTGCGGCGACCGGCCAGGCGCCGACGGCCGCATGCTGCAGCAGCGACTGCGTCGCCGTGGTGGGGATGGCGGAGACCGCCTGGCGGAAGGCGTGGTTCGGCAGGATTGCCAGCACCGCTGACAGGCCTGCAGGGATGGCGATGCATGGTCAAGAACGGCAGCAGTTGAAGAGCAGGCTCTCCTATTCTCCCCTCCACCTCGCTTGGGATGGCCGCCAGGAACGCGATGGTTGTGGCCAGCAGACCTTGCAGCTGAGAAGGCGAAGTCGCAACAAGGAAACTACGCATTTGAGTGCTGTGCCACACAAGGCAACACAAATGCTTGTTGGAGAGAGCGAGTGCACCAGGACGCGCCACACAGTGGGAGCGCACCAACAGTCGCGGCGGTGGCAATGGTCAGTCCGAGGGAGGTACCCTGCTCGAGCGACTGCTCCTGCGACTTGCCTGCGGTACAACCAATGCGGCACTTTGAGAAACCGACGATTGCAAGCAGCGTACATGGATCTGGCTGCCATTCTGGTGGAACGTGATTACAGCACCACGGCGGGCTGCCGCAACGGCATGGCTACAGCAGGCATTTTGAAACCTCGGCTGCAGCGTCTGCTGTGCATTGCAGCGCGTTTTGAAGTCAGTGTCGTAAGTTACAGTGTCGTAAGGTACTGTTACTGCTGGCACACCTGAGCCGCCTGAGCTAGCGGCAGTGGATGCCCAGGTGAGCATGGACGCTCGGCGCCCCTGCGCATGTATAACAGGTCCCATGACATTCTCGTCTTGAAGCCTCGTTGTTTTCAACTTCACGTCTTCTGCGTCTCTCCCGCATGCTATGCTCACCTGCGCTGCTGCCTGCCGCAATTCCAGTGCATGTCGCCCGACGCCAGAAGAAGAGTGCCGTGCCAGGCGGCATGGACGCAAGTGCACACCGCGAAGTGTAGCCCGTGCGCGTACATGTGCATTGAAAGACCCTGCACATAGAGATCTTGCAGTCTCGCAGCATACACGAGACCGGGCCAATGTGTGCCCTTTCCTGAGTCACGACCACGCCTGAATCCGCACCTGTTGTCGAGCTATACCGAGCCGCTGTCCGCGGATGCATGCTGTGTTGGTTCCAATCTCCTATCGGCACGTGATTCACGAAACGTGGTGCGGGTACTTGGTACTGAGGTGCGAAAGCGCTGCGAACAGGATGAGCGGCTGGAAGCAAGTCAAGCTGTCGACAATAGTATAGTACCGCAGTTGAAGGTGACCAATGGCGAGCGAGCTGAAGATCTCCCTTCACGATCTGATCTCGGTAAGGGGGTGTAGACTACGCCAGTGTCGGGGGGCTGCTCAAGCAGGCAAGTGTCTTCAACGGGATTGACTCTGGCCCCTTGCAGACTGCAGGCAGCATCAGGCAGGCACTGACAAAGCGAAGCACACGCCAGTAGTGCGGCATCGCAGTTGCGGAGATTGCTGCCCCTCACGACTGGGTGGCATACTGCTCCTCCTGTGCGCGCCACTCCTTGGCCCAGTTTAGCAAGCACCACCGCCGCAGCCACCGGGGGACCCAGCCAAACACGTACGCCCGAAGCAGCGGCGGGCTGTCGCAGTGGAGCAGCGTCACGCCGAGCACGAACAGACACAGGAGCGGCTGCGACGGCGGCGATGCCCCGGCGGGCACCAGCACATTGTGGTGCACTGCTACCAGCAGGTTTCCCAGAAAGCTCAGGGAAACAGACCTCCGCAGTACCCGCATCTCGTTGCCCTTCGTCCTGCGGCGGAGCTCCACTGCCGCGTCCTGCGTTATGCGTGCGATGCGTGGAGATCATCAATGACGGGCAGCAACAGGTTATCACCATCAGGCTGAGTTCCGGTCAACAATACAGCACACGTGCGAGCATGCCGGTCCGAACGTGTGATGCCGGGCTTCTGCACAGACCCAAGCGCTCTGCGCGTCAAGCCGACGATGTCGATGGAGGCTAAATTTTAGCTGTGCGCGCACCTTGAGGCAGAAAGCGGCCATGCCGGCAGCTGCGCCCTCCAGTAGCATAATCTTCAATAACCAGCCGTCTATTGACCCAGCGGAGATCGAGGGAGCTGCTGCGCCATATGCCTGGCGAGGATACCAGGGCCTTGTGGAATGGCGACATAATTGAATCACACGGAACTGACGTACAAAGTGTGAAATCGAGTGCTCGAAAGAGCGCACTGATGCAATGACAGACGTCTGGCACCACCACCGGTGCCGGCATCAGGACAAGCAGAGAACGTACCGACGTGAGGCACAGCAGCAGCAGCCCCGGTGGCAGCAGGAAGGCGAGGCGCCGCCATAGCTTCCCTACTGGCGCCAACTGCGCCGTATCCGCTGCCGCCGGCTCGGCTGACTTATCCATTGCCCGCAAGCTGCCGCCGCTGCCGGCTGCTGCTGATGTGGCTGCTGCATCCGCAGCGCCGCCGGCCGGAAGTCGTTGCTGCCCGCCTGCCGATGTGTCCTGCGGCTGCTGCGCTGGCGCTGTGCTGTATGTCACCGCGCCAGCCGCGTCTGCACCGTGACTGGCGAACGCGGCCAAGATACCGGCAACCCACACCACGCCCACTTCCCACAGCATGGAAACTCTGCAAGTTCAGCGCCCATTGCATGCCTCATGACGTCGTACGACATCACCAATTGCGAAGGGAAGTATGAAGATGAGCTGGACAAACACGATGAGGCCGCCCTGTCAATCCTATCAATGTGCAATTGGCAGCCAGACTTGCTCTGCATCGACCACCAAGCTGGTGGGCAAGCAGTGCCCCGGGGTGGGGGGGTTTGATGCCCACCTCCTGGAGGAGACTCCCACTGCCCACACAAACTCCGATGTCGAGGGCAAAGCGGAGGTCCAGACATGGACGAGCGCGGCGCCGAAAGTGATGGCGATGAAGGTGCCCAATTGGCGGCAGGTTTTATTGCCCGCCAGCCGCTGCTCCCAGCCCGCTTTCTGCAGCGGTGCACAGCAGCGGTATACCTGGTGCGCTGGCCAGGGCGTGTAGTGCTCGCGAGCACGGCCGCACGAATACTCCAGTTTCGTGGGATGCAGGTTGTAGATGCTTTCAGTGTCACACTCAGGGGCAGCATCGGAAACTGTGGTGGCAGGTAGAGGAACCGCACCAAGAGCACATAATATATTGCCGCCAGCGGCCAGGCACTGACGCCTGCGCAGTCGGGAAGCTGACTCAGTGCCTAGACATTAGGTGCTCCAACGACAGGAGGACGGCAGCTAGGATGCACAGGACTGCGCCGTCAAGCCCCATCTCGCTGTGGTCTGGTGTCAGAGACGAAGCATTACTCTACATACATGGGCGAGGCATGACAATAGATAATTAAGCTTCCTTGGAAAAGATAGAATCACTTGCCCACGTGCCGAATCAGGACGAGAGACGACGCCTTTGGGACGGCATCCACAAATGCGGCCTTGAAAAACACCTG
This sequence comes from Deuterostichococcus epilithicus, assembly GCA_033439295.1. Classification (NCBI taxonomy): domain Eukaryota; kingdom Viridiplantae; phylum Chlorophyta; class Trebouxiophyceae; order Prasiolales; family Stichococcaceae; genus Deuterostichococcus; species Deuterostichococcus epilithicus. The sequence goes on from JAVTLE010000010.1 coordinate 358,296, forward strand.
AGGCCATACTGCGACGATGGCGCCAACCCCTGTGCCACATGCCCGCATGTTAATGTTGCCGCGGCACCTGCCCGAAGGACGACCCAGCGGCTTGTGGGTCACTCAAACGTGTAATCAGGACGCTGAAATTTGCAGTAGCCCACCCATGAGAGTGACGGTTGCCATGCTGAATAACCATGCGGCGATGTCGCCGGCGGCAGTCACGGCGCGCGAGCCTGCAGCACCGGAAATTGTGAAATAGTGCTAAACCTCTGCTTGGTGCGCTTCAAAATTCATGGTTGAGTCTTCGGGATTGCGCAAGGCCTGAACCTGAGGGAGCAGGACCGTTGTCCAGGTCTGCCATGTCTGCCGTCTCAGCCGGACCGCTGTTGGAGGCTGAGCACCTTCCCTGTGTGAACAAGCCACGGATATTTGCACCGCAAGGCAGCTTGTCAAATGTTTTGCTCTCAGAAGCAATATTTGCTTTGCCAGAGCGGGTATGTTATGCTGCGACACTTGCCGCAAGCAATGCCCTGCCGGAATGTCCTGGCCCATCGCGCAGCGGCAACCGGTGTCCTATGCTTCCTGGCTGTGCTTCGGCTCCAAAGAGCAGTCGGGCAGCGTCGGGAGTGTGTGCCGTCAAGAGTAATCGGGCTGCAGCACGACACACTGTAGCGCTCCTTGCTGCAGCGTCGCGGGCGCATAGACGCAGCGGCCGACATGCCTGATGGCGGAGAGACTGGACACGATGACGAGCGCAAACGCATTCGAACATGGTGTTTGCGCTACAGCATGCGCTTTGAATCGCTGACAAGTAGGTAATCCTGTCGAGGCAGAGCGCAGAGTAGCAAGTGGCTACAAGTGCGCCTGCAGACGGCGCCCCGTAACAGCAGCAGATCAAGAGCGTCGATTGTACATTGAAATGAAGAGAACTTTCTTGGGAGTCCGAATCCGGATGCTTTGAAACTGAATCGTCGGATTGCTGTCAGACACTGTCAGACAGGTGTCGCAATCGTCGACACCTCACACACTGCAACGCTCAGGAGCCCATGGACGAGCGGCTGCGATGCCAGGGGCTAAGTGTGCACGGCGCCAACCATCGCAAACCTCCTGAGAGCCGCTGACCTGATGGCTCCCCTACTCACCGCCCTCGGCTTCAACGCACGCATCAGGAGGGCCGCTTCCCTGAACTGACCGAGGACGTCGAGGACCTCGACACCTGTCGTGAGTGGGTGGCCGTGTGCCTCAAGCAGGATCTGCTGCCGGTGTGGGCAGCAGCTGCCCGACAGTGTCCCCAGCCGCCCCCGCCTCATACGGCATGTGCACAGCAGACGCTGCGCCACCCGGGCTGGCCACGGGCCCGCGGCAACATCCCTCTCGCCGGACTGGCGGTGCACACAGACACATCCATGCAGCTCCTCGAGCTGGAGGCTGAGCGCGATGCGCGCTACGCCACCTTCTCAGCTCTTGCCCTCGCCGCCGATGGGCTGCCGCCTCTCGCCGATGCCGCGGCAGCAATCGCCGTGCGGAATTTGCTGGCTGACTTAAGGCGCAAGCTCAAGGTCACCAACAACCACAAGGAAGTCTTCTGGCGCCCTGTCCTGGACGGGCTGCCGACGGCAGAGCGCCGGCACACCGCGGCGGCAGCCCAGCGGCGGGCTGCCGGCGCCGCTCTGCAGCAGCATGCTCCTGCCCTGCCTCAGGGGATGGCCGGTCTGGCACACGGCGGATCTCAGTCAGCCGCGGCTAGGGCGCCGCTAGCGAGGGCGCCGCGGCAGGGGGGCGTCACGGCCAGGCCGGCCGCAGCGCAGCAGCCGCAGACCTCGACACCCACGCTCGGGCCTGCGGCGCCTCATGCGCCTGGGGGCCAGATAGGTGCTAGCGCCCAACACGCGGCAGCCGCAGTCCCGCCAGCAGCAGCGCCGCATCTCGGCGGCGGCGCTGCCGCGGCGGCTGCCGCATGGCCCGGCAACCAGGACCAGCCGCATGCCGGCACACCAGCGGCAGGGGCGGCATGCGGCTTTGCGCGACCAGCGCCAACGCCCGCGATAGCCGCCCCACCGTTTGGTCCAGGCCCGCCGGAGCTCGGCGAGTTGTGTGCCTGCTGTGAGATGAGGAACCCAGGCCGTGTGCACCACTACTGGGTTTGCACCATTGCCCGCGCAGTGGTCTCCGCCATCGAGGCCGAGCTGTGGGCGGCCGCAGCAGCTGCTGCCGTAGGAGCAGCGCCGTCAGCCGCCGCAGTCCCCACAGTGGCCGCGGCGGCTGGCGCCGCAGGGGCGGCGCCACCAGTCGCTACAGTTCGCACAGTGACGGCGGCAGCGGAACAGCAGCAGCAGCGGCAGCAGCAGCAGCAGCAGCAGGGCCGGCGCCTGCTAGCAATGGACGTCTGGCTCATGCGCAGCCAGCAGAGAGTGGAGCGAGGGGTATGGCGCCTGGTCTGCCTGGCAGCCCTGTCTGCCATGGAATATGGGCGCAGGCTGGCGACCCGCCGCGTCCTGGGTGGGCAGCAGGCAGGGTGGCTGGCGCCGCGGCTGGCCCTGCAGGTGCAGCAGGCGGCCGTAGTGCGTTTTTGGAGTGTTATCGGACTTTTGTGCTTTAGAAGCGGTCCCGGAGGGGTGGCAGGGGTCCGCCGCCGCCCAGGGGCCCTTCATCAGTTTCAGCTGCAGCAGTGGGTAGTCGTCTGATCGGCAGGCGGCGCCTACCGGCTGGCGTGGGTTATCTTTTGTTGCATGCGGTGTGCTTTGTTGTGGTGGATTTTTTGATTTAATTGGCATTGGGTCCTACAGACTTGTCGCTTGTGCTCATGTGGCTCGCGCTCCCGCCGGCCCGCGGGCGCCTGACATGCACGTGTGCGGTTCGCTGAGGCTACAGGGGCTCGCCGCCCCTTTGTGTGTGGTTCTGGGGCTGCGCCACCCCTACCCTCAAATTCAAGGGACCACACACCCTCACCGCCCAGGCGGGATACGCCAAGCGCTGGTCCGGCCCGCCGCTTGCCTTGCGGCAGCGGCAGTGCTCCCTCGCATGGATGTCCTGCTGCCCCGCCGAGCACCGCTGCCCTTGACGTAAAAGATGGCTATTGCTCATGGTCAGTGGTCCGCATACCAGCCCTTGCGCACATAGCGACCCAGCTTGGACCCTCGGTTCAGCGGCTTGACTTGACTACAGCGTTCCGCCGCTTGCCGCCGCACCCTCGCTATTTCAGCTCTAGCGTCAACCCCCTAATAGTTGCTCCCGCCTCGCTAAGCCAGGGATGTAATGCAGTGCAAAGCAAAGCCACGCTCATAGCTCACTCAAAGAGGGTTGTCCCCTTGCATAGATGACAAAGGCCATCATGATAATACAATTGCTGTCCGGATTGCCTCGTGATATATCCTTTGTAGCCCTGGCTGCTGCGTCCATTAGCTTGAGGTTGCCGCCACCGTCAGAGCTTTACAGGAGGCGATCACTTGCGCAGCCCCTCGCCGGTGGTGACTGCTGCTAGCAGCAGCTCCTCGTCCGGGCTCTTCCGTTTCCGAGGGGCCACCTGTGGGGCAGAAATGCGTGCTTGACAAATTCGAAATGTGCCAAGTAATTTACTCCGGCCAAGACCCTTGCAAAACTATCATCTGCCTCTGCCGCGGACTCCGGACAAAAGCCGTCAGTCCCCTTGCGACGCACCCTGCCCGCCGGTTTCCGCAGCGTCGCGGCGCCGCCGCCCACAGGTCCCGCCGGCCGACCTGCCGCCTGTATCTCACGCCGCCGTGGCCCCGCCGGATCCAGGACGCCGCCCGGCCGCCCGTCCTTGCCGGCCGTCATCAGCCGCTCGATGCCGGCATTGAACCGCTCCAGTGCCGTCTGTGCAGAAGCGAAACGGGCTGCGGTTCAGAAATTTGGCACGGGCATGTTAAAGGCAATAGAACAGCTGTTGAAGCCTAAAGACAGGTGCCGGGGACCAGACCAGCGCCCCGCCTGGCATCTGCTCGTTGTGGCGCGGCGGCCCCCCATAGGATCCCCGAGCAGGCTGCTCGCCCCTAGCAAGCTGGGCGCACCGTGTGCCACCGGGTGGCACCACAAGGGCGCCTGCTGCGCTCCGAACCCTCAAGCTTTGCCTCATGGAGCAGATGTCATTTGTAACCTTACTTCGTCAGCAATTGACTTGTGTGCTTCTCCTTCATCGGTTCCTTCATTGACAACTCGATCGGAGCGTCCGCTCGTGCACACCAACAGGTTGTCGCACAGCGCCATCAGCAGAGCAGCCGCTCCCGACAGCGCCGCAGTGTGGCGGCACACACGTCAGGCCTTCCTCTATCCGAGGCATTTCATGGTCCCTCACAACGGCCCATTCCATTGGAGCCTCTGGTCCAGTGCGCACGCACGCGGGCTGTCGTGCTGGGCCTCGGCAGCCGCGCCGCCGGGCACACCGCAGGAGGTCCCTCCACCGGAGCCCTTTCTCTATACCCTTGTGACTGTGGACTTCGCACCGACAGGCTGTCGTACTGGGCCTCCGCGCTGGCGCCGCCGGCCGACTTGCGGTGCGCCGCCAAAGCCGCGCTGTCCCGAGCCTCCATTTCCGGCAGCAGCTTGGTGGCCAGCATGATGGGCAGCACGCGCGCCGTGTCCTGGTCTACCGCCTGCTGCGCAGGTTCAGGCTTTTAGAACAACAGAATGCCATAGGTGGCCAGGATTGCAGCTGGGGCGCCGGCATGATGAGCACACGCACGCTGGGACCCGGTCAGCTGCCTGCAGGGTTCTGTTGATGTTGGGATGCAGTTCGTGTGGCAGCCAGAGCTCGTTGACTCTGCATGCGGCCGCCTCGGCTGCCTCACCTTTGGGTGCGCCACGTAGTGCTTGGCAAGCGGCCGCAGCTGGGCCGCCAGCTGCTGCCACTGCACCTGCAGCACCGCGAAGCGGTCCAGCGCATCCGCCCTGCAGGGGCACCGGAGAATGGCAATCTGGACCCCCTGGATGTGTTTGTGTCACAACCGTTCCTGTGGATGCATGCAACTGCCAATGGGACACGTGCGGCGTCGACGGGCAGGCTGTCCCTCCTCACCAAGTGGCGTGTGTGAGAGGGAACAGGGCGAGGTGTTTCGTGGGTTGCAATGGCAAAAATCAAGTGCCGAGCATCGCCTGATCAAAGCTCATCAAAATTGACGGAGCTCGCAGGGCAGCGCGGCGAGCAGCCCCACCAGCTGATGTTGTGCGCATTGTGCGTCAGCCCCGCCGCCATCTGGTCGAGGCTGCGCTGCAGGTCGCGGCCGCGGGCGGCGAGTGCGGTGAGGTTCATCTCGCCGCGGCCGTTTCCCAGCAGCAGCTGCCGGAACGCTGCCTGCCCCGCCGCGGCTTCTGCACCAGGACGGATGCACGGGAACACATAGTCGGCTGGCTGAGGGTAAGGAAGCTTGCGGGGGCAGCACAGATGAGCGTCAGTGTGCCAAGCCCCACAGAAGCGCGATCGATATTGTGTGCGGTCACCTGGAGCGGTTGCGGGTCGCTGCATGGTTGAGGATCCGGTCGGCGCCGCCATGGCGGGCGCTGCTGGCCAGGTGTTGCTGCGGCAGCTCCCTGCCGCAGCGGCCGTGCGCACCTGAGGGGGCCAAAGTGATGGCAAGGAGGCCGGTTGCTGCAGCGATTATTCAAATGAGCACGGCTAGACAGCACCGATCAGCCTCCCAGAAAGCTCCGATGAGCGTGCAGATGCTTCCGGTTGATGTACGGGGAAAATGTTAGTAATTGCGGTGCAACGCCCAGTCTGTGCAGCAAAGGCATTCCTCTACGTCGATGGCAAGCTTGCACGAGTAGGACATCGCACAAAGACCGAGCAAGAGCGATGCAAGGATAGACTTGCATCAGGGGAAGCAAGGGGCGCCATCAGCGGGGGGCAGGCATGCTTGAAAAATTCAAACGCGATCAGACATTTTCGTCTGAAAACTGCCTTCCCCGGGGTCCTTGCTGTCTTAACATTGGCTGGTCTCACTCCGTCCCATCAGCAAGGTATTCTGATCCAACCGCTGTGACAGCTCGTGACCTGAACTGACCCAGCGCGTCAGCCGACCGGATAAACACAGATGGCGTCTCCGGCCACGGACTGCAACGCCTACGAAGTGCAGCGGCAGCTGCAGATTCAGCAAAACCAACATCGTCTCGGTGAGCAGAGCTGACGATCCGAGCTGCCGATCCCGCGTTTCCAGACACCAGATCTTGAAACATGACCAAGCTGCAAATACCTCCGCTGTTCTGCGCGCAGCGGCACTCGGCGTGCTGCAGCAGAAGACGCTAATGGACGGAGCTTTCAGGATCGTGAGGAACCCGCTGAAGCGAACCGCATGCAAGCGAAAGGTTCGTCTTCCCCATTTGGCTGGCGTCGACACAAGTGTCGATATTTCACTCATTGCTCAAATCGCCGTGATGCAACACAACATACCTGAGAACCGTGATCGAGGTTTCCCACTCGGATTCTCGCCTCCTGCTGTGCACCATTCAAGGGCCAGGCATGCAGACCACAGCGCCCATGGCCAGTTCTAAGTCACATTTGACGCATCATCAATGCTTAGAGCACCGGTCTGGATGGCTCTGTTAAACTCACGAGCTGTCCAAAATTGTCTCCTCATCACAGGACAAGGTGCGGACGCCGCCGTCGCGATCGTCTCCACGCCTGAGCGGCGGTGCCGCTGAGTTTGCAGGCCTGTCGCATGAGGACGATGCGGCGGTCGAGAGTGAGTTTGCTTCCACATTTTGCTTTGCATATCGCACTCATCGTGAATCAGGCCATCTTGTCGAGGCATCTAAACCTAGGCATCTGGATGCGACATCGTGCAGCTGGTCGTCACCTCGTTACAGCTTCATGCACCAGCCGCTCCTCCCTGGGGTTGCGCAGCCATCCCTTACGCATGTCATGGGCGCAGGGAAGGCGGCGGCGCAGCTGTTGCAGCGCATCACCAGCACTGCGGCGCCAGGCCTGACACAGGCGCAGGCGGCCACGCGGTGCAACAGCAAGATGCGAGGTTCGATCTATGACAATGTCGCGGGCATCACCTGCCACTTCTGCCGCCAGGTAGGCGAACAGACACCTGAAAACCTCACACCGACACACTGGCCGAAACCTCGCCTTACTCACCTTCCATGAGTCCTGCTGCTGGAACCACAGGCCGATTGCACATCGGCAAAGCTCTTCAAGCTATCTGTTTCAGCGTTTTCATTCAGGTGGATATGAAAGCCTCTCCTGCCGCTGCCGAACCGCCAGTGTGCCTTGCGTCCCGCAGAAAAAGCTGTGCGGGGAGGCAGACTGCCCGCGCTGTGCCAACCGCGACCCCGACGCCGCCTGCATAGGTGGGCCACCCTGAACCAGTGCTCGCTGGCATGCCTGCATCCACAAGCTGCAGCAGTGCTGACAAGCTGCCGCCCATGAGTACTGCCTGCAGCACTGCAGCAGCAGGACCCTCAACACAGCCCCCCCAGCTCCAACCACTCCGTGAAGCCTTGCGTCTCCCCTGGGCCTGCACACAGGCAAGTCGGAGTGCAGCCGCTGCTCCAGCGCGACGGGCCGCTTCTGCCGCGCGTGCCTGCTGGTGCGCTACGGGCAGCGTCTGGAGGTCGTGCGGCAGTGCATGGCGGCTGGCGAGTGGCTGTGCCCGCACTGTTACGAGGACGACCACCCGGACGAGGTGCCTTGACATTCATTCCCGGAAGTCTTTCTCAATCACCTCTCTCCCAGGTCCTGGCGGCCTGTAAGGCGACATCCTGCGCACTCCGTGCACCAGCCGAGCAGATGTGGCATTGTTACAGTTTTGCTGCCTCGCGCGATGTTGTGGTTGAAGGCGTCTATTCTCACACGCGGTGATGCACTCTGCGGTCTGCCCGACCTGGCCATGCACAGCGCCTCGATGGAGAGGCTGCATCGCAGCAGGGACTGTCCCATGCCGAGCCCGACTGGTGGTTCCTTTGCTGCGGCGCAGGACTGGATATGCAATTCCAGCATCTGCATGACGCGGCGGGGGATGCGGCCAACGGGCATCGCCATATTCGAGGCGCAGGCGCAGGGTTTTACCTCCGTGGCGCACCTAGTGGCCCACCGACTAGGCGTCGAAACAGCAGCCGCCGGCGGCGCCGCGTGCAACAACGGCAGCAGCAACAGGAAGTGCCGCGGCTGCTGAGTGCCGCAGCAGCTGCCGCCTGCGCCCACATTGACAAAGAGAAGTGTTGCGGCTGCTTGAGCGGTGGCCGGGGGCTTGGGGCGCGCGGAACCACCATTGACGATGACGGCGGCCACTGATGAGCGGTGGCCAAGAGGCTGACACCGGCTGCGTGGAAAGGTGAGATGGTACTAAAGCCGTCTGCAGCAGTAAGAACAGCAGCCACCGGAGCCGCGCTGCCAGAGCCGATGTCATGCTGCCAGTGGCTGGGCAGCAGAGCAAGTCTGGGTCATTGCACAAGTAGGTGGAGGCAGCAGCACAGCGCCAGCAATGTCAATTGACGTCTACTGTCAAATTCCGCCAATTGCTCCTCTGACAAAGTCGCATGATGATGGTACTTCCGCGATTTGACTTCACCTCAGCCTGCTTCAAGTTGAAACTGTGCACTAGGAGTCACAGGTCAGCGCCAGAGCTGGTGTTCGTGAGTACGTTTGACAGCAATCAGAAGTCTCAGCAGTCTGCTTTTGACAGCAGTCGGTGCATACCTCAGTCCAGGCAGAAGTCCGAGTCATACTTCATGCAGCCATGGTCTCTCCTTGACACGAATGCAGTGGTCATAAAGCAAGCGGCTCAAGCGCGGCACAAATATTCCCCACGCCAACCACCTGTTTCCAGTCCAGTCATGCGCAACAACTGTTGGCACAACTCCGCCATTGGTGACTCTGAAGTGAGTGGCACCACAATTCTGGAGGCCGCAGCTTCCTGCCGCGTCTGCCGGGTAGCATCGGGTGGCGCCGCCCCCGCACGCCGCTGGGCACGCCTGTCACAGCCAGTGGCTGCCGTCGGCCCTGCTCCCTCGACCATCCCGATGGGTCCAGACCTGATGCTGCTCAGATGACCGCCGTCCCGCAGAATCCTAGGTTGCATACTCGTCCATCTTTGCGGTGATGTACCGGCCGTCAATCTCGCTGCCGCTGAGCGCCTGCAAGGGCGGGTCATCAGATAAGTGACCAGCAAGTGCTGGAGCAGACAGCGTACGGATGCAGATGTTCTGCGCATGAACGCGCGGCGGGCAGCCTTCCAGGATCTAGACCCTGCTGAGACCCTCCATAATCCCCACCTGCACCGCTGACAGTGGCGCAAATGTGCCTCGACACGCCACAGCAGACACCCAGCCCCAGGCTCAGAATCTGGGACGCAACGCCGCATCAGAGGCGTGCTCGACAATCACATCACAGCGACCTTGTATGTTCAGATGAAGACTGAACCCACCGCTGTGGCAGCCTCCGCCCCTCTTCTGGACAAAACAGTACGGTGATGAAGCATAAACCCAACTGTGCTAAGCAACTTGTTGACATTTAGACGCCCCAGCTTGTCGCCCACCTCGATGGCGGCCTGCGCCTCCTCCTCCGTCTCGAACAGCACGGTGCCAAAACCGCGGGAGCGGCCCGACTGCCGGTCCGTCGATATGTCCGCCTTGACAGCGCCGCCGGTCTCGTTGGCCATGTCTGCGGCGGGCGTGGAGCACGTCAAGTCCGGCGTCGCATGAGCACCTTCAGGAGTGCAGCGACCTGGAGCGGCTTTGGGCAGTTTGGCTGGCGCGCTCAACCGAGCACACAGCGGCCTATCAGCATTCTCAGAGGCTGTGCGCACCTTTCAGGTCCTGCCATGCGAAGCTGTAGGGCAGGCCGTGCACGACGATCTGCGGGCGGCAGCATCACATCTCGTGGAGAGCAGGCGCGTCGGCGTGCTGGATGCAGGGCCAGTGCAGCTGCCTTGGGCTCGAGAGGAGGGCTCAACCGTGCCCACGACGATGCGCGTGCACACATGCAGTGGCCCGAGTGACTGTTGTGATGCAGCTCCGCGAGGACGCCTTGAGCCGGCACTGCCAGCAGACTGCTTCACATCGCCATGAACATGATCCTGATCCCCAAACTCTGATCACCTGCCGGCCAGCGCGGGGACCGTAGCGGTTGTCGCCGCCGGGGGCGGGTCGCCGCTCCCGGCGCTGCGGGGAGCCACCGCCCTCGCCACGGTTGGGGCAGTCCCGCGCCCGGTGACCCAGCTGCCCGCACTGCACGCATCATGCACGATGGTCGGGGTCGGGAACGACGCTTCACCAAGTCGACGCACTGTAAGGTGTGACACAGCTGAGCACCAGTGTGGGCTGCTGGGCTGCTGCCCGCGGCGCAGATCAAGGTCAGAGCAGCCACCTGGCGGTCTCTGCAGCCTAGGTGACGCTGCTGTGTCGCGTGCTGCTCAAACGCTACCAGGTTTAGATGCACATGATGCGCCATTTCGCAGTCGGGTCGCCAAGTGCCGATAGAAAAGCCGCAGGGCTGGCAGCGACATCCTCCGTCGCAGCGACCTTGACAGCTCGGCCATCCTGCAGCGACATTAGCAATTCACCCCCAACCACCCGCCTGTCCTGCTACACGCCTCACCTCGTAGCACTCCATGTCGGCGGGCGCAGGCGCCGGCGAGCGCTCGCGTGCAAAGCCGTCGCGGCGCTCGTAGCCGCCCTCGCGGCGGTCGAAGTTGCGGCGCTCGTAGCCGCCGACGCCATCGCGGCCACCATAGCCGCTGCGCGGCTCGCGGCCGCGGCGCTGGGCAAGCGCGCCGCCCTCGCGACCGTCGGGGACGAAGGAGCCCCGGTCCTCACGCACCAGGATGTTGCGGCCGTCCAGCTGCGACGGATGTTTGCAGAAGATTGTGAAATGTCGTGAACCAAGCTGCCGAGCAAAGAAACTGCGGCATCTGGACGGAGGTGTGGCTGCGCGGAATGAAGGGGCCGCAGTTTTCGCCCAGCCGGGTGTTGCGGCCGTCCAGCTGCAACCAGGAACGGTTGTGACTGCTCTCCTTTGCAAGTACAGATTGCCAGGAGTCGGTCCGGCCTATTCCGCTGGCGCACTGGGCGCGCCGTCGTGAGGCCCCCCGTCTCGTTTCTCAGCCCTGATCATCCTGCCCTCGAGACAGGCTACTATGGGGGAGGGGCACTGGAGCTCTGCGGGGCACTACCAGGCCCCACATGCAGCCGCTACGCCAAGTCCAACCCGTGTGCCGTTCGCGCGCCTGTTCCCTCGGAGAAGTCTCATCATTGCAAACGAGCCGCCTCAGGGTTCGGCAGACCAGAACCCAGGATGCGGGCAGAAGCAAGCTCGCTCCCAGGTGGAAGACTCACGTTGGACTCGGTCAGCTGCTGGATGGCTGACTGCGCCTCTGCCGGCGACTCGAACTCCACTATGCCGCAGCCCTGCAGCAAAACGGGACCAGGTTGGACGGCGCGGCCGCGCTGGAGGCACCGCCGGCCCGAGGGAGAGCCTCGACGCCTCCATAGCTGCAAAGACAGGGTTGTCCCGCAAGGGCTGCATCACACAGGCATTACTGTCGGCTGGGCACCGCGGGCTGAGGACACTTGGCACATGTTCGCATCCTTTAACCCGGTCGAGCCTGGATCTCGCTGGCATTTGCTCATCTTGCGACAGCGCAGGGCCTCACCTTCGAGCGGGCGCCCGGTCCACGGCCCTCGGTCAGCACATCGGCGTGCGTCACTGCAGGGACGAGGAAGTGTCTCAGCCGCCACAGCGCAGGCTCATGTGTAACCGCACCGCAGCACACAAGCATGTCGAGCGCCCATTCCACCACCACTCAATCACATGGACACAGCGGCTTCCGACACAGATCAGGACACCGTACCGTTGCCGACGGTCTTGAAGTGGTCCTTCAGGCCCTGCCAGTTGGTCTCGTAGGAAAGGTTGTTGACAAACACCTTGCGGCTGCTGCCGCCGTTGGCTGCGCGCAGTCGAGGTCAATCAGGAGTCGGTAGGTATCCATGCATACATTCTGTGAGCTCACTGTCGTTGCGCGGGCTGCTGCAGGCGTCCATGTGATAGGACACGGGCATGGCCCACAGGCGTCAGCGGCCACCGCCGTCTGAACGCCATGCAAGCACAATGCTCACTCTCGCGAGGGGGGGCGTCGGCCTCCCCGCCGCCAAAGTCGCTCCCTATGTCGGCCTCAGCGTGCACAGGACCACCCCGGGAGAAGCCGCGACTGCCACTTGGGCGACCGCTTTGCTTGATTATGGCGTCCAACGACATGCCAAGCTTGACGTCAGAGTTCACGGCCGCCATGCTGAGGCTGCGCTGGCGTAGCACCACCGGCTGCGGACCCGAAATGACACGGCTGCAGCTGTAAGCTGCCCGCGCTGCGCGCACGTGACGGAAGACGAGGATGCGCCCGGCAGCCGACAGGCCCGTTCTGTGCATTGAAAGGCGGGGAAGCTGTAAAATGCAGGCGTAAGTGAAGGCACGATAAGAAAGAAGTTTGCACGTGGGATTTCGGGCAAGTTTCTGCTGTTGCAAGTGGAAAAGCCACGCTGACGCCCGCTGCCGATGGAAGCAGGGGAAGCTGCAGCTCAGATATTTCAGATAGGTATCCATGGGTATGAATTGGGTATGAAATAGGTTCTGATATTAAAGTATTGAAATCCAAATACCCGGTGTGATGTATGATTTGTTGGAATCCCAAATGGTGCCAACCTGCAGAAATGCGTCTTTCCATCTGCCGAAGAGTCTCACACTCCAGACTTGCAATTGTAATAGCAGTGGCTTTGCCTTTCAATTCCGCCGCCAATGCAGCGCCTCTTCGACAAAATCGACTGTTATTTTATCTGGTCGACAGCAGAGGCTCCATGGTACATGGTTTACAGATTATCTAGTGAGACGAAAGCATTTTCGCGAAAAACCAGTGCAAGGTGACGCAGACCGTTATGACTTCGGCTGCTGCCTGAGTTCTACAACTGCATGCTACTATGTACCGGTTTGCTTGTTCAGTTCCGGACGTTCTCAAAACCTAGGCGTTTGCGCAGCACCAGGTGTCCCGGTCAGACGCTAAAAATGAACGGCAGACGGCTGTGGACTAGAATCCCACCAGCCTGCTGGAAAGTAATCAATTATCATGACCCGAAATCCCCCCAGCCAGAAGCAGCTCCCATGCCCGCCGATTGATATCCAGCGGGCGAGCCAAAGGCTTGCCGCTCAGAGTCCCGCGCCAACATGCAGGAGGGTCTTAGGCGGCGTCCAGGGCCGAGTCCGAGTACGGCCCCCGCGGCAGAATGCGGTCGGCTGGCCGCGCACGTGCCCGCGGCACCCCTGCAGCAGCGTGTGCTCAGAGTCTGGCGGAGTCTTTTGCAGTTGGCCGGCAGCTCACACACATTTGGGGATGAGGCACAAACCGTCGTGGGCATGTCGTTTTATTGATGCAGATTTTATGCCTATTTGAAAAGTAAAATTTTCAGTACAAGAGAGCTTGTTGACCCTGCTGGTGCAGCTCCTGTGCTGGAACGACCCATATGCAGCAGGTCAGGGCCACAAGCGAGCTGGCTGGTCCACTGGCTCAGCTGTGCCGCAAGTGCGCCCGGGTATTGGGTTGCATGCCCACGATGCAGACCACAGGAGCACAGGAGCAACTGCAGGGCTAAGATCGCACCCGGCGCACTGCCTGAGGCGCTCGCCTCGGCGGATGGCCCGCTGGCGGTTGAGGAACCGGACCCCTCGCGTTGCACCACGCCTGAGGAGCCCCACCCTGTCGGGCCGCCGAAGCGCGGCAGCCGCCAGTCGGCTCGACTCAGCCGCGCGCACCCCCCCGCCACCGCCTGGGGCGCCACAAAATTCAGGGCTTGAGTCGTCTGGTCGCAGCAGCTGCGTGCGCAAACCCACTTGCAGCCCCCAGCAGCCTCGAAACTCTCTGGCAGCGGCGGCGCACACTTGCCGCACCCCTGGCAGGCAGCCACACGGCAAGCCGGACAGCTGCTGCCACTTGGATAATTGGCACGCCGTCGCTGTTTTGAATTCGCATGCGAGACTCGGCTGCGAGACTCGGCTGCATTCTCTCAAGCTAAGTTAGGGCTTTGGGTTCAGGATCCGCCACGGGGTGTCAAACAGCAGGGGCTTCCACCGCCGGGGGTTGTCCACCTGGTAGGCGCGCCGCATGCTCTGCCGCGCAAACACCGCCGAGGCCAGCCCCACCACCACCAGGCCGCCCAGGACGATGCCCAGGATGGCGGGCCAGGCGAGCGCCAGGCCGTGCCGCCGCAGCGGGCTGCTGAGCGTGCGCTGCGCGCCATGTCCGTCGCCCTCCGCGTTCACATTCAGCGCCTGCGAATGTTGCGAGGCCAGGGGTGAGGGTGCTGATGTCGCGAGTCCAGGATGCAGGGTCTTTCCGTGGGAAGTCAAGTCCTGGACTGCTGTCACGGCGCCGGGACGGTTCCGAAGTTCACCATGTCGAATGACAGCACTGTGCACTGCAGCGCGCGGCGCTGCTGCCTCGTTGCTGCGCGGTCGCCCGCTGCAGCCGTCGTCACAGGATCGAGCTGACACCATCGCTGGCCGGCCGCATCAGCACACGCACCTTGGTGGTGCGCCCAAAGAACTTGTCGGGGTCCTCCACCAGCATCTGGATGGGCTCGTCGGCGGAGATGGACTTGACGTTGAAGGCGGTGCGCACGTCATCGTCGCTGGCGCCGGGGGGGACGTCCACCGGCAGTGAGGCGCTCACGTTGACGTACAGCACCCGCCGCGACAGCTGCGGTGGGGAGCGGGGCAAAAGAAGGTCGGGGCGGGACGCTACACATGGCTCTTCAGGTGATTCAGGTGGAGGTGTTCTTGTCAGGCGAGCTGGAAGAGGCGTGCCTGCTCCACACCGGTGACGTGCACGTCGCCCAGGCTGACGTTGAACGCCGCCGCCGTGTCCGACCTGCAAAGGATGGGGCCAAGCGGCCGGCTCACGAAGACAGGGGCATGGTTCTGGTGGAACCTTGCACTGGGCAGCTGGAAGCTGGGCATGCGGAGATGTGCTGATCACAGACCCAGCCCTGCACGCCGGCTGCACAGACGCAGCTGCGGGCTGTGCGTCCACCGCATGCGCTGTCTGTGCGAGCAGTGGTCAGGGTTTGTACCTCGACATCTGCATGCAAAGGGGTAACAGCAGCGTTGCGGGTGCAGATCACACCTGACGAGGGTGTCCAGCACAGCCTCGGAGCTGGCATTGACGCCGACGCGGGATGCGATCTCGTCCAGTGCGGTGCCGTTGAGCAGGACGCCAAAGGACACTATGACAGCGTAGCGCGAGGACAGGTCCGTGCCGACGCCCACCTGTTGCCGGGCAGGCGCAACTGGCGGTCGGTGACATGCTCTCAGCGCGAGTGGGGTCCGGGAGAACATGTTTGGGATGGGGCATCCACGTGAGACTCCTGCTGCACGCACTGCCAAGGAGACGCTGCATCCGGCAGATGACGAATGGTAGTGGTGCGACTTCAAAACGGCACATTCCAAGAGTGGCAGCGGAGTGCCGTGGCGGCCAGTGCAGGCGTACAACGCCTTCAACACGCCAGCCGCAGTGTAGGGTGCACCAGCAGGTGTGACGGGGCAAGCGCCTGCCAGCAGGGGCTTGTCATACTTGGGTCCGCTGCGATGCATCAAGTGGAGCTCAGCAGAGCAGGGCAGGGACTTGCCGGCGTGTTGCACTCGGTGGAGCCGTCCGCCAGGGTGGTGTAGTTGGCGGGACACATCAAGCAAAGCTGCCCGCCGTCCCCCGGCCCGTACGTGCCTGCGAGCGCAACATGATGGGCTCCAACTCCGTGGTCTTGCACCAGCTGCCAGCCACCGCGCCAGGTTCGGCTGTGGACCTTTGAAGACAGAAGTGCCCGGCGAGGCCATGTGCATTAGAGACACAGTCTGCTGGCATGCTTTGCAGGCACGCTTACAGGATGCGTTAGAGTCGACATCACGCATTCCTGGGACCGCCTTCAGAGGAAGGCAGGAACCGGCGGGCGCACCCGTCACGCAGTGACGGCAGTGCGTCGACCCCCAGCTGGATGCGTACGTTCCCTGCTCCAGGAACAGCAGACATGAAGCGGTTTCGAAGATGCAGCACTTGCGCAGCCGGGCAGACGCGGCTGCCAACGGCCGCGCACGATGCGAGCAAGCCACTGCAGCAACACTACACTCCCGCTCGCAGACTGTTGTGAGGTTTGTGGTTTGAGCAGGGCACCGACCGCGGGGCAAGAGGCGCAGGCGGGGGAGAAGGCGGCCGGCGAGTAGCTGCCAGGGCTGCACATGGTGCAGTAGCTGGAGTTTGCGTCAAAGGACGCCCAGCCACCGATGCAGGCGCCGCACTGTGCCGCCTGCGCCGGCGGCGTCGGCCACCCTGTACAGCGGACACAGCGGCAGCGCCTCGATTTCGTGCGGTGCCATCCTCGTGACTAAAATGTTTCGCGTGCAAACACCTTGGTTGCAGTGCCTGTGCGGCCCTTAAAAGCCGAATCTGCATCGAGCATAAGCCTGACCGCCAGCGAGGTCTGACGGAGCGCTGTTCGGTCTGCCATGGCCTGTCTCACCTGCCGGAGGCGGCTCCAGCAGCGATGCCGCCGCTGCTGACGCCTCCTGCGAGTCGCCTGCAATGGCTGCCGCCGCAGGGGACACGCCATTGTCCGGTGCCGGGCCGCTGGCTTGCGCCGACATGCCGATGTGCTGGATGCTCGCCTGCCGCACAGGTTGCCAGCAGCTTCAGCAGGATGTTTAAAATCGAGAGTTTGGCACACGAGCAGCGCCCCTTCCACGCTCTGCCACCAATTCTATGAAAATGATACGGCTCTACTGGCCGCAAGTCACCGGCGACATGTACCAGCGAAGTAGTATGCACGAGAAATTTCGGTGGGCTGAGTCGGAGGCCAGCCAAGCTCCACTTTGTCATCAGCTGCTGTAGTCAGCAAGCTTATGACCCGCAGTTCTTGGGATGGGCTCCGGCAGTGCCGCTTTGATAACAGCTTGGCAAGCAATACTGGCACACTGGTGCCCGCTTCAGGATAGAGGAATGGCCACGAGAATCGGAACACCCTGCAGGAGGCGGGGTTGCGAGTTGCCTAGGCCAACACGGGTGCACCGAGCGCACTGCAACAGAATCAGAGACTTGCTGCAGGCCCCAGCCTCGCCTTGGTGGCGAGCTGCACGCCGGCAAAGGCTGCTGGGCTCGTAGGCGGGAGCCCAAGACAGCGACGCTTTGCCTCGGTCAGGTCAAGCACGCGCGAGCGGTGTCCGCCACAGACTTGCATGCACGCACAGCCGTCCCTCACCCCCTTCCTCCTTCGTCCCGGCGCTGGGCTACCCCTGAAACCTTAAGGCAACGAGGCAATGGAGGTTACCTTGGTCAGGTTGGCGAGGATCGCCTCCAGCGGCGCCTCTGCCGACTTCGAGCCCTCCGGACCAGGGGCCTCAGCATCCGCCCCCGGACCAGGGGCCTCGGCATCCGCCTCCGCCCGCGTGACCGACACGTAGTAGCGCAGCGACGTCACCCCGTCCTCCGCGATGATGACGATCGGCACCTGATTTTGAAAACTATACCCATCGTGTTTGGTTTTCACTGAATGGTGATGACGATTGGCACCTTCGCGGCAGCAGGGCGCCACCCCATCGTCGTAGGATCAACGGGAGGTGCATCAGGCCAGGCGCCTGGCCCAGAGACGATGGTGGGCCGGGTGGCACAGGCCAGCAGGCGAGACATGCGGAGAGCGGTCCAGATGGCAAACACTCAGCCACTGGGCTCCAGTGCACGCACAAACCAGGCACAATCATGAGCGCTGGGGTTCACGATGTGCGACTTGCAAACTCTCGAGCTTGCAAGCCTGTGGCTCGTTGGTGTGTCACATGAACCATACATGTGGGCGCGGCTTGCAGGTCCCTGAGCGGTGAGCCAAGACAATTTGGCGAGTTGGTCGAATGGTTCGAGCTTGAACCTGGCATTCTGCTGGCCAGAGTCTCAGAGAGCGCCGGGCCAAAGCACAGGTGGCAGCCTCAACAGCCTTAGGCCTCAGCAGCCACCACACTCATGAGACTGGGAAACGAGCAGCCACGGTAGGGCCGCGCCTGGAGCGGCACACTGGGCTGCAGGCCCACCATGGCGGCGGCCGGCAGGGGGAGCCCTCTGGCTCGGCCGGACCTGCAGCCACTCGGCGTCCCCGGTGGCTGGATGCATGACACCTTTGTCGGGTTTCAGAGTTGCCGGAGAGGAGTTGCGCCGCACCTGGAGGGGCAAGCCCGGCTGCAGGCCCACAATGACGGCGGCCGGCAGGAATCCCGGGTTGGGCCGCGTCTGCAGCTGGGAGGTGGTGTCCGTGATGCGGTCCGCACCAAGGTTGCCGCCCTGGCTCAGCACCTGCCCGTTCACCTCCACCCGTACGCCCTGCGCCACGCACGAAGTGGAAGTTGGTTGTAGTTGGTTGTAGTTCGTGGTCGGTTGTAGTCAATTGCAGTCGGTCGAAGTCAGAAGTCAGACAGCAGCTGCACTGCTGCCGCCCTGGCTGACCGTCTGCCCATGCACCCCCACCTGCATGCCGAGCGGCACCGGCGACGCAACCACCTGTCGAGAGAAAAGGCAACGGCAGCTGCAAGAGGGCCGCCCTAGCTAAGCAGTCCGCTTCCCCTGCCGCGCGCTGTGGAGGTCAGCACGGCAAACATGCAAAACGTCAAGGATGTAAGAACCGGCGCATGGACACGAGCAGGCGCGACGTGGACGCCTTCAGGCTCACCAACGTCGGCGGCTGTCTGAGCGAGCCGCAGAACCTCCGACATTCGCTCGAATGACGGTCACTCTGGCCCTGTTAAACAGAATGAAGTGACGCCATGAGCGGACCTGGATGTCCGGGTATGCCAGCCCGGGGTGCAGGCTGAGGTACTGCGTCCCGGCCGTCACGTTTAACTGCGCCACCGCATTTGGCTCGCACGGCCCGTAGTCCAGCGCCGCCCCCGGGACCCGCTGCGGCTCCGGGGCCTCTGCGGCGGGCGGCGGGGCCCSSSCGCCGCCGCTTCCTGCTGCCGCAGGCCCTGCTGCCGCCGCCGAAGCTGTCGGCCCGCATACCGGCACCGACAGCCCGCCGACTGTAGCCTTGAGCGACAGCAGCTGCGCGTGGGCGGCGTCCGCCAGGCGCACCACCGCCAGGCTGTACCGCACCTGCCACGAAAACAACAGGCGGGGTGTCGGTAATGATGCATGGCCTGCGGTGGACTGCACCCAGCAGCTGGCCACGAATCTGTACGACAGCCTGTCAACTGTACAGCGCCCCACAAGTACCTATGCAGCAGCATTCTGTATGTTGCACAGACACTGTCGTAGTGACTGGACCCCTCTGCGATGTGCCGACAAACTGACTTTGCACAGCATCTGCACCACGCACCGTGGTATTGCCGGGGTTGCGCAGCGCCTGTTGCTCGGATCCGTAGCTCTCCGGCGCCGGCGCCTGTGAAACGAGGCGCTGTGTCACGATGAGGCGCGCTGGCGAACCCAAAAAGCTGGACTTCTGTTGCTGAAAGCAAGGCATCTGCCGACAGCCGAGACGAGCACACGCTGCTGTGCGCTGCCTCCCATCAGCACCAGCCCTCGAGCAAGGCTTCGATCGCAAGTGGGTCGCCAATACTGATATGGGGCCACTACAGGAATGGGCCATGATCCATCTGCCAGTGATGGCGACATCAGCAGTACAGTGCACGAAATTCTCGAGTGCCTGCCATCAGTGCGAAGTCGGGTGCTATTTTGCAAATTCCAAACAACTTAAACTTGCTGCCCTGGCGATGGCCATTGCCATGTCAGAGGACAGGCAAGCGGCAGCCAGTTGAGCAAAGCAAACAAGCAGCTGCCCACAATTGCTCACAGGCGGCAAACACAATATGAATGCCACTTCGTGGCTGAGGCCTCACAACTACAGGCCAGACCTGCTACGTCTTCACCGTCCGTGACCCAAAAGAACGATCTCGCAGGTCGCATGTGCTACAGTACCACGGCAGAGGATGCCCCGAGACGACAGGAACCTGCAGCCTGAAGAGCGAGGAGGGCACCTGCGCGACCTGGCCACTGCCGTTGGAGGTGATGAACACATCAAAGTCGTTCTGGCCCAACTCCAGGGGCAACAGGTACGCCAGCTGGTCGGCGCCGCAGGCAGCCGCCCGCAAGCCCAGCAGGCCCGCCAGCCGCCTGCGCCGGAGGTCAGATGAGTTACAACCTTGAGCAGGAGATCGGCGAGTTCGATTTGTGCAAGTCCACCGCCACAGAGGGCCAGGTCGCTAAAGGAGCTCAGCTGCAGCATGGCACGGACACCGTGCAACGGCAGAGCCAGCACAGATTTTAGTAAACACAGCAGTGACGTGCCGCGCTGCCATGCCGCTGGATGTGAATCGCAGGGTGCAGAACGGCAGCAGCACTGAGGCGAGTTACGCAGCGCACACCTGCCGGCGATCTGGTTGGCGAACATGGCCGTCGTCGCGGTGGCGGTCGAGGTGCTGGCCGTCACCGGGTCGTTGGTGCCATTGAACACCGCGGCCCTGGAGCCGTCCTTGGCGGGGTCGATGCACAGCGTGGTGCTGGACACATTCTGCACCCCAGACAGCATTCGAAACCTTACATGCCAGCCTCCACAGCACGCGGACGGTGCTGAATGGTTGTCTGACGCCCAATGTAACGTCATTTGTTGAATCGCCTGAGGCAACAGAAGTCCTGTGGGATCTGCTGCAGCAGAGCTTGCGGCCAGGATCCCCGGGCTCCCTCTTCTCTTCCGTTTCCGCCTTCAGACCGGTTTCTCA
Source organism: Deuterostichococcus epilithicus (assembly GCA_033439295.1). Taxonomy (NCBI): domain Eukaryota; kingdom Viridiplantae; phylum Chlorophyta; class Trebouxiophyceae; order Prasiolales; family Stichococcaceae; genus Deuterostichococcus; species Deuterostichococcus epilithicus. The sequence goes on from JAVTLE010000010.1 coordinate 379,018, forward strand.
CAACTGCAGACGACTTGCAGGGCCGCCCAGGGCAGGGTGCTCCCTGCAACCAAGTGTTCAGCCCAGCGCTGGCGGGGCGTCAGGCTCAGCGGCCGCGCCAACGGGCACCCACCTCAGCGACCATGGCCCCATAGACGGTGACATTGGGCTCGAACCGCGTTGACAGCTCGATGGCGGCGCCGCCCGGCGCTATGAGGTGCAGGTCGCTGAGCCGCGCCTGCGCACTCCCTGCCGCGCCGTTGCCCGCCGCGGCCGCCGCCGCCGCGGCCGTCGCCGTGGCGTTGCCGGCCCCCGCCTGCGGCGCGGTCTTGAGGTAGGTCCCCGGCGGGCAGGTGCCCTGAGCCACGCCAAAGATGTGCAGCGCCGGCTGGTAGCGGTGGTCGACCACGGCGGCGTTACAGGCCGCCGTCAGGTGCACGCCGAGGCGGAAGATGGCGTCCATCGGCACCTGTGCGACACGGTTGTCAGGTTTCCCGAAAGTGCGATTGTGAGAGTGTCGCGTCAGAAGGTGCTGGCGCATTCCAGACTTTCCGGGTCCCTGGCGCTGCTGGGGTGCGCAGATGCGGAAGTGCAAAGGGCGCTGTGGGGCAGCGAGTCTCTCAGGCGAACATCTGAGACCGATGCATACACTGATGGAGCTGCTCAAAGCTGAGCCGCTGCTGCACTCGAAGTCTTGTCATTGCGCCCGCAAACTACTCCGATCTGATCAGCAAAAGACCGCACCTGCGACCACTCGATGGGCACCGCCAGACCGGTGGCGCCGCCCTGTGCGGGGTCCCACCGCAGGGTGCCCGCCAGGCTGCCATTGACGGAGGGCAGGAAGGGCTGCGCAGCTGGCGTCTGTGGCTCGATGACCCAGTCCACCGCGCCGGGCGCCGGGATGCGCCCGCCAGTCACGGTGACCGGCACCGAAGCATTCGCCTCCGGGTACGCCACCTGCAGCTTTGGCATGGCATTTGTTGCACGACTTGCCATGACATACCATTTGAAGAGCAGAAAGAACATACTCCAGGCCTTTTGGAGACATGGGACAGGGCGGGGAATTACAGTCATGCAATGCGCACTTCTGCACAGTGGAGGCCCAGCCTTATGGGTGCGATGCCATGCATGCATGGTGCTTCGATGGTAAGGACAGAGTATATTTGAGGCCCAAACGAAGGTGAGCAAACTGCGCACCTGGTTGAAGGCAGCCTCGAAGGTGACGCCAAAGTCCGTGCGCGGCGCAGAGGACACAATGGTGGTCGTGCGGCCCGGGTCCACATCCGCGTTGCTGGCGCTGCTGATGCTGACCAGCAGAGCGCGGTCCGCCCAGCTGGTGCCCTGTTCCAGCGGGAATGCATTCTCACAGCCCAGTGACCCCAATTGCGACCCCAGCACACAGGACATTGTGCGGCCCCTCACATGGAGGACGGGCCATTGTGGCCCATGGCTGCATGCAAAGCAGCGGCACATGTGGGCGCGGGAGGGCACGAGGATCCATTGGGCGCAACAACAAGCACAGCTCGTACCTGTGGCAGGGTGAGGGTGATCGTCTGCGGCGCTTTGCTGCCCGCCGGCCAGTCCAGCTGCCCGCTCGCCAGCGTGCTCGACGGCAGCCCGACCTGCACGGCCGACGATGCAACACAGAAGCACATCACAGGTGGCGCTGCATTGCCATTGTCTGGCGCGTGAGTGGGAGGCAGACCAAGGCGAACGATAGCTCGTTCAGCTCGTTGCGGCACTGCTGGGCTGAGGCCCCAATCCAAAGGTCAGTGTGATCCTCTGTTTTCGCGTGGTGCAGACCATTTTGCTGCGTGAACAACTGCATGGGGTCTTTGTCCATCACCGACTCGAGGCACCGAGATCCGAGCTAGACGCAGATGTCCACACAGCAGGGTGTGACTGCCCGCTGGCCCGGTGTAAACTCCAATGCCAGCCGAATCATTAAGTCGGGAGCAAGGGCGTATTTGGCGGCCCAGTCAGGGCAACCACCTGAACCAGAGCTCATGACGGACAGGCAGGGGTGCTACGCCACGAGGGAACTCCTGAAAACTCTGCCATTGTCCAGCGATTTGGCCTGCTCACCTGCGCCACGCCCGCTGCGGTGCGCTGATCCAGCGACACGGTGGCAGAGACGCCCGCCAGCGGCGGTGCGCTGAGCTCAGCGGTGAGCTGGACTGATGTCTGACCCTCGGGCACCCCATGATAGGCTGCCGACATGCCGACCAGCGGCCCCTCCACCGTCAGCACCTGCCGCATGTCGCCCAACTTGTTTGCCTTGGGCACAGTCAAGCCGGCTGCAGCCTTGAGCAGGACTCAGGGCAAGGCAAAGGCGCGTGTTCTAGTAGGTGCAGCAACCGTGTATTGACATGTCTCATTGCGTCATCCGATCGGACTGCAGCTCCACAATCAAGTGTAAATGCTCCCATTTTCACCTTCAACCGGGCAGCATGTTCTGCTACCAGGAAATCTTACCGCATGGCAGTGCTCACCGTCTGTTCGCTGTCTGGGCCGCCGGTGAAATCGCGCCCGCCATTCAGCGACGCCTGCATAAGATACTCGCCCGCCGCTGGGGGCTGTCCTTGCCCCGGCATCGCCGCCACAAGCCCTGTACGGTCGGCCGTCCAGTTCGCCGGCAGCGCCAGAGAGGAGCCGTTGACGCCGGGCGCTGTCAGTCGCAGCTGCGGCTGCAGCGCGGCAAACTGCAGTGCAGATGCAATAAGGCACGTGTGTCAGCCTCGCAAGTGACAGATGTCAGGAAGACAGTCCGCAGTCGCGGTCTCCAACCAAGGACAACCCGCAAGATGTGCATGTGCACTCACGGCCACCGGCAAGGTCCCTGCACGGGGCTGATGACTTCCTGCTGCCTCCACATGCACGCACATCACAAACCTTGTTGTAGTTTTCTCGGAATATCATGTTGGTTGACATATCGCACCTGCTCGTCCGGCAGGAATGTGTAGCTACTGCCCAGGTACGCCGTGACGTCTGCACCGCCGTGCCGCACCACGGCAGCCGGCGACAGCTCCAAGATCCAGGGAGTCGGGCAGTACACGAAGTCTGGCATCTGCGGACCAGGCACGAGCAATCACTTGGCGGTGTTGATCGCCGGGAGTGTAGGGCATGAGAGCTGCTGACTCCTGATGTCCTCGCGAATTTGAACGACCCCCAAGCAGGCATGAACATGCGCAAAGCCGAGTGGAAGCCGAGGCAGGAATGCATTCGGTCGAGCGCGCACCGGCAGCATGCAGCCGTCGGGCCACAGCAGCTGCATCTTCACGAGCAGGCTCGGAGCGCCGAGCAGGCGCCATCGCGGCGTCTCGCATGTTGCCGCGCCTGCATGGTCGATCTAGAGGTGTAAGCCCCAGAGAAGCCCCTCCTCGCTTCAAGCTGGGATTGGATATCAGGGCTGTACACACCAAGCAATTATTACAAAGCGGTTCGGTGACTGCCTGATCAGTCTGAGAGGACAAAGCCGCATTGGGAGTGACGTACTGGAATTGAGCACGGTGGCGTTGAATGTCAGCCGCTCTAATGGCTGCGCCGTTCCATTAAGGAACACGCACCGCAGCCCGTCCTGCAGGCCCGCGCCCTGCGCCGGGAGCGAACGTGCGCGGTCAAAACCTTGCTCTGTGATGTTCTGATACGCGCAAGTCGGCTTGGACAGTGGAACTTTGCATGGCACCTGCGAAGCCGTGAAACAGCCAGGCAGGCGCTTGACCTTGCGGAACAGCAGTGCAGTTCAGGCCTGCTGCACCCTGCAGCACAGGTTTCACTACACCCGCGCCATCAAATTACTGACGACTGAGTGAAACATGTGCATAGTGTCATAAGTCATAATATGATAAGCATGTTGCACCTGTATCGATATGCTGGTGTTGCCGCTGGCGGGGCCGAAGCTGGGCGACGCCCCCGCGAGCGTGACCCTCTGCAGCGCGACCATGGAGCTGCCCCTGGACACAAGGTACAGCAGCCCTGCGCAACAGCAGCCTGCAAAGTCAAAGTTCCTGCGGCTCTGTTATGGAGCCAGGCCAGCTGCACGGAGACTGCAGCACTTGCATGCGGCTGCAGCGCCGCACATTGCCGGCACGGCACGCGGGACCCTTCAGTCCCAGGCCGCTCCGTGCATGCAGCAGCTCAGCGGAAGATCACCTACATTCCAGCTTTCCTGCAAAAATGCTGCCCGGCCGCCAGCCCCGAGCACAGGGTCATGCTTTCCGAGGGCCGGAGGACGACATACACCACGCCACACTTGCGCCGGCACTCGCCTGCATTGTCATCGTCAGTGTCCGGCTGCCGCGCCACCGCCGCCGGCACAATGTCAGCCCCGCCCGCCGGCACACGGCACAGCGCCGTGAAGTTGTACAGCCCATTGTCGGGGCAGTCGCCCGGGACGCCGCATGCCTCATTTGGCGAGAATGCCTGCAGCGGTCGCATCAGGCAATGCAGTTCAATTATTTAAGCCCTCCAAGCCACGCCTTTCGCCTCTCTGTGTGTCAGCAAACGCGGCATCAGCTGACCGGCTCGCCCAGTGCGCCAAGCAACAGTCAACGGGCACCGGAGACAGCACCGCTGCCGGCGCTGCTCGAGCTTGCAAGGTTCCACGGGGAACATTGCCAGGGAGCATCGACATGGAAGCGGCACACCAGTGAGGCATTGACCGCCTCCTGGCCGAACAACAGGCTCAGGTACTGGTCCAACAGATCCTGCTGCACGGTGAAGTCCGTCGTCCCGCTCCGCTGCGGCGCAGCACAAGTACATACCGTTGGCAGGCGACATTGGAAGGGACATGCAGCTGTGCCTCGCCAGTTCGAATGTCCAGCATGATGCGAGCAGCCTGCACGCCCGTGTCCTTGAGGTTCTGACGGAACCGTAGTTGCGCAGCCGCTCTCGAAGGTCGTCTGTGCCCGCCTCGGCTCCGAGAATCGCTCGGTGCCTCCAGGCGCATGCTGTGAAATCACAGATGCTGCTGCACCGCCACCACAGGCTGTTCCGAATGGAACGAACGTGGGTACAAAGCCGCTGGCAGCACCCACCAGCAGCGCCTCTGCCTCCAGCGGCTGCACGTGGTCCAGCGGCAGAAAGGCGCAGGCGACCGCCGCATCTGTGTAATTGGCCGGCAGCCCCGTCAGCGTGACATTGACCACGCTGCTGCCGTTGCTGTCGGCGTGCCGCTGCGACACGTCGCCGATGCGACCGCGCAGCGCGACATAGCTGCCGGGCACCAGCGGCAACGAGCCGGGCGGTTCCGCCACGGGTGCGGGCGCCATAACCTCGGCGATGAGCTCCTCGCCATCCGGCGCCGGCGAGAACACCAGCTGTGAGCTGTCGCCGGCGTTGGCGGCGTCCAGTTGGACCTGTCCATATGCAGACGCAAAGAGTCATGTCCCGGGCGTGTGCTGGGCGGAAGCTGTGCACACCAAAGTGTAGACCAACAGGCGAGGCGTGCAGGCTGCGCGAGCCAACCGTAAGTCACGGGGCAGTGTCGGGGAAGGCGCGGGCCTGGGTGAAACCTGCTGTACTGTCGTGACCATTTCGTACGCCATGTTTGTGCGGGAAGGTTTTTGACAGAGTGCATCGCGATCGCACCTCCTGAGAGAGACCTGCGGCGGCAAAGGCGGTCAGCAGAACGCTGATCAGCACTGTTGCCGCCGCTGGCCGGCGCATTGCGTCGGCAGCGCGGCCTCAGGCCGGCTGCAACATTTCAACCGCAAAGGCGCTCGCTTTGGCACGGGCCAAGATTGCTGGAACGGTGGCCAGCGACTGAAGAGATCTGCTTGAAGCAAGCTATTCTGCGCAGTCAGACCACTGCCTCGGGCGAGCGCCAGAAGCTGTTCTGCGCTCAGCTCGGGTGTCGACAGCGCGCAAGATGCAACGTCAGCACGACAGTTGCATGTAGCAGCGATCGCGACAGCGGCTGCACGCCATCCTACCAAACGAAAGTCACGGATCTTACGTCTGTGAGGATGTCAGAGTTCTCGTTGAGAAAATCCTTCGTCATCGTTATGTGTAAAACCTCCCGCCAACCCAGCTGGTGTGCAAGCGCGGGACCGAGCCAAACTTTTTCCGAAGAAATCAATGCCCAAGTTGCAACTCGTCATTCTCGCTACCGCCTTTAGCGCATAACCAACTGGCTGCTGCAAGATCTGGCTGGTGGCTGTCGCACACGCGCTGCCCTGACGTCGCGAAACAAAGTCGTAGTGACCTTGCTTGCAGGCGTTGGGCGCATTCGTCGTGCCCATGATTGAACGACTGCCGTGCCGCACGTCATATCCAGCATCGTGGCGAGTTCCATCCTTCAGTGCAACGGGGCTTGCTTGCGACCTCGCCGGTGACCGATTGCTTTAAGCGAGAGACACCACGTCACTGGAAGCAGACATTCGCAGCGAAGGGCAAAGAGAGACATGCGGTGCGTAGGTGCTTTGGAACCGTCATGCATGCGGTGGTGTGGTGGATAAACAGCAGGCTCAGGAGATGACAAATTTGCTCCACCCCCGGGCTTGACTGTCCGCAGGCCCTCCCCGGCCGCTATGGCGGGGTGTAGCACATCCGGCTGGCCTGCCGCGCATGCTGTTGCGCCTGCGGGGCCGGCACCGCTGCAGCCCTCATGGCCGCGGCAGCAGCGGCTCCGCAGCAGCGCCGGCGGCTTTGGCAAATACCGCCGGCCGCAGCCCCCAACATGCAGCACGCCACGGTCGATCCAGGCCCGACATGCCGCCCAGCCCTGCAGACTGCCGTGCCCCTGCGTCGTCCGGCAGAGGCAGCGCCTGCACGGCGGGGCCGCAGCTGCGTCACGGCAGCCCGGCGGCGGCCAGTCGCCATCCTGGGACGATGCGCAGCAGCAGTCGCCGCAGCCGGCTCAGTCGGCCCAGCCGGTCGACGGCGACCCAGAGCTGCCAGCAAACCTGGACCTTGGTGGCCCACCGGCGTCAGCAGACGAGCCCCTGAAGGACAGCCCGTTCCGGGACAACGGCTTCAGCAGTCCTGAGCTCCGCGCGGAGCGGGAGCACATCAACCAGCTGCACGCGCAGATCGCCCAGCTGCAGCAGGCAGGCGGCAGCGGCCAGTCAGCAGGGCTTGCGAACGAAATAACGGGCGCCAGCCAGGCAGCAGACGGCCAGCCGGTCGATGACGAAGCAGCCGAGCAGCCGGCAGCAGCGGGAGCGGGAGCGGAGGGCCTGTCAGCAGAGGAGTTCCTGGCAAAGGTTCGGGAATCGCTCGATGGCGGCCGGAAGCAGCAGCAGCAGCAGCAGCAGGAGGCAGAGGAGCGGCGGCAGGGTCTGCCGCCGCCGCTGGCGGCGCTGTGGGCCGCGCTCGTGGCCATCGTCACGAAAATGCGCGCGGCGCTGGCAACCATACCGGCAGTGGCGCGCCGGCAGCGCCTTGCCGGCCTGAAGAAGGTGCGCAGCAGTTGCTCTCTGAAAAACGCGCCAGCATCTGAGACTTTCTGCAAACGCCAGCATGGCATGTGGCCGGGGCATGGGGCATGCCCGTGGTCTTCATGCAAGGCCAGCCAGGCACTTGCTGAAAGGTGCTCACCTCCCATCAGCACCTGCAGGCGGGGCAGCTGCAGCATGCCGGGCGCCAATGCGCTGCTGTCGCTCGGGAGTCCCATCGCTTGACCGCCAGGCCATTGCAGGCGTACCGACGGGCGCGCCGGTAGTGTCACTTGCTGCCCTTGCCTCGTCACCACCCTTCACAACTGGTGCACTCAGGCCTTGGATGAGGCGCCCACGGACGCGGCCGCGCACGCGGCGTACCTCGCAGAGCTGGGCAAGCGGGAGCCAGAGGCAGTCCTGCAGCATGTGGACGGCCACCCTGGAGCGTCCAGCGAGGCGGTGGTGGCGGAATATATCCGGGCACTCGTCAAGTCCGGCAGGTGGGCCGCAGCCCGAGCCAGAGCCATCGGGTGTCCTGCTTGGGTGTCCACAGGCTGAAGCGGGAGTTGCCTACGGGGACAGGAAGCTTTGTGCTGGCGCTTTGCCTCGTTTGGCAGTCACCCTGTGGCGCCAGGTGAGGCAGAGTGCATGCATGCATGTCAGATGGGTCAAATTGCAGAACCTTGGCTCGGAAGTGATGAGCCTTTCGACCAGGCAGCGGGATGGCGTCTGTGACACCTCCTGCAGTCTTCTTCATGTCACTCTGCCGTTCTCGCAGGATCGACGAGTACACAGCGAATGCTGCGGCGGCGGAGGCGGGACCCAGCGGCGACGCGCTGTCACACCTCCTCAGCGATCTGCAGCGCCAGGTGAGCCGCGACTGCTCCCATGGCGCGTGCATGCCCAAAAAAACACTCCTCGATTGACGCAGGTGTGGATATATGACACTACAGAGCTCGCGCCTATACAGAGCGGGTGTGTCGCAGCCATGCCTTCGACGCCGCGCCGTGTCTGCGTGCATGCATTAGGGCAGCGCCCGGCCTGCGACAGCAATCAGCTTGCTGCGACTTGCACATGCTCCATGCTCCTGACGCCGACGAACTGAATGTGGGGCTGCGACAGGCGTCCGGCAGCAAGGCCTCGACGGCAGGCGCCGGCGGCAGCCAGACGCGCCCGCTGCACGTCATCCTGCAGGTGCTGTGGCACTGCCCGCCTCCGCGCCTTTTGGTTCCCCTCGCCCATTGCGCCTGCAATCTAGGCCAATGTGTCAGAAGTAAACAGCCCATGCGGCCAGAACCTCTGCTGTAGCTGCAATTTCAGGGTGTTCTTCAAGTGCACGCAGCAGTGTCTGTGATGTGCACTGCGCCAGCTCGGCAATCCAGCTGGTTCCCATTGTATGGCGAGTTGTGTCACATCTGCGCCACAGCAAGCCACCTTGCAATGCCCATCTTGCTGCCCAAACTCACCCCTTGTGCTGCCCTCATCGCGGCAGGCGCCCGCCGCACCGCGACAGCCGCTTCTGCTGCGGCTGCTGTCGACCGTGCTGTCCACGGTCATGTGGATGCTGCTGGGCAGCGTGCTGTGGATTGCTGGCGCCGCAGTGGTGCGCCGCTCAGCGATGGGCGGCGCCCAGGGGCAGGCCGGCCTGGCGGGCGTCGCCGCCGGCGGCAGCGCAGCAGGCGGCGCCAGCGCCTTTGCGCCCAAGGAATACAAGAAGGCGAGTCGTTTGTTCTTAGTCTCGAAGACTAGTTTTGCTTGCCCCGATGTACACGATGTGGTTCTGGTCGGGAAGCCGAGGCGTGATGCATAGCAGTGGCTGGGTGAGGGCAGAGTGTGTGGTGCAGAGCGCTGCAGCTGCAGAGGCCTGGACTTGGTACTCCATCACTGCACACGCATCCGCCATCGGCATCGCCTCAAGCTCCCTGGTCCGACTTTACAAGCGCATCACCATCCCTGCTGACATGGGTCTACTGGAACATCTCTCGTTTCCTCGTGCAAACAGGATGAGGTGCCGGAGACGTCGCAGAAAAGCTTTGCGGACGTCAAGGGCTGCCCCGAGGCCAAGGTGCTCGCTGCCCCATCGCGTGGTTGACCTCCTCCAGGCTTGTCACGCAGGCTTGCCATGGTGCCGCGCGACTGCTGTCATGTGATGTCTGTGTCAACAGCCCTGTCCTGGAGCTCACGCTGCTGAGTGTTGCACCCTTCGTGCTGCAGCGCAACCCACGATCGCGGCTTTCCCTGCACAAGCTCGTCAAGATGATCCCGGGCCCCCTCTGATCACTGATATCAGCTTTCTGCTTCCTCAGGCGGAGCTGGAGGAGGTGGTGGAGTTCCTCAAAGCCCCGGACCGCTTCACCGCGCTGGGCGGCAAGCTGCCCAAGGGCGTGCTGCTCACCGGGCCGCCGGGCACCGGCAAGACGCTGCTGGCGCGCGCCGTCGCCGGCGAGGCCGGCGTGCCCTTCTTCTACAGGTGTGCCGTCATTGTGCAACTGCCTTTTCCGGGTGCCCCTGCTTCTACAGGTGCCCGGTCGTGGAACAGCCCTTGCTGAGAGCAGCAGCGGTCGCCAGGAATGGTACACCATGTCTGTGCAGATGCCAACAGATGGATGTGCACAATTCCTGTCATGGCGCCGCTGCGGTGTGCCGTCGCCGGGCAGCGCGGTTGCTGAGCAACTGACTCGTCGATTGGTGCAAGCTGCTGTGCCTGCAGGCCAGCACCGCCATTGCTGTTCAGCAGCAGGAAGGTGCACTGTTGGCCGTTCCCGACGCCACTACCCATGTCGAAGGCAGAAGCCGTTGGCATGTGGAGTGTTGGTGTTGAGTATTGCTACCATGGTGTGCGTCCACCTGTTGAATGGCCTCAAGCGCAGGACGTATACTGCACGCGACTTGCCAGTGAAAGCTGGGGCTGCTCGGACAAAGTGTATCTGTGTGTGCTCAGGCAGCCGGCGCTGGCTGGCATGGCTCATGCTGCGTGGCTCTGTCGGAGTCAGGAAAGCGAGGCTTGAGGCTCATATGCGGCTCTGAGGAAATCTCTCGAGGCTCACACATGGCTCTGAGGAAAGCTCCTACACTGCTCTCAAACCCTAAACCCTAAACATGATGCAGGGCGGGCTCCGAGTTCGAGGAGATGTTTGTGGGCGTCGGCAGCCGGCGCGTGCGCTCGCTGTTTGCCGCGGCGAAGAAGCGGGCGCCCTGCATCGTGTTCATCGACGAGATCGACGCCATCGGCGGCAGCCGTAAGTCCTGGGAGAGCCAGGGGCGCAAGACGCTCAACCAGCTGCTCATCGAGATGGACGGATTCGAGGTGCGAGGAACGGAGTCAAGGAAACCGCAGGATATTGCGCTTTTTTGCTGCGGGAGCGTCTGGAGAGGCAATTGAACGGTCCATGCTGTGGGCCTTTATGTGATGGGCTACGGCAGCGGCCGCCCGGTAGCTGCTGATGCAATGGCCTGAGCAGGCCCGGCCACCCAGGCTGTTCGGAGTGAGCGCTGACTCGATAACATTTGAGTTTGTCACGCTTTCAATGCCCACTCATCCTCACGTGGAAGGGAAGAGCCTGCTCTGATCCCACAGTCCTAAGCTCCCTGCACCGGCCAAGGAGGGCGAGACCGGCATCACGGCCAACTACGCCCCAATGGACCTGCCGCTCGTCAACCTTGAACCCCCGCATCCCTGCACCCAGGTGAACGAGGGCGTCATCGTCATCGCGGCCACCAACATCCCGGAGTCGCTGGACCCGGCACTGACGCGCCCGGGCCGCTTCGACCGCAATGTCGCGGTCCCGCTGCCCGACGTGCGCGGCCGCGCCGAGATCTTGGGCCACTACCTCGGCTCCAAGCCGGTGGCGCCGGACGTGGACGTCATGCGCCTCGCGCGCGCGACGCCGGGTGCGCGGCTGCGACCGTTTGGTTGATGCCGGTGCTTTCGGGGAGGCAGCCGCTGTGAGAAGGCGGCGCCCGACTGATGCTGTGCGTGGATGCCATGCGCACGCCTCGTATGTGCGACGCCGGGTCAGTCTGCATCATTGCCCATGGCTCCATGGGGCCCAGGTTGCAAAGGGCTTTGCTGAAAACGCCCATGCATCAGGTCTGGAAAGACCAGAGGGTTTTGCCTGAAGCCCGTCCCGCCAATTTTTCCAGGCTTCACCGGCGCGCAGCTGGCCAACATGGTGAACGAGGCGGCGCTTGCGGCGGCCAAGGGCCACTCGACCCACATTGATGCGCCCGGCCTGGAGGCTGCACAGGTGCAGAAAGGACGGAACAATAAAGTGAAAGAACAGCCTGCTGCTGACCACCCTGACGGACGCTGAGGCGTCAGCTCATCGGCAGCCCGTCTGCAGCCAAGAGAGTCCCCATCAGGCGATGGGCTGCAGAGCTCGCCGATGATGGCCGTGTGCACATCCTGCTTGCAATCACCATCATCTCTGCCATGCATTGGCCCCCAGAAGCCTGCCGTGGCTTACGGGACTGCTTTGGCTGTGCAAGCCCTCCAGACCCGTGTCATGCTGACAGAGTTCCTGCCTGTGCAAACCCTACAGGACAAGATCATGATGGGGGCGGAGCGGCGGTCCATGGTGCAGACGGCGCAGTGCCGCCGCAACACCGCCTACCACGAGGCGGGGCATGCCCTCGTGGCGCTCAAGACCCAGGGTGCGCATTCACTTCTAACATGCCGCCGACTGCTTCAATGAGCTCTGCTTCCGTGTGAGACATCTGTACGTGTCTGGCTGGCATACCTTGTGGCGCTCACAGTCTAGGGTGCAGAGTCAGAGTCAAGCAACACAGATGACACCTCGGAACTTTCTTTGCAGCAGCAGCCACCTGCATCATCGTTGCAACAACCCCTGGGATGCCTGATACAATACATTTGTGCCCTGGGGCTGAGGCCTTAAATCCCCTTCTCACCCGCCGCTGCAGGCGCACAACCAATCCGCAAGGCGACCATCATGCCGCGCGGCCATGCGCTGGGCATGGTCTCCTACCTCCCGGAAATGGACAAGTACGACATGACCAAGCAGGTGACCTGGCAAGCAGGTCTCGCGATTCGTCACGCTGTGTTGTGTGGCTGCGCAAATCACTGCAGCAGCAAGGAAAGGGCCCTGTCTGCCTGCTGCCTGCTCGAGATGTACCCTCATCGCATGGACAGGCAGTTGCGCTGCGGTGGCCCTCAGGCCCAGGTGCAGGGCTTTCAATCAATTCCACTTGCAATCAACAGCAGGGCTGCATGTGCCCATTGTGCATGGCTGCTGGTGCGGATTCAGGATTTAGCATATGTGCCGGCCTTGTGCTGCTGCTGCCGCCTGATCCACTGTGGATGCCTGCACGGCACCTGCATGTGCCGGGGCCGACTGCTTTGGTGCCTGCCGCAGGAGCTGTTCGCCAACATCGATGTGGCGATGGGCGGGAAGGCCGCGGAGGAGCTCATCTTCGGTGCCGATAAGGTCTACCTCTGTTGCGCATGATCCTGCATTCGAGCGCAACTTGCATCGCAGCCCTCAACAAAGGCCACTGGGCTCCCTGATATAGAAATCGGGAAAGAGCACCTCTGAATCGAGGCCTGAAACAATTAAAGCTTTGTACGAAGTGAGCTCCAGCACTGTGACGAAGCATGCATGAGCCGTCTGGCCCAAAGTGTCTTGGACGACACCGCTGCCGCCCATCCACTCCGCTGCAGCGACATCTCGCCTCCAGCTCTCAGTCCCTCACCAGATGGGGCTCTGGGACTGGTGGCCATGTTCTTGAAACAGACGACTGGTACTAAAGTCGGCACACACTATCACCATTGACGAAATGGGGCGCCTTTTCTCGCCCAAAAGGCTCTGCCTGAACTCCAAAGTCGACCCGTGTGCCTCACATGCTTTTGTTTCCCCCTGCCGCAGGTGACGACGGGCGTGACGAGCGACCTTCGGCAGGCGACGCGGTATGCCCGCCACATGGTCGCCGAGTGCGGCATGTCCGATGCCCTGGTGTGCCACCTTTTTTTGCGCCCCTCCCCTTGCCTCGCTCCTTGCTGGTGCTCCTTGCTGGTGCCACTCTCCTTGAAATCAGGTATGATGTCTGGCGAAGCACCGAGCAGCCTGTGCGGCACCTCGGCAGCCGGCACCCTCGTCTCGAGTGCACCAGGCTGCCCCCGCCAGCTCTGGGGGCCGCCCGGCGCCACACCAGTGGGCTGTGCAAGCTCGTGGCTGTGAGGCAATTTCGCAGCCGGCGCACGAGCGTCAAAGACCCGGGGATGACATGGCCACGCTCCTCAGGGCGAGGGTCGCTAGCCGCCTTATGCCTTTGCCGACTTCAACTTGCGACCTGCAAAATATATTCTCAAAATATAGATCTTGTGGTCCTGTCACACAGGGCCCCATCTACGCCGAGTCGGGCGGCTCGCACGACGACCGCCGCATGTCGCCCGACACCGAGCGCAAGATCGACGCCGAGGTGTTGCGCATCGTGAAGGAGGCCTACCAGCGCGCCGCAGACTGCCTGGTGAGAGCAAACTCAGCAACCAGCCTGGGCAACCACACTCAGCGTGTGCAAGGTGCATGGACATGCGGTGGGGGCCGTTGGCAGGGACGCCTGTCGGCACGCCCCCAACTGCTTGGCGTGCAGTCAGGAACACAACTTGCAGCGGAAGCTCACGGCCGCGAAAGCAGAAATTGCTGTCACACGAGAGGTCCCTGTGCGTTGTGTGGGCCTGCTGGCGTGGCATTTGCAGTACCCCAGCCCATTTGCCTGCGGCTGGCCATGCCGCTTTTGTGAGTCCATCCTCACCCTGAAGGGCCACTGTCGGAACGAAACTTTCGGTTTCGGAACCGCAGAAGTGCAATGAAGAGGAGCTGCACAAGCTGGCGGGCGCGCTGCTGGACTACGAGACGCTGACCTTTGCAGAGATCCGCCAGGTGCTTCCTCCTGCCTCCGTTTCTCCCCGCCTTCGTTGTCCCCCCTCCTCCCCGACGTGTTCAGACCCCAACTGCTGTGACGTGCTTCCTGCAAGCAGCCGGTTTTGGCATTGAAGGGCTGCAGGTATGTAGCTGACAACAGCACCCATGCCGCCGCTGTACTTTGCCGGCAAGGGATGACCTGATGCGATGAGAGGAAGCTCCATGGACCCGACGGACGATCGCTCGATCTCCCTTCCGACTGACGCTGAGCACTGTGCAGGTGCTGGATGGCACCTTCGGCAGGCCGCTGCCTACTGCCGCGGCCATCGTCGCTGCTGGTGGCGACCTAGATGCGGTGCAGCTTCCAGCCGCCGCCATTACACCGCCGGCAGAGGTGCCCGCCGCCGAGAGCGCTTGAGCCTGGAGCAGTTGCGTGGTGCGATTCGCCGGCCGCGGCTGCCGCGCCGCTGGCGGAGGTCCCCACCTCTGGAAGCGCGCGAGAGGGGCGGCACTATGCTACAGGGTGGCACAGTGACGCCCTGTAGCTGCCTGCCGCCGCTATCGCACAGCAGGCAGGGTTGCCCCACCTCGGCCGATGCGCTTGAGCGCGCGGGTGTCGTTCTGCAGCTGCTGGCCGCGCCCTGCCAGTGCTTGGGGGTGCCCGCCGCCAAGAACGCCTCCAGGGCAGGTCCGGCTCGACAGGACATCGGGGACAAAGGCCTTCCCACCGACGGCTGCGAGTCCACGCAGGAGCCCGTAGCAGCAGCGGCGGTGGCACTGGAGCAGCAGCAACGGTGGCACTGGAGCAGATGCTGCAGTCCAAATCAAATCGTCACCAGCAAGACCGCCATGCTTTGATGGTGGCTGCCACACAGGGCGCCAGGGACGTGCGCTGCAACTGGAAGAGTATTGATCGACAACAACCTGGTTCGTGCTAAAAATTCATGCCTGATGCGGTATGGGTGTATTTTTGTAGGCATTTCATGTCAATACGTGCCGCTCGTCTGCCGTGTGTCTGGACATTGAACGGCATGACCTGTGTGTGCTGTCTTCGTGCATCTTGCTCTGCCCCTGAGGATGGACATGCAGCGAAGAAGAAATTGTCTCACCGCACTGCACTCTACCCAGCGAGTCGTGCAGGCGCATTGTCGACCCCAGTTGCATCGATGGCTCCTCCTACTACTTACCATTGCTGGTCATGGCTGACACTCATGTTGGTGGAATGCTGCTGGAGTCTCACTATCTTCTAAGAAGGCGTGCTTGGTGATGGCTGTCAAGGTTTGTGGACACCAATGCGGTCTGGATCGGATATGCTACAATGACTGCCTACCTTAGATAAGCGCTGGCTTGGGGGTCATGCGGAGTATCATGTCTTCCGCCAGGACGTCAGTCATATTGACCAGAACGCAGTGTTTAAGGAAGACACAGCGCCCGGGCACGCACTTGGCGCGTGACCTCGTGCAGCGCGTAGCCATCAATCTGCCGAGCCCTGCCGCGCCGCCAGACCCAGAAACTCTGCCAATGGCGTGCCGGCGTCTTTCCGACGAAAGGTGCGGTTGAAGGCCAGAGTCTCCGCCTCCGGCCACTTGCTGACGGCATAGACATCCCGCCGCTGCGGCGGGGCTTGACCGGCGGCCCCAAACTGCAGCTGCCATGATGGGGCCGGCTTGCGAATGCGGCATGAGCTGAGTTCACAGGACAGTCTTGACGAATCACGGTGTTGCCGGCGACAGACCATCTCGCCATCGTCTGATGAATTTTTGCTCACATCAGCGGGGCGGGGGACACAACACAAGGGCTTACCCGTCGGCATCCATGCTGGCTTCTACAGCACGGCCCCCACTTTCATGACCCGTCTGTGCTTTGTGAGCGAGCGGACGCATAATTGTAGTTTCTGTCGCCATGCCAGCATCTCGTGCGGCTGCCAGCTCTGGCTTGAGACTGCTGCCGCCATTATGATCGCCGCCTGACACGGCGGTGCCGCCGCCGCCGCCGCTGACCGATCCCCACCACGGATGCAACGTGGAAGGCTTCTGCTGTCGTGCCCGGAGCACCTGGGCCTTGCTGCTGGTATTTGGCTGGATGTCGACATCCATACTGTGCAGCGAATGCAGCGTCGCCAACAGCGCGGCAAGTGCGCCCGCTTGTGGCTGTGCCGGCACTCCCTCCACCTAAATATTCGACAATTCAACAACAGAGCCGCTACACGGTGGTAGCACTGCGCACCAATTGCATTCCCACTGTGCTGCTGCAGCCTACCTTGGCAAATGCGAACTCGTCCTCGTGCTGGAGCTTTTTGCTTGAGGGATTGGGTGGGAGTTTCAGGCGCTTCTGCACAGGCTTGAGCGTCCAATCCTCCGCTGGCAAAGCCATTATGCTGGCATCAACTGCGGCCTACAGCTGTGTGCACTACCCTGCCATGGTTTCGTGACAGTGCTAATGAGTGCTGCATGCTCATATCATATGATCTGAAGCAGTCCCAGATATGATGTGATAACAGTCAGCACATTCGCATCCGACTCATCGGTCGGTGCCAAGCACTTCGACACCTCGGCATCTCCCGTGACTGTTCCGGATCGCGGGAAGAAAGCGGCTGAGGGTGAGCGACTGGAGAAAATTTCAAAAGGATGGCCCTGAACCTCACGATACATGGCGCACAGGCGCTGGGTCAGCCATCAGAGCGCGCGGGCATTCCAAGATTTGCAGGGGGACGATCGTATGAACGGCACGCTGCCCCGTTGTAGGACTCCAGATCGATCGTGCCAGACTTGCTTTTGCATTGCTGCTCGCGTCACACCGAAGTCTGAGTGTAGGATTGCGGTTGAGTACGCCGGTGCCGCACCGTCAGCGCATGTCGTGCTCCAAATCCTGTGGAGCATGATCTGACACTCCTTCCGGGAGTACAGGGGAGGAGGATCAGCTCGCACACGAAAGACACAACCGCAGTATCGGATCGCCCGAAATTGCTCGGAGCTACGTCGTTGGAGACCACCGTCGGGATGCCAGATCTCAAGCCGGCGGCACGGGAGGGAGCGGCCGTCATTGTGCATTATGGTGCCCAGCCCATGGTCAGCCTCTGCTCTCGCCCACTTGGCGACTCTATCAGCTCCCCTGAACTGGCCTATGATCCCCACTGGCCTCCCAGCCACCCAGCCTGCGCCCGCGCATCTGACTCGCATGCGGCGGGTTCACAGGATGCCCAGCAGTTGCCTCTGCCTTTGCATGCAGCGTCAGTCTGCATCTACGCTGCAACTGCCAACCCGGTGCCTTCGCAGGACTGCGTCCTGCATCCCAGCGAGCCGCTCGTGGCGGCGGCGCTCATCTCCGGGCACCTAGAGACTCACCGCTACGATGCCGCCGCCAGCACGGCGGTTGCAGCACTGAGCATCAAGGAGAGTTGTCGCACCAGATCTTTTATAGTCCGTCTCCTGGCACCTGGCAGCGCAGCGTCATACCACCGCCACGTTCAGAGTTGGCCAGCAGGGCAGCACAGCGTTTGGCACAGCACCGTCAAAACCCTTCAGATGCTGGAGGTGCTTTGCAGAGTCGCCCCAGTAGCCGAAGCCAGATGAAGCAAATATGCCTTCCCTCTCCATCAGGGAAGCAGGACACATCGTGCGCCGCATCCCGACTACCGAACTGGGCCTCACGCATGCTGCAGGCGCACGCCGAGTCGGCGCGGGCAGTGCGCTTCTCGCCAGACGGCCGCCTGCTGGTGACCGCCTCTGCGGACCAGTCCATTCTGGCAGTGGACGTCGCCACGGGAAAGCCCGCCGCACGGAAGGCTGCCGCGCACCCCACGGGCGTCGACAGGCTCATGTTTGTGTCGGACACCTGCCTTGCGTCAGGTAGGGACCCGCATGGTGCCTTACTTGTTCAACTTGTGCATCTGCAGCGAGACTTCTGTGCCCACACTGGAGTTCTGCAACTTACAGAGCGGCGGATCCGCATGGTCTTTCTATACGACCAAAGCCGCCCTCAACAGCCAGCAGCTGCAGGGCACAGTACAGAGCCCGGCAGCTCCTGCCCGCCTCCCACAACCTCGCGGTCAGGCGCCCACGAGACGTGCACCGCAGCCCCACAAACCGGCTTGCCTGGCTGTCCGCAGGTGACGACGACGGCGGCATCAGGCTCTGGGACACGCGGCAGCGCGACGCCTGCGGCGCCTTTTGCGCGCACACGGACTATGTCTCCGATTTTGCGCTGCACGAGCGGGAACGCACGCTGCTGGCGGCCAGCGGCGATGGCACGCTGTCCGTCAACGACCTGCGCACCTTCAAGGTGGCGCAGCTTTTGGGGGCTTTTTGCAGGGGCGTTGTCTGGAAGGCTGGCAGAACACCTTCCAGGAGGCAACAGAGGGGGCAGGGAGCCAGAAGTGTGGTACTTCACAGCTTGGGAGTCTTCCATCAGGGCTGCGTCATCTGTATCAAGCAGGCGCTGGGGAGGTCGCAGGGTGACGCGCAGGACGAGGAGCATATCGCTGTCACTGCTGCAGCGCCGCTGACTGCCTCCGGCAGGCGCGGGCGCGGCCGGAGGACGATGATGAGGAGGAGTCTACCCTGCTGGCGACAGTGCAAGGTTGTTTATGTTTTTGGCGCGGTTGCTGACCGTGCAGCGACCTCCTCCGGCAGGTGCGGGCACGGTCGGAGGACGATGCCGAGGAGGAGTTGACGTCGCTGGCGGTGCTCAAACGAGGAAAGAAGGTGGTGGCGGGCGCCTCAGACGGCGTGCTCAACATCTTCAGCTGGGGTTACTGGAACGGCTGCAGCGACCGCTACCCAGGTGTGTGGTGCTGTTGCCTGTTCGAAGTCGAAGTCGTTGGCGAGGCATGCTCGGCATCTCCAGCTTAGGCTACTGGAACAGCTGCAGCGTCCGCTGCCCGCGTGCATGTATCGGAAGCCGTTGGGGTCCCTTCCCAAGAATTTGGTTCTGCATCGGGTAGATGGCTGGATGGCCAGATGAGAGCAGCATTTGGCTTCAAACTTTTGAGCGGGTCTGGATCTGCCATCTGCTCGAAGCTCACCAAGGCCAGCCGTTGAGCCTGTCAGCCAGCTTTGCCGACAATGGGCAGCGGCAGCCACAGCATGATAGTCCAAATGGCCCAGGCTCCGCACTCGTCAAGCCGATGCCAATCTTGCAGGGCACCCTGCGCCTGTGGACTGCATGGCAGTGCTCGACGATAGCACTGTCGCCACTGGCGCCGCGGACGGCATCATCCGCCTGATCAGCATTCAGGTGAAGATTGAGCAGGATCGTGGGAGGAGTGGAGACGGACGTAGTCTTGCGATGCTGGCCGCTGCGACCGGCTCGCCCCTCCTGTATCAACCACCAGCTATCCTGTGCATACTGTCGCTTGGAGCCAGCCGTCCCAGTCCAGCCTGCATGTCAGATTGGTTCATTGCTCTGCCTGGTGCGCATGCCAGCACGACGCTGGCCGTGCTGCGCAGTGATGGTATCATGTGCATTGCTTGGCTGTGCTGCTGCAACTCGACGTCGGAAGCTGACTCGACCGGGTGCATGACACGCAGCCGCACAGGATGCTGGGGGTGCTGGGCAGTCACGGCGGTCCTGCCAGCGGTGGCGGCGGCAGCGTGGCAGCATCAGACTCGGAGGGCGACCCAGTGCAGGCTCTGGCATTCTGCTCCACGCGGCAGCTGCTGGCGTCTGCCGGCCTCGACGACACGGTGAGTTGCTTCTAGGCTCCAGAGAAACAAACTGAAAGCATGAGGAAGATAAGTGGACGATCTTGCAGCAGCAATGCACAGCATATGAGCTGGGGAGGCATGCTCGACAAAGTCCAGGTTCAAGCCCGTGAGCTTCCTGCTGTCATTTTGCCTGTAGGTGCGGCTCTGGGACTTGACAGCAGCCAGCAGCGAGGAAGAAGCAGACGCAGTGGCAGATGGCGTAGGCACAGACGCAGACGAGCAACAGGTAAGACGCCTTTTCTGAAGCCGTTCATCTTGGATGTGGCGCCACGATTGACAGCTGACAACAGCTGCAGCTAGGTGTTCAACTCTCTTGTCGATCCTAGGGCTGCCGCCTGATGCTGTCTCATAGACTCACTTGCATGCGCTGGCTCTGCTTGCAGGAGGATGAAGGGGCTCAGTCGGCAACAGTGAACGGCGCCGCGCTAGCCGCAGCGGCGCAGCAGACGGCACCGTCAGACGACAACTCGGACAGTGCCGACGAGCCGAAGCAACAGCGGAAGCGCAAGGGGAAAAGGGGCTTCCACAAAATTGGCAAGCGCGGCGGAACGGCCAACCCGGCATTCTTCGAAGACCTTTGACCCTCTGAGATCAGTCGTCGTTGCGCGACCGCGTGGTCTGTGCGCAAAATATCGAAAGACGTTAGATTGCTTACGGGCATTCTGTACGAGTGCAGGGAGATGCCTCGACCCACAAGTCTGCCCTTAATTCACACGTGAGTACCAATCAGGGCGTCTGCTGGGAAGTGTGCCTTGACCAAGGCCGTTACGCCGCCCACCGTTCACGAAGTCTCCAGTTTGACCAGGCTTTTCAGAAATTTTGAGAAGTGCCATCAAGGCAACAAAAAACCTAATCAAGGATGATTCGCAGCGGGCGCTGCGTGGGATGTTCCGCAACTCGAAAGGTGACTGCTTTGCAGCCCTTGGACCTGAGAACACCCTGTGCGATGAACACCAGTTTAACAAAGTTGCATCACACATTGTTGAGCACCAGCCTGCACCACATCTGATGATTGCGTCCATTGTGCTTTTTGCAGTCCAGCTTCGATCTGGATGCATCAGCGCGTCGGTGCGCTTGTCAGGGCGCCCGACTTCCAGCTGCTGCTGAATGTGGTGGAACGCGCCACGGCGCCGTCTGCAGCGTGGCCGGTGCTCATGGAGCGGGCCATTACGCTCATCTCCACAGCGTTCACCGCAACCTAGACTGCCACAGTCACTGCACTGCCTGATGCCAAGCGATGAATTCAGCACCCTGAGAAGTATTGGCGGCTCCGCGCCCGCGGGGGCACCTCCAACAGCGCCGTCATGTTCGCGTCTGCCTCCTCTGCGGTCACCGCCGGCCGCGCATCTGGCTGCGGCGATGGCGGCGCCGCCTGGCCCAGCAGCGCAGCATCGACCTGCAGCAAACCACTGGGCGGCTGTGCTGGTGTGCAGCACAGTGGACATTTGGGACACCTTGACTGCCAGGGTGTCCTGCACCTTTGAAGAGCGGCAGCAAGCGCTTGTGCAACCCGACATCCAGGGGCAGCGCCTGCAGGGCAAACCTCCTGCAAATGCCGTAAAGGCTGACCAGGCGCATCCACTCATCAAGCAGCCGAGAAGCTGGCGGGCAGGCAGTCAACGTCGCTGCGGCCGGCGCTGCACCGCCGCAATGCCGTTTCCACCCTCGCATCTGTGTGCCGGACTGCCGTGGCCGCCAACACGACCCGCCTGCTGCAGCAGCGCCTTGCCGCGCGCCTTGCCAAGCACCTTGCAGAGGCGCTCCGCCTGGCGTGCCCAGGAGCACTCGCCGCTGGGGCGCAGCGCGGCCAGCGCGGCGCCGCTGCCCGCTGCCGCAGCCGCCAGCAGCCACAGTGCGTCCTGCAGCAGCTCAGCCGCCAGCGGACAGGGGTCGCAAGCGAGGGGTTTTGCAGGTCTTCGTTGACGTGCCGGGCTCCGGACGGCAGGTCTCACTGAATGCGCCGTGGGGGCCCTGCGGCTGCCCTGACGCTTCAGCTGTACAGGATCTTATGCTGCTCAGTGTGCGCACAGGAGGCCCTCCCGGCCACTTCTACGGACTCCCATGCCAGCACCGCAGCGCCAGGGCCGCCTAGCAGCGGCGATGCCCACTAGCGCCAGTGCTCTGGATGGGGCTGCCGGCTCGGTGGCGGTGCCAAATGGTTCCACGGTCGGTGCCTATGCTGGGACGCACTCTTTTTTCTTCCAGGTCAGCAAGTCCGCACTTGGAGGCCTGACGCCAGTTTTCGGTCTACCAGCCAGGCCAGCGCGCGGCTGAGCAGCGAGACGCAGCAAGCGGTGCGCACCGCCGCAGCCGCCGCAGGTGCGGGCGGCGCCGCTGCTGCCGCTGCCGTGCCCTGCTGGCCCGACGCCGCCAGCACCGCCAGGCCCTTCAGCACGCTGCATGCCGTGCTCAGAGCGCGCACTGCGGAGTCGACGGCATGCTGGTCCGCTGGCGCGCTGGCCACCGCCGACGCCAGGGCGTGGTCTAGCATGGCGACCGCCGCCTGTGCAGGGAAGGGTTTAAGGTCTCAGGGTTTCAGGCGACTTTGGGTGCCAGATCAATCCGCGTTTGAAAACGGAAGCCAGCTGGCCGGCTTGGCGGGGTGGCAGCGGCGGGGCGGCAAGAAGGCAGAGCGCAGGGCTTGCCGAAGAGAAAGGAAGATGGTAGGTCAATGGTGCCAGAGTCTTTCCCTTTCCTTCAAGTTCAGGTGCCTGGTAGTAGCCCGTCATCAGCAGCAGCATCTTGGGTGCGCCCAGGAGCACTGCCCGCGGTATGCGCCCGGGGGGAGCAGTTGCTGACTGGTGTGCCATGGTGATGTGCAGGCAGCTGCTACCGAATTTCAGGCGCTGGGCATGTCCTGCATGAATGCACGACTGCTCGGCACTGGCGCCTCTGGCACTGGCGCCTCACCTGTCAATGACCGCCAGCGTCCTGGCCCACAGCACGAGCACGCCCGAGTCGACGCCTGCCTCGGCAGCGCCCTGGCACAGCGGCTCGAGCCGCAGCAGCAGCGCGGCCGCCGCCGCTGCCGCGTCATGCCTGCGCCATCACGGTGCAGCACAGCAGCCACCGTTGCCGAGCTGGCGGCGCAGTCCAGTAGATCGCCCGTCAGCAGCACCAGTTCAATGGCGGAGTCTGGCGTGCCGTCAAGGTCCATTGCCGCATGGCACACCGTCAGGCTGTGCCTGAGCCCAAAGACGAGGTTCTCCTGGCTCATCGTGATGTGGGGTGTGCCGCTGCCGCGGGCGCCGGCGGCGGCTTCCTCGCCGCCGGGTTTGCTGGGGCTGTTGCCGCCGCCGCCGCCGCTGCCGCCGTCCCGCTTGCTGCCGCCGGCGGCTGCCGGAGCATCCGTGCGGTCTGGCTGGCTAGCGGGGCGCTCAGTGGGTGGGCGCACCACCCTCTCGGCCAGCTGCCGGGCGATTGTGGCGGCGCAGGGCAGCACAAGAGCAGCATCCGCTTCTGCGGCGTGGTCGCAGGCGGGACCCAGCACCAAAGCAGCCGCCACCAGGCGTGCGCCGCCGTCCTCGGCCTTTTTGGCGGTGAGCGCTGCCCACTGCACCGTACAAATGACTGCCGGCGCCAGCGCACCCACCACAGCCGCCCGTTTGCTTTGCGACTGGTCCAGCACCAGCCCGGCCATGGCGCTGGCTGCCACCAGGGGCACGGCCTGCGGCCGCACGGCGTCCATCCGCGCCACCAGGCCCTGCTGTCGCAGTGCGACGCCGATGCGGGGCGCCAGCAGCAGCCGCGCCTCCCGATCGCCGCACGGCTGCAGGCAGGCGGCCAGGGCGCTGAAGGCTGCGAATTTCACACGGAGGCTGAGGCTGTCGTCGCCGAGCAGTGCGCCAAACAGCAGCAGGTGTTCGGCTTTGGCGCCGCAGTGGACGCTCTGTGTGACAGGCTCTGTGCGTGCCTGTCAGGGCCGCACACGCGGCGGGTCAGGAGTGGCTGAGGGCGCATGGCGTGCAGCGTGCTGTATTGGCATACCCGGCATCTGCTGTGGTGTGCAGGGCTGACCATCGCAGCTGATTCTGCGCAGGCCTCGGCTTCTCAGGCAGCCTCCTGGACTGTTGGACTGCAGTACCCTGCATCTGCCCATAGCAGTGAGCAGGGCGCACATTTGCGAAGGTGGCTATACTGTGTCCGAACTGTCGCACAGTTGCATGGTGTGGCAGGAGTGGCTCACCTCTGACATATCGCTATGCCTCGCTCTCTGAGGTGACGCCAGGCGGCCGGCCCTGGGTGCAGTCCCGCGTCCACTGCGCTGAACACCGCCTGGAGCTCGCCTCCTTTGATGAGGTGTTGGCCATGCTGTCTGATCCACCTGTCTTCGGGACTGGGACCAGCGAAGAATATTCACTCGGGTCGACAACTATTTCAGAGCTGGCGTTACGGACACCGGATCCGCACGCGCACCACCGCTTCGACAGCGTCGTCGGCATCTTACCTTTCAGAAAACGTCCAATGCATCGCCTGCAACAGTCGTGCCGCCATGTTGCAAGCCTCAGGCTGGAGTCGCTCACATCCGCCGGCTAGATTTTGTCGTGCAGAAGGGACGCGACGTGCAGCACTCGGACTGATTCGTAGATGAGGGGGTTCAAAACACCTCGGCAAAGCAGAAACCGTTGAACGGCGCACTGCAACTCTGCAAGTACATCTGATCACCTGCGAGGCATTACCGAGGGCACATCATGCAACACTTGCTGGTGTGAAGTTGATTTGTCTGTCGGGAAATCCTTTGGCGGGAGCGCTTCCTATAGCTGCTGACGTGTCGTATTGTGTTGTCCCCGATATATTTGCAAGCGGATTCTGCGCCGTCTGCAGATCTCGATAGAGTTCCTAGACGCTGACGCCTTGCTGTGATCGCCCTTGCTGATGAATAGCTTCGCCTCAGTCTATTGCCACATCGATCAAAAGTCGCGCATAGATACGAACCGTCGCCGAAAACGATCGCAGCCAGAGAGCTGCGCTGCTGTATAGGTGGCTTGATTCTCATTTGCTTTCACCTCAAAGCTCCACCAGCACTGAACCCGATGGCTCCCGAGCAGGGCAAGCGCGCGCCGCTCAGGTATGGTCTGCGCTGGTGCACGCCGCGCCTGCTGCTGCACGCGTGCCCCTCCGTGCTGCAAAATCTTTCATACCAGCTGCGTCTCTGAAGCCCCAATCTGCAGGTTTCCGGATGCGCAGCCTTACCTCTGCGCTGCAGGCCGCCGCGGCAGGCGATGGTGGATGCCGCCGAAAAGGCGATCTCCGACAAAGCTGCCATGCTTGGGTCGGAGAAAGCCCGGCCGCTGGTGGCGGTCCTCTTCAGCCGGACGATCCGGAAGGCACCGGAGGTCGCCTGGCAGTTCTTCATCGGCCAAATATGCGCCGAGTTCTTTGGGTGCGCGGTCTGCTTTTGGGCCATATCCAAATCCTTCTGCGAATTTGCGCCTGTCACTGGTCGGATGCTGCGCTGACAAGGCTGGATCGAGCTGAGCTGTCCACTGCAGCAGCGCCATGCGTTTCGTCCTGAAGAGTGCACCATGCATGTTGTGCATGAGGTTGCCCACTGCTCAAGCCGGCAGTGCAGTGCAGCGGCTCAACCTGCACCTTCCCGCAGCTGCGCTGATCTCGGGCCGGAAAGGCTTACATCGATGTGCACATGGTAAGCACCGCACATCATCAAAAGTGCCAAAATGGCAGGGAGGAGGGTGCGGACAACGAGTCCGAGGCGCTGGTGCCCCTCATGGCGCTGCTGGGCGGCGGCTGGGAGCTGCGGGTGTCTGCCCTGGCCCTGGCGGCGGCCAGCGGGCTGCTTTGCCTGCAGGACGAGCGCTCAGCAAAACTGCAAACGGTGATCGGGAGGGCTCAGGAGGCTGCGGCGGGGGGCACCCTCAGGGCACATGACGAGGCGGAGGCGTTCCAGGCGACCCTCGTTAAGAGGCAAGATCAGCGCGGTGCCTTTGCACTGGCGGCGGCGCCGCAGCTGCTGGCGGCGCTGCACCGTCCAGGGCTGGTCGAGGTGAGACAGGATGGTGGGTACTCCTGATGAGGGGCAGTTGGCGGGTGCACCAGACGGCCACTGCTGGACTGCGGGAGACCTCAGATGGTACACCGCTGCCGTTTCAATGAAACATGGCCTGCAGGGTCCTCGAGCGCTTCAGCTTCTGTGCACCGGTGTTGCGGTGCAGCCACTCGCAGAGCGGTCTCACGGTGCAAATGCACCTTCGTGGTGACGGCTCGTTTGGCATCGTCCACATACAATTTGTGCACAAATTATGACACTCAAAGTGGACTCCATACGCTTTGATGCAGGCGACGCTGGCTCTGAAGCCGGATGCGGCCGCATGCATTGGCAATGCATTGCTTTGCGCATGGGACACTCAGGTCGAGCTCGAGGCCAAGCACGCTGCCGCCACAGCAGAGGCCCTGGCCAGTGCGCGGGCTCTGGCAGCCGCCGGCCGCAAGCGAGCGGCCCTAACGGCCGGCAAGCTGTCAGGGGATGCGCCACCGCCGCTGCCGCCGCCGCCGCCGCCGCTGCCCTCCCCTAAGAGCAGTGTGGCGGCCGTCATTGTGCTGGCAGCACGCCTTGGCGTGATGTCCGCAGCATCCCAGGTGCAGTGCGTGCGGGGCAGTGCCGCTGCCCCCCCCTGGCGCAGCTCAGGCGTCAATAGCTTCATGCGGTTGTGCAGAGGGCGACAATTGGTGGCAGGCCGCAGCTGGGTGTTCTCTTGCTGGAAGTGCTGAGGTCGATGGAGCGGGACGACATTGAGTGGGGTGGGGACATGTATGTTGAGGGGTTAGCCTCCGGAACCATGGACGGTCCGAGCAGCGACAGTCCTGATGTGGGACTGCGCAGGGGAGGCCGCAGAGCCGGGGAGTGTCACAGCAAGGGTCTAACTCGGTTGCCTGACCAGCTCAAGGGCAGTCTGCCCTGCTGCCTCAACAGCTTGCGCCTCCGCCTCGTTGCAGGAGCCCGACACACCAGAGCGCATGGAAGCTGTGCTGACTGCCGCCGACCTGCTAAGCTACATGAGCAACCACTACGCTCTGCTACAGGCGCTCGTGCATG
Source organism: Deuterostichococcus epilithicus (assembly GCA_033439295.1). NCBI lineage: Eukaryota > Viridiplantae > Chlorophyta > Trebouxiophyceae > Prasiolales > Stichococcaceae > Deuterostichococcus > Deuterostichococcus epilithicus. The sequence goes on from JAVTLE010000010.1 coordinate 406,013, forward strand.
ACCAGGCAAGTCTGCATGGAGTCGGCTGCACTCCGCACGACTCGAATGAATGACCTGAAGAACGGGTGACCTGAAAGAATCGGGTTGATGTTGACGCCCCAGCCGGCAGCAGCTTGCCAGGGGGTCGCTAGGTGCCGCGGCCTGGGCTGCCAGTGCCCGAGGGGCTGCTGAGTTGTCGTTGGCAGTCAACAGCTGCGGCAGTAAGCCTGAGGTCCAGGGTGTGTCTGCGCCAGCAGCGACCCGTTGCCACTCGCTGACCTCGAGCAGGCGTTCCTGGATGCCCTCGTGCGGCTGGCGGCCCTGCTGCAGCAGCTGCTGCGCCGCGAGAAAGAGTGCTGCGCGGCGGCCGCGGATTGCGCTGCGCCGGCCGCCAGCAATGAGACAGCCGACGCCGAGGCGCAAGCTGCTGAGGACCTTTACTGGCAGCAGCTGGAGCTGCAGGCCCGGGCCCTGTACCAGTGCATGCACACTGCTACCGTCCTGGGGTCCATGACATCACCGCAGCTGCCCACAGAGGCGCCCGCCGCCGCCGCCGCCGCCGCCGCCGCCGCCGCCGCCGCGCCGCCGCCGCCGCCGTCGGGCTGCCGGCGGCGGCTGCGGAGGCACTGCTGGGCGCAGTCAGCTTACTGGCGGAATGGGGACTTCTAGCTATGCACCGATACGTGTACTCGCTGAGTAGCGCCAACGTTGTCAGCGTGCTGGCAAAGGCCGCTCCCCGCTGCGCGGCAGAGTCCTTTGCGTATGGGCTCGCAGCCCTGGCGGAACCCTGCATTGCCGAAGCAGACGCCCTGCTGGCGCAAACCTCTGCCGGTGGCGGTGGCTGCAGCGACGGCTGCAGCGGCACTGGCGGCGGCAGGGGCGGTGGCAACGTAAGCGACAACGGCGGCGATGACGCTGCTGCCCGCAGTGGGCAGTCGGGTGCCCAGTCAGATGCCGCGCCGAATGCCTGCCCCAGCACGGCATCCTGCCAAGCCGAAGGCCCGCCCAGCAGTGCAGCGGTACTCGGCATGCCAGGATCTGCAGGCGGCGCAGCCGACGCCTGCGTGCTTGCCGACCCCGCCGCCGCCGCCATCCCGACGCGCGGCCTGCAGCAGGACGGCGCGCAGACGGGCTGCAATTGCGAGTCATGTCAGGCCAGGGTGCTGTCCCAGGCGGCGAGCCGGCTGGCCGCCTGCACGACCGGTGTCTGCAATGCGAACGTGCGGCCGGCGGCCGCCGGCTGCGGCGGCTCACTGAACCGGCTGATACGGGCGCCGGCAGCAGTGCTGCGAGCGGTGCTGTCGTGGCGGCGGCGGACGGCCGCTGCAGTGCTGTCGCTGCCGGCACCCGTGCTGCTGTGGTCCCAATCTCCGGCGGTGGTCAGCGAGGCGGAAGAGACTGTGGGGAACCAGCTGGGCTGGACGGCGCACGAGGCGGCAATGCTAATGGCGACCACCGCCCTGCAGCTCTTCAATGCGGGCAGTGCGCGCCGCCTCGGCGCAGGTGGGTCGCCACCCCTGCCGGCTGGCTGGGGCTAGAACGCTCATGGACCTCGTGTGCGATCTTGACTGTCTTGCAAGCCGCCATGGTGCCGCGACAGCGATGATTCAGGGCTGGGGCCGCAGGCCGCAGCCCATCACTTGCTACACTGCTCGGCTCGCATACCCGCCAGAAGCCTGGCATGTGCGCTTCTCAAAGTCGATTTGAGGAGTGCAGAGCCAGCATACTCTTCTGCTCCCTATCCGCACCCAAATCCACGTTCACGTTGGCTTTAAATTTTAAATTCACTTTCATATCTCATGTACATGCACATCACCTTCACATTCTGGTTCTGCGCAGACCCCGCGGAGTGGCTTGCGGCAGAAGGCATCCTGGACGTGTTGTGCGACTATCTACAGGATCCGCTGCGAATCAATGCTGCCGGCGAGTTCCTGCCGTGCACCTTCACCGCCGCCCACACGCTGCTGGCCGTCTGCGGCTGGTTGGAGGCGTGGCCGGCGGCGACGCCAGCGGCGGACACGGAGCTGGCTTCTGGGGCGGGCGTCAGCAGCAGCACAGGCGGGAGCGGGGCCTGCGGCGCTGTGGGCGGCAGCGGCGCTGCGGACGGCAGCGGCCTGACCGGCAGAACGGCTACCAGAAGCAGCAGCAGCGGCAGTGGCAGCAGCAGCAGCAGCAGTGCTGGCAACACCGACAGCGGCGGGGACGTCGGCGCCCAATTGCAGCCCTCGGACGCCCTGTCGGCCGCCGCCGCGCGCGGTGCCGTTATGGTGCTCGCCTTTGCGCAATTGCCCCGCGAGGTTGACGGCAAGCAGCAGCCGGCGGGTGCGGCCACTGTGCGGCTGCTGGCAGCGGCAGGCGAGGCGGTGTGCGAGGCGGTGTCAGCAGGGCTGCCGCAGCGGCGGCGGCACGCGGCGCTGAGGCAGGGCGCCGTGGGGGCGTTGCTCGGGACACTCAAGTTCCTGGCGGCAGCTAGGGCCCCAATTCCTGAGGCCTCTGTCAGGCTAGTGGCAACGATTGGTGCGACGCTGGCGGCACTTGCGGCGGCGGAGCCGGCTGTGGAGGCGGCGCTGGCAGCGGAAGACGGCGACTCGGCGTGGCGGCCGGTGGCGATGATGCTGCAGGGCCGCATAAGCGGCGCCGCGGCGGCGGCTGTCGATGCTGTCAGCAGGGCGGTGGGGGTGAAGATCGCAGCAGAGGGCAGCAAGGCCGCCGCCGCCGATGCGGCCATGGCGGCGCTGCTCGAGGTGAGACCCCACATCACCTGTGTCGCTTTTTGCTTGCTGGTTGCACCAGGCTAGCATGCTTTTGGTGAACCTTTGGCGATCTGCGCTGCCGCTAATGGATGGCTTTGACCCAAACTGCAGCATTGCGAAGGCGCAAATCGCTGCAGGGACTCTGTGGGAATTTTGTGCCATGGGAGATTGAGTCCGGAGCAGCGTGCAGCTCTAGTGCAAGAGTGGTGGCTGCAGGAACTGGGCGAGGAGGCTGTGAAGCCAGCTGCAGGGGGGAGGAGCCTGACAAAACCAGCCCGAAGGAAGGCGGGCAGGCGAGCCGCCGCCGGCAGCTGATGCGGGCGGGGCGCTGTGGTCGTCTTGCCCTGTCGCTTTCTAAGATCTGACGCATGTTGTCTCTACGAACGTTCATTAGCTGTACACTCTCTTTGCCTTGACATGTACGTTCTTACAGCATGTGTTGTATGGTCAGGCATTTTACCCCGACCTGCTGAACCTATACGGGACTTTGCAACTTGCAGATTTGGCACCTCTGTAAATCCTTCGAGTATACAATCATACAGCGAAGTCGAGACTCTTAGCATATAAACACCCGTTCTATCATGATAGCAGTTTTCAGTGCACTAGTCATGAAGTTGGATACGCACCCGCCGTGCCAGGCTGCGGCAACTAGTGACACAATCAGGGAAGCAAGGCTGACATGGTCAGCGAGTGGTGCTGCTGACAAACCACGATCACATACACAAATGAGCTGCACTCAGGTCAGCAGCAAACGAAACTGTCTGCTGAACGAAGTTGAACAGGTCGAAATTCTTGGTGTGGTAATTCTGACCACCCGCCGCAGCCGAGCAGCCTGTGCATCAGCAACTGATGATGGCCAATTTTAGGTGCCCGCGCTGTTGCATGACGAAGACCAGAGCACGGTCGTGCACGATCGAAATGTTTCCCAAGAGCTCACGGTTCAGCAGGTAATCTTTCGCCGAGGAACTGGCGGGCGTCCGGCGGAGCAGCGGCAGCACACGCACGCCAAAAGATGCGAGCTGAGGCTTCCGCCCACTGGTGCAGTCACATCAGCCATACTGAACCAGCCTGTGCGCAGAAGTAAATCTCTCACTCAAGCACATGGCAGCTGCCTGCCTTGAGAATGCTAGTACTCACCGGCATGCTTGCATCGTCACCTCCGCTCCGTCTGTATACTCGTATGCTTACAAACGCTTCATGCTCAACAAGTCTCTACTCGCCACGAGTTGATCGGCGGTCGACTGCATTGCAGCGCTCACCTGCGACCATATGCCTGATACGAAACCCCTGTTGCGGCGTAAGCGCCGTAGGAGTATCCGGCCGTGGTTGGAGGCTGCGGGGGCGGAGGAGGCGGTGGAGGCGGCGGTGGCGGCGGCGTCGGTGGTGCGTTCGGTKKNGGTGGCGGTGGAGGGGGTGGTGGCGGCGGCGGACTGTAGGCCGCGACGCTGGGACTTACGTAGGTGGGTAACACGCCCGGCAGCGTCACTGATGCATAGTAGTACTGGCCTGCGGCAACACAAGTGATCGTAATTGGCGCCAATGCTGGCCATGCCCAGGCAACAACAAGGCTGCTGCAGTGCATGTTGCTACCCTTGCTGGGCGTCAGACAAATGATCGGTCTCCAGTCGCCCTGCCCGCTACTTCATTTCCTGCCACTTCGTCAATTCACCGTTGGCGACAGCACTTGGAAATGATGCCTGGTACTTCGCGACCGTTCCTGCCCAACGATAGATGAGCTGCATGCCTTGCCTGTGGCGGTCGAGACGGCGCAGAGGAGCGCCAGCGCCGCGGCCAGAGAAACCCCAGCTGTCATGATTACCCCCGAGGTTTTAAACGGCGGCTGCCGATGTCGTCGCGCTTGCGTCACGAGCAGCGATCAAACGTTATCGCGATTCTGACGACGCATTGCTGCGGTTGAGGGCCCGACGGCACAGATGTGACAACTCTGACAAGGACCTAGAATATCCCAGGGCGGCAGCCAAGAAACGTTCCCCAAAACCAGCGGCTGAAAAACAAGGTCCTTCCGCCTTGTTCATATGCGCATTCATGAGCCTCCAGCGCGGAAGTCATTTTGCTGCTCCTCCTGGAAGGCAACTATTGTACAGTCTTGTTTCCGACTGACGGTGTCGATCACACTCAAGAGGTCACCGCAATACAGGCCTAGTATCCAAACGTCTCCTCTGGAGTTCAGACACGAATGCTATACGTACGCAATTGTAAGTCACTTTGCGCCGGTTAAAGCAGCGACACACATACAAGCCCCGCTGTGAGGCAGCACCGCAGCCTCCGCTGCTGGAGCCGGCCTTCACTGACGTGCACTTGTCAGCTGCACCACGAATGCACGGTGAAGAATGCGTGCTGTCAAACACGGCGGGCCACCGTCGCTTGCCGTCCAGCCAGGCTGATGCCGAAAGGATATAAGCCATGGCGCGGTGGTGTGGCAATGACCCAATCGCAGATGATCCGGCTGTTGCCATGCTCCCTGCGCGTTAGTCGCCATCTCCATGCTTCGCATGCCGATCGCTGCACGCTTGCTGAGCGTTGTGTGCCAGACGGCGAGCCTGCTGGGACGCCATGTATCTGCGCTGCTTACACATCAATGCGGCGCTTGTGTGACTCTGACAGACCGAAGGCGCAGCGATGCCTTCGCGATTGCGCGCGTCGAAATCTATAAATGTTTGGGAAGGCAGCGCAGGCAACACGGTCGGCCACGCAGCAGCTGCAATATTGAGTTGCAGGCTGCGCACTGCTGGCGGCGCATGACCGGCACGGGTTGATGCATGCCGAGTGGCATGTATGAGGATGATTGAGCTTCTCCGTTGCATGCTTAATTCTTCTGAAGGCTGTTTACGAACTGCAGCGGCATCGTTGCTGTGCAGTGTTCGCGCTGGAGGTCGGGTGATCAACGTGAATCCAATGGTGAACGTGCATCGCATAGGTCTGAAGACCTGCACGCGGCCTATTCTGCCAGACTGTCACAACCAATGTTAGTTGTGAATGCGACTATTGCCTGCATGCGGATGCGTCTTCTGTAGGCATAGTTTGCTGCTTTACTCGCACACGTGCATAGCGTGCACGACACGGCCACTTGCCCAGCAAGCCAGAGCGCTGGTCGCATTTCCAGATAAGGCTTTTGCGTGACGATGCGCCCACCAGGACTGCTCCGACATGCAGACCCAATCACAACATCTCAGCTGGGCTCGCAATGTTGCTTGTCACGCCACGTGCTACGAACAGCCTCGACGTTGTCATTACTGCTGACGAGGTCTCGAGGCTCTCGAGCAAGTCTGTAAGTTTCAAGTCAACACTCGTGCCCCTCCTCGCATGTCGTGAGCATGTCTGCACTCGAATCCTGAAACTTGAAAGTTCCCTGTGCCGCCTTGCTCTCCTCGCCACACTACCGCCTTGTGCATGCAGGATATTGACTGATGGAACTTTGATAGCAGTGCCCCAACTCCTGAGCCACCATGCCGAGGTCCGTCGATCCTTGCCGCACTGCTTGCCGCCGTGCACATGAGCATTAGCCAGCCTGTATGCAGGCTGCGCATCCATCCCGGTCTTGGGGCCGCAGATGAAGCCGTGTCCATCGACCTTCGCGCCTCTTTGCAGGGTTGCGCCGGCCGCGGCTGAGGTCGCGGCCAAGCGGCTCGTCCGGGAGAAGCTGTTGAGGTTCCATGACGTCAATTGTGAATATGCCACAAGCGTGCGGCTAAGGGCACTTCAGCTGTCCCAGGAGTTGCAAAGTGGTTATGGCAGAGAGGCGTACGATGAGTCGACTGTCTTGGAGGTCTGGGACGGGATCTTCACAAAGTGCGCGCTCATCCCGCCTTGCTGCTGCACCTCAGCGCATCCTGTGGAATAGCAGGGCGGCGTGCCGGGCTGCAGGCGGCCCCACTTCTGGCTGCGAAGTGCTTGGCCTTGCATGCGGGAGGCGGGCTACCGCGGCGCCCAAGCCTTCTGTGAACTAGTTCGTGCTATGTTGCCCTGCACACCTGCACACGCTGCTGGGTGCCGGGCATGTTGTGCACGGATCCAGACTGCAGGCAGGGCTCCAACCCYCCSCTCCCCAGCTCGCAGCTGCACTTGAGAGAGGAGGCTGGGATCTGCCAGCTGCATCTGAGGGCAGATTTCCACATGCCAAGCGCTGCCACATGCACCTCTACTCATAACATGGTGAACCTGTTTCTGCAGCGCCGCACTACTGAATGAGGCCGCCGTGCTGAAATGCACATCGGAGGCCATCGCCGCTCTGGTGGCGCTGGCAGACGCCGGACTTGCGGCTCGGCGGCCGCTGCGGGTGCAGGCGGCGCTGCGGCGGTTTGGCGACGAGTCGCAGCTGGCGGAGGCAGTGGCAGCGTTCGTTGTGCTGGCGCGTTATGTCACCGCCAAGGCCTGCCGCAGCGGGCATAAGGTGGGAGGAGATTTGCGGGACTGAGCTGCCTACTGTCGAGCAAGTGACCTCCCGCAGCTCCCTGTCTTGTTGAGTCTAACAATCTCAGGGGAGTGGCGTAATTCTGAAGGAGTATTAAACTTCTCGCCCATGCACGGCAGCGTGTACGGCTCCCAGCATTGGCGGTCATGCCTTGCTGGAGCATCCCCCCACCCCCCTTTCCCCCTAGAAACGGTGGCGCATGCCCCGTTTTGACGCATTCCGGAGTTGCAGCTGCCAGCAGGAGCCCACACAGTACATGCGAACAGCTCTGCTCTGCTGCTGCTGCTGCATCGAACCGTTAGCCATGCCTCGTACTCCGGTCCCAGCCTGCGACATCATCGCCTCGCGCCGCAGGACGAGGTGATGGCGGCGCTGGCGCCGCAGCTGGCGGGGGTGCTCCAGCGTCCCGGCTTCGCCAAGGCGCTGCACGAGCGCGCCCCCGGCTGCGGCGCGGCGATTGCTGAGGCGGCGCTGCGCGGCGTGCCGTGCGATGCTGCCGCCGACCGCCACCGCATCGTGCTGCTGGTGCGGTTTCCTTTCGTTTTGGGACCCTGTCTGCTGGCCTGCTGTGTCGCTGTCTCCTGGCTGGGGGGTTGCCGGGGGTTGAGGCTCCGCTTCAGGGCGTGGTGCCCCGCCGGTGCTGCAGGCTGGGTGTTTCTAGCCAGAGCTTTGGGCGGCCTGGATCTGACTGGTGACAGTCAGGACGGCACGGAGGGTTGGAGCTGCGGACTCGAGTGTCGGAAAGTATGGCGCAGGTCATGGGCCAACCTGTATCGCTACTGAGCAATGCGCCCTCAAACGAATATGAACGCCGGTCCACCCAAAACCAGCCTTGTGCCCCGTCTGCGGGAATTCTAGAACACTCAAACGAGGCGGAGAGCCTGCGCGAAGGTATATATGCCTCGGAGTACGCGCACATAAGACTCATCACTCATCTGCACCGGCATGACTCGCAGGGCCTCGTGCAGCCTGAGCTGCAGCGCCTGTTGCCCCTGCTGCTGGCACCGCTGGAATATCTGTCAGACAGCAGTCGGCACGGCGGCCGCTGGGCCGGCGGCTCGGGTGACGGCGGCTCGAGCGAAGCGTCAGCTGTCGTCGCGGAATTGCCGCCGCAGCAGTGCAGCCCGGCGCAGGCGTCAGACGGCACCGGCACTGTGGTCACGGCATACGACTCGGAGGCGGAGACTCGCAGCTCTGTGGCGGCCTCGGCGGCGGCGTCTGAGCCGCCGCCTGCGGCCGCCGGGGGCGCTGCGGCATATCAGCCGCTGCCCGACGGCAGCGACGGCGGCAACAGCGGCGGCGGCGGCGGCGAAGGCACTGGCGGTCGGCGCAGTCACGACACGAGCCGCAGCGGCCGCAGCGGCAGCAACGGCAGCAGCAGCAGGAGCGGCAGCAGCAACAGCAGCATCTGGGAGACCAGTCACACGGTCGAGACGGCATTGGGGCTGTCACCGCCGCCGCCGGTGCCGCCGCTGCCCAGCTCGCCCCCGCGTTTCACCTTTGGCGGTGCAGGCCCGCAGCAGGCGCCGCTGCCACCGCTGCCGCCAGTCTTCCCGTTTCATATCGGCCAGCAGAAGGAGTCCCCGCAGCTGCCGGTGCGATTCACGCTCGGCGCTAGCTCTGCAGAGCCGTCAAGCTCTCCGCTGCCGAGCATCCAGCGGGTTGCGGCGGATCACCAGCCTGCACCTGGGCAGCAGTGGGTGAACTGCTGGCAGCCGCAGCACCAGCGCCAGGGCTCAAATGCTGCGGTGTCACCGCCGGCTGGCGCGCCGGTTGCTCCTATATGGCAGCGGCAACAGGAGTGCATCAACACGGATGCGGAGCCTGACGGCATGATTCTTGGCAAGGGCAGCTTGCAATGCTCCGTGGCGACTTCATCGTCAGGCGGCGCGGGCGCATCGGGCACTCCGCAGGCGGCGCCAGAAGCAGCATCAGAACCTGACGAGATGGTGCTCCTCTCGAATTTGCTAGCAGCTGCAGCCGCCGATAGCCGCGGCATGCCGCAGCAGCAGCAGCAGCTTCCGCCGCTACCGCCTCTCAGCTCGCCGCCTGGCTCGCCGCTATGGGAGCAGCAGCTGCTGCAGCAACAGCAGGGTTCGCCGCTGCCGCCACCAAGCGGCTTGACGCCGGGCCCGCCGCCCGGCTTGCCGCCGGGCTTGCTGCCGTGGGAGCAGCAGCTGTCGCAGCGCCTGCAGGTCACGCCGCCGCCGCCGCCAGGCTCACGTCCCGGCTCGCCATATTGGCAGCAACAGCAGGTTCCGCTGCCACCACCGTTCGGCTCGCCGCCGGGCCTGCCGTCTGGCTCGCCGCCGGGCTCGCTGCTGTGGGAGCACCAGCTGCCGCAGGATCAGGAGGTCCCGCCGCCGCCGCCGCCGGGCTCACCTCCCGGCTCGCCATACTGGCAGCAGCTGGAGGAGCACGAGCAGGCGGGCCAGTTCGACTGCAGTGACACGGAAGCCTTGGACTGGTGGGACGACACCACGGACCTGGAGCAGTGGGAGGAGTTCCAGCAGGCGCACCTGGCTGCGCGGCACCAGGAACCACAGCCGCCACGGCCCACACCGGGGCAGCTGCCTTGGCAGCAGCAGCAGCCGCAGCCGCCTCCACCGGCACGGCTGCCCTCGCCGCGGCAGCCGGAGCGCTACTTGCAGCGCCTGTGGTCGCCCGCTGACTGCAGCGCCGACGACTCCGAGGGAGACAGCAACTTCTCTGACAACGACAGCTTCAGTGGTAAGGCACAGGGGCTGGCGGCTGCCGCGTCGCTGCTGGCGGCGGCGGCAGCCTGCGGTGCGTCCATCCTCGATGCCGCGGCGCTCCTGGACGACATGTTCGGCCTCGTCGACCAGCTGGACACCGACCTGGAACGCAACCTGCTGATGGCGGAGCAGTGGGTCGATCGGGAACCCACCATCGAGCGCTTCCGGGGGATGGGATTGCGCCCTCGCGTCGGCGGCGCCAACCCCTGGGAGTGCTGCCGCCGGGCAGACGCCCGGGCCGCCGCCGCCGCCGCGGCCATGGGGCTGGTGCTTGGGGCGCTGGCCGCGCTGCTGCCGGCGGCGGGCGGCGCCGCCGCCAACGCGGCCGCCTGCAGCGCGCTGGTGGACGGACCGTTGCTGTGCGCGGTGCAGCGTGTGGCGCGGGTGCCGGCGCTGGCGGGCGTGCTGTGGCGCACGGCGGCAAGTCTGGTGGGGCCGCCCGCCGCCCCGCCGCCGCTGCTGGAGACCGTTCTGCCGGTGGCGTCACGGACGGCGCTTGCGAGCCTCGCTGTCGAGGCCGGCAGCGAGGCTACTTACCTGGAGCGGCGGGTTCGCAGGGATGCCGGCCAGCGGGGAGACGCCAGCACCATCACGCAGCTGGCGGCGGCGGCGGCGGTGCTGGCGCAGCTGTCGGCACACCGCGCAGCGTGCGACGCCGATGCGGCCGGGCTGGCGGTGGCCATGGTGAAGTGCGCCGTGCAGCTGCTGGTGTTGTGCCAGACGGCGCTCACGCCGCGGCAGCAGCAGCTGAGCGGCTGGCTCGCCTCGACGGCGCTGTGGGGCGGCGACGGCGCGGAGTATCTGGGCGTCCACGCACACTTCGTGGCGGACCAGGCAACTCGTGAGCCTTTTGACGACCCTCCAGTGTGTGGGCCGCTTGGTGCTTGCTTTGCTGCGTCGAGCCCCAGGGATCCGTGCACATGGGCCTGGGGGTGCTGTGTGCACACTGCTCCCGGTGCCTGCGTCGGCGGTTGGAGGGGGCCTCACATTGATTATCAGCCACTTCCATTGGTGAGCTGGAACACCGGGCGAGGTGCCCGACCCTCGGATGCTCTCCCTTTGGGTGTCCCTTGCCCCCAGCCTTGGCGGCCTCGCTGTCTGAGCTGCACACATTCACTGCCCTGTGTCATGCGCAGGCATCCTGGCGAACACGGCGCTACAGCAGGTGACTCCTGCGGCAGGCGCCTCGCACGGCGGCCTGGCTGCCCTGCAGCGGCTGGGCACATTCCGGTGGCTGTCGGGCGCGCTGTCTGATGAGGCCTTGCTGCCAGCCTGGGCGCCCAGCGCTCGCCTGGCGGTGCAGGCTCTGGCTGCCGTCGCTGGCCATGTGGAGGCACAGCTGTCGGACCTCGCGGCACTCTGCAAGACGGCCGCAATGAGCGGCAGCGGTGGCGGGGGCGGCAGCGCCCGGGAACTTGCACCTGATTGCGCCAGTGCCGCCAGCGGCCTGTCACAGGAGCTCGTCACGGATGCGGTCGTTGGCGGCGCGGCCATTGTGGCATTTGCGGTGCGCGCGGCCGGGTGCGGCAACTGGCTGCAGGCTGGCAGCAAGGGCCACCCCGTAGCGTCCGCCGCCGACTTCCGCGCTGCTGCCACGGGTGCCGGCATCCTGTGCAGGTGACCTTCTGCTGCGTAGCTCCTTGAGCATGCACACACCCTCGGCAAGATGCCGCCGTATCTGCCTGTGCAGCTTGCGCCGCAGCGCTGCAGCAGCTGGAGTGCTTGGTGGGTCTGCAGGTGAGGCGTGCGGCTGCACGTCGACCCGTGGCGCAGTCGTGTCCCTGTGCCACCCTTGAGGCCGGCATGCCTTGCACTCGCTGCCCCGGCCTGCGCGCACCCGCTGTCGGAGCCAAGCCAACATTGCGACCCTGCACGTGTCCACAGCCTCAGGTCACAGCCCTAATCTTCGACTCCTGCTGCCTGCACAGCCTCTTGCAGACGTCCCAAGGGGTCGCGGCGACGGCTGTTGCCCTCGGCGCGCCGGCGGCGCTCGTGAACGCCCTGTGCTTCTTGGCAGACGGCAAAACACCATTCGCGGCGCCGCAAAGCGGCAGGAGCGGCAAGGTTGCAGCAGCGTCCGCGCGGGCTGCTGCCGGCGCGCCGGTGCTCATGCTGCGAGAGGCGGTGCGGGCGGCAAGCCCCGCGCTGCTGGCGATGATGGGCGCCAACACCCAGTGAGCGTTCAGCCCTAGATGCAGGGGGTCTCTCTTCCAGCCCAAGCTCATGACCAGCCCAAAGCACATGCCTCGACGGCGACTGCGGCAACCTTTTCGGCCAGCAGATGCCGCGTCATGATGATTGGCTGTCGTTTGAGTGCATGAGGCGCACTGAGGTCTCAGGTGCTGACCTCGGCTGAGGCCTCACTCTGGGGTTGTTCAGGCGTCCCGGGGAAAGCTGCAGCCGGCACCTGCTCAGCAGTCAGGGTTCAGGGTTTGGGGCGGGCGCCGGCGCCAGAGGCTGCCCAGCCGACCGCCAGCAGGGTGCGCTCAGGATTCTGGGACAGGAACCAGTCAAAACAGATGTCACCGATCGCATTTCTGTGGCAACGCCGCAGGTGTATCGAGGCGCTGGCGGGCGACGGTCCGATGGCGTGGGCGGCCGCGGCGAGACGGCTGCGGGACCGGCTGCCGGCGCGCGAGCGTGCCGAGCTGGTCCCCCTTATCGACTCGGTGGGGTTTCTTCAGGATCGAGAAGGAAGGATACTGGACAGGGATCGCATCTGCTTGCCATGTATTCGCGAGCCCCAAGCAGCTCATGGTCACCAGATGCACCGGAGCTTGGCGCTGCTGCTGCACATGGCAGGTTCAGAGCTTCGGCTTCGTCCCAGAAATCGCACATGAAACATCGTCAATTGAATGCCGATGCAGAACTACCCTGCTCTTGCCGGCGCCTGTACAGGACCTGCTGCGGTTACAGACCCTGCATTGCAGCGCACGGTTTGAGATTCTGACAATCCAGGCTTGCCATACCGGCATATGTCAAGGGGCTCAAGGAGCGGGCCGGTCGTACAGGTGTCGGAGAGGATCCAGCTACAGTTACAGCTGCGGCAGCGGGCGCAGCCGCCGCCACCACCCCCAGCCTCTGGCACTGCTGCTGGCGCCATCACATTGATGCGCCAGGTGCTTGCGGGATATGCCCACCCACATTTGTTGCATGTTCCTGCAGCATGGCGGCGGCTTCGCGGTGCCAGCAGCTGCCATGCACGAGACTGAGGCCCTGTGAAGGTGTTTTGGCCCCTGAAGCATACCACTGCAGCAACCCTCAAAGCATCACCGGCACTGACTGCCATTTGCGGCATCCTGACGCACCGCGTGTCCTGATAATCAACCGGCACCTGATCAGAACTCGCGCTGCTGCTGAGGCGCGCCACGGTGCCCTGCTGCAGCGCGGTGCGGAGGGCCAGGCACAGGAGGAGCGCGATGCGGCCGAGGCGGCAGAGCGGCAGCAGCGCAACGCCAAGAAGAAGGCCAAGCGGAAGGGCAAGGCGGCCGCAGCTGCTGCCGCCATCTCCGACGCCGAGCCTGCCGCCGCTGGCCGCGGCGCAGCCGAGGGCGCTGCCGCTCAGCTCGCCTCTGCCGCCGCAGCAGCTGGCGCGCTGCGGGCTGCCGCCGCTGAGCCTGCACACTCGACGCATGGCTCAGCAGGCGGCCAGCGGCTGGGAGCGTCCATCTGGGACGAGGCTGCCAGCCACGCGGCAGCTGCAGCCGCGTCGCACCCTGAACCGTCAGTCGCGGCTCTGTCTGGGCAGGCGGCGGCAGTGGACTGGGTGGACTGCGTTGCTGCCGCCGGAGGCGGCGACAGTGCCGGCATTGAAGCAGCCGCTGCCTGTGGGTCGCATTGACGTCATGGGCATGCTATAGCGCCTGCTCCTGGCAGACGCAGCCGGACGAGGTGCCACCTCGCACACTGGCCACAGCCGGATTCGATCGGCGCCACCAGCAATAAACACGACTCAGAGTTGAACGTTTCCTTTGCGTGTCTTGCGTATGAAACATTCGAAAGGGGTGAGTGGTTGTGCAGGGTGACCTGTCGAGGGCCGTGCCCTGGTGCTTAAGACAGGCATGGCTCTGGAAAATTCTGGTCTCATCCCGCATCAACTTCCTGCGCATTCGGTAAGTATCGACCTAGCGTGCATATATACAATAGTAGCCCCAATTCGGGCAGATGCACCTTGTACGAACACTCGATGACCGAAGTTCGTCCAGGCTACACTAGACCGACTGCAGCAGTTGAGGGTGGTCACTGCACCCATCATCGTCGCACGACAGTGTCCGTCATTCTGTAGTATTCTGCCGCCGCATTCCCGCTGATGATTGATACCGCCGGCCTAACAACTATTCAGCCGATGATGTCGAGCTCCTTGAAAGACGACGGGGCCTCAAACACAACCGTCCCGTTGCCCCCTGCCGCCAGCTGGCTTGTTGTCACCCTCACAACCTGCGGCGGCCATAGCTGCTGTTGATGCAATCAACAAACCGCATAGGCTGTCTCACCCGCAGCATCCAGGGATGCGATATTGTTGGATCTGTAGCTCGTGAAAGTGATTTCGCCAAGGTATGGCTTGCGGCCCTTGGCAAAGCTGAAAACCTGCAAAAATGGAAGTTGACATACATAGTGCGTCAGCGATTCAGGCGCGCGCAATTATGGATCGATGTTCGGCTGCCTGACGATGGGCAGCGCAGCATTCATGCCGCATGTTATATGTAGCAGCTGCGCAGTTTGTATATTCCTGATGATGAACTTTGCATCCTCCACCGCATGAACTCTTGCTTTTCTGAAGCTGTGAGAAGCACGCCTGTCCAGCCTCAGGGTACAAGGCAGGTAGTGGCTCGGTGCTTAAGTATTCACGTAGATCAGCTCCCACCCCGAAAAATCTCGTTGGAGTGACAGCTACAGCATGTTGAAGCTCGAACTCCATGTCGATCGCTCGTAGGTCTGCACGAGCGTCAGTTTGCCTGACGACCCACCACCTTTGATGGTGATGCGACTGATCCTGCAGAGCGCTACCTGCGGCACGCAGCCAACGGCACCCATGGCGCCATCGTATGCCAATCACAGCCATGATGCTGCCAGCCAAGATTGCAGCCGTTCTACGTATACTGCGGCGGTGGCGCAAGGAAGCCACAGTCACACAACACGTGGACAGGGGTGTAGACATGATACCGAGTTGCCAGATTCATGCAATGGAGACATAGCCGAGCCCACCCGCCCCGGGTCCCGATATAGGCAGTACATAGCGTGCGGCGTGCCGAACACCACAGATAGGCCCAGAAACTTATCAGCGCCTGAAGTCGTACCGTAGTCGCACTGCATGTGCATTTGATGTACCTCTTCAGCCAAACATCATCCGTACACAACACTAGTAGCTGCTGGCAGATAAAGGGGATTTCAGTGACAGCGCAAAGCAGCGCAAAGCAGCTTGTCATGACAAGCACCTTCAAGCCCCTTCCAGTGCAACCATCAGTCTGGTCTGGCTTCACAGCAGACAGGCCATTCGATGCGGGAGTGGCGGCACCCACCTTTCCGCTTCCAACTGTCCCGCGCGGAGCAGTCAGCCTGCCAAGCTTGCCACCAGCTATGGGAATGTAAGAGTAGCTCCAGATGCTGCTCGCAACATCTACATTATTGCACTCACCATTCGAGCAATCGACCGCCAGCAATATTGTGTAGCCGGTGGCCGCCGTGTCGACGATCGTGATGCTGCCATCGACATGCTGGCACGGAGAGTGCTTGGTGTAAGGCCCTTCAACGGGAGTGTCCCAATCACCTGCGCTGCCAGGCAGCAGCACAATGCGATTTTTGATGAAGACCGCAGCAGCAACAAAAGCGCAACCAGATGCACAGCCGTAGCTCTCATCAACACTCTGTCTGCACATGTGTCCGTCTGGTCGAGGCCCACCTTGGGCTTGTCGCCCATATATCTTGCAACGACCAGACTGGTGCTGATGTCGTCGAATTCAAACCTGGTCGTGGCCACCAGTGCAACCAGGCCATCGCCGCTGACCGCGATGCCATAGCTGTAGAACAGCTTTGCTGGCAGATTGAGCCTGGTCCTGAGTTTGCCAGCAGGCGAATAGACCTGCGCCAACCATGAAACGCCATCAGCCAGTGTGGGGTCTCTCTGGGGCGACTATCACCGCGAGCTATGAGTCTGCGGCGCAGGAGCTGAATGGTGCCGGCATCCCACAGTGAAAGGACCGCTACACCCACTTTGATCTGGCGCCTGTTTCTCGAGGTCAACAACAGGTCGCCACGCTGCACAGGCGCTCCACTGCTGCCGTCGAACAGGACACAGCAGAGAGTGAGACCAAACATCAGGACCGGCGCCACATGGGACGACATGCTCACAAAGACTGCAAAACGTAAGATTTCGCGCAGATACCTACGACGCATGCGAAAAGGGTGACGATGATGGTGCAGGACGACCAGTCGAGGTCTGTGAACGCCTGGTCTCTTGAGGGAGGTAGCATGTCTTTACTTACCGGCAGCACCTGTCTGAACTTATGGCTGCATCCCACACCGCGCATTCATGTGCGCATTCAGGGTGTTCTGATCCGCAGTGCGTACCTGTAACAGCAGCGACCAGTGCGTCCAGCTCCACCTTGTAGTACAAATGCCCGAATACCAATGCTCGTTCTCTCCACATTACCTAGACCAACTGCAGCAGTTGAGGGTGGTCACTGCACCCATCATTCCTGTAGGCGTCCGCCGCCGCAATTCTGCTGCTGATTCATCCCGGCGGCCTTACATTCATTCAGCCAATTATGTCGAGCTCGTTGAAGGATGATGGGGCCTCGAACACAACCGTCCCGTTGCCCCCTGCCGCCAGCTGGCTCGTCGTCACCCTGACAACCTGCAGCGGCCCCAGCTTGTACCCGGAAGGCATGGTTGTGCGGTCCACAATTGCATAGGCTGTCTCATCCACAGCATCTAAGGATGCGAATCTGTTGATGGATTTGAAGGTGGTGCCGCCAGTGTACGGCTTGCCGCCCCTGGCAAAGCTTGAAAACTGCAAGAAGGACAATTTACACGACAGGTCAGCTCGTTTGGGGTGCGCACCATTATGCATGAATTCCCGACTGCCTGACGTTGGGCAGCAGAGCAATAATGCCGCATGTTATGTCTTGCAGCTGCGCAGTCAGTCCGTCTCCGAAAGTACCCTTTACATGCTCCACTGCTTCAAGTCTCAATTTTTTAAGCTGTGAGAAGCGCGCCCGTCCAGGGAAGATGAAGGCGTCGGCGTCACGAAAATCGGCCCCCACCCCAAAAAACTTCGTCGGAGTGACAGCTGCGGCACTTAGATCAGATGAGGCGAATATAAGCTGGAAGTCCCTGGTCAGCCCGGATCGCTGGTAGGTCTACTCGAGTGTCAGTTTGCCTGACGACCCGCCACCTGTGATGGTGATCAGACTGATCCAAATGGTCCCGCAGTGGTCTACCAGTACTGCCTGCGGCAGCCAACGGCAGCCATGGCACCATTGTATGCCAATCACAACAGCCTTGCTTGATGCTGTCATAAAAGATCGGCATGTACTGCGGCGGTGGCGCAGGCAAGTCACAGCCACGCAACACGTGGACATGGCTGTAGACATGGTGCTGAGTTGCCAGATCTTGGCGGCGATGGAGACAGAGCCGAGCCCACGTGATCTCCTTCCTGCCATACGCAGTACACAGCGTGTGGCGTGCCGGACACCACAGACAGCCCCAGCAACGTGACGGAGCCTGAAGTAATGGTGCACTGCGTGCATGTGTGATAAACTGCTCCAGCCAAGCATCATCCATACACAAAATTATTGGTGGCTCCTGGCAAATGAAGGCGACTTATGACTTGACCTCGCAAGCATGCCATGACAAGCTCCTGCAAGCCCCTGCTGATGATGGTGACAGGGCAACCATCAATCTGGTCTGGCTTCATCCGCACAGCAGACTTGCGTCAATGCGGACTGGCACTCACTGTTCCGCTTCTAATTGTCCTGCGCGGTCCAGCAGTCAGCGTGCCCAGCTTGGCACCAGCTTTAGGAATGTACGAGTAGCTCCAGATGCTGCTTGCAACTTCTGGATAGCACTAACCATTTGTACAATCGACCGCCAGCAATATTGTGTAGCCACTGGCTGCTGTGCCAACAATCTTGATGCTGCCATGACCATAGTAATGGCACGGAGAGTGCCTGGTGCCGAGACCCTTCAATGGGAATGTCCCAAGCACCTGCGTTGCCAGGCAGCAGCACTATGCGGCTTTTGACAACGACCGCAGCAGACGTGTCGGTCTCAACTCGTCACACTGTGGCTGTGCTTGTGTCCGCCTGGACGGGGCCCACCTTGGGCTTGTCGCCCATAATCGTCGCAAGAACCAGACTGGTGCCCACGTAAGCGTCGATGCTGGTGTCGGCCACCACTGCAACCAGGCCGTCGCTGCTGACTGCGCTGCCTCTGTAAAACAGCTTTGCTGGTAGGTTGACCGTGGTCCTGAGTTTGCCGGCAGGGGAACAGACCTGCGCCATTCATCAATCACCATCAGCCAGTGTGGGGCAGGCTCTCTGGGGCGAATACCACAACATGCTATGAGCGTGCGGCGAAGAAGCTGAACGGTGCCGGCATCCCTCATCAACTAGACCGATCCACCCACTATGATCTGGCGCCTATATCTCGAGGTCAACATCAGGTCGCCGCGCTGCACAGGCGCTCCACTGCTGCCGTCGAACAGGACACAGCAGAGAGTGAAACCAAGCATCAGGACCGGCGCCACGCGGGACGACATGCTCGCCAAGACTGCCAAGAGAAAGACTTGAGCAGAGAATATTACGAAGGGGTCGGCAGACGCTCACCATGCAAGCGTCCTACCTTGCAATTTGCATCAGCACATATTATACTGGTACACCACCCGGTACAACAAGGCAAGGTCGCCCTTCCTTTCAAAATCTACATTTCAGTGCTAGTCGATCCTCAGTTGTTCATCCATTCAGTGATCACTGCTTATATCCCCCATAATAGATGCGAGGTGGTGCATCTTTGCAGCCCTGACAGCAGGCAGTGGTGTACCAGGCGCAGCATTTGCCCATACAACAGATGGCGCCCTCGTCGCAGGCACATGGCCACGCGGCCAGGCGCGGCCGCCGAGACTGGCTAGCAGTCGCGCATTGTGTGGCGGACCTGGAGGACGACACCCTGGACGCTGCGGCCTTGCGTTATGCAGTGCTCTGCGCAGCGCAGCTCTCTGTTCAAAGAAAATCCAGCCTACTGATAGTGTTTATATATGCCCGCCCTATGCCGCAAGTGTTCCGACATGTCGACTAGTCGCGTCGCCGCCGTGCAGTGAGACGCTGCATCAGCCAATTTTGTCTCTTTCGACGGTCTTCATGTTTTCGTCCTGTTGACATGAGGATGCAATGCAGCTGCACGCTGGCGGCGGGATGCTCTGCAGCGATGCATCGCAGCAGCAACAGTGATAACGATGCTCCCAGCTCAGGGTTCGTGGTCAGCAGCAGGCGCGCGGCTGCAATCCAGCTGCACGGTGCACGTCGCACTGTCAGTGGCGCTGTGGCAGCTGGCAGGCATGCACCTTCACCAGGGTGGTGGATCGGTGCGCCGCTCTGCATCATCTGGTGCAGCCGGTCGTGCTGAACACCCTGACAGCTGCGGCGGCACGCCCCCACGGCTGCAACGGCGGCAGCGGCGACGGCGGCGAGGCCAGCGGAGACAGCAGCGGTGTTTTGACCGAGCGGCTGCGGCTTGTGGCTGTCAAGGACACCGAAAAGCTGTTCTTCCAGCCCGCAGATCCGCCGCTTGAGCTTTGGTGGGGGGCAGCTGGACGGCGCGCTCTCACAATCGGCTGGCACTGCCTGCTAGCAGCCGTCGCCAGGGTGGTGTCGCTGCCTGCGGCGCGCCTCATGGCGACGCCATAGGCACACAGCGTGACGCTGGCAGCATCGCCACCCCTGCTGCAGCCGACAAGCTACCGGGCAATGCCGGCGCAACTGTGTTGGCTGCCAGCCCGGCGACACCCAATGCGGCAGCGGGGACGGCGGCGCCACCGCCGCCGCCGCTGCATGCCGCGGGCCCTGGCCGCTGACCTGCACGCCGTGCGCCCTCGCCAAGGCGCTGCCCGCCGTCTGCAGCCTGGGCTAGCCGCAGCGCCGCTGATTGGCGTGATCCTGCCGGCGCTGCCGCCCGGCGCCGAGGCAGAACTGCTTGACCACATCGATTTCCGTTTGTTGGCACACGATAAGCTTGCGGTGCTGCGGGACCCATCCTTCCTGTCCATTGCCGCCCACAGCGTGCACACAATTGGCGACAGCGGCGGCTCTGGCGCCCGGCGCGCCTGGAGCAATGCGAGCCGTGCTGCTACTAAGGGAGCCACTACCAATACTGGTACTGCGGCTGTGCACCGGCGTCTGCAAGAGCCCATAGGTGAGGTTTGGTACACGAGTGACGACAACAATAGGTTCGGACAACAGAAGGTGGCCTTAGTCGCTCCTCTCGGTAGTACGTGTCCTGCTATTGAAGTGCTAAGTGAGCTGAGACTACATTGTGGGTCCGACTGATATTGGAGATTCAGGCAGGGCCGCCGCTGATTTGGGCTGATGACTTGCCTCCTTGTCATGCAGATTCGCCTCTGACCATTTCCGCCCCTGCCTCACCATGGCAACCTGTGGCGTTGCCACTGAATATCACTGATCGCCGATATGTAGGAGCTGGCAGCTGAAGGGCGGTTCGAGCAGAGCATGCCTGGCATGAGACACTGCACCAGCCTGCAGGTGTACCCAACCGATCAGATGGCCCGCCCACCAGCTGCACCTATGGCGCATATCGACAGAAAAGCAGCTCAGCAGGCGGCGCCAATAGATAGTAGGGTTGCAGTTGACCGAGGAGGGTCGAAACATGCAGCATATCGCAGGAGCTCGGCTGCACTGGTCGTGGTACAAGCAGCTGCCTCAATTCCACTTTGGCATGGCATTATTATCAAACTTGGTGCCCGCGCTGCAGGAGCGTCCGTGCGCGGCGGCGGCGGTAAGGCAGCGGCGGCGTCCGCGCGGGTCCCTGCCGGCGCGGCGCTGCCGATGATCCTAGAGCCGCTGCAGGCGGCGAGCCTTGTGCTGCTGGCAATGCTGGGCACTGACACTGAAGTGAGTGTGCAACATGCTTGGATGCAGGGTGTCTCCTCTCGACCCCAATGTCCCTTCAAGCTCATGGCAAATGCCAAAAACGCCGTGACACCAGGGCAGCATCCTTGTTCGGCCAGCAGACGCAGGGTCCCGACCATCGGCTGTCATTCAATTGCATGAGGTGCATCGAGGTCTCCGGATCTAACCTTGGCTGAGGCCTCGCCCTGAGGTTGTCCCAGCAGTCAGGCGCCCAAGGGGCAGCTGCATGCAGCTGGCACCTGCTCAACAGCCAGGTTTCAGGCGCCAAGCCAGCGGCACCACAGAATGCCCAGCCGACCGCCAGCGAGGTGCACGAAGCATTCTGGGACGAAAACCCAGTCACAACAGCGTTCACAGAACGCAGTCTGTGGCGATGCCGCAGGTGTGGGCGCTGGCGGGCCACGGTCTGATGGCGTGGGCGGCCGCGGCGAGGCGGTGCGGGACCGGCTGCCAGCGCGCGAGCGTGGTCCCCTTCATCGACTCGGTGGGGCTTCTTAGAAGGACGGATGAATGACAGGGGATACGTGTGCTTGCCATGTTTTCGCCAGCCTCCAGCAGCTCACGGTCACATCATAGATGCACCGGAGCTCAGCGCTGCTGCCATACATGACATATTTAGAGTTTCGTTTTAGACTCAGCAATTGCACATGATGAAACATCGTCCATTGACGGCCGATGCAGGACTACCCTGCTCTTGCCGGGCCCCGTATAAGCTGCGGTTGCAGACTTTGCATTGCAGAACATTGTTCTGAGGATCTTGACATCCCAGTGAGGCTTGTCAGATGGGAATATATTAATGCGCTCAAGGCGCACGCCGGGCGTGCAGGTGTTGGAGAGGATCCAACTTCAGGTACAGCTGCGACATTAAGGCGCAGCCACCGCCGCCACCGCCGGCCACTGGATCTGTTGCTGGCGTCAGCGCACCAACGAGCCAGGTACTTGCAGGGTTTGCCCAGCCACAACTGTTGCATGTGTTCTGCAGCATGGCGGCAACTTCGCAGTGGCGCAGTGCCAGCCGCTGCACGCCCTGGCCCTGAGGCCCTGTGAAGGTGTTGACCCCTGAAGCACACCACTGCAGCAACCCTCAATGCATACCACCGGCATTGGTTGTAATTCGTGGCCTCCGCACGTGTCCCGGTCGTCAGTCAGCACACGTTCAGAATACGCGCTGCTCCTGGCCTGGAACAACTCAGGCCTGCCATGGTGCCCTGCTGCAGGGTGATGCAAAGGGCCGAGCACAGGAGGAGAGCGGAGCAGCTGAGGCGGCAAAGCAGCAGCAGCGCAACGCCAGAAAGAAGGCCAAGCGCAAGAGCAGGGCGGCAGTGGCCGCCGCCGCCGGCCCGACGCCGAACCTGCCGCCGGGGATTAGGGCGCCGCCGATCAGCTCGCCTCCACCGCCGCAGCAGCTGGCACGCTGCAGGTTGCCGCCGCTGAGCCTACACGCTCGACGTATGGCGCTGCAGGCGGCCAGCGGTTGGATCGTCCATTTGGGACGAGGTTGCCAACCATGCGGTTGCCGCAGCGGTGGCGTACCCTGAAGCGTCAGCCGTCGCCCTGTCTGGGAAGGCGGCGGCGATAGCGAGACAGGGCCCTGGACTGCGGCGGAGGCGGTTGCGGTGCCTGCGTTGGACAGCAGCTGCCGCCTGTGGCTGGCACTGACGTCCTGACGGATGCTGAAGTGGGCATGTTGTGGTGTCTGCTCCTTACAGATGCCGCCAGAGGTAGTGCCACCTGGCATACTAGCCACAAGCGAAATCGATCGGCGCCAGCAGCAACAAACACGACTCAGAGATGGACCTTCCTTTGCGTGTCTTGCATATGAAGCAATGGAAGGTGAGTCGTGGTGGTGCAGGATGACCTTTTTGAGGTTTGTGAACGCCTGGTCTCTTGACCGTCTTGTGGTGCATATCTTCCTACAACTCATCGGCAGCCCCTGACTGAAGCTTATGGTTTCATTCCACACTAGTTTCGTGCGTATTCCGTAATCATTGACCCAACGTGCATCGCACATACAACAGCAGAGGCCAGGTGTAGGTATGTCGGCTGCGCCTTGTACATATAACATCCGACGACCGCACTTCGTCCACATTACCCTCCTCTGTACACAATCTAGACCGACTGCAGCAGTTGAGGGTGGTCATTGCACCCAGCAATATCCTGTACTCGGCCGCCGCCGCTGCAGTCCCGCTGACGTACCATCCCGCCGGCCTAACAGCTATTCAGCCAATGATGTCGAGCTCCTTAAAGGAATATGACGGAACCTCAAACATAACCGTCCCATTGAGCGAGCCCCCTGCCGCCACCTCGCTCGTCGTCACCCTGACAACCTGCGGCGGACCCAGCGGGTAATCGTTCGAGCTGTAGCGCTCTAGAACCAGATAGGCTGTCTCACCGGCAGCAGCCAAGGATGTCCAATCGTTGACGTCTTTGAAGGTGTCGCCAATATATGGTTTGCGTCCCTTGGCAAAGCTGAATATCTGCAGAAGTGTGGGTTCATAGATAACGTCAGCACGATCAGGTGCGCACCATCCTGCATTCCCGGCTGCCTCTCGGTGGGCAGCGCAGCAATTATGCTGCATGTGTATGTCATGCCCGCCTTGCAAGCTGCGCAGGTGGTTTGTGTCAGGATTTGAAATATATGTGCTCATCCACCGCTGTGACTCACGGTTTTCTGAAGCTGTGAAAAGCGCACATGTCCAGGGATTGGTACTGGGTCGAGGTTTACGGGTCCTCGTGAATCTACTCCGACCCCGAAAAAATTCGTTGGAGTGACAGCTGCGGCACCATGAAGCTGGAAATCCCATGACGGCCCGAACCGGGTAGCCTGGTAGGTCTCTACGAGTGTCAGGGTCCCTGATGACCCACCACCTGTGATGGTGATCCGACTGATCCCGCAGCGCGGTCCATTCACCTGCAACAGCCAATAACGGCGGCCGTGGCATCATTGTACGCCAATGCCAGCCTTGAGCTGATGCTGTCAGCCAAGACCAGTCTGATCTGCGATGGTGGCGCAGGCAAGCGACAGCCACACAGTATGCGGAAGAGGCATAAGATATCATATTGAGTTGCAAGAAGACTGATGGCGGCGTTGGACACTGAGCCAAGCCCACCTGGCCGTTGTTTTGAAATGCGCAGTACACAGCGTACGGTGTGCTGGACACCACAGACAGGCCCAGAAGTTGAGTGAACGGCCGGAAGCCTGAAGTAGTAGTGCTCTGCATGCGTTCATGAATCTCTTTAGTCCAACGTCATCTGTACGCATCACTAGTGGCTGGTGACAGATGCAGGCAATGTGAACTTGAGAGCGGAAGCACCGCATGCCAAGCACCTTTGAACCCCTGCTGCTGATGATGTTGACAGGGCATTCAAGCTCTAGTGTGGCTTCATTCGTAAAGCATGTAGGTTTCGACGCGGGAGTGCGTGGCACCCACCTTTGGGGTTGGAATTGTCCCGCGCGGTCCAGCAGTTAGTCTACCCAGCTTACCACCAGGTTGAGGGGTGTAAGAGAAGCTCCAGATGCTGCTCGCTACAGGCATTAAGTCTTCGCTGTCATACGTTCTATATGGTGAGCAATCGACCGCCAGCAAGATTGTGTAGCCGGTGGCCGCCGTGCCGACAATCTTGATGCCGTCATTGACATGCACGCACGGAGACTGCCTGGTGTCGAGGCCCTTCAGTGGGAACTTCCCGAGCACCTGCGTTGCCAGGCAGCAGCACTATGCGATTTTTGATGAAAGAAGACCGCAGCAACAAAGCGCAGTCAGACACACAGTCGCAGCTCAACACCAATCTGGCTAGCATGTGTCTGTCTGGACGAGGCCCACCTTGGAGTTGCCATCCATGATTGTCGCAAGCACCAGACTGGTGCTGATGTTAATGCGTTCGCCAGTACTTGGTACAAACCTGCTGGTGGTACCCACCACTGCAATAAGCAGGCCGTCGCCGCTGACCGCGCTGCCGCGGTAGAACAGCTGTGCTGGCAGATTGACCGTGGTCCTGAGTCTGCCAGCAGGCGAATAGACCTGCGTCTTTCGCCAATCGCCATCAGCCAGTGTGGGGCAGGCTCTCTGGGGCGAAAACCACAAGCTATGAGTGTGCAGCGTAGGAGCTGGGTGGTGCCGACATCCCACATCACATGGCCCGCTACACTCACTTTAATCTGGCGTCTGTATCTCGAGGTCAACATCAGATCGCCGCGCTGCACGGGCGCTCCACTGCTGCCATCGAACAACACACAGCAGAGAGTGAGGAGTAGTATCAGGACCGGCGTCACGCGGGGCAACATGCTCGCCCAGATTGCAAAACGATATATTCTGGCAGAGCTGTCGCATGTCGAGGGGTTGGCAGACGGTCAGGACTAAGAATTGTATTTCTTTGACCCAGTACAACCATTGCCTCGCACCGGTACTACACTACCGGTACCTGGTACAGCACAGTCAAGATCCCCCCTTTCATTAATACCCGGAAGGGTCTTAAATGTATTTCACTTCGCTGAGATAGACTGGAAGCCCACTTGTCCACAGATCAACGGTCGAAGCTCAACAACCCTGACAGCAGCGGCGGTGTTCTTGGCGCAGCGGCATCTGCGTGCTCCATGCAGCACACGGCGCCCTTGTCGCAGGCACATGCTTATTAGGCCGCCGCCGAAACGGGCTAACCGGCTAGCAGTCGCATTTTGTGGGGCGGGCGGACCTGGGATTTTTGTTTTGGTTTTATTCTGTTCTAATATATGAAAGACAAAAACCTGGAGGGCTGCAGCCTTTCGATTTGCGGTGCGCTGCGCTGGGCTACGCAGCTCTCTTTTCTGAGGCAGCCAGCCTGAGAATAGTGTCGAGCATGCTCGTCCAAATTCCGCCTGTGCTCCGTAATTTTGCTGCAGTTGCGTCACCACCGTGCGGTCAGACGCTGCATCAGCCAAATTGCCTCTTTCTACCATCTACATTTCACAGACATGAGGATGCCAACTGCACGCTGCTGGCAGGACGCTTTGCAGCCATGCAATGCAGCAGCAACGATGATGTTGCTCCCGGCTCGCGGTTTGTAAGGAGCAGCAGGCGTGGAGCTGCAATCCAGCTGCGCGGTGCACTTTGCAATGTGGCGGCGCTGTGGCATGCGTGCAGCATCACTAGGCTGACAGGGCAGAGCGCCTCTTTGCATCAGCTGGTGCTGCACACCCTGAGCGCTGCGGCGGCGCGCCCCAGCGGCGGCAGCGGCAGCGGCGGCGGCGGCGGCGCGGTCGGCGGACACAGCAGCGGTGTCGCGGCCGAGCGGCGGCTGCTTGTGTCAGTCAAGGACGCCGCAAAACTGTGCTTTCAGGCCGCAGATTTGCCGCCGAAGCTGGAGGGCCCAGCTGGATTCTGGCGCTCTCACAATTGCCGGTACGGGCCTGCTGGCAGCCGTGGCCAGAGTGGTGTCGCCACCTGCGGCGCGCCTCCCTCTGGCGACGCCTTAGGCGCTAGCACTGCTGCGGCAAGCAAGCGGCCAGGCAGTCGAACCTGTTTTGGCTACCAGCCTGGCGGCTTCCAATCTGGCAGCGGGGCTCACGGTGGCGGCGCCGCCATCGCCTCCAGTGATGCCATGGGCCCTGGCCGCTGGCCTGCACGCCGCGCCGTGCGCCCTCACCAAGGCGCTGCCCGCCATCTGCAGCCTGGGGAAGGCGCTCGCTGCTGCGGTGCTGCCGATCGGCGTGATGCCGCCGGCGCTTCCGCCCGGTGCCGAGGCAGAGCTGATCGAGCGCGTCAAGTCCTGGCGTGTTGGTACACGATCAGCTTGGCGTGCCGCGGGGGCCTTTCCGTCCGTCGCCGCCACGGCGTGCGCACTGCTGCTGACAGCGGCGGCTCTGACGCCTGGCGCGCCTGGCACGATGCGAGCCGTGCTGCTGTTGCGGGCGCCACTGGTGGTACTCGGGCTGTGCACTGGCGTCTGCAAGAGCAGCAGCCCACAAGTGGGTACCGGTATAGGACGTCAACAACAATGGGTTTCCTCGGTCGCTCGTCTCGACAGTACTTGTGCTGTTGTTCAAGTACTGAGTGTGTTGACGGCTGCCTTGTGGATCCGACTAATATGGGACACTTGGGCAGGGCCGCCGCTGCATTCATCTGGGCTTATAACATGCCTTGTTGTAACGCAGATTCACCTTCGACCAGTTCCAAACCCTTCTCCGCTGAGGTTCTCGCCTCTGCCACCCAGTGGCAACCTGTGGCGTTGCCACTGAGTATGACTGGTCGCCAACATGCAGGAGCTGGCAGCTGATGAGGGCGGTGCAAGCTGAGCACGCCTGGCATGAGACACCGCACCAGCCTGCAGGTATGCTCAAAAGCATAGATGGCCCGCCCAACGGCTGTGACTGTGGCTCACAGCGGAAAAGGAGCATCTCAGCAGACGGCGCACGACGGGGTTTAAATGAGCAGGGTTCATTCCGACCGATGTGGGTTGAGACATACAGCACATCGCAGGAGCTCGGCTGCAGTGGTCGTGGCATGTATGAAGCTGCCTGAACTCCACTTTGTCATGGCAATCTAACTGAACGTGGCGCCCGCGCTGCAGGAGCATCCGTGCGCGGCGGCAGCGGCGGCAAGGCGGCGGCGAAGGCGGTAAGGCGGCGGCGGCGTCCGCGCGGGTCCCTGCCGGCGAGCCGCTGCCGATGGTCCGAGAGGCGCTGCAGGCGGCGAGCCCTGCGCCGCTGCGGATGCTGGGCGGCAACACCAAGTGAGTGTGCACTCTTGGGTGCAGGGTCCCTCTCTTCCAGCCCTAACCCTCCTCCAGCCCATAGCACATGCCAGGACCCCATTGACATCATGGTGGCGCCCTTGTTCGGCCAGCAGACGCCGGGTCCCGACCATGGGCTGTCGTTCGCTTGCATGAGGCGCACTGAGGTCTCAGGACCTGACCTTGGCCTCTGTTCCAGCAGTCGGGCGTCCAGGGGAAAGCTGCAGCCGGCACCTGCTCAGCAGTCAGGGTTTAGAGTGTAGGGCAGGGGCAGGCGCCTGCACCTGGCCAGCGGCGCCGAAGGCCAGTCGACCGCCAGCAGGAAGCATGCAGCATTCTGGGACAGGACACCAGTCATGACACAGTTCACAGTTTGCATTTTGTGACAATGCCGCAAGTGTGTTGGCTCTGAAAACTATGATCTCACCTCACACCAACTAATAACTTCCACCGCATTCAGTGAATATTGACCCACTGTTTAAACGGACAACAGCAGCGGACAACATCCGCGGCCAGCAAGAACTCTGATGCACCTTGCACTTGTACGACGACCGAACTTCGACCTGGCCACAACAGACCGACTGCAGCAGTTGACGGCGGTCACTGCACGCACATCGTTGCAGGACAGTGTCCGCAATCTGCATTCGTCTGCCGCTGCATTTCCGCTCCGATTGATACATACCGCGGCCTTAGACTGTGTCAGCCGATAATATCGAGCTCCTTGAAGGACGACGGGGCCTCGAACACAACCGTCCCGCTGGCCCCTGCCGCCAGCTGGCTCGTCGTCACCCTGACAACCTGCGGCGGCCCCAGCTGGTACCCGAAGAATGTGGTGCGATCCACAAGTGCATAGGCCGCCTCTCCCGCAGGTTCCAAGGATGCGACAAAGTTGATGTCTCTGAACGTGTTGCCGCTGGTGCTGTACGGCTTGCGGCCCTTGGCAAAGCTGAAGACCTGCAAGGATGGACGTTGACCTTCATAGCGCGTCAGCGATTCAGGTGTGCACAATCATCAATTTCGGCTGCGTGGTGCCTGATGGTGGGCAGCGTAGCATTCATGCTGCATGGTATATGCTGCAGCTGCGCAGATGGTGTATTCCTCAGGACGAACTTCGCATCAACTCTCAGTTGCTCGAAGCTGTGAGAAGCGCGCCTGTCCACCCGCGGCAGGATTTGATGCCGCAGGTTCACGTAGATCAAGTCCCACCCCGAGAAACTTCGTCGGAGTGACAGCTGCGGCACCTACAAGATCAAACTCCAAGGCCGGCTGCGCGTAGGTTTTCACGAGCGTCAGGGTGCCTGACGACCCACCCCCTGTGATGGTGATCCGACTGATCCAGCAGAATTCTGCTGGATCTTCTACCTGCGGCAGCGACAACAACACCCATGGCGCCATGGTATGCCAATCACAGCCTTGATGCTGTTCCAAGATCGACGTGTACTGCAGCAGTGGCGCAAGCAGGCCACAGCCATACTTTACGTGGACAGGGCTGTAGACATGCTACCGAGTTGCCAGATTCGTGCATTAGAGACATGACCGAGCCCACCGTATCCCAATTCCGATATACGCAGTGCACAGCGTGTGGTGTGCCGGACACCACCGACAGGCCAAGCAACACAACGGCGCCTGAAGTCGTTGCGTAGCCGCACTGCGTGCATTTGATGAACCTCTTCAGTCAGACATCATTTGTCCACAACACTGGCGGCTGCTGGCAGACGAAGGCGACTTTGGCTTGACAGCGCAAAGCATGCCATGACAAGCACCTTCAAGCCCTTGCTGATGCTGGTGACAGAGCAACCATCAGTCTGGTCTGGGGCTTCATCCGCACAACATATTGTGGCGATGCGGAAGATACACCCACCGTTCCATTTCCAATTATCCCGCGCGGTCCGACGGTCAGCCTGCCCAGCTTGCCACCAGCTTTAGGAATGTACGAGTAACTCCAGATGCCGCTCGCAAATGATGTAATATCGCACGCTGGTTGTGAGCAATCAACCGCCAGCACTATTGTGTAGCCGGTGGCCGCCGTGCCAACAATCTTGATGCTGCCATCCAGGTGCACGCACGGAGACTGCCTGGTGCCGAGGCCCTTCAAAGGGAGTGTTCCAATCACCTGCGTAGCCAGGCAGCAGCATTTGCGACTGTTGATGAAGCCTGCAGCAACAAAGCGCAGCCAGATGCACAGCCGCAATCTGCTGTAACCAACACACTGGCTGTGCACGTGTCTGGACGAGGCCCACCTTGGGCTTGTTGCCCATGATTCTCGCGAGGACCAAACTAGTGCTAATCAAGGTGTCTCCAACCCAGGTGCCGGCCACCACTGCAACCAGGCCGTCTGTGCTGACCGCGCTACCGCCGCCGTAGACCAGCTTTGCTGGCAGTTTGAGCGTGGTCCTGAGTTTGCCAGCAGGCGAAAAAACCTGCGTTAATCACCAATTGCCATCAGCCAGTGTGGGGCAGGCTCTCTAGGGCGAATACCACAACAAGCTATGAGTGTGCAGCGCAGGAGCTGATTGGTGCCAGCATGCCATATCAAATAAATCGCTACACCCACCTTGATCTGGCGTTTGTATCTCGAGGTCAACATCAGATCGCCGCGCTGCACAGGCGATCCACTGCTGCCGTCGAACAAGACACAGCAGAGAGTAAAAAGTATCATCAGGACCTGCGTCACGTGGGACGACATGCTCGCCAAAACTGCCAACAGAAAGAGTTGGGCAGAGTATGTTACGAAAAGGCTGGCAGACCCTCCGCAAGCAGAATCGCCCTGCTTTGCACCAGTACAACACAGCCTTGCACCAGTACTGTACCGGTTTACGCGTCTAATACGTCGTACAATAAAGGCAAGGCTCTCTTTCGATCAATTTCCCGAAGGCTGAACGGCAATTGCTGACAAAAGCCAAAAACGTTCACTTGACTGCGATTTGGCTCCACTTATCCACCCAGTCAGTGGTCACTGCTTGTATACCCAACATAAATGCGAGATGCGAGATGCAGCTATGGTGCATCGTTTGAGCCCTGACACCAGCAGCGGTGTACCTGGCGCAGCACCTGCTCATGCAGCACATGGCGCCCCCGTCGCAGGCACATGCCCAGGCAGCCGGCGTGGCCGCCGGGACTGGCTGGCAGCCGCGCATTCTGTGCGGATCTGGAGGACGAGAACCAGGACGTTGCGGCATTTTGAATCGCGGTGTGCTACGCGGCGCAGCTATCAAAATCTATCAAAGAAAAGCCAGCCTGCTGAGATACAGTGCTATCAGATGCCCGCCAAACGCTGCATGAGTTCCGACAGGTCGCTGCGGCAGACGCATTGCCGCCGTGCAGTCAGACACTGCATCACCAAATTGCCTCTTCCACCGTCTTCAGGTGTTCATCTCGGTGATATGAGGATGCCAGGCAGCTGCACGCTGCCGGCGGGATGCATCATTGCAGCATTGCATCGCATGCAGCAATGATGATGATGCTCCCGGCTCACGATTCGTGGTCAACAGCAGGCGTACGGCTGCGAATGTAGGTGCGTGGTGCACTTCGCACTGGCAGCGAGTGGTGCTGTGGCAGGCGTGCGGCGTTACCAGGCTGGCAGAGCGGCATGCCACCGGTGTATCAGCTGATGCAGCCGCTCGTGCTGCACACTCTGGACGCTGCAGCGGCACGCCCCTGCAGCGGCAGCAGCGGTAGCGGCGGCGCCGGCGCGGCTAGCGGAGGTAGCGGCGGTGCGCACCCGAGCGGCGGCGGTTTGTGGCTGTCCAGGATGTCGCAAAGCTGTTCTTTCAGCCCCCAGACCTGCCGCTTGAGCTGGGTGGGGGGGGAGATTGCCTAGCTAGATTGCAGCGCTCTGACATTTGCCGCGAGCCGTGCGCAGGCCTGCTGGCAGCCGTCGCAAGGGTGGTGTCGCCGCTCGTGGTGCGCTCCATGACAACGCTGTATGCACCAGCATCGCTAAGACTGCTGCGGCCGGCATGCGGCTGGGCAGAGTCGGCGCACCTGTGTCGTTGGCTGCCAGCCTGGCAACACCCAATGCGGCGGCAGGGCTCACAGCGGCGTCATTGTCCCAGCGCTCGCTGCCGCGGGCCCCGGCCGCTGGCCTGCACGCCGCGCCGTACGCGCTCACCAAGGCGCTTCCCGCCGTCTACGGCCTGGGCTCGGCGCCCGCCGCCGCTGCGCCGCTGATTGGCGTGCAGACTGCTGCCGACAGCGGCGGCCCTGGCGCCCGGTGCGCCAAGCAGGATGCGAGCCGTGCTGCTAGTACGGGAGCCACTGGTGGTACTCCGGCGGTGCACCAGCGTCTGTAAGAGCAGCAGCCCGCAGGTGAGTATCAGTACACGAGTGTCGACAGCAGTAGCGAGGTTCTGGCAACAGAAAGGAAATTTATTTGCTCCTCTCGGCAGTGCGTGTTCTTCTGTCAAAGTACTGAGTGAGCTGGCTGCCTGGTGATTCTGACTGATATTGGACATTCGGGCAAGGCCGCCGCTGCATCAATTTGGGCTGATGACATGCCTTGTTGTCATGCAGATCCACCTCTAGCATTTTTTAACGGTGAGGATGACTGATCGCCAACATGCAGGAGCTGACGGCTGAAGGGCGCCTCAAGCTGAGCACGCCTGACATGAGATACTGCCCAGCCTGCAGGTTTGCTCAAAAGCATAGATGGCCCGCCCACCGGCTGCAACTGTGGCTCACAGCGGAAAAGGAGCATCTCAGCAGACGGCGCACGACGGGGTTTAAATAAGCAGGGTTCATTCCGACCGATGTGGGTTGAGACATACAGCACATCGCAGGAGCTCAGCTGCAGTGGTCGTGGCATGTATAAAGCTGCCTCAACTCCACTTTGTCATGGCAATACAACTGAATCAGACGCCCCCGCAGCAGGAGCAACTGTGCGCAACGGCGGCTGTTAGGCGGCGGCGCCGTCCGCGCGGGTCCCTGCCGGCGCACCGCTGCCGATGGTCCGAGAGGCACTGCAGCCAGCGAGCCCTGCACTGCTGGCGATGCTGGGCGCCAACACCAGGTGAGTGTTTTATCTTGGGTGCAGGGTGTCTCTCTACTAACCCAAACTCTCTCCAAGATTAAAGCGCATGCCAGGACCGGTTTGACATCATGGCGGCGTCCTTGTTCGGCCAGCAGAAGCCGCGTCCCGATCATGGGCTGTCATTTGATTGCACGAGGCGTGTTAACGTCTCAGGATCTGATTTTAGTTGAGGCCTCGCCCTGACGTTGTTGCAGCAGTCAGGCGTTGAGGGGGCGGCAGCTGCAGCCGGCCCCTGCTCAGCAGTAAGGGTTCAGGGTTTAGGGTGGGCGCCTGCGCCTGGCCAGCGGCGCCAGATACTGCCCTGTCGACCGCCAGCAGAGAGCATGCAGCATTCAGGGACGGAAAACCATTCACAACGGAGCTCACAGATTGCGTTCTGTGACAATGCCGCAGGTTTGTTGAGGCGCTGGCGGGCAACGGTCCAATGGCATGGGCAGCCGCTGCGAGGTGGCTGCGGGACCGGCTGCCGGTGTGCGAGCGAGGCGAGCTGGTCCCCCTCATCGACTCGGTGGGGCCTCTTCACGATCGAAATGCGTAGGATGCCGGACAGGGATCGCATCTGCTTGCCCTCTCATCGCAAGCCTTAAGTAGCTCACGGTCACCAGATGCACCGGAGCTGGGCGCTGCTGCCACATGTGGCAGTGGAAAGTTGAGAGCGTCGGCTTCGTCCCAGAATTCGCATATGAAGCGTCGTCCATTGACTGCCGATGCATAACTACCCTGCTCTTGTCCTATCTTGGGCAGAACCCGTTTCGTTTGTAGACCCTGCATTGCAGAGCACATCCTGAGGGTCTTTTCACTCTAGGCTAGTCTTCACAAACCGGCAATATCAACAGGCTCGAGGAGCGGGCTGGTCGCACAGGTGTCGGAGAGGATCCAGCTGCAGGTACAGCTGCGGCAGCGAGCACAGCCACCGCCGCCACCGCCGGCCTCTGGCACCGCTGCTGGCGCCTGCGCATTGACGATCCAGGTAATTGCGGGGTTTGCTCAGCCACAACTGCTGCATGCGTTCTGCAGCATGGCGGCAAATTTGCAGCGGCGCAGTGCCAGCCGCTGCACTAGGCTGAGGCCCTGCGAAGTAAGGTTTTGACCCCTGAAATCTACCACCGCAGCATCCCTCAAAGCACACCACCGGCATCGATTGCCATTTGTGGCATCCTGGCGCAAAACGTGTCCTGGTCGTCAGACAGCTCCTGCATGGGGCACCGACTACTGCTATTGCGGCCTGCCAAAGTGCCCTGCTGCAGCGTGATGCGGAGGGCCAGACACAGGGGGGGGGCGCAATGCGGCTGAAGCGGGAAAGCGGCAGCAGCGCAACGCCAAAAGGAAGGCCAAGCGCAAGGGTAAGGCGGCCGMAGCCGCGGCCGCCGCCGCCGGCCCCGACGCCAACCCTGCCGCCGCCGGCCTGGGGCCAGCTGAGGGCGCCGCCGCCGCTCAGCTCATCCCTGCCGCCACACCAGTCGGCAGGCTGCCTGCTGGCGCCGCCGAGCCGGCACCTTCGACGCATGGCTCAGCAACCGGCCAGCGGCTGGATTTCACCCATCTGGGGCTGCCAGCCATGCGGTTGCCGCAGCGTTGGCGCACCCTGAAGCGTCAGCCGTCGCTCCGTCTTGGCAAGTGGTGGCGGTGGCGGTGGATAGGGCCTGAAATCGCGGCAGAGGCGGAGGCGGTTCCAGCTTAGGAGCAGCCACTGCCTGTGGCTGGCATTGATGTCCTGACGGACGCCAAAGTGGGCATGCTGATGTGTCTGCCATGAGCCAGCAGCTCGGGTGTTTGATTCAGATTTAGGTGTACAGAATGCGGGACGAAAAAGTTTCAATGCACCAGTATCAGCGAGGCCGCACACCATACGACTCAAGCTGCTGGCACTGTTGCTGTTGCAGAAAACACGTCCGCATGAACGTTCAGGTCGATGGCCCTCCACAGCATCAGACTCCTGCTTGTGGAATACCCACACATGCAACAGCGCAGGGCCACCCGCCAGGATTGCTACATTGTACGCTGCGCTGCCAAGCCGCCTGCCGCTGCTCTGCAAAGCCGCCTGTATATGGCAGCCGACAATAACCAGCAGTCAGGGTAGCACATGGCATCCCTGCCAGCTGCAGGGCCGGCCACAGCGCGGTGCTTCCACACGAAGCGGCAAATTCCGCTTCTTGTGCACAGACGCCTGCCGCCAGCCACCACCGCCGCAAACGTTGCTACCCGCCAGCCGCTCACTGGCCGGCCGGCTTGGCCCAGACCTCGTCGTCGGAGGTGGGATGGTCGCCGCTCCGCAGGGCAGCGCCGTTGCCATGGCCCGACCGCATAAACCCGCGGCGGTGGATGTACACCTTCAGAGGGGAGGAAACTTGCGCTCATGTGAGCTCCACAGCGTGCCCCACTGCTATCAAGTGTGTGCGCCAGTCCTGTGACACAATCGTACCTGCCAGAACCACGAGCCAAGTCCAGCCATGATGACTCCAGCTGCGAGACCTGCATAAGCGGCCAGCTCTCTCAAACAATGCAGATGCACAGGAGCGTGCAGGTAGCGCAGCAAGCAAGCCAGCGCTTGCGACCGGTCGCAGGCTCCATCAGTGTCACCTGTGAACAGCCCTGCAATGAGACCTTTGTAGAAGCGGTCGTCTTCCATGCTGTTGTGCTACAGTATGCTGTCGCAAGGCAAGCAGGGGCTGCCGCGACTTGACCCTGGGTGCACGCTGGAAGACAAGAGCGCCCCTGCACTCAACACATTTAGATGGCCTCTCTCAGCCGCGTGATGTCTCCGCAGCACGATAGACGAGGCCAGAACGAAGCTGTGAAGTGTCGTGAGGTGCTGGCAAATTCGAGATGCCGCGAAGCTTTTGTGTGTGCTGCCGCAGCCGAGATGGCTCGATAGCCGCCTTCGATGAGTATTCCGTGCTTTCGCGGCCAGCAAATGGTCAAATGACAACTGCACCTTGTTGCACCTCTGCATCTGCTGATCTGCAAGCCCTCTCGTACGAATCTCAAGCGACAGCCAGATTGTCAGTCTTCTTGTCGCATGGCCAATTTCCCAGCCACAACTCTGGGAAACAAACAGTCGCGATTGCAGCAGAATCGCCCACTGCTTGAATAAACTTAGCATTCGCAGGTCGCGGAGTGCCATTGAGTTGACCAAGCCCTCCGCCACGCGGTGCAGAGCCGATGTGCCTGGTCTGAGTCAAGCTTCCAACTTCAGGAAGCTCGATTGCACAAGGCCCTGGGCTCCAAGCGCCGCAGCGTCCCTGTGACGGTCAGCCCTGAACATGGTTGGCCAGCGGCAAACGCCGGACTCGGGCTTAGCGCAGGACCTGGCCTCCAAATACAAACGTGCCAAGGGCATGTTAAGAGAGCAGGCAAGCAATCGGACTCAGTTGTCGTATCAGTACGGCACGCCAAACCCTGCCGTGCCGCTGCTCAGCCTTAGGAGTCACAGATGCGGCATGGCCTGACTGATGCCCCAAGCTCGTCGCCAGAAATTTTGACGACTTTCGCGGCACATTACAGATCGAGTCGAACCAGGCGCTTCGGGCGGCTCTGCGGGAGGAGGAGCGGCAGCGGCGGATGCTGGCGGACGGCCTGGAAGCGGAGCGCGAGCAAAGGCAGGCAGCCCAGCGCCGCATCGCCGAGCTGGTGAGGGGCTCCTGCATGCTGCGGTGCTGGTCACGGTGCTCCACTGCTGTGGCTCAGGCAGTGGCATGCAATTGATACGGGCATGCGTCCAATGCGGACTCGTTGGTTAGTGGGGCGCCGCTGTGCAGCTTTGAGCAAGGACGCGCAAGCTGCTCAGTCTCGGCCCATTGCGCGCCAACAGAAGGGTCTGTTGCTCAAGCTTTTCTCGCTAGTGAATGCGAGCAGCGTGTGCAGGAGGCTGTGCTGGCAGAGCGGTGGGCGGCAGCGCCGCAGCAGGCAGATGCACAGATGCAGGTGTGCAACAGAAATGTCTTCAGTGGAACAGACCTCCTCAATGCATACATCCTCAATGCATACAACTCAGAAGCACGCACGGCCGTGGACTCCAGCCCAGTGGCCTTGCATTTAGCTTGGACGCAAGCATGCCAGTCCTGCTGCACGACAGATGCTGCAGCCCCCATGCCCTGCACTTGAACTGTTTTGCATTGTTGTTTACCCATCATGTGACTGTCGCAGGCTGATGAGTGTCAGCAGGCAGCTCAAGCTCAGCTGGCGGGCGCCCGCTCGGCTGGCGACTGGGTGCAGGGCAGGCAGCAGCCACGCGGACCAGCGGCAGCAGCAGCCCAGGCACCCAGCGGCATCGGCAGCGCTGCCGAAGGCGGCACATTGTCAACGCCAGCAGCAGCGGGGGGCGATGAGCAAATCGAGGCGGCGGTGGCGGCAGCGGTGGCCGCTGTGACAGAGCAAGCGCAGGCACAGCAACAGCAGCTCTGCGACGAAATGCTGGCGGCGCTGCGGCGTCTGCAGGCGGAGGCACGTGATCTTGCGTCCCAGACGCATGCGGCGACCCAATCACGGCGTGCGCCGCAATGACAGCTGGGTCAGCGCCAGGCTTCAACCAGTTGTTGATGTCCTGTGCTGGATGGCGGCGCCAAACCTGTTGATGCCGTGTGCTGGTGCATAGGGAGACAGGTCACCAACACCCCTTGTTTCTGCTTCCCGATTGGTTTCATCCCATATTCAGGTAGGTACCTGCCATCGGTACACAGAAGGCAGTCAATGTTGTGTCTCCATTGTCTGATGCTCGGAAACCATCACACGCCGTTCTTTTTTGCTTGCAAACCACCCGCCACACATGTGCGTACCTACCGTACTCGACCTCGAAGCCCGGCTTCCGCATGTCAGACACCCCCCTCGTCCGAAGTCTGCCGGCAAAGATGGGTGTGCGTTTGTGGGCATGCTTTCGCTTTGTCGTCTCAATACAGCTCTACCTGGCATCGAAGACCCGCAACTAGGATGCCTAGAAAGCACCCCTGCTCAACCCGGCCCACGCCACTGCATCCTCAGTAGCCAAAGAACTGCGTCGCGCGCCGCTTGCGCACGGGGCGCCCATTGGCGCCGCGCAGCTGCGCAAACACACCGCGGCCGCCGCCGTCCGGGGGGCTGCCATCGGCAGCGCACCACTCGCCGTCCAGCTTGGCGAGGCGGCCCAGCAGCGCTGGCGTCGCCGCCAGCAGCTTGCGCTTCTGGCCCCTGAGAGGCACATCAGTCATACAGGGTCAACGCGGACTGCTCTCATCCTTCAGCCGCAGACGCAGCATCGGGGTGCAACTGGCAAGCAGTCTGTACATGGCAGTGACGCCCTCACGACGGCTGTCAGTGCAGCGTTCATGACTTGCTAGGCCCTGCAGCCCTGACTGATTTTTAGCAAGGCGACGTATTGACCGCCTGCAGGTTGGCTGCTCTGCTCCAGAAAATCAACCTGTGCGGCTTGGCAGGCTCCGGGGACGCAAAGGCCGCCGCGTTCTCCTGCTGCGGCGGCTCCGCCTCCGCCACTGCTGGCAGGGGCTCCGCCTTGGGGCACTCTGCCACCGCCGCTTCCGCTGCCTCCGCTACCGGCTCCGGCGCTGCCGCTGGCGCCTGTGCTGCGCCCTCCTTTGCAGGCTTGCCCTTACGCGGCTGTGCCTCCCGCTGCTTCTTGGCGCGCCTGCGCGGCTGCAGTGGCTGCGGCTGGGACGGCTCCTGCGCAGGCTGCGGCGCCGGCTGTGGCTGCTGGACTGCAGCATCTGGCGTCTGCTGCCACAGTGACGGCAGTGCCGGCTGCTGGGCTGCATGTTTTGCAGACTTCTCCTCCTCCTCCTGCTGCTGCTGCCGCTGCCGTGGCGGCGGCTCTGCTTGGGCCTGCGGAGCCTCTGCCGCCGGACCTGCCTGCCCCTGCCCTTGCACCCGCTCTGACGGGCTCGCTGAAGCTGACTGCGCCACCACCTCAGGCTGTGTTGACGCATAGGCAGCTGGCTCCGACCGCTGCGGAGGTGACGCTGCCTGCTGCTCTGGTGCTGTGGCCCTGGGCGGGTCTGATGTTTGCGCCGCCTGCGCTGCGGCTGTCGCCTTCCTGCTGTTGCCTGCTGCTCGCTTTTGGCGTGGCTTGCGAACTGCCTTCTGCTTTCGCACAGCCTGCCGATTGGTCAGATGATGTCAGAATTGCCGAAGTATATCAATGTGATGAGATTTCACCGCTGCAGCCAGTGCCCGGCTGCATGCAACACCGGATTGCAGCAGGCCCAACAGCCATCGCAGCAACAGGCAAGCGACATTGCCTGGTTGCTTCGACACGTTCCAGCAATGATGCGCAACGGGCGTCGTGCCCACCTTCGATTTCTGTGCCGCAGCTGCCTGCGCAGCAGCTTCGCCAGCCGGTGAGGTAGCGGCCGTCCTACCGAGTGCCTCTGTGGGCGGCTGCTGGTCGTGCGGCATTCCGTCAGCGCCTGGCGCCGACTGTGAGTCCATATGAGCCTGCTGTGTTGCCGCTGCACCAGCGCTGGCGAGCTGCTGCGGGGATGCTGCATTGGGCGCCGAGGGTGCCGCCGGCGACGCACTGGCGCCGCCTGCCTCGCGCCGCCCGACAGCCTCTGGAGGCTGCTGCGATCCGGCCGCCACCGCAGCCTCGTCCGGCGCTGGCTGGCTGCATGTGAGCGCCTCCCGCTGCCCTGCCTGGCTGCAGTGCACATCATGCGCATCGCCAGGGGATGCGCCAATAGTGCTGCAAAACGCGAGCGGCGACGGCCGTCCGGCCCCGCCGCTGCCTGTCTGCCGCCTGCGCGTGGCATCTGCTGACGCCTGCGTCGACGCCTGCGACATGAGGTTGGTGCGCTCTGGCGAGGAGGCGCCATTCGCAGGCGAGCCACGGCCCTGCACTGGCGAGCTGCCGCCTGCGACGGCGGGTGCTGCCGCCATCGCGAAACCATCTCCAGGGGCAGAAACGCCACTTTGCTGCGCCGCTCGCTTGCTGCCGCCGGTGCCACTGTCGCTTTGTGGGCTGGCGGCCTGCGACGCTTGCTGGCGCACTGCGGATGAGGGTGTGGAGCGCTGGAAGAGCGCCCTGCCAACCGTTGCTGATGGCTCCCCGGATCCAAGGTTGCTCTGCGAGACAGACGAGACACTAGTCGGCAATGCTGGTGAACATGCCACGGACTTGTGCCTGCTAGCCAGAGGGCCCAGCCATGCGCGGCGAGCCTGCTCAACCCCATCACAGCTTCCAGCCGACTCACTGCGAAGTGTGTAAGTTCACAGGATACACGACCAACCTGAGACGCCGGCTGGCCGGGCAAAGGAGGCAGGGCGCCGGCACGAATGCGCGCCAGCGCCACATCATGGGGCGTGCCGCGCCGCACCTTTGCGCCGCTGTCCACCCCCACCGCCGCCTGCGGGAACGTGAAACATATGGTGTCAGATCTGCCGCTAGTGTGCACCAGATCCAGCCCCGCGAATGGCACATGCACCATACCAGCTTCCTCCTCAGGCACAATGCTGTTGATGCTGACTGCGCCGTCAAACCTCAAACCTTCTCCCACCTCACGCGGACCCAAACCAGCTGCCCCTGTGCAGAGCGGCGCCATCCACAACCTTG
The DNA here is from genome assembly GCA_033439295.1 of Deuterostichococcus epilithicus. Taxonomy (NCBI): domain Eukaryota; kingdom Viridiplantae; phylum Chlorophyta; class Trebouxiophyceae; order Prasiolales; family Stichococcaceae; genus Deuterostichococcus; species Deuterostichococcus epilithicus. Next base: position 446,348 of record JAVTLE010000010.1, read on the forward strand.
CACGATGTCAGGCCGTCAGCACGTCAGTACACCAACATGGGGGGGCTCTCCAGCAGCGTGCAAGCAGGCCTCGCCTTCAGGATGTTGAGCAGCGCCGGGTTGGAGGGCGTGGCCGCGGCGCACAGCTGCCCCATGGCGGCGTCCAGGCGGCCGCGCAGGCCCGCCGCCTCCGCCCGCGCCACGCCCAGCTGTTGCTCCAGCATTTCCCGCTGCATGTCCTCGTTCACCTGTGGCGGGCAACCGATGGAAGATTACTCGAAGAGGGAAGCATGCAGCTGCCATGCGTCCCTACACGTCCAGCGTCCCTGCTCTCAGCGTGTTTCAGTCCCACGCGCTGCTCCTTCCAAAGCGGTCTTTATTCTCCGCCTACTGCGCCTCGCTACTCTCCCCCCTCCCATCCTAATTGGACCGTCAAACACATGCACACCCGCGCAGGACACCAGGTTGTCTCACAGCTGATCGCCTGCTGCGGTGGCAGGTTGCGCCCTGGATGCCGCATTGAAAACCTACAATCGCCTTGCACCCACACAACGGTTGCCAGCTAGGCTCTTGACGTCTCATGGGAAGCCAGGTAGCATGCGGTCGGCCTGCCCACCTGCTGCTGCAGCAGGTCGCCATCGATGCCCTGCCGCAGCGCAGCCTCAGCTGCCACCAGCTCCTCATTCTCTGCCTCCAGCTCCGCCACCTGCGTGGTGGGGCAAACAAACGTATTGCGGATGGTCCCGTCTGCAACACCTGCTTCCCTGATCAAGTGCCTTGCTGCTGTAGCTCCGACAGCTGAGCTGGCGTTTCAGCACGACGGCACCAGCAGCAACGCTCCTGACCCTGCCGGCTTTCAGCTGGGACTGGCGGCGCCCTCGATGGGCCTCAAAGCCCGACCTCACCCGCAGCTGCAGCTCGGCCGCCCGCTGCTGCCTGTCCCGAAGCCGGCCGTGGGTCTCCGCCAGTTGCACTCGCGCCTCGGTGGCCGCCGACTCAGCAGCGCCCGCCCTGGCTTCAGCGGCAACGCGCGCGGCGCCTGCCTCCTCCAGTCGCCGCTCCAGCTCGCCCACGCGCGTCCCCTGTACTGCAGCAGCTCGCCTCTGCAGCCACATTATTCCAGGAAAGGCTACTGTTGCTGTTGTCACGCGGCTGATGGCAGCTAACACCAATCTCTCCAGAGGCGCAATTCCTGCGTGCTCTGCCTGATACATAAGTCTCTCTTGTTCGCGTCGTCTGCACCAGACCACCACGAGCGTACATTTCGGGTCTCCTGATTGCTTGGCGCACCTGGTCCGAGGCAGACGTCTGATGGGTGGCGCCCTGTGACGCGGACGGCGTCAGGTCGGCCGCCGCGCGAGCGCCGTCGCCAGCACCACGGCCGCCGCCCGCGCCCGAGTCCCCCCGAAGCTTCTTAATCTCCGCTGCCAGCCGCTCCTGCAGCAAAATGAGTCAGCGCCGTCTCCTCAATTTGCCCTTGCGCGGGAGCTCAGCACTAGTCCACCCCTGCATACTCGGTTGTGCACACCATTACGTAGATGTGCGGTGGCGTGCCCTGCACGACCAGGCGCAGTCGACGCCGCGTGTGCTTGGCCTTGCAGCACGAGACCGGCCACCCAGGTTGAGCTTGTGCCTCAGAGTGACGGCTGCCGCGGCCGGGGGCCACGCACCTTGTAGTTGGCCTCCATCTGGCACAGCAGCTCCCGCATCTCGCCCGCCACCTCATCCCGCACCTCCGACTCCGACAGCGCCGCGCCTGCATCCGCCCGTTGGAGCTGCAGGATGCAGCAAATTCAACACCGTTCAGAATCGGAGCTCTCAGAAACACTGGCTGCCTTGGGGGTACGCGGCGGTTCGCCTCAGCTGGCCAGGGCTGCCGGCATGTTCCACAGTGCCATCATCTGTGCGGCGCCGCTGCACTTCTCGGAGAGGGTGCATGTGAGGGTTCTGCACATCTCAGAATGGCAGCCGGCAGTCGGAGCGCTGCAGGTTGAGCTGCGGACGGGATTTAATCGCCGCACCTCGCCCTGCAGGGCGTCGACCTGCTGCTGTAGGTCTGCCACATGCTGTTCCAGGGCCGCCCGCTCCGCTTCCGCTGCTGCATCCTCCCTGTGCGACCAGCGCTGTGAGTCAAGTGCGTCATGAATGATAGCCAATTGCCGCAGTCCCTGACGCATTCAAGCTGCCTTGCTCGAGCTGCTGACAGGATCTGCATGATAGTGCTCCTCAAGAACGGCAGGGGAAAAGGCTGCATTGGGGCCCACATATCTGGCTTTCCCTCTCTATTTCTGTCTATTACTGATTCCAGATCCATAACATGCACCCGAGAGCTCGGATGAGACTCCTGCGTCTGTTGGCGCTGCTTAATGAGAGTCTGCATTGGCACTTTCCAACTCGTGGAATTGCAGCCAGGTTATTGCTCTGTGCGCACCTGAGCGACAGCTGCAGGTGCTCTGCCGCGAAGCCGCCCGGGCGCGGCCGCTTTGCACCCAGCGCCGGGCTGGCGGCCCTTGTGCCGGCGCGCCGCCCCGGCGGCTCCAGCCGCGCACAGTTGCCAATCTGCATCGCCATCGCTGCGTACTGCGAGAGGCAGGATCAGCCAACACCCATCAGAGTCAGCCGCTGCAGGCTTCTAGGACGTACAGGTGCAAGGAAATTACGATGCTCAAAACCCAAAAGTGCGAGTCAGTGCAGGTCGTGCCGGGCGGGTGCATATGCAGACGCGCAGTTGGCGATTCGAGAGGCCACTGGCGATCAGGGCTGTGCCGCAGCAGCGGCTGGAGAAGGAGCTCGCCTTCAGCACGTGCGAAGTCTCATCGTAGTTGCGGGCGCAGGGGCTGACATTCACAGATAGCAGGATGCGGCCCCATCCGTGCAGCACGTCTCGGAACAGGTGTGTCACCTGCAGGACACCAGGCGCAGGGTTTGCTGATTGTCACAGTCTGAACTGCAGGTTGCCGAGCCGCCGCTTAACAGGTTGCAGGAAGAAGCACGAACTCGTAAGGTGTCCACAGCACTGTCATGCGTGTATGTGCATTATGCGTCATGCCATGGTTACTTCTCTGCAATGCCCTAGTTCCTTGGCATGCGAGCCAATACAGCAACAGTGCGGCAGCAGGAATGCGCACCCGGGCCTCCCTGTAGGGGACCAGGCGCTGCTCCGCTGCCTGGTGCTGCTGGTTCCACCGCAGCGCCTCCAGGCACCGGCCCAGCGTCATCAGGGACGCATTGATGGCCACGCTCTCCCTGGCCAGCGGTATGTTGGGAGGGTTTTGTCATTCTGGCATGGCCGTGCATGACCTGCCCGTCCGTTTGAGCAGGATTATGTCCTCTTGCAGTTGATGGCGTGTGCATATTCGCATGCATGGCGACTCAAACCCGATAGCATGCAGCACAGGTGCATTGTGGGCCAGGAGAAGGTGAGCGTGCACTTCAGGCGGGCGCCGTGGTTGCCGGTGCGACCGGAGCGCTCCGAGCCGGCCAGGTCGACGAACGACAGCCGCCGCAGCTCGCCACCCTGTGCCAGGCAGTAGCCGAGGTGACCTTCTGTATCGCCAGGCACCTCACATGCCACCCAGCGATTCTTACCGGATGCAAGGCCGAACTTCCAAGGCGCTCCGGCCGCAGCTTGCAGCGTGCCAGGCGTGACAGCTGCTTCGCAGATCAACTTTTGTCCCTTACAGCTTCCACATTTGCATGCCTCAGCCGCACCTGCGGCGTGTTGACCATGATGGTGAAGATGGAGTGCGACCGGCTGGAGGCCTGATTGAGCGCCGTGCGTGCCTTTTGCCTTGCGCGGCTGCCACGCCGCAACACCTCCACTGCCTCCTCTGCGCTCACCACCAGCACCTACAGCATGCATCAAGGTGTTCAAAAGGGGATGGTAACGGATGCGGAACATGCTGGCCTCCGCCACGTGCGGCTGTCATGCCGGAACACCTCCGCCGCCATGTCCGCGCTCGGCACCGGCGCCTGCGGTCCTTGGAGATCATGCGGTGGGGTACGACCTCATCTAGAAGACAATCGCATCCTGCTCGACGCTATGCCCTCCACCGCTGCGATGAGATCGGATCTCGTTTTTCGTGGTGGGTCAGGCCAACCTAAGTTGGTCTGACAGACCCTCAACGAGCTGTGCGTCCAGGTCAATACCTGGCAAAGTCGTGCTGCGGGCATCTGCTCGCCTTGCTGATCGTCTGGTCCCGTTGCACAGGGTTCCTATTCGCACCTCCTGCAGGCCGTCCACAAAGACGCGCCCCTGGGAATCTTCCTTCAGTCGCAGCGCCGGGCGGCCGGCTATGGGCGCTGGCTCCGGCCGCAGCAGGTCGAAGATGCTCTCGTTGTAGATCTGCGAACAGCGCAGCGCTCTTTATACGTTGCTCGTTGACGGAAATAGCCCAGTTCTGGAGACACAAGGCGCCTGCGACGCGAGAGAGCCTCCCATGTTGCCGCCTAATGACACCGTGCACTAAAACCCAGGGTGCAAACATGGCAGCCGCAAGAACACAAACGCACCTCGTAGTTGCAGACGGAGATGTTTAGGTCCAGTCCCTGCTTCTGCACCTCCTGCGACCCGAATATACTGTAAATGTGTTGGCATCATGCATTCATGAGATATGTTAACAGGCAGATGTAACGGCGGGCGGCTGTCCTCTGGTGGAACCGAGCAGCGAGCAAGGTATGTATGTGGTCGAGACCACGGACGATGCAGGCTTGACAGGCACATGCACAGCAGGTGCGCGCACCGAGAACAGCATCGCGAGCGATTGCGGCAGTACGCCAGGTGCGGCCTTGGTGCCCTGCATGCAGCCGGCAAATGGCTGGAGATCAATATGACTCCTGGCATGGCCTGCATGATGCTGATGACAGCGCCCAGCAACGGGCTCGCTGCCTGCCACCACTGGCAAGCCATGATGCTGGTATGACGACTGTGCGCAGTGTAGCCTGTCCCCACCTCGATGGTGAACGTTTTGCCGGCGGCTGAGATGCCGTATGCCATGACCACCGAGCTGCACGGCTCCTCACCCAGCAGCTCCCGCACCTGAGCAGGCGGCGCCCAGGCATGCTAGCTTGGACGGGAACTCGACTGACGACCGACATCACGGGCCTAATGTTGCAGCCCCACAGACCCTTACACACGACCTTGCAAGCAAAAGGCAGCTGGCGCGGCCGCAGCGGGCGAGCAGCAGGCGCCCATGACGCAGCACGGCGCGGCGCAGGGCTGGGCTGCTCGCTCAGGAGGCGCCGCAGCGAGTGGGAGGCGAACCATGCTGGCGGCTGTCAGGCCGAAATACTGCTCCTGGGTGGTCTCCTGGCCGCACACGCGCGTGAAGTGGTACGTCTGCCCCCTGTCCCCGTTTTTGTACCTTCGCATCACAGTACTGGCAGCATTAAATACTCAAATGTTCCACAGGACAAGCATGGTCACTGCTTCTGGGGAGAGACACGGCGGCTTTGCGAGCCCCTAATGGACCCTGTGGGCAGATGCTCGACAGCGGCGACAGACAGCTGCAGGAATGTGCAATGGAAGCTGTACGGGACAGCGCTGCGCCCCGCTGCGCACCCTTGAGAGGCCTCCGGCGCGGCTATGGCGATGCTGGTGCCCGACAGCGCGTGGATGCTGATGGACGGGTCCCACTGCGGCAGCGGGCCACCCGCCGGCGGGCGGATGCGCAGCACCACCTGCAAGTAGGTTCGTGTGCATCGGAACAGCTGCACCAAGCACTGCCATTCAGGCGTTCATCTTTTGCACCTCATGCTCGTGAGGCATGGCGTGGGTGTTTAAGCCTGGATTTTGGGCCTGAAAGCCGTGCAGGCTGCTCTGTGTTACAGATGTACAGCATTGTTACTATTCCGACCGTGCATGGTCGAGCATCCTGCAGCTGGCGGTGTGGCTGTGCTCTGGGGCAGCGCTTCCCCGCAGCGCGCTCAGCGTGCTCAGCGGCGCACCTGCCTTGGTCACGAGACTCTGGGCCCGAGGAGTTCTGGAACAACAGGGTCCTGCATGTATGCTGCAGCATTCCGCACCTGCATGCGCTCCAGGTCCAACATGCAGCCTTGAGCGCCTGCCACCGCCAGGCCATGAGGCTGCCTGACCGCGTCGTCCTTGGGTCTGCCTCCAAACAGCGATGAAAGGTTCCTGCGAGACGTAAAGAGGCTTGTAGTATCATCAGGACGGCGAGCATAACAGTCTTAGCTTGGTTTGCAGCGTGAAAGACCTCAAGGTGAGGTTACCACTGGAGTGTACCTTGGGAACAGCTCCGAGTGCCTCGCATCCGGCGCGACATCACTCAGCTGAGCTTCGGCTTGTTTGCAAGCTTCATCAGCTGCCATGTTGAAGCCCTGCTGCAGGTCGGGCGTGTTTACGCTGCCATGTGTACCGATCGTGTGGCCGGCTGTCGAGGTCATACTTCCATACGGATGTAGCAAAGTTCCGGCAGGGCCCGGTACGCTAGGAAACAACCTCCAAGCAGCACGAGAGCCCTCGGGTGCTGCGCGACGTACCTGAAATGTTGCGCCGATGCTGACTTGCACGACAGCTGCAAGCTGTGATTTCGTAATATTGCATTGAGACCTAGGTTTCAGCGGGAAAAGGCCCATCGTCGAGCTTTGACCTTCCAAACACAGTGTCCTTTCCAGCCAGGTCTGATGACTGGTCAGACATCAGACCTCGCCTGTATGACAGACAGGACCGGTGGCAAGAACCAGAGCTGCTGCCGCACATGGGACGCTGCGGCGCTCCTGCGGCACCGGTGCTTCTGCCCAGAATGTAGCACGGCAATCGCCTGCGTCATACTCAGCGATTGAACGCGCCCTTCCACTGCTTCTTCTGCCGCTTGTCGGCCGCTGCTGCCTTCTGCTGCATCTTCGCCAGCTCCCGCTCCACGTCGCCAGCGAGCGAGGGGTCCACCTCTGCCACCTGCCTGCGCAGAGATTCGTGCAATTCGCAATCCGAAATTGGTCTCATGAAGGCCAGCAAGGCCAGACGAAATCTGCAATGCAGAGCGCTGAGGCAGCGCCACACTTGAGACCGATCAGAGACAGAACAGCCGCCTGGGCGTCTGCTGCTCCGGTCGAGCAAAACCGCAGCACGATGCTGCCGCATACTCTCAGGAACTTACATGGTGCTGCATGATTCTGTTCCACTCACCTGAAGTCCTCCTCGGCGTCCTCGGCCTGGCCCAGGAAGGCGCGCACCGTCGCGCGCCGCCACAGCGCCTTTGGGTGGTCCGGCACCTCCCTGCAGTCGAGGTTTGTGCATTCATCATGGAGCGGACGATGCTGTCCTGATCACGCTTGCATGCTGGGACGCGTCTCGATGCCGCCTGTGTTCCACAAAAGAGCCCAGCAGGGCAGCTGGTGACGACTGCGCACAAGGAGACCGCATTGAGCAGCAATTTCGACGCTTCCGGCTGCACTCAGTACCAAAGCATGGGGAGGCTCCGCACTTGAGGGCCTTGTCGGCCCACTTGAGCGCTTCCGTGAAGTTCTCCTGCCGCTGTGCCGCCAGCGCCAAATTGATCATGCAGCTGGCCTTGGTGCCATCCACTGCCTGCCACAGCGCACCACAAGCTGTTCAGAGGTGTTGCCGGCAAGGGGAGGAGTGCGAGAAGAATGAGACCTGGCAAGCGGAGCTCAGTGGCATCCAGTGGTGCTACTGGAAGACAGCAGCAGAGCTGCGACTACAGCAGCTGCCTGCTGTCGGTGCAGGCTCTTTGTGCAGGATGCAACACAAAGAGGCAGCAGAAGTAGCATGCACTGCATGACACGTTTGTCACAAACGCAGCATTCAACGAGTATGCGGACCTTGCGCTCCTCTTCGTTGCCAAAGGCGAAGATCTGGTTCAGCAGCTTCAGTGCCTTGAGCCATTTTGTGATCGCGTGGCTCACGAGGCCCTGCACACAATGATGCATGCCCACTGAAATGCTGCACTTCAGCTTGCACTGCTGGTGTCAGATGGAGGCCTGCAGGGCATTTGGTGCATGTGTGTATGTGAAAGTGCAGAAAAGCCAGCGCTTCTTAGCCCAACCATATGACAGCACTTCCAGGAGTCGCAGCCGCCATGCACATGCTGCCAGGAGCCCTCGCCTGCTTGAACACCACGTTGCCCTGGTCCTTGAGCTGCGTGCCGCGCGCCAGCAGCTCTGCCGAGGACAGCTGCGTCGCGTGCGCCTGGCAAAGCGGTGGCACAGAATGCGTCAGGTGCAGCATGTGCTAAAGCATGTGCTGGAGGTCGGGCAGGGGCAGTGCTGGCGGACGAAGGTTCTGTGCACTCGGCAAGCCTGCAATGATGCACACAGGCGCACTTCTGAGTGCTTGAGGGTTGTTTAGGTCCAATCAAGGAGAAGATAGCCTGAAGGGCTCACTTGGCGTTCAAAGTCCAGGAGTTCCACCTCCCATTCCACTGCCGAACTGTCTGATAGTCCCTGCACACCATTGATTGCCCTGTGGAGGGGTCTCCAGCTGAGGAGCATGCTTGTGTCGCCAGCTGTGCGCATCCTCTTGCATGCGCCAGCTGCAGCAGGGCGGCCGTTTCACCACACTGTCAGCCGCACCCTGCAGCAACGGCCGCCCCGACCTTGTGCCGCACACGCTGCACGCTGGCGTCAGCTGTGCAGCGACACTGCCTCACCTCTGGGCGGTCAGGGCGGCCAGCGTAGGCGTATGTCGAGGCGGAGCGCACCAAAGACACCTCCCCAGGCGTCATCAGCCGCACCGCCATGTCCAGTCCCTCCGGCACCATGCCCATGCCTGGGCGCCCAGGTGCATTCAGCTATAGCGAGGGTCGAAACAACATTAGAATCCCTCCTGATTCAATGCGATCATGGGCGTCACGATGGCACCGCCATGCCCAGGCCCCCCGGCACCACGCCCATGACCGGCGGCAGTTGTGTGCGTTGGTTGTTTGACCAAGGAGGGTGCTGACTGAAAACCTCTAGAACCTGGGCTTGCCATGTGTGATGCAACCATCAGCGCGGCGCTGTGCCCAGGCCCTCCGGCCATATGCGTCCCTGCTCCCAGCATCAGGGCACGTGGCTTTGTTTCCGGAGCGGGTTCACGTCAAAAGGGATTCCTCTGCTGCGCCTCTGCGTCAAAGGGCGCCATGCCGACTCTGCTTGTGCGACCGGTGCCAAGCTCCGGTAGCACCCAGCGGAGCACTGCCGGGTAGCCGTCACGCAGGAGCACAGCCCCCCTGGGGCAATCCCGCCTCGAAATGCATGCAGCCCGAGTCTTGCTGAGTCCTGCTGAGTCTTGCCCGAGTCTTGCTGAAGGAAATTTGACCAGCTTTTCGTCGTGTTCGATCCGTCATGTTGCTTTCAGGACCAAGGGTCACTCATCCAAAGGATTTCACAGGCAACGGACCCTCTTCTCTCAACCTGGTGCAGGGTATGCGCACCTGTCTGGAACTCCAAGGGTGCCGCCGCACCGTCATCACCCCGGGTGTCCAGCAGGGTCCGCTGAGACTCCGGCTCGATGACCCTGCGCTGGCGGTAAGAACTAGAGGTCCGGAAAAGTGCATAAACAGGCACGTGCCGCAAAACCTACGACTAGGTAATCTCAATCTTCAGGTTCATAGTGTGACACGGCGCGCAGGACCATCACATGCTAGCAGGCAGTGATACGAGGAAGTCTCGTTAGAGTGCAGACCGTCTAATCGCAGAGGCGCAACAGCCAGGCCTGATGCTTTTGTTCTGTGACAAGGGCAACAGGCATCCCGCTGAACGCCTCTGCGACTTCTGACTGCATGTCCGCATTGATGCAGAACTCTTCCCGTCCAGTCGGAGGCTCAGCAGGCGGTCAATCGGCACCATCCAAACTACTCGTTGGTTTGTGCTGTCACATGCAGATTCCTGTGCCAGCAACACAGCGAATGGGGGCTCATGCAAAGGAATTGTTGGCAAAAGCACTTGTAGTGGACGCGGACGGAGGAGTCCTCGATGGGACAGTCGATGGGAAACTCCCCGCGGCCGTCCCTGACGCGCCGCTTGACGACAGCGCCGTCGCCTGTCATGTCCCGCACCTGTGGCACGCGCATCATTCATTGAAGCAGACACATGGCGACTGGACTCGAGAAGCCAGGACGGCAAGTGGTCCAAAAGAACATAAGTTTGGCCCATGGTGCGACTGCTTGCCGTGCTGACAACTGCAGCCAGCTTCCGCGCACCGAATCCGATTGTCGCTGGAGGGTTGCATCCTGCCGTGTGCCAGGCTGCGCAGCCGAGGCCTGCCTAGGCCAGATGCAATACCCGCAACGCGGGGAAAGGAAGAGGAGAAAAGGCGGAGCACACCTGGATCATGGACTCCAGAGTGAGCTCAAACTCCACTCTGTCGGATGTGCCAGGCGGCGACGGGATGAGGCTGTCTGCGCCGGCCGGCACCGCCGCCTCACGCGCGCAGCTAATCACGGCGTGCTCGCCCCGTGTCATGACTGCCAGTCCCTCTTCCACTGCCACTGGCACATTGCCGCTGCCTGTGCACACGTTGCATCCAGCAGCGTCTCACTATTCTGCTCGACTCCGTTGCAGAGCTCAGCCTTTGGACAGGGGGATCCTGTACCTGCCGAGTGCGTTGCCATGGATGCATGCTGGGCTCGTCGGTAGCACTCAGAGCCAAGCACTGGAGCCGCGTGCACCCCCCACTGCAGCATGGCATCCAGCAGCTGGCTGTCAGGGAAATCCCAGGCGACGCACCCATGGTGAAGTGCAGAGGCTGGCCGCTAGGCGTCTCGAAGTAGGGCGGCGTGCTGCACTGGCTGCCGTCCATCGCAGGAAGGCGCGCCTTGACGGCGACTGCTACCTACTCCCCGGAAGGGGGGAGTATCACCTTCAGAACGACTTTCGTGGGGCCGACGCTGTTCCAACCCTGCCGCCGGGACACCAAGGCAACAGCCAAGCCCGCCGCGCGTGCTGTCTAACATCGCTGTGCAGAAACGTTTGGGTTGCAGCTCTGTGACCGGCAACCTTCCCAGGAAGCAGACACACGGCTGACGCCGCGATCAGGAGACGTCTTGCACTTCTTTCAGGGGCCCGACTGGTGCAGTGCAGAGCAGAGCAGATGCTGGTCTTCAGATGATGGACTGCGCACCTCGAACGGCGCGCGGGGCGACTCCCAGACATCGCCGCGATTGAGGCTGCGCCTGAACATGTCCTCGCTGCTGCCCACCAGATCCACTTCATCCTGCACGAAATCAGTGCATTTGATTGAGACATTCCTTACCTACCATTGCTGATCATATGCATCAGCCGGACAGGTGCTGATTTGGTCGCAGTGCGGTGGCAGGCCAAATCGCTTTGATTGGAAGGTCATGGAAAGGGGTGCTGCGGCATGCGCCAGCATTGCAAGCCCAGCAGCAATCAACCGTAGCGGCTGCCTGTGTGTGCTGAAACTTGGGGTGCGAGATGAAGTGGTGGCAGGGGCAGACTGTGCGGCAGAGCATCATTGAGGCTGCGGCAAGGCTCCTGGCTTCCGGCCAAACTGCATGCCTGAGGCTGGCCGTCATGACTCCCCAGTCTACAGACAGAGCCTTTTCCGACTCCACGAGGCTTCCTGCCTCACCTTGCGGAAGCACTGCAGCAGCTCGATGGTGAACTGCAGCTCCTGGCTGGTGGGCGCATCCTTCGGCGGCGGCAGCTGGCAGTCCCTGTGCTTGTAGGCGTAGCGCGGGTGCACCGACAGCCCAAACACGTCGCCCACTCTGGCGTCTGCATCCACGGGATCAAGGGGGCATTCGTGGCGCTCGTTGGATCATCCCAGCCCTTCAGACGCAGGATGTATGCGGCACCGCCTGGCAGGGCTTGACCGCCTCTATCAGAGCCTGTTACTATGAACTGTTTTCTGGAACCGAGCAGCAGCCATGACGATCGGGGCACTTGCCACGCCGCCCAGCACTTGCAACACTCGGTTCTCAGTTCGTCCATAAGTGTTCGTGGCCGCTGCCAGGGTCGCTCACTCAGGAGAGCAATCTCCCAGGCGCGCGGCACTCGGCGGCCCTTGCCGATGATGAAAGGCAGCGGCAGTCCTGCGCCGCCCTCCGCCTGCCACGTGGACTGCAGCAGCTGCCCATCTGTCGTCTTGACATTGTAGTGCACATAGACCTGCAGTCCAGGTGGCGTCAAGGTGGAAGACCGCACCCAGCTATGGCCATCGGCATGGCTGAAGGCAAGTCATACATTTGCCATCATTCGTCCAAAGTATGTACAGCACTCGACTCACCAGGTCGCCATCCACAGGCGTCGCGCCGCCTTGGCTCTGCCGCAAGTGCACCTTTCTGACGAGGCCAGAATCGACGGCATCCTGCTCCCTGGGTCAGGCGCAACAGACAGGTATTTGTGCTACTCCATTCGTGTGTCATCTCCGCTCATCAAACCGCATCGAATCGTACTGACTGGCAAATTTTATTCTGTACTACAGCACAGACGTCCCAGGTGCAGCCGTGCCCACGGCGCAGGGCGAGCTGCCACCCTGAAGCCGCGCCATTTCATGCAACTCAAGTGTGCGACCTGTCGGAAACGAGTACCAGAAGCGCACCTCAGTGCAGTGTCCTTCTTCTGGTCCTTGTCGTCAATTTCGGGCTCAAAGTCCGGGATCTCCAGCGGCGCCCGCAGCTCCGCAAACCAGTCTGCCAGCGCCTGCGACATGCTGGCGGGCGCCGCGGCGCGCGCCGCTTGCAACCGCTGCCGCTGCAGCCGGTGCACGAGATGTGTCGGTCTTAAACGGCTGGAACTTGTAGATGTGACAAGAAAGCGTGTGGAGAGTGTGCCCTCGGACAGCCTACAGTCACTGCCGCGGCGGCAGCGTGCGGCACAGCCTGGCAGTTGAGGACGTTCAGCGCTCTTCAATTTGCACAGGAATAGCTTGCGATATCGACTCGCTTGCTGATCATGCGTGCCGAGGTGTGTGATTCTGTTGCACTTGCTGTTTGCACGCTCTATACCAATAGGTTGTATCGAGCTCCAAGCAGTGTCCCAGCAGCTTGCGCGCCTTGGCGCTGACTGTTGGGTTCAGAGGACCAATGTGATACTTGAAACATGTGCCGAGGCATCGCTTCAGCTGCCTGCCCAGCAGCAAAGCCCTTGTCTGTACGTGACCCAGCTCCAAATTGCACCAGCGGTGCACATTGCCTCCCATTACCGTCGCGCTGACACCATCAGCATAGCACACGATCTCTGCCAAACAGTTCATTGATCTCTTCACAAAAAGCGCAGCGGTCATCATGGCGGGGTGCCTGCAGTCCACAGCCGCACTCCAGTGCCGGCAGTCCACCCGGTGCCCGGGCACGACATTGGCAGCCAGCCGCCCCGCAGCGCTGATCAGCCACCGGCGATCATGCGGCAGCGCCTCCCGACAGCGCTTCGTCGCGCGCGCCGAGGCGGAGGCAGCACCAGCAGCCGAGCTGCCACTGGAGAGGAGTGGCAACAACTTTACAGCCCTGAAAGACATCGAGGCAATCAAAAAGGTCCTTCCGCACAGGTACAAGCTTTTGATACCCTTTGCTGCCAGCAGAGCCACGCGATCACCTGAAGCAAATGGACAGATCCCTAGATCACCTCCTGCGACGGCCAGATCACCGCGGCACTGCAAGCCTGTTTGACAGAATGCTGCACGGCTGCACAGGTTCCCATTCCTCCTGGTGGACCGCGTGGTGGAGTGCGAGTTCCAAAAGTACGCTGTCGGCTACAAAAACATCACCATGAATGACAACTTTTTCACCGGCCACTTCCCGGAGCGCGCCATCATGCCAGGCGAGATACTATCTGCTTGTGGCTGCTTTTCCACATGCACGCTTGACTAGTGCATTTCAAAGCGTCGTTGAGACCAATCATGATTGGTTCTCGCGCGAGGAGCGCGTCAGCACAGCATTATGGCTCTGCCCGCCGTGCGGCGCCTGGCATACATTTTGCACTCCTGCAATTTGTGCAAGTTAGTGTTAGCGGAGGTGTCACTGGAGGTGGACCTTCAGAGGCGTGTCACCGGCTTGTGAACAAGACTGCGCTCACAGCATCTGCACCGATTGGAAAGCATGCGCGGCAACCCCGCAACATGGCTTGATCGAAGGAGTGCCGCAAGTGAAGGGGGATGGCGCGGCTGGGCGGCATCGTACTTTCTGTTATGACGGCACTCTCGAACCTGTAGCCTCATGAAGACCAGTTGCGATTCTGCGGCTTTCACACGAACGCAGGTGTGCTGCAAGTGGAGGCGATGGCGCAGCTGGGCGGCATCGTGATGCTGGACCCGGAGGCGCCGTCCAAGGAACAGTTCTTCTTTGGCGGCATTGAGAAGTGCCGCTTCAAGAAGCCCGTCGTCCCTGGCGACACCCTGGTGCGCTTCTGAACCTACTCAGCTCGCCCGCTGTTTGGGTTTGAACAGCCAAGATAGTGAATGCTGCAGAGACTGGGCGTCAGCCGCACCGCAAAGCTCCAAACATTGAGATGTCCCCCTGTTGGGTGCCAGGGAGCACACAGTGACGTGCGGAGCTGGACACCGTTGCGTCAAGCATCCTGAAACTGCACCTGCCATCAATGAGACAGCACTGCTGATGCCGCCTACTGCCGCCGCCGCAGATGATGCGTGTGGACGTCACAAAGTACAACAAGCGCTTTGGCATCGTCAAGATGAGTGCCAAAGCGTACGTCGGGCCCGACGTAGTGTGCGAGGCCGAGCTCACATTGGCGATGGGCTCATGAGCGGTGCAGGACTACAAGAACAGACCGCCCTGTGAGAGATCCAGAGACATCCGCTAGGCAAAAAGTGAGTGTGATTTAGCAAGCGTGGACGCACTCAGCATCGGCTTGGAGAGCATGGTGTCGGGAAACAGTCTTCCTGACATCTCGAGTGGGCTGACAGGCTGACGACGCAAGCCTGTGAGAGCAAACAATACAGATGACTGGTGGCCGGGCGACAGGAGTGCAGCATGACCGAGACCTTGCTGAGTAGACCTCAGAAGACTGCTAAAACTGTTCCGGGAGCACAAATTGGTTTTGACAACGGGTGGAGCAAAACAAAAGGCGCTGATCATGCGCACTGTAACTTGCAGTGATGAAACACCTGCAAAACAACGTGGAGGCTGGCTGCTTCCTTCCCCTTTGTGGTGCAGCTCTGGGTTGAACAGCTCACACCGCGCTCATTCAAAGAGGCCCTGGAAGAAAGCCTCCACTTCGGATTCCACACCGCCAAGGGTCCCGCCATCTGCAGCGAACCGTCTGCTGGTACTGGCGCTGCGTGGCGAGACCGGCGCCGCAGCTGCGACCTGGGGCCGCTGGACCTCTGGCGATGCAGAGGCGCCGGCATCCACGCCATGGGCCGCCGGCTGCGGCGCACCGCCGCTGAGCCCCTGCTGCGGCTCCTCATCAGAGGCGGCGCCCCCAGAACTGCTCCCGTCGGCAGAGCCGCCCCGGTCCGACTTGGCGCGCTTGCGCGCGGCGGACTTTCTGCTGGTCCTGTCTCCTGATCGCCGCTTCTTCGCTGCCCGCTTCTCCTCCTTCTGCCGCTGCTTCTTCTGGGCCTGTAACGCCGTGAACCAGCTCAAACAGCTGCGAGGTGGCGCAGAAAAGCTGATGAGTGCCGCTCAGCAAGCAAAATGTACAGTGGCAGCAACAACGAGAACCGCAGAGGACACAGAGAGCATGCTGCCGTGAACAAGTTGCGAAACTCTACAAAATTTGGTTCTAATATCCCATGTTTGACCTCCAGTGCCTGCTGTTCTTCTGCAGCCGAGCTGCACCGCATGCTTCGGGCTGCAGCACCGTTTCCAGGGTGCGATATCTGGTAAAGTGCACAAACTCCCACTGGCAACTCACCTCCAGGGCCTGCTGGTTCTTCTGGTGGTTGAGCTGCAGCGCGTGCTTTGGACACAGGCGCAGCTTCACCAGCGCCGCCTTTTGAACGCCTGCCTCCGCATATGAGAAGTTCACCTGCATCAGAGGTGGGTCCTGCTGTTGGAAGCTGTCAAAAGCGTCTCGCGGTCAGCAGTGCCAGCTTCCGGTGGAATCGGGGCTGCTGCCCCCCTGGGACCTCCTCCAGCGCAGCATGATGGGGTGCGCCATTCCCCGAGACAATCACGCGACTCAGCTTCACCCGACGGCGGGTGATGGGCAGTGGGTGCTGGCCGTGACACAGGTCCCGAGACTCGCGAGGCCAGCTGTGGGCTTCACAGGCCCTGATGGATCAGGTTGCCACACAGCCACGTGCGGCTCTCGGCACGGACCTCGAAGGACGCAAGGCCGGTGCGCTGGTCGCAGCCGCGGGCGCCGCACACAAACTGGCCCCGACCAGCCACCACCTCCTGTTCCGTGCGCCACCGCAGCCCCACCCTGCCCTCCTGCGAGCAGTCAACGCTGATCGGTCGAAGCAAGGCTGAAGCGCCACGACTGCCAATGGAACTCTCAGCGGTACCGTCAGAGCTGCCCGACAGAAAGCTGGCTGCCTGGCCACGCCGGATGCCTGCAGCCATTGGCTTCACGGCGCCAACATGCCGCACCTTGAACCTCAAGCTGCCTGACAGAATCACGACGTGATCTTGGGAAGTTTTTCATCTGCATATGGGTCAATCAGATGGGTGATGCACAGTGCAACTGCTCATCTCTGCCTGCTCAACTCTTCCTGAGCGCCCACCTTGCAGCGCGACAGGTCGGCGATGCAGTACTCGCGGAACAGCTTGGCGTAATACTTTCGGGCAAGGTTTACCTCCCAGCCGCCCGGCGCGTCATCCGCCTCGTCCCTGATGAACCTGCCTCGATTGCTGAGCGTGTCAGGAATAACACGTCATGATGCAATGCAATGCAAAACTGATACGCCCTGCTGCACATTGGAGTGCCCTGCATTGTGGAGCGTTCAAGGAGCCATTCCCAAAACAGGGCGAGTGCAGCAATGCTCTTGAGGTGTCTGGAAAGTCATCGTCACCGCTGGCGCAATCCAGATATCACAACCCAAGGAAGCACCTGTAGTTCTCCCGGAGGATGTCATAATCCGTCTTGGCAGTGGGGTTGGCGCCGGCCGCGCCGCCGCCGGTGCGCCCGTGCCCGTAGTAGTGAACCACGTTGGCCAGAAAGTGCTTGTGCCGCTCCCAGGCGTTCATCCCCAGCAGTGAGCTGCGGTGGGCACGGTCCTCTGCCGCCTGTCGATTAGAGCAGGGCAGTTCATGAGGCTATCCTGATGCATGACGGTTCTGCCTCCTGGTGCAGCACTCTACGCTGCAGACGATCACGTCCGTGCATGTGCCTTGTGCACCAGATGCGGTGCCGTGACACAGGAGAGCTGTCGGCTGATGTCTGAACACTGCAAGCATGACTCCAGGTAGAAGTCGTGCAAGCTGCAGGCCTTCATGGACGCACCACGCGGGCGGCATTGAAGTTGGCCATGGTGCAACGACAGGCGGCTATGTGTCAACATCAAGGTACCTGCGCACAGCAGGCGCACATGATTCGAAAACATGTCCTGGCAACTGGGAGGCAGCATGCCGAGGCACGCCGTGACGACCTGCTGGCGAGCGTGCTTGTTCATGCACATGCTCATCGATGTTGCGCAGCGTTTTGAGACAACGACCGGCGGCGCCACTCACGGCGCGAGGCCGTCTGGCAGGCGCTGCGTCTTGGCAAAGCGCAGCAGCGGATCCTCTGACGCTGCGCTGATGGTTGCGCCGTTCTCTGTATCCGCCCGCTCAAAGAGGACCTCTGCAGGAAGGCATCATACGTTTGTAGATCCGCAACGGCCTCCTCAGCATGCATCCGGCGTTCTTGTACAAAAGCTAGCTGCCTTGAGCGGATGCTGTCTGTGCAGCAGCAGTGCTGCAGTCTTGCGGTGCCGCACCCTTGCCGCTGAGTGACTTGTCGCTGAAGTACTTGAGCCGAGCCTGCATGGACAGCTGGACGTACAGGCGATTGTAGTGCTTCTGCACGGCCGCCTCCTCCTCTGTTGCCTTGCCGTCTGCCTTCGCAGCCATGTGCAAATGAGGTTGCAGCAATGGAGGCACAGTCACAGTCTGGTGGGCGAGTGGAAAGTGTAGCGCGCTGCCACCTGCCAGTCACCCAGCTCTCGGAATAAGCTGATGCACAGAATGTTTCTGTGAGCACGGCACGCAATTGCATACCTTGTGCAAAGATGTTGTGATCTGCCACATGGGGACCCTGCGCTGGTTACCTGTTCGGAGTCTCCAAGTGTTGAAGGGTGCTCGAGGAATATGAGGGCTGCCAGGATTTGGCGTCCAGCGGGGCTCCACTTGCTGCGGTCTCCCGTGACGGACCGTGGGGGCCTCCTCGGCTGCGAAGCCTCACGAGTGCAGCAAACGTCGCAGGCGCGCTGTTGCGAGCTGCGCAGCACCTCGCTTGGCAGCCTGCATAAAAGGCCCCTGCAGCTGGGAGATGGGTGCTGAAGCAGCCCTTCGGGCCCCGACCCAGCTGCTGTGGTTCCCGGGCAGCGTTGCCAGGCGCCCCTAACAGCAAGCGACACTTGCAGCTGGCGTTGTAGCCGCCCGCGCCATGAGCACAGCCAGCAGTAGTGGGACGGCTTTGCCAGTCCAGCCGGTGGCAGGGCAGCAGCCGGCGGGCCCGCAGCCGGCAGGCAGCCCACGGAGCTCGTACGAGCTGCAGCAGCCGATGCAGCATCAGCAGCAGCCCGACCCGGACGCCAGTGAGGGCGAGGACGAAGAAGGCCCCGAGCCGGTAGAAACATACGGGGGCCGATACTCCCGCTTCGACCAGGTCCTGGGCCGCGGCGCTTTCAAGACGGTGGGTGTTCTGGCCCGATCGCTGACTGCGCACATCCTCAGCACCGCACGGTCGCTCTGCCGCGGCCCCTGCAAGCTACCTACGGCAGCGAGCAGGCCTCGTGCCTGCTCATGCCTGTGCCGGCTTGCTTGTAGTCGTGATTGAACCACCGAAAGCTGCATTGGGAACCATACTGGGCGTTCGACCCGGACTGGTTTCCGCCCATGGCAAGATTTGGAAGCAGCGATAAACAACGATTGCACCGCTTCACTTCAATAGCAGCCGCTTGCGTTTAGAGCCCCTGTTGTTCTTCCTTTCGCAATCCGAGCATCTGGTCTGTTGGGCAGCAAGCTGGCCCGATGGTTGCTCAGGCCACGAAACGTGGAGACTTGCTCTGTGCACCATCTTGGCTTGTACTGCCGCCAGGGCGCCGGCCAATAGTGTCTGTGGCACACCCAATCCTGCTGCTGCCGCTATCGGATGTCCAGGCGCCACACTGCGGTGCAACTTCCACAGCGCCACAAGTTACTAGCAGACCCACCCTGTTGCCGCAGCTGGATGTCTGCCGCTGAGGCGGCTGGCGACGCTGTTCTGCTTATCGTGCCCGTTCTCAGGGCGGCAGCTGACACGCGGGGATGCGACGCGGTGGCGAGGGGAGCAACCGGGATGTCAGCAGGACATGGGCAGGGCACACAGCCACGCACCTCCGCCCTGCCCACCAACTTTGCCTCGACGCTTCACTCAGCAAACCCCAACACCCCTGTGTCCATGCCCGCAGGTGTACAAGGCCTTCGACGAGGAGGAGGGCACGGAGGTGGCATGGAACCAGGTCCGCGTGGTGGAGCTGGTGAACAGCAAGGAGGAGCGGGACCGGCTGTTTGCAGAGATCCGGGTGCTGAAGCAGCTGAAGCACAAGAACATCATGAGCTTCCACGACTCGTGGCTGGACTCAAAGTCCATGTGCGTCAACTTCATCACCGAGCTGTTCACCTCCGGCACACTGCGCCAGTGAGTCCTCGTTTCCCACCTCCTGAATTGCTTGAACTTTCTGCTTTCGCTCCTGAGTCCTTGTGTTCCATGGGCATGTACTTAGTGGGCACCGCGCCGCTGCAAGCTGCCTGTTCCCTTGAGCGCACTGCACAGCTTCTGCAATCGACTTCTGAGGCTGCCCATCAAGCGTCTGCATTGGACCTCTGCTCTTGGCCAAATGCGTGGTCGGTGCACCCCGTCAGGTACCGCAAGCGCCACAAGCACATCGACGAGGAGGTGCTGAAGCGGTGGGCGTGGCAGATCCTGTGCGGCCTGGTTTACCTGCATGGGCACAACCCGCCCATCATCCACCGCGATCTCAAGTGCGACAACATCTTCATCAACGGCTCCCAGGGCGTTGTCAAGATCGGCGACCTGGGCCTGGCCACGCTGCTGCGCGCGCGCACGGCCCCGCAGTCCGTGCTCGGTGAGAGTTCCGCCCCCGGCTGGCCGTGGCGGCCATGTCTGCTGCAGCTCCTCCTGCGGCACAAACAGTGGTGCCGCAGCCACATCGATCCAGCAAAAACCGGTCTGTGCAATGTCCCTGGTGGATGCGAGGCAGGGCTACGACACATACAAGGCAGCCAGCGGGGCTGAGCGGGCGCCCCCCTGCTCGGTCGGCATCCCACGACCCTAATCGTTGTTAACCCTGATCTTTTGCGCGCCACTCCCCCAGGCACCCCGGAGTTCATGGCGCCGGAGCTGTACGAGGAGGAGTACGACGACCGGGTGGACGTCTACTCCTACGGCATGTGCCTCCTGGAGCTGGCCACCATGGAGTATCCCTACGCCGAGTGCCGCAACGCTGCGCAGATCTACCGCAAGGTCACCCTGGTGCGGCCACCTTTGCTGCTGGTGTCGCTGCTGCTGTCTGCTGGCATGCTCTGCTCCTTTTGTGCAGCTGCTTCTGGCTGCTTGGCAGCTGATTGCTGTGCACGCTTCGTCACTGGCGGGTGTAAGGCCGCCTGGATTTGTAGGGTCTGGCCAGTGCATGCGGCTGACCCCAACAATGCGGTCAAGCCTGCGCGCGCTCGCGTCATTGCAGCGCCTCCCTGTGGGCACCCCTCTCTCGGAGCTGTCAGCCTCGTTGTGGTAAAGCAGCACACTCCTCCAGCATGGTCGGCTGCAGCCCTTGTGCGCACACCCTCGCCACTCGCAGCGCCACATCTCCACAGGTCCCCTGCAAGATCAGTCTCGCGAACGCTCGGATCCCTAAACCCTGAACCCTTCGAGCAGGGCGTGCGGCCGGCAGGGCTGGGCAAGGTGCCTAGCCGTGAGCTGGCAGACTTCATTTCGGTGTGCATCGGGACGCGGGAGGGGCGCCCGCGCTCGCGCCAGCTGCTGAAACACCCCTACTTCGACAGCATCCGGGAGCGCGCCTCCGCTCGAGCCGAGGCGCTGTCCGCCACCACCAGCCAGGTGCGATTTTCTTGTGGATCTGGTTGCTGCGGCGGGCTTCGCTTCAAGTGGCAGCTGAAAACGTCTTGGCCCTCCACTCTCGAGGTCGGAACAGTCACCGGGACCTTCGTCTGCTGTCATTAGCCCTGCGAATTGGGAGTGCTGCTGCACATTTTGAGAGAGCTGAAACAGCCTTCCAGTCGCCTCCGAATGCATCACCGGCACTCTGCTGTCAGCCGAGGTGCCTGCAGCCGTGCTCTTGAGTCGCAGCGTAATTAAGCACAGCGCCTCCTGGTTTTAGAGCATGTTCCCCCTCCAAGCTGCTGCTGATGTTGTCGCGTCCATCCCCACAGGTGGACATGTTCTCGGACTACGCCAGCGTGTCCTCCTCCTCGGCCGGCAACGTGTCCCGCTCCTCCTCCTTTGTGGGCGACGCCGGCGACGTGGCCCTGATCGGCGCGCTGGGCGGCTCCGGCGACCCACACTCGGACGAGTCCACCGCTGGGCGGCAGCCCGGTGGCGGCGGCGGTCCGCCCGGCAGCCCCGGCGGCGGGCCCCCGGGCAGCCCCGGCACCGCCAGTGGCGCCGCGGGCAGCAGCGTCSSGATGAGCCCGGCGGCCAGCGGGGCGCTGTCGCCGCCGCGGCGCACTGCGAGCGCCGCGGTCGACGCCGGCGTCCTGCCGGGTCGGAATGTCGCCGCCGCAGGCGCCAAGCGCGAGCTGACCGGCAGCCTGCAGAGGTGCCCATCTTCACCGGTTGCGCTTCCATCTGCAGTCGGCCAGATGCTCCTGCAGCATCGGTGCAGGCGCACTGCTTTGTGCCGCTACCATTTTTTTGACCCAGGCATGCTTCCAGGCCGCATACTTGCTGAGGAAGGCCAGCGACCTGGTCCGCCGCGGCAAGGCACTCCAGAGCTCTCCATGCACTTGTTACCCGCGCTTCCAGCCTGAGTCCTTGCCCGCGGCTGCAGTGCGGTGGAGAGCCTGCACACCATTGCGGAGTCACTGCCGGGGCTGCTGGGCGATGGCACCGACAGCCCCGCCCGCAACGCCGATGGCTCCTCCCGCAGCTCCCTGGCGCAGATCAGCCCCGAGCAGGAGGCCGCCAACGCGCTGGTGCGTGTCTGGTCTGCTGCTGCTTCTCTGCTGCCTTCTTATCTGTCAAAGCCTTGCAGGATGATGCTCGTTGATATCGATTTTGACCACAAGCACGACTTGGCCCGTTGTCTGATCCCTCACCACGTGAGCAACGTCTCTGTGCTACCACCGCGACTGCTTTCTGGCGGCCGAGACGCGACTGCATAAGCATGTGGGTTACCCTAGTGCGAGCATATAGGTTTGAAGTTAATGCCTTCCTGTCTGCAGGCTCACCCGGACCGCGAGTTCAGGGTGCGCGGCAAGCTGCAGGCCGACATGGAGAAGCTCAACCTGCGCCTCCGCATCGCCGAGCCCGAAGGTGCGCCTCAAGTGCTTAACGACTCAATGCACCGGGCTGTCGCAACACCTGAATGCCCTCGGCGCTCGTGCATGTGGTCTGCCTTTGTGCAGTCGGCCAAAGAGCAGATCCCCTTGGGCTGCAATGGCCGCTGGACTTTGCAATGCCCCACGGCCAGCGCACACACAGCAGCGAAGCTGGCACATGCTCGCCAGCGTCTGATCCCCATTCCACCCCCGCTGCCGACCTACATCGCACAGAACCTGTCCATTCGGCTGCAAGGTGGCACCGCCGGGGAGGTCCATCAAGACAGTGGAGAGTGATCTCGATCTTGGCTCAAACCTCAGAATCTCGACCCCCTATCTACAGAACTTTTTTCGCAATTGCAAATGTTCCTATCTCCTGTACTGCAGGCCCCGCCAAGACGGTCGAATTCGACTTCGACTTGGGCGCCGACACCGCAATGAGCGTCGCCAGCGAGATGGTGGAGGACCTGTCCCTGTCGGCGGAGGACGCTCGCTCCATCGCCGCCGCCATCCGTGAGGAGATCAAGCTCCTGACGGGGCTGCTGCACCGGCGCGGCGACGATAGCCTCGCCTCCAGCTCCGGCGGGGTGCGCACTCATTTGGTTTTGGGGGTCCGCAATTTTTGGGGGGTTTCTGTATTGCTGTGTTGCCACATCCATGCCGCGTAAGTGTGGGGCCTGCACAACGCATTTGTGCACGAGTGCACGGTCTACTGCTTGAATGCCCTGCGCCGTTGCTCCGTGCTTCAAAACTCTGCACCTGCTGCGCTGGCGCTTGATCAGTCTGCCATTCGTGCGGGCACGGCAGCTGGGTCTTTGCGTCTAGGTCGGCTGGCGGCTTCCATCGGCCTCGTTTGGGGCGCATCTCCAGCTCCTGTGCTCATCCAACATGCCAAGTACCCCCTACAAACCCTGGCCTGGTATTCTGAGACCTGGCCTCTGCAGGACGCCCTGGCGGACTCGTCCAGCCCGCCAGAGGCGGAGGAGCAGCAGTGCGCTGATCACGAGCTGCACCACCAGTTCGACGAGGACGACGCCGACATGGCGCCGGCGCCCCAGTCGCCGCAGCAGCAGCAGCAGCAGCCACATGACGGCCTGCCGCCGGCTGGCGCCCGAATACAGGCAGCAGAGCACCCCTTCGAGCCGGGCGGGCGGCGCGAGCGCGGCCGCGTGTCTTTCGACGAGTCCTCGTCTCACGCAGCTCACTTGCAGCAGCCGCGGTGGCAGCCGCAGGCATCAATGCACGCGGCGGCGGAAGACGACCAGCCGGCGGCGCAGGGCTTCCCCTACCTGCGCACCCCCAGCGGCCACAGCCTGTCTGCTGGTGCCAGTCCGATCGCGGCTGATGGCGGCGGCGCGTTCGGCAGCCCCATGCGCGGCGGTAGCCCCGTCTTCCCCTCCGACGAGGCCATGGGCGCCCACAGCGGCGCCAGCGGGTACGCCAGCGGCAGCGGCGGCGGCGCCTTTAGTGGCGGCGGCGGCAGCGACGGCGGCGGCTCCGCCATGAGCCTGGACAGCCTGGGCCACGGGCACCATGCAGACGGCCACGGCCTGGCGCACAGCGCGAGCGCCAAGACCCTGAAGGGGCTGGACAGCGAGGAGCTCAGCAGCCAGCTGGGCCTCGTCGGCGTGAAGCGCTCTGGCAGCGGCGTGCTGTCGCCGCCCCGCGCCCCCGACCGCAAGGTGCGCCATGGCTGGTCACTTCCTTTCCAGCGTTGAGCACCACAACGAGAACACTGGGAGCTGCAGGACCCAGGGTCTTTTGGTTGTCGCAAGGCCGCTGCACAGGTCTCTCGGGGTCGTGGGCTTTTGTTCGGTGGCTTGGGTCCACCAGAATTGCTGCGGAGCAAGCTGGCAGTTGTTCAGGCCTCCTGCGACTGCATTCATGTACAGCGCTTACAAAAGGGAGCAACAATCTGCATGTCCAGAAAGCAACCGCCGACATGCTGTCGTCCGGCTGTGCCCCTGCAGGTGCCCCTGACGAAGCTGTTTGAGGATGCGGGGCACATCACAGCGTTGCCGCCGGCGCGCCGCAACGGCCTGCTGCACACCGCCTCGGTGCCGGCCTCCTTCGATGCCGCCGCCAACGCCCTGATGGGCACTTCCCCCCGCGCCAGCAGCGCTGTCGGCGGGTCTGGCGGCGCCGGGACCGGCGGTGGCCGCAGCATGGCAGCAGGCAGCTTCTCGGGGGTCGTCCGCCCGATGTCCACAGGGTCGATGCAGCAGCCGCTGCCGCCGCTGCCACCGCACCACAGCGGCGGCGCCGCATCGACGCACTTTGCGTCTGGCGGCGGCGGCGGCGAGCGCGCCGCCGTGCAGGCTTCGACGGCGACGTCGGTGCCGGCGGCGGTGGCGGGCGGCCTCTCTGGCCTCGCGCATCGGCTACCAGGCATGGGCCAGCGCTGACGCGGCGGCAAGACGGCGCCTAGGTTTGTGCGAGAGGTGCCGCCACGTGCCGCAGATGTCCGGGGCTTCAGACCAGCAGAGGAAATCGCCATGGGACCCGGGCTGATGAGGCAGCGGCCAGGGCTGGTAGACTGCTGCGATTCGGCAGGGTTGCCGCGCCCGACACCCTCCCAGATCTCCAGGGGGTTGCACCCAGCTGGGCCGCCGCGCCGCACAATTTCAGTGCCACTTCAGGAGAGGCATATTTGGGGATATCCAGCCAGGCTTGCGCAGGGCGCACACATTCAGAATTTTCCGGCGCCGGTGTTTTGTCGGCCGCACGCGCGCACAGAAGGCCAATTATTGGTCGAGCCCTTTTTTGGGGAATGCAGCTCTCGAGGTCGTGTCTTCGAGTGATTAGAGAGGATTTTTTGCAGCGTTGTTTAGCTTTTGTTTGGTACAAGGAACGTAGATGATGGGGCTCGATTCTTGAAGCAAGTTCGGCACGGTCCTGCATGGTGGCGAGAAGAATGGCCATGAGCCTCTTCCCCTGCCGCTATCTCCGGCGGCACCGGTGATCCACATCGGTCCTTCAGCCACGCTATCCCCGGCCAGATACTCTCTCTGATTTCACTGCAAGCGACAAGTGTTCAGGTGCCACGATGTATCAGCAGCACTGCGCGGCCTGTCGGTCCATTTCGCTACTCGCTGCTTTCTTACTCATAGCGCGCGTTTCCAGAGGCATTTCATTCTCTTTTCCGACCAAACTGCTCACGAGTTCCAACCGATCACTGACGCACCTCTCTGAGAATACGCCTGGAAGCCTGAAAATTTCCTTGCTCCAACTCGTTTGTTGACCAACTGGGAAGGGTGGCAACTCACCGATGTGATCCCGTCAGAAGCATACATGTGCAGCGGCCACAGCGCGCTGCGCCACGCACCATGGTCCCTGTCCCCTACCCCTGTCAACCCCAGGCATCACTACACCACGTTTACCTCCACCACCGGCCGCGGAGTCGGCATTGCCACCGTCAGGCTTCGCTGCCACTCCCTCCCGAGGCATCGGCGGATGCCTCGGCGCATGGTGCAGAGCCGTCGCCGTCGTGCAGCTTCAGGTGGTCGATGCCGAACTCCGCGTCTTCCTCCGCCGAGCGCTCATACTCCTCGGATTCCAGCCGCGGGTCGGCTGCGGCGTCCTCCGTCAGCGGTGCGATGAAGGAGTTGGCCAGCGGGTCCCTGTTGAAACACGCAGAGGTTTGTCAACGGACGGAGGGCCGTCAAGGGCCGACGTATGGCCGAGCCCAACTGGAGGGTGCAGCTCGAGTACAGACGGAGGGTTGTCAAGCTCCCTTCATGCTGGAAAGCCGCGCGGGTGTCGAGGTCCGCTCGATTCACAAGCTTCCACAGCGCCGTGCGCACTCAGCTCTTTTCAATGAACCCAGCACCGGAGTGCCTGGCGGTCTTTGCTGATGCCAGCCGCGACCCCTGCAGCGACTTGGTTCAGTGGGCTCCGAAAGATGAGGTCGCAGCCGAGACGCACCTGATGACGAGCGTCCACGGCTCGTCCAGGCGTGCAAAGGTGTCCAGGCGGGCAAAGAACTCGGTGTAGCGCGCCTTCTGCCCCGGCTCAGCGCTGTCGCCCAGGCTGAAGCTGCGCATGCGCTTGAACGAGTCCTGCGGCGGTGCGGGAAAGGCGAGCCTAAAAAGTTAAACGACACAGCAGGCTTTTGATGGAAGGCATGCCCATTAAAAGACATGCCCGCTCTCAGGCACCCCGTCCCATGCTCTGGGCTGGCACGCGGTCGCATGGTTGTGATGCATGTGATGCGACGTGATGCATTGGGGTCGTCACGCCCTCTCAATTTTGAAAGGACCCCTTGCTTGCATCATGGGTGCACCTGGCCCGAATGGCACGTGGATCGAGCTAGCCCGGGTGGACCGGCTAGCGAGCCAGCAGTCAGATCTGTACATTGGCACAGGCACGCTCCTCGCAGAGTCCGCAGTCGCTTGCCTTAGTGGCAAGCCGCTTCTAGGCGCATGTGAAGTGCAGACCGGCTTTGCTGCGTTTCTTGGGGCTGCTATCGTTCGAGGTGGCATCAAGGTATAGAAACGAGCACGATTTCGTCAACCTTCAATGCCACTCCGCACAATGGCAGCCCCCAGAAACGCAGCAAAGCCGGTCTGCACTTCACATGCGCCTAGAAGCGGCCTGCTGCTGAGGTACGTTCTTGCTGACGCAGCAAGGAGCGTGATGCAGAGGCCGATGTGACAGATCTGACTGCAGGCCTGCCAGCGGGTCCACCCGATGGATGTGCATGCCAAAGCGGGCTGGGGCCCTCGAGTGCAACCCCGCAGCCCGATCTCGTACCACCACTGTGCTGCGCAGCTGAAACCGTCATATGATCACGCAGCAGCTCCGTGCTGCCACCGACAGCCCAGACCTTGTGGAAATTAAGGCGCCGCACCTGCACGCTGGTGAGGAGGCCCTCTACGGTGGTAATGAGGCCGCCCAGGGACCCGGTGCTGGTGTGCAGGTCCAGTTCCGCGATGTACACCTCTGCGGTGTCGGACTTGATCACGTCGCGGCTCAAGTCCTCCTTTTCGGTCACCTGGGATGGTGAGGTACCGTCAGGGGTAATAAGATACAGTCAGGGCATAAATGCGTGTGACTAAGAAACAACCTTCCGCTGTGTTTGGACTTGATGACGTAGCTGGAAGGGTCACCCTTCTCGCACACCTACGGTGCTAGACTGATCACGGGGGCCCGCTGGTGCGGCATGCCATGCATGCGAGTCACGTCAGACGTTTGCGCCATGTCAGAAACTTGCTGACACCCTCGGCGGTGTTGGGCTGCATGACGCCGCGGCTGAGATCCTCCTTCTCCATCATCTGGTGGCGCAGGGAGGCGTCATGATAATTTGAGTTGTGCTTGCAGCAGAACGCATCACAGAGTGACGGTGCTATCTGTTGCTTGTCATCGCCTGAGACGACTGCGAATGTGTAGGACGGCCCCGCAACCTGTGTCGCTGAACAGGAGCGGCAGGCCGCGACCTGCATGCCATGCTGCCACCCAAAGTGAGGCGGAACAGGGCAGACGCACCTGGCGAGCAAGCAGAGTGACAGCCCACGAAAGAGGCAGCTAAGGAACAAAAACCGGGCGCGGCGCACCTGCAGCGTGATGACGCGCCCGGCGTTGCTGAAGCCGCCGCCGGGCTTGACCTCGCTGTCGCGGTAGCCGCACGCGTCGCAGGCGTTGGACATGATGATGACGTCCTTGAAGTGCGGGATGGCGGTGTGGAACATGCGGGTGTCGCACACTGCGCCGCACGCGTAGCAGTGCCCCGGCAGCTCCACCACCTGCGGCAGCGGCGCGACAAGCACTCAAAGATTTGCAATTTGAGCGTTTAGGGTTTGAGGCCGATGGGCCGACCCGGGGCCCATCAACAGCGGTGGCTCAGAACTTTTTGTGCTGACTGCACTGGCTTGCAGAACCGTACATCAAGCCTTGGTGGGGAGGGTCTGTGAGTGCCAGCATTACCGCCTTGGCGGCCAGCATGGGAGCGCTAATGCCACGCAAGCGACTGAAGCCTGTCGGCGCCTCTGCTGACGGCATATGGGCCTGGAAATGAAGCATAGACGGAGTGCCCCTTTACGAAACTGAGAAAACTTGCACCTCTTCCGGCGTCGCGCTGAACCTGTCAACCAGGCTGGCCGCGCCGCCTGCGGCGCGGATGCCGCCAAAGTGTCGCAGCGCCGGCGCGCCAACCGGCTTTGCGCCATGGTGCAGCTCCCAGTCCTTGACGCCCGCGCCCTCGGGTGCCTGCAGATTTAGGGTTTGAAAATCGTACAGAGCCTTACTATTGCGAGTGCAACACGGATAGTCTGAAGCTGTAGGGTTGAAGGCTATCGATCTGAGATGGCGGCCGCCCCTTGCAAAGCGGCCTGGTGTGAGGCGCACTGTGCAGGACCGGTCCCTGTTCCCATTGATACCGCCGCCTTACACCCAACAGCATTGCTCGTGTCTGGGGCATCTTGGCAAAGCTTCCAAGGGCGGAGCATGGCTATTGCCCTGGCACCCAGACCACATGCAGAGTCAGGTCTCACCTGGTCGCCTGGCCCCGACACGGGCGCCGCCGTCGCCTCGCCTTCACCACCGCCGCCCTCGGGCCCTGGCGCCGTCGACAGGCCAATGGCCTCCGACTGCTCCAGGGTGCGGTCGTAGTGTTCCACTGACAGCGAGGTGTCATCTGCTTCCCCCGGCTCCACATGGCTGCACCCCGCGGGGTCGTCTGCGGCAGGCATGAGAGGGTCTTGGGGACCTGCTTTGCCAACCACTGTGAGGGAAGCGCTGCCAATGTTTGCGACGCTTGGAAAGCAGCAACCAGCTTGAGTGCATTGGGGCTAGGCTGATGCTCTGTGCCCATGGCTGTGCCGAGGGTGAGCGTGAAGTCGCGCTCTGCGGCCTGTGTGTCTGTCTGAGCAGGGTGCGTGGACAGGCCTGGGAGGCCAGCCCCTGACGCAAGCGCTGTGCACGAGGGAGCTGGCAATCGCACCAAGGGTGAGCGTGAAATCGCGCTCGGCGGCGGCGCAGGCGTCCAGCTGGTCCAACACCGCATCGAGCGCCGCCGCGGTGTCAGGGTCCGCCTCCCTCCGCTGCTCCTGCAGCTCCCTGCAGGTTGGAAAACTGCCGTCAGTGTGACGTCCTCGAGTGCTGCTTGCCTTTCAAGTCTCCATTGCCGCCCTGTGGATTGCTACCAGGCCGTGCCATGGATCTTGCAGAGCGACGGACTCTCTGCTGTGAAGGAGGCGCCGCCTGTCCTAGGCCCGACGGGTGCTTGCCTGATGCTGGAGGAGGCGTCCGTGAGCATTCCCTCCAGGGTGGTGATGACGCCCGCCTGCGTGCCCGGCGGGATCTCGAACTGCAGCTCCGGCACCGTCGCCGTCGCATGGTTGGACTTGACGATCTGGCGCCGCAGCAGATCCTGCCGCCCCTTGGCGACCTGCGCATTGTTGAAGCACGGCGTCCGCGATGCTTTGTCTGGGAGCATGCATTCACGGTGCTAGTGCAGAAAAACTTGAGGAGCACGGCCAAAGCCCACTACATCGGGAGGTGGCAGACTGAGCGGGGCCAGCTTGCATAGCGCTTGTTGTTTGAAGTGACCATGGCCGTGGCATATGCAGGCGCGCCTTCAGCGTGTGGCGGGAGCCACGCTCGCCGTAGGCGCCTGCGAACTGCACCTCGCTGTTCCTGCAATCGCACACGCGAATGGGAACTTGAGGTATCTGGACCTGGGCAAACACATGACAGCCGACCAGCCAGCATCACACAGCGGAGTTGCCGGCAAATTTGACTGTATACTACCGACCTGAAGCCACACTCCTGGCACTCGAAGGACGCGATCAGTAGCTCCCGGAAATGCGGGATGTCCACCAACAGCATCGTGGTGGTGCCCTGCAAGGTGGGGGGCAATCGTGCCGCAGTCACTTCAGTAAGAGTGTTACAGGCAGAAGCTCCACGATGGATGGCTGGAGGATCTAGGCTGGGACTGTAACCACAGGCAGCCAGACACCCTACTGTTGCATGCTGAAGCATGTGGCTGACAGATTTTGCGCCGTCTGCCGCATGCACAGTGCACCGCCATGCGCATGTCGATAGCTTGCACGCCGACGCATAAGAACATGCTTGGAAGTCTTCAGACGCATACCGTCTCATGGCACCGCATGCATAGCGACTGCAGCTGCAGGGGTTGCGAATCGCCATCTGCTGTGTTGATGTGTATCGCTGATTTGGTCTCGTTCTGCTGTAGCTCCGACACACCCGCATGCTCTAGCGTAGCCATTGAAGCTCCTCGGAAGTGGCGAACCTCTGTGCACGCGCAGATGGCCTGCTGAACGCCGGAGCCGACTGGGACGCAGCTAACGCTTTCGTAGCAGGTGCACTGATGATCGATGGGAGAACGCCGTCTGTGTAGTGAGGATATCAAGCATGCTTTCGATGCTGAGTGTGGCGTGTCCTGATGGGGCATGGGAATCACAGGGCTTGTCGATGCGATCGCTGGTCTCAACGTAAACTTTTGTACGATCAGTCCCAAGAATGGCATTGCCGCAGTTGCGTTGGTAGGCGGAGAGCAGCAAGCACTGTCCTCGCAACGACGGAGGGTGTCTCCAGCGCGCAGGCGAGTAGAATGCAATCAAGTCTAGAATGCATGGCCAAGCAGCATGCACAAAGGAGGCCAAAGGTACAGCAACTTAGCGGCTCGGACATTCCTCATCCCCTCGTCAACGGGCCTCGTGGGCGGACCGTCATCACAAAAAGACCCACATGACCCTGTGCAGCTGCAATGAATGCTGCGCCTGCCCCCGCCATAAGCCCTCAGCAGCGTTTTTCGCCGGCTGCAAATGCGCCAGGCGTGCAGCTGCCGAACGGGAGGGAGCAGCCTGTGCCGCCAGCGGCCGGGGCCAGCATGATACGTGCGTTCTTTACCGCAAGACCACGGCGGTGGCTACCATGGGGGTGGATGAAAATGGGCAGCAATGGTGTGGACTCCGGTCTGCTGTTGCTAGACGGCTTCCGGTGGCAATGGGTGCTGGTATGAACATGCCCCATCTGCATGAGAGATGTTCCGCTGACGAAGGCACCTCACACAGGCACTGCTTACGAAGCAACCGACCGCAAGCGTGGCTG
Source organism: Deuterostichococcus epilithicus (assembly GCA_033439295.1). NCBI lineage: Eukaryota > Viridiplantae > Chlorophyta > Trebouxiophyceae > Prasiolales > Stichococcaceae > Deuterostichococcus > Deuterostichococcus epilithicus. Next base: position 477,982 of record JAVTLE010000010.1, read on the forward strand.
CAGTGTTTGAGTGCTCACCGGCCGGTCCGGCAGCGCATCCTAGTAACAGCCCGCCACCAGGGCGGTCACGACGGCAAAGCAGACCTGCTACAGAGCAATTGGCGCAATGTCGGTCGCCAACTCCACACTACTCCTCTACTACTGCGCAAGGTACACCGCCGCTGCCTCGCCAACTGCCAGCGCAGAGCGTCCAGCGGAATGAGTTCCTGGCACTTTCGAGGTGGGATGAGACTGCTATATGTTGCGGGCCACGCTGCATGCAAGCTGGCGGCAGGGATGACGAGATGAAAAGGTCAGCACCATGCGGCGGCGCTGAGTGGCGTCAGGGTTTTTCAGCAAATGCCGACTTGCACTGTATCAGTGTACAGGTGTAGGTCCTCATCGGGGACTTTAAGGGCTCTCATCGCTGTGTCAACTGTCAATCTAGCATCTGCTCGGCAAGCCTGCACGCTTGTCAGCGGCGAAGGCAGCGGTAATGGCCAGCAAACAGCAGTGGCAGACTGCCCACAAGCTTCTGCTGATTACCGATGTTCACCAGTAGAAGTGTTTTATAGTTCGGCGGCTTCTCGTCGATCGAGAATGACCACGTACGGTTGTCTCCTGTGAAGGTGGTGCTGATGGCATCAGTCTGAGCCCTAGTAGTGTTATCTACGGTGGATATTTGACATCAAGTGCCCAGCAGTACAGGTATTTGCGAAGCTGCAAACGGAAAGACATCAGCACAGTGTTCTTCATCGACCTCGAAGACCTTGAGGCAGACCCACACCCAACACACACAACAAGCTGACCCTCGACCCTTCGTGTGGCACATTACCGTTCGTGTTCTCATATCCGCAAGGACAACCTGTAGCAGCCGCGTCAGCGCTCACTGCTGCGCTTCCGAAATCAGGCATCTAATCTACCAACTGGCAGCAAAGTACTCAGGATGCTGCAAGACATCTCATGCGGTGCACGAGCAGCAAACGCCGCCTGGTTCGATTGCCACGAACCAACAAAAAGGTCTACCACAGTCCTCAAGCACCCGTGTTCAGGCGGATGTAGGGGTAGGCAAAGGCGTCGCGTCGCGGCCTATTGCTGGCAACGACGCCGCCGCCGCAGCCGGCCCGCACCAAGTTGATCTGTCGCAGCTGCGGCAGGCAGCACAGGGCCTCCATGCCCCTGCAGCAGGACGACCAAAACCAAGGTCCGGCGTTTGGACGTCACTCAAAGGCAGCTGACAGCACAATCCACTATCGCAGCTCAGCCAAGAGCAGCACGGGTTTGCCGTCATCTGCTCCGCGGCCAACGGTGCAGTAGCTTGTTCTCATGGGGCAAAGATGGGGCACTGAAGCAAAGACAACGCAGCTAAAGGCGAAGCCGGAGTGAGCTACAGAGCTGCCTAAGATAGACACAATTGTCACACGGAGGTTCAGGCTGAACGATGCTGCGAGGACACGCCTTGGGGTGACTCGTGGGCACCATCTCAAGGCCAGCTTCCGCAACCGCTGCAGGCGCGTCAGCTGCTGCAGGCCGGCGTCTGTCACCTTGGATTTCTGGAGATCCACCCCAGTGAGACCGGTCAGCGCTTCGACTGCCGCCATGGACGCCACCGACATGCGCAGAAGGTTGCCGCCAAGGCACAGCGCTTGCAGGCGCGGCGCTGCAGTCAGTGACTGCAGCCCCTCTACCGGAGCCTGGTAGCAAACGTGTCAAGTCATCGTCAAACTCCCTCAATCTTGCACTGCTCCCAGATGTTCCCTGACAGCGCACTTTCAAGCCACAATTTACAGGCTTTGAGACTTCTTTGCTGAGGAACTTTCGCTCTTGATTGGTATGCTGGCTCCTTGAAACTGCCACTTGCGCCAGCTGCCCTCGTCTTGTGGCAAGTAATGAGCTGGTGCAGTCGGAATCGCGAGAGCTGCCTGGCAGCACCCTCACCGGCGTGCTGTCATACATGGTGCCGTACAGGTTGAGACATGTGAGCCCCGTCGCCAGCGCCAGCGCCGTCATGCCACTGGTTTCAAAGCCATATCTCAAACTCGCGCTGAACTCTCCAAGGCCGGTACTGATGCCAGGCAGGCGAGCGCGTCAAAGGGCAGACCGATCTCGCTGGCGCACAGCACCTTGAGCACCGTGAGGCGCTGCTGCATCTCGGAGCAGGTTCTGCGGCGCAACAATCACGCTCTCGCTCTGTTCATGAGGCTTGCCATATTTGAATAATAGTGACTGCCATCATGCAAACCGGCCTGTTGGTTCGTACGTAGCAGGGCAAGGTTCAATGTTCCACTCCGTCCTTCACTTCACAGTAGTGATCCTCCGAGCCTTGATGCGCAGTCAACTGTACACATTAGCACGACCCAAACTGATGGCACGAAGGAAATGAAGGGTGCATCTGCATCTCGTATTCATGCGTCTGCGGGAACTCACCGCACTGTCACAGCGTCTTGGCAGCCGCTGATATCGAGGCTGGTCAGCGCTGGGAAACGGCAAACGATGTCCAGCAGGCCGGCTTCCGACAGAGACGATGTGCCGCTGAGATCCAGACACTGCAGGCGGTCGTGCGGCCACTGCGCCGTGCATGGACGCAGGTCCTGCACCTGCGGCAAACGGTGCAGCATCTGCCACCTCGCCGCCCAAAATTGTGCATGCTCGCAAACTATGATTTGCTCAAAATAATAACTCTGATATATCCGCTCCAGACCGCAATACAATCATCCCTTATGTGACATTGCTGTTGGCACATCCAGTCTGACATACGTACAGCATGCATAGCCCCCAGTGCATCTGCAGGATATGCGACAGAGGGTCACGCTGCGGCACCTTTGATCACTCGGCATTTGGCGAAGCTTACGGCAGTGCGTGAGGGCGGTCAGGCCCGCAGCGCCGACAAGCCAGTCCAACTTTAACCGTGCCGCACTGCTGAAATAGCCAAAATTTTACAAACAGCTCCTCAAGGACTGTCAGGCGCTTCAATATTGCAGCAGGGCCGGCGCCTGCAGAGAGTCTTGTATTTGTTATTTTGGCAGTGATCCTGCAGTCACCAGACAGGTATCCCGATTTTCGTCAAATTCTGAGATATATATCTCCCCAATCTCAAGAAATTAACGTGAGGCAGCTGATGGGAATTACGGGTCTTGAGGCGAGATAAGAGAATATCAGACGAGATTCGGTTTGCATGCGACAGTGTGTTTGTACCGTTCAGGCGGGTCGAAAGCGCCATTCCATCCAGGTGCAGCACCCGCAGCTGCGTCATCGCCGCCAGCACCGCAGCGAGTGGCACAAGCTGCACGGTGCAGCACTCGGTCAGCACCTGCCGCGTCACCGCCGTCAGGCCTGACAGCCCTTCACCTGTCAGCGAGCTGGAGTCTGTCAGGTCCAGGTCGGAGAGCGATGGGCATGTCTGCCCGATGCACCATACTGTCTGCACGCAGGAGCACATACACCTTGGGTAAAAGCTCGATAGCTTGCATCGAGGCGAACCAACCCAGAAAATTCAGCTGATCACCAGAAAATTCAGTATGCATGCGCGAATCAAGCATGTGCACATTATCGAGTGAGGCATGCAATGATAACCAAGACTTGGGGCATGCCCACTAACGGCAGCCCACCCTGCTCGCATTGAAATTGAGACCAGCGCGCAAAGATGTGTCAGCTCGCAAAGATAGCGCAGCCCGCTGGTGGATAGCCTTGCTCGGCCAAGGTCCAGGCTAGTTAGCAGCGGCTGCAGTGGAGCCAGCTGCGCCAGGCAGGTGCTGGTCTGTGAGGCTGTTGCCATCGTGAAAGGTCAACTCCTGTGACCGGGGCACACGAATCGATCAGGCGCTGCCTACTGATCCCTTCGTCCACTACTGCTGCTCGACTCCAACCAATCAGCTGCTGCCATCGCATATGCTCAGGCCCGTGCTGCGATACAGACACATAGCTGTACTCCATTCTGTATACAAGCAAACACGTGACACACCTGCAGTGCCGTCAGGGCCGCGATACCAAGACACGCGCCTTTTGTGGGGGACAGACACCTGCTTCGCGAAACCGATTCCTTGTTTTAGCTCTGCGAGATCGTGTTGTAAGGAAAGGCGATTTTCTGTATTAGGCATCACACACACACCGCGCCCTACTGGACTGCAGTGGGCTGGACCAAGGCCATGCCAGCAGCAAGAGTGTCTGTATCACCTCAGGGCGCCCAGGTGCAACCGCGTCATTCCAGGCAGGTGCTGCCGTTGGAGGGCGGCAGCAGAGACCTTGTCGTACTGAGCCGCGTTGCTCAGGTCACACACTTGCTGGGAATGCTGCAGCGGGCTCCGCTTTGTGCAGGCTGCTTGGCTGCAGCGGGCCGTGCCAGCTCTCTCCCACGGCGACGCGCAAGCAGCGGTTGACTAGCCGCAGCAACGCTAGATCCCGAGGCTGCGACCCAGACTCCCTGAGCGCCAGCAAGTGTGCGTGCTCTAGTGAAGGGCAGCTCCGGCGACTCTAGCAGACTGTGCCGGCAGGAACACTCGGTCAATGTCCACTTGACGATTGCGAGCACAATGAGCAGCTGCATTTCCGCCGGCAAAGCCTGGAAGCCCGCGGCAGGTACCCATATGGCTTCAGGGTTCGGCCCCAGATCAGCCATGCCTTTTATTTTGTTGCAGCAGTTCCGCGAGGGTCCGAGGAGGTCGCGAGACGGGCAGTGATGCGGAGACGTCGGAGCAGCCGTTATGGCAAGAGTTCAGCAAAGTGTGGACAATGGACTGGGGCACGAGGCAATTGCACGCGTGCTTCCGCCTGCAAGTGCATAACCGGATTGCGCAAGCCCGTGGATTCGCTGTTTGGCGGGGCTCATGACGTCAGCGCAGGGTTTTGAGAGCATCAGGCACTCACCCGCAAGCAGAAGCTGGCATTCACCCCACGAAACGGCGTCGTTATGCCCACATTTCAACCGGATTTGACTTGAAGGAGTGGTTTGCTTTTGAGTACCGCGGCAGTTCCCCCTGTGCAATTGCGTCACTCACCTCATATCAGTTGCAGGAGTGACAATTTCCACCGCTATGCTTCGGTTCAATGACGCAGGTTAAGCCGCAGACCCTCTCGCAGACCCCCTAGAACTTCACGCAACAGTTTTTGTGCTGTTAGACTGCTCGCCAGACTGGCGGTCACTAGGCCTGAGAGGTTGCGCATAAACTGGAGCGGCTTCAGATCATCTTACAGGGAAGCCTTGAGCAGCATGTCGGTGGGAGGCTCTGTCCAGGGCCAGGCGCCGGATGAAGTGCGGCCAGGTGAGGGATGGTCTCTCTGCAATGTTGTAACTGCCATGCATTTCAGCGCACCGCCAGCTCAGGTGCTGCTGCATTCGAAATCTGCAATTGCTGCAGAAGCCCAATCAAGTGAAGTCGCCACAGGATGATTTGTCACGCATGATCGAACGTCAGCGGTCTTCAGGCATCAATACAGGTTTGCAACTGCCACTCACCTTAATCCAGTCCTCTCCGCCGATGCAGGCCTGTTCCTGGGCGGCTACTATGCGCTGTCGCACGTGGCGGAGCTGGGTGTGACGCACATCTTGTCCGTCGTCAATGGCGAGATGAGCCGCAACATGTGTGCCGAGCTGCTGGGCGCTAACACGCAACCAATCGTGCGACACCATGTGGACCTGCAGGATGTGGAAACTTCCAACCTGCTGGTGCGAGACCTACGCCCTACTGAAGAACCCACACGAGAATGTGCTGCGCCTTGACATGAAGTTGACATGAAGCAACCAGCCACCTTGTGGCACATGTGCTTGCGCCACCGGTCTGGCGGCAATGGCAGTGTGTTCCTGGCGGCCTGACATGCGCATAGTGGCTCGCATTCCATCCTCTTGCTCTCTTGCGCGCAGTCGCACCTGCCGGGCTGCATTGACTTCATCTCCAAGGCGCTGGCCGGTGGCGGCAAGGTGCTGGTGCACTGCGCCGCCGGCGTGTCACGCTCAGCCACGGTGCGGGCTCTGTGATTGCTCTCGACGAACATCAATTGGATGCACCGAGACTGAGCAAGAAGTTGCAGATATGCTTGCAGCACACCGGATCTGGGGGCACATCAGACTGTGTCAGGATATTCGAAGGATCTCACAGCACTGACCACAGCCAGGGTCTTGCGTGTGTGCCATCGCTGGTGTGACTGGCTATGCAACCACAGGGTGTGCCACATTTACGAGTAAACCCTGTTGTGCCTGCACGATATCGGCATATGCCGAGGGCTTGGTGGCCAAAGGCATTGATGCGGAGCTGGCTGCACCGAGCACTTGACCGAAACACTCCTGCGAAACCTGTGATGAGCCCTGAAAATCCCTGGAACTCGCAAGCGGTTGACAGCGTACATATTGGTGAGCGAGGGCATGGACACAGAGCTGGCCGTACTGTAGCGATTGAGCTACTGTGCAAACCCTGAAGCTCATTTTCACCGCAGACGGTGACGGCGTACGTGATGGTGAGCGAGGGCATGGATGCGGAGCTGGCGCTCAAGTACGTGCAGATGAAGCACCCGCCCGCATGGCCCAACCAGGGCTTCCGCTACCAGCTCAAGCTGTTCGAAGGTGCGCAGCCAGGGCCGCCACCTCCGCCACAAGCTCAATCTCTTTGCAGGTCTTTTCGAAATTGTGCAGGGCCCGGAAATGGCCTCGGGACGGTCTTGCCGGGGGCTGTGCTGCTGTCGCTGGCAGCGCAGCATGTGATATGAGCCAGGTGAGTCCGGCCCCTCGGAGACTCTGGCGTGACCTAATGGCGCGGCTGTGTTGCTGGAAGCGCCATTCAGACTGTGGATCTTGCAGATCGTACAGTGTCACCGCAACACGCGCTCAGTCTGGCGCATGTTGCGCGCCACAACTGCAGCTTCACGTCCTGGACAGTGGCCGCCAGTTACTGTTGATGCCGGTGTACTCGGATGAACACTTGAACAAACTTTGTTTTTCTGTTCGGCCCACAGACACCGGCGGCAAGCCACACTGGGAAGTTTCCGCTGAATTGCCTAGAAGCACTTAAGCCTCAAATCTACTGTCTCGGTCGTCTTCCCTTCTCGATTGACAACTAACACCCTGTCTCTGTGTTACTCAACAGATATGGGCTGCAAGCTGGATCCGGAGTACCCGCCCTATAAGCGCTTCCTGCTGAACACGATGACGCAGGACAGCTTTGGCGGCCAGGCGGCGCTGCCTGCGCCGAGCGAAAAGGACAACCAGAAGCAGGTGCTGTCCGGCATGGCCGCCCTGCTGTCACCAAGCCCGAGCCAGAGCAGCTGCCTGCCAGCGCCAAGCCGCAAATGCATCCCGTGCTGTGGCTAAGCATGGCTGTTCAGTGCTGTGGCTGTTCAGAAGAGGCCTTTCGGTCTGTGACACTGCAGCAGGGGCTCCCACACTCCAGCATCCAGTTTCAAGTTGTATCCTTCTCAAGAGAGAGAGAATGTTGAGGCGAACGGTGACTCCGGCAGACGACTTACCGGTGCCGCAAGTGCCGCTCGCTGCTGCTGACGTCTGCAAACGTCGTGGACGCGGAGGCGGGCCCCAGCGAGGACGCCGGCGACTGGCGCTCCCGCTACTCCGGCGGCGACGCCAACGGTGAGCTTGCCAGCTTGTCGGTCTGATGATGGCAGTCCGCTAGCAGCGGATGATGGTGGTTTTCATGACGGTATCGGTTGAGCCATGCGCCTGTAGTGACGCAGGCCTTTCGAGGAACTTTCGTGGGACAAACCCTATGGGACGCAAATGTCCTACTACATGTCTGCAGTGGGCCTTGGAGAGTGCTATTGGAGGTCAATAACACGATGGAGGCTAAGGCTCCATGGAAGCAGCCAGCAACCAAATATTCTTTCTATTGGTGCTAGGCGCAGGCGAGCAGCGGGCGGAGGCGACGGCGCTCTTTGTGGAGCCGCTGCGCTGGATGGACGGCGTGCTGGGGGAGGTGCAGGGCAAGCTCAACTGCCCCAAGTGAGCGTCCGCCTGATTGTTCATGTTGTTCAAGTTGCTCGCAAGCTGGCCCCCAGGGGCTTGCATCATGTAGCAGTCGGCCCACTGACGATGTGCCAAGAGCGCTACCCCACAGCGCATAAACTGTCTGGGAGGCGAACGGCAGCTGTCGAGTCGTTCACCGTTTACCCCGTCTGCACTGGCCCTGCACAGCTCCTACGCTCCTCTCCGGCAGCGAAAAGTATTTCTGCAGACTGATCATTGAGCACAGTCAGCCTTGTTGGTGCGGAGGATCATCACTTGGCTGCCGATATTGGTTTAGTGTTTCTGTCAATAGTGAAACCTTTCTTGTCTGCAGGTGCGCGGCGCGGCTGGGCACCTTCAACTGGTCCGGCATGCAGAGCAGCACCGGCAGGTGGGCAGCCTCTCCTCTCCTCCCCTCACTAATGAGTGGCGCATGCCAGGTCCCTCGATACTGCATGTCTGCAGCATGCGAGATCGAGAGGCACATGATGCTCCCGGTGTCCTGGAGCGCCGCCGTGGTGCTCAAAAGCGCCACCACACACCCCCGGCTCGGCTGCTGCTCTGCAGGCGACACAGTCTGCTGCTGCTACTACTGACTTCGAGATGGTGTTTGTGTCCTGCTGCGCTGATAGGTGGGTGACCCCCGCCTTCCAGCTGAATGCATCCCGACTGGACGCCGAGGCACCCGGCGGCCTGGCGGCGCTGGCGGGCCTGCGCATCGCGCAGCCGCGCAGCGGTGGCCAGCCAGTGCAGCTGCCAGCGGCCGCCGGCCCGCCCGAGGCGGCGGCCGCAGGCGCCGCTCTGGACGCGGAGCGCGCCAAGCAGGCGCAGCGTCCAGCTGCAATACCGGCTGCAGTGGAGCAGCCGTCCGCCGCTGCTCTGGACGCAAAAGCGCAGCCGCCAGTGGTACCTCCGACTGCGCAGCACCCCAGCTCGCATGCAGGCTCACGGCCGTCGCCGGCCGCACAGCCGCAGGTGCCGCAAACGGATGGTACGGCGGCGGCCGCGGCGCAGAAGGCGGGCGAGTCCCACCCCAATGGTGTAGGAGGTGCGGCATCCGGTCCAGCTGCGGAGAAACCGGAGGTGGCAATGAGAGCGCAGGCATTGGCGGACGCAGCAGAGGCCGCCGCGGCGGTCGCCCACGCTGCAAAGCAGACTCGCACGATTTGATGATTTTGTCAGCGCGAGGTGGCAGTGTAGTGCGGAGTCCCCGGAGCTGATCCATAGGTGCCAGGCTTCTGGCAGTCGAAGGAATGCGGCAAGCTGGGGCCGCTGGGGCTGGGGGGAATCACGCCAACAGGCGCCAGAATGCATTGGACGTGCACTCGATGGAAGTGCGCTGCCTGCGGTGACAGTAAGATCAGGGTCGACAAGGCACAACCTTTGCCTTGCCAGGATTGTGCTCTGCGTGATCTCGACTGGCTGGCATTGCTTCAAAGAGACATAAAGCAAGGTCAGATGCGTCTTAAATCTGTTCCTTGCGCACCATCTCCCAAAACCGCTCTATATGTCTAGTGTCGATAGCACCTGGCAGCGCCAGACTCGGCCGCAAACACGGTTCCAATTTGCAGCAAGCCTCTCTTTCGGAAAATGGCGTGGCGGGGCTCGGCAATGGCGGCGGCGGCAGCGGCGCAGCTCACGTGACATGCTATAGATCGTGAAAGCACCAACGAATGACACGCTTCTGCTGATGCTGTGTGTGCAGCTCGCGTAAGCAAGAACTGCGTGTGCAGCTCGCAGCTCCTTTCCAGCCTGGGCGCCGCTAAAGGTATTGCGTGTGTAGCTCGCAGTTCTTGAGGGTGGGGCCGCGGCCAGCGGACACGAACTCCCGAAACAGCGTCGCATGCCCGATGCACACGATGACCTTGTGCGGCTGCGCCTCCAGCAGCTTGCGCAGCCTGCCCACCCGCACCTGTACAGGCAACACCGCGAAAGTGTGCTGGAACCTCAATTTCAATGATTGCATGGTCTGATGCAGACTATCGAACCTGAATGTCTGAAACCCTGTGTGAACCTTGGATTACATGCTGGCCGGCAATGCCAGTAGCGCGGCTCTCGCCGCCCACAGGATGAGGTTCTACATGCGCGCCGCAGCCCCCGCAGAGGTGCCGTCCCGCCTTGTGAACCTGGAGGAACAAGGGATCGGCGGCCCACCCGCAGGGCGGCGTGCGACTCGTGCGCGCCCATGCGGCCCTGCGCGGCGCAGTTCGCGTCCGGCCGATGCCACCACCGCTCCGGCAGGGCCGCCAGGTGCGGAGCCAGCTGCAGGAAGCAGAGGTGGTAACGGAAGCTGTCACGAGCTGAGCTTCGGCGACCAGAACAGCGAACAAGCTGTGCGATTGGAGTCAGACTGGAATCAAATCCCGCATGTGCAGACGCAGCCACGTGGCCGCAGGCTAGGCTCAGGAAGCACCCATCAAGGTACCACGAAGCACCAAGGGGAAGCACCATGGGGAAGTCCTTCCGCAGCTGGGAGGCCGGGGAGCCGACATCGCCGGAGGTCGCACAGTGCTCCGCCAGCTCCCTGCAGGACAGCGCAGGGCGTCAAGCAGCCATGCCACTCTCGACAGCATGCGCGTGAGACCTGCATGGTAGCGCACCCCGCAATCCAAACCTTGCCGGCGGACCCTGCCGGTGCGCCGAACCTCACAAGCATGGCCTGTCGCCTGGCAGTGGGCGCCTGCAGCTGGTCGCCGTATCACTGGACGACTCCCGTCTGGCATGGACCCGTTGTCAGAATTTGCGCCATGTAATGAAGGACGCGAGAGATCCTCGACGCACCTGGTGATGACGACCTGAGGCGCGCCGGCGGCGGCGGTGCCATCCTCGCGCAGCCGCCCGGCCGTCGGACACGCCAGTAGGAACGTCTCCATCGAGCGGCTGAGCGGGGACAGCACATACAGTGCCTCCTGGAGGGCAGCAGATGACTGGAGCTTGAGTCGGAAGACAAATGAGCTTCGTGAGTCAAAGTTCAGCGCAGAGGTGCCTCTCCCGCCCGCCAAGCAATACCTGCAGGGGACACCACTGGTCAACAGGAGGCTGCCTGCACCGGAGCATGCCGGCCACCATTCCTTTCGTACTTCCGCAGGTTGCTGCGAGTCTTCTGCGCGGCATAAGATGGTGCGCACGGTGCCCTCGGGCGTGGCAATCTGCTGGAAGCAGCCCTGCCATGGATCATCGAGAGCACGGCAGCGCACCCGTGTGTTGGACATCTTGCACAGCTTTGCCCGCAGGTCCCTCGCCTGCAAAAGACTGTGTCTGTGCTTGAGTCTTGGCAGGTGCACGCAAGTACACGCCAGATTGCCAGTGCAAGGGCGAGCAGCATGGCGGTTGGGGTCATGCTATCAGGATCGGCACAGGGTATGGCAGCCACGCGCCTGCTGCTTGCCGATCGCCGTCAGCCTCGCGTCAAAGATGGTAGGGTCCGCAAAGCTGCGCGCATCGGCGGTGGCGGCATTGAACGCCGACTGCCCGTGCCGTATTAGATGAAGCACCTGCAGGCAGACAGGCAGTCTCAGGCGCTTGTACGATGCTGTGGTTGGGAAGCTGGCTCATCCTGTGGTGCTCTCAACTGTTGACGTCGGTTTGCACCGTCCTATACTGAGCTGCATCGTCCTAAATCACATGAATAGTAACGGCACGTGCAGCTGTGCCAGCAGGATTGGCACTGCAGGCACTCCCTTGTCATGGCGCCCGCTAAAGCTGGGAGCGGGCCCGCTTCTGGGTCATAGGCACTTCCAGATAAAGTCCTTGCTTCTGCGGCGTGCATCATGCACAACAGCACTTCATAAGTGCGGCCGCACGGCCGCGGGGAACGCGCCACAGGCCGCTCACCTTGCGCTGGTTCTTCGGCTTGAAGATGCCGAAGAGCTGCTTGCCGGCCGACGCCTGGGACGCAATGACGTCGCAGCCCGGCTCGTCCTCTCGGCCGAGCTCCGGGGTGCACACCGCCGAGCCACCGGTGTGCTGCTGCCATGCGATGCGGGGCGTCGCGGCTGCCGGTGGAGACAGCAGCCCCGCCTTGCCCAGGGGAGATGGGGAGGCCCCCTTGGCAAAGGCTCTTGCCAGCGGTGATGCCGTTTCCCGCCTTGCCGCTGGCGCAATCGCGCCGGCGTTGCCGCTGCCGCTGCCACCCTGGGAACGCGGCGAGGGCCGTAATGAGCTCCTCGATGGCGGCTCGCCCTGTTCGGGCTCGCTCTCTGTCTGCAGGTGGCCACTCAAGGAAGCTCGCCATCTTTGTCAAATCCTCAGCATGTGCACATTCTGGGCAGCAGGGCGCTTCGGACTGTTGATATGCAATGCCCAGTGATGACCATTCCGAAGTCTCGCGACGGGGTGCGGTTCAATAAATTGCAAGCAGGCACGATTCTTGCTGTCCATCGCAGCCGCCAAGATCAGCAGTGAGCTCACCTGTGAGGATGGGCACGCCTGCGACTGTGTGCGGGTGTATGCCTGGGAGCACCGTATCGTGAACTCAAACTCGTCCTCCTCGTTCGGAGGGCTGAGCGGCGCATTGCCTGCAGGGGCCAAAAAGCACGAGACGTCTGGGCATCATCCGCAAGTTGCCAGATTATGGATGGTGTGCGGCGGCAGTTGGTGTCGGTATCAGCACGCACCGTCCGGCTGCGGCGTCTGCAGGACCTGGGAGCACAGGTGGCGCTCCACCGACTGAAGCTTCCGCTGCACGGAGTCAGATACGCCCCCACTTCCCCTTTCCTCCTTCCTCAGGCCCAGGAACCCCAGCGGCGAGTTTGCCGGCGTGACATCAGATGAGGGACCCTGCAAGCGGCATCAAACTCTGTCGCCATCATGCATACATGCTCACAACGTGCCCAGATGCACTGTTGGGTGGTACTGGTCGCCGCGCACCGGTGCTGCGTCATATTCGGCAGGGTGGGTACGCTGACGCTTATTGTGTGGTAGGCTGGGACTGTTGCTAGTTGACCGAGGCTGGTAATACCGGTGCATAATGGCGAACGAATGCAAGCCGTTGCTGTGCGCTTTGTCACACAGTCGCAACGAGCGGCTGCACCTCTGCAGTTCATCTCGGTTGCACATTTTCCCCCTTCAAAATGTAGGTTCAAATTTGGCGCAAAGGTGGAAGCCGGTTAATCCATATTCACGTTGTGTCGTATTGACCTTGAAAATTTAGCTGCTGTTACCAGCCCCAGCCCCGATCGCACGAAAGCCCTGCTCAATCTTGGTGCGTTCCTACTGCTTCGAAGACCCTCATGCTCGGCGACCGCCTGGTTTTCCCTCTTGATCGCATACGATTACAGGCACCAGATTAATCTCCGTGTGACGGTCGCGTTGCAGTGACGCGGACTTGAGCTCATGGCGGATGGCGACGCCGCGATCGCAGCTGAACTGCTGGCGTGCATTGACAGCGCAGGCTGTGAGTCTGCACAGCGGCGCGACCAGACGTGCACCAGCCATAACGAGCTGCAATCAGCACAGCATCCGCAGCACGGCAGTCGTGCTGGCGAGCCGTTGGAAGCTAGCGAAGCCACTGCCGCTGGTGCCGCCGCTAGCACCACGCATGTGCACAACTCTGACGATGCTGACGACCCGGCGGAGGACATGAAAGCCTGCCTGTTCAGCCTGCTGCAACGCAAGTGTCCGGAGCTGAAAATTACCTGCAATGCGCTTGGTATGCTGGAGGGCCTGCTGGACCAGGTAATGGAGTGCAAACTGTCGTGCAAGGCTGGCTCTCAAGTACACACTTCTGCAGCGAGAAGCGTATACACTTCCGCACATACTGGCTGATGCAGGCTAGGCCACCACTTTCTCGCAGATCGTGCAAAAGGTGCTGGCGGAGGCACTCTTACAGACCGAGGCGGCAGACGCTGGCGACCCTGAGCCACTCACCAGCCTGGCCATCCAACAGGCGAGCAGGCGTTTGCATGAAGAACCCGCACGCTTGTAGAATCACCACCGGCGGATGTATCGGCCCTGGGCCACACCCTTATGGGGCACCAGATGAGCCGCAACTCATCCCCAGAATGGCCTCCTATTGTCGTAAAAGTCGAAGGAGGATCGATGCTGGGAATCACTGGCATCCTGATGCACGCAGGCGGTGAGGAAGCTGTTGCCCAACGAGCAGTTGCGTCCGTACCTTCCGACGGCGACAAAGCAGGCCTGGCACATGGACAAACAGAGCTTGCGGGGGATCAAGCGGCGGCGGGCAGAGGCGACGGAGGAAGATTTTGAAGGCGAGCTGCAGCTTGAACCAAATGCTGATGCAGCGTTCACGTCAGATGACAAGTAAGAATGATGTGTCTAGATTGTGTGGGCAGTCACCCAAACTGAGCTATTTGCGCCCCTCTTGCATCATTGCCACATATTCGAATGCTACCAGCCTAGCAGTGCAAAAGACATGGGCGCCAATTCTGCCACTGTCCACCCGATGCTTGCGTATGCGGCGAACCGCGCTGTGACCACCACATCCATTGGCCGCCCCTTCTCATCGACCGGAATGCCATAGCGGTCCCACTCTGCGCTCTTGCTGAGGCTGTGCTGCGGTGGCTGCCACAGGCGCCGCAGCTGCACCTGCGCGGCCTCAGTTTCGGGTCATCAAATGCGGCCAATCATGACAGAAGTTGCCGCGTGTTCCTTGCTGAAGCAGCAGCAGCCCAAAGTTCACTTGCAATGCGAGAAGACACACTGCATAACCGTTCGTATCATGTCATAAGGGATGGATGGGGACAGCACGCATGTTTTGAGAAGGAGCGCACCGGGAAGAACAGGTACAATGGCGGGATAAAGAATAATGCGACAGACTTGGCGACCGTCTGAATGGCCGCGATCAGCAGATAACCTGCACAGCAGTGCAGATTGCGAGTCTAGATAGTAAACAAAAATGTGAAGCAGTCATGACGTGGCACAGTCAGCCGACAGACCGCCGGGCGATGGCCATCCGGCGGGTGAGAGGAACATCAGCGGCAGATGCTGTAAATGCGAATTGGCTTTCACAAAGCCCTGTTTGAAAGTCTGCTACAGGGAACCGCACCGATGCCAAGCCGGCGCAGCACCGCCCAGGCGCCTCCCTGAGACACGAGCGAGCCCCACACCGGGCCCAGGAAGAGGATCTGCCCGTATGCACGGCAGAGCCCGGTGGCGGTGCCGAACGCCACCGCCACGAAAGCCGTCGAGTCAGCATATGACGGTGTGTGCCGCACCGGCCGCGGATGACACCGCAGCAGCACTATCATCGCCAGCAGCTGCACAATTGTGAATGGCCTGTTGTCATGCAGATGTGCAGCAGTGATTCGCACGTTGCAAACTAATACAACCCATTGGAACGCTGATACCCAGGTCTCGACCGCTTCTACATGCTGCTATGAGCAGGAGCACAATGGAGCAGCGGCACGACAGTGCTATGAGAACAGCGGGCTGCAATAAGCAACTGCTTTGCAGCTGGCCGAGCTGCCGATCGGGCCAGAGAAGGCATCGGGGCTCACTAGCAGCGGCACAGCCACAGCCGGCCTCGTGTTGACGATGAAAACTTCCAGCTCATCTGTGTGAGCAGGCGCAGACACCAGTCAGCGCGCCTGATGAAGTCCAAGTGCCGTCTCACTGAAGCATGCCTTGCCAAATTATGTCGTGCTGTCACTCTAGACAAGTTCTGGTGACACACTCACCATCGACTGTGATGAAGAAATTCAGAACGGCGACGCCGCCGAGCATGCCACCGAGCACATCAATTGGCTGCAGACCACGAAACAGCACTGAATTGGTCGTTTCATTTGATTCGATCACGAACACCTCGCATTTGCTCACTTCATGGGCAACTGGCCAGCCACATATCCAATGTGACCACCATGGCAGACGCCGGCAATAGAGGCCTCAGAGTGGGCAGCGTCCTCACCGTGTGCATGCCAAGGTACATTCGCGAAAATGCAATGAATGCGATCCACACCGAAGCGAGCACGTACAGGCACCGTCCTGTGAACGTGTCGATGAAGCCTTGCTCCTGCGCAAATGATGAAAAGGTCGCATTGTGAACAAGATCCCCGCTGGCAGAGGAAATCAGTGGTGATACGCACATGACAAGCACAGGGCATGCAAGCACTGGAGACACGCACGTGATGGGTCGTGCAAGTTTTGGGTCGGAGGCAGTGCAGGCCGCGCACCAAAGAATAGTATATCATGTAGTAGTTGAGCACGCAGGAGTTGAGTGTGTGGGATGACGGCAGGCCAAACTCCTGCAGGTACCACGTCACAGCTTTGCAGAGAACCAGACAGCAGCACGATCGAGCGTCTGGCCTGTTGGCCACAACAGCTTAGACAGCAGGTTTTACCACAATCGCACAACATCACGACCAGTGCAGCACCCATCCACACTTGGGCGATGTGGCACAGCAGGCCAAGCTGCCAATGGCTCATTTGTCAGGCATGTGTCAGTTCGGAGACCTGTCCCCGTTCGTCAGGTCCGCATCCGACTTGCAAGGCAGCAGAAGCATGCCTGCGCGCTGCTGATGAGCTCGCCGGTTTGCTGGTGCGGCACTACCCGCGGCTGCCCGTCTACAACCGCCACACCCGCGGGCCGCGGAGCGCACACCAGGTCCTACAGGGATCGCTTCCCTGTCGTCAGTGGATGCGTGATGCGCCCCCAAAGCTGGAGGCAATTGATGGCTGTACATGCAGACGCGTCTGCATGCTGGCTTCAGGTTGCTGGCGAGTGACCAGCGACGGATCAGGCGGATTATGCCCTCAATTCCCGGCTGCATGCCAGCCTATTGCAAGGCGTCCTACTGCCACCTGTCCTGTCGGCATGTTCGCCGTAGTGCATCGAACATCCTGGAGCGCACTTTCATGGCGTTGCCCACGAACATGGCGAAAGCCAGGAGGAAGATCAGGCGCCAGCCCAGCTGGGGACTCACTGCCTGCGCGTCACACTGGTATGAGATGTGCGCTTGTTGAGCGGCACTGGCGGCCAGGCACGACACCAGTGGCTGCAGCTCTCCCACATTGCAACAAGGGACCTTCGTCGTGTCCACCCAGCCTGTCGGCATTGGCTGTGTGGACCATTTCTTTTGCAGTGCCCCGATGACGCACCCAGAATACCGCCGGCAGGAAGCTGACGTAAAACTCCACACTGACTGTGAGGCAGCACCTGCAGACGCTTCGTCGTGGTAATTCATGAGCAAGCACGTCGAAGCAGCAACAGACGGTCTTCAAGCCTGCTCCTTTCGGATTGTGCCAGGATCCTCACGATCTCTGCACATGGGAATTTGCCGCACAGCCACGTTACCATGAGCAGATGGACGTCAGCACCGGGTGCCGCAGCGCCTGAAGCTGCTGCACGCGCTGCACGCCGCGCTCGACGTGGAACAACACCCACGGCCGCACCGCAGCCCGGAACACGCCGTGCACCGGCGGCAGGAACAGCGGCACAAACAGGCACGCTGCCAGGCTCCGGCTGACCCAGGTTTCGAAAGGCAGCCCCGAGGCGGCGGCCACCGTCTCATCTTTCATGTTTCAGGCAGCACAGCTCTATCTGGAAGGACGCTTTGGCGCCACAAGCAGCTGTCACGGCGGCGACAGCAGCAGCCAGGAGGCGATCACATACGCAGCCTCATGTCAGAACCAAACTAGCGGAAGTGAAGCTGCATCTGTCAAAGACGTGCTGATGTTATTGCACAGCAGGAAGGAAGCAGTTGCTGCTGCAGACCGGGTGCAAATTGTGGAAGCGTTGTAGAACCGTGCGCTGCGACAGCCGCAGCGCTGATCTATAAGAATTATAGTTGAATTGCCAGCCGGCTTGTGTGTTGTGCAGTGCTGCGTCTTACCTGCGGCTGTGGATTCCTGTGCTGCTGGGGGAGGTCACCTTTCTGCTTGTTTACACCTCTGCTTCGTTTCGACAAGGAGTCGCAATTGCAGCAGATCTCAGCAGAAGGCGCAGGGACACCTTGATTCCGAGACAGCACAGAATCGTTAGTGAGCTGCTGCAGGCCGCCGCCGCTTGTCGTCGCGAAGTCGGGGTGGCAGACAAATCGTTTCGATCCGGCAAACATCATGTCGCCGTCACCAGAAGCCTCGCCCGCAAAGTCGAGGTCCAGGTAATCATGACCTGCAATCTGGTGAATGTGCAAAGGCGGCTGCATGTCGAAGCCACTGTGCTGGAAATTGTGCAACATCACCCTGACACCGTCTTGCAAGGTCTGACACAGCCACGCATCACAACGAAGGCTTGCCATTCTGTGTGCACAGGAGCCGGAGCCTTTCGAGGGCGCGGAGCGCGACGCCCAAGTCCCGGAGCCGCTCGCGTGAGCCGCTGCACCTTTTCCCGCCCCCTCCGCTGCAGCGCCCATCAAAACCAAAGCTTCCGTTTGCGCAGCAGCGCCGGCGGCGGCCGAAACACTGACGAGGCCATCGGCCAGGGCGCTCTGCTCGAGGCGTGAGCCTCATCGCTGCCGCAGCGGCCATGCCGCTGTCCCAGCCGGGCCGTCGCTACTGCTGCTGCTGCTGCTGCTGCCACCACCTGCTTGCTGCACCTCCCGCATAGTCAGCGGCGCACCCAGCTGCCTGCTCATGCTGCTGCTGCTGCTGCTGCCCGCACACGTGCAAAGCCACAGCCTGGTCGCGTCCTCCCCGCGTGCGTGGTCTGCGGCATAATTTGCCACGCGAGGTAGGGCGTCTTCCTGCGACATGTTTGGGCCAGCAAATGAGCAGCGTGCCATCCTTCAGGCAATGCAGATTGGCGGCCAGCGGCTGGCTTTAACGCTTGGTGATATACTGTCCATGCCACAGGAGATCCCATCATACAGGGAGAGGCGTGCATTGTGCCTCAGCAGAGCTTTGTACACTGTTCTGATGTTTCAGCCTGACCTGGGCTGTGCGGTGCTTGCACAGTTTCGCGCGGACGTGTGCGCAGCCGCAGCCGCAGTCCCATCAGGTGAGTTAAGCCCTGCACAGCCACTCGGTCGATGTGCACAGTGAGCCTCGCCACGCAAGCCATGTGCTGAAGATCGGCCTCCTGAGAGCTCTTTGCATGGCGCTGCTGTGTACTACATGCACCAGTTTGTGGCTTCAATAAGCTTCAAGCTCAGATGTGAGGAGCTCAAAAACCGCAGGCGGCGCTCGCGCAGCAATAGCAGCCCCCGCCGCCGCTCGCGCACGCCGGTCCGCCGCTCCCGCAGCCGCTCCCCCCGCGGCGGCGGCGGCGAGCCCTACTGGCAGGTTCGCACTCTCGAGATGCCTCAGCAGCCTGCCTTTCGTCGTCGCTGTCCCCTTCTGCAGTCCTGGGGTTGGCCAGCCGGCAGTCACTTACATGTTTATGCAGTGCGGCAGGCAGATGTGGAGGACATGCACCTGACAGTGATAGCTGCAACACCCTATTCCATGCTGCATTCACCATTGCGCTGTGCTTCGTGTGCTCCACCTTCTGCCTGCCGTGCCACCCCTACCGCAGTCCTGCGCATTTCGTGTTACACGACTCTGCTTACTTTCCGTGTGCACCAGAAAAAGCTGAACCGCCTGATTGATGACGGCGTCGTGCGCGCGGGCGAGATCGACAACCGCACGCTGGATGCCCTCGAAGGTGCGCGGGCCCGTGAAACAGCCTGCAAACAATTCGCAGTTGCGGGAGCTAAGGGTTTAGGGCTTGCAGTGATCAGCAGTTGTCACCTGTTTGCTCAAGGCTCGCACACAAATTGCCATGCACTGCCGTGCAGACCTGTCGGCAGAGCTGGCGGAGTGTGCCATTGAGCGCTTTGCGGAGGCCAACTTCAGGAACATCAACAACAAGAGCGGCTTCCTCATGGTGGGTTTATGGCCATGCGACAAACATTGGGCCGCGTGCTGCAAGTGACTGGCGCCTTCATGTGAAGCATCTGGAGAGTCTGCAGGGGCCATGTCGTGGTACGGGCAGCGGCGCCAGCCTTGAGCTCTCGCTCTGCAAGGCTTCGACTTGAGCTCATCACCCGAGCCGAAGGCACGTTTCGACTGGATCAGGTGGTCACCTCAGATCCTTCATCGTGCTTGCGCAGGGCATTATCCGGCGGGTGAAGGAGGACGGTCCCGACACTGGCGACAATGTCAACTTCGACCTGTTGTCACGCTCCGTGCGCCACCGGCTGCGCGACCTCATGGACGATGTGAGTTCCTCCTGTGGCCCCTGTCTCATCTCTGCAAGCTCCTGTCTGGTCCGCTTTGCATGCCTGTGCACCAACACGAGGCACCAGACCTTGGCGCTGCACACGCCGCTGCGCTGGTTCTGCTGCCCGACCCATTTCACAGCTGATAAGACAGCAGAGCGACTCTGGTGCCGTCTGCTTTTGCCCCAGAGCCTTTCGAACAGAGGTGGACCACCGCATGATCAAGGCGCTGGCAGGCTGTGGCGGGGCCACAGCCTGCTGGCCCACAAACAATTCTTCAATATTCTCGAATTTCGTTGTGCCCTGAACACCATCAGCCTCATGTAGGGCTTGCTGCAGGCCCCATAATGACATAGGCTCTGTCCAGTGTAGTCAGGCTGGCAAATCATCAAATTTCCAACAATGACTACAATGTACAGTGTCTGTCAGTGATAGGCCTGTAGCACCTGCCAAGGCATTAGAAAGTCGTTCAGAGCAGAAAAACCTTCAACGCCTTGCCCCTCTACTTCTTATGGCACGCTGTCCAGCAGCAGCGACGCGGACCAGCGCATGATCAAGACGCTGGCGGATGCGCCCCTCGGCCCTGCCACTTGCTTTTCTGGAGACTTTGAAAAATTTACTCACGACCCTTCAACGTGTGCTGCTCCAGGGCACGCTGTCCAACAGCGAGGTGGACCAGCGCATGATCAAGGCGCTGGCGGACCTGCCATCGGAGCTGGGCCTGGAGGCTGTGGACAAGTTTGCGACCTCCAACCTGGACTCTGTGCGCTCCAAGACCGGCTTCATGGTGAGAGGACCATCTCGCTTCGGTTTGCAGATGGTTTGCATATGGATCTGCAGCGCTTCCTCGAATGCAAGGCTTCCTCGAAAGCGTGTGTCCCCCCTGGTGGGCAAGGCCGCCTCGCAGTACCGGCTGCCTTCCATTCGGAGCCTGCGCAATCTGGGTAGACCCCGCGCCTGCTGCCGCCTGGCTCTGCAGGCTGTCTTGCTGCGTCCCTGGCGTGCACGCCAGAGCATTCGTCTGATTGCCGGTAAAAAGCCTCGTCTTCGGCATGGATGTGACAGCAGCAGCAGCAGCAGCGGCAGCCGTCCTGGCAACGGTGTCGTCTGATGGATTTTGCATTTCCATTCCGCTGCAGATGGGCATCATCAAGCGGGTGCACCAGGAGAGCTTGGGCCGTCCCGCCTTTGGTGGCCCCCCGCCATACGGTATGGTTCTTTGTTAATGCCAACGTGCCTCGAGATGTTCTTTTCACTTGCGACACAGTCGTGAAATGGTCTTCTGTTGCTGCAAGCAGGCGGCGGCTACGGCGGGCCCCCACCTCCATATGGCGGCGGCGGCGGTGAGCGCTCGTTCCATGACAAGGCCTGCTCGCATTCTCTGTTGCATTCCCAGAGCCTAGACCCCTTCTCCGACCTTTCAGTGTTCATTCCTGGGGTATTTCTGCTGCAGGCTACGGCGGCGGCTATGGTGGGCCCCCTCCGGACCGCTATGGTGAGTCCTGAAGTCGCTTAGTGCAGAGACTGGCGAACGTACATGAAGATTCCCCTCCGGGTGCTGATCAGGCTGCAAGGTGGCAATGGAATGCCCTGAGCAGATGTGGTGTTCTGTGCAGGTGGCGGCGGCTATGGTGGCGGTAAGATTCCAAGCGCCGAGACTTCACTTGACAACAAGTGAAGTCATCAACTTTTGACCCGGACGACCATGGACCTGCCATCAGCCGCCGCCTCGGCTTGTGGGCAAAATAGTTCGTCATGACATTTTGTTGGACCCAATGACGCTTGTCGACGCTCATGACGTGATTCTGCATGTGGCATGGCAGGCGGCTACGGTGGCGGAGGCGGCTATGGTGACCGTGGTGAGCGTCGTGATTGACGGTCCTATCATTGTGTCCTGGTGCCTTATCTGCTATCTTGGGTTTGCAGGTGCGTTAGCAGTCAGGCGCACCAGAGCCTGAGCTGTAGTGTGTGCATGTCAAGCAGGCGGCTACGGTGGTGGCGGCGGCTACCGCGGTTTGCACTTCTTCGACCCCCTCGATCCCGACATTCTTCGCACTTTTGCCTCTGCGGCCCTGCACACTCCGCTGCCACACTCCGAAGCTGATGTGTTTGCCTCATCTTTGCCATTCGCCGTGCACATGAATGCGTTTTGTTTCAATTTCACCGTGCAGATTCAGGTAGGTGATGAACTCAGGGCGGTTGCCGGTGGACCCCTGTTTGCAGATCGGTACTACTGAGGGCAGTATTTGGGACGCCTGCGGCTGCCGCACGCCATAGAAGCGATGTCGCGACGAGCAACTCTGGCGAGTGGATCGCACAAGGAGGATGGTTGGTCCTCATTCAGGGGAACGTAGCTATAATACTACGCAATGAAGGGTTCCTTCTTGGTTGCGTGCAACTGATAGTGGAGCCCAGGCATGCAGGTCAGACGCTAGAGCAGTCCTGCCTGCATATAACTGTTTGCCGTAATTTGAAACACAATTCGTTTCGCATGCAAGCAGTGCTCTGTCAAATCAGCTCCACCACAAAGTCTGTTAGCCGATTTGTGTCACAAGCCGATCCGCGCCGCCGCATTACTGCTGGCACTCAGCAGGAATGCATCCATACAGACCAACACAATGTTGAGGCTTTTGATTGTCTGCAGCAGGCGATTGTACTCGGTCCGCGTGCAGAGCTCCGAAGAGCTTGGGCATCTTCTACCTGGTCCAATCGTGCAGCAGAATAACCTAGCCCAACAGCTGGCTCCGACACGAGTCGTTCCACTATTCGGCTCTCGTCACTTGTGCACTTCCATATTGGACGTTTCGACGCCAACGTACGAGCACATAACAGTCCACAAACAGAGCTGTGCAGTCGGCCATTCCCGAAGAGGACTGCGTCCATCACCGACGACCACCTGGGCCATCTCCGTCGTACACAGCTCGGGAGGGCACGGGCAAGGGGCCGTTTGCGTTGCTGCGACCAGCGCAGGTACCCCGAATACCTTTCTACAGTTGCCTGTGTCATCCTAAAGCTTGCTTCGCGGGGCATCAGAGAAATGGTGCATCCTGTGCCACCCCCGCCTCTCAGCAGCTGATGGGCAGCGACTTTGCGACGGGCGCAGCAAGCGTCTGTCCGTACGTGCTGCAGTGAACCGACACACCTTCAGCATCGCAACATTTCGGATGCGATGTTGCGAAGTCGCGATGTTGCACCAGCGCTCACACACGACCGCCGAGTCACCATCACCCGCCGGTCTGATGGACGAGCGTTCTCACCAGAGGCGCTTGACGCAAGCGCAATCCGAACGGTCTAGATCTGGATTAGAGTACATGATGTTAGCCGATTGAGGAGCGTCGAGCTCCTAAGATCCTACTGCTGACAGTGCCATGCATTCTTCAGCACCCCGGGCTCCATTCACGCCAGTAGGTAGTGCTTGGAACATGACTGCTGAACTGTTCGCGACGCTGTTTGACGCGATCTGACTGCTGCCCATGGTACAGGAGGATCCTTGGCGGTCTCGCCTCCCTTTCACACCGGCCGCAGCTCATCGCATCGCGCCATATAACCTGCGCTGCACATGGTCCTCGGGCGGGCCCTCCTTCTGAACAGCACCCCGCCGCCGCCTCCTGTGTACTTCAGCGCCTCCCACGCGTGGATTCCAATCGTGATAGCCGTCGTCGCCATCGCGGGCGCCATCATCGCATTATGCCTTGGAGTCTTCTGCCTTGTGCGGTGCTGCCATGGCATGAACGGGTGCGCACTGTTGGGGCATTGCCGATCGAGACGGCGTTTCACCTGATGTGGCCCACTTCTTCAGCATCAAGTTTCTCGCCAGCATGTGTTCCTGACCGCTGTGGGCTGCCGCACGGCATCTGCGCACCCTGCCTGCAACGAAACTGCGGCAGCACTCCTTTCGAGCAACCGGCGTTACGGCACCACATTTCAGGGATGAGGTGCAGATGTCCTCATGCCTTGGAGCACACAGCTGCATCAGTGTCCTCCATGACTTTGTGCAGGGTCGTCAGGTACCAGGAAGAGAAGAGGGCCGGCCTGCATCCCGCTGGAAACTGTTTCACGAGTGGGTTCATGGTGGGCGTGGTGACGCCTCCAGTCGCTAGGCGCCACGGGGAAGGCACGGCCGGAGGCAGCGGCTGTGGCGGCGGTGGCGGTGGAGGCGGCGGCAACTGTGGCGAGGGAGGCGGCGGTGGCGGCTGTGGTGGAGGGTGCGGAGGCGGATGCTGACCCTTGTTATTCAGGTCCGGATTTCTCTCAGAGCCTGTCGAGGCGTCAGTCGGGCCCATGGGCCGACATCCAACATATTTTTGATGACCAATAATGGGTACTGCATCCCTTGATGAACTTACAGCCGTTGGAGTACATCCACAAGGCCCCAGGACCACCATCTTGTAGCCATAGAGCAGCAGTTCGACATTAATCAAACATCGATCTGACTGAGTGACTGTTCTGAAGCCAAGGCTGTTGATGGGCTGTTGGGTATGTTGGAAGAGGCTTCATGTACCGTGTTGCATCTGCGAACAGCATCTGAATCAAATCTGCGCATGCCCTTTGCTGTCAGGAACCAGCAGAGGAATTCTGCACATTGGCAACCCTCCGATTTGACTGGCATAAGACACTTTAACTGGCTGTTCTTCTTTGCTCGACTGCCTAAGTGAGAGCAAGAGATTCTGCAACGTTCAAGCTCCGCGCTGCTCACGATTGGGGCTTATTGGTCCCAACTCCCTGTCGCTGCGGCAGTATGATCAGCAGCCGCGACGTGACCCTCCTGATGGTCCGGCACCCTCAGGGCTGCCACGGCGGCAGCCACGTCTTGCTCTTGCACACGTTCAGGCGGCGCGTGTCGTCGGGCGTGAACTGCAGCAGCCGCCCCAGCACGGGCAGCAGGCTGCTGTGCACTGGCAGCGCGTCCGTCTCGAAGCCCCTGCAGCGTCAGTTTGCAAATGCAACTCTCGGGCGCAAATTGCAGCTGAATTTCGCTGTCGTTGTCAGGCCCCTTGCACTCCCAGAGCAAGGCATCCGCACGCGAGCTAGGCAGCTCTCTGAGAGACATGCTGCCAACCCTTAGCACATGACTGCTCTGGGCTGACTTGCTGGGTTTTGCGCGTGTCTCATCTGGCAATTGCACACCTGACGATGACGTCCTTGACGTAGGTCAGGTCCACGGTTGTGCGCTTCTCTCGCCGCCGCATCTCCATCAGCTCCTCCTTGAGCACGGCCGCCGCCCGGTCCCGCAGCGCCTCTGTCTGCTGCCGGTCCTCCAGGTCCTTGCGGATGGCCGCCAGCTGTCGCCGCAGGTCCGCCTGCTCGCCGCCGCGGGCGTCCTGCGGAAAATTGCACAGACGGGGCGCTTCAGCCGCAGCAGCGCTGCGGGTAGGCTCCATGGGCCTTCGGCGTGTTGGGACATTGCCATGCTGTGCACTACAAGTTGCATGCTGTTCCCCCTCCCTGCGCCCTCCTAGGCAAGGGAATGGCTGCGGAGCGCGGTGCTTCGAGTGCAGAGAGCGACTGCATGGTCCCTTTCTTGACAGAATGCGCACAAGGCAGCTTCCATACCCGTGCCAGACAATAATGCGACAATTGCGTCATTATATCTACAGCGCCCCCCCTGCCCGGGAGTGACCGGCGACGCAGGCGCGAACAGATACGACAGCCCAAGCTTCGACACCAACATCGAGATGAAAGATGCCATGTAACCAGCACTGCACCTGCTTTGGGGTGACTGGCGATGCCGGCTCGATCTCAGCAAAGCTGACGGTGCGGCGCACAGGCTGCGGCGGCGGTGACGCCGTGCCGTCGCCATCGGCGTCCCTGCCGCCGCCGCCCTGCCGCAGCGGCGTCAGCCCGCCCGGCTGCGAAGACGTGCGCAGGGCACTGGCGACTGGCCCACTCCGCGCCTGCACCCCGGATCGTAGGGTAGGTCAGTAAATGACGCTGTAGCCAGGGGGATGTCAGCGGCTGCCATGTGGGCAGGGCTGGGCCACCAGGCACCCGAGCATGCAGCCTCCCCAGCCAGGAGCAGCGCCCTTAGCAGGGGGGGAGTGTTGGGAATGCTTGGCAAGACTGCAGGTGTGAGAGGCACCTTGCGCCCCTGAGATCCTGCAGACCGTCAGAATTCGGCAAGACGACAGCTGCAACAGTTGAAGCGCACCTTGTAAGCGGCGATATGCGCGTCCTTCTCTGCCATAAGTGCCTGCGCCCGCTGCCGGACCTGCGCCACCTCTGCAGCTGCTGCCTCCGCCCGCGCCTGCATCAGCGAGTACCACCCGACTTTGGCGTCGTTATCATGCGATACTGTGCGTACATGACAGAGCATCACGAGCGGCACAGCTGGTGCCTGCTGCCCGTACTGCATCGGCCGCCGGACTGGAGGAGCGCTGGTCCCAGCAGTTACGGAACATCGCAGTCATGCAATGACTGACGGCGCTCAAGGCATTGTTGAGTGGCAACCCGCCCAAGGCTTACAGACAACGAATCAAGTGGCGGGCTGAGCTGCCGTCCAACAAAATAACGCGCCTGCCACTCGTGGGCGTCCTCCGCGGCCTCCGCCGCCCGCCGCCCTGCGGCGGCGGCGTCCGCCTCGGCGGCGGCGGCACGCTCTGAAGCGGCGGCGTCTGCGCTGGCCAGCTGCGCAGCAAAGGCGTCCTCCCGGTCGTGCAGCTCCGCGGCCAGTCGGTCGGTCTCTGCCTCGGCTGCTGCGCTGCATTCATGCAAGGGAAGAATACGCATTAGGTCAGAAGAGTATCACGGCCGAGATGTAGGCTCCGACGCCTTGGTCGTGCAGCACCGCGGCCATCCAGCCGTCTCCGCCTCGGCTGCCGCCCTGCAGTCATGCAGGGACGGACTTGCAGCAGGTCAGGAATAAATGTATGCGTCGTCTCCGAAGCAATGGTCGTGCTGCAGCTCTGTGGCCATCTGGCCGTCTCCGCTCCTGCCGCCGCCCCTGTGTCGTGGCATTGCAGGCACTGCTGCACTCAGCCCGGGATGATCGTCCTTGACCCTGACACATACCACAACTGGCATCGGGAGGCCAAGCACCATCGGATGCCCCAGACACTGCTGCCCCCCTCCCCAGAGCTGTTCCCCAAAGAACAGCAGGAAACCCACGGGCACGGGCATGAGCATTCACCCACCAAGCTGCATGTTGACGCATTCGAAAAAGTAACACGCAGAGAGCGGATAGGATGCCGGAGCGAATAGGGTGCCGGGCCTTGTCACACCTGGCCTGCTGCGCCGCCGAGGCCTGCTGCGCCGCCAAGGCCTCGGCGGACCGCAGTGCCTCCAGCTCTGCTTCCAGAGCCGCTTCTGCTGCTTCTGCCGCCTGCCGCACATCCGCTGCCGCCGCCTCCGCTGCTGCAGCCTCCGCGGCAGCGACCAGGGCCTGAACCGCCGCGGGCCAATCGTCGCGATCCTGCGGCCATGTCCGATACATGTGCTCACTGACAGCTGCTACAGGGATTATCTGAAGGTCAGGTTGGTGGCTGCAGCAAACCTGACGAATGGTTCACGGGGTCGTCAGTGGCGGTGGTAGCAGGCACGCTCGGCCTGTAGGAGGCTCAACCCGGCCCCGCCAGCCACGGGCGTGAAGCACACGCATCTAAATTGCATATGGCAGTCACAGGCTTGGTCTGCAGAATCCGGCTCTCGTGTCAGGTTGTACAATGCAACATGCGCACCGCGTCCTGCAGGCGCTCCAGCGCCGATTCTGCTGCGCGCACCCCCTGCGCATGGTCCAGTCGCTCCTGCTCCACCAGCACTGCAGGGTGGGCCAGCGACGAGTGTGAATGAAAATGGGTGGGTGAGAAAGTGGGTGGGTGGGGAACTCCCTCACGTGCCTGCCGCAGAGCTGATGCGCTCAGGAAACAGAGGGGCAAGTGGCGTAGGGCGATCTGGGGCCCGCCAAAGTTCGCGCAACAGGTTGAGCAACCTGCAGCTCTCCCTTCACAAGGCATTGCTGTCTGACGTCAAAAGCTGAATATGGTGCTCGCCAGTGATCTCTGCAGACTCGCCATTCCAGGGTAAGTCTGCAGAGAGCTCCACCTGGGGCAGCCTCAAGCCTGTCCTCCGCATGTGCACGCCTGCCCTCTGGACTCCACACCAGAGCCTACAGCTCCAGTCCCAGTCCCAAGATAACCCCAAACGCCATCACCTTGCGCGGCCTCCAGCTCCTCTTCAGCATGCCGAAGCTGGTCCTCCAGTCGTGCAGTTGCGGCTGCCGTCGTGGCCAGCTCCGCCTGCGTCGCGGCCAGCTGGCTGCGCCATGCCTCAGCCTGCTGGCGCTCGACCTTTGCCGCCTCCAGCTGCGCGGTGGCCGCCTCCAGCTGCGGCCGCAGGTTTGAGGACGTGCACTCAGCGAGTGGGGCAAACAGAGAAGGTGCAGCGTTCTTTTGTCGAACTCTAGCTGTCAGCCTGCTGTGCAGTTTGTGTGCAGAGCCTGATAGGCAGCTCGGAGGTCGAGCACAAGTGGAAGAGAGACAGTCAGAAGGCACATATGCCTGTCGCTTTGATGGCCTCAGAACCGTAGTAATTCGATTTGTATGTGTCGTCTACACGGAAGTTCAGACTGACGTGCAATACATGTTCATCAGCGGCAACAAGGCCAACACAAGTGCAGCGTCAAGAGTATATATAGTGTGCAAGCACAAGACATGTGCAAGAAGCGGGACTGATGTGCTGACCAAGCCCAAAAAGCCAGCTGTGGAACTAACCTTCATTCCGAGGCAGCGCCGAGGCCATGACCCAGTGCTTTGAACAACGCCAAGCAGGTGAACTCCTGGAGCTCGGAGATGAGAGGGGTTGCAGCCGATCCACTTGCCTGCTCCTCCAGCGCCACACGCTCGGCGAGTGCCGCCTTGCTCCGCGCCTGGAACTGCACCAGAAACTGGCTGCGCGACTCCTGCTCCGCCGCCAGCTTAGCCTCACCGCTCGCAATGGCTGCGCGCGCCGCCGCCAGCTGATCCTGCGGCGGCAGACAGGGACGCGCGATGCTTTGCGCTGGCCGTGTGGCCCACAAACCGGAGGAACCAGCGGCGCGATTGCGCGCTGCAGCCTGCCCTGTGGCCTCGTGCAGAGCAGCAGGACCCGCGGCTCACGCGGGCGCAGTCAACGGCCCCCAGAGCAGGGCAGTCAGCGTGCCGTCAGGCGCGCTGCAAGCTTCCATCCAAGCTGCGCGCGCCGACCTGCAGCGGCTCCAGCTCGGCGACGCGGGCGCGCACCAGGTCCGCCTCCTCCGACAGCGTCCTGAGCGCCGCCAAATTGAGCTGCGCCTCGTCCAGCTCACCCCGCCGGTCCCTGTGATACAGTGTGGAGAGCAACGAGAGTCGCACGTCAGAGTTTTTGCCCCGGAAGTGATATTGAGCTCCGTGAGGTTTGAGCTGCACTCGTCCAGCTCCCCGCGCAGGTCCCCGTGGTGGAGCGTTTGGCTGGGACAGTGACAGAAGCGGTTGTTGCCTTCTCAGACAGTTCTCGGAAGCTGACTGAGCGCCGCCAGCTTCAGCTGCGCCTCGTGTAACTCGCCCTGCCGGTCAATGGCGAATTGTTGCATCCGATCTCTTGGCGCGGCGCCAGACGATTGCGACACAGGAGTATTGATGTGCTTGCGGAGCACGCAGGGGGCCGCCAGGTCGAGCTGCCGCCCCTCCGCAGAAGCATCATGCTTCGCCCAAGGGAAAACGTTCGAGCGCCACCAGGAGGAGACTTGACGCAGCCTCAGCGAGCGCCTCAGGGCTTGAGCCTCCGTCAGAGGAGTTGCAGCWCMARSCWCACGGTTTGGGGGAGGGGGGGGGACAACCGCGCACTTGTTGACCTTCTGCAGGCGTTCCACCCGCTGATCCAGCGCCTTGCGCTCGTTTGCCCACGCCCGCTCACTGGCCTTGGCCTGCCACATCGCCATGCACATGACTGAGCCGCTTGCAAAAGTAGACGAGCGCGCAGTAGTGTTCAATGGGACAAAGGGCCATCAGCAGTTCGAAACTCGGCAGTTCACAGAGAGCGGCACTCAAGAGATGCCCAGGAGGCATCCGCCAGACAAGTGAGGCACGCCTGCATTGAACTGCCAACGGGTGCCATGTGCTCAAGAAGCCACATGCATCCAGACTAATCTTCCGACCCTATCTAAGCTCCTCACCTGTGACACCCGCGCACGGGCGTCCTCGAGGCCCTTGGCCAGGTCCACTGCCTCGCCCTCGCGCTGCTGCAGCAGCTGGCGCTGCTGCCGCACCTCCGCCAGCGCGCCGTCCAGCGCCCGCTGGCTGGCCGCCAGTTCCTCCTGCAGGCGGGGGCGAGGCCGTGGAGTGCCAATGTCACTGGCGAGTGCAATCCGCGCACGCCACGAGGCGTTGTCTGCAATGCAGCTGGGCACTTACTCACAGGCTGACGGGGCTCAGCCTCGGCATGTCGAGAACGAGCTCGGCCACCTGGTGCCACTGGGTCCGACAGGCCTCGATGCTGCAGCTGGCACCACGACCGAGCGCAGGCTCCCAACCGCTCACCTGCGCATCGGCGTGCGCCTCCCGCTGGGCAGCAGCCGCCGCCGCCTGCGCCACCTCTGCCGCACTCGCCTGCTCCCGCGCCGCGGCGGCCTCCGCCTGGGCGGCCACAAGCCCCTCCTGCGCCGCCGCCAGCTGCTGCCTGGCTTCCGCCAGCTGCTCCTCCGTCTCAGCGCGGCCCGCCTGCAGGTGCAGCGCCACCTGCACACAAGACAGGCGAGCTGGAATATTAAATACTTGGAAATGCTATTCGGGTTGATGTTTGCACCATCGCCTCAGGATCAGGCTGTGCCACTGGAATCAGGACCCTCCTGGCGCTGCTGCTGCGCCACAGTGGCCCTGCTAAAGGTTGTGCTCCCTTTCAGGGTAGAAGGCAAGGCTCAAGACATCGCGTCACTGATGTGCACTGAACGATTGAATGCTGGATGCAGCCACCATGACTGAACACAGCGCCAGAGCACCAAGCATCCTGGCGTCATCCTGCTGCCAACCCACACCTGTTGCAGTGTTCGGCACATGTTGACGCATGCCAAAATTGTTTCTCACGAAGCACAGAGCTGCTTCGACTCAATGCAGAGAAGCCCCTCCCAGAAAACTCGGGCGCAGCTGCTCCTAGTCAGCGTCCGCTGCATTCAGAAAAGCGGTTCCCAACCCTGACGATGGTGAAAACCACAGTATGAACCGGCCCCATCCCACACCTGGCGCAGCTGCTCCTCCTCGGCGTCCGCTTCCGCCAGCTGCACGCGCGCCGCCTGCAGCTCCTGCTCCAGGGCCGCCGCCGCAGCGGCGGCGTCACGCATGGCGTCCTCCGCCACCGMCAGCCGTGCCGCGGCGCCCGCTGCCTCCTGCCGCGCCTGCTCGGCGTCCCGCCTTGCCTGCTCCGCTTCTTGCCGCGCCTCTGCCGCCGCCTGCTCCGCCTGCACGGCCCGCTGTCGCGCCTCGGCTGCCTCCTGCTCAGGAGTCTGCGCCTCCAGCTCCATGGCTGCCTGCACAGGCTCCACCGCAGGCTCGGGAGCCATTGCCGAGGGCTCGGCGGCTGCATCCAAAGGCTCATCCGCGGGCGCGGGCGGCGCCTGCGCCCGCCCCAGGGCTGCCGTCAGCTCCTCGCGCGGCTTCGCGGCAGTGGCCTCCGCCGCTGCGGCCCGCGCCTCCGCTTCCGCCGAGTGCGCCTCTGCATTGGCAGCCCGCTGCTGCAGGGCCTCCTGCTGCTGCGATGAGGCGTCAGGCTGCTGCGCTGGCGCCTTGCGCGGATGCTGCTGATCCTGCAGGTGTGGGGGCCGGCCCGCTGGCGCCTCCTCTGCAGCTGCCGCTGGCTCGGCTGCCGCCGCTGCCTGCTGCTCGCGCTGCTGCTGCAGCAGCTGCTCTGCTTCTGCCCGGGCCTGTGCTGCAGCCTGCGACAGCTCCTCGCGACGGGCTGCCTGCTCTGCCGCAGCAGCCTCCGCCGCCGATGCCCGCTGCTCGGCCGCCGCGAGCTGTTCTTGCAATGCATTCCCAGCGGCGGCTGCATCATGCTGCAAGCGAGCCGCCTGCGCCTCGGCCGACTGCAGCGCATCAGCGAGCTGCGCCGCTTCTGCCCTGCTGGCTTCCTGCACCTCGGCGATCCGCTGTGCCGCTGCCTTCAGGTGCCCTGCGAGCTGCCCGGCGGCCGCCTCTGCACCCTGGCGCAGGCTGTCGCGCTCTGCGACAGCTGCCTGCAGCTGCGTCTCGAGCGCCTCGCAGCGGCCTCGCAGCTCTGCTGCTGCAGCATCCGTGCCTGCGGCCTGCTGCCGCGCCTCCTCGGCAGCCTCCTGCCGCAGCCGCTCGGCGTCTGCTGTGGCCGCCTGCAGCTGCCCCTCGAGCTCGTCGCAGCGCCCTCGCAGATCGGCCGCCGTGGCCTCTGCACCTGCCGTCTGCTGCTGCGCTGCCTCGGCCGCCTGCTGCTGCAGTCGCTCGGCACCAGCTGTCGCCGCCTGCAGCTGGCCATCCAGCTCCTGGCAGCGTGCCTGCAGCTCTGCCGTGGCGGCGTCCGCGTCAGCACTGTGCTGCTGTGCCGCCTCAGCCGCCTCCTGCCGCAACCGCTCGGCGTCCGCTGTGGCAGCCTGCAGCTGTGCCTCGAGTGCATCACAGCGTGTCTGCAGCTCTGCTGCGGCAGCCTCTGCGCCTGCGGCCTGCTGCTGGGCCGCCTCGGCTGCACGCTGCCCTGCCTCGAGCACCGGCAGCTCGAGAGCCGTCGCCCGCTGCTCTGCTGCATCTGCGCGCTGCTGTGGTGCATGCGCCTCTGCCGTTGTGGCTGCGCGGCCCTCTGCCGCTTCAGCAGCCGCCGTTGACTGGGGCATGTGTTCGGCCGGCCCGGCGCCGCCGGCAGCAGCAGCGTTAGCTGCAGTGCCCGCCGCCCTGGCGTCAGACTGCTGCGAGGCAGCCTGTGCAGCCTCTCGAGCAGATCGCAGCTCGGCCTCGAGGGCCTCCTCCCGCATGGCCGCAACTGCCCGCTGCTCATGCGCCGCCGCCGCCTCGACCGCAGCAGACTCGGCCTCTGCCTGCGCAGCGGCCAGCCGCTGCTGCAGCTGCGCCGCCTCAGCCGCCTKCTGCCGAGAGGCCGCGGCCCAGTCCTCGCCWGCGGCCGKCAGCTTGGCCGCGGCTTCCTSCAGCTGCTGCTGCAGCGCCGCCATCGTCTCGGCATGCTGCGCCTCCGCAGACGCCAGCCGCTGCTGCAGCTCGGCGACAGCCTGCTGCTCGGTGCCGGCGGCTGCCGCCGCGCCTGCTTCCGTCTGGGCCAGCCGCTGCTGCAGCGCCGCGGCGGCTGCCGCCGCTCGCTGCCGCTCTGCTGCCGCCTCCTGCGATGCCGCCTTGGCTGCGGCCTCGGAGTCGCACAGTCGCGACTGCAGCTGCGCCACCTCTGCCGCCAGGCCCACCTCAGTGGCCCCAAGTCGCTGCTGCAGCCGCGACACCTCCTCGGCATGCTGCTCCTGCACCGACTGCACACCGCACACAGCAGAGAGTGATACGGCATGCACGCGTTGCAGCTGGCCTCACCAGACGCTGTGAAGCTGACGCGCTGCCGTGCAGTCCTGTATGCCATGTTGCGCACGCACTGCGACGGGCATCGCGTGCCATGTCCCCGCCACCGGCACACACCACGTTGGCCTCACACAGACACGTGCGCAGGACCTGTTGTGCCACAACCTGTAGACACGACTGTGCAGCCAGCACTGCCAAGAGGGCCTGAAACGGACGTCAGAGTGGGCCATGTCAGAGTGGGGCTCAAGGAACCTGTGCCTCATCGCACGAAGACGCCAGCTGCGCCTCCAGGTCCACGAGTCGCTGCGCCAGCGCCTCCGACTCCTGCCGGTGGGCAGCCTCCGCCTCGTCGAACGCCGCCGCCAGGCGGCCCTCCGCTGCCGCCAGCCGCTCCTGCAGCTGCGCCGTCGCCGCGGCCTGCTGCTGCTGCGCGGCCTGCATGATGGACGTCGGTGCTGGAGACCGCGGTCACTTGGAGCGTGAACGCCAAGGACTTGGAGTGTGGAAGCCAAGGACTGGTGTCGGTTGAGCACGGCTCGGGTGTGGACGCCGACGGCGACTGCTTGGCTGCCGCAGGCTGATCGACTGCTCGACGCCTGCATCCGATTTGAGATCAGTGGGTATCCCAGGCTGATGGCAAGAAGAGCTTTGCAGCAGAAGCAGCACCTGCGCGTCCGCCGCGACCGCTTTCAGTTTTGCCTCCGCCTTTGTCAGCTTGGCCTGCAGCTCCGCGGTCTCGTCTGCTTGCCACGACTGCGCCTCCTCTGCCTCCTCCGCGGCCGCCGCCAGCTGTGCCTCTGCCTCCGCAAGCCGCGTCCGCAGCGCCGCGAGCTCCTCGCSTGCCGGGCCGCCGCCGCCGCCGTCGGACCCAGCGCCGTCTGGACCGCCAAGGGAGCTGCCGGTGGCCGCCGCCGCGTCCGCGTGCTGCAACCGCTCCGTCAGGGTTTTAAGCTGCGCCTCCAGGCCGTCGGCGCGCTCCGCCTGGCCGCGCACGTCCGCCAGGTTGGAGCGCAAGATGTCCACCTTTGCTCTCAGCGTCGCATTCGTCTGCATTTCGCAAAAATCAGGATGACATCAGCACCTGTCTGCGCCACCTCAAGACAAGCGTGAAGATATTGCCGCCTGTTCGTCGACTTTCAAAGATGCATTGAGCGTGAGGATTGGGCGAGAGCAGGAAGGGCCGTGCCCGCCTGTGACACAGCAGATGTGGCACTGCCCTGCAATCAAGCAGCTCGCACCCTTTCGAGCTTGGCGGCCTGGTCCGCGACTTCATGCGTCTGGCCGCCCGCGGCGCCATTACTCAGGGCCGATGCCTCCTGGGCGCACCATTCACAAGAACCAGATTAAGACGGTAGCATCTGGTTTCATGCGACCGTCTCTGACATGAAGACCCGGCAAGCAGCTCGAGCATGCACTCACCAGCTGATGCGACAGCCGCTCGTTCTGCTGGCGCAGCCGGCTGTTCTCCTCCTCCGCGTGCCGCGCCTGGAACAGCTTGGCCTGCAGCTGCTCGTTCTGCTCCTGCAGCATGCGCAGCGCTTCCCGCGGCGGCAGCCGTGCCAGCGCGCCGGCGTCGAGACCTCCGGGCCCGCCATCGTCTGCGCGTCGGTGACGTTGCATCAAGGAGAGGCTGGTCTGTGTGGGCACGCATCGCAGGTCTGCTTGCTTCGGCCCAAGGCATGTGCGAACTCGCTGGCCCAGCTCGCTCTCTCTGTGCAAGGAGCCAGTGCAATTTGACCAGCTGCAAGCTATCGGTCTGTGGATTGAAGCATTGTCTCTGTCGAGTTGCTGACGAGTCTGTGACCATGCAGATGTCAGATCAGTGCTGTTCGCAGGATTTCGAACACGGCACCTGACGCGCGACCGGGCTTGGGAGAGTACGAGTTGAGCTCGGCAAAGGTTGGCAGCCGGCTGCTGGCCTCTGTGGCGGACGCTGCCAACTTGGTTCCTGCATTTTTCGCCTGCTCGGCGAGCTTGTTGAATCCGAGATTGAAGCGGTTCATGCTGGCGATCGATGGTGCCTCAAAGGCAGTCCCTTCTCTCACATGAGGCCTTCTTCACGAAGCGTTTCAATGCTAACATGCTCAACGTCTATGCTCGCTGCGACGATCATCTGCCGAGTCGCGAGTCATCATTAGGGAAATGCATGAGGGTTTTGTCTCGACCAGCAGAGCAGCAGAGCCGCAGTAGGCAGATCTCACTGCTTTGCACGCGCAGCTGCTGTCCCTGCGACGACGGAGAGCAAGCCTCTTCGCGTGGACGGGGGAATGCATGCAAGGGGGGCCGGCCAGGCATGCACACACGCAACGAAGGCAGGTGCGTGAACGGCGGCGGCTGCAGAATGACACTGTCGGCAGGCGAGGGGTACAGCGAGCTGGATGCAATCAGGCAATGTCCTATGCACCCAACGGCACCCTTGAAATGTTTTTTTGCACAGACTGTCAAAGCACTTTGCATTCGCAGCAGTATTTTCATTACGACTCGAGGTTGCCCACGACCCAGCAAAGCCACTGCATGGCCTCTGGCGTTGGCACCGTCACAGCGGCGATGAAAGCGGCGAGCAAAGCACTAGGTGTTGTGCTTAAAATGGCAGTTTCTCACACACTCTGAGGCTGATGCAATTTCAGTGCGGTACACATGAACATTGCTTGAAAGATTTTGGCGACATACCTGATGTGAAGATAGAGGTGTGAGACACCAGGGAATTTGGGCTGGAGATGGGCAATTTTGTTGTCCGTCTCTTACACACATGCGAGTCCTGTGCGACGTGCCTGATGCGCAGCGCCGCCTGCCAGCGGCTTGACGCACACCAGACGGGTCGTTGTTGGCCCAACAACACTTGGACGCCCCTCACTGCGGGGGCGCGCACGCCCTCAAGTGCCCCATGCCCGAGGCCTGCTGCCGGGGCAGGCACGATCGACTGAGAAACAGAGCGCGCGGCTGCTCCAGCGCGAAGAATGAGTCTCAAAAGAATACGAGGTGACTCCGTCCCCAGCTGGCGTACGGGCGCGCACTCTGCTCTGTCAAACAATTGGCTGAAGGCGTCAAAACTCGAAACCGACCCACTCCCGGACCCTGGGCTGCTGCAAGAGGAAAGGGGGACCCTCAAATAGTACAAAGCTAACACTGATGTTGCAGGGAGGTACGGGCGCTTTGTGCCCGCCTTGTATGTTCGGAGCCTCCTGCTGCTCGATGGCAGACTCGCCTGATCCTGCGAACAGGCTCTGCGCCCCGAGGGCCTCTGCCACAGCTGTCTGTGGGGGCTAGATGCCCGGATCCATTCATGCTGCCTCCGGCACACTGCTCCCCTGCTGCAGGGCTGGCGCTGCCGCCCGAGGCAGCCGTCGACACCGCCGAGGCGGCCGCGCCAAAAGTGCAGCCTGCCGAGCGCAGGCCGCCGCCGAGGTCGGTGCTGTGGATCTAGTCCCAGGCAGACTGGCTGCCGCCGCCGTAGCCGCCGCCTGCGAAGGGAGCGAAAACCACGGCTGAGGCATTGGTACAGTCCCACCCTTTTAGGGGCACTACTAAGCACTGTGCACGACCAGCAGAGGCTTTGCATAGTTGCTTGCTTGATTGCTTGCCAGGCATGCACGCACCGCCGCCATAGCCGCCGCCGCCGTAACCGCCGCCGCCGCGGCCACCGCCGCCGTAGCCTCCGCCACCTGCTTCAGCAGGTGGAGAGGCCACGGTCGGACTCTGTGGGAGGCTGTGCAGTGCTGTGCCATGCAATGCAGCTTGCTGGGTGCAGGCATAGGTTTAGGCATCATGCAGCAGCTGCCATGCTGGAGGCAGTGACAAGGCTGGTTGCAATCCCAGAGCAGAATCGCAGCATGCTAGCGAAGGAAAAGGTGTCAGGCAGCGGGAAGGACAAGGCTTGCCATGGCCAGCGCTGCCATAGCCACCTGCATAGCCCCCGCCACCGCCGCCGCCGTAGCCGCCGCCGCCACCGCCGCCATCTGTAAGACAGGGCAACGAATGCTTGGATTTCGTCCTCTTCAACATTGCAGAGCTTCGGCCAGATGTTGAAATCGCATCGAGCGTGACAGGCCAACCACACAAACAGCCTGACGACAACACCTGGTATCTGCCTGCTCGTCGAGGCTGGACGCTTAACCCAAGAAGCAGACATCATCAAGAGGAGGGAGCTCACGGGGGTCGCGGCGGAAGTCACGGCCACCAAAGCGGTTGCCGCCGCCGCGGCGCTTGCTGCCACCGCCGCCGAAGCCGCCGCTGCGCTGCGCCAGGCTGCCCAGCCAGCCAGGCAGCTCCTGGTTCGTCTCCTGCAAAGGGCAGAAAATACGGAATGTCTCCAGCACACCAACACACACGCTGTGTGCGCCAGCATCTGCTGTAGGCCAGCTGTCACATGCTGCCTAGATGCTCTTTAAAGGCGAAATGTTGAAGGTTCATGGCCCGGAAATTGTGACACCATCATCCTGCCTGGTCTGGCAAACAATGATGCCACACGGATTGCGGGTTAGACTGGCAGCGATCAGGAGGAAGCTGATGTCAGAAGCCGCTGCCAGGAAACACACTACTCAACGCACCTGCAGCATGTCGGCAAGCGGCTTTGCGAGGCTCATGTCCTTGTCGGTGAAGAAGGCGGTAGCAAGGCCCTTCTTGCCGGCGCGGCCCGTGCGCCCGATGCGGTGCACGTAGTCGTCGATGTCTGACGGCAGGTCAAAGTTGATCACGTGCGTCACCTGCGGCAGCCGGTGCACATTTAGGATGGTCGACTCAGGCTCAATCACTCGATTCGAGGTGGTTCGGGGGCTGCTGTGGGTTGCGGCTGCTGGCGCAGCTGCACGATGCCGCCATGCAATTTGCCTGCGCAGCACATGTCGCAGATGCGTGCGCATGCAAATTAGAGGCAGAGGCGTGCAGAAGCCAGCCAGGGGCTCACAGACACAGGGGTGTGGCAGCTTGGGATGGAGTCTCACGTGGGGAATGTCGAGACCACGCGCGGCGACGTCTGTGGCCACCAGGATTGGCGTTCGGCCCGAGCGGAAGCTGCGCAGCGCCTGCAACGACAGACACTTGCTGGTTCAGCATCTCTCAGTAGCACGACGCTGAACGCACGGTCCAGCATGAAAACTCGCGAAACGGCTCCGCCATGGCCCGGGCGCACGCATCGCCCCTGCAAGACATCACCCAACGACCTCCAGTCTGCATCAAGCAGGCAGAGGGCCGGACATGTGCAGTCCAGCTGCACACCTGCTCACGCTCGGACTGGGAGCGGTCGCCATGGATGGAGGTGGCGGGGAAGCCATTGCGAGCCAAAAAGTCCTCCAGCGCGTCCGCACCACGCTTGGTCTCCACAAACACCAGCGTCAGCCCCTGCGCACAAACAAGTTTACACGCACTCACGGCTCAGCGTCCCATATCGAACAGCAGTCGACGGCGACGTAGCCAATCAGCATGCGGAATCGACCCTCCTGCATTCGACTTCGTATCGCAGGCAGCTCCCGACTACTGTGGTACAAACTCGGGAAGCAGACGGCAGGACCAAAGGAGCCGGCTTCAGCGCATCGCAGCCAGTTCAGAGATCAAAGCAACGGGATTGAGGGATAGAAGTGCCCCACCTCGACAGTGTTAATGAGGTCAAGGAGGACCTGGCGCTTGTCGTTGCCCTGCACAAACTCCACGTGCTGCATGATAAGGTCGGTGGAGGAGCCGACGCGACCGACCGCCAGGAAGATGTAGTTGTGCAGGAAGTCCGCCGCCAGCCGCTGGATCTCCTGCAGTGGGACAAATTGACACCCGTATCAGAGGCGGCGGACGGTGGCGTGGCTTGCTGTCTGGACGAAAACACAGCCAGAGTTTTCACGAGCCTGCAAACGGCACGAGACTAGTGATCTGGACTGCCGCCCGAAGCTGCAGTAGGTTTATCAGCAAAGGTGCACTTGTCCAAGAAGCGATGCGGACGAGGACGCGGGGGGCAGCGGCGCGGACCTTGGGGAAGGTGGCGGAGAAGAGCAGCGTCTGGCGCTCACCGGCGCGTGGCATGTCCTCGCCCTCCACGATGCGACGAATCTGCACAGTCAGCAATGACCCTCCACTCAGCATTGAAATTTTCATTCTGCCTCTTGCGTTTCACCCCAAAAATGCGGCAGAGGCACCACAGGCGCCGCCGCCTCGCCTGCGCCAGGAGTGGACCGGCCCTCACCGCAGCTGCAGCGGCGCAGAGAGGGAGCCTGCTCTGCTGACGAAATTTTTCTGTAAACCCTCCTCACCTGCGGCTCGAAGCCCATATCCAGCATGCGGTCGGCCTCGTCCAGGGCCAGGAAGTGGACGCGGCTCAGGCTGACACGCGCCCGCTCGATGAGGTCTGACAGCCGTCCGGGCGTTGCCACCAGGATGTCGCACCCCTGCTCGATCTTGCGCAGCTGCAGCGAAGAGAAAGGAGCCAGGCGTCAGGAGGAGGGGCTGTGCGCATGAATTCCGGCAACACATGCCCGCCTGCTGCGGCTTAGGGGCCCATCCATGGCGGCATCTTCTTCAAGGTAGCTCCAGCCGTAGGGAGCTGGCCACCTTTGACAGCGGAAGGGGGTGGGAGCCAGAGGACGTGTTCATCCCGTGCGTCACACATAGCAATCGTGCGATCTGGCGCACAGGAACCATCAAAGTCCCACTGGCAACAGCAT
The DNA here is from genome assembly GCA_033439295.1 of Deuterostichococcus epilithicus. Classification (NCBI taxonomy): domain Eukaryota; kingdom Viridiplantae; phylum Chlorophyta; class Trebouxiophyceae; order Prasiolales; family Stichococcaceae; genus Deuterostichococcus; species Deuterostichococcus epilithicus. The sequence continues at coordinate 518,126 of JAVTLE010000010.1, forward strand.
TCTAGACCCTGTAGACCCTAGTGCTGCATGCACGATTCCCACCTGCTCGACGACGGGGGCGCCACCGTACACGACCACAGCACGCAGGCCGGTCTGGTATGCAAATTTGCGCGCCTCCTCGAAGATCTGGCTGGAGAGCTCACGCGTCGGCGCCAGCACCAGTGCCGCCGGGAAGGCCTGCAGACAGTGTGGCTTATATCGTAACAGGGCCGAACTCCCGGCAGAAGCAGCATGCAAGTAGGTGCGGCTCAGTGCATGCGGTGCCATTGCGAGCAGGTTGTAGGAGTGCAGCAGAAGTGCTGCAGGGTGTGCACCTTGCGGGAGCGGCCAGCCGGCGGCTCGCCCGAGCGCAAGATGTTAGCAATGATGGGGAAGCAGAACGCCGCTGCGGTGACGGACACAATCGCAGTCAGCCAACCAGGCTGAATGCTTAGCATACACGAGGCGCAATGCGCAACTGGTCGCCTCCCTTCATGAAGGCGAAGCTCCCACACGGGTGTCTCAAGATACATCGCAGAAGAGGCCTCATAGCACCGTCATGAGTCTGGCTCAAAAATACGCCTTCTTGGAACTCGATGCCGATCGACCAGCTCGGGATCGGACAAATGTGCCAGGACAAGGGCATGCCTGTCTTGCCGGAGCCGGTCTGCGCGCAAGCCATCAGGTCGCGGTTCGCCAGGCCGATGGGGATTGAGTACCGCTGCACGGGGGTAGGCTTCGTGTACTTGCAACGCTGCACATTGGCCATCAGCGCGGCGCCCATGTCCACGTCCGTGAAGGCGGTGATCGGCTCCGGGCAGCCCTCGCCAGTTGCCTGTGCAGGAATGTGAGTCGCAGGCCTCAGAAGGCAGGCCTGATCGACCTGCTGGCGTCTGCCGCATCAATATGGCACCCATCTGTCAGCAGGGACTCGTCGGAGAGAGACGGATTGTTTGGAGTGTAGTGGTCTTGAAAGCAGGCAGCCGGTGATCACGGGCGCAGACTTCCCAGCACCGCCATTAAACGGGACGCCTGAAAGAAACATAGGAAAGAACGACGGCAGATCAAGCTGCTGGCAGGACACACACCTCGACGGGGATGTCCTCGTAGGCGTCGAAGTCGATGCCAGTGTTGTCCGCCGAGAAGATCTGGTCGACCTCCGCCTTGCGGGCCGAGTCAGCAGCAAAGGGGTCCTCCTCACGGTCGCGGTAACCGCCGCCACCGCCTCCGCCGCCCCAGCCACCTGCATACATCGCGAGAGGTGTGAGCGAAGCAGACAAAGACATGGACCATGTGATGTCACATCTGTCTCGCGCTGCGCAGCAGCGTCAGACACGTCGGCTGGCAAGAGCGCTGCATCCTAATCACATGCTGCAATTTCAGAGCCTGCTGCTGCGTTGTTTACAGCTGCGTTTTCTCGGGCCAGCAGTCGCTCTGCGGGCAGGCGTGCCATCAGGAAGTCAGATGCAGGGATGAATTGTCCACACGCACGCGGCAGGTGCAGACGGGTCCAGATAGCTCTCATGAAGCGTCCCCCGTGAATTGAAATTTGAACCTGGTGTTCACGAATGCACTAAAGGATTACGCATTGGCAGCCCGGCTTCCAAGCACAGGCAGGAGCGACCAGCAGCCACCAAGGATCCCTGAGGCAGGCCTCGACTCTGAGCGCAGTACCTGATTCCGCTGCAACACCTGGTCTGGAGAAACACTCACCGCCTCGGCGACCACCTCCGTAGCCACCGCCCCCGCGAGAACCGCCGTAGCCTCCACCTCCGCCTCCCCATCCGCCACCACCACCCTGCCCACCGTAACCACCGGCCTGCGGCGCGCCATAGCCACCGCCATACGCGGGCGGAGGGCCGCCGTAGCCGCCTCCGGAAGGAGGCGGTGGCGGAGGTCCGTTCCTGCAGCACGAGACACGGCTCACGCGGGTCCATCAAGCGCTGCTTGTGTGCAAAGTTGGGCAACTGAGCTGGTTCGGCAGTAGGCCCAGTACCTCAGGTGAGGCGGGATGTAGCCGCCCATGTGCGCTGCCGGCGGGTTATACCCGGTGACCGCCGGCTGCTGGCCCAAATTCTGCTGCTGGAAATTGTGGCGCTGGTCGGGTGCCTGCTGGTCGCCCCACATGATGAGTTGTAACTTGTAGGCTGTTCTGATCGTCCGAAACACTCCAACGCCCTGAAGCCCGCTGCCCTGTGCGCGGCCGGGCAAACTTAGAAAGGCCGAGTTGCGGGGCAGCGGGGGCCATTCACAGGCGAGCAAGTCGATTAGTCGATTAGGCTGCAGTAGCGCCACACTTGCTGTGACTGGGACCCGGGGGACTCGCCCACCTACTGGCCATAATGGCTGGGCGTGCAGAGGCGCAGCGATCGCGGTTCCCCATAAGAGTGCTGCAGTCGAAAAGCCCGATCTCAGGCTACATGCCGGGGCGCGGCTTGCGGCGCTGAGCCGGCATGGGCGGTGGCGCTAGCGAACGCAAGATGGACAAGAGCAAAGCAGCGGGCTTTAACGCGCGAGTCAGCGTGCCCTACCCCACAAGATGGGGGCAGAGCGTGCGTCTGATCGGCGAGGGCGCCGCACTGGGTGAATGGCAGCCCAGCCGCGGCCTGGCAATGGAGTGCAAGCACAGGGATGGCGCGCTGATATGGACTGCGTCGCTGGCGCTGCCGAAGGCGACGGAGCTGACCTATAAGTATGTTGTAGTAAATGAGGGCGGCGCCGTAGAGGATGTGGAGACGCGGCCTCGCACCGTGCAGTTGCCTGCGGATCTGCCGCCCGGCGCGGCGGTCGTCCTGTCGGACGAATGGCAGGTGCGGCAGGGCGCACATGCGGGAGACTGACTCATGCATGCACCAAACTGCTAAGTTGTAGTCGACGTGCTGATCTCGACCCCCCCTGCAGCCTGACATGAGGTACCTTCAGTCATAGAGTCCAGGACAGCAATGTGCGGCAGGACTGGCAGCCATGGTCCGTGCTGCTTATATGACGCGGACCGACATCACAAGCCTGTCTTTGCGCAGGACAAGTCGGACCCTGGCAATGTGTTGGCGACAAGCGCCTTCCGCAAGGTCATCTTCGCGCAGTCAGCTGACGCGAAGGCGGATGGGGAGCAGCCCACGCCGGTTTCGCCGTTGGGGAAGAAGGTCGTGCTGCGGCTGCATGTGTGGTGAGTGAGAAAGCGAGCGGCACGATCTCACGAGCGACTCCAAATTCCAGTCGGAGCACTGGAGAAGTCGCATCCCTGGGTGGCGCGGGCAAAGCACGCTGTGGCTGCGGGTCTGCGCATGCCAGTGCCTCTGCTGCACACCAGCCATGGTGCAGGCGGGCGCACCCATCAGCAGACTGAGCTGTTGCTGGGTCGGCACTCGTGCCTGGTGGTCCAAGATCTCAGTGGCTGACGAGTCTGCCGCCCAATCGACACTTTACAGGGACTGGGGCCTGGCGGAATGTGAGGCGATTCATGTGGTCGGCTCCCTGCCGTCGCTGGGCGACTGGCAGCAGGAGCAGGCGCTGCGGATGACCCGCCTGGCGCCGCCGCACTGGCAACTGGAGGTATTGGCTTGACCCGCATGCACCCAATTGCTTGAGATGGCCATGCGACAGAGCCTCAGTGTGTTGCGGCTGTCTGATTGGGACATGTGCGGGGCGCCCGCGGCTTGGTATACACCCCACATCTGCTCTGTTTCGCCCTGAGACCGGTTCGAAGGCTGCTGCCACCTTGACGGCAGGTGGCCGTGGCGGCAGACTCCTTCCCGGTCCGCTATCAGTACCTGGTGGTGTCGGAGGACGGCACCCGCACGCTGGAGGAGGGGGACGAGCACAGGGTGTCCCTCCCAGAAGGTGGATTTAGATTCCTCTTGGGCATGCCATGCCGCGAGTTTCTTAAAGCGCTGCCAGGCAGAAGTCCTGCGGGGCCGGGCAATTTCCATCCGCGGCATGAGCCTGGAATGGAAGCTGCATCAGTGGCTGGGCAGAGGTGGACGCCTCACCATTGTTTGCGCTTTACTTGCAGCAGAGGAGGATGCGGGGGGCGCAGCTGCCCCCGACGCCGCATCAGCAGCACCAGCGGCAGCGGAGAAGGGCGCCGCTGCGGCGGCGCCCGTGGATGCTGAGGCGGATGCGCCCTCCACAGCGGATGGTCCTGGCAAGGTGCCGGCGCTGGTGGTGCAGAATGACGGCGCGCTGCGCCGCAAGTCCAGGTCAGTCATGGTGTGGCGTCCCATAAGAGCCGGAGAGCCAGAGCTTAGGAGCCAGGTCGCATGTGGGCATGATCACATAGGGAAGCAGGTGATGACGGCGAGCCGCTACTGGTGGTGCTCGCCATCCTTGCGGCACTGCAGACGGAGCTGGGTGCAGCGTCGAGCGAGCCTGTGAAACCAGGCCAGCAGGCACCGCAACTGAACACAGCCTGGCACTGCTGTGCCGTGCACGCGGCTGGTGCTTCGACCACAGGAAGCCTGCAGACTCTTCCGGTAGCGCTGTCAGCCTGTCCCTGCGGCCACATGCAGGTGGCGCGGCTCGGGCGTGGCGTGCCCCGTATTCAGCCTGCGCACCCGCGACAGCGTCGGCGTCGGCGAATTTCTGGACATCAACCGCCTCGTCGACGTCTGCTGCCTGGCAGGTGTGCTTGGTGCTGCAAGCGGAGCCTGATGCTGCTGGCCTCTGTTGCATGGTCTGACCAATGGTCGAGCGCCCTTGGTGAGCGGGTCCATCTGGTGGAGGCAGCGCAGCTTTCTGTGCCTGTCTGCACCAACACATCAAGGCGCCAGGGGCGGCTGGCATGTCTCAGCAGCGAGGGCTGTGTCAACGGACAGCCACTGCCACTGCCACCACTTGCCGCTTCAGATTGCGGTCCCGTCCGTTGCTGTGATAGCTGTGATAGCCGTGATACAAGAGATGTGGGTTGAGGCATTACACTTGTTTGACTCTCAGGCATGCGGTTGATACAGCTGCTGCCAGTGAACGACACCTCGGTCAACATGATGTGGTGGGACTCGTATCCCTACAGCTCCCTGTCGGTGAGGGTTTCCAGGCGCCACAGGCTTTCAAGCTCTACATGCAATGCCCTTCTTGAAGCTATACCTTCGACATTAACACAGCATGCGGGCATGACTGCTGACAGACTGTCAATGACAGTGTCAAACGCAACGATCCACCCTCTCACATTCAACTCTACTTTTCTGCCGGCTGCTTGTCTTTGATTAAATATTTCACATTGATGCCGACCGCAGGTGCATGCGCTGCATCCGCTCTACTTGTCACTGAGGGCGCTCACAGACAAGATGCCAGCAGACTTGGAGGTGAGCATTGACATTGATGGCGTTTTGAAGCCAGCCGGCACCTCACTGTCACACCTGCGAAGGGCGGTGCAGCGCCCGCACAGCCTCTGCGGCAGCACGCAGTCGCCTCCCCACATCTCCCTAGTTTATTCAGAAAACTTCGTCGCAGATTCTGTATCGCAACCCTGCACCGCGGAAGCAGGCGCCCGCAGTGTACTCAGCCTTCAGACCACCAGCACAAATCGAATTCCGCAAGTCCTTCACACCTGGACCACAAACCTACAACCTGCCATTCTGCCGCCGCAGGCCCAGATCGCGTCGGCGAAGGAGGCACTGGCACAGGCGGACGTGGACTATGACGGCACGATGGCCGCCAAGCTGCTCATTGCGCGGCAGCTCTTCGACCGCGAGGGCGCGGCGCTGCTGCAGGTGAGGAGTCGCTCTTCCTGCTTGTCCACATCCTGGCTCAGCATGGTCTGCAGCTTTCAGGTAGCGCTTTCAGGTATACAGCAGGGGCCGCCATTGGTATGATCACTGGGGACGCCGCAGCCGCTGAGCTCTGTGGCTCAGCAGTCCATCAGCTGGGCGCGCGCTGTGCTGGACCTGGCAGTTCTGTGAACCTGGCAGTCCTGGTGCAACACCCTCGAACCTGCTGCGGCCGCCAGTGCGCGACCGACCGCTGCTGGCTCAGCAAGCAGTGGCGGCTGACACCACTGAAACGTTGGGACTGAGTCTGCACCTTCAAGCAGCTTGCTGGCGCGGATTTTGCAGACACCGGAGTTCAAGCAGTGGTACGGGGACAACAGGGCATGGCTGCAGCCATACGCCGCGTTTTGCTTCCTGCGGGACCTCTTTGGCAGCGCGGAGCACTGGAAGTGGGGCTCCCTCAGCCGCCCCAGGCCCCAGGCGCGCAGCGCATACCCCTCCTATCGCCTGACATACATGCTGCAATGCCGGCACGGCCAGGCCTGGCCGTCAGCAGGTTATGACAGCAAATTGTGACGGGAGCAATGCTGTTGCAGATTCTCAACGTCGTCCCCATGGCATGGGACACTTCGGAGCCTGACAAATTTGTAGCAACTTGTGAATGTTAAGGAGTCAGGTCCCAGTTCGGCTCAAAATTCGAGCCCCGCCTGACGCATTGTACATTTCCACCGCAGGACCTGGACCGCATCACGAGCCCGGAGCGGGACTTCCATGCCAGCATCCAGTTTGTGTATTATCTGCAGTACCAGCTGCACCGGCAGCTGCTGTCCGTGTCGCAGTACGCCGCGCAACACCACATCGTCCTCAAGGGCGACCTGCCCATCGGTGCGTGGTGCCCGCTCTTGGGCCCCCTGGAGACCCCTGCCGACAACCCGTCACTAAGAGGCCTCGCAGCCCTGGCAGCTGCAACCAAATTCAGCTTCATAACCGTCGCTTGAGGGTGTTCCTATGCTTCAGGCCATGTCGCCACCTGTTTGTGACTCCTTCAACAGGCAGAACTGCCACTGTCAGGCTCGCACACCACGACAAAGCTGGACCCCTGCCTGCGCCCGTGCCCCCCACGGCCGTCGACGAGCGCAGTGTTATCACAAACTGTGTCTGAGTCGTCAGAGAATGAGATCCCTGTGTGACTCCTCTTTGCAGGCGTCGACAAGCGCAGCGTGGACGCATGGATGCAGCCGACGCAGTTCCGCATGCACGTCAGCACGGGGGCGCCGCCCGACGTCTTTGCGACGCAGGGCCAGAACTGGGGCTTCCCCACCTACCAGTGGGCGGAAATGGAGAAGGACGGCTACTCCTTCTGGCGGCGGCGCCTCACGCACATGTCCCAGTGCGCTCTGCCATGTGCACCCCATCCTCCTGACTCGAGCCAACATGCTCGTGTCCTCTTGGAAAATTTGTATCAGGACCTGCAGGCCCAGGCAGCTGTTGACGAGGAGGCATTGCAATGACGCAGGTACTTCTCAGCATATCGCATTGACCACATCCTGGGCTTCTTCCGCATCTGGGAGATTCCCGGCGACTGCGCCACAGGTGCCCGCTGACCCCTATTCCTAGATGAAAGCATCCATCATTTCGTCTGAGCGCACGCTGGCATTTGCCCTGGTCCCGCATGTCCTAGCTTGCCAGTCTTCTGGCATGTCGAGCCTCAGCAATGTTTTGGTGCATCCGGCAGGGCTTCTCGGGCATTTCAGGCCCTCCATCCCTATCAGACGTCACGAGCTGGAGAGCCACGGCATTTGGGACATCGACAGGTGCGACCCCTGTCCCACCTCCCAACTCAAGCAGGCGTCATGACACCGCTGCAACCAGACAATGGGCTCCAGGCTCGTGCACTCTCCTTGCACACATGCAAATTCTCGCATTGCGCATCCAAGAAAACCACTGAACGCCTGTAATGCAGGCTGTGCGACCCGTACGTGACTTGGGCGCTCATTCAGGAGGAGTTTGGGGACATTGCTGCGGAGGTGGCCTCGAAGTATTTTGAGGAGAACATTGCGGCGCGGCGCTATGTGTTCCGCGCGCCATACAGCAGGTGCTAATGCACCTATTCCACTTCGATCGTATGCATTTCCAGCAGCGGGCAGTTTGCTGTCAGCTTGGCCCGTCCAGACGCCACGCTCTGATGGGTGTCTGCGGCGCGATGCGCCAGACCATCTTGAATGATACATGACTCATTTTGAACCCTGCTCGGACGCATGCCATCAAAGCCTAGAACTCATCGTATCCGAGCACTGGTCGCTGACTGCCATGCTCGCCGTCATGCCGCAGCGAGGTGGCCATTGCGGCGATTGAGGCACGGCCCAACAGCCCGGAGTGGCTGCGGGAGGAGGTGGCCAAGACGCGGCGGGGGCTGATGCGGCTGCGGCAGAACGTGGTGCTGCTGCGCAACACGGACGAGCCCGACAGCTTCTTCCCGGTGAGACGATGATGACGTTGGCCCAAGGGCTGCAGGGCGCCCCATGCTGCTGTCTCCGCCACCATGCTCGGGTGTATGTGAGAACGTGCGGGCCGATTTGCTATGACTGCGATCATCGAAAACCGTCTCTCAGTCGAGGGTGCTGCGAGTTTCTGCGCCCTCAAAACGGCCTTCCGTCTCTGCTACAGTCCCACGCACTGGCAACCTTGACCATCGGCTGCCACCCCTGCCCCCCCCTGCAGCGCTTCCAGCTCATGGACACCAGCAGCTTCAGGGAGCTGGACTCGGGCTGGCGGGAGCGCCTGGCCTGGCTGCACGATGACTACTTCTACCGCCGCCAGGTCAGCTGCTGCTTGGGCCGACCTTGTTCAAGTTTTGCCCGGCTGCACAAACAGTCTTTACAACAGTCTGCCGCCACGTCAGCCAAATGTTCCAGTTCTGCACCGTGTTTCGTCAGCCTTTGGGTGGGCATTTCAGACCAGCATGCGTCACACCAGCGCCTTGGCGCGCAGTGCTAATACAAGGCCAGCCGGGCACTGTGCACACGCCATGGGCGCACGGTCCTGCTTTGCCCGCGCTCGGCCATGCCGCCTTACAACTGCAGCCCTGCCGAGGACAGCCCCCTGTCTGGCAAGACCTGTGAAGGAAGTGTGCTGCCGTGCTGCAGCCATGCTGCCAGCTGGCCCGGCGGTGCCGAGGCCTGTCATGGTCGACAAGCTGCATTCCCTCCTACACTCATTCACCAGCCGGATACCGAGCCTGTGGGGGCCTGTGGGGATCGCAGTGCGCTGCACGCTGGCGGAGCCGATGCTCCTGATGGCCCGCAGTTTGCCGCCGATGTCACCAGCCCGTCCCGTCACTGACCCTGTGCGCCCCCTGCTGTTCACAGGAGGACCTGTGGCGGGCCAACGCGCTGCGAACGCTACCGGTGCTGATGGGTGCGACAGACATGATGGTCTGCGGCGAGGACCTGGGCATGATTCCCGCCTGCGTGCACCCCGTCATGGAGCGCCTCGGCCTGTTGGGTGCGCAAGTGTCGGAGGGACAATATGTTGGTGTCTGGAATTCGTTCACACTTCCTGCTGCTTTGGGGCATTGGTCCCTGCCCTGCATGCACCGCGTCATGGCGTGCCTTGGCCTGCTGGGTAAACCCAAAACCCAACTCGTGTGCAGCAACATTGTAAAGACAATTCCTTATGTTTCGTTGCTGCAAACATCTCACTTGCCAAATGGGACGTTGTTCTATCAGTGTCAGGTGCACCGTCAGGTGCACCACCGGAAGGCAGTGCCAGCAGCAGAGGCGTGCTAGTGGCCAGTAGAGAACGCCTCCAAGCAGCGTCACTGCCGCCGGTCAAGGAACTGGGCCAGGAGGCCCGGCGCTTGGTCGCCCCAACACGTCTGCCTGCACCCGTGTATCCTGACCCATGTGGTGCGGGCTGCCCGTGCCGCAGGCCTGCGGATACAGCGCATGCCCTCGGAGCCGGGCCAGGAGTTTGGCGACCCATCTGGCTACCCATACATGGTGGTGTGCAGCCCCTCCTGCCACGACACCAGCACCACGCGCGCCTGGTTCGAGGAGGACGCGGGCCGCCGCGAGCGCTTCTGCTCCGAGACGCTGGGCGCACAGGTGTGCTGCACGTTCGCCAAAATCCCTGAACCTTGCGGCATCCTGGCGCACATGGCTCGAGGAGGACGTGGGCGCCGCTACGAGTAGGGCTTTTGCTTTGAGACGGGCGTCCAGATGGGACGATCACAGCTAAAAAGCCCTCTCGTGGCTTGGTCTTGGCGTTTCAGGTGGGTCACCTGAAGATTGTGCATCGGTGCTGTGGGCGCCGGGCTGAAAAGCCTGGCAGCTGGTACTCCGGAGTCGTCCGCTCGTGCTGGGCGCCTGCCTCGAAGCAGCAGGGCATGCGCGGATTGAGGGGGACTGCATGGGCCTTGGGCAGCATGGACGACTGCAAGGCGTGACCCCAGATCCTCGGCATCATGGGACGTGGCTCCATGTGCGCAGGGGGAGGTGCCGGAGCACTGCACGCCGGAGATCATGCGCAGCATCGTGCGGCAGCACCTGGCATCGCCCGCCATGTGGTGCATCTTGCCCATCCAGGTGCGCCGCCTCTGCGTTCGCCTATGCTGCATTCCTCTTTCCAGGGTGGCATCCTGCTGGTGCAATGGTGCGGTGGCTGAGCTCAGCTGCCGGCCCCTCAAGAGCCACATGGTGCAACGCACACGGCTCGGCTCGCAGCAGCACTGCACGTGCCGCCCGCGAGGCGGTCGACGAAGCCAGCTCAAGGGTCTCGACTCCTGCCTCACCTCCACAGCAACATGGTCTCCCACACGGCAAGGTGGAGCACCCTGGCATGCATCCCTGCAGCAAAACGCTGTGATCACTGCAAACCCCAGGACATGGTGGCGCTGTCGCCAAAGTACATGGGGCGCCCTGCGGCGGAGGAGACCATCAACGACCCCAACAACCCGCGGCACTACTGGCGCTTCCGCATCCACTACACCCTTGAGGACGTGCTGGAGGACGAGCCCCTCATCTCCGACCTGCAGGCGCTGCTGCTGGGTGAGCGCAGATGCATGAGACGACCCCATTTGGAACAATGTACTAGTGCCAGCATCGGCCCGGATTCGCACGTTGTTCCTGGCTAATTGAAGGGCAAATCGCCTTGACGTACCGAGAGGCTTGGGCTAGGTGTTCCAGCGTCTCCTTGCTGGGGAGCAATATCTAAACTGTGGGGTGTCTCTGGCTGGGCAGGTTCAGGACGCTGCAGCACTGACGACCTCCCGGAGCTGCACACACAGTAACACGCTTCAAGCAGCACAGCAATTTGGTGTGCCGCTGCTGCAGCGCTGCGCCGCACAATCTCATGCAGGCCGTGTCACGCCCGCGGGTCTGGACGCCCTGATGCAATGCACGGGCCAGGGCTACTGGCGGAACGCCAGTAGCTGTGGTGCAGCTCTGCTTGCCCAGAAGCTTCGGTGTCAATAGAGAGCGCCATTTTGAGCGCACTTGGCGTCTGCAGCGTCCCATGCGCCATCAATCAGGCAAACGTGTTGTCCTTTGTTTCTTGACGTGGTTTCAGATTTGCTTTGCACCTCCCTCTCCGCTAGCAATCGATTGTCTTGACTGTCTGTTGTTAAGGCCTTGCCGAACTTGCAGCCCTTCGAAGACCTCTTTTGTGCCTGGTAAGCTCGTACCTAGATGCCAGGGCAAGGCGCATCCATGCAACCTGACAAGGTCTCGAGATTTGCAAAAGAGTTGAGCCCTGCACCTTTTGCACACGTTTGCACGGCAACAATTTTTCTCGAACTCCTTCACCAGATCCTCGGACGCTTACAGACAACCAAATTGCTCACTTCTTGCTGGCACATTTCGCTGAAACCACCTGTCAAGCGAACCTCCCACACAATGCCCAGCGCGATGCTGATTTGCCGTGGTCACTTGTGCTCGTCGATGAGCTTTTGGAGCTCCTCGACCTTGGCGCCAGTCATCTCCGCAACCTTCTCAGTCTTCTTATACAGCTGGAAGGTCGGCGCCACGCGCACGCCTGCACATCGAGCAGGTTTAAATTAGTGCAAGCTCGCAGTGACTGTGTGACATGTGGTGGCTGTGGCATGGAACTCGGCACGTGAGCGTCCGGGCAATGGAGCACGTCTCAATGAGACGAGCACTTGCGGAATACTGCAACAGGTGCAGTCTGCATGGCATTAGGCCGCACCGAGCTGCTTGCCGAGGTCTTTGTTATATTTGTTACAGTTGAGCTTCACAAAGGTGACGTCCTGCTGCTCCTGCGCCATCTTGCACAGCATCGGGTACATCACCTTGCACGGGCCGCACCTGCGCATGCAAACATGATTGGGCTGTAATCTGGTCAGCGGTGAGAGTCTGTGATGCCTATATTGGCAAATGAACGGACAGACATGCATGCGTGGCGGGCAGAGCCTGGATCCAAGATGGAGAACGTCCCGTCAGCGTCCGTTAGCTTTCAATATCAGCATTCAACAGGCAGGAGTTCTCGCATCCTAGCCGACGACTTCACGAATTGACAGCCAACACCCTCACCAGTCAGTGAAGAAGTCTACGACGACGAGCTGGTCGCCGGCCTCGTCCAGGCAGGAGTGGAAATCGTCTTTGGTGAGCTCCCGCAGCTCTGGAAGGTCGCCCGCGCCGCCGCCGGCGTCGCCTGCGGCAGCTGCGGCCACAGACCCGCGTCGGCTAATGGTTTGCCGGAGGCTGCTGGACGACTTAAGGGTGGGCTGCTCACGCGGGTGCGAGCTGCGGTTCGCGGCGGCGGCAGCAGCGGCGGGAGGGGCGGTGCTCCGCACCTGCGCCGGATGATGAGCCGTTTGAGGATGAGCCGCTCTTCAGCGATTTTTCCTTCTCTGCCAGCGCATCGGACACGGAGCTCCTGGTCCTGGCCAGCTCCGCGAGGTCGTCCTCTCGGGATGCCCGCACCACCAGCTGCCACTGCAGTGGGCCAGCCAGGGTGTTGACACTGCAGCGCTTGCTCTGTCGCACCATGGTCCGGATGTGGAGGAGGCCTTGCACAAGCAGGACTGCAAGACTGAAAACGTTAGAGGGAAGACCTGCAGGCGGGCACTTCCCCAGGAGCCCTGATATGGCCCTGAAACCTTCAGGTGGTGAAGAGAGTGTGTGAGCCGCGGTGCACCTACCTGCTGTCTGCAAGTGCGAGGCCTAGCTGGCAGGGCTGCATTTGACTGGAACGCCCTGCATATGGCAAGAGTATTGTCCGTCGACACCATGAGGACGAGTGCTGGGTTTTCACAGAGGACTTCGCCAAGTTGAGGTCTCGCCGGGTGCGACAGTCTGCGATCTGGCGGCATGCGTGGGGCAACGCCCGTGAAAGCACTGCAGTGACGTTACAGAAGCGCCTCCGATCGCCCCTTGCAGGTGGATCGCAGGGAGACTCAAAACGCATGCCATGCACAAGCACCTCGGGCAGTGGGCTCTGCTCCCGCACAGCGGGCTGGCTGCCATCATAGCGCTGCAAGACCTCCGTCCGCTGCCGGATGCGCTCGACAGGGATTGCTTACTCTGACAAGTCCCAGGTGCAAGGCAGATCCTGCAAAGTGCATAACTCAGCTCGAGTGAAATCTCGTGAAGTGAAGGGGGTGTAGACTGGGTGACGACCGTACACCGAGGGCCGAGCGAGACACGGGGTCTGCCTTGGTTGCAGGTGCAACCCACTTTCGCGGTCCGCATCGTCCCCAAAACGCCCACGTACCTTGCTTCATTGTTTCAAGTATCGCTTCCAGAGTCGCGCCGGCGGAAAGGGCAACGGTCGAGACGGCTATATGTGAAACGAAAGGATGGCTTCGTCACTGTGCAGTCACTCCCACACGCTGGTAGTGCAGCAGCGCATGCACACGGTCGTTCCAGCTATCATCCATAGATCTCATGTATGCAGCTTCGCGCCACAGCAGCGGCGTAGCGCCGCCTCTAGCCGCCCACAGCGACAGCATGGCAGCGTACAAGGGCCATTGACGAGGTGTCTCGGCGCACGGCCGCTGCAACACGCATGTCGCGGTGCAACGATCGTAGTGTCAGCCAGCTCGGCCGCGACATGGGCCGCTCCAGCGGGCTTCAACAGGCCAGATGCATCGCATGAGACTGATGAGCTGGCGGCGCCGCCACCGCTGCCGCCAACGCCAAAGAGCAGCAGCCTACTGGACGTGTTTCCTTACCTTGCGCGGCTGGCGCTCTCCGAGCGGTCCTTGTACTGGCGCCTGGCGCTGGCGCTGGCGCTCATGGTGGCGTCCAAGGTTGCGGGTGTGGCGCTCGAATTTCCTTTGATGTGGTTAACGTGTGGGGAGCCAGGATTCATACCTTACCTGCAACGGGCAGCGTAGACCGCCTCCAATCGCTGCCTACACACCATATCCCTAGCCTGACCGGCAGCATCCAGGCCTCACGCACTGACATGGCTTTGAAACAGCAACTTGTCAAGTGTCCAGTGATATCTCGTGAGCCCGCGCCACAGGTTTGCTGGCGCCAGTGTACTTCAAGCACGCGGTGGACGCTATGGGGCAGGGCGCGGTGCAGATGACCATCGGCGCACTGCTGACGTCGGGGCTGTGCCGCATCGTCAATGGCGTCGCCAAGGAGATCCAGCACCCCTGTTTCACGCCCATTAGCCAGGTGAGTAGAATCTGTTTTTGCTCATGCGTAGAACTTCTGAGGCGCAGCAGAGGCGTCTCATCGGTGGCCATTGTACGAAGGCCGTGCTACTGCATGAGAAGACATCGTAGATGGCCGATCTGGGACGACAGCAGAGCCTATTTTTCAGGAAGGCGCACCCTGTGCGCCCCCGATGATGGGTGGGGAGGGGTGGGAGGTGTGATTCCTGTAGCAGGTCCAGACCTATCAACAGCAGCTGTGTCCTTAGGCGCACAATTTGCGACGCCCTCTCCCACTTCATTTGCAGGCAGCCGGGCGGCGGGTGGCGTACCATACATTCGCGCATGTACTGGACTTGGACATAGGGTTTCATTTGGAGCGGCGCACGGGCGCGCTGTCCCGCGTGCTGGAGCGCGGCACCCGCTCTATTGCCGTCATGTTCCGCGCTATCGTGTTCACCTTCGTCCCCACCGCCATTGAGCTAGTGAGGCGGTGCATGAGAGCCGCCTTCGCCGCAGTAAAGACAAGCTGCAGAAGAGCATGTGCCACCGTCTTGGCTTGGTTACATCCTCTTGAGAAACCTGCTGCGCCTCGCCCTGCCGTGCATTTTGTTGTGCAGAGCCTCTCACTCACATGTCTTGACTTTGTCTCGACAGGTACTGGTGGCGGTGGTGCTGGCGCGTAGCTTCAGCCCGATGGTGGCCGCGCTGGTCATCGGCACCTTTGTGGCATACGTCTCCTGGACGACGCTCATGACCCAGGTGCAGCCGCATGGCCAGTCCTTCCACAATCATTGCCTCCACGTCTTTTCCCTCGTCAACGCTATTGGAGGGCGGCAACGATAAGCAGTTATGCAGTCCTCTGTCGCCCGATTCCAAACTGTCAATTTTGAAGATTCCAACCGGGTGTGTGCGCAGGCAGCCACAGACATCCGAAAGCAGGTGAATGTGCTGGACAACCAGACGACCGGCAAGGCGGTGGATGCGCTGCTCAACTTCGAGACTGTGGCGCTGTTCAACAACCAGGTGCGATGAGTGAGCCTGTGTCCCCAGCTTGCTGCAGCCATGCTCTGAGCCTACTCTCGATCCCAGATGGGGAGGCAGGCTGTATGGAGGGGAGGGGTGAATGCGCATGTGCATCCCCCGCTGCGCTTGAATGAGGCCGGAATTGACTCCAGCACCGTCAATATGTCGACCGCGCACCGTTTGGTATTGCTGCCATGCGCTGCGGATGCCACAGCATGACATGCTGCTCAGTATTCGAGCATCAGGCCCTGAAACCCGGAAACCGTGCCGCCCATTCCGCAGGCGCTGCAGGTGTCGGTGTATGATAAATGCTCAGCAGTTGGATCCTGGATCCCCAAACCTTTCCATATACATCCTGCTGAGGCCTGCTGAATCCCGCTGCATTGCGCTGCACAGGTGCTGGAGGTGTCGGAGTATGACACCGTGCTCAGCATTTGACCCCGGAACTTCCGACACACTCGATCCTGATGAATTTGCTAAATTCTGTAGGCGCTGGAGGTGTCGGAGTATGAGACAGTGCTCTGCCTTGGCCTCAGAGACGTCAGTCTCGAACACCTTCCCACTGCACCCGAAAACATGCCCGCAGGCGCTGGAGGTGTCGGAATACGACACCGTGCTCAGCAAGCTGCAGAAGGCGTCCATCAAGACGGAGGGCATCAGCGCGACGCTCAATGCGGGGCAGTCGGTCATCCTGTCCTTTGGTCTCACGGCAGTGTTGGCGGTTGCCGCCATGGGCTCCGCGACCACTGCAATGACAGCTGGCGACCTCGTCCTCGTCCAGGGCTTGCTGCTGCAGCTGTGGGGACCTCTCCAGGTGGGTTGTTTTGTTGCGCAATGCGCTGATGCCGTGTGCTTGTCGTCACCTGCACGTGGTACTGGCATGCTGCCTTTTGGCTGACTGCAATGGCGGGCACAGGCCCCGACCGCCAACATCCCCTGCATCCTACGCAACAACCAACCTTCTCATGATTGAAATAGACAACGATGCGTTTTGAAATAGACAACGATGCGGTTGCACGGCTCTGCTTTCATTGACGGTCTGCCGGCCGACTCTGACTGATTTCACAAAAGTTGCCCCGCAGTTCTTGGGCTGGTTTTACCGTGAGCTGCGGCAGTCGCTGGTGGACCTGGATGCCTTCCTCAAGGTGCTGCAGACGCAGAACTCGCTGCCTGACGGCGACAGGGAGCTGCCGGCACTTGACGTGGAAACCCTCGAGCACCACTTCCAGCAGTAAGACGATCGCTGCTTCATTTCAATTCTGGGCTGTGGGGGGTTGGATGCCAGGCGAAAATGAATGGATGCATTTTGGGGGTCCTTAACCGGACTGTCCTCCTGATGCTGGGTGTGAGCAGCCTGTACACCGCATCATACTACAGGTTCTTTCACCTTTGCAGGAGGGTGCAGGAGCCCGCAGCTGAGACGCGGTGTGCAGGCTCTCGTGCAAAATGCCGCCTGACAGCATGCCGATGCGTTCGGCACTTAGAGGACTGATGATCACCGCTGCCGGCGGCGCTGTGGCATGCATCAGCATGGCTTGCTAGCAGTACTCATCTGGCGGCCTTGCTGGGCGCAGGTCTGGCAATGGGACAGAGGCACAGGCGACCAATGGTGCAGAGGCGCAAGCTGTCGCCGATGCATCAGTGCGCGGCCTGCGAGTGGAGCTCAAGGTGCTTTTCAGAGTGGCTCACGTTTCTGCATACGATATGCAAAATTTCGACCTACCCATCCAGCCTGCACTTGCGTGCTGATGCCGGCACCACCTGCCTTCGGTTGTAGACCCGTCACGGTGCCAAGGGACCTGCTCTGTTGTGTCTCTCGAGGCAATGCGGCTGTGCCGGGACCCGCTCCTCCAATGCCGTAACTACATTGCTGACTCGTGGGCGCCGTCGTGGAGCTGAGAATGTGGTGTCTGGACCTCGGCTGCAGGGTGTGCATCTCATCTGTGACTCGGAGTGAGGCGCTCAACGGCGTCAAGGGCGCCGGTGCTGGGATTTCTGTTGTCAGCCTTTGACTGACTCTATTTCTCAAAATTTCAATTATCCTTACCGCAGGATGTGCACTTCAGCTACAACCCGGAGCGGGAGGTTCTCAAGGGCGTCAACATCACAGCGGAGCCTGGACAGAGCGTTGCCATCGTTGGCCCCAGCGGCAGCGGTGTGCGTTGTTGAGGCTGCTGTGTTTGCATTGCCAGACGTTTGTAGCATATCTGGTTTACTTAATATCTGTTGGCTCCGCGTCCGTAGGTTGGCCCATGTGTTGCTTATACATTTTGGCGCCTAACGCTGAATGCTGCTTGGGTGGTGTCTGCTGAGCTTTCAAATTCATTTCAGCTTACCCAACATAAGCCATTTGTGCTGGAATCCGCAGGCAAGTCCACTTTGCTGCGGCTAATGGTGCGGCTGTATGACGCCACCAGTGGCAGCATCAGTTTGAATGGCGCCGATGTCAGGTGCAGTCCTTGCAGTGAAGATTGAGCGCATCCGTGAGAAATGCATGCTTGCATTGGCCAAGACTTCCGCTGTGAACTTAAGGAAATGCACTTCTAGACGGGCTTTCATTTCTGACAGGGACTTGCGGCAGGGGTCACTGCGGGGCAGCGTTGCGGTCGTGCCGCAGGACACGGTGCTCTTCAACGATACGATCTACAGGAACATCGCATATGGCAGGTGACAGCTCGCTGCCTGGAAAGTCAAACCCTCTGCCTGACACACAGCACCAGAAGGCCAGAAGTTGGAGCAGACCTTGGGTCCCAATCGACACTCTTCGGAAGCCCGGGTCTGGCAGCTGATCACCTGTGGTTGATGGGTTGGCTCGGAGGTTGACGTAGCTCTCACCAATTCGCACCAGGATTGGGGTTGGGTGGCAACAGGGCCGGAAGCGGGCACACTCTTTCAAGAACCATGGTCTAGCTTGCCCTTTTCAAGGGGAGCCTTTGCCAGTTCACAACGGGATCTGGGGGGCGTGGGAGGAGGTGGAGGCGGCCCAGTTTCAAGTCAAAGGGCTGGCATTTTAGGTTGTTGGCAGGACCTTTGCCTTCTGCGTCAATCAGGATTGGGGCGACGCGGGAGGAGGTGGAGGCGGCGGCGCAGCGGGCGCAGCTGGACTCCGCCATCGCACGCATGACTGATGGCTACAACACCATGGTCGGCGAGCGCGGCCTCAAGCTCAGCGGCGGCGAGAAGCAACGCGTAGCCATCGCGCGCGCCTTCCTCAGGTGCTGCTGTGTGTGCAGCTGCCATGGAAGAGTGGTGCTTGCAGTGCACATTAGCGCCTCTCAAAACAGGAGAAGGCTAGCAATACCCTTGTCACCATAGCTACGCAGACCTTGCATCCCACACAAGCTCAGAAAACTGCTGCGTAATGTTGATGTGCCATCCCCCTCCAATTGCATGTCGCAGGTCGCCCAAGCTGCTCATCTGCGATGAAGCCACCTCGGCGTTGGACACGGCCACGGAGCGTGGCATCATGGACAGCCTGACGGAGTTGGCCTCGGGCCGCACTTCCATCTTCGTGGCACACAGGTCAGCCCGATGGGTCATGCTGTGGCTGCACGCGTGAATGCACTCGGTGCCAGCCTTCTCGTCACGTGCTCTCCCCCCTTCTCAGCTTGACGTCCGATAGGAAACCACCAGTTGCGGCTGGTAGTCGTCACGGTTTGCAGTTACACTCCAGACGCTTCATGATCAGAATTTGGTGTGCACATGTCACGCGCCGTCTGTGCCCGCTTCCGTCCCAGCCCAGCAGTGCCAAGACCCTGACAACCTTCTGGCTTTGTGCAGGTTATCGACAATCAGGAGCTGCGACAAGATCGTGGTCATGTCGGCGGGCCAGGTCGTGGAAGAGGGCAGCCACCAGGACCTCATGAATGCCGGTCGCGTCTATGCCGACATGGTGATTTGCCTTGAGCCCCGACTGCATATACATCCACATGTTGTGCACATGCGCGTGCCTCTCAAACCAATTTTAAAAATGCAATCGTTTCACGAGCTTCGCGATCTGTTGGCCACATCCTCTAATGTCTGTGTGTTGCAGTGGGCTATGCAAGCGGAACAGGAGGAGCAGTCGCAGAATGTCTGCATCGCACCGGAGTCTTGGGAGGCTTGGGAGGCATGTAACAATGCGGCAGGCTCCACAAGCTCAATAGCCTGAAGCTCAGATGCCTCACCAAGTTTTCATTTTACAGCAGCGTTTGTACCTGCCAATTGTGCAGTCCATTATTTCGGTCTCACGAGATGGATTTCTTGTGCCGCGCGCCCAAACCAATATTGCTGTGCGGCATGCTACAGGAAATTGTTTTGCAAGTCTGTGACCGTTTTCTAAGGCCTAGGTGTCAATGCCAACCCGCATTGTGGGTGTGTGGAGCGTGAAAAGTGGAAGAAACTTCAACCGGAAGGTTGGTTGTGAAAGTGGAATTAAATCCACTTATATACACAACCAAGAGATATTGGTTGGAATGTCACCCGAAGGTGATCGAAAGCGATGGACGATTGCCGAGGCAATGCGAAAGCAGGGCAGTCATGTTTGACTATGACCCAAATCACGCCAAATTTTTATCCGCATGGGGAACCGAACTCGCGACCCCTTCATGGGTATTTTTCCGTTTTCCAACTCCACATCAGCATGGCCACATTCTTGGGCGGATGCGCGACACTGCTTGCCATAATGCATGTTGCAACGCCAAAGTTATAACAAGTGCATTTACAGCTTGTTTGTTTGTTTGTTTGTTTGTTTGTTTGTTTGTTTGTTTGTTTGTTTGTTTGTTTGTTTGTTTGTTTGTCTGTCTGTCTGTCTGTCTGTCCAGATCAAGCCAGGTTCTAGCACTTGGCTTTGGTCTGGACGCCCGCTGTAAAACACAAACAAACAAACAAACAAAGCCAGGTTCAAGAACAAGAAAGGCAATGCGACACAATGTCGGCATATCCCACGTGTGAACCGAAGGCGCGGCGGGGTGACTTGGACTTGGACTAGGTTGAATACTGTGCCAACCACTTCCTGCACAATATGTAACCAAGTCCATGTAACCAAGTCCAAGTCCTGCCCGGCCGCCCGCCGCCTGCCACCTACCATTGCTACTGCCGACTTCACCCCGCCTACCGCCGCCCGTGCAGACGCCGGCACTCTTCTACGCGGACGACCTGGCACTGGTGTCCACCACCGTCGCCGGCCTGCAGGCGCAGCTGGACCTCTTGCAGGCCTACAGCAAGCGCTGGCGGCTCACCGTCAACGTCAAGAAGACGAAGGTGGTGGTGTACACCACCGCGCGCGGCGCGGTGGCGGCGCCACAGCTCACCTACATGTCCGCCCCCATCGAGGTGCTTGACACGTTCAGGTACCTGGGGGTTGACCTGCACAGCACGAAGCCATTTGCGTCGAGCGCAGCGGACCGGGCGGCGTCCGCCCGACGCGCCGCGCTCGCACTGCATAATCGCTGTCGTGATCTCAGGCTGCATGATCCTGCACTGCTCACGCATCTCTTTGACGCACTTGTGCGCCCGGTGATGCTGTACGGTGTGGAGACTTGGGGGCCTGGGGCGCTGTGTGGCAAGGCAAGCGGCATGGAGGCTTGTGAGAAAGTGCAGAGGAGCTTTTTGCGGGCTCTTCTTGGCGTGCGTGCAGGCATGCCCAAGGCGGCGCTACTCGGCGAGGCGGGCCGCTTTGAGGCGACGCACACAGCAGTGACGCTGATCTGCCGCTTCTGGAACCGGCTGGTGGACATGCCCGACACGCGGCTGACCAAGCAGGCCTTCCTCGAGAACGTCAGCATGGCCGGCTGCGGCGGCGGCATCCACTCGGCCTGCTGGGCAGCCCAGGTGGCCTCGTTTCTGGACTATATGTCCCCCATTGTTGACGGTGTGCCGCAGCACATCGACCCTGACGCAGCCACAGCAGTGCTGCAGCGCCGACACTTTGAGTCGGTGAATGGTAGCGACGCCCGCAAGGTGCGCGAGTGGCTGCAGATTCGGGGCCCTTTGGCTTTTGGTGCCTACGAACCAGCTATGTATCTGCAGGCGGTGGCCTCCAGGACCGGCCGTGTTCGGCTGGCGCAGTTTCGCACCGGCTCCCATTGGCTGCGGCTGGAGACAGGGCGGTGGGCCGGTCTGCCGCGCGAGCAGCGCAGCTGTCAGCGCTGCGACAGCGGCGAGGTTGATGACGCAGAGCACATGCTCTGGGGGTGTTCTGCTCTGCTAGAGCAGCGCCTCCAGCACGTGGAGCTGTTCAGCCGGGGCGACGCCACAGTCGAGGCGTTCATGCAGCAGGACCCTGCCAGCTTGGGGGTGTTTCTGCGGCATTGCGCCGATCGCTGCGCGGAGCTAGAGGGCTGGGGCTCGAGCTCTCAATGAGGCCTATCATCATCATGCTTTCGAGGCAGAGGGCACCTTGCTGTCGGGACTTTTGGGGCCGGCATGGGGGTAGATGGAGAGTTCATTCTCTGTGTTTGGTTTTCGGAGTGGTGTGCCATAGCGCTCGCGGAATCCTGCAATGGGAGCGGCTAGCTCAGATGCCGGGGGCACTTTAGGCATGTTGCGCAGTCAGACATCCCGTAGCCTTGGCAGGGGGAGGTTAGGCTTAGCAGGTGTTTTTCAGTCCTTGGCTGTTGTGTTTGGTCTGCTTCCACCAGCATGCAGGGCGCCTCACGGCGTTTCCAGTCCAAGCGAGCCAGAGAGCTCGGCGCTTTGCGCGCAACTGGCCCTGTATGTTTGCACGGGGATTACTGGGTTTACCCGCGGGTGCTGTGGCACATGACTCTATGACTGGACATGGTTGCCGATGTCGTTTTGATCTGCTCGACGCCCTTTCCGTTTGTTCCCTCAGCATGTCGCTTGCTGTTGCGCATTCCGACCGCCTTCGGGCCTGTGCTATAGTCAGCCACTTGACTGCACAGTATGTAACCAAGTCCAAGTCCAAGCCCTCCACCACCCGCCACCCACCACACGACACCCAAATAGTGTCATTCAACACTCACCGCCACCTATGCAATGTTTCCCAACGCTTCCCACCACCCATCACCCACAGCCACTTGCCGCCCGCCACTAACCGCTAGCCCATCCGTTACCCACCACCACGCCCCAAAGTATCGCCATCACTCGCCGTCCCTTGCGGCCGCCCGCCGCTCGCCGCTTTGCGGTGGCCTCTAGGTTTCGCAGCGTTCGGCTGGCGCATCTTCGCACCGGCTCCCATTGGCTGCGGCTGGAGACAGGGCGGTGGGCCACGCTGCCGCGCGAGCAGCGCAGCTGTCAGCGCTGCGACAGCGGCGAGGTTGATGACGCAGAGCACATGCTCTGGGGGTGTTCGGCTCTGCTAGACCAGCGCCTCCAGCACGTGGAGTTGTTTCAGCCGGGGCGACGCCACAGTCGAGGCGTTCATGCAGCAGGACCCTGCCAGCTTGGGGGTGCTTCTGCGGCATTGCGCCGATCGCTGCGCGGAGCTCGAGGGCTTGGGCTCGAGCTCTCAATGAGGCCTATCATCATCATGCTTTCGAGGCAGAGGAGGGCACCTTGCTGTCGGGGCTCTTGGGGTCGGCATGGGGGTAGATGGCGATTTCATTGTCTGTGTTTGGGTTTCGGAGTGGTGTGCCATAGCGCTCGCGGAATCCTGCGATGGGAGCGGCTAGCTCAGGTGCCGGGGGCACTTTAGGCATGTTGCGCAGTCAGACATCCCGCAGCCTGGGCGGGAGGTCAGGCTTAGCGTGTGTTTTTCATTCCTTGGCTTTTGTGTTTGGTCTGCTTCCACCAGCATGCAGGGCGCCTCACGGCGTTTCTGGTCCCAGCGAGCCAGAGAGCTCGGCGCCTTGTGCGCAACTGGTCCTGTATGTCTGCGCGGGGTTTACAAGGTTTACCCGCAGGTGCTATGGCACATGACTCTATGACTGGACATGGTTGCCGATGTCGTTTTGGTCTGCTCGACGCCCTTTCCGTTTGTTCCCTCAGCTTGTCGCTTGCTGTTGCGCATTCCGACCGCCTTCGGGCCTGTACTATAGTCAGCCACTTGACTGCACAGTCTGTAACCAAGTCCAAGTCCAAGCTATAGTCAGCCACTTGACTGCACAGTATGTAACCAAGTCCAGTCCAAAATGACTCTATGACTGGACATGGTTGCCGATGTCGTTTTGGTCTGCTCGACGCCCTTTTCGTTTGTTCCCTCAGCTTGTCGCTTGCTGTTGCGCATTCCGACCGCCTTCGGGCCTGTGCTATAGTCTTGGACTTGGACTTGGACTTGGTTACATACTGTGCAGTCAAGTGGCTGACTATAGCTTGGACTTGGACTTGGTTACAGACTGTGCAGTCAAGTGGCTGACTATAGTACAGGCCCGAAGGCGGTCGGAATGCGCAACAGCAAGCGACAAGCTGAAGGAACAACCGGAAAGGGCGTCGAGCAGACCAAAACGACATCGGCAACCATGTCCAGTCATAGAGTCATGTGCCATAGCACCTGCGGGTAAACCTTGTAAACCCCGCGCAGACATACAGGACCAGTTGCGCACAAGGCGCCGAGCTCTCTGGCTCGCTGGGACCGGAAACGCCGTGAGGCGCCCTGCATGCTGGTGGAAACAGACCAAACACAACAGCCAAGGATTGAAAAACACCTGCTAAGCCTAATCTCCCGCTGCCCAGGCTGCGGGATGTCTGACTGCGCAACATGTCTAAATGCCCACGGCACCTGAGCTAGCCGCTCCCATCGCAGGATTCCGCGAGCGCTATGGCACACCACTCCGAAACCCAAACACAGATAATGAAATCGCCATCTACCCCCATCCCGACCCCAAAAGTCCCGACAGCAAGGTGCCCTCTGCCTCGAAAGCATGATGATGATAGGCCTCATTGAGAGCTCGAGCCCCAGCCCACTAGCTCCGCGCAGCGATCGGCGCAATGCCGCAGAAACACCCCCAAGCTGGCAGGGTCCTGCTGCATGAACGCCTCGACTGTGGCGTCGCCCCGGCTGAACAGCTCCACGTGCTGGAGGCGCTGGTCTAGCAGAGCAGAACACCCCCAGAGCATGTGCTCTGCGTCATCAACCTCGCCGCTGTCGCAGCGCTGACAGCTGCGCTGCTCGCGCGGCAGACCCGGCCCACCGCCCTGTCTCCACCCGCAGCCAATGGGAGCCGGTGCGAAACTGCGCCAGCCGAACGCGGCCGGTCCTGGAGGCCACCGCCTGCAGATACATAGCTGGTTCGTAGGCACCAAAAGCCAAAGGGCCCCGAATCTGCAGCCACTCGCGTACCTTGCGGGCATCGCTGCCATTCACCGACTTAAAGTGTCGGCGCTGCAGCACCGCCGTGGCTGCGTCAGGGTCGATGTGCTGCGGCACACCGTCAACAATGGGGGACAGGAAGTCCAGGAACGAGGCCACCTGGGCAGCCCAACAGGCCGAGTGGATGCCGCCGCCGCGGCCGGCCATGCTGACGTTCTCGAGGAAGGCCTGCTTGGTCAGCCGCGCGTCGGGCATGTCCACCAGCCGGTTCCAGAAGCGGCAGATCAGCGTCACTGCTGTGTGCGCCGCCTCAAAGCGGCCCGCCTCGCCGAGTAGCGCCGCCTTGGGCGTGCCTGCACGCACGCCAAGAAGAGCCCGCAAAAAGCTCCTCTGCACTTTCTCACAAGCCTCCATGCCGCTGGCCTTGCCACACAGCGCCCCAGGCCCCCAAGTCTCCACACCGTACAGCATCACCGGGCGCACAAGTGCGTCAAGAGATGCATGAGCAGTGCAGGATCATGCAGCCTGAGATCACGACAGCGATTATGCAGTGCGAGCGCGGCGCGTCGGGCGGACGCCGCCCGGTCCGCTGCGCTCGAAGCAAATGGCTTCGTGCTGTGCAGGTCAACCCCCAGGTACCTGAACGTGTCAAGCACCTCGATGGGGGCGGACATGTAGGTAGAGCTGTGGCGCCGCCACCGCGCCGCATGCGGTGGTGTAAACCACCACCTTCGTCTTCTTAACGTTGACGGTAAGCCGCGAGCGCTTGCTGTATGCCTGCAAGAGGTCCAACTGCGCCTGCAGGCCGGCGACGGTGGTGGACACCAGTGCCAGGTCGTCCGCGTAGAAGAGCGCCGGCGTCTGCACGCCGGACAGTGTGGGAAGAGCGAAGCCGGCGGAGCCGGCTTCGAGCTCAGCCTGGAAGTCATCAATGAAGATGCCAAACAGGGTTGGAGAAAGTGGGCAGCCCTGTTTCAAGGGGGTTCGCGCGGCAGACCGGCCCATCGCCCTGTCTCCACCCGCAGCCAATGGGAGCCGGTGCGAAACTGCGCCAGCCGAACGCGGCCGCCGGTCCTGGAGGCCACCGCCTGCAGGACTCCCCACCATCCACCGCTCACCGCTACTTGCCGCCGCCACCTGCCACCTGCCACCTGCCACCTGCCGCCTACCACGTGCCACTTGCTTCTTTGTTGGCTTGCCACCCACACCCACCGCCCTAAAAGGAGTGAATTGGGTCATAGTCATACATATGACTGCCCTGCTTTCGCATTGCTTCGGCAATCACCCATCGCTATCGATCACCTTCGGGTGACACTCCCCATCATCTCTTGGTTGTGTATAAAAGTGGATTTAATTCCACTTTCACAACCAACCTTCCGGTCAAAGGTTCTTTCACTTTTCACGCTCCACCACCCCCAAGCCCGTCACCCGCCGCCATCCACCCGCCGCCATCCGCCACCCGCCACYYGCCGCACAAACAGTGTTTCTAAACACTCGCCACCGCCCACACAGTGTTTTCGAACACTCACGACCACCCATCACTCACCACCCCTCGTCTCTAGCCGCCACCTGCCGCCGCTTGCCACCTTCAGCGGCCACCTCCTGCCACCACCGCACCCGCCACCACCACCCGCTGCAGCCCACCATCCACCGCTCTCCGCCWCTTGCTGCCGCCACCTGCCACCTGCCGCCTACCACCTGCCACCTTCTTCTTTGTTGGCTTGCCATCCGGCACCCACCGCCCGKCACCCGTCGCCATSCGTCACCCGCCACCACCACTTGCCGCAGCCCCCCACCCGGCACTCCTCACCATCCACCACTCACCGCCACTTGCCGCCGCCACCTGCCACCTGCCACCTGCCACCTGCTGCCTACCACGTGCCACTTGCTTCTTTGTTGGCTTGCCACCGGGCACCCACCGCCCGTCACCCGCCGCCATCCGCCACCCGCCACCCGCCACCACCACCCGCCGCAGCCCACCACCCGGCACTCCCCACCATCCACCGCTCAACGCCACTTTCCGCCTCCACCTGCCACCTGCCACCAACCAAGTCCAAGTCCACCCGCCTGCATTCCCCAGTGGTTTCAGAGTCCTCCACCTACATTTTTCGAATGACGGTTCTTTTGAAGATTCAACCCGCCGCGCCCTCGTTCACACGTGGGATGCCGCATTGTGCCGCATTGCCTTGTTCTAGGACTTGGCTTTGGTCTGGACGCCCACTTGGGGGTGTCGGAGCGTGAAAAGTGAGAGAACCTTTGACCGGAAGGTTGGTTGTGAAAGTGGATTTAAATCCACCTATATACACAACCAAGAGATGATGGGGAGTGTCACCCGAAGGCGATCGATCACTGTAAGAAACAAACCAAAAAAGAAAGTCCACCCGCCGCCTACCATCTGCCACTTGCTTCTTTGTTGGCTTGCCACCCGGCACTCACCGCCCGTCACCCGCCGCCATCCGCCCTCCGCCCCCCCCCACCACCACCCGCCGCAGCCCGCCACCCGGCACTCCCCACCATCCACCGCTCACCGCCACCTGCCACCTGCCACCCGCCTACCACGTGCCACCTGCTTCTTTGTTGGCTTGCCACMCGGCACCCGCCGTCCGTCACCCGCCGCCATCCGCCACCCGCCACCCGCCGCACAAACAGTGTTTCTAAACACTCGCCACCGCCCACACAGTGTTCGCTAACACTCACGACTACCCATCACTCACCACCTCTTGTCTCTAGCCGCCACCTGCCGCCGCTTGCCAACGTCAGCCGCCACCTCCTGCCCCCCCCACCCGCCACAGCCCACCACCCGGCACTCTCCACCATCCACCGCTCAACGCCACTTTCCGCCGCCACCTGCCACCTGCGACTTGCCGCCTACCACTTGCCATGTGGCTGTGGCACATGACTCTATGACTGGACATGGTTGCCGATGTCGTTTTGATCTGCTCGACGCCCTTTCCGTTTGTTCCCTCAGCTTGTTGCTTGCTGTTGCGCATTCCGACCGCCTTCGGGCCTGTGCTATAGTCAGCCACTTGACTGCACAGTATGTAACCTAGTCCAAGTCCAAGTCCAAGCCACCTGCTTCTCTGTTGCCTTGCCACCCGGCACCCACCGCCCGTCACCCGCCACCACCACTTGCCGCAGCCCGCCACCCGGCACTACCMACMATCCACCGCTCACCGCCACCTGCCACCTGCCACCCGCCTACCATCTGCCACCTGCTTCTTTGTTGGCTTGCCACCCGGCACCCGCCGTCCGTCACCCGCCGCCATCCGCCACCCGCCTCCCGCCGCACAATCCGTGTTTCTGAACACTCGCCACCGCCCACTGTCTGCTAGGGGTGTTGGGGCCGGGCTGCGCCCGGCGCCGTCCGGTCCCCTCACAGCTCATTGTCCGTGTTGCACCTGAACGTCCATGGCTGGCTCTCAAAAGATGCGTTTGCTATCACGCAGGCCATCCAGGGAGCGGCCTACGATGTCCTGGTGTTCACGGAGACGTGGCTGCGGGAGGGCGCTGACGCGCCGGAGCTGGCAGGCTACACCGCCATCCTCAATCTGCCTCAGAGCCGAAAGCTTCAGCACGGCGGCACGCGAGGCGGCATCGCTGTCTACGTCACAGACGCGCTGGCACTAAAGGTCACGATGCTGTCGACAGGGCCACAGGGCTGCTATGCCTTGTTGCGTCTTGATGGCTGCATCGGGATGCATACATGTTTGCATGCTACATTCCGCCAGAGGGCAGCTCAGCACTAGCTGGGAAGGGACCTGCGGTTTGGGAGGCATTGCGTGAGGAGGTTGGGGCCACCTCGCGCTTGGGTCATGTCTTTGTCATTGGGGACCTGAATGCACGCACAGCCACATTCCCGGATTTTCCCAGGACCATCACTCACCCCATTCGGGAGCCTTTGCTGTCCACCGGCGCCGAGCCAGTGCGGTCGCAGCGACACAGTTGCGACCCACTGGCGCGGCCAAACCTGTGGGGCACGGAGCTGCTCGATCTGTGCATCTCCACCAGCATGCGCATTGCTAACGGTCGTGTGTCGGGTGATGAGCAGGGAAAGGTCAGTTTTGTCAGCCAGAGTCAGGAGGGCAGCAGCCTCCGCGAGCAGCGCAGCTGTCAGCCAGTGGTTTTTAGGGGCCGACATGGGGGTAGATGGCGATTTCATTCTCTGTGTTTGGTTTTCGGAGTGGTGTGCCATAGCGCTCGCGGAATCCTGCGATGGGAGCGGCTAGCTTATGTGCCGGGGGCACATTAGGCATGTTGCGCAGTCAGACATCCCGCAGCCTTGGCAGCGGGAGGTTTAGGCTTAGCACGTGTTTTTCAGTCCTCGGCTTTTGTGTTTGGCCTGCTTCCACCAGCATGCAGGGCGCCTCACGGCGTTTCCGGTCCCAGCGAGCCAGAGAGCTCGGCGCCTTGTGCGCAACTGGTCCTGTATGTCTGCGCGGGGTTTACTGGGTTTACCCGCGGGTATTTGTGGCACATGACTCTATGACTAGACATGGTTGCCGATGTCGTTTTGGTCTGCTCGATGCCCTTTCCGTTTGTTCCCTCAGCTTGTGGCTTGCTGTTGCGCATTCCGACCGCCTTTGGGCCTGTGCTATAGTCAGCCACTTGACTGCACAGTATGTAACCAAGTCCAAGTCCAAGCAGGACCCTGCCAGCTTGGGGGTGTTTCTGCGGCATTGCGCCGATCGCTGCGCGGAGCTAGAGGGCTTGGGCTCGAGCTCTCAATGAGGCCTATCATCATCATGCTTTCGAGGCAGAGGGCACCTTGCTGTCGGGACTTTTGGGGTCGGGATGGGGGTAGATGGCGATTTCATTCTCTGTGTTTGGGGTTTCGGAGTGATGTGCCATAGAGCTCGCGGAATCCTGCGATGGGTGCGGCTAGCTCAGGTGCCGGGGGCACTTTAGGCATGTTGCGCAGTCAGACATCCCGCAGCCTGGGCAGCGGGAGGTCAGGCCTAGCGAGTGTTTTTCAGTCCTTGGCTTTTGTGTTTGGTCTGCTTCCACCAGCATGCAGGGCGCCTCACGGCGTTTCTGGTCCCAGCGAGCCAGAGAGCTCGGCGCTTTGTGCGCAACTGGTCCTGTATGTCTGCGCGGGGTTTACTGGGTTTACCTGCGGGTGCTGTGGCACATGACTCTATGACTGGACATGGTTGCCGATGTCGTTTTGGTCTGCTCGACGCCCTTTCCGTTTGTTCCCTCAGCTTGTCGCTTGCTGTTGCGCATTCCGACCGCCTTCGGGCCTGTGCTATAGTCAGCCACTTGACTGCACAGTATGTAACCAAGTCCAAGACCACCCGTCGCAGCCCACCACCCGGCGCTCACCACCATCTACCGCTCACCGCCACTTGCCGCCGCCACCTGCTTTTTTTTTGTTTGTTTGTTTTTTACAGTGGGCGTCCAGACCAAGGCCAAGTCCTAGAACAAGGCAATGCGGCACAATGCGGCATCCCACATGTGAACGAGGGCGCGGCGGGATAAATCTCCAAAGGAATCGTCGTTCGAAAAATGTCGGTGGAGGACTCTGAAACCACTGGGGAATGCAGGTCCTATGTGACCCGCGAAAGGCAATAGTCCCGATGAGGCTGAACTATCTGACGTTCCTGCAAGTGCGGGGTCACGGCGGCGGCGGCAGCAAAGCCATGCACACGCGGCTGGAACGATCCGCTGACAAACTAGCGCGCTAGATAAGACGTGAAGCCAAAGTCTCTATGTGCCACGGCACCCGCGGGTAAACCCAGTAAACCCCGCGCTAGACATGCAGGCCGGTAGCGCACAAGGCGCCGAGCTCTGTGGCTCGCTGGGGCCGTTCCGCCGCAAGGCGTCCTGCATGCTGGTGAAAGCAACCGAGCCCGAGGTAACAGAGGGCTGGCGCTCGCAATGGCTGACATCTATGCGACTGACGCCGCCAGCTATCGGCTAACGCGCAACGCCGGCTCGCGGACCGGTCTGTCGAGCGTGCGATGCGCAGCGCCAAGGCGCTTGGACTTGGACTTGGTTACAGACTGTGCAGTCAAGTGGCTGACTATAGCACAGGCCCGAAGGCGGTCGGAAATCGCAACAGCAAGCGACATGCTGAGGGAACAAACGGAAAGGGCGTCGAGCAGACCAAAACGACATCGGCAACCATGTCCAGTCATAGAGTCATGTGCCACAGCACCCGCGGGTAAACCCAGTAAACCCCGTGCAGACATACAGGGCCAGTTGCGCGCAAAGCGCCGAGCTCTCTGGCTCGCTTGGACTGGAAACGCCGTGAGGCGCCCTGCATGCTGGTGGGAGCAGACCAAACACAACAGCCAAGGACTGAAAAACACCTGCTAAGCCTAACCTCCCCCTGCCAAGGCTACGGGATGTCTGACTGCGCAACATGCCTAAAGTGCCCCCGGCATCTGAGCTAGCCGCTCCCATCGCAGGATTCCGCGAGCGCTATGGCACACCACTCCGAAACCCAAACACAGAGAGTGAAATCCATCTACCCCCATGCCGACCCCGAAAGTCCCGACAGTAAGGTGCCCTCTGCCTCGAAAAGCATGATGATGATAGGCTTCATTGAGAGCTCGAGCCCCAGCCCACTAGCTCCGCGCAGCGATCGGCGCAATGCCGCAGAAACACCCCCAAGCTGGCAGGGTCCTGCTGCATGAACGCCTCGACTGTGGCGTCGCCCCGGCTGAACAGCTCCACTTGCTGGAGGCGCTGGTCTAGCAGAGCAGAACACCCCCAGAGCATGTGCTCTGCGTCATCAACCTCGCCGCTGTCGCAGCGCTGACAGCTGCGCTGCTCGCGCGGCAACCCGGCCCACCGCCCTGTCTCCACCCGCAGCCAATGGGAGCCGGTGCGAAACTGCGCCAGCCGAACGCGGCTGGTCCTGGAGGCCACCGCCTGCAGATACATAGCTGGTTCGTAGGCACCAAAAGCCAAAGGGCCCCGAACCTGCAGCCACTCGCGTACCTTGCGGGCATCGCTGCCATTCACCGACTCAAAGTGTCGGCGCTGCAGCACCGCCGTGGCTGCGTCAGGGTCGATGTGCTGCAGCACACCGTCAACAATGGGGGACATGAAGTCCAGGAACGAGGCCACCTGGGCAGCCCAACAGGCCGAGTGAATGCCGCCGCCGCGGCCGCTGCCGCACGACTGCCCCGTCAGCATCTACCGCAGCCTGCCGCCGCAGCAGCGCGGCGCCGCCGCGCAGCTGCGACTAGCACGTCGCCAAGAGCAGCTGCTCACGCCGCAGGAGGTGGCGACCGCGCGCCGCGCGGCCAAGGCCGCGCTGGACTTCGCCCGACAGCACATCGCCGACCAGCGGCGCTCGCCGTTTCACCGCGCTTTCCGCCCATTTCCTGTTGCAGTCCCCCTGGGAGTGCCATCATTCTTCAGTGTCCTGCATGACGAGTCTGCACCCACTGCATCGCCGGACGTCCAGGCGCCGGCAGAGGGCTTTACCCCTCCGACGGCTGCGGCGGCCGCCGACCCCACCACCATGCCTGCTGCTGCACGCATCGATGTCTGCTAGGGCTGTTAGGGCCGGGCTGCGCCCGGCGCCGTCCGGTCCCCTCACAGCTCATTGTCCGTGTTGCACCTGAACGTCCATGGCTGGCTCTCAAGAAATGCGTTTGCTATCACGCAGGCCATCCAGGGAGCGGCCTGCGACGTTCTGGTGTTCACGGAGACGTGGCTGCGGAAGGGCGCTGACGCGCCGGAGCTGGCAGGCTACACCGCCATCCTCAATCTGCCTCGGAGCCGAAAGCTTCAGCACGGCGGCACGCGAGGCGGCATCGCCGTCTACGTCACTGACGCGCTGGCACTAAAGGTCACGGTGCTGTCGACAGGGCCACAGGGCTGCTATGCCTTACTGCGTCTTGATGGCTGCATCGGGCAGGAGGAGGATGCATACATGTTTGCATGCTACATTCCGCCAGAGGGCAGCTCAGCACTAGCTGGGAAGGGACCTGCGGTTTGGGAGGCATTGCGTGAGGAGGTTGGGGCCACCTCGCGCTTGGGTCATGTCTTTGCCATTGGGGACCTGAATGCACGCACAGCCACATTCCCGGATTTTCCCGGGACCATCACTCACCCCATTCGGGAGCCTTTCCTGTCCACCGGCGCCGAGCCAGTGCGGTCGAAGCGACACAGTCGCGACCCGCTGGCGCGGCCAAACCTGTGGGGCACGGAGCTGCTCGATCTGTGCACCTCCACCAGCATGCGCATTGCTAACGGTCGTGTGTCGGGTGATGAGCAGGGACAGGTTACTTTTGTCAGCCAGAGTCAGGAGGGCAGCAGCCTCATCGACTATGTGCTGGCCAGCCCTGACGCCATGCCCCTCATTCAGTCTTTGCAGGTGATGCCGGCGCCGGAGTCGGACCACCTTGCTGTGGTCTTGCAGATAGAGCGTCGCTCCGCAGCCAGCCCGACCTCGCAACGGCGGCGCCCGCGCCGCCGGCCAGCGATGCCGCCGCCGCCGCCGCCGGCTCCCGAGCCGCCGCGCCTTAAGACGGACGTGCAGCTGGCCGCATGGCAGGAGCTGCTGCGGCAGCCTGACTCAGTCATGGATCTGTATCTGATGGAGGTTGCAGCTTGTACTGCCGCAACCCCGGCAGACATCCATGAGGCAGGACAGCAGTTCGACTCTTTCGTTGAGCGCACGCAGGCACAGGTGCTGGCGTCGCAGCCGGCCGCCAAGGGGCGGCGGCGCGGCGCCAAGGAGCAGCCAGACTGGTGGGACAAGGAGCTGGCCGACGGCCGGCGCGCAGCGCGGCAGGCCATGCGCAGCGATCCGCGTTCGCACGCGGCTCGCGCGGCGCGCGCTGAGTACCAGCGCGCGCTGCGGCGCAAGCTGAGCCGCTGGACGCGCAGCCAGGCCATCGCCCTCCTCACCCTGGCCCAGGCCAACCCGGCGCGCTTCTGGGGCAAATTCAAAGTTGCCAAGAAGCGTGTCTGCGCTGTGCCTGATGATGCCATGGCTGACTACTTTCGTGATCTGCTGGGGCAGCAGCCCGTCCTAAATAGTGGTTGGAAAACGGAAAAATACCCATGAGGTCGCGAGTTCGATTCACGACTCATGCGGACAAAAAAAGGAGTGAATTGGGTCATAGTCATACATATGACTGCCCTGCTTTCGCATTGCTTCGGCAATCACCCATCGCTACCGATCACCTTCGGGTGACACTCCCCATCATCTCTTGGTTGTGTATATAAGTGGATTTAATTCCACTTTCACAACCAACCTTCCGGTCAAAGGTTCTTTCACTTTTCACGCTCCACCACCCCAAGCGTCATCCCTTCTGATGTGCAAGAGGACCCGACAGCCGACGCCGGCGCCGCGCCACCAGCCGCAGATGGTTCCGAGTTGAATGTGCAGTTCACAGGTGCCTCTGTCACCAAGGGCATTGAGTCCCTGCATGGTGGCAAGTCAACTGTGGGTGTGCTTAAGCTTGATGCTCTCTCTGTTGCTGCTGCTGAGCTCGCGCCGTGTCTTGCTGCCGTCTTCAATGCTTGCCAGAGGGTGGGGGCGCTGCCGCGCGCTTGGGCGCTTTGCGGCATCACCCCCATCCACAAGGGTGGCGACGTTACTGACCCTGGCAACTACCGCGGCATCGCGGTGGGCTCTCTTTTAGCAAAGCTGTACGCTGCGATGCTCAACGAGAGGCTCATGGAGTGGACCGAGCGCCACGGGCTGCGTGCCCGCGGACAGGCTGGCTTCCGGAGGGACCACCGCACCACTGACCAGGTGTTTGTGCTCCGCACGCTCATTGAGCGAGCCCGTGCAGACAAAAAGCCGTTGTATGTATGTTACGTTGACTTCAAAAAGGCATATGACACCATTCCACGTGACCTACTGTGGCACAAACTGCAACGCATCGGGGTGCATGGGGACTTCTTGCGGGCGGTGCAGGCTCTGTATGCGGAGGTGCCCATGGGGGTGCAGTTTGCTGACGGCATGTCTGCCACGTTCGATTCCCTGCTAGGTGTGAAACAGGGCTGCCCACTTTCTCCAACCCTGTTTGGGGGCTTGGGCTCGAGCTCTCAATGAGGCCTATCATCATCATGCTTTCGAGGCAGAGGGCACCTTGCTGTCGGGACTTTTGGGGTCGGCATGGGGGTAGATGGCGATTTCATTCTCTGTGTTTGGGTTTCGGAGTGGTGTGCCATAGCGCTCGCGGAATCCTGCGATGGGAGCGACTAGCTTAGGTGCCGGGGGCACTTTAGGCATGTTGCGCAGTCAGACATCCCGCAGCCTTGGCAGCGGGAGGTCAGGCCTAGCACGTGTTTTTCAGTCCTTGGCTTTTGTGTTTGGTCTGCTCCCACCAGCATGCAGGGCGCCTCACGGCGTTTCCGGTCCCAGCGAGCCAGAGAGCTCGGCGCCTTGTGCGCAACTGGTCCTGTATGTCTGCGCGGGGTTTACTGGGTTTACCGGCGGGTGCTGTGGCACATGACTCTATGACTGGACATGGTTGCCGATGTCGTTTTGATCTGCTCGACACCCTTTCCGTTTGTTCCCTCAGCTTGTCGCTTGCTGTTGCGCATTCCGACCGCCTTCGGGCCTGTGCTATAGTCAGCCACTTGACTGCACAGTCTGTAACCAAGTCCAAGTCCAAGTCGCTTGCTGTTGCGCATTCCGACCGCCTTCGGGCCTGTGCTATAGTCAGCCACTTGACTGCACAGTATGTAACCAAGTCCAAGTCCAAGTCCAAGTGGCAGGTGGTAGGCGGCAGGTGGCGGTGAGCGGTGGATGGTGGGGAGTGCTGTGTGGTGGGCTGCGGCGGGTGGTGGTGGCGGGTGGTGGGTGGCGGATGGCGACGGGTGATGGCCGGTGAGTGCCGGGTGGCAAGCCAACATAGTGGCAGATGGCAGGTTTTTTTTTTTTTTTTTTTTTTTTACAGTGGTCGTCCAGACCAAAGCCAAGTCCTAGAACAAGGCAATGCGGCACAATGTGGCATCCCACGTGTGAACGAGGGCGCGGCGGGGTGAATCTCCAAAGGAATCGTCGTTCGAAAAATGTCGGTGGAGGACTCTGAAACCACTGGGGAATGCAGGTCCTATGAGACTAGCGAAAGGCAATAGTCCCGATGAGGCTGAACTATC
Source organism: Deuterostichococcus epilithicus (assembly GCA_033439295.1). Taxonomy (NCBI): domain Eukaryota; kingdom Viridiplantae; phylum Chlorophyta; class Trebouxiophyceae; order Prasiolales; family Stichococcaceae; genus Deuterostichococcus; species Deuterostichococcus epilithicus. Next base: position 553,725 of record JAVTLE010000010.1, read on the forward strand.
TGACGGTCCTGCAAGTGCGGGGTCACGGCGGCGGCGGCAGCAAAGCCATGCACACGCGGCTGGAACGATCCGCTGACAAACTAGCGCGCTAGATAAGACGTGGAGCCAGAGTCTGTACGTGCCATGGCACCCGCGGGTAAACCCAGTAAACCCCGCGCAGACATGCAGGCCGGTAGCGCACAAGGCGCCGAGCTCTGTGGCTCGCTTGGGCCGTTCCGCCGCAAGGCGTCCTGCATGCTGGTGGAAGCAACCGAGCCCTAGGTAACAGAGGGCTGGCGCTCGCAATGGCTGACATCTAGGCGGCTGACGCCGCCAGCTATCGGCCAACGCGCAACGCCGGGCACCCAAGTCATCTGTGGTCGACGCCTCCATGGCAGCGGGTTCTGCGGGTGCCTGGCTCAAGATGAGTCCGTGCTATTAGTGGAATCCGGTCTTCTTCCATGTGCTCTCCCTCTAAGGGGAGGCATTGGAACCTCCGGTCAAAGGTTCTTTCACTTTTCAAGCTCCACCACCCCCAAGTGGTTGGAAAACGGAAAAATACCCATGGGGTCTCGAGTTCGATTCCTCATGCGGACAAAAAAAGGAGTGAATTGGGTCATAGTCATACATATGACTGCCCTGCTTTCGCATTGCTTCGGCAATCACCCATCGCTATCGATCACCTTCGGGTGACACTCCACCATCTCTTGGTTGTGTATAAAAGTGGATTTAATTCCACTTTCACAACCAACCTTCCGGTCAAAGGTTCTTTCACTTTTCACGCTCCACCACCCCCATTGCGTGAGGAGGTTGGGGCCACCTCGCGCTTGGGTCATGTCTTTGTCATTGGGGACCTGAATGCACGCACAGCCACATTCCCGGATTTTCCCGGGACCATCACTCACCCCATTCGGGAGCCTTTCCTGTCCACCGGCGCCGAGCCAGTGCGGTCGCAGCGACACAATCGCGACCCGCTGGCGCAGCCAAACCTGTGGGGCATGGAGCTGCTCGATCTGTGCATCTCCACCAGCATGCCGCTTTGTGCCGCATTGCCTTGTTCTAGCACTTACTTGGCTTTGGTCTGGACGCCCACTGTATAAATAAACAAATAAATAAAAAACACCGCCTGCAGATACATAGCTGGTTCGTAGGCACCAAAAGCCAGAGGGCTCCGAATCTGCAGCCACTCGCGTACCTTGCGGGCGTCGCTGCCATTCACCGACTCAAAGTGTCGGCGCTGCAGCACCGCCGTGGCTGTGTCAGGGTCGATGTGCTGCGGCACACCGTCAACAATGGGGGACATGAAGTCCAGGAACGAGGCCACCTCGGCTGCCCAACAGGCCGAGTGGATGCCGCCGCCGCGGCCGGCCATGCTGACATTCTCGAGGAAGGCCTGCTTGGTCAGCCGCGCGTCGGGCATGTCCACCAGCCGGTTCCAGAAGCGGCAGATCAGCGTCACTGCTGTGTGCGCCGCCTCAAAGCGGCCCGCCTCGCCGAGTAGCGCCGCCTTGGGCGTGCCTGCACGCACGCCAAGAAGAGCCCGCAAAAAGCTCCTCTGCACTTTCTCACAAGCCTCCATGCCGCTGGCCTTGCCACACAGCGCCCCAGGCCCCCAACCAAGTCTCCACACCGTACAACATCACCGGGCGCAAAAGTGCATCAAAGAGATGCATGAGCAGTGCAAAATCATGTAGCCCGAGATCACGACAGCGATTATGCAGTGCGAGCGCGGCGCGTCGGGCGGACGCCGCCCGGTCTGCTGCGCTCGATGCAAATGGCTTCTCGCTGTGCGAGTCAACCCCCAGGTACCTGAACCTGTCAAGCACCTCGATGGGGGCGGACATGTAGGTGAGCTGTGGCGCCGCCACCGCGCCGCGCGCAGTGGCGGATGGTGGTAGCGGTAGTGATAAGTGGTGGGTGAGGGCAGCAGCAAGGGGTTAATGGGGCAGCAGTGACAGGTTACGAACTCAGCTCACTTTTAAAAGCCAGTGGATCAGCAACTAGACTAGCCAACAATGTGTCTCAAGCAGCATCGCTTTATAGACAGCTACACATATTTGTCAAGGGCCGTGCAATACGGTTGCTGATGTAAGAATGTTGAATATAGACATTCAAACTCAAAACAATATCAAGGGCATCTCGACATGTGATACCAGTTGGACCCAAGCGTTGCATTGCGGGCCGTCTCGAGGACCCGAGGGTTGAATGATCTGCATGAGACAGCATGAAGGACTGAAATGACGTCAGATACTTTTAAATAATCCTTGAAAAAAGCAAAAAAACTATATATATATTTGCTGCCAGGTGGTGTCCCTGAACACACCGGGCACCATTGCGGCAAATCCGCTGACTGATCACAGGTTACTGTCCCCGCAACTAAGGAAACGAGAACCAAAGTGCGAGCGGGTGGAATGCACTCAGGCGGGGTCGGCCAAGCAGCATGCACACGACAGAACAGGCACCTGGCTCGAGGGTCAGGCTGACAGGGAGTGTCCCAGGTTCGCTAGACAGTGGCTTTAGGGACCAGTGTCAATAGGAGAGGGCTATCGCAAAATGTGTTGATCAATGCAGTGTGCTATGCACCTAACGGCCCCTGAAAAGTATATTTGATTGACTGTCAAGGCATACCTCCAGGCAGCGAGGGTGCAATACTGCTAAAACAGCTGCAGGCTGGCCAGAGCGGAGGCCAAAAGCAGCACATAGGTAGCACGGTAGTTGTGACGAGGTTGTCAAGGCTACCTGTTTCACACCAGGCAACCACGGTCAAGTGCCCGCTAGCGGGCTAGGGGGCACCGGACCGTGCTGCCAGTCGACGTACTTGTAGTCGACGAGTCGTAGTGCCTCCTGCATCAGGCACTACAGGGCTGCCCGCTGATTATTTGGGCAGATTTTACAAGGTACTGATCACATGTATCCGCATACTGGGAAAACTTCCATGCAGATGTGTATATGCTTCGGGTAGTGCTGTCATGGCGCACCCATTTGCGTTTGCTGTGCTGCTTTTCGTGCGAGGCTGAACAAGCGGTTGCGCTCTGGGCATGTGAATGATCAGGTCTCCAGCAGTGGAAGCGTGCTCAGCCCTGCGGGTGGTGTCCACTTCCAGCGGAAGGTGCAGCACGAGGCGTTGGTCCTGTCATTCAGGTGATGCTCGTGTTTGCATCTGCTTAGGCAACACACATATTAGCCTCTGGGTTGATTCCACCTTCATGGCGACTTCTAGGTATGTGGGCTGCACGCCGATGTCGATGCTAGTCAATCTGACGTACTTGCCGACCGTAATGGTGAGCTTGACCTCGCACATCGTCTCCTCAAGCTTGAATGGCCACTTCCCCTGGTTGCGTTGGCTTGGTTTGTTAAGATCGGATGCTTGCGCAGTTCGCATGCGATTTTGAACGCAGAGTTTCAACACGCTCACTTGTGAGATTAGCCACACCTTTATGCCGTCTTGTTTCAACAAGTCGATACAATGTCGTGGCGTCATGCCGCACCAGATTTGAAGCATCTGCAGACACGAAACAGACATGGAGGACAGCCATGCATTCTGGTAGAGAACACATGACCATGGCTGACGGTTTGCTGCAGAGTCTCCCATCTGCATCATAAGCGCATCAACAGGAAACGAGCGAGACGCCGCACCAACATTCTTGAGCTGCGAGGCGTCACCCGTGTCAACATCACGATGTGCAGTCACTTCCAAAGCGTCGGCTACAATCTGAGTTGATGGCCGATTTGCCCTCATCACTTGCTGTTGTCGCACATGTGTCAGCATTTCTGGGATCCTCTGGGTGGCAAGCATGTGCTCCGACCGCACCACATCCTTGCCGTCCTGCAAGTGAAGGGCTCCAGTCGTCGGCTACAGGTTCTCGACGGACTGCAAAAATCAGAATGGATGCAGGGATGTGCATCGGCTCACCAAGTGCTTCAGCTGAGGAAGTTTTGCAATCGCAAATAAAGAGACGGTGTCCTGGCCATTGGCGCACGGGTTCCCCAATAGGTATAGGGTGTGCAAATGCCTGTTCCCTTGCAAGCTGGAGAGTGAACGCAGGTCTGCGGCCTCAATTTGGTTCAAATTCATGTCCAGCTTTTCCAGGGACTCGCAGCCCTCCAGGTTCTCGAGTCGCCGAATCTGATTCATGGCCAAGTTCAAGTACCGAAGGTCCTGCGGGACAATAGATTTTCAGGTTGGAGCTTGCATGAGCATGACAGTGCATCACCGCCTATTTATAAGTTGTGCGTGTGTGTCCGTTTGTCACCTTGAGGCGGTACAAGTTCTCGAGGCGAGTTATCGAATTGGCTTGCAATGTGAGGATCCTCAGGTTTGGGCACACTTGCCCCAGCACCTCGATACGCTCCAGGTCTTGCTGGTGAAGCGACAGCTCCTCGAGTTCAAAGAGGCAGCCATCGTTGTGGTCCGACCGCTGCACAACACAATCACCGCCTCTGATGCTTGGACAGACCGAGAACAGAGCATCAATATAGCGGGTTTTGCTTTGGGCATCGCAAGCAAACACACCTTCCAATCAGGTCCAGCGTGATGCAAGGCATGTTTCACCTTATGCCGGAATAATCCTGAGGGTCAGCTGCAGCTTGAGCAACCTGGCTGCCTTGTCAGGCCGTCAAGACCACAGGCCGCAATGGAGGACGAAGGCTTGCCGGCAGCACAGCGAGCAGTATTAATTGAATGTTTATCGCTGAAAGGGTGCATCCGGCGTTCGGACACGCTCTGCGTTCGGCCATTTTCGCTTACTGGTCTGTAATTTCGGGGACGCTCGGGGACGCTGGAAGCAGAACGGTATCGCGCCCTCGACAGTGCGCTGCTCATACTCCTGGTTGAATTTGAATCGCGTCCTGCAACAGCGATCACTACGAAGCGCTTCCTGGCTCCGAGTCACGTTGCAACACCAGCAGCAGGAGTCAAGGACAGTCCATAGCGCAGCAGTGCCTTGCAACGGCGGCGCGCATCAGCTGCTGGCTCGACCCAGACGGTCGCTGCTCTGGCCTGCTTGAAGGCCGATCCAACATTGCACGCGCTGAGGGCTGCACTGTCCGCTCAGGTTGAATCAGTAGCTTGACTGCAGGCAGCCATGGACGACGACCGGCGCGACAGTGAAGGTGCGGCCTGACCAGTGAAGTGCTCCTTTTCGAATCAAACTTGCCGATGGCAAAATCGTTTCAGCAGGCCCGCACGGCCGCCATGTAGGACACCTAAGCATCTCCGGCGTCGATGCGCATGATGTCGCAGGCCGCAGGCGCTCTCTTCACCGTTCTGACACGTTTCCGAAACATGATTCGAGATGTCTGAACCCGGTCTGCCGCTTGATGGCCACAGCGACTCCGCGACCCGCAGGCACGGCAGAATCGGAGCCGATGGCGCTACCTTCAGGCAGCGCTGCGCTGCCAGGCCGATCAACTGGCGGCGAGACCAGCTTTGGCACGCCCGGGCTGAGCGGCGGCCTGGGCGCGCACGGCACGCCGCGCTCCGTCCGCGCCGGCGCCCGCCAGAGCCTGAGCGACGGTCGGTTCAGCATAGAGGGCCAGGCCTACCGGCGAAGTCTCAGCGGCAGCCGCCGCCGCAGCATGAGCCAAGCCCGCAGCGATGCCGGGCCGTCACCGCTCGATCGCGGTGGCTGGCGCGGCGACCTGGGTCAGTTCCAGGGGCCACGCGGCCGCCTGCAGGACCGCCGCCGATCGATCAGCATGCCGCTGTCGCCCGTCGCGAGCGTGGTGCGGCATCTGACTGGCAGTGACACAGACCGCAGTTTGACCACACTGGTGACTGACAGCGCCTGAGGCCGCATTGCACTCATTGCTTGGACTCGTGTGAACCCAGTGTGAGTGCGTCAGCATCCGATAGGACGATCGTTTGCTCAGGAATGCCGATTCAGGTTCCAGAACCAGTTCGTATTTCTGACGCCCAGGATGGCGCGGCGGCCGACTCCATCGACATGGACGGTGACGGGGACGTGATCTACGTGTGGGGCACAAACCTGACGATCGCCAGCGTGACGGAGCGCATTCGCCGCTTCTACACCACCTTCAAGGGCCCGGAGCAGCGCGGCGCGGACGATGACGCCAAGTACATCGAGCTCATCCGCCAGGTGCGCGTGCGGAGAGTTGCTGGTCCTGTTCGCTCCTGATTGCGCGATAATCCAGTGCTTTGTGAAGCAGCAGGCGCGGGTCCTGCAGACTGTCAGTGTGAGCCGCAGAGTATCGAGACCCTCCAGCAATGCAGGGCTTGATCGCATTTCGGCAAATCGGTCTGGCTGACTCTTTGCGGCCGTGCTGGGTGTGCTTGCAGGCAGTGGAGCGGGAGGAGCCGGTGCTGAACGTGGACTGTGCGAACATCGCGGCGGCGGACCCGACGCTGTACGCGCACCTGCTGTCGTGTCCCACGGAGGTCATCCCGCTCATGGACACGGAGGCCCGCAACCTGGCCGCCGCGCTTGGCGATGACGAAGCCGACTACCCCATCCAGGTTCGCACACCTGAAGCATTTCGCTCCCTGCACAGAATCCAGCACAGATTTCAACACAAAAGCTCTCGAGCTTGTTGCAGTCAGCTTCTACGCCTGCGCTTTGGACGCCTCTGCGAACGGTGTATGCTTCCTTGTCCTGCTTGTGCTCGCAGCCAACTGCCTTACTGAGATGCAGCTCATGCTGCTCCGGTCTGGATGCTCTGGCTTTTATGATGGCGACTGGGAGATGCTGCTGTTCAGAGTGCAATATCTCCCAGTCGCAAGCAGACCGCACTCATGGCCACCTGGCGGCAGCTCACGCTTCTTCGCAGGTGCTCATGCTGCTCGGGAACAACTGGCTGTGGGGTAGGCGCATGTGAAGACATTCGAACTGTAGGAGAGCAAGGGCATGAGGGACTTGAACTCCTTTCAATTCTCAGAAAGCTGGTGCGTGTCTGCAGGTGAAGACGTTCAACCTGCAGGAGAGCAAGGTTATCAGGGACCTGAACCCGGCGGACATCAACTGCCTCATCTCCGTCAGCGGCATGGTCACCCGCACCAGCGCCGTCATCCCCGACCTCACGTGCGTACTCCCCAATGCTTGAGCATCAGCTGCATCGCTGCAATGAGCAGCAGCCCTCCCAGCCTCCAGGCAGGCTCCAACTATTTCCCGACCACCGGCTGTTCTGGAGCAAGAGCATGCGCAGCCTTCCATCTCGCTTGGTGCGTTGGGCTGCCAAAGCAGTGCATGAGCACATCATCTAGAACTGCGCCGCTCAGACCATTCCCCTCTGGCGAGCGCAGGGTGGCTACCTTCGGCTGCGAGTCGTGCGGCCACGAGGAGATGGTGCCGGCGGCGTGCGGGCGGCTGGAGGAGCCGCAGCGCTGCGCCGGCTGCAATGCCACCTGGACCATGAAGCTGTTGCACAACCGCTGCTGGTTCCAGAACAAGCAGCTCATCAAGATGCAGGTGTGGCGCGTGGGGCCTTGATCGCCAGCCAGGGCAGCAGTGACAGCCTTGCCCGTGCGCATCACAGCTGCTGGTGCCCGGCGGCAGGGGAGGCGTCAATACCTGGCGCCACCCAGTCTGATGAAAGTATTGGCCTGAAACCGCTATCTGAGAGGTCTTGAACTAGAGACTTGATCTCATGTCTGTTTGGAAATCTTCGGGTCCTGACAATGACGGCTCGGACGCCCAAAATGTGTGCAGGAGAACCCCAACGCGATCCCGGAGGGCGAGACGCCGCACGCAGTCAGCATGTTTGCCTTCGACTCACTGCTGGACGTGTGCAAGCCCGGCGACCGCATCACCGTGACGGGCATCTACAAGGCCGTCCCCATGCGCACCTCGCCCCGCCTGCGCCAGCTCAAGGTGCTGCACTGCACAGCTGCATATGACACTTCGGATGCTTCCTGCTGCCCAATGTGTGCACATTATTTTGGAGGAACTGGACCCAACCAGTTCCTGCTGCCTCGCAGGCGGTGTACAAGACGTACATTGACGTCGTGCACGTGGAGAAGTCACAGACGGCGCGCACCTTCACGGTGGTGCCGCAGCCCGCTGACAGGGGCACCTCACAGGAGCCCGCCAGCCAGGCGCCGGACGCCGATGTGGCGGAGCCATCGCTGCAGACCACCGACATCAGCGCCGAGCAGGCCGCTGCCGCTGAGGCAAAGCTGCAGGTGCGAGCTCCTGTCCTGGCAGAGAACTTGGTGCACGCAGCACAGCTCCAGCAGTCAGCCTGCGTCCCGCGTTTGCAGTCTTCAACACACCTGACGAGTCGATGGCCTCTATTGGCAAACCAAGTCGGCTGCGACTGTCTGTCATTGGTGACAAGCTGCTGAAGCATGATGCAGTCTCCAGACTTTCATCGCTGACTCAAACATCTGCTGACACATTGCCCACTGTGGCAGGCTCTGTCGCGGGAACCGGACATCTATGAGAAGCTGGCGGCGAGCGTCGCGCCTGGCATCTGGCAGCTGGACGACATCAAGAAGGGGCTACTGTGTCAGCTGTTTGGCGGCACCACGAAGGTGCGTTTCCTGCTGAATGTGATTTGTGGCTTCTTCGTAGCTCACTGGGCTGCGCCCGCATGAGTTTCGGTGTTGCACTGCCAGACTGGTCCGACTGGATACGCCAGGAGCTCAGGCTGTCTCAATGAAGGCGAGTCACGGCGGCTGCACTGCGTTTCGCCAGGCTACGGAAGATCGCTGTTCTTGGTGCACCCCGTGCTGCAATCGCCAACCCTCACAGCACTGACATGCCTGCCCTTGCCCTGTGCAGAGCTTCCAGGGGGGCAAGCTGCGCGGCGAGCTGAATGTGTTGCTGGTGGGCGACCCGGGCACCAGCAAGTCGCAGCTGTTGACGTACGTGCACAAGCTGGCGCCTCGGGGAATTTACACCTCGGGTCGCGGCTCCTCCGCTGTGGGCCTGACGGCCTATGTCACCCGGGTGCGGCTCACATCTCAGCTCAAGGGCTTTAAGCCTTCAGGCTTGGTGCCCCAGCCCTGAGAACCCTGCCCCGTCACCTTGTCGCCTGTTCATGTCCAGCAGGGCGGGGGCATGCGCCACAATAGGGCAGGAAGCGGCGTGCATCCTGTGCTGTCATCAACCAAGCCGCATGACACTGGGGCTCCTCAGCTGGCGTGGGGGTTCGCTGCACGACACACGCAGCTTCCCGCACGGCAGTGGCGGTGCCTAGCGCCGGTGCACAGAGGCATGTACAGGTAAAAACACGCAATGGCTGCCGCCGCAGGACCCGGAGACGAGGGAGATGGTGCTGGAGAGCGGCGCGCTGGTGCTGTCGGACCAGGGCGTCTGCTGCATCGACGAGTTTGACAAGATGTCCGACTCGGCCCGCTCCATGGTGCGCCTTGGCGACTCAGGTCGCTGACGGATATTGACCTTGGTAGAATTCGGAAACTGCAGCTCAGGTCAGGTCGTCAACATCTGTTTGACATCAGCCTCACGAAACGCTGCGGCCAGCATTGCAGAGTGCCAAGCATTTGCTGCCTGAAAGGGGATCTCGCCAGAGGCATGGCTAACCACCAAAAGCGGTGCTGCCCCATTCCCCGACACGCACTCCCTTTCCATGCGTAGCTGCATGAGGTGATGGAGCAGCAGACGGTCTCCGTGGCCAAGGCGGGCATCATCAGCAGCCTGAACGCGCGCACCAGCGTCCTGGCGTCTGCCAACCCCGTGGGCAGTCGCTACAACCCCCGTGCCTCCATCGTTGATAATATTCAGCTGCCGCCGACGCTGCTGTCCCGGTGCGACTGCCCTCCGCTGAGGATTGTTGTTCCTTCTGCGTTTGCGTAGCACAGAAGAGCTTGAAAGCTATTCAAAAATGAAGTATTCCATATGCACTGCCTTCCAGGTCGTAAAAGTTCATGTGCATGCATGATTCAACAAACACCTGCCGTTTGTGCCTCAAGACATGATGCTTAGAGTCATATAAACCAGAAACTGGAGCGCTGCTGCCAGCTTGGCGCCACCTTGACGCCGTTCTCCAGAAGTGGCAGATTCCCTGCTGCTGACTGGAATTTGACATGCCTGCTCAGCTTTTCTCCAGGAGCCATCAGGAGCTTACTGCCCTGACTGGAATGCACAGTGTCGCACCAGCACGCGACCTCGTCTCACAGCTGCTGGCAAGCACGAGACCCTGTCATGACGGCTGACTCTCTGCCTGAATGCGGCCACAGGTTTGACCTCATATACCTGGTGCTGGACAAGGCGGACGAGGCCAGCGACCGCACACTGGCACGCCACCTGGTCGCCATGTACCACGAGCACCCGCCGCCGCGTGCCGTGGTGCGCTGCCGGCTCGAGTAACATTTCGGATGGATTGCTTATACCGGCAGAGGTCAATCGTGGTTGTCGGAGTTGAAGTCGTCAACTGAGCAGACACGAAGAAGACTGCCACGCGCATGCCGCTGTGAGCGAGCCACCTGGCTGCCGTCAAGCCTGCAACAATGCACACCACGATCTGGCGCCCAGGAGCAATGGTTCGGACTGCACAGTGGCACGTCACGAGAATAATGATTACTGAGGCAGTGTGCTGTGGGGTCCCACAGGGCACGATCCCGATGCAGCTGCTGCGGGAGTACATTGCCTATGCACGGGCGCACTGCAAGCCGCAGCTGACAGACGCGGCGGCAAAGGAGCTGGTGGAGGGCTACCTCAACATGCGCCGCCAGGGCATCTCCCGCAAGGTGCGGAAAACTCTTGAATGCAACATCTGCTTGCAGATGAAGCGATGCAAACTGTAGAGCCCTGGCTGCAAGGCCCCTCGACCAGGGGAGAAGCTGTCCCGTCGATCACATGGCAATGCAGCCATAGACAGGTCGTGTAGATGGGTCTCTCCAGCGGTGGGCTCATGGGCTCTCGCCTGTCTAGCACTTTCACATCAGTGACGCGGTGAGTGACATTGCAGGCAGACCTAAGGAGATTTCTGAGGAAGCGGCTTATCGTGGGGAAGGCTGGCTGATGTGAAGAGACCGACTTCACGCAGGTCATCACAGCGACGCCGCGGCAGCTGGAGAGCGGCGTGCGGCTGTCGGAGGCGCTGGCGCGCATGCGGCTGTCGCCCACAGTGGAGCCGCACGATGTGCGGGAGGGCCTGCGCCTCATGCAGGTGTGACGGGCTTCCTTGTTGGCTGATATCACAAGCTTGCCGACTTACTGCATCTCTGGTCAGCTGCGCTGTGGCAGTTCGGCCGTGCAGGAGACACAGCCCTCTGGCAGGTGTTGGTGCTTCGGCGCTGCATCTGCTGGAGGAATCGCAGCACACACAGGCGATGCTCGTGCCCGACTGAGGTGTGGCTCACAGCACTGTGTGCCGTCAACCCTGGCGCAGGAGACGATGCAGCAGACAGCGATGGGGACCATTCGGCTGTCCAGGATTGCAACACGAGTGTGCTGCACACCTGAGTGCTGTCAAACTGTCTTTGCAGGTGGCGATGCAGCAGACAGCGGTGGACCCGACGACGGGCACCATCGACATGGACCTCATCCAGACGGGCATCTCCGCGGGCGACCGCATGGCGCGCTCCCACCTTACCACGGAGCTGGAGGCCCTGATCCAGAGTGCGCCTCCTCCAGCCTCTTGCCTGCACTTTTCTGCCGAATTTTTTTGGTGACAATCTCTCACGGGGCGGCACAGCTGTGCACCTGGATGCTGAAGCAGGGATCAAGGCCTCGCAAAGCCCGTGGCAGACACCGGGCCCTGGGCTCCCGCAGGCTTCATGAGCAGACTTGCATCCATCACTGGGCTGTCCCGCCAAGTATACAATCTAGCCACTGACCCGATGACTGCTGTCTGCCTCGCAGACGCGAGCGGGACGATGACGCTGACAGAGCTGCTGACGCGCATCACGGCGCAGTCCAGCGTGCCAGTGACGGAGAACGAGCTGAAGGATGCGCTGCGCATGCTGGGCGATGCCGTCACCATCAACTGGGCTGCCAAGACTGTCGAGGCTGCCGCCTGATGGATCACATGATGGCACTCTGTGCAGCTGTGCGGGCGCCCCGTGGAGGACACTGCGCTGGGATGTATCACTACATGGCCTCTGACCGCGGGCCGGAAACGGCATCGACTGAGGCCGCGACCTTCTGCTCTCGACCGGTGGAGAAACATATGCCGTGCTGCTGCACGCAGCCGGAGAGTCTAGACATGTGTGTCGCTAATGGTTTGGGTTTGACGTTTGCTTGCTGCTAGGTTTCTTCTTGGAATTTGGTTACAGCCACATTGCCCATCTGATCCCAGCACCACTCAACTTCACTGCAGCCCTCTCTCTTCAAACTGCCTTCTCCTTTATGCTGACCAGCGGAGCACAAACCATAGCATTTTACGTAACCTTCACCGCCTTGGGCTGCGTTTTGCCGTATGGGTTGTCCGCATTGAAGGTGCCGCCAGACCTGTGGCGGTACTCACCGCCGGCTGGCTTGCCCTTACGCGCCTTCTTTGCGCTGCTCTCGAGGTTCAGCGACACCTGTGCATGTCGAGCACCCGATCGTAGCTTCTCATAGACCATGCAGACAGCCTGGGATCCAGAGCCTGCCCGACCACAGCTGCAGAACCCGTTGAGCAGTGCCAGCAAGGCGGCCACTGCTACATGCCATTTGCAACGGCGCGAGCAATGGCTTGCAGGGCTCAGACCTTGGGCGGCGCGGAGAAGCCGAAGGAGCGGGCCACCGACAGCAGGTCCAGGCGGTGCACGTTGAAGATGGCCTTCAGCTGGTGGCTGTTGTACGCCAGCAGGAAGCTGCGGTACGCCTCCCGCGCCGCCTGCAGGGTCCCAGCATGTGCGGGGTTTTTCGGCCACGGGCATGACTCGTGGAACATTCAGCAGGCTGATCAACGTATGCTGCAGGCAGGCGAACCCTAAGCAGCTGCAGGAGTGGAGCACGAACAAGCCTTCACTGCGTAAAGGTCTAAGAGTTGAGGACTGTTACAGGACTGTTGGTTGCCACACCTGGTGCAGATAATAGTTCTTCTCCACCAGGCGCTCCAGCTGCGCCTGCACGTTGGCCAGCTTGGATGTTGGAAACTCGTACTCGTTCAGCGGCACACGCGCCGCCTGCGGTGACGGTAAGCGGAATCGTCAGCACCCGCATGCAGGTTGCAAACCGTCAGCACTGCAGCTCAGCGCCGCACATGCCGTTGAGGAGGTTAGCGAGGTGCGGCTCCCAGAGCGCATCAGGCAGCCTTTTGAGGCAAATAAAATGACGAGAATGCTGCGTGGTGGTGGTGCTGCTGCTGCTGCTGCTGCTGCTGCTGCTGCTGCTGCTGCTGTCAACACTCGTCATCACAGCGGGCGGCTCTGCGGGCATGCATCCTGACCAAGCCCGTCGCGCTGTTTGCGCAGTGGCTGCTCGAGAGCACTCTGCGCAGTGGCCGATTCGGAGCAGCATGACGTCAAGGGCGCGCGCCTGCAGGTAGGACAGGAAGCCCAGCTCCTCGGGCAGCAGCAGCAGCAGGGCGCGGCCCTTGCCGGAGCGCCCGCGCGCGGTGCGCCCAACCCGGTGGATGTACTCCTTCGGATCGTCCGGTGGGTCGTACTGTATGATCCAGTCCACCGCTGCGTGGAACATGCAGCGGCACACATCAACCATCTGCCGTTTGTGCTCGTCAGAGGCAAGGGCCTCTGTCAAATGTGCAGGCCGCCGCCAAAGGCTGCTCGACCAGGCTGCGGCACGGGCTGGCGGGACAGACCAGTTCTGGGGGAAGGCGCTGAGTTTCCACGGAGAGGCACCTGGGATGTCGAGGCCACGCGCGGCGACGTCAGTGCACAGCAACGTGCCGGTCTCCGCCTGGCAGAACTCGAAAAAGGTGGAAGTCCGCTTCTGCTGCTTCTGCTTGCCATGGATGTCCTTCACGTGGATGTCCACGTAGTTGAGCAGCTCGGCGTGGTACTTGACGGAGTTGCAGGACGAAAAGAAGACCATGACCTGCGGCGATGCAGGCCTCGTGGCTGAGTGACCATGTGCCGCCGTGCATGATGCTGCACACCGACTGTGTGGCTCGGGTGGCTGATCTGGGTTCGCGAAAACGGTTGCCCTCTTGCCTGTTGGCAAGCATGTCGGAGCTGGCAGCTGCTGAGTGGCACAGAGAGCAAACTGGCAGAGCGACCCTATTGTCTATGACAGCTGTTTGCGGCAGACACAGGGCCCATGACCTGCAGGTGTGGATGCGCTTCCAAAACCCCAGAGTCCAGCGCCGGCCCCCACCTTGCGGTTGGCGTTCTTCTTGAGGAAGGTGAACAGCAGCAGGAACCGCTTGTCGCTGGCGACGCAGCAGTAGCCCTGCTCCAGCCCCTCCCGCGTGCTGGCCGCCTTGCTGTCGTCGATGCCCACATACAGCGGCTGGCGCTTGAAGGACAGCCGCGCCAGGTCCTCCACCTGGAAGGGCGGCGTCACAATCAGGGCTTGTTGGCAATGGAGACCTGCGTTGCTGCTGAGTCCCAGTGAATCTCTACTTCCCATGAAAAAAAGGCTGCCGCTTGGAGGACAGGCACGTCAGGTCCTCCACCAGCCCAGGCGTATGAAATGGGTCAGGTGGGAATGCAGCCTGGGGAATGGCTTTCTGCTGGAAGTGCTGCAAGAGCCTGGCTTCTTGCTCCCAGGTAAGCTCATCACCGCCGGCCATGCAATCGTCAAGGTCACAGATGCTGCGCAATATGGAGTGCTGAGCTGCTGCAGGCAGGACGCCGGGTGCGGTCTCATGCAGCACCCTCTGCACACCCAGATCTACTACTGACCTCTGTCGTCTGCATGGCAGGGAAAGCATAGCATGTCGCTCCCGCGGCAGCAGCTTGGCGATGCAGTGCAGGACAAGCCGACCTCAGCAAGCGCAGGTGCGAAGCGACTCCTGACCTTTGTGGTCTGCGTAGCGGAGAATAGCATGGTCTGCCGCTCCCGCGGCAGCAGCTTGACGATCTGCCGCATCTCCTCCTCGAAGCCAATCTCCAGGATGCGGTCTGCCTCATCGATGACCAGGCACGCCAGGTTGCTGTACATGAAGCCCTGCAGTAACCGAAAGTGACTAGGGTGCGGAGACTGGGCTTGCGGCGCTGGCTCAAAAGCCAATCTGCAGGATGCAGTCCGCCTCGTCAAGCACCAGGCACGCTAGGCTGCTGTACACAAAGCCTTGCACACGGCTGTCAAAGGGAGGCGGACTGTCATCGTCAAGTTGCACATGCACCAATGCAGAAGGCAGGGCGCCGCGTTGGCGCCATGCCTTGAGCTTTGAAAGCCATGCCACGCCATGCCCGCCTTGCAGCGGACCGGCCTAGAAGCGTGGCACTGGCCTTGGTGATTGGCGTGTTGCAACAGCCTGAGAAAGCGCCTTAGGGCATCACTGGAGCACCACCTGTACCACGCAAGGTCCACACAGTGGTGCAGCCCCACCTTGGTGTTTTGCAGGTGGTCCAGCAGTCGGCCGGGCGTTGCCACCACCAGGTTGACGCCCTTCAGCAGGCGCTCCGCCTCTGTGCGCCTGTTGGCGCCGCCCATAACCAGGCCTGCAAGTCGACCAGAAGAGCTCACTTTACGAACTGTGATTGAGCGTGACACCTCTAAATCGTGCCACTTGCCATTGTCTGTCACAGCGCCGTTTCGACCCTCATCACACCCGCTGTCATCCACCAAAGCTGAGAGTTGAGAGGAATCTGAACTTATGGCAAGCTCCACTTTCTCTGGGCAGCGGCTTTTCTGCAGTGCGCAGTCGGCTTGCTCACATCATCACACCATCAGTTGAAAACCGGCGCCCACCGTGGGTCTGGCTGTGGTACTTCATCAGCTCTCGCGCGACGGCATAGATCTGCATCGACAGCTCCCGCACCGGCGCGATGACGATCACACCGGTGCCGTTGCGTGGCTTGAATTGCGCCTTGTACATCAGCTCTACGCTGGGTATTAAGAATGCCTGCGCACCGGTGGAGAAAGGCATGACACCTTCCAGCCTCACTCAGGCTGCGTATGCAGACGATGCGGCGTCAGCCAGCGTGCAGTGCGCCTGCTGAGAAGCACAGGCAACGGCGGCAGGATTTATGACACAGAGGCCGTTCTGCGGGTGCTCTTTGCCGTACAGGGCAACGGGCTGGATGGCTGGAATTGTGACAAAGGCCGCAGCAGCCAGCGTTGATTCAGTGCGTCTGACCTCGTGTGTAGTTGAGGCTGCCCTAGCCGATTGGTGCAGATCTGAGCGGCTGCAATTCTTTCATCTGCAAAGTTCGAAACATGCTAGAGCAGACTGGTGCCAGCCAGGAACCACTCACCAGGGTCTTGCCGGAGCCGGTTTTGGCTGCGCCCAGCACGTCGCGTCCCAGCAGCAGTGGCGGGATGGTGCGTGCCTGCACCTCTGTCAGGTGGGTGTGCCCCATCTCAGAGACCGCCTTGCGCGTCTGCTCTGCCACATCCAGCCCTGAGAACGCCACGTTGCTCATGATGCCGGACACCTGGGCGTCCTGTCGCTCGACCGGCTGTCCCGCCGCAGTCTGCGCGGCACAGACGCCGCTGCTCAGACGCTGCCACTCACACGACACGTGTGCGTGCCATGCGCACCATGCGTAACATCCCGGTGTGGTTCTACCAACGGATGAGGGCGACTGCTGGCGCCTACCATCAATGCCCCCAGCGCCGCTAGCTAGTGCCGCTTGTGACCGCCACTGATCAGCTGGACGGCTGAGTCTGCAGCACAGACCTTGGTTGAGGTGCACTTGACACGACTCAGCGTGGTAAACTGCCCAAAGTCATACTGCTCTCATTCCTATGTGTACCCTTGTCGACCATCGACGTGCTGGCCTCAAGCCGGCATCAAGAGCGCCCAGGCACGGCCATGCCGAATGCGTAGCTGGTACCGGCGCCAGAAGGGGCAGACTCTTTCAAGGCCCACTCCTGGCCCACAGGACCAGCATGGGCTTGCTGCCCCGGCAGCAGACGGGGGCGATATGCATTCAGCGGTACGCCCCTCACCACGTCTGAGGTGGACGCAGCCTTGTGCGACTTCTTTCGTCGCTCGAGCTCCGGCTCTGCTGCACCGCCCGCTCCGTCATTCGCATCCTCATCGGCATCGGCATCGGATGCCGGCCCCGCACCCGCATCCTGCTGCGGCTGAGCCGCCTGCTGCGCCTCCCACAGTTGCTTCCGCAGCGCCTTGGCGGCGCGCTTCTGCTGCTTCAGCCGCTGCTCCTCGGTCGCTGCCGACGGCTGTGCCGCCGCCGCCGCCGAGCCGGCACCTGCACATCCTGGCAAGGTATCGCCGATGCTTGCTTGAACCGTACTGCATCTGAAACGGGGAAGCCGTTATTGTGTCAGAAGCCAGAGCACATGGCAGACCGACCTGCAGAAGGTTTGGAGCGCTTGCGCTTGCGCTTTGCTTGGACCTGCGGCTCCCCCATTGCGGGGGCCATGTTTGCAGAAACCTCCACAGAGATGTGCTTCTGTTTCTGATGCAAGTTTATTCCTCTCCAATACCCAGTCGCCTTCGATTTCACGCCTCTGGGCAACAGGTTGCACCAACAAGGCAGCAGCAACAATCCTGCTCAGCCAGTCTGCTTGAGGTTTTTCTGGTCGAGTACGACCCTACGAAACATTGCGGAGCGTTTGTTATTTGTTGGAGAGTGTTGTCTCGCCGTGTGTCGGCGTCCAAGATGCCCCGCTGTGCACTTTGCATGCCCCACTTGCACCAGTTTGCAAGCCTTGCGTGTGACATGCGCACAACGTAGCGGTCAAAATCTGACGGAGTTTATGACGGTGGGGCCATGCTTGAACATTCCAAGCTCGGCTTCCCGCTGCAGATCTGAAACTCTGCTCTCACGCAGCATCGACTGCTGAGCCGCTCTCGGAACACAAGTAGCGAGCCCTCTCGGGAAGCCTGTGCCGTCTCGTTGCTTCACCTTGAGGCTACAGGCTTCCTGCAACTCTTGACACTCCCCTCCAAGCCACCACCACCACCACGCAGCGCCGTCATGTCGCGAGGCCTGATGGTGGCGGCCAAGGGGCGCACCAACCCCGTGGAGGAGCTCATCTTGAACCTTTGCGCGGTGCAGCCAGATGTGAGTTTCTGTGTGCAGCCTTATTTGGCTTGCGTATCTGCACACCGACTTCTGCTTGGTGCAGCGACCACACTGCAACCGTGTTCACACGTGTTGCGTGGCGTTGCGCAGGGCATCACGCAAACTCGAATCCAGGAGGCGGACCCATCGTTGTCCGGAGACGAAATTATGGCGGCGGTCAATGTCCTTCTGCGGGAACACAGGCTGGATCTGCTCCAAAATGGCAGCGGCGGCACATTTTTCAAGGGTGTCGCCGCAGAGCAGGCGACAAAGTGAGGCACTTGGAGTTGGCAGTGATAATTCCAAACTGGAAGCAGCGCTCTTCTCAAGCGAGTGCAGTCCTGTGGTGGGGCTTGGACGGAGAAGTTGCAGATGTGAATTGCAGCGGTTGCTTCGCAGGTTTAAAGGCCTCTCGCCAGAGGATCTGATGGTGTACCAGCACATCCAGAAGTCTGGAAACACAGGTCCGCAGCTGGCAGCTGACCCTGCCACTCCAGGGACACCTTGTGATTCAGCTCCTGCTTGTTTTGCACCTGCCAGCCCACCTGCCAGTATGCAAGGTGCACTGGCCTCCGCCTGGACTCTGCCAGCAGCAATGCAAGGCGGCAACAGTTGCCCCGACGCACTCGAGCAGGGCTGTGGACAAAGGATATGAAAGCGCGCACCAACCTGCAGCAGCCGCAGATCACCAAGATCCTCAAGCAGCTGGAGTCCCGCCAGCTCATCAAGGTGCGGCGGGTTTGTGCTGCCTGCGGTGTGCAGCGTGCGGCTGCACGACCGCCTGGACTGAACACTGACCGTGCCATTGGCGGCCTGGGGCACAAGCTGAAAGCGTTGACCTGGACTTTTGTGTTCTGATCCCGCAGGTTGTCAAGTCTGTGGCATCCGCAAATCGCAAGGTCTATATGGACTTTGATGTGGAGCCCTCTCGCGAGATCACCGGCGGCGCCTGGTGAGCTGCCCGTTTGCTGTCAAGTGTGTCTTCCGATGTCCCATGTAGCTTACTGCTTCTGGGAGACGCGGCGGACGGCCATCTTGTTTAGGCTTTAATGGCACGGCGCTTGCAAGGGACTGGAAACAAAGTAGCCTCTGTCCGCCCGCAGGTACACTGACCACAACTTCGATGCGGAGTTCATCACTCTGCTGCGGGATGTATGCATCGGGTACCTCAGGCGAACGCCAGAGGCGACGCTTGAGGAGATCCTCGACTTTGTTCTCAAAAAGGTGGGCAGACATGCTCCGCGAGACTCTGTTGATGGCCCTCCCTCTGGTGCTCTGTTGCACCATGCGGAGCATTGCGGCAGTCTGGGCGCGGGCCCTTGCAGTCATTCGGCTAGCACCCTCCTTCCTGCCTACGAATGATCCGCAGCCTCTGGCTGCAAGCACTCCGGCGCGCCTTCGGCCTGGCCTTCACTCAGTTGAGGGCTCTGTGGCCATTGGTGCAAGCTCGTTGCAAGGTCTGACGAGCTGCTGTGCTGTATGTCTTGCGGCGCCTGAGTACAGCGCCTCCCTGCTTGGTGTCCACCTGAAGGGGGGGGATACCCCTGCTTCCTGTCAATCTGCAGGAAGTGAGTTAAGGAGCCGCTGGGCAACGAGGATGTCGGCATGATGCCTGCTGTAAGGTGCAGCATGAAGGGTGCAGCAAGGTTGCATTTGTTTCCCCATCACAGGAAGTCACAAAGGAGCCGCTGGGCAACGAGGACTTCGGCATGATCCTGGACACGCTGTGCCTGGACGGCAAGGTGGAGCGGCTGCCAGACCCCGGCGGCGACGACAAGTTCGCGCTGCCGGCGCTGCCCGTGATGGAGTCCACCGCCCTGACCTCCATGCCCTGCGGCGTCTGCCCGGTGCGACCTGCCCGCTGTCCTTTCAAATCTGTCATCAGGGCAATTTCCCTGAGTCTCCGGCTGTGATTTCGCTTGGACGTTGCCCTCACCTCCATCCCTGCGGCCTCTGCCACACCTGCCACTCCTGCTGGAGTCCGTTGCACCTGGGTGGGCACTTGCTCACTTGATCGAGCTGTGGGTTCCCTGCTGCCACCCGGTTGCCACATCAGTGTCGCAATAGGTGGTCGTCCATAGCTTCCCCAGCTGCTTGCTGGTTATCGGCTCGAGGAAGCGCCATCGACGGCGAGCCAACCGCCCTACCGTAGGTGGCGGCGGAGTGTACTCCAGACGGCGCCATCTCGCCGGCGACATGCGTGTACTATAAGGAGTGGCTTTATTAGGGGAGGGTTCAGTGGGCGCACCGAGCACAACATCATTCTGCTGCAGCCCCGCAATGGCCGCCTCACTCTCACACCGGGCCGAGCCAAGGTGGGTGCTGCAGCTTGCTCACGCGCCGCCTGCTAAGGCAGCTGGATGTTCTGCAGCAGTGTGCAGTCTGCACTGATCAGTGACCTGGCTGGAGCCTCAATCGACATGGTGCGTCAATGCTGCAGGTGGTTGTGCTCACTTATGCGGCCAATCAACTGCTTGGGCTGGGCCGATGCCGTCAGAGCGGCAATGCCTGCTGTGCAATTAGGCAGTTTGAAATTCGTTTCGTCTGCGAATGTACCCAGCGAGCGAGCGTGGAGGTATGAGAATAAAGGAGAGGTGCCCCAAGTCGCAATTCAAGATCTCCAACTGAATAGATATGGAAGCTGCTCCAATCCTGCCATTTACCCATTTGCACCATTTTACCCACACCATTTACCACCGTTTGCACTACTGCACATCTCGGACGCAACGGTTCCATTTGACGCACTTTGAGATTGCTTCGGACCTCTCGCGACTATCTCATCGACACAACCGGTCACGCACATCAGTGTGGTGCATGCTTACGACTGCAGGCATGCAAAACGCTCTGACACAGGCGCAGGCGTTGCAGCAGCCGAAGCAGTGCAGCTTTCTCGGGAAGCAATGCTGCAGGTTGCCATGCCGCAGGCCGCTCCGTCGCGCACATGTTGTGAACGCAGGTATGCTCGGTGCTGTAGCATCACTCGCAGCAAAGCAGCATGCGAGAAGGGCGAGAGGACGAGTGAAGCTGCTGAGCGAGTGTATATCCTCATCTGTTCTTGTTACACGTTGCATGATCACCCAATCATGTGGCTAATGCACAGAGCGCAAATTCAATGAGGGCGCGGCAGAGGTCAAGCGGCTGCTCAATCGGGACCGCTCCTCGGTGCCCGATCTCGACAAGCCTGCGGCATTTGGAACAGACGACGACCTCACCGAAGACCTGACAGAGTCTGCGCCAGAGGCCTCTGGACGCCTTAGCGGTGAGATACTTGACCGCTCCATGCATGCAGCGGCCGCACATGCTCCTCCTGACAACATGAGATGCCACTGCGATTTGACCCCCAAGTCAGGCTTACAGCTGCGGTTACAGCCCTCGGGCGAGCGCTGATGTACCATGCATCTTCTATCTGCAGAGCCCTTCCCACTGCCGCCCAAGGCTCAGCTAGCCAAGCCCATCCCTTTTGGTGGCAGCGCCATCACACAGCCGCGGGGCGGCCAGAGCCCGTTCGGCGGTCCCTCGTCGGTGAAGCCATTTAAAGAGCCGTCAGGGCTGTCGCCAGACATGGAGATCTCGCCCATCACCGATGACGCCTGGTGGAAGGGCATCACCCTGACGCAAGTGGTGAGTTTTCTTGTGCTTTTAGGAGGTCTGCTATAACTCTTACCCTGTGCAACTGCATTGAGTTTTTGTGCTTTCAGCAGCTCTGCTTTATGCAAACGCGCGACTTCGTGGGTGGAAAACTGCAAGGGACCCTGATAGCATGTGTTTGTTGGACAGGTCATCGCCTTGAGCTTCGTTTTCACCATCGGGCTCATGGTTGCCACTTTCTACGTGGTCTGGAAGATGGGCGCTATCAGATTGAACGAATGAGTCATGTGCGCTGAGGGTTCGAACAGTGCTCATGCACATGCATGGGACTAAACAATAAGAGCTGCAGAATAGACACAGTGATGCTGACTGCTTTGCACCGCCTCAGCCTGAAGAAGATTGGTGCCTGTTTGGCTGCCCGCGAGGAGCCAGAGAACTTGCAAACGGAGAAACACAAAAGGGCTTGCAGGTGCAGTAGGGTGCATTGAGGATTGGTAAACGATGACTGACAAATCTTACAAGCTTAAGCATGACTGATTGGGGCACTGCGCACTGCTCATGATCCCAAACGTCTGTCCGAGCACCAGACTGAAACCAGCATGGAGGAATGATTGTCGTCACATGAGGAGGCTCCACACTCGCTAGTCAGCAAGGGGGCGGGTCAGCAGATCAGCGCTACATCAGTGAGCAAGCTTTGGCGACAGCAGCTGCGAAACCGCACGCCAGCGCTGCTCACATCCGCCGTCTAGGCGGCGCCGGCCGACATGGCAAAGCCCTTGTCTGCCTTCTTGACCCGCTTCTTGGTCTTTGGCCTGGCGGCTGCGGGCTGCGCTGAGCTGATCGCTGCCGCTGCCGCCCGCTGCTGCGTGGGGCGGCTCGGCAGCCGCGGTGCGGCCACCGCCGCCGGCTCGCCGCGCGGCAGCCCCATCAGGAACAGCCGTGAGTCCGTGCTGACGGCGTTGGACACAATGCGCATGACGCCGGACAGCGCAAGGTACGACCACAGGAAGTTGCTGTGGCCGAACAGGTAGGTGTCCATGCCCGCGACGAGCTGGTAGCGCACGTTGCTGCTGATGCCCATAAAGGCGCTGAGACCGCCGGCGCCGGCTGCCAGGGCGGGCGGCGGCACGCTGGGCTGGTAGCTGGGGTCACTCCGCCGCCGCAGCGCGGTGCTGGCACCGCCGAGCAGGCTCATGGCGGCGCCCGCAGCGGCGCCGACAGCGGCGAGCTCGCCGATCTTGGCAACGAAGCTGGCTGCCCGGGTGCCGTAGGTGTACGAGCGCTGCGGGCCCTGGGTGTCGAACGCATGATTGGGCAGCTTCGCCAGCATGCGCTGCCATGGCATCTTCTGCGGGCTGCCGAAGGACCTGGTGGGCGCGACAGACCTGCAGATGGGGAGAAGCGCAAGTCAGACCACAGTGAGTGTGTCAACAGTGCAGACACAAGCCCACATGCCAAAGCCTGCATTGCAACCACTCGATGCTGCAAAGGCACCTGCCGATGCGCCGCCAGATCCAGTCAATGGACAACGGTTTGTGATCGGCAGGTTTGGTCGAGATGGTCAGAAGGATTGGGTGTCGCACCACACGAGCGCGGCGTTGGCGGCCAGCAGGCTGAGGGTGTTGATGGCGACCAGGTCCAGCTCCTGGCTGAAGCGCTCGCCGCGCTGCTGCACCTCCCACAGCAGGCTCCCGCCCGCGGTGATGCAGCTCTCCATGATGAGCTTCTGCATGAAGGCCGGGTCCGCCATCATGCGGCCCACTAGGCCCCGCGACACCTGCGGCAGTGGGACATGCCATATGATCAAAGAAAGGACTCCACTTGGGCATCACATGCGGACAGCACCATGTGAATCCACAATCTGTCGCCTCTCATATGCTGTGACACTACTTCATCATTCGTAAAGCATTGGCAGGCAGTACGCAATAGATTGTGCAGCGCCTCTTACGCAATAGATTCTGCAGCGCCTCTTCAAAGCAGCGGTGTCAAAGTGCGCACCGCAGTCGGAAGGCTGCGCTGAACTGTGCGGGTGATGGTCGGCCGATTGTCCATGGCGCAAAAGCGTACGAGCTGCTGCGAGGAGAAGAGGCCCATCTGCACCGCTTGTCGCAGGATGAGCGGCAGCGTCTCGAAGGTACGGTACCACTCCGACAGCACCGCATTGATGGCTTCCAGAGTGTAGTTATCCTGCACAATCAGGGATTGCAGATGCTCGTCAATGCTGGAGATCGAGTTTCAAAACAAGGGATTACTGTAGTGGTACTGTGTGACAGGGTGCAAAGGTATCGACGTCAGGAAAAGCCTGGGAAAAATCGCTGCGATGGTACCTTAATCTCCATGCGGAAGAAGCCGCCGTCGCCACCATTGTCGTCGCCATCGCCAAACTCGTCAAAGTAGTCGTCATCGTCGCCGCCATCGTCGCCACCGCCACCTATGGTAGTTGAGCAGACATGTTTCAGTGATGTTTCAGTCTGATGCAGCCATTGTTGCGGAAGCAGGCAAAGCAAAACTCCCCCCCAGTCGTGACAATGTATATGCCACGAAGCCTGAATTCAAAGCGAGCAAACAGGACTGCACCTCCATTGAAGATGCCTTTGCCGCCGATGCCGCCACCGCCAGAGTTGTCAACTTTAGCCTCCCACTGCTGCATCTTCTGACTCTGGTTCAGCTTGCTCCTCTGCAGCGTGGCACCGCCTCCTCTGGAGCCCAAGCCCTTGGCCATGCCAGTGGTGGGCACTCTAAGGGATTGTAGGCTCTGCAAGCAGCATGAGCAAACATGTTCAGTAGCCATTGCACAGCACCTTCGAGATCTACAGCGCAGCGGAGCAGCAGCTGGTTGTCGCATACGTACGGAGAGATCAGTGAG
Source organism: Deuterostichococcus epilithicus (assembly GCA_033439295.1). Taxonomy (NCBI): domain Eukaryota; kingdom Viridiplantae; phylum Chlorophyta; class Trebouxiophyceae; order Prasiolales; family Stichococcaceae; genus Deuterostichococcus; species Deuterostichococcus epilithicus. The sequence continues at coordinate 578,168 of JAVTLE010000010.1, forward strand.
AATGCATCACATGAGCTAAGCAGGGGAGGTGCAGTAGGGCGCCGCTGGACGCCAACAGCAACACCAGCGATTGGACAGCAGGGTTCCATTGCGTGGCCGATCAGCCGTACCAGGCCCAGGCAGCGGCCCGCAAACCCCACAAACCGATCAGCGTAACATTGTGCAGGCATGCGAGTCAAACAGAAGGCGTGCGGGCCCACCTCTGTGCTGCTGCTGCTCTGGGCTCCCAGCTGCTCAGCGGATGTCGAGCAAACGGGCGCGCTGCTGTGGCGGCCCCAGGCCGGCACCTGCCGTGCCCTGTGCTGCAGGCATGCTGCCCTGCTGTGCCTCGACGCGCCCAGGCATCGGAACGGCGCCGAGCCGGGCAGCGGCAAGACAGCGCCGTGCGCGGAAGGTGCGAGAGCTTGGCGGCCCGAGAGGCTCCCCTGCGCAAGCATGGCGTCCACGCTGCTGCAGCACCTCTGGTGAGTCCGCTAGCGACCGCACGGGGTTGTCGCTGGTGAAGGAGCCGTGTCAAGATGGGAAAGGGGCGTGCTGGGCGTTGCGGAACTGGATTTGGGGCCAGCGGAGATGGGGGATACCGGACCAGACCTGCGTCTAGAGGTGCATCGGTGTCCACCTAGGGTCGGGAAGCTATCGAAGATCTTCCCGCGCTTTCGCAAAGGCCACGCAGCAGCTGTACGCGCGCCTGTACCCGTAGTCAGGTGCCTCAACCTGCTCCTACTGCTGCGTGCTGTCAATTCTCTCCTTCTTCTTCTTCACACGGCAGAACGCTGTACGATCAACGTGCTCATGCAAAGCCAGCCAGTTTGACAGGCGCTAGAAGGCTGTGCAGTTGCCGCTCCGGGTGGACTAGTGAATCGAAAGCGTCCGCTGCAGCTGCTCCGCCCCGCAGCCGCCACTAGCGCTGAACCCGTCGCTGAGGGCTGTCAAAGGCAATGGCTAGGGGCCACAGCCTTTTGCCGCTGCCAGGTGTCAGCTCAGTCGCACTGTGGCTGCCGTTCCCAGTACTGCAGCGGCGGCAGCAGTGCGACAGATGATGGGAGCACGCCTTCCGGCATCTGCGTCAATGATGAGACCAACCCAGTTTGATGATGGCACTGCCTTTGGTGCACGAGACTGGGCGCCTCACCTGGCACTTCGTCACAGCAGGTATGGAGGAGCCCAGCTCGCAAACCGTACCCTGCAGGATGCCGTAGCAAGTAGGCCGCAGTGACAGGGCGACTGTCAGTGCTATCGAATGGCAGGCAAGCACAAGTGATTGCAAGGGCGCGCTCAACTCCGCGGTGCGGGACATCCACGGCAGCGAGGCGGTCGCTGCCACGGCAGTGAGCGGCCGAAGACCGCCAGCGGTCGGCCTCTCGGCATGGCCCGTCTACATAGCGAGGCTGTCTGACGATGGGGTGGCAGGGCTCCAGGACCATATTTGGCATCCGCCTTCATTTTCCATGGCATTCCATTCCAGGCTCAGCAAAGCATGAGCACCTAGGAGGGGGTTGGCAATCAATTCGGATTAATAGCAAGGGGGCGGCGGTTGGCGGCGAGAACGCTGAAGCAACCCTAGACCGAAGGCCGAGGGGGGTTCGCAATCAATCCGGGATAGCGAGGGGGCGGCGGCTGACAGCAGGAATGCTGAAGCAACCCTAGACCCGAAGGGTGAGGGTCCAAGCTCGGCTGCTGTGTACGCGCTGTGTATACCGCTGACTTCGAGCAATAACCACGCCTGTCGTCAAACACGGCGGGATGTATTTGAACAGCAAACACCGCCGCTGCCGCAAGGCAAGCAGTGGGTCAGGGACCGAGCCCATACAACCTGCTAGGCGCCGCCTGCCGATCGGACAACTGCCCACGCACTGCTGAGACTGGCTGCTGGAACTGCTGATCAAGCCTCTGGGCGGCTGCGGACCCCTGCCGTTGATGTGGTGCCGCTCCTACTGCACAAACTCCGAAAGTGTGCTGCAGCTGCCCGCTGCAGAGCAGCCGCTGCACCGGCCGCGCTGCCTGCTGCCCGTCCAGCATGTGGCGGGCCACCAGCGTGCGCCCATATAGGACTATGATAGTCCATGGCGGATAGGGTTGCCAGGCACACCAGGCGGCTTCCCGTCGCTCCACCCCCGGCTGGCTGCGCATGAGCCAGACGCCCAACACCTACATGCGCCGCCCCCGCTGCTGCTGTTGCGGCTGCTGCTGCGCCGACTCCTGCTGCCCACTATTGCCGCTTCTGCTGCACCGGCGCCTGCTTTCGTATTGCTGCTGCTGCCGCAGCTGCTGCTGCTGCTGGTCTGCTGCCACAGCTGCCACTGTGGGGTTTGCGGCGGTGGTGGCGCTGATTCTGCGGCGGCAGCTGCTGCGACCGCCCATAGCTCGGCCTCGATTGCGAGGACCAGTCGCCGCGTGGGCAATAGTGCACTGGTAGTAGTAGTGGTGCACGCGGCCTGGGTTCCTCAACCCGCCGCAGGCACACAACTTGGTTGTCGCTGTGGCACAAGGGCTGGTGTTAGTTTGATCACCTTCGGTGATTCAAACTTATGCACTCAAGTTTTCCTCCTGGCCGTAGTAAACCCTAAGAGTCGTCGACGGGAAACCTCCTCCGCCTTCTGCTGGTGTCAGCCTGCGTCTTCGGGTCTTCCGTGATCCGTCAGCTGTTCCTTGGGCTTGTCTGCAGACCTTGCGTGAGGCAGGCGCCTCGCGCTGCGGCTGGCCGTGCGAACGGCGCCCCGGCAGCCGGCGTTGTAAGATTTGGCGAGTTGATGTAAGAATCGTTTCCGCGCCCTTAGTACGATTCTCCATAGAACGGGGAAGCACACCCGTCCTATGGAACCACCCTTATAACGAGGGTGGTATTCGCGATTGCCAGACGCAGACTGTGATTCGGAAGCCTTCGGGATGCAGAGCAGTCCGCAGGCAGGTTGCGCGGCTGCTGCATCTGGCAACCGCTGCGCGCTGCAGCAGTTTGCATAAGGGGCGTTTCGGAGAGATCAACGACGGGGGAAAAGTTTGACAAAGTGTAACTTTTGCTCGTGGGTAAGTTTACCCGCCCACCTGCCAAGTACGAAGGGGGGTGTTCACGTCCAGACTGGGGATGTTCGCCGTCTGAGCTGCATGCGGCAAATTGCGCCTGCTTGTTTCAGCAGATGTCAGAAAGGCTTCTGCAGATCATGTGCGAGCGCTTTCGGGGTGGAAACTTCATGTCGCCCTGATTCTCATGCGCATTTTTTGAATTTTTCCCTCACCCCGAGCCGTGAGAGTCCTGGAGCGTGCTGATTTTGCTATCTGTCTGAGTCCTGCGATCATATCAGGATGAGCATGCCATGCCAGCTGCTGCATGTTGCGATGCGTCATTTTGCTGTGGCCGTTTTCGCTACAGGGTGCTGCCCGGTGCTGTCATTCCTCGGCAGGCCGGCCTTATTACCGACCTAGCTCCTCCCTTTCGGCTGGCCCCTTTCGATCAAACTCGCGTCTCGCCCCCGGCGAACGCCCATTGTTCAGGGTTTAGGGGGGTTTAGTGCGTCAGCCCGTGGACATTGCTTCTAGCGGTGTGTCGAGGTTTAATGCTTTAAATTTGGGCAATGGGTGCATCTTCCAACTTCTCCGAATCATCGGAGTGGCACGCGCGAGCGAGCAGTTCGTCAGACTGTCGTCAGTTTGCTCGAGTGGTCTAAGAGGTCGCGTTCAAGTTGCGATAGGCGCAAGCCTGCGTGGGTTCAAACCCCACAGCTGACACATGTTTTCACCTGCTGCGGTATGTTTCTCGGCTGCCTTGCTGCGGCCTCTGCCACGCCACTGCCGCTGGACGATGATGCATGTCTCCCAATCCTTCCATGCGACAGCGAGACATGACAGAAGGTCAGGGCCGACAATCCAGCTCCAACTCTGATTCCCGCCATCTTGTGCAACTCGCGAGATCGCGCCAATTATAAGCCAATTCAACCAGTCAAGTGGCCAGCAAGGTTACCTGCAGTTTCGATTCAAGCAGTTGCAATTTATCGTAGATTCTGTCCAACTCGTAGATTCTGTCCAACTCGTGAGATTGGAGACCGACGCCGCGGCCTGGGCGTCCTTCCCTGAGATCCGCTGTGACGATTTCACCTAGATCGGTTGTTTGGTCCGACACGCGTTAGTGCAAGGCAACTGTCTATTGAGTCAAAGTGGCTTTTTATCTGCCCCGGCCTTCCTTGGGCAGCTCGGTTTCAGGAGAATCGCGGTCTGGAAGTGTCTGTCTGCCTTCCGCAAGCGGCGCGCACGCAAGCCAGGCATGGCGCGCAAGAAGATCAGGGAGTATGACTCCAAGCGGCTCCTCAAGCAGCACATCAAGGCGCTGGCGGGCCTGGATCTGCCGCTCAAGGCTGCGCAGGTGCGGCAGGGCTTGGCCGTCCTCCCTGTGCCGTGCGGACAAGGCGGTCACAGCTTGTACCGGCTGCACCCCGCCACAGCCGCCTGTCGCAACGATCTCATGGCGCAGTGTAGAAAGGGCGTGAAGCCCAAAGATCGGCGCACAGTACGACTGCCGCCAACTTGGCACCGACCGCTGCGGTACAGGACCTCACTTCGAATGTCCCACCATGTCTCCCATTTCTCTGCCGCTGCTGCTGCGCAGGTGTCCCAGAGCACCGATTTCGCAGAGCTGCTGGACGCGGAGCCGTGGCTCAAGACCACGCAGCTGGTGGTCAAGCCAGACATGCTGTTTGGCAAGCGCGGCAAGAACGACCTGCTGGCGCTCAATGTCACTGCCAGTGAGGCGGAGGCCTTCATCGCCGCTCGCATGAACAAGCAGGTGGGTTGGCTAGTGGTAAATGCATCAAGAGTGGCTGCACCGACTGCATGCTAGCACCAGCAGCCACTGTGCCACTCATGCTCGACCAGTGTTGAGAACACATCATGCAAACCGTCTGGCGCGGTGCGGCCGATAATCCATCGATCATTGATCAATCATCAACCAATCAAACAGTAATTCATGATCAGCCACCATCAGCTGGGCTGGACATGTGCACAGGTGACGGTCGACGGCTGCGCGGGCGGCGTGCACACCTTCATCGTGGAGCCCTTTGTGCCGCACCAGCACGAGTTCTACCTGTGCATCCAGTCAGAGCGCCTAGGTGACACCATCAGCTTCAGGTGAGGGTTGGGGCCGCCTGAATTGGTAGTTTAGGATTGGTTTGAAACCATCTCCGAGCAAGTTGTGGGAAGCATGGGACGCCTGGTTGTCTGTTGGTTGCAGCATTGCAGCGGGCTGCTGTGCCCGCAGTGTCAGGGACAGGGTTCATGCTGTGTCAGCCCAGCCAGCACGCCTGCTGCCATGAGCTTCTGCAGCGGGGGTGTTACCTTTGCATGCCCTCAGGGTGCCTACCTGCTACCATGCTTCCCCCTGCAGCGACGCCGGTGGCATAGAGATCGAGGAGAACTGGGACCGGGTGAAGGCCGTCACCATTCCAACGCTTGGGAAAGCGATCGGCGATGCGCTGGCGCCGCTCCTGGGCGGCCTGCCGCTGGAGCTGCGCCCCGGCATCGAAAACTTCATCCAGTCCGCCTACGCGGTCCGTGCACGATTTCTGCAGCGATGCACCGAGCGCTGGCCGCTGTTGGACGCAAGGTCAAGAAGTGCAAAACTGACATTTGGGGGCGCTTGGCTGACAAGTGCATCGACTATATGAGCTCCGGCCATCTTCACAAGGTCATAAGGGCTTCTGAGAAGAGGCCTAGTGCAGCTGCAGAAGGCCTCCTGTGCCACAGGAGCTGCACAGAGGGAGCGTGACATGGAAAAACACGAGTGGCGGAATGGCCCCGGGCTGAGACCCATACCAGTAACATCACGCGCGCAGGTGTTTCAGGACCTGGACTTCTCCCTCATGGAGATGAACCCCTTCACGCTGGACGCCGCTGGCTCCCCCTTCCCGCTCGACATGAGGTGCAGCTTCGTTGCTGCATACACTGATTACAACCTGCCGTGCCCCCGCGATTGGCCACCACTGGCCACCACAGTCTCTTGTGGGCGGCTCTGATCAGACTGTCTGACCTGTGCTGCGACCTGTACTGCTGCCATCTCAAGCACACGGCAGCCATGGATACCCATACGCCGCCATACGCCGCCGGCTGGCACCTGTTGCTGTTGCAACCAATGACGGGCTTAAAACCTCCTACAGGGGGGAGCTGGACGACACAGCGGCCTTCAAGAGCGGCAAGAAGTGGGGCCGCATCGAGTTTCCACAGCCCTTTGGCCGTGGCATGTCTGCGGCCGAGGAGGCGGTGCATGCCGCCGATGAGAAGACTGGTGAGACGGGCAGAGGGTCACTTTTCATCACTTTGACCATGCTGATGGCTCCCTTTGCCTGCCGCGCCTGCAGGCAGCTGCGAGGAGGCAGGTGGCGCCATGTGGCATCAGCCGCCCGCTTGAGCGGCAGAGAGGCACATGTCCTCGTTGTCGTGTGTTGGGACGCACTCGTTCCCAACCTCAGTGCCAGCGCTTGTGCCGTCAACGCTGACCTGCAGGCGCGTCGCTGAAGCTGACCATCCTGAACCCCAAGGGCCGCGTTTGGACCATGGTGGCAGGCGGCGGCGCCTCCGTCATCTACGCCGACACCGTCGGAGACCTGGGCTATGCGCAGGTGTGCAAGGGCCCGTATCTACATCTCAACTTGCAGCGAATTGCAGTAGTACTGTGAGCAGTGGCGCCTCGGTCACCTGCGCCAACACCGCTAGGGACCTGGATGCTGAGCAGACGAGCTGATGTAATGACTTGCCTTTTTGTGCGACGAGAGTTCAAAGCGCCTCCGCCATCTGTGCGGACACAGTCAGCTCTTGGGCTACCTTGCGGCACAGAGCTTCACAACATTCATGAGCTCAGTCTGCGCGGGTGCAGAGCTCGGCTCGTTCACATACTAGGGGACACGAGCACACTGGCATTGCCTCCCTGTTTCACACATCACTCGATGCATCATGTGCTTGCGCAGGAGCTCGGCTGCTACTCTGAATACAGCGGTGCCCCCAGCACCGCAGAGACCTACACCTTCGCCAGGACGCTGCTCAACTGGTCCGTCCACTCCTTCCCTTGCACCTGGTGCCTGAGTCGCCCTGCCCTGCCTTGGCGCCTGGTGCCTGCCGAGCGGCTGTCACGCTGCGGCCTGGACTGCAATGCAGCAGGTGGCCTGTGCAATCGGAAGATGCAACGGCGAGCTGGTCCAGTGGCCAACAACTGTCTCTGCCGTCTCCACATGCTGCTCAACACTGCAATGCTGACTCCGCTGCTGCCTTGCTGGGGCAGTGCGACTGCAAATCCTGATGGCCGGCGGCGGGCCCTGCTGGTGGGCGGCGGCATCGCAAACTTCACCTCCGTGGCCGGTACCTTCACGGGCATCGTGAAGGTGACATGCCCGAAGGGTTCAGACTGCAGAGAAGCTGGTTCTTGGCCGAGAACCTGCGCCCGTGCTGGATGTGCAACGAGAGCGCCGACCTGGCGGATTGGTGTGTGAAGTAGGGATGCAGACAACACGACCTGTCGGCACTGGAGGGATAGCCCTACTTCGTGTCATGTGCAGGCGATGCGGGAGCTGGCGGGGGACATCAAGGCCGCCAAGCTCAAGATCTTCGTGCGGCGCGGCGGCCCGCAGGTGTGCTGACTGCCCTGCACATGGTGGCATGCACTGCTGATGACATGCGTCGCGCTGCAGCGAGCAGGGGTGCATGCAGCACGGCAAGGGGCAGCCTGGACTGCCTCGAACGAATAGGCGCTGCGGGCTGAGGCACAGCTGAGGTAGCATCGAAACCTCGCATCCACCGTCCAGTCCGCCCCAGACGCTTGTTTCATAGTTCCGCCATGATTGTGCTGACGGCAACTGGCCCTGCGCAGTGGCAAGCTGGCTTGGAGCTGATGCGGCAGCTGGGACGGGATCTAGGTCTGGAGGTGGATGTGCACGGGCCGACGGAGAGCATGACGGGCATCTGCAAGCTGGCCATCGACTGGGTGCGGCAGGACGATTGAACGAATGAAGAGTCGTGCCCGGCTCACATCGTCGAAATAACTGGAAGTTCGGCAAGCAAAGAAACTTGTCGGAGAATGTGCAGCCGAGACGAAGCTGCAATTGTAAAAGATGCTCCAGCTCTGTAGATGCGCTGCAAAGCTGTTTGATTGCGTCAGTGGGATGTACCTAGTTCTTGTGCATGGGAGGCGCCTCGCGGAATTCGTGTTGTTTCACACGCTGCGTTAGCTAGTTGAGCATCAAACCAAATCCAGTGCAACAAACCGGGCCATTGCCACAACAGCACAATGGTGTGGTTGTCGATGCGTCAGAGGAGCGCGGAAGCGGAGAGCCTAAAACCCCCTGACACGCACACAAAAACCTCTAGTCATGAATTGTCAATTCAGCCCTACCCTAGCGGTCGCCCAGAGCTGGGCGCCGTTAATTGCCAGGATCTCAAAGTCTCAAGCCCCTGGGCTTGCACCGCTCCTAACCGACCCGCCTACCAAAAACCCTGGATGCTCCTGTCTCCCCAGCTGACTGCAGGAGCACCCTCGCCCAAAACAATTGAGCTGGAAACCACCACCCGACACAGGCGCAACCTCAAGTGGGGAGCCACCTGTCGTCCCGCCTGTCGCCACTGCTTCCCCCGTGCTTCCTTCTTGGTTTGGCTTGGAAAAACTGATGGGGGATTGCTATACCCAGCCAATCCCCGTCCATCACCACAAAAACCCGCACTGGGGCATACTTCCCGTGCTTGTTTTGATGCACTTGTGTCTTGGTGTGTCAATCGGCCACACATGACGCCGGCGGCGGCGGCCACTAGCCTGCCGCCGCAAGTGCTGCGACTCAGAGCGAGCACCACAGCTACGTGCTGTTAGGTCGCCCGACTCTCTGCTGCTGCAACGACGCCCGCTGCCGTCCGCTTCCTGATCACACTGCGGCCGCTTTACGCTGCCGCCTCACTGCCGCAGCTGGGGATCCGCCCGCCACTGCCTCTCTGCCGCTGTCGATAGATAGCCTTGCTGCATGGCCGCTCAAACGTGGTCACCGCCGCCGCTCACGTGCGCTGGCGCTTCCAGGCACGCGTCAGGCCCAGCTCGGCATCGGCATCCTGAAGGAAGCTGTGCAGAGACTGCGTCGCAGAGCGCGCTGCCTCACGCGCCCTGATCGACGCCGCCTGCTTCTGGGCCAGGAACTGCGGGCGGCAGCAAGGAAAGCGCGTCAGAAGAGTAAGGTGGGGGGGGGGTGACAGCCAAGGGTTGCATCTAAGGGACAAAGATGGGGCGCAGGTGGAGGTTCCGCCGGGTCCCCCAAAGTCCCACAACGGACACAACGAAGAGGAAAGCAAAGGGGAAGAACAGCAGGAAGGGTGCACGACAAGGTTGTAGCAGCAGGAACACGCCTTGGCGACGGCGGCGACCGCGGCGTCTGAGGCCGCGGACTGGCGCCAACCGCACTCCGCGGCCGCCTGCAGGGCCTCGTACTGGGCAAAGCGCGCTGGGGCATTGGCACGCAGGAACTCCTCCACCTGCTGCTCCTGCCCGCTCAGCTGCGAGTTGGCGCGCAGGAAGTTGAGACGCGCGCTTGAGCGCGGTGCGCCTGTCTGCGTCGGAGGAAGCATTGAGAGGTGGTCAGCAGGAGACTCTGAGGAGGTGCAAATGGCGGCGCCTCTTGAGTCGGGGAAGTGAAGCGTCTGGGGACTTCTCCCAAGGCCGCACAAGAGACACCGAACAACAGAGATCTCACAAGGCCGCACAAGAGACACCGAATAACAGAATTCCGAAGAGTCTGAAGTCATGTGGGCTGCCGAGCTGCCACCAGCACCTGAGCTGTCAGATGCGGAGCAGGTGGGCGTCACTCTTAACAACTCCGCCGCACACCTGGGGGTCTTGGTGCGGCACACCGGCATCGGGCTGCGGGCTCGCGAGCGGCTGCGCCGGCGGAGGGGACGCGGCAACCGCATGGTGACCATCCTTGTCGTCCTTGAAAGACATGGCCATGAGGTTGATGGCGGCAGAGGTCTCCTGCCGCATGTTGCGCGGCAGGCCCAGTGCGTCTGCAGCGTCGGAGGCGGCGGCGTCATCGCTCGGCTGCCGTGGCGCCCATGCCACCTCCTCTGCGCTGTCCGAGTTCTCCACAGACGCGTCCTGTGGCGCAGTGGCACAACTCTTCTGAGCGCTGAAACAGCATGTCAAGTAGACGTGGGCTCTGTGGCGTATCCGCTGGAAATGGCGGTGTAGGTGCGAGGCATAGCCTCCATTCACGCCACTGATCGAGCTGTCCTGAGCTGCGGATGGATGAATAGTTTGGAAGCAGTGAACGCACCGACAGAGCCGCGGCAGGCGCGCCCTCGTCCTCGGGCCAGTCGCCGGTGGAGGCGAATTCTGCGGTGCGAGAAGCCGCCTTCACTGCCGCCTTGCGCTGCGGCCGCCGCGACGGCTGGCCCGGCGTCTGCCCCAGCGGGCTCGGCTCGTGCGTGAAGGCGTGCTGCGGCACGGCAAAGTCGGCGGCGGCCGGCGCAAGCGGCGCCTCGTCAGCGCCAGACTCAATGCCCGACCAGGGCTCCGGCGAGGGGCTGTCGCGGTCCAACAGGAAGTGTGCCGAGGCGTGGCCCTTTTCCGCGGAGCTGGCAGGCGTGGCAGTGCGGCGTTTGGCGTCCGCCGTGCCGCGGTTCTTGCGCACCAGCTTCACGCCGCATGCATTGCACAGCGTCTTGGGGCCTGCACGTATATCAGAGGCAGACATGAGGACAGATGGTGTGGCCCGCACAGATTGATACCTTTATAGCAAACGGTGGCAAAGTGAAATGACTTGAAAGTCCACCAGAGTCCCTGCCGAAGGACAGGGGGTCTGCCGAAGGACAGGGGGAAGCATGGGCATCAACAGTAGGACCCCCACCGCAGGGTCCCTCTCGCCACTGTGGTGTGCGTGTTGTGCCACACTGCGTGCAGGCCTTGGGGCCACCATATGGAGACGGAAGCCGCGCCGGCGCCACCTCGCGGGGCTGCAATGCACATCAGCATGCCCTTGTCAGGATGCAGCAGAGCAGGCAGTTCTGGTTCTGGGAAACGAGAAGGGGTGCCTGTATCATCTTGCTTTGAATGCGAACCGTCGCTGACTGTCAAGCACCATGCGCTTACCTTCTGCTTGATGGTTGTGACACCGCCGGTTGTGACCTTGACGCCCAGCGGGCTGCCGCCGCCGAAATTCAGCTGCAGCGGCGAAGTCGGGTACAGATCGTCATTGAGCGCGGGTCTCGCCATGGCAATCGTCTCCGGTGAGAACAGAAGTCGCAAACCACCTGCACAGAGGGGGAGCCCTGCGTCGTTCGTGGTGATCCTATCGGTGATCTGGGTAATCTATCGACCAGCAGTGTCCGGCAAATCGAACACGGCGCTGCTGAGCAGCGGCTGCGGTTGCCGTGCTTTCGGGGTAATGGAGCTGCAGGGCCGAGAGCATGTTTGCTCACACAGCGACCAGCAGAGGTGCGACTGCACGGCGCCACGTCGGCGAAGTTCAAACTGCGGCGAACGGCTCCAAATGCTGCGGCGTCGAGCATGTTTTGAAGGAAATGCTTTGCCGGTGCAAGAAGCATCGATGCAGCCGCCAAGCCAAAGGTCCAAAAAAGCCCACAAGCGGGACACCGATCAGCCCAACAGCGCACACAGCAAGCTGCCCCAAGAAGGCTTGAAAATGGCTGAGACACGATGTGCAATCCTTTCGTGGACTGTCACGGCTAGCAGAGCAAGCGCCCCGGGCCCTGGAAGACAGCCGTGCAGGATCCGGCTGACGATCTAGCCGACGCAAAAGGTGGCGAACGCACGCCAGAGCACGCCAATGCATGCCAGTAGACGTATAAAGTCTATCTGAGGGCGGCTGGACCCTCAAAACACAGGCCAGAGGCTCGACCGTGGGCAGCTTCACCGAACGGGACCTTACGAAAGGCAGGCTTCTAGGCGGCGGCACACACACCTTTGAAACGAGACGAGGCATTCACGGCACATGATCGCTGCTCGAAAGCAATTGCAAGCCGTCGGCGGCAGCAGTGGGGCGTCAGCAGCAAGAGCACCACCTGCCTACCTGCTCGTTAGCTGACGTCGAGGGGGCCGTGTCCTTCGCGGCGGCGCAGCCTCCGTCCTACTGCTCTGCTGAGCAAACCTGCTGTAAAGGCACTCGTACGTTGATGCGCTCGGCTGTGACAAACTGCGTGACGTGTTGAGCAAAGTTTTCCTGCGCAGCCTTTTCGACGTCGCGCGCAAAACATTTCGGAGCAGTGTCGACGTGGCGATAGGGTATGGCAAGGGAGGGACTCATGAGCTGGAACGAGTGTGTGTTAGGATGTAGGAAGTAGAGGAAGCGTCACAGTGCCCACAGCAGTAAATTTTTGCGGTTAACTGCCCAAATTGCTGCGGTCGAGTGGTACCGAAGAGCTGTGGTCGTTCTCGCAAGCCGGTTATCTGCCACGCAGCTGGCTGCCGCCGCAGGTGCACCTAGTGCAGCAAAGCTCACTTGTGGGTGTCGAACCAAAGGTCCGAACAGACTTTGGCAGGAGCTTCTAAAGGTGGGACCGGGCACACTAGTAGCCTTGATACACTGCAAGTGCACAATCAGCAGTCAAGACCCCACCTCACCGGCTTCAACGGCTGCCTGACTTACAGGCTGCAGTTTTGATCGGACTCCAACGTTGCACCAGTGCTGATGGCAAGGCCTTCAGCAGCCTGTCTCACGCAAATACTGCAGACGAACTCAGCGGCACGACCGGGGCTGAGCAGTCGCATTGTGAACGCAGGGGTGCGCATCAGACAACAGACGTCGGCGCCATGGCATCGGCCAAAGGCGTGGGCATCCCCATCAAGCTGATGCACGAAGCAGAGGGCCACGTCCTGACGGTGGGCGTCCGTCATTGACCTCGCTGGCGGTGCTAGTGTGTATCTCGATGAAGGTGGCCTCAAAGCGTGGTCAGCAATGCGCAGTGCATGCACACAGCTCCCGTCCCGTCAGCGGGCATCGTCCACACTTGCAGGTGGAGCTGAAGACGGGGCAGACATACCGCGGGGAGCTGCACGAGGCAGAGGACAACTGGAACTGCCAGCTGAAGAACGTCACAGCAACAGAGCGGGTGAGCAGCATGGCAGTTGTACGTGGGCCTGAGATTCCACTGTGTCAGGCACCCGTGTGCTCGAGCACATGCAATGATGCGTGCTTCGTCAGAGCACCTGGGACTTAACACTGCTGCTACCCGTTGCTCCTGCAGGATGGCAGGATATCGCACCTGGACCATGTGTTCCTGCGCGGCAGCCGCATCCGGTTCATGATCATCCCAGACATGCTGAAGAACGCGCCGATGTTCAAACGCATCGATCCGAAGCACAAGGCGCGCTGCCTGCTCCTGCTTGTGTCTGCGCTGCTCTGCGCTGCAGACGCTTTCAACGCTTTCCACGATTGACGATTTACGACTCAAAGGAGGGTCGATTGAATTCCCTGGAGCTTTCTGGCATTTGTGCGGCCTCAACATCCATTGTGCAACACACAGGCCAAGAACGTGGCCACCGGCGTTGGTGGCAGAGGCCGCGCTGTGGCCGCACGCGCTAAGGCAAAGGCGGCTGCGGGCGGCGCAGCGGGCAGGGGGCGCGGCGCCGCCTGAATGGTGAATCGGGACAGGAAGTGTTGGGAGGGAGATCCTGTCGAATCTTGCGGGCTGGGTGTCAAATAGCAAGCTCAGAGGTGGCATGCACGGCATCGAGACTGCGACCATCTCCAAGGGGCAGAAACAGAAAAGTCACTTGAGAGAGTGCTCGACAGCGGATCCTGTTGCAGAATGAAAGAGTTGTCATGACGCAACCTTGCTTCCGACGCACAACGGCTCCGACCAGAGGTGTTGTTACCAAACATCTGGTAACAACGATCGATGAAACCAGGAAACCACAAGCTCATCTGCCAACTGTACTACCATCGCAAGTCAAGGGTCAAACCACTACGACTTGGCCAGCCGGTCAGCCCCGGTGATGTAAGCACTCAGTGAACCCCAGAAGCCGGGTCGGGCCTGCTTGGGTTTTGACGGCAGGGCCTGGGCAGCTGGGTGGTTCAGCATCCAGATGGGAGGTACCACGGCGGTGCCACCGTTGCCGGCCGCATGCCGCTGCCCAGGCGTACACGCGTCAGCAGCTGACAGCGCTGTCCGATCAGCATCCTGACCGCCCGTTGGCTCCTCCACGACCAGCGGCTGCGGCGCCGCCCAGGGCGCAGGCCCTGGCGACGAGGGAGGCGCCGAGTGCTGGGGCAGCTCGCCCGCAGCCTGAGCATGCGGCAGTGCCAGTTCTGCGGGCATCGCCGGCGCCGTGGCGGGCAACCGTGCGGCCGCGAGCTCGGCTGCGGCCTCGGCACGCGAGGCCTCGTTGCTGGCGATGAGCTTGAGCGCGCGGCGCCTCAGATCGTCCTGCTTCCGCCGCTCCGCTTCCAGCTGTCCATTGACCCGTTCCAGCTCCTCGGCAAGCGCGAGCAGCTGTAGCTGCGCCTGCGTCACCTGCAGGCCGCCTGCAGCGCAGTTCGGCAAATCTTCTTTGAATTCTGAAACAACAATGACCGAGGGAGTGATGAGGCCAGCAAGCACGAAACTGATGTAAGGAGCCTGGCAGTGAGAGAGTGCACTGCTATGAGAAGATGTGCAAGCGGCGACTTGTTCCAACACCTGACAGGCAACAGGGCCGCTCCGGACATGCGCAGCACCTGGCAGCTCCGTCTGGGCACCAGGTGGCAGCGGCCCGGCACCGCCATTGCTGCCGAGTCGCGGGTTGCGAAAGTCCCCCGCATGCTGCTGCAGTGCGTTCAGCTGTTCTGTCAGCTCCACGTTGTCGGCTACCAGCTTGTCGATGGTGGCGGCCGCCGCCTGACACTGGTCCCTGCGCCGCCAGACGCTGCCCTGAGACTCTGGCAGATCTCCATGTCTTTCTGGCGGCGTGTAGACTGCATCACTGGGCAGCATTCCGCACTACCGCACTTTCCGGACCAGGGATGCATGGCCGATATCATCGGCCGCGGCTTCACCCTGACCAGGACCGCCGCACCGAACCCCAGATCAAAGCACCATCGACACCGGAGACAAAGAGGCTCTCAACAGATCAATCGAGAACAGACCTCGAAGACCGCGCGCCGGCCTCGCAGGCCACGAGCCGCTGCTGCAGCTGTGCCAGGGCGGCCTGCGAGTGCGCCGCTTCCCGGTCGCGCTGCCCCGCATACTCCTGGCTGGCCTTCACCAGCGCCGCCAGCTGCGCCCGAAGCCCCGCCGCCTGCGCACGGCTTGTCTGTTGTCAGCGAAGTCCGATGATGAGTCGACTGCGGATCGCCAGGAGAGTATGTTCCATGTCGACATGCGCTTGGGAAGGAGGGAGGATATGTTGAGCCTTGTCAGTTGTGCCAGGACGTGAGGCAGCTGGCGGCTGCAGCATGCCTGTGCTCGTGTGCCTGGTGGTGCCTACAGCACTGCCAAGCCCAGGCAATGCAGGCCGCTGCTTGGCCCAGTGCAGGCCAGAGACGTGGCACAATGCCGATGCACGCTCAAGGAATGCAGGGCATGTGGCAGGGGGTCACCTGCTGGCCCTCAGCACCGCCAGCAGCAGGGCTCTGGGGTGTTGCTCTAGGACTGGAAGGCGTGGCTTCGCCCTGCATTGACAGATGTGCCAACCATGCCAGCTGTGCCGACCAAAGTGTCCTGTCCAAAGTGCAAGGGCCGAGCAGATGCAGCCATTCCCTGTATGTCTGCCTCCAGGGGCCAAGACTAGGATGCTGCATCTTCAATGTGTGAGGTGGCCTGGGGCGTTGCATTTCGACGTCTGAGCCGACCCCGGTCGATCGGACAGGAGACTGACGAGGTGAGGCACGACAGTGCAGACAGATGCAACGTTGCTCCTCCTGCTCCTCACCCTGGTGCCGGGTGCGGCAGTCCTCAGCACCGCTGCCTCCTTTTGCAGCAGCCTGTGTGCCGTCTCCAGCTGCGCATGGGCGGCAGTCTGCTCCCTGAGTGCCTGCTGCAGCTGCGCCAGCTGCCGGGATTGGGCCGCCGCCCCGGCGCCAGGCCGCCGGCCGACGTCGTCGGATTCCGCAGCGGCAGCGGCTGCCGATCCATCTGCAGGGTGCGCACCCGGGCCTGCCGCATGACCTTGGCCCAGCCCGTCCGCCGCTGCAGCCGCCGCCGGCTCCGGCGGCTGCTGCAGGCCGCCCTCCAAGGAGCTTTGCTGTGCTGCGGCAACGCTGCCGCGCAGCTCCGCCCCCTCCTGCTGCAGCGTGTCCCGCTCCCGCCGCAGCTCGGCCGCCTCTTGCCGCAGGGTGTCCTGCTCCAGCCGCAACTCTGCCGCCTCCCGCCGCAGCAGCTCCGGTTCCAAGCGCAGCCGCTCGGCCTCCTCCTGCAGCCGCTGAGTGGACTCCTCCAGCCCCTGCCGCTGGCTGACGGCGAATGACGCCTCCGCCTGCAGCCCCATTGGGTGATATCTGGTCGCTCGCACCTTGGCCCTGGCCGAACCCTGACCTGAAGGCTTGACACGCTCCAGAGCACATCAGACTGTTCCACTGCCACCTAGAGACTGTCTTTTCCAGTGCCTGCCTAGTGCAGAGTCCATGCTCCGACAACAACACGCAGAAGAGCAATTCGCATCCGCAACATGCTCCCTGCATGGATTCTACGGCGACTCGCCTGCAGCATCGCATTGCTCATGCGCAGCTGGGACAGCTCGTCCTGCAGCGCGCCGGCGTCGCCACCGCCGGCGTCCGCCAGCCGCCGCTGCAGCTCCGCTGCTCGGTCCTCCAGCCCGGCGACCTCCATCTGCAGGCGGGTAGCCTCCGACCGCGCCGCCGCCGCCTCCGCCCTCGCGTCCGCCAGGTGTACGTCCCGCATGTCTGCTGTCTGTGCGGGGGCGGGCAGCGGCGGCGGCGGCGGCGGCGGCGAGGCGCCCTCTGAAGCAGCATCCGCCGGCGGGGCGGCCGGGAACTGCTGCGGCGAGGGCAGCCCATGCGGATCTGCTGATGCAGTCATGGCGGTGGCCTGTCCTGGTGCTGCGGTCATGGCGGTGGCCAGTGCTGGAGCCGCAGTCGGGCTACCTGCTGCGTGGCTGGCTGCATGCCTCGCCGCAGGTGGCGTGGGTGTGACGGATGGGATGGTTGCCACATGCTCGACCGCATGGCTGGTCACCGGCAATGCCTGTGTGGCGCGTGGCGCTGTGTGCGGCGTATGTTGCGTGCCCACTGTCGTGCCGATCCCCTGTGACGTTTTCGAGGAAGTCTTTAAGTGCATATGCATCCTGGCGCATATCCCAAGTGGCACAACGGCAGGCACACTTGCCGGCGCTGCATCATGGCTACGCACCGCAGCGAAGGCGTCGTCCGTGAAACCTTTGGGTGCCACTATGGGTGCCCGAAAGGCGTCTTTTAGCATGGTGTCATGAGCCTCGCGCTGTCATGCTATCTAGCTGGTGCGCGGCATTTCAATTCAAGCGAGCGTGGTGGCGCTGCCGCACGCCAAGTTCGAAATTGGTGCGCGGTTGTTCAGCCTGCGCTCTGCGCCCTCAAAGATTTGCAGATGTCACACGAGCAGCCGATAACGCGCTCATGCAGGGTGAAACTGTACCAGTGTTCAAAAAATTGCTTCAAGCTGAGTCAACTTCAACAAGACCGTTCCAAGCTGCACAAGACTGCTCTCGAGTGTTAGTGTAAGAGTGTTCACGTAGAACATTGCGAAGGGGATCTGTGAAAAACGAGGTTCTGCACTTCTGCATTCAGGCTTCGAGGGGCTGGCTTTTAATACAGGGGGGCATGGTAATGTTCACGTTATTGCTTTTGTGTGCACTGTGCTTCGACCCAGACCTGCAAACCTATAGACAGGGCGAGAACATTCACCTGCGGCGTACCCTGTGTGAGCAGTCGTTTCACTCTGGTCTAGCCGCGGTCATCTGCCACCTCGCAGCAGGCAACAGTCGGTGCAGTAGGGCCAGTGACTCCCTCTTAGCTTTCGACCGCTCGGATGCGAGGGGCGCCCGACAGTGCGTGGGTATTGGGTGCCACCTGAGGACGCAGTCGGATGTCCCATGCGTTTTCGTTTAAAGAGGCGGACCATTTGTCAGAGACAGAGAGCGGTGAGGCTCGCTTTGTCCTGCAATACCACTGGCTGACACACAGAACGTCGATGCTCAGAACGCGTACGTCAGGGTGGCAGACGCTCAAGCAACACCTCGGCTTGCCGCAGATTGATCTGGGTGCACGTATGTGCATTGTGGGGTGGGCTGCCCCCATGCGCGGTCTTGTCTGCAGCTTTATAGCCTTTGCGGAGGCGCGACCGAGCAGTCAATGCCTGACGCACCTGCGGCAGCTTCAGTCTTGTCAGCATAGAGACATGCTCTCGGCGGAGGATCTCCTGCCGAGCCCGCCGCTGGGGTGACTTGTGACGGCCAGCTGACCTCTGCGCTGCTTTGCCAGGCAGCTTGCGGGAAAGGTGGTGGTAGAGGCGACCCGCTTCCGCATGTCATCGTTGCAGTGCTAGTCCAGAGTCATCTTCTTGCCCTATATGAGGCTGTCGCCGATGACTAGGTCGGCGGCAAGCAATTGGTCACTGCTGGCGGTCCAGCAGTGATGGGGTTGCGCTGTTGGAAATCAAACCTGTCGCTTTCAGTGTGACACGGCGAGATTCTCATAAGTCGTGGCTTGTCGTCCATGAATTAGCCGTAGGTGGCGAGCGATTACTGCAGTCGGTGGAGCGCAGTCCCGGGCACGCAATGCCGTTGGGCTGGGGCGGCTGCATGCGACAGTTCAGCGTGTGTGCTTCCTCATGTGCTGCAGGCGAGACGAGCGAGCCCAGCGGCAGCGACGAGGACGTGGCCTCCTGGATCTCCTGGTTCTGCAGCCTGAAGGGAAATGAGTTCTTCTGTGAGGTCAGTTTACGCCGCCACTCATGTCGCCTGCAGCAGCCAGATGTTGACACGTTTTTGTGTCGCACTTGGGATCTGGAGCAAGGGACTTGTCAAGCCATATAAGTAGGCATCCTCATTGCATCCTGGCTTTGCCGCACAGGTCGAAGAAGACTTCATCCAGGATGACTTCAACCTCAGCGGCCTCTCCTCCCAGGTCCGTGCACAGTGGCTGCCCTATTGCTCTGCTGCAGTGCAGCTGCAGATGTATGAAGCGATGTCGTATAAACTTTCCCGTTCACCATCAGCTGTGCTGCCCAGCGCCTTGCATGCGCATGGCACAATCAGCCTTGCTCTGGCACTTGAGGCCGCCCCGGCCATGGCGCTGCGCTGATCTCTGCATGCTGCGTCCGTGCATTTCAGCGCTGCATGACATCAGAGGAAGTAGGGCGTGCAATCAATTGTATGCTGCAGGTGCCATGCCAGACCAATGCTGCCGCAACTCGATTCTTGGCGGTCGCGATCCAGCCTTAATGCATCACATTGATAGGTGCCCTACTACGACTACGCGCTGGACCTCATACTGGACAGCGACAGCGCCAGCACGGAGATCCTCACGGAGGAACAGCATGAGCTGGTGGAGTCGGCGGCGGAGATGCTGTATGGCCTCATCCACGTCCGCTTCATCCTGACGTCCCGCGGCATGAGCGCCATGTTCGAAAAATACAAGGTTGGTGTGGGGTGTTCTTGCCTGCTAACCGCTAGTTGCCGCAGGTTTTTAGCTGCAGCAGGCTCGACAGACTCGGCATAAGCAGCTGGACTGTTTGGAGGCCTTTTGGAAGCGGAAGCATCCAATGGCCGGCAATCATGCAGCCCGGAATGCCGGCCGCATGCACACATCATGACCCTGATTCTCAGGCAGTGGTCCCGCACGCGGAGCGTGAACCCAAACATCTTGGCTTTGGCACGATTTGTTCAAGAATGTGGCGCTCTCGCTCAGCATAGTACCCTGACCGGCGCGCAGGTGTGCGAGTTTGGGCGCTGCCCAAGGGTGCTGTGCAACGGGCAGCCATGCCTGCCGGTCGGCACCGCGGACGTGCCGCGGCAGTCCACCGTCAAAATTTTCTGCCCCAAGTGCAAGGACATCTACTACCCGCGCTCCAAGTACCAGGGCAACGTGGACGGCGCCTACTTCGGCACCACCTACCCGCATCTGCTGCTCATGACATATCCGTCGCTGCGGCCGCCGCGACCTACGGACGCGTACACGCCCCGCATCTTTGGCTTCAAGCTGCACGCCAGCGCGATGGCGGAGGAGGGTAACAGCGGTGGCGGCGGCCAGCAGCAGCAGCAGCAGCAGCAGCAACAGCAACAGCACAATGCGGCAAGCAGCGGCAGGGCGGTGGCAGGTGGCGGCGGTGAGGCAGCTCAGGCGGCGGGCGCAGCCGCCGGGGCGGCAGGCAAAGAGCAGCCTGGCAGCAACTCCGTTGGTGGGCCGGACAATGGCAGGAGGCCAGACGAAGCCGAGGTCTGGAAGGACGCCGATGGGCAGGGGCCCTGGCTGCGGGGCTGAGCCATATCAGAGATGCAAGGCCGCATTGCGTGCGCAATGACGTACCGGGGGACTGGCACTACTGGCGCGTGCGTGCAAGCACGGCCCAGAGACCCCCCAGAGAGGTCAGTGATGCAGCATGCGAACTCTGCTGCAATCCCATTCAAAGGGCTAGGTAGCTGCTTGCTGCTTTCACCTTCTGTGTAGCTTAGCGTCGCTCTTTCTGTTGTCAAGGCGCCTTTGCAGAGGGCGTGTGGCGGACTAGCTGGATCGTGTCCTAGGTATCTGAAGCAGCTGGACTTGCCTCACTGCAGTGACACATGATGCTGAGAGGCAGCGAGTTTCAAGTGCATTTGAATAAAACCGTGTACCTTGACAGCGGTGCGTGTCGCGGCATCCTTCCCTCTCCTCATGAAGCACAAAAGGCAATCTACACCATGCCCAGCTTGATGGAGTCCACTCTGGACTTCAGACTCCTGCAATAGCGGGTCCAGGATATCAGAAAAGTATTTCAAAGCCCCCTGAGCCCTGACATCCCTTCGCTAATCAGGCCGTGTTCATAACTGCCAGCAAACATTGCCGCCTTTGAATTGACGGCAGCTCTGCATTAGCGCCTCGGCTTTCGCTTCACTCCCGGATTAAGACATCAGCCTGGCCGACCCGATCCTGATCCCGCGCGCAGCGTGGAAAGTGGCAATTGCCGCACCACAAGCTCTAAGGCGGACCAGCCTTAGTTCATGACAGAATTGGCCACGCCATTGGACCTTGAGGAGGAGGAGCTGTATGGCGATTTGTTCACAGCCAGCGGCGCCGAGGGGGATGCGCTGTTACGGGCCGAAGTGGAGCACCTTCGCACGCAGACCAGCACGCAAGCGGAGCAGATGCAGGAGGTGGCGTCGAAACTGGTGCAGCTGACGAAGGAGGTCGGTGTCCTCTGGGCTTTCGCATCTGTGTGCATGTTCGCATTTGTAGGCGTCCCACAGAATGCAGCAAATCATAGAGGCATGTTGAGCATGTTGAGGGAGACCTGCCATTTGCGTTGGCACAGGTCGAAGCGCTTCGGAGTGAGAAGGCAGTTTTGTGCACCAACATGTCCAGCCTTTACAAGACAGCGCGACTGGAGATAGAACGCAAGGATGCGGAGATCAAGGAGCTGCGCGCCAGGTCAGATCGGGAACCTGCTCATGGAGGCGCCTACTTGCCGCAACGCTGCACTTCCAGCATCATCTTTTTTCTGCCACTGATGAGGGCTCATGGTGCGAGTGCAGGCAACAAAGGTAGCACAACCGTCCAACAACCGTTCACAGCGTGCTGCGGCACACCTAGCTTTGCTTTTCCACGACCAACGCAGGTGCGCCAGGCATGCGGATGTCACCACTGATACCATCTCCTCCGTGCAGTGATAACGCAGCGCATTCTGCGAGCTGATTGCTGCATGTGCAGCTGGCGGCGCACCAGGTCCGGCCATGCATGATTAAGCAGCCGCCACCTGAAATTTGTGCATGCGCTGCAGCTCTACAACTGGACGCTACCGGGTCAAGAGCGTGGACAGTCGCATCTGCTGACCCGCCCATCTTGGCCAGCATGTTGCGAAGTTGGCTAAGAGCGCTGACCAATGTCATGCTTCCGCGCCACGCACGTCCACTTACATGACATGGCCTCACAGCGCCGTTCTATGAGTTCACGTCACGCGCCAAATCTCAACTCTGATTTGAGAAAATTTTCAGGATGTCACTGTAAAGGTATCAGCGCTGTCGAGCTTCACAGTTCATCGGCAATTCAGTGTTCCTTCTCGGGTTAGTTGGCTCCCCGACTCGAGGCTCCTAAGGTAGTCGGACGCGCTGCAGGGCGGCCGTACAAGCAGATCACTAGTGCGCAAGGCCGAAGACCGCACGGCACAACTCTGTTGAGGGACACCGTCTTGGTTTGTTACCTAGCTTGGGTGCACCGGTGATCGCGGCTGGCCCCTGCAGCGGAGTTGGGTGCACCAGATTAGCTTCAACGTGCACCGTCTGCCAGACACAACGGGTATGCAGCCATCACTGCAGTGACTTTGGATGTTAAATCTTTGGTACCCTGCGTCAGTCGGTGTCATGCGTGCAGTGTTTATTCATCTCTTGAGACAAGGGCACTGGGGGCGCGCAGGCACTATGGCGCCGCCAAAGGCGGGCACTGTGCCTTCTGGGCCAGCGAAGGCGTACATGACGCTCTACAACATATTCCAGCTCCTTGGCTGGTCCTACATACTGTTCATCACCGCGATGGTGACGCGTGCCGGCGGCGGTCCAGCTGCCGTGTGGCAGGTGAGTCACGTTCAAACTGTTTTGCCTTGGAATCTCCTCGTCCTGATCGGCTTGCTCGGTCCTTGAGAGGGTTGCAGACCTCTTTCTTGATGGTTTTCAGGCGGTGGAGTTGCCGCTGAAGATCTTCCAGACTGCAGCAATCCTGGAGGTGAGCGTATGAATCCCTGTGCTTGCAATGGCTTCTCGAACTACCAATTACGCGATCCTGCGTGCCGAGCAGGCGCGCAAGACGGGTCTTCGGACCCTAGAGCTCAGCCGTTTGTTGTCTTGCAGGTCCTACACTGCGCAGCGGGCCTTGTGCGGGCTCCAGTCGTCACAACAGGTACCCTCCTGCATGCAGCGCTAGCAGCTTCTGCGGTTAATCCAATGACTGCAGCTCGAAACCAACGGGCATACTGCATGCAGTGCCAGCACTGCTGACGAGAAGCTTGCCATGATGAGCCGTGTGTCATGCGGGCTGCAGCCATGCAGGTGGCCTCCAGGATCTGGGTGCTGTGGGGCATTGTGAATCTGGTGCCAGAAGAGACGATACTGGGGTCTGTGCGGCAACTGGGACCGCTCAGCCCCACGTTCACCTCGCTGGTGGTCGCCTGGTCCGTCAGCGAGATCATCCGCTACGGCTTCTTCGCAGCAAAGGCAAGCACCCCCCTGCTTTTCTCCAGCGACTGGTGCTGCGATGACTGCGCTGTCCGGGAATTGGGGGGCACTTAACGGGTTTGACTTACACCGGCAATTTACAAGCACCTGCAGGTTTATGTTCTTGATATGTTGTCGACACGCAGGCGCTGGGCATCGATTCGTACGCTCTGCTGTGGCTGCGTTACACCGGCTTCCTGGTGCTGTACCCAGTTGGCGTCGGCAGCGAGCTCACCATGGCAGCGTTGGCACTGAATCAGGTGTGCGGCAGGATTTGTGGTGGTGTCACTTAGACCTGCTGGATGAGATGACACATAATAGCCAACAATGCCACACCAGAGGTGCAGAACTGCCATGACTGCACAGACTGACAGCACAAAAGTGCTGCAAATGTGTCTGCAGATCCGGAGGCGACAGCTGTGGAGCATTGCGCTGCCCAACTCGCTGAACTTTGCGTTCGAGTACTACACGGCCTGCATCGTGCTCATGGTGGTGTACTTGCCAGGTGCAGTTCCAGACAGAGGCTCCTTGTATGCCCTGTGCACTACTGCCAGCAAAAACAGCATCTGACTGAGCATTTGTTGCGCATGTGCTAACAACGTGTGCTGACAATTGCTGTGCAGGCTTCCCTCACATGTTCTTTCACATGTTGCGGCAACGAGCGAAGAATTTGGGAGGTGCACCCCGACAGAAGACTGCGTGACAGTCCCGCTGCCGGCACTGCCGCTTGGTATTCGAAAGCCGCGTCGTTGATCCACCACGAACACCGCCTAAGACTGGTGATCGGCCTGTAAATCTGTGCAATATTTACGCAGTTCATCTTGCAGTCGGCGCTTATTGTCCCGACCCCTACTGCAGATCAATGCACGGGCCGAACTTTTTTCAGCTAGCACTTCTTTGTTTGATAACAATTTTTCCCCGACGCGCCTAGGTTCAACCAGAAGCTGTATGGGCCATAGGGTCCAGCACCGCTCACATCCCTGCAGCCGTTGCTCTAACGTCCTACACGCAAAACCACAATGCACAGCGACATTTTTCTGCCACCGCAAGGCGACTCCCGCGTGCCACTGGTGCAACAGCGCCTCCCCTCACTTCTTCTTCTGCCGGCTTGCGCGCATCGCCTCCGCCATCTCCGCGGAGCCCTTGTCGGGCCCCGCCTTCCCGCCGCCGGCGGCGCGCGCCTCCTTCTTGAGCCGCTTCATCTCCGCCAGGCGCTGCGCCTCCAGCCGCAGCCCCGCCTCCCGCCGCTTGGCGTCTCCTGCCAGGTCGTCCCAGTCAAACTGCATGGTAGGGTCCTTGTCGACGGACGCCCAGCCCTCGAACTCCGTCACCAGCGCCTGCGCAGCCACCGGTCAGCCGGTCAGGTGGTTGAGCAGCGCGGGCTTCACCGAAGGCATTGGCGTTCCCGGGTGCCACTGCGCGCACCATAGCGGCAGCAGATCATCATGAACGAGACCCTTCCCAGACGAGCCATCTGCGCAGGCTGCTGCTCGGAGCTCCGCATGGCAAGGGCAGACATGAGGCAGGGCTTCCGCCCAAGGGGGAGCGGGGGGGTGGACACCTCGCTCTTGCCGTTGGGCAGGTAGGCTGTGCACAGCGCGCGCAGCACGGCCGGGTCGGCGCGCTTCTTCTCAGGCGAGCCCACGATGAGGCCATGCACCCGCAGCGCCAGCTTGTCCTTCGCGCCAGACAGCTTCCGCATGATCTGCGGCGGCAGGATTGTGGAATGAGAGGTGTGCGGGTGTGAATGCAGGCTTTCAAACTGCGTGCACCCGCAGCGCCAGGTCGTCCTCTGCGCCCAAGAGCCTGCTGCACATGGTCTGCGGCGACAGGGTTTTGGCGAGACGTGCACGCGTGCAGCATAGGGTTTGGACATGCGTCACGGCCCAGAGCCAGGTCGTCCTTCTCGCCCGACAGCTTGCACGTAATCTGCAGCGGCAAGGTGCATGGCCGGCTGTGCGGGGAAGGGGAAGCAGTACAGATGCCTGCGGCTACTGCTGGCCAGGCATCAGTAGGCAGCAGGCAGTAGGTAGTAGGCAGTAGGCTGGCCGCGCCAGGTGGCGTCTTGAGAACAATTTGCCAGGCTGCATGGCAAGGAAGGGCTGGAGCAGGAAAAAGACGAGGACTCGATGAGATCTTAACCCCGCCTCCTGGCCGAGCTACACCTCCTTGCGGGCTGCCGCAGCTCGCCGCCGAAGACGGGCAGGACAGCGGAGTCGGCCCACATATCAGTCGCCGGGCAGCATGGTGAACAGGCGGCCGCAAAGGTGACCACACCTCCTGGCCGGGCTGCCGCAGCTCGCCATCGGAGACGAGCAGAATGTCGGAGTTCGCCCACTTGGCCTCGGACATGCGGTCCAGGCAGCGCTTGATGGGCTCGTTGAAATCTGAGCCGCCATTAAACACCTTCTCCAGGAAGCCCAGCAGGTTGTTCAGGCTGGCCATGTCGGTGCCCAGCTCCAGCTCCCGCACCTAGGGTTTAGGGTTCAACGTAGTTTCCACTTTGCGTCTCGTTCGGTCGTCGTCGTCACCGATCAGGTTCGCCACATGGATCACTGTGCCTCTGAATCCACCGCGATGAGCGGCTCATGTCCATCAATTGAAGCCTGCTGCAGCCGGGAGCGGAGCAGAAATTTCCAAAGCGACGCACCTCCTGCGGCCCGGCAAAGGCGAACACATAGCAGCCCCGCTCCTGCGCCTTGGCGGCGCGCATGCACTCCAGGGCCAGCGCCTTGGCAACCGTCTCGCGCGCGCCGCGCATGCTGCCGCTTGTGTCGATGCACAGCAGGATGGGCCCCCGGTCCGCTGTCGGCCGCACCTGCGGGCCGGGGTTGCACGTGGCATTCGGTTCGTGGCGTCGGGTTCAGAGCAGGATCGGTCCCCAGTCCCCGTCGCCCAGACCCGCGGGCCGGGCGCAGTGGCATGTGGGCTCGTGCGGGTGCCAGCCAGGCACGCAGCTTCAGTGTTCCAAAACACACCTGCTCCCGGGCCGCCGCGACATGCCAAGTCACTTCTGTCCACCACCAAGCGCCATCAGCAAACACTGGCACGCATGCACGTGCGTGCTTCACAGAGCCTGCCAGCAGTCGCGACAGCGCCCGGGCCGAGGTGCACTCCCCAGGGGGGGCGGCGCACCTCCCGCCGGTCGGGGTTGATGGTGGTGGGGAACTCTCCCCAGCCGTCGCGCTCGTAGCAGGCCAGCCCCTTCTCCGCCATCTTGGCGAAGAACTGCAGCTTGGCCTGCCGCACGGTGCGCCCCCGCGCCAGCAACGCCGCCTGCAGCGATTTGGACGGGTCAAGAGCTGCAGCTGAGGATGCCGAAGGGCGGAGGCGCTGGCAGGCCCGCGGCTGCAGCGCTGGCGCGCCGCTGATGACGGGGCAGAGCCTTCCACAAGCCGTCAGCTGCGCGTCCTCAGCCGGCGGACCCGCTGCCACGGCCCCCGAGTCCCTTTGTAGCTCAAGCCGGGTCGGGCTCAAGCGCCTCGTGCGCTTGAGAGGCTGCACCCGCCCGCACCTCAAAGGGCAGCGAGCCGGACAGGAGGTCGGCGCGCATCAGGCCCCCCGCGTCTCCCAGCTGGTTCAGAAGGGGTCCGGGAATCCTTCAGGGAGTGCACCTCGGAGGGCAGCAGGCGGGACAGGTCGTCGGCACGGGTCAGCCCCCGCGTCTCCTGCTGCTCCAGCACCGTGCGCAGCAGCCCGGGCCGCCCCTTCATGTCCAGGTGCTGGATGGGCGCCCGCCGCAGCGGGCCCCAGCCGCCGCCGCGCCCCAACGACCGCACCTGAGGGTGACAGGGCATGGCTTGGCGGCTTCAGCACGACCTGGCAGCCTCAGCAGGTGAACATGGGGCCATCGAGGCGCTGGCATGCTGGTCTGCAGGCGGGGCCGGGCCCCTTGCAGCTGTGCCTCAAATGAATTCCCGGCTGTCGAATGCAGACAGCGCAGCACCGCGACGATCGCCCTCCGCACGCGAGCCTGCCTGCTCGTCAAGGGGCCTCGTTCAGGAGAGCGGAGCCTGCTCCACGACTGACCAACATGCCAGTCAGCTTGAGGCCATGGTTGTTTCCGTCTGTGATGACCGGGATGCGCACCAGGTCGCGCAGCTCCTTGAGGTCCTCCAGCCGGCTGCGCATCTTGTCCATCTCTTTCCACCCCTTCCGCTTCCATAGGTTACCCTGCAAGATGGTGCAAGTAGTATCGTCGAGACGCGCTGCTGACCACAAGGCACGGCCGGGAGGCATGGTTACAGCGCACGATGCTTTGCCCTGCTCAAGGGCCTGGACCCATGTGGCGGCGCCAGTCATGTGGCATCCCACAGCCTTCTGGCGGATGCAGTTGCCAGTCCAGTGCTGTTGCCGCTGCACACATGCCCAGCACCTTGAGGTCGAACGTGCCGCCAGCGGCGCCGCCCAGAAGCGCCTCAATGCCCTCCATCGCCCGCCCCGCCTTGCTGAGCGTGTCGATGGGCGCCTGCCACAAGTCGACCAGGCCCGCCACCTGCGCCACAGGCCGGCAGCTGACCACTTGGACGTCACAGCGTGCCGTGCGTCCTGCCACCCTTGACCTTGCCCACTCAGCGATTGGATGCCAGCGGACAGCCGGCGCAACAGCGGCAGGACACAGCAGCCCCAGATCCAGGGCGTTATGGACGCCTGGCAGGAGGCCAATGCATGGAAGGGTTAGCTGACAGCCAAAGCAGCACAGGACGTGCCGTCGTGCGACCGCTGGGCGGCAGCGCATTTGGCCGGCAGCGCACCAGTTCCTCCGCGGTGCGCCGCTCGAAGCTCCAGTTGGCAGAGCTGCCGTCCTCCTCATCGTCCGATTCCGCCTGGCCGTCGGCTGCCTCCGGGCTGACCGCCGGCGGTGCGTTGATGCTGCCCGGCTCCAGATTATGCCGCACTGCAAAGAGCGGGGCACTTGGTCCGACTCGCGCTGCACATGCTAGAGTTGGCAAGCATGCGGATTGTGCAGCAGGACATGCAGGGGACTCAGGCACATATCCCCCTCCCCACAAAACAGGCACAAAACCCTGGGCTAAGAATGCTTGGCGGGTGCGCTGAGAAGCCCAGGTGCATGTGCGCTCTAGGTGAAGCAGCAGCAGCGGCAGCAGCGGCGGCGGCAGCAGCAGCGGCGGCAGCAGCGGCAGCGGCAGCAGCAGCAGCGGCAGAGGCGGCGGCGGCGGCAGAAAAACGCTCACCTGCGCGGCGCTGCGCCTCCTGCGCCTGCAGCTCCGCAATGGTGAGGTACACCTGCCCGCTGGCGTCCACCTCCCGATCCTCCTTCACCTCCTCGATGCTGCAGCGGCAGAGCACACGACGCTGGGGTTGTGACTCGACACTGGCTGTTGCCTGCAGCAGGCGTGCGCGCGCGCTTACCGCCCCAGATGCAGCCGTCCACTCTGACAGGAGCATCGCTCTTTGGACACTGTAGCCCCGATGAGGGCAGTGTGCAGTGCCGGCCTGGCGACAATGGTCGGAGAGCCCTCACCCGCTGATGGTGCGCTGGTACTTGCACACGACGTCAAGCATCGTGCGCAGCAGCGCGTCCAGAACGGCTGGATACTTCTTCGTGAACCGTGCCACGCCCAGCTGCGACAGCCGCACTGCGCGCGGGACAGCACAGCTCATGGCGTAACCTTCTTGAGCCGCAGTCTGTAAATCTTGCTCAACCCGCATGTCTGCCACATGCTGCATGCTGTCTGGAGACACTGGAGCAGACGCAGCACGCAGTTGGCTACAATGGCATAGTGCCGTTAGAGCATCTAATGCATGCAGAGGTGCCTTGTCCCCGCCAGGGCGTGAGGCATTTCGAGTAGAGCGCCACTCACATATGAGGACCGATCGCAGCGGCTCCGGCGGCCACACCAGGCCGTCCGCCACCGGCGCCATGTGGCTGTACGTCTGGTCCAGCAGCAGCTGCCGCTGCGTCTCTGTGTCCAGGATGAGCCCCTTGTCCAGCGCCGCCTGCACAGGGGGATCACCAGGCTGACCATCAGTCACTGATGTGCACGGCGGCAGCATGCCTGCATGACGGCGGCTTGCCACGGGGCATCAGATCTCGGATGATCACTCTGACAACCCAAGCTACCCATGCGGTGATGAGTGCCAGGCACCAGGCACCTTCCAGAGGCTCAGGCCGACGGCGCTCTGCTCCAGTGCGACATCGCTGTGCACGCCATCAGCCTTGCACCTGTGCCACAGCGCAGCGGTGGACCGCCAGGTTCTGGTCGTCCCTTAATGTTGATCAGAACAAAATGCATCGGTGGTGCTGAAACCGAGAGCAATTGGTATGTCAACGAAGTTCGAGGGGCAGCCCAGAGCGGCACAGTGGCGCACGTGATGTGCGCGAGCCTCAGCAGCCAGGGCATGTGCGCTGGCGCGATGGCCGCCAACTCGCCGAGGCCATTCTGCAGCTTTGCAACTTTCTGAGCCGCGGGCTGCTCGAGGCCAGCGCCACTGCCGTTCGACGAGGCGTGATTGCCGTTCAGAGAGGCGCCGTTGCCGTTCAGAGAGGCGCCATTCAGGCCGCCGCTAGTGGATGCGGCCTGCGCCCGACACTGCCGCCTACGTTCGCGGGCACGCCGCTTTGCAGGTGCAGGCTGTGCAATCAGGTGGCTTTGAGGAAGTGGGGGCTGTCGCGGAGCTGCGTGCGAGGTCTGGTGCAGCCGATCGAGGCTGCACTGTTGTGCGTGCATATGTGTCAAGCTACACCGCTGCTAGAAGCCGTTACCCTGCTGAACGCTTTCAGCGCTATCAGGGTGTGATTTTCTTAGCTTTGTCAGCAAGCTGGGGCAACAACCGAGATTGAGCATTGAGGGCAAAATATCGTGTCATGCTGTGCAAAAGATTCAGGATCAGATGTCGCTTTATCGCAAACGCATTGAAGGTGTGCAGACTTACTGTCTGCCCGACAAATATCAGGACGCAGGCCACAAAGAGTACGAAACATGATGCGCCACATCCTGTCAGCGCAGGGCCTGCCTGCTGCGGCACCACCCTTGCAAAGAACAGCCGCCTGCACATCGCATGTGACTGCAAGGCACCGTGCCGCGTGCCCCAGTGCAGAGCAGCTGCCCTCGCCTGCAAAGTGGTCCACGTGCACAACCAGATCGCTGCAGTCCCCCACCCGGTTGCAGGCAGTGCGCGCTGATGCACCGACTGCAGAGGTACGACCCTGCACGCTTCGCTGCAAGTATCTCTCGCTTGCTCGGAGCATCGTGGATCGATGTGATCGACTTGCAGAATCTTCCAGTTGACGAAGTTCAGTATGTATCCTGACACTTCCCCGCAGTCGGACCAGTCCATCGTGACGCGCATCTCGGACATCAGCCGCAGCGTCGACGCCGCACATGCGCAGCTGCTGCAGGACCACGCCTCCGGCGGCGACTCGCTGCTGGAGGACCCCATCAATGATATGCAGGACAAAGTGTTCGCCGCAGTGAACATCCTGCAGAAAGGCCTGCTGGAGCGGGAAACAGAGGTGCGGCGCAGCGTTCCGCATTGTGTTCCCCCGTCTCACACACACCACCGTGAACATCGTGTCTACTGGCCCATTAAGACGGTACTTGAGCTGGCTGCTACAGCCTCGATCTGCACGATCACTGCTGCCGCTGCATCACAACCTTCTCCTCAAATACCCAGCGACCGACATGCGCCGCAGGTGCGGCTGATGCTGCTGGCGGCGCTGTGCGGCGAGCACCTGCTGCTGCTGGGGCCGCCCGGCACCGCCAAGTCGGAGCTGTCGCGGCGGCTGGCGGGCATCACAAGGGGCGCCTATTACGAGCGCCTTCTCACCCGTTTCTCCGTGCCTGAGGAGCTCTTTGGCCCGCTGTCCATGCGCGGTACGTCTCTTACTGGCCGCGCAGCAGCCTGCTGACAAGACGTCGGCGCGGTGGCACAGTGGATTGGGTTGCGATGCTGTGAACCCCACGTGTACTTGTGCAGTCGGCGTTGTTCCCGTGGAGGTCCCCTGCAGGCCTCAGCTTCGAGTCTGCTGGTCGGTCCCCACTAGCCAGCCCGCAGCATCTACTGCTGTTGCACACAAGATCTGTAGAGTCTGCACACCGCCTCGAGCCTGAAACTTGGGCTGCCATGCGCGCACAACATCTGGCTCCCCTCGCCTAGCAACTCGAACCCTGGGCTGGCTTGACACAGGCCTGGAGTAGCGCCAGTGTCTGTAGCGCTGGTCGCACCTGGCTGCACAGCCTGATCCCCAGCTGCCATGCTCATAGGCCTGGAGAACGACCAGTATGTGCGCAAGACGGAGGGGTACCTGCCGACAGCAGAAATCGCCTTTATTGACGAGATCTTCAAGGCCAACTCCGCGATCCTGAACGCGCTGCTGACGCTGCTGAACGAGCGGCTGTTCGACAATGGCAACGAGCGCTTGCCCGTGCCGCTGCTCTGCCTGGTAATGCCCTGCACCTCGCCGCCGCTGCAACTGCCTTTGCCACCCCGCTGTCATGACGATCGCTTCGCGCACACCGACCTCGAGGCATCTGCCTGCGTTCAGCACATCCCCCTGCAGAAGGCAGCGCCTGGCTGCATCCTCAACAAGCTGCAGCATGCTCGAGTCTCTTCAGGCCGGTACAGACTCCTCTCGATGACACCCTTCCAAGTACATCACATTTGGACGTGTGTACCCTCCCCAACCCCTTGAACCCTCACACCCGCACAGGTGGGCGCCTCCAACGAGCTGCCGGAGAGCGAGGAGCTGGACGCGCTGTACGACCGATTCCTCATCCGGCGCCAGGTCGCGCAGGTGTCCTCCAGCCAGCTGGCCACGCTGGCGCGCATCGCCGCCGGTGGCAAGGTGGAGGACACCACGCCGGGCGCGGAGGCGCCGCCCGCCGCCGCCGGCGAGCTGACCATGGACGACTACAGGTCGGGAGTCCTTCTGCTGGCGCAGTCTCGGCTCAGGACAGCAGCTTCATTATCCAAGCGAGGCTCTGCGGAGAGCAGTAGAAGCTGCGACCCTCCCATGGGGTGGTAGCATCGTTGCCGGCACGCCGGATGGATGAATGGGACATCGGAGCTTGGAGTGTGCCTATAGGCAGACCTGGCATTGATGTCGTCTGTCAAAGCTGGACCGTGGCCTCAGAGGAGCCTCAACAACAGTGAGGGAGCTGCTCAACAACACTGAAGGAAAATCCAAAGAGTTGTCTGCTGCAGCACAACATCACAGCCTCAGCGACTGGCCGCCGGCGGTGGTGCATTCGCGGATTTGGCACGGCAGCCATTTTCAGCCGCCCATGCCAGGTCAGAACCGTCGCTGCCAAGTCCCGCTGCGGATCACGACTGATTCACGCCGCCGCAGGACGACTGCCCGTGCTGCTGTGGAGGCGGTGGACGTGCCGGACACCGTCATCGAGCTGCTGACCTCGCTGCGGGACTACCTGCAAGACAAGTGCGAGCCGCCAGTGTACGTCTCCGACCGTCGCTTCATGAAGTCCATCAACATGCTGCAAGTGGCCGCATTTGCCGACGGCCGCTCCAAGGTGAGCAGCTGCGGTCGTTTTGAGGTGATTGATGAAGTTCGTCATCATGCTGCGAATGGCCGCAGTTGCGTGCAGCCGCTCGAGAAGGCTCATGTGTGCACCGTCTCAGGCTCGAACGCTGCATTGCTGAGGGTGATTGATGAAGTCCATCGACTCGCTGCAAGCGGCTGCCTTCGCCGATAGCCGCTCCCGGGTTGAGGACACACAGCAGCAGGAATGTATGAGGCTGAGGTGTTGAGATTGAAGGTCGGTGTGTGTGCACGCCTGGCATTGGGGCATGCCTGTCAATAGGTGCACATATCAGGGACATGGCGGTGCATGTCACAGTGTTGTTGCGCAGTGTCCGCATCGCCCAGGCTTGTGCCTCCTGCTCCTCCATCGTGGTCGCCCCAAGTGGTCTCAGCGGCCTGACGGCGCACTGGCGCTGGGCACGCACATACTGCATTACATGCTACACAGCCGCCACTCCTCGGACCAGATCTTTCAGCTCTCCATCCCGCCGTCGCAGGTGTGCGAGTACGACTGCCTGTTGCTGGAATTCGTGTTTGGGCAGCGGCCAGATGACGCGCTGAAGGTCAAGGCGCACGTGCTGGAGGCCATCGCGGCGGACCCGGAGCTGCAGAAAGCGGAGATCCTGTTCCTGGGCTCCTTCGGTCGCGCCTGCGAGTTCCTGTCCGCCGGCGACGCAGAGGCGAGTGACCTGCTGAAACTTTTTGTTTCTCAGCCACGGTGTAAGCCTGCTGCTCAGGGCTGCGCCGGGCGCAGGGCTACGGCGATATGTGTGTGCAGTCAGTGTGAAAGGCGGCGTCCACTGCTCACGCTCGAAATCCAAACACGTCCTGCTGCCTGGACTCTGCACCGCATTCGCCCGCGGCTTTCTGGCCTGTTTCAGCGTCGAGAATGCTGCGGTCAGCATGTGGCGCCTGGCAACTGCGAAGTGCGACCACGCTCAGCCTTCTGACTCCGATTCCGCTGTCTCCAGAAACGGAAGCTGAGCGAGACACTATGGCGGCGCCCGTGCGGCAGCTGCTAAAGGCGAAGCAGCAGCAGCGCGTGCCATGCATACATGATGATCTGATCAGTTTCAGACCTCCGCTGCCTCGTGTGTGTGCAACAGAAGCTGGGCGAGACTCGGGAGACAGTGGCCTCCATGCGGCAGCTGCTGGAGACGAAGCATGCGCGGCTGGCGGCGACGCTGGACGGCGGCTACCCGCAGCTGAAGCACTCGGTGTGGCAGTCCGAGTCCACCATGCAGTCCGCGGTGCAGACGCTCACGCCGCAGATGACAGAGAATAAAGCGCGGGTGAGTGTCATCTTATGGCAGTGCCTCCACCGGCTGCTGTGACGACAGAGTCGTGCCACTTCCGGGCTGACCGCTACCGCCATGCAATGTCCCAATTGTTCTGAAGGTTGCCCCGCACCGTAACGCACCTGCCTGGCCTGTGCCCACGCATCGAGCTCGGAGCAGCATTCTTCTGGCATGCCGCTGGCACAACCACATTGGGGTTGACATGTGACATCCTGCCCCGCGCTACAGGTGGAGGACCTGCTGCGGGAGACAATGGTGATGCAGGAGGCGCTGCAGCAGGACGCCTCTGCGGGGCTGCTCGAGAAGCTGCTGCCCAAGCGGTACAAGCAGTACCAGCGCGGCATCTCCTCCCGCGCTTAGGCCCAGGCGCGGGTTTGCATGTCGTTTGCGAGACGCGCACATTGATGGACACCCACCATGGCGCCACAATGCCGCCAGAGTTGAGGGCGGCAGAAGCGATTGACATCTGAGTCGCTAGACGGTTGAATTGGGGTCTTGGGTGACAGGGGAAGGGGATTAGCAAGCAGATGGAGTGGGGGCAGAGCGACACATTGTTTTCATAACGAACGTTTGCCGCGCATCCTTTGCAATGCAATGCATGCTGTACGGTTCAGGAACTGGTAATTGGGCTGCGTGTTTACACCCTTATCATTCGACGCCATTCGTGTGACTCGTGTCTCATGTCACTCGTTGCTCATCAGCAGCCCCTTGCGCGCCGCCACAGGCAAGGTGCCCACCCTCAACTCGAATATGCGCAATATGTATGCAGGAGCCGGCCGTCTACAATGCCTGCCACCCGTGCATGTCTTGGTTCGCTGGTCGTTGTCTGCAAACATCTGACACTGATCGAGTGTCAATCCGATAAGAAAGGTGTCCGCTTGTACCAGCAGTACCACGAGCAACTTCAGCTAAGCAGCGCATAACTACCTCGAATGCGCTGTGGTAGTTGGAGGAGGCGAACGCCTGAGAGAGCAGCTCGTTGGCTATGCGCCTTCCTTCCTCATTTTGGTCAACCTGTCGTGCCTGAAAGAGGGTGTCGCTGTGTATGTTCACAGATATGCTCTCGTCACGAAGGCAGTTGCCTGATGGACACCTGTGGCGCACCTCTGCGCCTTTCGCTTTTCGGTTGTCCCTCGAGCTCTCTCAACTTGTCCGTGGTCAGCTGTGTGAGCCACTGGGTCTGTAGCACACGCCAGCACTGTCAGCAAGAGAATGGGGGATGCACACCCTGCCAGCGCCAGCATCCACCTTGAGGCATAAGATGCACATTAGGCGGCCAGGACATGCTGACCTGCTCAGCGAGCTTGTGATGCGACGAAGTGGATGCTATCGGCATCGGCAGCAGAGTCTCCTTGTTAGTCTCCCAGGCTCGGCAGCACAGGAAGCCAGGCCGTGGGCGCTTGAATAGCTGCCGGCCCCGCCCGTGCGCCACC
This sequence comes from Deuterostichococcus epilithicus, assembly GCA_033439295.1. Taxonomy (NCBI): domain Eukaryota; kingdom Viridiplantae; phylum Chlorophyta; class Trebouxiophyceae; order Prasiolales; family Stichococcaceae; genus Deuterostichococcus; species Deuterostichococcus epilithicus. The sequence goes on from JAVTLE010000010.1 coordinate 613,739, forward strand.
TGAAATCCCATTTGGTTGTTGGGTTTGTTGTGGTTGAAACCCCAGAGTGACGTATGTTGGCCGGCCTGGTGACCCACATTGCCTGCCTAGAATAGGTGTGATTCGGTGGGATGTGGTGCATTCGCTCTTGCAACACACGAGGCGCGCCTTTGGCGGTCCTTTTCGAGCCATGACCTTGGCTGACATGAAGAAAATGGTACACGGATGCTGCACCGTCGCAGCGTCCACTTCATCCGTGTGCTCAGAATAAAATACCTGCACTGGGACGGCCACGAACAGTCAACAACTAGCGGTAATGCCGTGGCGCCAATGATGACACCGTCCGGAGTAATGTTCAGTGCAGTGCAGCATCGTGCTCATGTCAAGCTGCCAGGAGCTGCATCCCTGCTAACGCACAGATGAGCGGGCCCACCTCTCGGGGGTGGCAGTCTGCCGGAAGAGCTTTCTTGTCGACCTCGTGCTGGCGATAGAGCCAGGCCACCTTCAGCATGGCGCGCCTCTCAGCAAGGTACGCCTGCAGCACAACCAGCAGCGGCAAACCTCGTTTGGCTCTTGGATCGCAATTCACCAGCAGCCAGCGGCCTGCTTGGGGCGTCCATGAACCGTCCAGAGTGTATGCTGGCAACATTCCGGCACTCTTGCCCGCACCTGCAGCACGACCGCTAGGTGCGGGATTCCCTCCTCGCCGCTGACCAGGCAGCAATCGCCGCGCTTGAGCGTGCGCAGTGCCCGCTCGTCCGCATCCGTGTCCACATCCTGTATCTGCACGGCCTGCACTCCGGTGGAGCACCGACGCTCATGCGCAGGGCGACAGCTGCGGAACCGTGTGGCAGGCCATGAGCAGCGGGTGTGCATGATAGGTTGCAGCGCACATCGCAACCAGTTGTGATCAGATAAGAGAGCAGGGACCTTCAGCCGTTTTGGTCCTGCATCGATCGGCGAGAAGCTTCAGTTCAGTCTCCAACCTGCATGTATGTGTGTTTTTTAACAGACGCTGCGGAACGTGCAGAACTCGCACACGGGTACACCTCTCTGCACCTGTGTGACTCGCGCGATTGGCAAGGATCGCGCGGACATATTTGTCGGCCTCGTCGACCATTACCGATTGCTCTCACGCTGTCCTCAGGCCACAGAGAACGCTGGCAGTGGGGAATCTGCAGGCTCGGAAATTGCTTCTTTTTTGCAAAGCGGATTGGACTGCTTTCTGGCTTTGCAGTTGCATTCGGTGGCCGAAGAGCGATCTTGCATTGTAGAATAAGATCCAGCACACCGAAGACGTCGCATGGCGTTGGCCGGCACAGCAACACTCAAAGGAGGGTTGTTCCCGTATGTTTGAGCAATTCCACAACACACAATTCGCAACGAGCGAGACAGAGGAGGCGACTGTCTTGTGGCTGCACTTGGTTCCGGCACCAGGTACAAGGAATATTTGTTGCAGCAGGCGGCGTCGCAGTCTGTTGTAGTGGGCGCTGTGCTTGCATGGCCCTCACAGTACGCCTATTTGTCACGATACGATCCGCTCATCACGAAGGTTTCAATTTTGAGACACAGCAATTATGGCCGTCAGCGGCGGCGGTCTCACGTGTGTCGCAGGAGCTCGACCGGCCAAGGCAGACTCGAACACCCCTCGCCGCCTGTTCCAGCTGACAAGCCAACATGCCGGTGTATCCGGGAGTTGACCAAAAGGCGGCAGGCCAGACCATCATCGAAGAACGTGCGCATCTGCATGCGGCGGAGGACGCCCAGAGACTCTTGCATGAGCGGTGTCATCCCTGGCGGTGTGTTCACTGACGCGCCGAGACCCATTTTGCAGGCTACACACGCATGGCTTCGCAGCGGAAGACCTTCCGGCTCTTCAATAACCTGTCCGTCGCTGCTACTATTGCGTTCTTCACCATACACATGCGCCACAGTGCAGGTGAATTGACTGCTATTGACAGGATCGCAAATTTGTTGCGCAATGCAAGCAGACGCCGTCATGAGCAAGCTGTCTGGCGGCCGTCAGCGTATGTGCTGCCACCCACTGACCGTCTCCCTCGAGATTGGGGCGCAGGCGGCAAGCTGGATACCAACGAGTGGCTGCTGGCCATCGGGGAGATGCTGGCATGGTTTTTCATGTTCTTGGGTAAGCACCTCACAGCTTGCTCAGCCTTGCACCAGTGGCGGGCGTTGCCTGGCGTGATGCTGCCATGTCCTGTGGCGCTCGGCACCCAAAGCAAATGCATGCAATCAGACAGCCAATGGGTATCCGCTGCCGTGAACGCAGGCCTTGGGTATGGCAGGGTGCAGCGTGAGCAGGAATGGGTGCTGCGGCTGTCGATGCTGATGTCGTCCGCCGCTCTGATGGCGGTGAGCCTTCTTGAATACGAGCAGACCCTGTTTTGCGCCTGGACAAAACTGACTACATGCCTCATTTTGTCGGCTCTTTGTGGCTCCGAAGCAGTGTTCAGGTGTATGTGGCCCTGCTGCATGCAGCACGTCATCAACCTGAACCCAGGTCGTCTCCAGAACATTGGTGTCATCCTGGAAGCGGCCGCCGAGCCAGGTACGGTTTCCTACCTTCTTCAGCACCGTAATCTGTGGCCTGTTGTGTGCCGTCGCGTGTGTGCTGTCGTTGCGAGCTATTTCATATGGAAGCACAAGTGCCTTCCAGTTCCAAGTGCGCGCGGGACTCGCAAGCCTGCTTAACACCGACCGCGCAGGGCAAAGTCTCCAGCTGTTCGGCATCCTGGCGCAACTCGCGGGACTGGGGTGCAGACTCAGCGTCATCAACGTGGCCACGAGGTACTTGAAAGACAGGAAGGCCACGCGGACATCTTCGGCGGCCGCCAAGAAGACGAAGTGAAGCAAAGTGTTGGTGAAGTCCCAATTTGGAGAGAGCATGCTTTGTGACGCGGACAGCTTTCAAGTCTGCCTGGGGCAGCTCAGCAGTCTCCAACAGAAGTTTGCGTGATTGTTGGTCGTTCGGACACTTACAGCAACACTTGCTAGAACTTCGCTTGCCAGCTACCAGCGATGTCTACTCCAGTGCTTCCTCTGTGTGCCAGCACGTCGACGATGCAATTGCTCTGGCAAGTGCTCCGACTCAACCACCAGGTTCCAAGCCTTCATACCCATGCAATCCCGCCAGCAGTCGAGCACAGGCAAATGCTTTGTCGCTATCGCAGACAGGCACTTGCTGCAATGGGAGTCCAGCAGTCCTCTACTTGGTTTCCTTGGCATCCGCCGCCTCTGCTGCGGATTTGAGCAGCTCCACCACACCGTCCTGGCTGTTGAGGGTCGCCACCTCCAACGCAGTCTTGCCATCCAGGTTCTTCGCCTCCGTGTCCGCCTTGCTGCAGCACGGGCACGTGGCATGATGGTCAGCCACCAAGCGCTCGCCCGGCTCTGCCTCGGTTAGCCCAGCCTCTTCGTGCACGAGATGCAATCAGCTGCAGTGGAGAGGTGGCTCCCTGCTGCGCCGGCAGCGGCAAAGCTTTTTTATTTTGCCGCAGCTGAGCGGCAAGCGCAATTCCACAGCCTCTCACTGAGGATGTCCAAGCGATGCAGTGAAATGCACGACCACGGAGCACTTGGTCCTCTAGCTGCACGGTGTTGCAAACAGAAAATCGCTTACTGCTTCAGCAGCAGCTTGACGCCGTCGTCCTGGCCGTAACCCGCAGCGTAGTGCAGCGCCGTGTTCTTGTTGTTGTCCGACGAGTTGACGTCAGCGCCGAAGGACAGCAGCACCTGGTATCCAGACACACGCAAAACGATGAGACGAGCATCCTCGTTGAGGAGCCGCTGCTGCACGCAGCGGAATCTTCCCAGCATGCAGCTCTGCGTTCGCGTGGCAAGTCATGTAGCCGCAGCGCCCTGCGTCTTTGCCTTGCACGACGACTGCACAACACAGGGGTGCCTACAGGAGTTGCCCATAAGGGCAGCGGCGGCACCTCGGCGCAGGCGAGCTCGCCGTAGCCGCAGGCAAAGTGCAGCGCGGTGCGGCCCTCCTCATCCTTCTCGTCCTTGTCCGCACCGCCCTCCAGCAGCTCCTGCAGCTGCTCCTCGTTGCCTGCAATCGGAAATATTTTGGATCACGGACATGGGGCCACAGAAACGGAACCGGGAAACACCCGTCGGAGTATTCTGTCGTGGCCATTCAACGTGTCACGTCAGCGTGCGTTGCTGCTGGGCGGCGCCCTGCGCCCAGCTCCAGTGCTGGGAGCCTTGCCGCCAGCTGTGACTAGCCGCGTGCAGCACGCACGAGCACAGGCACGTCTCGTCAAGCAGCAGCCTTGCACTGAAGCTGCAGAAGCTTAGCCCTGCCGCTACAGCGGCGTGTGTCTGGGCACTCTGGCGAAAGGCCAATCCCTCGATTTCGCCCATGGGCTCGCTTGCTTTGCTTCTCTTTTTGCTGCTCCTAACCTGGCTGCAGGATGTACTGCATGTGACTTTCTCTGGGTAACCTCTGCACTCGACCCAACTTTATTTCTGCTGCTCTCAGGTTCAGCACTGCGATGCAGCACTGCGACGAACCTGTGCTGGCGGCGAAGTCCGCAGTTGTGACCCTCCTCCCCTTCGAGCCGTGAACCTTGATAGGACGCAGCTTTCTCTTGCTTCTTTCTGTTTAAAAGACTTCGCAGTTTTGAGCTTCACAAGGTGGGACAGACCCACCTGTGCTAGCGGCAGAGTGCACATTGTGCTCCTCTTCCTCCTCCTCCACCTCCTCCTCGCCGTCGGCGCCGCCGGCGCCGTTCTCGCCGGCGCCGGCCCACCCGGGCGGCATGCCGCTGGCACCCGCCAGCTCCGCCGGCATCACCGAGTCGCCCATGGCGCTACCCAGCTTCTTCAGCACCTCCGGGTCGTTCCAGTACCTGTGGGATTGGGGACCGGCTCTGTGAGTGCAAGACTGACGTCACAAGCATGTAGAGTTTGAGCGTGTTGTCCATGGTGCTCAGTGTCGCACAAAATCAGAGCACAACGCCAGGAGGCAACACCTGCCATCTTCGAGCAGATGCTGTCTGATTGGTTGTGGGCTAAGCATCCAGGCAGCAAGATCCCAGGTCTGGGAGCAGGCGCACTTCATCATGGCGGCGGGGCCGCCCGACTCAATGTCGGCCATGACATTGGCCAGCTCCGGGTCAGACTTGAGCTGCTGCAGCTTAGACTCAATGTTCTCGCGGAACTGCGGGTCTTGCATTCCGTGCATCATCTGCATCATTGCCGGGTCTTGCTGCACGCAGAAGGCCACGGCAACACCGTCAGCCGTCGAGCGCCAGCACTCGTTGACAGGCCCTGCCCAGATCAAGTATGCACATGACTCACGATCAGCAGTGCATTGATGCGGTCATCAGAACACAGCGCTCAGAAACCGCAGCGAAGACGTATCGGCCACTGCTGGCCATGATGGCTGGGAGTCTCACGCTCATGTTCTGCAATCAGCAGGACGTGCACACCCCGCCGCAGCTGCAGTGCAGCTGGGCCACCCAGTATCCGCCCTAGATAGATGGGCAGGTGGGGGCACGCACGGTCATGATCTGCTGGCCCAGCTTCTCCGCCATCTCCATGAACTGCGGGTTCTGCAGCACACCGCCCATCGCCTCCATGTACTTGCTGGTGTCGAAGCCCGCGGCACCGGCAGCCTCGGGTCCCGCGGCGGCTGCACTGCCTGGGCCACCTGGGCCGCCAGGGCCGCCCATGCCCGCCATGCTCTGCTGCAGCGCCGCCGTCATCTGCGCAAATGCTGGGTCCTGCGCGATCTGCTCCGCCATGTCCCTGTGGCGACAGGGAGACGGCATGCGGGGGCTCAGCGCCACAGACGGAAACCCAGCCAGCAACGTCACAAGCGGTTTGAACACACCAGACAAGGTATTGATGCAGGTGCTCTCATCAAGATGCGCAGCGGAATGCAGGCGGACGCTGTGGCATCCGGACCACGGCATGTAAGTGACCAGAGGCAGGGGCGAACAGTCAAAGCCCTCTTAAAATTAAGCTCACTTGATCCCTGGGTCCTGCATGCAGCAAAGGATGCAACTGAGCCTCAAGTCCAGAACTTGTAGAGATTTGACGAGAGCCGAATTGAGCAGTGGGGACGTGGCAGGCAAATAGACATGCTGCAGAGCAGTTGCGGGCGCAGAGCACTGCTGTGTGACCGGTCAAAACTTGGTGCCCAGGAGGCGCTGCTGGCTTCCGAAGCACGAAACACGCCAGCATGCAGCATGTCCCCTCACATTCAGGACGTTCTGGAGGGCGGACAGGTCGATGCCACCCGGCGGAAAGCCAGCCGCGCCAGCAGCCCCATTCTGGGCCATTCTTGTGGTAACCTTGAGGCGGTGCACACGAGAAGTAACAAAGCAGGTCCCTCCTGGGCGTTTTTCAACAAATCTTCTGCCGTGACCTGGATTGACAAGGAGCGACAGATTCTACGTAGCGACGCTGTCGCTGAATCCTGAATGGCCTGCAAGTTGGCGCGCTGCTCCATGCGGAAGCGGTGTCCTCGCTATCCGCTGGCCGCCTTAGGGTTTTACACCATCAGTGAACCATGATGACCCTTGGGTACGGCAGCAGGTCCTGCCTGGAAGCGGCATCGCTGTCAACGACCAGGTGTGCACGTTGCAAAGCACCGACTGTTGCCTTCACATGAGGTACACTCACGGCGACTGCCGATGTAAGCCAACGGGCGGTAGCACCTGCGTCCACTCGCCGCTGCCGTCCGCTGCGAGGCTCACCACAACATCATGCTGCAGCCGCACCGGGCTGTCCCGCTGCCCAAGCGTCAGCACGGCGATGCCCGCCGCACGGATGGCGCCGTACAGGTCGGCCGTCACTCCTGCGCCAACGGCGCTGGTGGCCTCGTCTAGGACGGCCAGCGACGGCTGCTCCAGCAGGAGCCGCGCAACCGCCAGCCGCTGCACCTCGCCCACCGACAGCTGGCCTGCAGTACGCATTTTCAGGTCGAAACACACCTGCACAGTGATCTGCAGGTTCACCCATGGTGCTGTTCACCAGGACAGTTAGGCCAGTGGAGCAGCTCCGTCCCCACACCAAAGGAGGCGAGGGACGTGGGCGGATTCAGCACCGATAGACTTCACCTGCCCAGTCTGCAGGCCGGTGCCAGTCGCCGCCAACGCGCGCAAGCAGGTGCTGCAGGCCCACACACTGCAAAGCGGCTGCCATTTCGGGCGCGTCGGCTGGGCGGCTGCAGCCGTAGGTCAGCTGGTCCCACAGCGCGGCACCCGGCGCCGTCAGCGCCCGCTGCGGCAGGAATGCCACCTGCGGCACATGGGCGACAGGCAACCTGATACATCTTCCTGGACTTGGGGTCGTCACCCCGGACATCTCCTCAGGAGGAGGGCTTTCCAGGAGAGCTGTGGAGCCAATGGATATGAAGCTCGTGATGCCGGCAATTCGCACCCAGCATCGCAGTCAGCTGGCGAGCGAAGCGTGCTGTGCAATCCTTGACGTGACGGGGTTTCCCACCTGGCCTGGTGGAGGCAGCCGGCAGGTGCCCCGCCGCCGCGGGTGCAGCCCCGCCAGCGCGCGTACCAGTGTGCTTTTGCCGCAGCCGCTGGGGCCCTCCACCAGGACGGCGCCGCCTGGCAGCACCTGCATTTCTTGCCAAATTGTATTTACAATTCTTCCACATGTACGGCCTGCATGTGCACAGCGGATGGTCTGGCGCCTAGCCTGGTCGCCATATGCCGCCTGTGCGTGTGGTGGAGCGAGCATCCGATGCGGCCATTGCTGAACACCAGGGAAGGGTATGATAAAAAGCATGGACGAAGAATGATTTGATGTGTTGTTAGGTGTGCGAAGTCGTCGAGGCTTCAGACCTGCAAGTCGAGTGCGGCGGCGCACAGCCAGCCGTCTGCAGTGCTGTAGGTGAAGTCACGCAGGCACAGCAGCGGCTGCGGCGGCGACTCGTGCCGAGGCAAGCCGGCTGTGCAGAGGCTGGCGATGGCCTGCTGCAATGCGGCCTGCGGCGCGTCTGTGAATAGCGTCGCTGGATACGACGCCGTGCCTGCAAACGCACACGGATGCCTTCAGTGATGACCATGTAAACAGAGTTGAAGCCTCGATGGAAAGTCACTGGGCCTCGCCACCTGGAAGACTGTCAGCACCACCAGATGGCCAGCACATGGCTCAGCTATCTCGGATGGCAGTGGCTGCGAAAGGGAACCACGTGACAACCAAGACGGACCGTGGACTGGGTGCTGCACGACAGGGCATGCGCCGAAGTCCCTGCGGGCATAGCCGAGGAATGTTGCTGCCGCGGTGACCTCGCTCCAGACGCGATGCCCAGGTGCGCCCGACTGCACGGTACACAGACAAATGAAGGACTTCTCAGTAAGCGAATCTGGCCAGCACCAGGCACGGCTAAAGCCTACACGGCACAGCAGCAGTAGGTGTCCTACGCAACAGCGATGGGACTCACCATAGGCTTGCCGGTCAGCGGGTCAATGGCGTCACACCAGAAATGCTGCGCCGCCAGTGCCGCCTGCACCGCTCGCGCCCACTGGACGAAGCAGGCTAGCATCCTGTCCATTTCCTGCTGCCAGAGCACCTGCGAGTCGCACACGCCTGGAGAGGCTTGATGATTATAGATTATAATACATGAATATGGATGATTATGATGACCTGTGTCCATCGAGAGGCACGCAATGCTATCCCTAAGACCCGTTCGACTGGACCTTGAAATACAGCAAGCTCAGACACTCCTTTCATCGTAGGGGTGTCGAGCATGGGCGAGTGCATGGCAAGCCTGAAAACAGCGGCGACATGCCACCTGTGCGTCTGTCGGCGGGTCGCTGATTGCCTCAGCGTCCGAAACCCGCTGCACGCCGTCGGGCGCAAACTGGAAGGTCAGCACCGCCAGGACGCCCTGCCCGTGCGGCGCATCCGGCAGCACCGCTGAAAGCTCGGCCCGCACGTCGCGGCCCAGCCTGCAAGGCAGGACATCTGCCCAGCTTGCTGTCATGGTAAGGTATGCTACTGCCACTGCAAACGCCTTGACCTTGCACCAGGACAGTTGTGGTCACATTCCAGGCAGTCGAATCTGCCACCTGTGAATGGACACCTCCAGGGGACCGGCGGGCGACGCCAAAGTGTGCGGTGACTCCAGCATCGTCGACATGGCTGCGCAAAACGGGGAGGCGACCTCTGAATCTGAATCCGGGTGGAAAAACGACACAACATCAAGTCTCTTCGCTGTCTCTGGCCCTCGTGGTCACCCGACTCGGGCGGATCGGATAGGTGCCGAGTTCGAGACAACCAGCGAACAGTCGAACATAAGGCCGGCATGGACAATAGTGCCGACCAGCTTCATGGCCCGCGGCACGGATGGTGGCACCTAACACTTGGAAAATCCCAATTCTTACACCGTTCTCTGACTACCAAATACTTCCTTGTCAGCAACCCTTCTCTGTCTCTGTCGCTTATCAGTGTGCATCCCAGCAGCAGTGCGTGCCATCCGCAGCAGATCAACATCTGCTGGTGGTCCTGTGAGTGTAACAGAACAGAAGCGTGCCTGGATCAGCGCGCTGACGGAGCTTTGCTGGCGGCGCTGCCGGCTGCCCATCGCCTGCGCTGCTCTGCTGCAGCAGCTCCAGCGCCTACAGTAGCCGGCTAGCGATGAGCAGCAAGCATGACAGCCGCCCAGATCTCCCTAGGTGATGCTGTGAAATGCATACGAGCGTCGAATCTGCATGCAAGTCGCATGCCATGGCGCCTGACGAGATTCCCACCTGGGCCAGCTGGTGGATGCGCGCTGTCAGGCCGGCCAGCAGCGACAGGTGGTCTGAGGCGTCCATCATCTGGCTGAAGCTGTTCATCAGCATGAGCGTCGCGAAGCAGGCGTTGGATACCCGCTCTGCCGCCTTGCCGCCGGAATCGCCCGGCCCCCCGCGCGCCGCTGCAAAGCGGTGCGGTCGCACATCGGCCCAGCAGTGCGCGCCACCCGGCGACTGAAGCCCTTTTGGAACCCCATCACGTTTTGCCTGACGTATTTAGGCGGCTGCCTTGACACCAAGGAAGGTGGGAAAAGGTGCAGCTGGTGCGGGAGCATCCTCAGCTTGTGGGTTGCGATAATCCCCCGGCGCGGGCGGCTCTGTGAAAGATGGTGACAGGAGGCGCAGGGGTAGGAGACGACGACAGGCGGGCGCACTGTGGAAAACGGCGAGCGCGACGCAGCAGTAGGAGATGATGGCGCCGCCGTAGTCCAGTGCGCGCGTCAGCGTCGCCTGCCCGGCATGCCACGCCGCGAGGCGCCGCTGGTTCCGCACCGCCGCATCCAGGCGCGCCTGCAGCCATGATTAAGCACCATCCATGACTTGGCTTCTGATGCATCCGCCATTCGAAACCCTAAAATCCCGACGGTGTCCGCAGTGTCTCACTGCGCTGCGCGAGCTGCCCTGAGCGGCCATGCATCAGGCGCCAGCGGCTGCACACTTGCGCGATTCGAGAAGGAAACGGCGGTGTCCCAGGAGGCTCGCCTGCAGCGCAGCCTGTTCCGCCGGCGAGCCGCCACAGAGCGCCGCTTCGGCAGAGGCAGCCCGCAAGCGCGCGTGCGCACTCCGCAGGTCGCCCTCCAGCCGCTCCTGTCGGAACACCGCAGCCGCAATTGGCGCCAGGACTGCCCTGCACCGTGGCATAACAGCAGGTCGCGCCTCCACCCCTTTCGAATTCCCGTGCCTTCACCGCCATTGGTGGTGCGCCACACATGGCAGCAGTCAAGTGCGCAAATTAGAGGTGCCAGCACTGCCAGCCTGACGCAGCGTGCTCAGTAGTGCACTGGTAACCTGGAATGCACGAGTGCTTGGTGATGCTGACTCACCGCTGCAGAATGGCGCTCACAGCAAAGAATACGTAGACCAGCATGACAGCGGGAGCCGATGTCAGGCGCGCCATCCAGTTCGTATAAAATGCCACCTGTCAGATCGAGCTCAGGGTGGCCATTGGTCCTTGTGTCTCAATGTAATTACTGTGGCAAGCCGTTCAAGAACACAAGCTTTATTGCCAGCACAATGGTGCTAGCACCTTGAGCGGCGCCGCGGCGAATATCGCGGCCAGCCGCCCCAGCTCCTCCGCCCAGCGGCCTACGTCTGCAGCCATGCGCTGGTCCGGATTGTCAATCGCGCCGGGCAGCCGCGCAAACGCCGCGCCGCGGCAGTACAGCTGGTGCAGCCATGCCGTGACCGAAGTCCTCGAGCTGCAGGCGCGACGGCGCAAGGCAGTTTGTGCCGTCTCAGGGACTCATCCACAGCCACAATGGGCTTGACCAGCGCGCACCTAGAGCGAAGCGGAGCAGACAGCAGCACACATGTCACCAGGTGAGTCTCAGTAGTAAGAGAGACAACATTCTGAGAGGGCAAGCAGCAAGGCACCTGGCGGCGACAAGCTCCGACAGCCAGCGGGTGATGCCCTGCACACACGATGTCAGGCAGTACAGAGCCGCCGCCAGGCGCACTGTGTGCCACAGCGCCGCTGCCTCTCGGTCTACGAGCACGCGGTAGAATGCCCCCGCCACGGTGCCGCCTGCGGCCACCAAAGGCAGGCCGGCTCATGCGGCTGGTCCATGATGCAGCGTGCGATGAACCCGCTTGGCACCATGAGCTTCGTGCAACCGTTGCCACGGTGAAGACTCTCACTGCGGGAGACGATGTAGGCCTCCAGCACGGACAGTGCCGCCAGGGTCAGTGCATGGAACGGCCGCGCGATACGCAGCAGCGCCGGCAGCTGCCGGCGCAGGACGCCGTCCAGGCTTTGCTGCCCTGGATCGCCGCCTCCGATGTCTTGAGCCGTGCATTTACGAGGATCACCAAGCCTGGACGCTGTAGCTTCACCAGGTGCCAGCGCCTGCAAGTCACGGCGGCGCGCTGTCCAATGCACTGACCACGGAGAAGCATCGATGCATGATCGTGCCACAGCTTTGCTCACCTGGCCACGCTCCTCGTCATAGAGCACGCCGGCCAGCAGAGGCGTCGTCTCGGCGTGCATCTGGCTGGCACACTGTGCGCGCAGCGCCTCAAAGAGCCATTAAGACTAGCGACCACTCGGGTGACAAAGCCCTGCGGCACAGCACAAGCGCTGGTCAATTCCGACTATCCAAGGTTCTGTCTGTTGTGCCAACGTGAAACAGGCGAGGTCTGCTCTCAGAGGAAGCGCAGCGTGCGCTCACGTGCACGAGTAACGGCGGTTTCGGAATCCGATTCAGCAGCACATGCTGCTACCCCAGCAAATTTTCAAGCTTTCGCCTCCCAGAACTGTTTGCAAGATGCGATAACCGGCTGCCGTGCTCATTGTGATTCGTGCAGCCGCCACAAGTGAAGTTACACCATGTCTGCCCCAAGGCATGTCCCTCGGCCACCAAGCAGGCCGAGCAGCTCACTAACTGCCGCGCTTCTCTCCAGCAGCCAAGAGGACCATGAAGCACGCATCGATGTTCCGCTTGCGCACGGCTCAGCGCAGAGCCTGGGCCTGGGCAGCTCTTACGATGCGGACGCCCTGAGCGGCGGGCACACGCCTGAGCAGAACGCCTTCCTTGTGGGCAGCCCATGGTGAGCAAGCCGCGTGCTACAAGGGCTGATCATGAGCCTGCACTGTGGCGCGTGATTCAACAGCGATCCGGCAGATTTACAAGCTGTAATGCATGCATGTGCCGGCACGGAACGATGCGGCGCCAGCCACCTTAAAGGCGCTCGGTGCAAGGCTTCCTCATCAGCCTTCTCTGAGTTGTGGTCACGTCTGCGTGATGGGCTCAGGGGCGGCCCGAGGAGCGGCGCCTCGCTGTTTTTGCGGTCAACCAGCCGCTCGTACCGCCGCCCATCCTTCGATGAGTCCGCCGCGCCGCACTCCATGGCCCGCACTTACAGCATCAGCGAGGTGCCTGACTTGGAGGCAGCGGCCTCCGGCCGCGTGTCGCGCGAGGCCAGCCAGACGCTGCTGGGCGCGCTGCATGAACCGGGTGCAGGCGGCGGCGCGACATCGCTGCCCGCTGGCAGCCCGGCAAAGGCGGACGGCCCTGACGTGGAGCGGGCCCTGCAGCCGCCAGAGTTCTCAGGTAGACACCGCAGCACAGAGTCGCTGCTGACAGGGCACGGGCCTAATGCGTGAAGCTTCTGTGGGGCCAGCTGCCAGGCTTGGCTTCAGGGTCCTGAATGCGTGGTGAGTACTCACCGAGACCAGAGCTTTGACCTTCCCCCTTGCAGCGGAGGAGAAGGCGTCAGCGGCGGCAAAGGCGAAATCACTGTACACAGCTGTTGTCTATGGCTTCATCAACGGCATCGTGGGCCTGCCAACGATGATTTCCTTTGTTGCCATCATATTCAAGGTGTTTGATTGTGTCTCCATCCGTCATTGATTGTGTCGACAGATTGCTTGTTTTGTTGTGCCTTCACCCGTCTCCCTCATGAGGCGATTGCTCAACATACAGAGCTGCTCCTGCAGGACCCCACATACTCAACATACCTCAGCCAGCTGGCCAAGCTCGGCTTTTTTGCCTCGGGCGTGCACCAAGCGGTGCGCCTGCAGCCCGTCTGACGGACATGCAGCACAGCATTGCTGGCCCAGGAGCCCACGCCGTCACCTGCATCGCGCTGCCAGCCCTGGCGTCACTGTATGTCCCGTCACTGCGCAGGTGTTTGCCATCTTCAGCACGCTGCCTTATGCAGTCGGCCAGGTTCAGGACGTGGGCCTGATCTTCCTCAGGTGATGGTTGCGAGCGGTGCATTGAATGCATGTATGGGTTGGCGGCAGGCCTGCCACTGGCTTGCGTAGCCCATGTCGATATTGCTTGTCCTGATGGCCCTTGCTGATGTGCTCGGCAGCGCAATGGCCACCTCCATCGCGGCCATGTGCGCCGACGCCGGGTCGGCGGTGGCAATGGGCACATCGCTCACCTGGCTGGCTTTCTCAACCGTGGCGGTCGGGCTGGCCATCATTGCCGTGGGGAAGCGGAAGCTGGCCACTCTGGTGCTTCACACTGCTGCTCGGAATGGCACAGATGCAGCATCAGACATCTGGCGTTTGGCGTATGAAGTATGGTGTATGCCTGTAAGGCGGCAGTCTGCTCAGGCTTGGCGTATTCGGGCGGGGACCTTTGGATCACTGAACATGGCGCTCTTGTGCCGCAGGTGCAATACATGCCCATTCAAGTGGTTGGAGCCTACCTAGGTCAGCTACGGATCACCTCTGGCAGGGGTTCCATGAGCGTCAAGTGCAATGTGCATCTCGACTCGTCAATGATCAGTGTGCAAAGCTGTCATGCCTTTCCTACAGGCTATGTCGGCTATTTCTGCATAGCCGCTGGCATCGGGCTCGGTGTGGGTCAGGATATCGGCAGCATCCTCTCATGTGAGCAATCTGCATGTTGTACTCTGTTGACTGCAAAATTCTGATACCGGGACATGCCCATTCGTCCGCCTTGAGGCTAGGCTTTCTCATGGCGCGATGAGTGTGAGAGTCGACGAGTATTGTCCGCCTTCAAAGCCGAAATCGCTCTCCGTCGGGTGCGCAGGGCGGCTGCTGGCGCAGAAAGATGCGCTCAGCAAGTTGGGCCCGACCCTCGCGGCCACAGCGGCGCTGCTGCTGACGCTCAAGTGCAGCCGCAACCCCCTGGCACTGCCCGTGGTGCGGTCGTCGTCCTCCCTTTCGTGTCTTCAAGGTCGACTCGTGCTGAGCTCCATATGCGATGAGCGGGGCCACGCATGGCATGAACAGGGCTGCGCATGGTACCTGCGTCCGTCAGGTCACTCGAGACGAGCCCGCCACTGCACCTGAGGCGCTCTGTCCCCTGCAGGTGCTCGTCGCGATACCGGCCATCTTCCACGTTGTGCGCATCTCCATGGGCTACTCGATGGACGACGCCATCGCCACAGGGTGGCTGATGAGCGGCGCAGTGAGATTCGCATCCATCCATCCATCCATCCATCCATCCATCCATCCATCCATCCATCCATCCATCCATCCATCCATGCTCCACCATTCGAAGGGCACCTTGGCACTGCCCAGTGCACTCGCGCGAGATCTGTCGCTCTCTACTCCGCCAGGGCAAGGTCATGGTTGGTAAGTCGCTGTTGTGTCGTCGCGAAACGAAGCATTCAGATGCCAAATGCAGGGTTCGGACAAGCCGTTCTGGTCGGTGTACGAGCTGTACAACTGGAGCTTCGACGGCTGGAAGCTGGAGGGCGTCCAGTGGAGCGCGATGCCGCGGCAGGTGCCCAGCCTGATAGCGCTGTTCCTGGTGGTCACCTTTGGCAGCGCCCTGGACGTGGCCGCCATCCAGCAGGACACGCCCTGGCCGCTTGACTTCAACCAGGAGCTCATCACCGTTGGTGGGCTGTCGATGCTGCAGTTGCATGCAGATGCCGTTGTCAACTGTGTTGCTGGAAGGGCGTGTGCCGTTGTCGGTCATGTTTGGGCATGCTGCATTTGCACCCTCGCATCCCAAAGGCTGCCGCAGCATGTGTGCCGTTAAGTTGCATACTGGAATGGCGTCGAGTGACGGGGTCGCGGGCGCCTGCAGGGATTTCGAACGTGGTGGCGGGCGCTGTGGGCGCCGGCATGACTGGAAGGTGACTGCCATCATAGTTGCATTGTCGAAACTCGGCAACCGGCACCTCTTGTCTCCAGGTTGTTCCTCGCCTGCGACTCACTCGTTGTTCTTTGTCGCTGCAGTTACATCTTTTCTCAGGTGCGGACCGCCTGCGGGCGTCGGCGTCATGACCAATTTCTGCTTCACCGAATGCTGCGGTTGTGCTCTGCTGAGACGTCAATGGCTCCGCAACCCTTGACCCTCCGAGTGCAGACGATCTTCTCGATGCGGGCGGGCGTCGACAATCGGCTGCACGGCGCCATCGTAGCGGCCATGGAGCTGGCCCTGTTCTTCGCTCCCATCAGCATTGTGCAGTACATGGTGCGGGACAGCATGGCTGGAGCATGATGCATGGCGCAGGGAGGCAGTGATCCAGCATTTCATGCTGGTCTTCTGACGCAGGCGCTGATGAGTTGGTAGGTTTCAAGTTTAACGTTTTGTGGTAAAAGTGCCAACAGCTCGTTTGTGCGGCTGCAACAGCCCAACTACTTCTACGGCTCGCTGTTGGTCATGTTCGGGATAGACATCAGCAACGACTGGCTGATCCACTCGGCCACAAAGGTGTGCTGTCATACCGCCGTCCTACTGCTAACTCGTCCGACTGGTACCGTTCTTGCGTCTGCACACTGGTGCAAGGGCACCGCACTGAGTTGCTGATGTCTCTCCGAGCAGGTCACGCGGGCCGAGTACGTTCTGCTTATTCTGAGCTTTTTCGCCATTCTTCAGAGTGAGCCGCTGTCGGATGCGCATGCGGTCTCCGTGAACCACTTCTTGCTCTGTGATAGCGTGTCGAATGAGCATCGGTGTCACAAACCCCCTTCCGACATGTCCGCAGCCGGGCTGGAGGTTGGCATTCTGGCAGGGTTGGTCGCCTCGACCTTTTACTTTGCGTTCTGCTATGCCAGGGTAAACCCCAGATCCTCTGTCGAGCATCCAACCCCATCCCACAAACACCATGGAATGTGGCGCTGCCGTGTTGCTGACAGTCAAATTGCGATTCCTATGCCGCCACTTTTGCATGACAGCCGTCGGACTCTACCTTCACACGTCTCCACAGGCACATCTTTCAGACTTCAGTATCATCCCCAGCCGCAGCGGCGTCATGCGCACCTGGGACCAGCGCATCATCCTGGATGTGCGTCCCTGCATGCAGTGCCTCCTTTGATTGCAGGAATCCTCGTCTGCAAACTCGTTGCCCTGTGTCAGAGACTTTGTGGACGGATTCTCCTCGCCACAAGACAAACTGAACGCCTTATTCAAATTGCCAGCTTACCGCGCAGCCGCTGACGCTCTGCTTGCGGTGCTGCACAGGTGTTCACGCAGCACATGGTGACGATCGCGATGTCCGGGTACATTTTCTTCGGTGAGTTTACCTGCATTGGCTTGACAGATGCGTTGTCGAATGCGACCACCTCTCTAGCTCCTGCATGCAATCAGTGATGCGCCGCAAATTGCAGTCAACTGTCGCCCAATGTCTCGCCTGGTCCCATGCAGGCAGCTCCCTCGCAGTCAGCGACAGAGTCCTCAGCGTGCGCTGTTGTCTGCATCTACCTTATCGAAAGCTACCTGAATGTGCATCTACGGAGATTTGTGCGCAGACTTCACACATGTGGCACACCAAAGGCAGTCGACTGGTGCTTGCGGCAATCGTTGGCTGACATCACAACCAGAGCAAGCAGGGGATCGGGTGCACCTCACAGGTCAGTCATGCCTGCCACAGCAGACAGCCTCGACTCTCACAGGCGTCGTGTGTGAGGCACAGGTCGTGGAGGACATGCTCGAGAGGGACCTGGCAGAGGCGGGCGTCGGCACGATCGTGGGCCAGGTGTGATGTACTTGCGGGCCTTCTGACACGCGTATCCTGACGTCCTGACGACACCTTTGCAGACATCAAGTCAAGACTGTATCAATGTGCATGGCCTGGGCATGCTGCCGAGCGGCCAGGTAGCTGGTGGTCCTGCCGCGACCCCACAGGCCGTTTCCTTGGCAACAAAGACCCGCTGCAAGCTCTCCCCGTGATCCTTCCGGCACCCTGTGACTATGCGGTCGCGGCAGGTGCGGCGGAGCGCCTCCGACGAGGGCGTCGCGGGCGGCCGCGGGCGGTCGTTGGAGGAGCGCACACAGGCCGCAATGCGCACCTGCCCCCGCTTCGTGCTGCTGGACTTCAAGTAGGCCTCGCCAAGTCTCGAGCTGCTCCAGTCATGTGCCGCGGCCAACGCCGTGATGACATCTCCATCCTCTGACGCTCTTGCCTGGGGAATCGTTTCGCCGAGGAGGTGCAGGCGACGCTCCTGCAGGTCGATGCGCCTGCCGCTGACGCTGCCACCCCTGTCGTTCAGGGTTTCACCGTCTCGCTGCGCGCAGGAAGGTGCAGGGGCTGGACGCGACGGCGGCGCGCACGATAGGCACGCTGTACGGCACGCTGCGGGGCCGCGGCGTGCAGCTGCTGGTGGCCTGCCTGCACAGCAAGGAGATCGTGCGCCTGCTGCGGTGCGGCCTCCTGTGAAGGCCTGCACTGCTGTGCATCGCTTCGAGCAGGGCGCTTGAAACCGTGACCTGCAACTCCAGGAGGACAGCTCGTGTTGCACAGATTGCTGGGCTGGGCAGATATGGGCCTAGAGGTGCGATTCTTCCGGCTCTGCAGCCTTGACGCCCAGTGGCATCGGCGGCCCCGCCGCAGCTGCGCTTTACCCAGCGATGCGCACCGAGAAACGGCCGCATGCACCTCCACGGAGCTATTTTGGTCCCTGGCTGCCTGGAGAGGGCGATGGCAGGGTGAATGGATGCACAGAGGTGCAATTCATGCGGCTATGCAGCCTTGCCGCCGGGCGACAAAGAACCGCCAGAATCACACCTCTGAGCACCCAACTACCCTGCCATCGCCTTGCACAGGCAGCCTGGTGCCAGAGCATCACTACCGTGGTGATCGGCAGCCGGATCTCGCTGAGCCGAGCAGAGTGACGTGCAGCTGCAGTGGGGCCCCCTTACCGCTGGGCGGCAAGGCTGCAGGGCCGCCAGAATCACACCTCTGAGCACTCAGCTACCCTTTTATCGCCCTGGAAAGACGGCCAGGCGTCAGAGCAGCTCCATGGCGGCGAATGGCAGCCGGATGTTGGCGAACAAAGCAGGGTGAAGCGCGCCGGCATTGCAGGCCGGCACAGAAATGAGGTGGCGGAGGCGGCGGCTTCCGCAGTGCTGGGGCTCGGTCGCTTGAGCAGGCTCAAGTCACACTGTTGGCGTGCTCGCAATAGGGCTGTGGTCTCTGAGCGGCATAGCTGCTGAGCAGACGCGCATCTGTCGCCCTGAAGCGAAGCGGCTGCTGGATTAAACAGTGATTTTCGGACGCATCTAAACCCTGCATACACCATGCTATCGTTGGGGTCGCTAGGGCGCACGGCGTGCCACTGGCGGAGAGAGAGGAGGCGGCGGCGCTGGACGCCTGCCCCTGCTTCCCGTCGCTGAACGCCGCACTCACGCACTGCGAGCGCGCCTACCTCCAGGTCCGCAGCCTTTCCGCTTCCAACATCCACAATGCGAAGCCATCTGCAGAGCCGTGTCCGGCAGTATGGAGCTGTCACGTGGAACTTGTGCGGCGTTTTTGGGCCCCCAGTTGGCGGAGCACTGTGCAGGACATGGCAGCACATGGCCCAACAGCAGAGAGTTTGCAGCCCAATGTGACATGCTCTGCTGAGTCGCGACGGGGACTCCAGGCACGCAGTGCTGACTTCAGCCGCTGACTCTGATGCGCGGTGGCCCGTGCACAGGTGGCGTCTGATGAGGGGCTGTGCCAGCTAAACCAGCAGACGATGACGCTGGCAGACATCCTGCGCAGCCACTTGCAGCAGCCGCAGGTGCCGCACCTCTTCGCTTTGCCAATCACGACCATTTGCTGGCTGGAACGACCCCGGTCGCGGCTGTCTGATGCACACACATCCGTGCTGCTGGCTCCTGCGCCTGTCTCCCCCCCTGGCACCATTTCTGCCACGGCACGTGCATGGATTGCGATGCGGCCTCGCCGGCCGCGACGCCCTGAAGCTACCTACATCCGGCCGAAAAGGACTCTCTACTTCTGCAGGCGCTGTTCTCAGACGCTGTGGACGCGGATCGGGCAGCGCGCGACCTGCAGCGCGTCATGAAGCGCCGGCAGCTGGCGCCGGGGGAGTCGCTCTTCGAGGCCGGTGCCCCCTCCGAGGTGTGCACGTTGGTTGTGTGTTGCCCCGATGCCGTGGGGGAGGCCCTGACCGGGAGGCCGCGATTTGCCTTGTAGTATTGTCGAGCCCCGGCAGATCTACAGTCCATGCAGGTGCTGCTGTGATGCCTGTGCGCCTCAGCAGCGCACTGACGGCCAGCTGCCCGCTGATTGTGTGCTTGCTTGTTAGCAAAAAACCCTCGCAATCACAACAAGGCAAACAACAAACATCACAACAAGCTGCCCGCCGACGCTGCCCGCATCCGCTGATGCTGCCCGCTCCTGCCGACTGCGCAGGAGCTGTACTTCATCACGGCGGGCACGCTGCAGCTGACGCTGTCCTTCAACTCGGACGGGGACACCCGGCTGTCGCTGCCGGGGCAGGCCCCCGGCGGCACCGTCGACCGCGTGTTCAGCTACGGCCCCGGTGCGGACACATTTCCTTCGGCATGCATGGCCCTGCTGTCATGTGACGCAATCTGCTGACGGCACAAACAATCACCTTGGCGCACACTGGGTGGCGATTTGCGACGTCGAACGACCTCGCGGTCTCTGGAAGCCAACGGGGTGCAGTTGGCGTCCGTTTTGCTGCTGCACCAAGGTCCCAGCAGCGTGCAGCGCGGTCCTGACCTCGTCAATGACTAAACAACAATTCGGTGCAGGCACAATACTGGGCCAGGTGGACTTCTTCCTGAGGCGGCCGCGCAGCGCCACGGCTGTTGCGGGCGATGAGGCATGCACCGTCAACATCGTGCCGCGGGCGGCGTTTGACGTGCTGCGCCAAAAGTCGCCAGAGGTGATGCCCTGCGAGATGTGGCTTCCTGCAAAGGCAGGATGAACAGCATACATGCCGCTCAGCGGACAACACTGAGCACTGTGAACCCTTACGAAGGCTCGTCCATTGCAGCGTGGGTGATAGCCGTTCCTCAGAGCCCGTCAACAGCTCCACTGGCCGGACATCCCAACATGGCACTGACTGTGAGCTTCCTTGCACTCCACGCAGGCGCTCATCATCCTGACGTCGGCCATGCTGCGGTCGGCATGTGTGACAGAGATGCACGCGGTGGAGACTCTGGGCGCTTCGCAGGCCTGACGCTAACACAGTGACAGGGGATTTGCCAGTTTCATTTCGATCTTGCTGCGGCGGGCACTGCGGAATGCTGTGGTAGCGCCTCTGGACCTAGAATGATTTTCAAGAAGGCACGTCTAGATGCGGCAGTGTCCTTTCAGCGCTGTGATTTTTCCGCGCTTTATGAATCGGTGCTGCCTGAACCATGACAGCGCCGTCAGATACTCTGCATGCGCGGAATTCGTTATGATGCTGTCATGGGCACGGAACAGCAAAAGCTCTCTTGAAGTGTGTTGCTGCTGCTGCTGTCGCGGGCGGCAGCTCTAGTCGAAAGTTGTCAGCGCTACCTGTAAGTACCCAAGTACTTCCTGTTGACAGCGCCATTTCGCACATCATCTGATTTTCCCCTAGGTAGGGCGAAACACAGTTCAATCCAGACACTTTAGTGCGGTGCCTGAGAGCTACCTGCACAGCTACTGGACAAGAGGCGGTTCAGAAAAGGTTGCAAACATTCTCCTCAGCGCAGAGCCTCTGCAAGCAGCACTGCAGGGGAACGGAGGTCCATGAGGATAGTATGCCAGGGGCGGCACAAGCCCGCCACTCCGTCTACAGCTTTGACGGCGGGCTGAACCAGTCCCACGTGTCTGCGCTGGTGTACGTCGTGACCTGCTTCAGCGTCAGGTAGGCCTGCAGGAAATAACGGGTGTGACTTTTTTGTTATGTCCATGACCAGGTTTCTAGCAACGCAGCACGTGCAGGTTGACCGCCATGGGCCAGGCGACTCAACGAGCGATTGCCCTGCCAACTCAGAGGCGGGACGTCGAGCACGTGATTGATTTTCACAACACAGCACACCTCCAGGCCAGCCTCGCCGAGCTCACGGCCGAAGCCAGAATTCTTGACGCCGCCCCATGGCGCCTGCACATTGTAAGATGCGCGCATAAGCCTCAAGCGCATTTGCAGCATGCACAGGGGACGGAGCGCTATCGTCACGGAACTGCCAGCCCGAAGGAGACATGTGAAATGGTGATGCTTGCGGGGCTCTGGTGGGTCGTGAAGCGTACCTGGCAGAAGCATGGCTGTGCGCAGTTGATCCTGCACCAGGCAAGGCGCTTGTTGAATCGAAACACGAGAGCCATGGCGATCAACCCACTGAAATGCTGCGCACAAACCATAGCAAGCACTGCATCTCACCACGTGACGCCCGCCTCCAATGCTGCCGCCACCCGCCGACATCGCTGCGATCCATGATGGCGTCGCTCAGCAATCCAGTGCGACGCAGAACACCACAGCCGCAGACAACAAGAAGCCCGCAGCCAGACCACGCACAGTTTTACGCATTGATGTTCCAGCGCAGGTTGAACTGTGGCGGCAGGTGTATCTCCCAACGGCAGCTGCCCCAGGCTAGCAGGGTTGACAAGGATGGAGAAAAGAGGGTCCAGGTGCACCTCCTCGTCGGCGGAGATGACGGCGGCGCCGAGGCCGAACTCGCTGTCATTGGCCAGCCGTATCGCCTCCTCCTCTGTCACGAAGGTGGTGCATGCCAGCACCGGGCCAAACACCTGCAGGCAAGTAGGATGCTTGAGAAGGTACTGAGAGGAGCAAGCTGCCGCCTCTTGGGAATGCCGCACGGTTTTGGCCCCCACAGGAGCATGCACAGGCTGATGCAGATGGATGGTCCTGCCATCTGCAGTCACGTCGCACTTTGGAGGATGGAGACAGGGCCGACCAGGTTGCAGCAAAAGGACTTGATCGAACTGCTACAACAACGCCGCACCTCCTCCCGCCAGATGGTGTCCTTGGGTGTCGCCATGAAGGCGGTGGGCTGCACCCAGAAGCCCTTGGCCCTGCCCGGCACGCGGCCGCCGCCCGTCAGCAGTGTGCACCCCTCCTCCTTCGCTTTCTGCGCTCCGCACGGAAAACCGATTAGGACGTCGTGACACCGCGCCCACCTGGCTCTTTTCCAGGCAGCGCCCCGCCGAAAATCACCTGCCCTGATTCTGTTGGCGGATCTGCTTCAGGAAGGGTTGTGTCCGTGGCACAGCCCACTTTGAGAGCCTGCTCGCGGCAGGCTTGCTGGCGCCGCACGCTGCGCCGGGGCATGGCGCCAGTCACGTGCAGATGGTGGGGCTGACATGAGTCTGGTTGCACACCTGGATGTACCCCATTACTTTCTCGTATTGCTGCTTGTTGATGAGCGGGCCGAGGCGCGAGGACTCGTCAAAGGCGTCACCAATATGGATCTCCTCCGCCCGCGCCTGTGTTTGACATTCGACACCAAACCGCTCACGGTTGTGCTCGCGTCAGCGCAAGCGTTCAGAGCCAATGCCGTTCCTCGTGCAGCAACGCCTGTCAGCAGGTGGCACACTCTCGGCCAGAGCTCCCTGTATAGCCCAGCTCTGGGATGCTCCGCACCTTGAGGCGTTCGAAGAACTGCTGCGCGATGGGTGCCGCCACGATGAGGCGCGACGTGGCGGTGCAGATCTGGCCAGTCGTCCAGAAGATCGAAAACTGCGCGTCGACAGACACAGTTGCATGACACCGGTGTCTGAGCTGAGGCCACCCAGCTGCCATGGGCGCACGGGCAGGCAGCCAGGCAGGCTTGCTCGCCGCTCGGCCAGGCAGGCAGGTCAAGCAACTAGTCAAGGTCAAGTGGCCAGGTGGGCATGTACAGGGACGCAGCCCAGCGCTGCAAATCACACCATGGCCCACTCGACTGCCTTGTCGATGTCCACGTCCTCGAACACGATCATGGCCGACTTGCCACCCAGCTCCTGCACAATGCAACAAACGGGATCCATGCTTTGAGCCCGGCCCGCGGCTCAGTCATGATCATAAGCGCCCTGACGGATGGATGGGCGATGCCACACGTGGGGGCATTGGAGCAGGTCAGATTTTAAGCAGGGGCATTTGAGCAGGGGGTACACACCATGCTGGTCGGCCGCAGGTTGGCGGCGGCGGCAAGATTCACGCGGCGCCCGGTGTCGACGCTTCCGGTGAATGCCACCTTCGCCACGTCTGGGTGGCCGCTGCACAGGGGCGCCAAGTGTTGTCGCACAGGGTGAACTACCAGCCAACAGACCATTCAGCGCAAGCTTGTTGTCAGTCCCTCTGATGCACCGTGCCTGTGGCTGGTCTGGGCCTGCCGCTGCAGTGCAAGCGCGTGGCTGTGCATTGGTTTCTGCAAACAGAGTGCTGAGTGCACGTCAATCCCTGATGCTGCAGGACACAAGGACACAATCGGGCACCTGAGCGGCGCGCCGGCGTCGCCGCCAAGCCCGGTCACCACGTTAAAAACGCCCGCAGGCAGCTTGACGGCCTCGGCAATGGCCGCGAGCTCCAGGCTGGTCACGCTGGCGTGCTCGCTGGGTTTCAGGATGGCGGTGTTGCCTGGGCAGGAGGAGGCGGTGGGTGGAAAAGGCGCAGTCCATGCTGGAAGACGCAGAGCATGTGCATCCAAGCATGCGCACGATCCCGCATGCGCATGCTGTGGGCCTCAGCATGGACTGCGCTAAATTCCAACTCCGCGACAGGCAGTGGGATTGGCATTGCCGCTCTTACCAGCTGCCAGTGCGGGCGCCACCTTCCACACCGCCCTGTCATGTGTGGTGCCATTCGTTATGTCCTAATTTATCCTGCTGTGCGAGTGGACAAGGGTTGCATGCTGCAGCAATGGAAGTCGGTCATTCAAGGACACAGCGCCACCATCAGACAACATTACAACTCAAGAGGGAAATGAGAGGACTCAGATCCCACATGAGCATCGGGTAGTTCCTGCAGCCCGAGAAACACGCTTTGAGGGAGTGCAACATTCGCCCCTGAAAGGCATGCGAGACGCCGCATCCACCGGCATGGAAGGCGCCAAAAATGGCAGCAGCCGACATATGTGATGCTTCCGAGTGTGCTGCCACTCACCATGGTGAGATGAGCGCGACCTGCAGCCACAGAATGAAATCTTTGCTGTTTGAGCGGCGCCCAGTGCGGACAGCCAGGCCAGCACAAGAGCGTCAAACAAAGACCATGCCACCGGCCAAGCAGCCGCAAAACATGGGCATGTCACAGCATCTGGCCGGGTGTTGCCGGAGGTTCCTCCCACTCACCGCTCCCAGGGGCTCACGCCGTATCTCGGACTTGAAGCCCTCCTCGCCCAAGTCGACCGGCTGCCATTGGCGGCCGTCCAGCTTATCAGCCAGGTCGGCATAGTAGTCAAAGCACGCCGCCACATCATCCTGCGCGGCAGATTCCTCGATAATTGTGCCAGTGCTATGCGTTTCAAAAGGGCTCACAGGAAGATGTCAGGATGGCATGGACGCTTCTTGCCCCGTGCATCTATGCGTCCATCCCTTTCGCCATGCCTGCGGATTTAGGCATCCCGGGGCGTATGGCGGTACTGGGAAGCACGGTAGCCCTGAAAACGCCGAGGAAGGCAGGGCAACTCACGATGTCCCACAGCGACTCGGAGATGGGCTTGCCGTTGTCCAGCGTCTCATACCGCGCCAGCTGCTCCCGGTCCTCCTTGACCTATATGAAAAACAGAACGCACCCTTGATGACTTCTCTCGTTAGTATCTGGCCGGTTGGTTTTGTAATCAATCAGCTGCAGCCGATATGCTGAGTACGCATGCTGATCAGCAGCATGCCAAGCATGCCAGGCTCAGCAGCATGCACAGCGCTGCGACGTCAACCGGGAGCAACAGCAGCGTGTCGTGCGCGTCGCGCGGTGCCGCTGGGTTTGCTTGCCTTAGCGGCTATCTTGCGCAGGAAAGAAGCCCGGAATGCTCCCGTGGTCTTGCCCCAGGCGCCCTTGGCAGCGAGTGCAGCGGCCACGGCGGCGTCAACATCCTCCTTGGTGGCCAGCGGAATGCTGCCTATGACAGACTCGTCATGCGGGCATGTGACGTCAAAACGTTCCTTCCTTGCTGGCTGCACCCACTTGCCTCCAATGAACAGCTGCCGTTCCGGAATTGATTGGTCCCCCATCCTCGAAACGGCCGACTCAGCTCTGAAGATGTGCGCGCAGGGGCTTCGGGAAGGTCTCCTTGCACAAGAGCTTACATCAATCTGTTGATTGCCGTCGTAATTGGCACATTGCCGACGCTCCCTCCCAAATGCATTACTCACATGCAGCATGTGATGGGCTGATGTGGCATTATGACTCACACATTATTAAGAGCCACAGACAGTGTTCCTTGAGAACATCAGGGTGCGGCAGGTGTGGCTGTCAGTGCTGGCACAGACGCCTCCTTGCCCGGCGCTGCCCGTGCGATGCCCTCGCGCCGCAGCAGCAGCGAGTTGGTCATCACCGCCACCGAGCTCACGCCCATCAAAGCCCCTGCGGCAGCATGCGGCGAGCTGCCGTTGCACTACCAAACTACCTGTTATCGCCACCAACGGGCGAAGGCACCACGAGAACATGCGGCCGTAGCAGTCATCTCATGCTCATGCGACAGGGAGCCGCCCGGCGGGCGCTGCCAAGCACATCTCAGAAGGCTGATGCCAAAGCGATGGGCGGACCTGCGATGGAGGGCGTGAGCGCAATGCCGTAGGCGGGCAGCAGCGCGCCGGCGGCGAGGGGGATGCCCACGGCGTTGTAGGCGAATGCCCAAACCAGGTTCTGCCGAATCTTGGCGAGCGTCGCCCTGCTGAGCCGCAGTGCATCCACTACCTGTGGTGCATTGTGACAGGGCCGTTGGGGCGACCAGGCAGCGGTGCATGTGAAATCGGGGATGTTGTCACCTTGCAAGAGAGGTCTTGGCGCATCTGGAAGCAGCGCATGGCCGGAGCGCATGCAGCAGTTGCTGCAAGTCGGCGTGTGCACCTGGGGCGGACGGTCGCCCAGCAGCACAATCGCGGCGACCTCTGCAGCGGCATCGACGCCTCCGCCCATGGCGATGCCCACCTCGGCCTGCATGCGGGCGTGATCACAGGTGCTGATGCCGACTGGTGCGGCTAGATGCGATGCTGGCTGCAGGTGCACATGTCATCGGTGCAGGCAACACAGCCCCTCAGCGCTTGGAGCTGCCCTCTTGAGCAACGAGCAGGAGTTGTTTATTCCAAAAGGGGTCGCCTTAGTCTCTGCCACCCCGCGCAGCCTGCCAGAAAATAAAAAGAAATGCTTCAGGTGCCGAACCTGCTGAGGAGCGTCATAACGCATGGCCGCACCTGCGCCAGGGCGGCCGCATCGTTCACTCCGTCGCCGACCATAGCGACGCAGGCCCCTGCCTGCTGTAGATGCGCCACCAGTTCGGCCTTGCCGGCGGGCTTCACACCGCCGTACGCGTCGCCGGGCGCGATGCCCACCGCCGCCGCCACCTCACGCACTGCAGCCTCCCTATCGCCTGCGGGTGATGATTCACAGGCCCTCCGTGAGGCCGTGTCGAGGATCTGGCTGCGCTGGGCTTGAGACCGCCTACTCCACCGTCCTGCAGGTAACTTCAACACTATGCCACATGGTGGCCTTGGCGAAGTGATCACGAATTTCAGGTCGCCCTCATGTCCAGACTGGAGGTAGGATGGGACGACAGCTTTCGACTGACCTGACAGCAGGATGGGGCGGATGCCCATGGAGCGCAGGCCCTGCACCGCCGCCTTTGCGTCCGGTCGCAGCGCATCAGCGATCTGGATGGCTGCCGCCATGTGGCCGTCGATGGCCACAGCCACCGATGTGGCGCCCTACGCAGCCAGCACCAAGGGCTTTCAACATATCTTCACAAACACACACACGAGTCGCCTGCCCAGACACCCTCAATGCAAGCGTACTGACGGCACAGGGCCCATGAGTTTGGTCCCGAGGTGCAGCGTGGCAAGCAATGGCCACAAGGAAAGAAGTGTGCTGCCGGCCCTGGCGGCGCGCTGCAGTAGACCCTCTGCAGCAGAGCCGGGTGCCCACCTGCGGGCCTCCGGCCGGCAGCGCGGGCGGCGCGCCCGTCACGCCGCGCGATGCCAGCCACTCGAGCGTGCCAACGGCAACGTCATGCCCATGGACGGTGCCGCTGATGCCGCTGCCGGGCTCCTGGTTCACGATGCCGTCTTTCGCGGTCAGCCTCGCCGCACCTGTGTCCCGAGGGCAATCACTGCCCATCAGGACCTGAGTTTGCAGACCAAGGAASGGGGGGGGGGGGGGCACTTGGTCAGGCAGGGTGCCCCCGCGCGAGGCTGACAAGCACGCCGCGGCAGAGTAGCAAGCTATCTGGGAGCTACAACAGCAAAGTCTGAGCCCGCAGCACGCTTATACCCTCAGCCTCAGCGTGTGCAGCAATTGCGAGCGCGATGGGGTGGTTGGCGCGCCGCTCCAGGGCCGCCGCCAGCGCCAGCACCTGCAACTCGCTCAGGTCGCCACCGCTCGCCAGCGCCACCGCCTGAGCACACGAGCGAGTCAACTTATATAGATGTTGTTTTGCCTGCTTGTCAGTTTGGAAGCGCCGCATCGAGCGGCCTGCTGCGTGAGGCTTGTCATGTCCGCGGCCTGGCCTGCCATGGCAACACATCATCGAGAGGGTGTGCGTGCCCGCCAAGCGGCGACTGTGCAAACGCATTGGCGGATCGAGTACCAAGGCATGCGCCCATTGTTTCCGGAGGTGGACACAGCCCACACCTTGACCGTGGGGCGGCCGGCTGTCAGGGTACCCGTCTTGTCAAACACCACGGTGTCAACGTGCGAGGCTGCCTCCAGCACGTCGCCGCCTCTGATGAGCAGGCCCCGCCTTGCGCCTGCACCATGGCCGGAATCAGTTCCGGGTGCAGGCCCTGCTGATGTTTGGCTTTCTGTGCTGTTGCAGTGCCGACACGCCTCAGCCGAAACCCTCTTGATGTGCAAGCTACAAGATGCGGGACGAATAGAGCACAGCATGTGACCTTCGCTCCATGGAAGAGCAGCAGGCAGCGGCAGGGAATGGACGCAGACCAGTGCAGGCGAGGACGTCAGTGCACTGCGGACCTGCGGAGGTGCCGACGAGGACGGCGGTCGGGGCGGCTAGGCCCAGGGCGCAGGGGCAGGCGACCACCAGGACGTTGGCGGCCAGCTGCGCGCCCGCCAGCAGCGCCGCCATGGGGCCTGTGGACGTGACGCCGCCCAGCCGCTGGATGACCTGCAGGGGGTGTAGCAGAGACTGTGTAGCAAGTACTTCAGAGATTTGTACTTGGCACCTGATGCACGCCGCAATCCGGGCACGGGTTTGGTGGACAGCGTCCTTGATTTGGATGAGTGTATCCACAGACTTGTGCATTGCAGCTGCGAGCCTTGCCTGTGGGAACATGCGGACGCCAGCGGTCGACCAGAAGAGGAAGGTCAAGGCGGAGGCGGCCATCACACCATACGCAAATTTACCCGCCACCTGCATGTTAACAGCGCAGGTTTTGGAAGGGGTACCGGATCTGACTAAATCTGCATGATCAGAGAATGCTTCGCAGCAGGGTTGTGCCGGACCGTGCTGCCGTTGCAGCCGCAGAGGCAGCGAAGCACCAGGCAAAATGTCAGACGTGACAGATATGACGATTTCGCCTCGAGGTCTCAAACCTGGTCTGCGAGGCGCTGCACGGGCGCCGAGCGGGCCTGCGCAGCCTCCACGGCGCGCACGATGTCGGCCATGGCGGTGTCCCCGCCGGCGCGTTCCGCCCGCACCGTCAGCGCGCCGTCGCAGTTCACCGTGCCCGCTGTCACGCTGTCGCCTGCACGGTATCAGCAGACTTGCTGGATCCAGCATGGCGGTGCCAGCGAGGCAGACTTTGCCACGGCAGCTCAGCGCTGCCTGCCGCATCCGTAGCAGGGCAAACTGGTCAAGCCCCGTCGAGATGTCAGCTGTCTGCACGGTCCAGTGTGAGCAGCACCCCTGACACGCCGGAGCTTGTGGATGATCCGGACAGCAGCATGATCGACCCTCACCTTCGCCCTTGGGCACCGGCAGCGGCTCGCCGGTCAGCGCGGCCTCGTCGACGGAGGAGCGGCCGCCGGCGATGGCGCCGTCGACGGGGATGCGGTCCCCCGGCAGCACCGCCAGCAGGTCGCCCTTGGCCACCGCTGTCGCCGGCACCTCCTTCCAGCTGCCGTCGCCCAGCGCCAGCCGCGCTGTCGCCGGCAGCAGCTCCTGGGGTGGCGACATGAGTGCGTGGGTGCGCCTGATCCTGAAGGTTCGACATTCCAGGCAGCGGCAGCTGCTCCTCCCTGATACATCCAGCTGGCACTGAACCTGTGAGTATGCTCCCACTTTGCATCATCAGCGCTGCCGATCCGGTTCAAAAGCTGGCGCATCACAGCTGAAACAGCCGATGGTTCACCTGCAGGGCCAGCAGGGAGGAGGAGGCGGCGATCTTGGCGCGCTGCTCCAGGGTGCGCCCCAGCAGCACGAACGCCAGCAGCATGGCTGGCTCCTCGAAGAAGGTCGACCAAGCCAGGCCAGGCGCCGCCGCCTGCGAGCGGTGCATCCGAACTCAACAGCCGCTCCTTGTGAAGGCAGCGCTTCCCCATTTGAGTGGCGGGGGCACAGATGCCGAATAATTCCGGCACAGCAATGCGACTGTGCGGCCGCCTGCGAGCCAGCAACGACATCAAGCGCTGCCTGCAAAGGCGCTAAGAACACAGGGCATGGCAATCTAACCACGTGTCTGCTGCAAAGGCGGTGCAGCCTGCCAGCGTCCAGCATCGGACGCTGGCGACAGGATTGCTCAAGAGGTGTAGAGAATTGCGGCATGGCGCACCGCAACACACGAGACGGTCCAGGCGGCGCAGGCGCCCATGCCGACCAGGGAGTTCATGTCGGGGGCGCCCCGCCGCAGTGCCCGCCACCCCTCCACCAGGATCTCCCGCCCGGGCCCTGCACCGCGGACCAGGCCGGCGGCATCAGGCCAACAGCATGGCAGATAAGCACTTGTGTTCAGACATGCACGACCTGGGTCACTCCAGGCTGTTCGAGCGCTGGGGCTGCGCAGCGGCTGGACTGTGCGGCTCCTGGCTGGCGGCTTCGCCTCGTGGATGGGCACCATGCAGCGCAGGCGGCGCCTCACCGAGCATGGCGAACAGCGACAGCGCGGCGTGCGCCCGGCTGGAGGCCAGCAGCCTGACGGCGGCGGGCAGGCGGCCCGGCCACGCATGCGCCAGGTGCCCCGCCAGGCACGCCACCGCCAGCCCCGCCGCGACCATTAGCCGCCGCGTCACCTGTGCAGGGTGCAACAGAGGCAATTTCGGCCCCGGGTCGAATGAAAGCATGGCCGTGCACAGGCTGCCAGCGAACCACGGACGCTCGCGTGTGCGATGTCGCAAGATGCGCCGCACTACTTAGGGGCAGTGCATGCGTAGCACAGCCTCAAGACGATTGCGAGCAGCCTCAAACTTCATGGGGAAAACGACAAAGATCACACCTCTCGGAGTCGCTCATGCCGCTCGGTGGCGCGGTCGCCAGCGGCGCCGCGCACCGCTGCTGCGGACTCATCCCGCACGCTTGCCGCATATCCCCTGCTGGTGAGCAGCTGCACAGGGCATGTAACATTGCTGAGAAGAGATACGCTGCACACAAGCTCTGTTGTGTCTCCCCACTTCGAAGCATGCTGGTCGGTTCGAATGCGACATGCAGTCGCATGTCGTCACCATGTCTGATGTGCAACGACAATGGACGAACGTATGACGAACCTGTGCTAGCTGCTCTGCGAGGGAGCCGCGGCCGGCTGCGCCCTCCTCAGCGGCCTCCAGGCTGAGCCCGCACTCACCGCCGGGCATCAGCACCCGCACCATCGCTGTCTCCGTGGCTAGGTTGACGCTGGCCTGTGCGGCGGCGCACACAGGGTGATCATGAAGTTGAGCCCCCAGCTGCACGCCAGTGAGGGAGCGCTGCCTTATTGCGTACGCGCCATTCCTGCGCTCGGGCGTAGCCGGCCACTGCCGCACAATGCTTGAGGAGGTCTCTCCAGTGCATGCAGGGTTTATGACTCTTGCCTGCACGACGGGCGGCTCGTCCTCCAGGATGGACTTGACCCTGCTGACGCAACTGCCGCACCGCATGCCTGTGCGAAGAGGTGCAGACATGTTGGAAGTTTTATCATGTAGCAGCCAACGGATGCAGCTCCCAATGCACACTGCTGCCGCACTGTGTCATGAACAACTCGCCCGTGACATCAAGTAGGATGACGTCCTCGCTGCTGCTGGAGGCTGACGGCGCCCTCGCAGCAGAGGGGATCCGCCCATGCCTGCCGCCGCCCCCGCCGTCGCCGCCTCCGCTGCTGTGGCCAATGAGGGACCCGCCGCCGCCGCCGCCAAGGCCCAGGGCCAGTGACGCCCCCACAGAGCACTGCGCAAGGTGCAGCTCCTGCCTGCCCGCCCGGCCATGCCGCTGCCCCCATGCTGCCGCGCCGCGACCCAGTCGCCGCAGAGCTGGAAGAGGTTCGTTGCCTTCAGAGCTAGATGATTGCCGGCACTGGCAGCTGGGGCATATGCCGGCACATCTCCGTGCGAAGCGGCGCTCAGCTGCTGGACCCGCTGTGGTCAGCGTCAAGCCATGAAAAGCGCGGCTGTACCTCCAGGAAGAATTGACTGGTGCGGACGTCAGTCTGCAGGCAGTTCTGCTGGCAGTGCTGCAAGCTGGCGCGCCCGCAGCTGCCACATGCGATGCGCGGCTGCCGCATGCATGCTGCAGCGCCTGCATGCTCAAATTGAGCGTGACCATTCTGAGTTGCACCGATCACAATTACATGATGGTGCAGCACAGTTTGCCAGCCAATTGCCGGTGCACGCAACCAATCCGACAGCAAATATGGCAGTAGCCAAAACACAGATTGAGAAACGTAGCAGGACGAACTCGCAAGCTGCCGGCGACTGCCGTGTTCTCCCGCTTTGCTACTAAACTGACATCTGAAACTGAGATTTGCTGGTCTGGTGGCTACATGACGTGCTGAGCCAGCCTTATCTCATCCAGCAATTTGACCGAGCGCCGGATGGAAGCTTGGGCAATTGAACGCACTCACTAAGAGTTTTCGATCATTTGCCGTGATCCAATTTCGATTCTCTCAAACCTGGTCTGCATCGAGTGCAGCGTGGCGCACAAACTGGCAAGGAGAATGCAAATTTGTGTGCGCGACACAGCTGATGCGGCACACCGGTCACCTGGGGCAGCAGCTGCGGGGCAGGGAAGACGGCGTCAAGTGTCCCACCTCATTCCGATGTCGGCTGAGCTACGAGAGGTTTGTGCAGGCAGTCTGCTGACTCGGCAGCAGAAATGCACCCGGTCATGCATTGCGGAACGGCGACATGTGCATACACCAGTGTGGTCGTGCAGCAGCGTCTGCTGCATTCGCTTAGTGCACTTATCGTTGCAAAATCCTCCCTTGTACCCAGGAAACTGACGCTGGAGTACAGCCCCAGCAAACACATCGACAGCGGCGCCGCGGCGGGGATCACATGGATGGACCTGGACCGCATCGAGCACCGCTACCTGCTGGCGGCATGCGCCGACGGTGCGGAATTCCACCTGCAATGTTGCTTGATGCATCGTTTTTCCTGGGCGCCAACGGAAATGTCAACGCTGTGGGTTGCGGATGCAGGGTCACTGGCCGCCTTCGATGTGGCGTGTCCCTCAAACGGGGCAGGAGACCGACTCGCGCGGCACACTCCAGTGTTCCAGGTCTGCCGTTCTGCCAGTCTACCAGCTGGACACTTGCACGCTTGTCTTCAGCACGGGATTTGCACGACAGCGTCGCCAACCTCACAACGAGAATGGCCACCTTTGACGGGACGGCTCGTCAATTGAGCAGGTCAGCCGCACAGCGCCGGGCGCGCACACCTTCACGGTGACTGCAGCGCTGTGGTATCCAGTGGACACCGGCCTCTTTGTGACTGCGTCCTTTGACCAGAACGTCCAGGTGGGCCTTTCACACCGGCACCTGTTCGGCAGTGCCGGCACAATCGAAGCTAGCTCACTACTCGCCGCTCCAGTGCTGTGATGCTGCACGGCAGCTTGGCACATCGTGACACCCCAAGCAACACCTCAACAGTTGTGCAGGTGTGGGACAGCAACCACGTGCTGCCAGTGGCGTCGTTCGAGCTGGGTCAGCGGGTGTACTGCGCCGCGATGTCACCGCTGGCCCACACGCACTCCCTCATTGCGGCCGGCAGCGGCGATCCTGCGGTGAGCAGTCCTGCATCAGTCTGTCGGCAAAGCTGAACAGCAGATGATGCAGCAGATGCCGCAGCTACAAATGTCTGGAGCGCCGCCTGTGACCTCCGACTCAAATCGCAGGTCAAGCTCTGTGATGCGCGCTCGGGCGGCTTCACCCACAACTTGACGGGGCACCGGCAGGCGGTGTGGGCTGCCGCCTGGAGCCCCTCCTCACAGTGGCACCTCGCCACTGGCGGCTGCGACGGCCAGGTCAGTTCATGTGCGGACGCCACTGGACCACATCACGCCAGCCCATGTGGCGCAAGCAGCTAGGCCAGGATGGCGTAGTGTCGTTTCCTGTGTGCTGCAGCATGCTTCAATCTGCTTGTGCAGGTTCGGATGTGGGACATCCGCCGGGCGGGGTGCATAGCACTGCTCGACCAGCACGCCAGCCAGCCCGCTGCCGCACTGTCCGCCATGCCGATGGCGGACGAGTGGTACGTAGTCTGGCACACCGCTCAGTTGCTTTCAGGTGTTCAGTGTTCAGTCGCTGTCGAGTTGTGGTCAGCCAAGCTACAGAAAGCCCAATCATGCATTGCAGCGGGGCAACGATATGCCGCTTTCAGCATTGAGCATTTAGCAAACAGCCAGCGTGTGTGCTGGTCGAGGCTTGGCCACATCTACCGTCCCAGCTTCTGCATGATGTGAGGCAGGCCTGGAGCGACTAGCGGCGATCCAGAGCGGGATGTGGTGCCACCGACGGCAACTGCCACCGCGCACGACGGTCGCGTGACGGCGCTGCTACCGACGCCCGACGGTCTCTCCTGGCTGTCCGCGGCGACAGACTCGCGCGTCCGCCTTTGGTCGGTGCCGCAGCTCAGGTGCCCTCTCGTCCACAGCCATAGCTCGGCTGCCCCTTGTGAGGCAGAACAGGGCGCCCGCAGTGTGCCTTTGACTCAGGACTGCTGTGGCTGGGTTGCTGCATGTCCCGCTTCACCTGAGGCCATACTGCCTTGTGCGCAGGAATACGCTTGTAAACTTCCCGAACACACACAACAGGGCAATCCGGGTACGCGGCCTCTGGCATTGCGCAGGAGGCGTTGCGCAGTAGACATGTGTGCATAGCTTGTGTGTTTTGCATGAGCAGCCTGAGCTGCGGCCTTTTGCTAGATCTTTGCTTGATCTCAAACCGACAACTGCTCCATGGGATTCTGCACAGGCAAGGCAGCTGGCAGTCACGGAGGATGCGCGGCTCCTATTCCACCCCTCGGGAAGCGCCATTCAGGTGGGCAACGGGCACATCTTGTATGTCGGAAATGGCGAAATCAACAGTCTTTGTTGACATGTATGGGCGCCGAAGCCACAGTCGCAAGCCATGCAGTGTCCGCTGCCTATAACAAGGGCTATTGTTTGAAGTCAAGGCTGCGGCAGGGCCTGACGACTGCACCATGCGGAGCAGGTGTTCCACCTGGCGGACGGCCGGCAGCAGGCCGTGCTGCGTGGTGCCCACTTCGAGAGCATCAACTGCTGTGTCTGGAACAGCGCCCAGCAGGTGCGCGCATCGCATGTCCAACCGCCGCCAGCGGCCCAGGACATGAGCGCTCTGCGGCCGCATCTGGGAATCTGACTGCTGAAGGTGTCCAGTATCTGACACGGGCATCTGGGTGCCATCGCAGGAGCTGTACAGTGGCAGCAACGACCTCAATATCAACGTGTGGTCGCCAAAGGAACGGCTGCAGCCAGAAGAGGCGCAGGGTCTCAGCGAGGACGTGAGGGAAG
The DNA here is from genome assembly GCA_033439295.1 of Deuterostichococcus epilithicus. NCBI lineage: Eukaryota > Viridiplantae > Chlorophyta > Trebouxiophyceae > Prasiolales > Stichococcaceae > Deuterostichococcus > Deuterostichococcus epilithicus. The sequence continues at coordinate 649,422 of JAVTLE010000010.1, forward strand.
ATGATGAGGACAGGTGGAGCGATGATGCATGATGTCACAGTTGCCGGCAGGGTGAGTGATTTTCAATTGAGGGCAGCGCAGGGAATTCCATGTACGAGATATTCACTGATGCGTTCGACATGCCGCATCTCTTCTTCCTCTCTGCTCGCCGCACAGCCAGTCGTGGAGGCATCCCATGTAGAGCAGGCGATGTCGCAGCTGCTGTTGCAACGATCAACGCGGCCCGTGTCGCACCTGACCATTCTGCTCTTGTTTGAATGGGGGTAGCCCCGGGCCCCCTTCTGCCCTGTTCTTTTTAAAATGGGGGTAGCCCCGGGCACCCTTCTGTCTTGTTCTTTCTTAAAGGCCGGGCCGGACGCTTCGTCATCCCTGATTCTGGGTAGCCGCTTATTCACACACTTTTGCTTTTAAAAAGGCACAAACCCCTTTTGTCTTGTTGTTCTGTTTAATAAGATGAAGGGTAAGAAGAGCCCAGCCCCTTTAAAAAAGAACAGGCTGATAGGTAGCCCCGGGCCCACTCCTGTCCTGTTCTTCTTAAGAAAAGGGTAAGAGAACCCAGCCCCCTAAAAAAAGAACAGGCTGAGAGGTAGCCCCGGGCCCGCTTTTGCCCTGTTCTTTTTTGCTCGGCAGCTGGGGCATTTCGGCCGAGCTGCAGGCGGCTCTGGAGGCGCACCCCTCGATGGCGGCTAGCAAGCTGCAGGTGTGTCTGTGCTGCCGTCTCCTCTGCACGTCCGTGCGCGCGAGAGCTGCTGCTTCTGGAACAATATTGATACTGCCAGGGGTTTGGGTAGCCTTGCAGCCGTTGCTAACAGAAGGCCCTGTGCGAACTCTTCTCTGATCCAACACTCCTCAACGTGCAGGAGCAGCGGCCGGCTCAGGCGGCGGGCGGCAGCACGGCAGGCAACGCGGCAGGTGCCCCGCAGCCGGCGGTCGGCGTCACCCAGCCGAGCCCGTCCCCCAGCAAGGCAGCGCAGGACTGCTCGCAGGTGTGCATTGCTCACCTGCTGACGGAATGGGTCCTCGCCCCTAGCCAAAAAACCCAGCTGCGTGATTTGTTCGAGACATCTTCAGGCTGTCTGTGCTGATTGGTGCGATGACTGCAATGTTGCTGACGATGCAACTCTCCGCTCTGGCTTTGCAGACAGCAGCGACGCCGGCGAAGAGGCTGGACATGCCGAGCAGCCCGACCACGCCGCCGCAGGTCACGCCCCGCCGCCGCCGCGCGGGCACCGACAGCGACTCCGAGCTCAGCAGCAGCAGCAGCAGCGGCGGCAGCTGCGGCGAGCGGCGGCGATCTTTGCGCTGCCGCCAGTAGACGGGGTAACATGTAAGCGGCAGCCCCAGGCCCGGCAGCTGCGCCATGCTGCCTTGCAGTCCTGCACTAGTGCATGGCCCTTCGGGCGCGACTGCGTGAGTTGCCGCCGGCATCGACAAACCTGCTGCCGTACGCAGTGGCCCGCCGTATGTGCCAGTGACTGTGCTTGCAGAAGGAGTGGTGTGGCAGCGGGTGGTTTGGCATGATGGTTTCTGATTGTGACGGTCCCGCTATGATGTTTTCGCTATCATCGCGCTGCGGGTCACTGCATACGGCCGCTGCTCTGTTTTGTGGTGAAACAAGAAGTGTAATGCACCAAGCTCCACAAGCTACCAGCTCTTCCCTGATTCTCCGCCACACTGTCAGCACCGATTCAAGTGCCCTCACCGACTACCTACCTAATTTGATGCCTGCCCAACCCCGCATGAGTGCATTGTACCCGCCTGCGCACTAGAATTCGTCTCGTTAATACGGGGACTGCAATTGCACGCCTAGCGTCGCCGAATGCTGCTGGACCTCCCGGCCGCGGCACGAGCCATCGGGCAGGATTTCTGTTGTTCAGCAAGCCGAAAACCAGCTGAACAGAGTCGACAGCCGCTGCGCACTGCAGAACGAACAAACGGCGGTGTGCAAACGGCTGTCGTCTGGTGGCACAACATAACACTGCGCTAGGCGGTCAGGAACCCTGCCTTACGACTGCTGCACACTGGCACACAGTGCCACCCTTCGACCGCACGGGAGCACGAGCATCTGCAGCGGGCGGTGCACCGTGACGCTGCAGCCGGCGTCCATCTCTGCCTGCGCCTTCGAGCTGAACACGGCAAATGCAGGCGGCTGCTCGCTGGCGCCGTCCGCCGCCCCGCCGGCGGCCGGCGCCACCGTTGCCACGATCAGGCTGCCCTCCATGCGCCGCCCGGTGATCGTGAGGCGCAGTCGCTGCGCCTGCCGTGCCAGCCGCTCCTGCCGCATTTGGGAGAGGAGCAGCTTGTTGCACAGCAGCATCGAAGCTTCCAGTGCAGTGCATTCATGTGTTTGGTGGGCAGCTCTGCTCTACAGACAACAGATACACTCGTAAAATATGCTGCTCACCTGTGCTGTCGACTGCAGAGCGAACTGCAGCCTGCTGGCAAGGCTGTCCGACGCACCCTGCACGATGCAAGTCATGTGTCAGCGCCTGAACTGAATGTAGACTGTGGATGTTGTCACAAAGCTTTCAGAACCCTTGTCATGCAGCATGCTGCTGACCCCAGGCCACCTTTGCTCGGCGTGGCGGGCGCGGCGTCGACGCTGCATGCTCCGCGATGAAGCGCCGATGCACCGACATGCCGCCAGGCGTGGCGGCCACAGCGGCTGCGGTGGGGGAGGCGTCTGGCTCATGCGGCACCTGCGACTGCTGGCAGCTGTCCTGCTGCGCCTCCCCGTCCAGTTGCATCGGCAGTGCACCGTCGAAGGACTGCCGGAGCACCGCCGCCGGGGTGTTGGCGCCCGATGCCGCCGCCATGCCAAAGGCCAGCTCTGTCGCAAGTTGGGTGGCGCCGCCGGCTTCCTCGCCGCTGCTGATCTCCTCAGCGGCATCCTGCTCGTGGGCCTGCGATGCATGGCGCAGTACTGGCAGCAGCATTGCGCAACTGTCTCTGGAGGTGCGCACTCCAGGTTCTGAATGAATGACACTAGTCGACACTGCTGTCGCATGAGGTTGGCGACCGACAACTATCAACCCAGCGCCATTGCCCACTTGGGCTGTGTGCCGGTCCGGGCGACTGTGCGACTGCAGCATCGCCAGCGTGGCGCTCATGCTCATGAAGCGACCGGGCGTGCCGCCCGCTGAAGTAGGTGCTGGCGGCTGCGGAGGCGCGCTGCCCGGGGCCTGCCGAGACATCGATTGCGAGAACCAATCAGATGAGTAGGCCTTCAAAGGGCAGGGTACACAGTGCAGCACGCAATGTCGCCGGCAGGTGACTGACCCTGCGCCACACCTCTGCGCCACATAGTATGTGGCGCTTGTAATGGTTTCGAGCGATGAGCAGTAGTTAAGCGTCAAGGCCTCACCCGCTGCCGAGCCTCCCTGCCGCGCGCGAGCGGCGTCGTCAGCTGCCTGCCTCCTTGCACGTCCGAGGACCGCCGTGCCGACCGCGGCGCCTGCTGCTGCCTCCCAGCCGGCGTGCGCTGCAGTCTGCGGGAAGCCGAGCGCAATGAAAGTTATTGACGATGCTAGGCGGCATGCGAACATCTGGAAACGTTTCCTCATACATGACATCATAGCATGTTGATCGTGTGCCCTGGCGGCTTGTGTGAGATGGCAGGTCAGGTTCTGCATGCCGCAGCGGCCTCAGCAGACCCACCCTCGCTTTGTCAGTGAAGCAGCCATCTCCGCCTTGAGGTCTGCCATGGACAGTGGCGCGCGGCTGTCGGACGCGGGCTGCGGCGTGAACGGCTGCAGCTGGCTCGGCTCGGCCCACAGCTGGCTGGCGTACTGTCTGGCTTTTGATGGCGGCCCCGCACCTTCCGCGCCGCCCTCGCTGTGCGGCGGGCTGGCGTGCTGCACATCTTTGTGCCGCGGCCAGCTCGCCTGTATCTGAGCCTGCTGCACCTGCGGCTGCTGCGTCTGGCGCAGGTGCTGCAGCTGCGCCGCGAGCTTCTCCTGCACTGTCTGCCGCCGACTTGGCGCTGACGACGCGGCCTGCGACGCCACCGCTGCTTGTATATCACCATTTGTGCATGAACTGCGCAGCAGATTTTGCAGACGTGCAGTCACATATGCAGTGCCCTGCTGGCCGCGACTCACCGCGGGCGGTGCGGTTCTGAGTCCCGCGTCCTCATACACGATTTGGACGTTCTCATCGTCGTCTTGGGACTGCTGCATCTGGAAGGGTGCCGTAGCCAGCTATGGATCGCGGGTCTAAGCGTATGGCAAACGCAGGCCAGGCGTGCGTGAAAAGCGTGCTTTGAAAATTGAGTTTGTGTCACCGACAAGGAGAGGACAAAGCTGTGTCAACCTGTGGGGCCTCAATAAATTTGACGACGATCTGCAAGGCAGTTTGTGGCAGGCTTGTTCCTGCCATCTGCCAAGCATGGCATGCATGCAAGGTGCGCCAAAACACCCGCCCTATAGCACGACGTGGGCATGCAAGCAAGGCAATTGCAGTTCGCATGCAATACGATGCACAAGTGGCTTGATTGAAAAGTTAGAGACCTCTATCGAGACAATTGACAAAATGCGGCCGTTGCGCACCCTGCTGCTCGATAATTACGATTCATACACCTTCAACCTGTTCCAGCTGCTCGGCCAAATCAATGGAGGTACCGCTGTAATCACTTTGGTTTACAAGATGTACCAAGCATGCTGCAATGTGCATGGTGCGATATGGAAACTCTTTCCAGCTACACTCTGTGTACATGCAGTGTCTCCGGACATTTTGAGAAACGACGAGGTCGACTGGCCGCAGCTGTCGCGGCGGCTGCAGAACGGAGAGTATGACAATGTGGTCATATCTCCTGGCCCTGGCACGCCAGCGTGCGCCGGCGACATCGGTGAGTCTAACTAGACGGCAGCTGGCGGCAACTGGCGGCATGCGGCTGCCTCCAGGCCGCTATCGTTCGGTTCAGGCCGTTGGCGCTTTCGGATCGGGCTTGATGTGCCATCGCAGCTTGCAAATATCGAGCTGCACATGATTGGCACGGCGCAGCGGTGCTCAGGGCGTCCATGTATCGCTGTGGCACAGGCGTGTGCCGCAGGGTGTTTGAGGAGGCGCCGGACACACCGGTGCTCGGCGTGTGCCTCGGACTGCAGGCGCTGGCCGTCGCACACGGCGCCACCGTGCGGCACGCGCCCTACCCAGTGCACGGCAACCTGTCAGGGGTCACCCACAATGGGCATGCCCTGTTCCAAAGCGTGCCGTCAGGTGTGTGCGGCAGCAGGCAGTGCACTCGTGCCTGCGGCGCGCAGTAGTTGCAGCCCTGCGAGCTGCATCCACAGGTCTGAGGACAAGCCCCCTCCCAGCAACTGATGAAGTCATGACCAGAGCCTCATCATCCGAGTTGCGGCCATGGATGCACCACCATGGATGCGCACGCCGCCGCCGCAGGGGACGATTTTGCGGTCGTGCGGTACCACTCGCTGGCGGTGGAAGAGGCGACGCTGCCGGCGTGCCTGGAGCCCATCGCCTGGGCACGCGGAGTGCTGCCCTCCGCCAGCTGGCAGCGCAGCGCGCTTGCGGGACGGCAGCCCGGCGCAGCAGCGCAGCAGAACGGCGTTGCGACGGCAGCGGCGGGGCGGGCCCTGCCGACACGGGATGGCGCCGCCCCACCAGGGCCTCATACCGGCGGAGCAGCGAATGGCGGCGCCCACAGTGGTTCGCAGACTCAGGAGCGCGAGCCGAGCGTGCTGATGGGGCTGGCGCACAGGGAGCGGCCCCACTGCGCGGTGAGTCCGGCACCTCCGGGACTCCTGCCGCCGGCAATGGCACGAGGCCGAGTGGTTGCTCCCTCCGCCACAGTGTCTGTTCGCCCGTGGGACGGCATGCAGGCTGTGATGTGCCTGCCGCCTCGCTCCCCACCCCCAGCCCCTCCCCCTCCGGCGCCCTTCACGTGTGCACCGCCGGGCTGCAGGTGCAGTTTCATCCAGAGAGCGTCGCCACGGAGTACGGCATCGCAGTGCTGCACAACTTCCAGGACATCACGCTGCGGCACATGGGCCTGACGCAGGAGCCGCCGCTGCTGCCCGACCTGCGCGGTAAGGGTGCATGGCCGCTGAGTCCGCCCCGTGATGCAAAACTCCACAGTCCTTCCAAACCTGTCTCGGCTGCTGCAGCACACGCAGAGCGCAGCTGATCCGCGATGCAGCCAGACCTGTGAATGGCAACTCCGCGCAGCCTCCTGCTGATCATCTGCTTTGACGCCCTCAATGCAGGGCCGCCGGGCAGCTGCATGCCTCCGGCGCCCTGGGCCAGCGGCACCGGCGAGGCACTGGATGTGCGGTGGCGGCGGCTGCCCGGGCTGCTGGCGGCCTGCGGCGGCTCCGCGCACATCTTCGAGGCGCTGCACGGCGGCGACCCCCTGGCGGACACCTTCTGGCTGGACAGGTGAACTGTCTTGACAATTGAGAACGGAGTGCTTGTTGCATGCATACCTGGCATCGCAGCGCTGGCCATCGTGTGGTCAGCATCTGCATGAAACCCGAACAAGAGCCACGCTCTTGTGGCGCTTGTGGGTTTTGAAGCGCTGCACAGCAGCGAGTTCCGCGATGTAGCACGCTGGCTTGAACAATATAATCTTGACGCTGCCGGTGGCCGGCTGTCTAACGAGGCCTCCTTCGTCTGGTTGCCCAGGCTGATTGTTGCTGTGTGCTGCTGCAGCGCGGCAACAGACAGGGCGCGCTTCTCCTTCTTTGGCGGCCGCAGCGGCCCGCTATGGCAGCGCATCACCTATTTCGTGCCGCTGGCTGGCTCGGTGTCGCCTGGTAGCCTGCACATTGAGGACGCTGCGGGCGTTTGCACCCAGCGGCAGGTGAGACATGGCAAATGTCCTGTGGCACCCTCTTCCTGGGCTGCCCTGATTGCGATCCTGTCCAGTGGAGACGTCGGATGACCGATCAATGCCGGTGAGACAGGGGAGTGCTGGACTCTGAAAGGTGCCAAGTATGTATGTAAGGAAGGATCAAATGTGTGTCGATCTTTTGCAGCAGGTGTCGCTGTGGGACTTTCTGGAGGAGGCACTCGCGGCGCGGCGGTGCCGCATCAGCCCCGAAGCCACGGCGGGCCTGCCGTTCGATTTTTGGGGCGGCTACGTTGGGTACCTGGGCTACGAGCTCAAGGCGCAGTGCGGCGGCAGCGCCGCGCACAGATCGGACCTGCCGGACGCCGCTCTGTTTTGTGTGGACAGGCGCGATACCTTCGCCCTTGCTCTGTTCCTTGCTTGTCCGGCCCCTTGCTTCCGCACAATGCCTCAGATGCGACGACTGGGACCGGCCTGCTCCCGACCAGCAGTTGTCGGAAGTGCCTCTGCAGTGCGCCGCGCACTGAAGTCTAGGCCTGAGCAGCAGCAGCAGCGACAGCTTGTCCTATTGCCAGGCAGAGACTGGCACGCACCCTACACACTGCAGATCCGTACCGAAACCTGTGCCATGCAGGTTTGTTGTGGCGGACCATACTCACAACGATGTCTATGTGGTGGCGACGGTCGAGCGCGGCAGCTCCGGCAGCGACGATATGGCAGACAGCTGGCTGGCAGCGACAGCAGCAAACATCTCTGCGCTGTCCGGTGCCACAGCCAAGGATGCACGGCATGAAAATGGCCATGCAGACAACCAGCAGCCGCGATGGCAGCGGCAGCAGCACCCGCAAGAGGAGGTACGTCGGAGCAGCGCCACTCCTGAGGTGACAGCCAATGGGCTGCGGCATGTGCCGGAGGGTGCACCAGCCACCTTTGCGCCAGCGCAGCCATCTGCCAGCGCCGCCAGCCTGAAGTGCAATACAGCCGCAGGGGGCGAGCAAACACAGCTGCAGCCGCGGCACAGCAAGCAGCAGTACCTGGAGAACGTCCGGGCGTGCCTGCAGGCGAGTTGACGCAGGCGCACATCTTATGAGCTCAAGCGAGCGCACGGTCTCTCCAATCAGATTCCCGATACAAAACACCCCGCCTCCTGGCGCTGCTCTGAGCCTTTGACTGGGAGCCACGCATTGTGTGTCGTATCCAAATGCTGCCCACAAGCTGGCTGCACTCCTCGGTCAGTTGACGGCGCCCAGACCCACAAAATCCAGAGTCGCAGCTGCCCACGTCGTTCGGGGTTGTGACAATCAAACACATATCTGCGTCAAGCGCAGGCGCTGCACGACGGGGACAGCTACGAGCTGTGCCTGACGACGATGCTGTCGGGGCATGCGGCGCGGCCACCCTGGGCCTGTTACCAGGCGCTGCGGCGGCTGAATCCTGCGCCGTATGGCGCCTGGCTCGCCTTTGGCGGCGGCGGCCCCCAGGTGACAAGCCTGGATGCACTCCACCTGCACATTTGGGCCCTCATCCTGACCTCTGGTCCAAGTCTTCAACGACACCGCGATTGGATGCTGTGCTGCAGCATCAGCACAGCTGAAAGTAGGTGACGGAAAAAGGAGCGACTTGCAAGCTGGTCGGTGTCATCACTGTACCGAGACCGTGATCAAGGACGGCCCGCTCAGTGTTCCTGGCAGCGCTCAAGGCTGTGCTCCCCTCCCGCGCTGCAGGTGTGCTGCTCCTCGCCGGAGCGCTTCCTGCGCGGCGGCCGCGGCCGAACGCTGGAGGCGCGCCCCATCAAGGTGGGCAGGCCTCCTCGAGCATGCAGAGTTAGGGTTTAGGGTTCCACGAACGCCTGGGCAGCGACCACGCAGGCCGATCCCCCCAGACCCCACTGCGCCGCCTCTCAGCTGCTCCTGTCGAGGACGCCACCGCCACTGCCGCAGCCGCCCGCGGGCGGCGTGCATGCCTGCAGCTTCGTGGACACATCGACTTGCAAACACCACCCAAACAAGCGCATCGCACAATGTTTGTCTGGTCGCCCGCACAGCCGGCCCTCGCGTTCCACCCCCTTAGTGAAACGTCGCCAATGGTCTTCCCGACTGCGACGCAGGGGACCGCGCCGCGGTCGGCGGACCCTGCCACGGACGCGGCGCTGGCGGCGGCGCTGGCGGCGTCTGACAAGGACCGCGCGGAAAACCTCATGATCGTGGACCTGCTGCGCAACGACCTGGTGCGAGATTTCTCCAAGTCTGTCAATCTGTCAGAGGTGTAGTTTCGGCTGTGGAAGAAAACAAAGGTGCAGGGCCTGCATGTCGCAGCACCACGCCAGTCTGCGGTCTGGGTCCCGTGTAATTAAGTCTCTGCACCGGTGCCGCGGCGGCGCCGGCGGGCATGCCCGTCGACGGTCGCTGCCACTTGCTCACGGTCCTGATGTCACTGATCATTCCACCGTCCGCCGTGCGGTTGCTGATATAGCCGGGAAGGCCTGACAGTGCTTGTGCCCTGGCCACAGGGCCGCGTCTGCGAGCTGGGCTCGGTGCACGTGCCGGCGCTGATGGAGGTGGAGAGCTTTGCCACAGTGCACCAGCTGGTCAGCACCGTGCGCGGCCTGCGCCGCCAGGTATTGTAAACCCTAAAGAGTATCGGTATGTCCTCAGCCGGTGCCGCCGCTGGACCCAGGTCCCGGGCCCGGGTGACTGTTGCACGTCACTGAATGTCTGGGGGCGGCACTTGTTGCAGGGTGATGCTCACAGTTAAAGCTTATGTGCTCATAGTTTCAGCCGCTCATGGCGGCTGCAGACACATTGCGGGCTCTTACCCTCAAAACATGCACGTGTTGCCCAGCCAGTCATGCCTAGGACATTGTGCTCTGCACGAGTTCTTTCTGGTTCTGCGCGGTCCAGCCAGGGAGGGTGTGTGTGTGTGTGGGCTTCATGCGGGGTGTGTGTGGGGTGGTCATGCGGGTCTGTGTGTGGTGGCCGCAGGACGCGTCGATGGTGCAGGCGATCCGGGCGGCCTTCCCGGGCGGCTCCATGACAGGCGCCCCCAAGCTGCGCTCCATGCAGGTGCTGCTCACAGGCTCCCGTGCCTGCCTTCGCCAATCGCCAACCCATCGTTCGGCATCATGGCGTGTGGCCTCAATCATCAGAAAGCTCATTGTGCATGGCTGTCCCGAGCCGACAATTCTGAGCCGTGATTCTGGCAAGCTGCCGCCAGCAACACACGCTCTTGGCGCTGCTGGTCGCACACGGCCACCAGGCACCTGCCAGACGCTCTCAACCGGCAAAAACTCTGATGCCTGGACTCTAATAACCTCGTAGATCCTGGATCGGCTGGAGGGGGGCCCGCGGGGCGTCTACTCCGGCTGTATTGGCTTCCTCAGCTTTAACGACACCTTCGACCTAAACATCGTCATCCGCACCGCCGTCTTTTCGGCCGGCCGCGTGGCCATTGGCGCCGGCGGCGCGATCGTCATTGCGTCCGACCCGCAAGGTGCGTGGCCACCGAGTGGGCCTGGGGCATGCGCTGCCCTGGCTGCCTTCTGTGCATCATCAGATTCGCCACCGGACCTGTCAGCATGCCGCTCAGGCAGCACTCTTGAGGTGCTGCTTTTTGGAGATGGATGCTGCCAGCGTCGTTGATCGGTTTCTCGCACCTTGTGATTACCCATACAGCATCCTCGCATCGTCGATCTGCTCGAGCAGAACGGGATCGCCAACTTATACTAAAGTCATGTGCCTGCGCAGGGGAGCACGACGAGATGGAGCTCAAGGCGCATCCTTTGATGCGGGCAGTTGGCGCTGCATAGCCATGGCAGCCGCCGCCAATGGGCAATCAGCTCATCAACGTAGTTTTCACCATTTGAGTTCTCAGACGAATTTGTTGCCAGTGTTTTAACTGGTGTGGAACCACCTAACCTCTCGTCTGGGTCCGTTCAGGATCGTTTGTAGATATGTGTTCCGCCGCATGCCATGCCAAACTACGACATGCATGGGTGGGCGCCAGTCACACTGCGTGCGTACCTGTCAGCCAAATTCCGGCAAGTATCAGCGTACCTATATTCGTACGCCTGCTGGGCTCGGACGGTTGCAGCAGGGACAGCAGCTTGTTGGGCACCAGATTACGTGAGACGCATTCAGATTGCAACAAACCAATGCTGAGTAAACCAGTCACGTCTGCCTCACGTGCAGAACTCAGTGATCATCTATCTCTGCCTGCCTGACATGCCTATCTAACCAGCCTGCGTATACCTACTCAGATCTCGTGCTGCAGACGAGCATGAGGCCTGACATGGCGACTTGTGCCTCAGCAATCTGCCAGCCCCCGCCAGCCACATCTGAGGCACTGGATGTGCGGCAATCACGGCTTTGCCTTCACTCCGAGGCCTTTCAGCATGCGGCCCAGCAGTCCGGGCAGATCGGGGAAGCCCAGACGCTCCCCGGTTGAGGCGGCAACATCTGCAGTCACTGCCGGCTCATCCTCCGCCCTGCAGCGCATCACATTGGTCGTTGAACACTTATACTGCAGCTATTGGCAGCTACAAACCCATCCTCTGCTTGTTCCTCATGCCAGTGTTAAACCTTTCACTAGAAAGGTCGCTCGCTTCTCCGACGGTTCGCTTGGTGCGCAAGGCAACAGGCCGCCGCGACCCTCCTGGACACACCCTGCTCGGAGGGAGCCTCTGCATGCTATGTCGAAGGGTGCCATCGGTCAGCCTTACTCACCGCTTGTTGGCCGACACCATCCTGGCCAGCTCGTCCTCTGGCAAGAGGCAAACCAGCGCCGGCTGCGGCGGCTCGCCGTCAGCCTGTCCCTCGGCTGCGCCGGATGTGCCATTGGCGCCACCGGCCGCGCCGCCTGTGCTGCCCGCGCCGGCCCGCTCGGCCGCGCTGCCGGCTGCATGCGGCGAGCTGTCCGCCCTGCCTGCCGTGCTGTCTTCCGAGCCGTTGCTCACGTCGCGGGCGACACCTGCGGCGGCGGCAGGTTCAGCGGGCGCCCCTGCGGCACTGGCGGCCGACCGCGCCTGGGTGGCTGCCGCTGTTGCCTGGCTGCTCTGACTCTGAACGGACTCCAGCAGCCGCCTGCAGCCCTTGAGAGCCTTGCTGTGCGAGTACGCACGGTACCCTGCGGCAGAATGCAGTCAACATGGCGCTGTGTCATGCAATCATTCATTCTACAAGGTAGCAGGTGGCAGTGGATCTCGGAAAGCCAGCACAGCACCAGAGAGCAGGCCCAACTGGCAGGCTGCCGGTGACAGGTCACAGGCTGGAGCACACCTGCATAGTATAGCGGAATGTTGGGCAGCGGTAGCAGCATCAGTGGCACCATTGGCACGGCTGCCACTGACCACGAGATCTGTATGAGCGGCCAAGCGCATCGACTCAAATTCAAACGACTCTTCAGCTCAGGCGAACGCACAAGAGCAACATGTATGTTCTGGGCTGCAGATACTGGGACCGTAATCAAGGGTTTTGCACACACCAGCCGGCATTTTTGAAGGTACTCCTGCTGCCGCAGGAACAGCCGCAGCCTCCTTCTGACATACCGCTCGGGTGGGCCGCTCTGCATTCGCACGCGCACCCAGCCGTCTCAGTGCCTCGGGCCTGTGTTTGAGGGGTGTTTGAGGGTGCCCCCGGCCAAGGCTGTGTGCGCATCAGAGAGGTATTGCGGTGTCATAGCGCACCGGGTAGATCACGTCATAGCGGTCGGTCTGCGAGGGCAGCCCCTTCAGGAACGTCTCTGACACATCCTCCTGGTCAAGCGCTGCCTGCGCCAACCTACGCACAGATGCCGGCCACAGTGTGGGTGCATGACCGCCTGCTGCATCTGCTGCGGGTCACCGTGGAGCAAAGCGACCGCATGAGGCAGGGCAACGGCGCTGCCCTCGGCAACCACGATCAATGGCAGCGTCACAGACTGCATGGCGGACCTGTACAGCCGGTTCTTAATGGAGCCGTCTGCCGCCTGCTTCAGGTCCTCCCACTGCTTCAGGATGCGCCGGTGCACCTGCATGACAGGTCTGAGTACTTGACAGTCTTTTCAAGATTGAGCAAGGCCATGTGCATGGCTTACTGCAGTTCGGGCCATCACGACTGAAGCTGAAGCACCGCACGCATCGCACCACCGCCCACCAGACCTTCCTGGTCAATTTTGAACGACGACAGAATGCGCGTGAAGCTGCTTCCAGAAGGAAGTCCAGAGTCAAAGAGAGATTCACCCCCTGCACCAGCTGCGCCTGGCCGAGCTGCGCCTTTTCTATCAGCGTGGTGCCCTCCCGCCAGCTTTTCAGCTTTTTCAGATCCTCAACCGTCTCCTCCACCGCATACAGCCATTTACGCCTGCAACGCACGACAGTGACCTTCGGATCGTCGGCTCCGATGTGACACCGGCACTCCGTCCAGCACAGGGCCATGCCACATGCGCCGCGGCTGCTTCAGCCGGCGCGCACCTGAGAACCGGCAGCGCCAATATTTTCGTCGGCTTGCGCACTCCCGTCATGCCGACAAGCGTTCAGACTACAGATCTGCAGCGCTTCAGGATGCCGGCGGTGGTCAACGCCTTCAACCAACTCAAGTCCAAAATTTGGATCAAGTGGTGTAGAGTCATAGGCTGATCACTTGCAAACCTAGCGGCCGCATGCTGGGGATGTCGTAGATGTTGTCTGCAATGGACAAGGACAGGTATGCGCGCCAGACGGCCAGAAAATGCCGTGCCATGCTCTCAGATTCGCTACAGGGTTGGCTGCTTCAAAATGGAAACCAACGCAGGGGAACATACTCGCAGCCCACACCACACCAGAGACCCAGACTGATCGTTGTAGTTGTACACGTCGAACCGACGACTGAGCTAGGCTAATACCTACAGCTGTGCCTCGCAACCCTTGTATTCCAAAACACAGTTGCAACCGCGGCGTTGGCGCTTGTTCTGCGCCACAGCGGCACCCGTGCACATGCATAACTTTGGCTTCCATATGAAACCCCACTTATGGCGACTCATCCGCCATGCGCTGCAGCTGCCGCGCCAGCGCCGCGTCGCTGGCCTCCTGCTCCCGCCGCTGTGCGAGCGCCTCCTCCGACGGCGACTGCGAACCGCCGCCGCCGCCTCCATTTTCCGCCCGGGGGCCGCCATTGGCCAGCAGCGCCGCCGCGCCGTCTGGGTGGCCTTGCAGAAGCGATGCAGCAGCTGCCGCCGTCTGCGACCCGCCGTCGCCGCCGCCGCGGCGGCCAAAGGGCAGCGGCGCCGTCTGCAGCATCGCCAGCAGGCTGGGCATAGGGTCCGGCCCTTGGCCGGCGGCAGCGGCCATGGCGCGGTCAAACATGGGGCTGCCGTACACCTGCGTATTGAGACGTGCATGCGTCGTTGAGGATGAATCCTGGAGATGAGCAGATAGATGGTCTGGCTGTCCTTCCACCTGCCGCGTCCCAGTCAGCCAGGCAGTTGCGCAGCTTTCGCACACGAGGCGCGGCGGCAGTGTGTGCGGGAAACAACCGTGTCCCTTGGCCGCCTCCTGCGGTGCTGGACAATCAATGGTGCAGGGAATGCGGGGGAGGGCACACCTTGTCCTCGTTGCGGAATGACCAGATGGTGCCGGTGCGCCACATTGCCTCTGCGCGCTTCTCCAGGTGCTGCACCAGGTCGTCTCGCTCCTGTGGACACGCAACAACAGCGCGGTGGTTCCCCTCAAGCCGCATTGCCAACCTGACACTGCTGCAGGACAGCAGCACACATCCCTCTGCAGATGTAGGCTTCGGCGCGGCCGCCCGCACATGCAGCCAGCCGAGGAGGCGCCGGCGGCAGCAGGTCGCCCGTCTCTTGTGGCAGTGAGGCGACCCCCCTGTGCAAGGGAGATGTCAGGGCGAGGTCAGGGCAGGCTCCGCATGGCGCCTTCGGCTCAGATGGCCCAAATGCACATACACTGGTAGCGGATGAGGAAGCCGCCTCGCCTTCTTGTGGTAGCGGGCGAGGGAGCCGCCGTAGGCCGAGTCTGGGTCCGGCAGCGACAGCGTGCCGCGGCGCTCGGCGCTCAGGGAGGCGGTGGGGTCGTACACCGTCTGCTTGAACCAGCCGTTGAGCTGACCCCACACGAAGCCCTGGCCGTACTTCTTGCACAGCTGCTCGCGGCCGCCGCGCTTCCGGCCGCCGGCGCTGCCGCCGCCGCCGGATGGCCTGCCGCCCTTCTTCGCTGGCGCCTGAAAATTTTGAAGACGGCGAACAGAGTCGTTTGCTTTTTTATACGATAGTCGGTCGGCAGATCTGCAGGTCCAGCACGAGATTTCAACGGAACGTGTAGCGTTGTTCAGTGACGCTCGACACATGACGGCACGCCGGCGTGCGAGGTTTCGACAAGAATTCGAGCACAGGCAGAGCCGGAGGCACCTTTTTGGGCGGCAGCCGCTTGGGCGGCGCCCGCCTGGCGGACGCCGCCTGCGCGTCGGCCATGGGCACGTCGCCGCCGCCGGGCAGCTGCTGCTCGCCGCCGCTGCCGTCGCCGCCGTCGGCCGCCGAGGCGCTGCGGTCCAGGTTCAGGTCCGCCGTGTTGAGCTGCACCGGCGCCGACAGGAAGCCTGCGGCCGGCCGGGCTGGGCATCAGGACGTGCCACGTTGATGTGCTCAACATCAAATCTAAACCCCATGTCTATGCTGAGCGGACCGCTTTGTTGCATGGAATGGGAAGGAGAGAAACCGAGCGTCGCTTCTCGAGACACGCCATGTTGGGTTGGTAACTCCGGGGGTTCCCTTGCTGTGACCGCAGGCTATCAGGACTGGGAGGAGAGACAGGGTTGCTCACCCTTGTAGTCGCGCTCCGCCGTGAACCAGTGGGCGGTGTGCCCATACAGGGTGGCCAGGTCCGCCGCCGCGGTGTGGCCGCCGCCCATGGCGCAGTCCACCTGCCGCAGAGCCGCCGAAAACTCCAGCAGGCCAGCGCGTGCGTCCTACACGAGACGCCCAAGCAGGTGTGTTAAAGGGCTAGGTGAAAGCGCATCCGGTGTGCATCTCCTGCCAACTGAGTCACAGACAGACATGCAGGTGCCTGTGCCAGGCGATCATGTGCAGTGTACGACAGAAATCCGAAACCGCACAGGCAGCACTCCACCACCGCGAGTGCCACAGCGCCGAGTGTGGTCAAGTTTCGCGCACCTCGGCAGAGGCCACGGGGCGGGTGCACGCCTGCGCCAGCGCGGCCAGGTGGCCGCGGCCGCCGCCGGGCTGCCGCTGCAGCAGGCGCAGCAGCTCCTGCGGGCTCACGGAGGCGCCCAGGCCGCGGGCCAGCGACGCGTCAGCGAGGGCGCCTGCCGCGCCGCGCAGCAGCCGCCGCATGACCGAGCGCTCGCCGGTCCACAGGTGGCACGCCGCCTGCAGCGGCAGTTGTGGAGGCGTTCGAGTGACAACACGAGGTGTTTGCTGCAGGTGACCGCACGTGTTGGCCGGCATGCTGAGGATCCAGCAACTGCTGAATGCTGAAAGCGGTTAGGGTTGGAGCCGTGAATGTGGCCGTCTTGCCTGCTGCGCTGGTGTGCAATGCTGGTATCGGAGCCTCTGCGCCGCTCACGCCAGTCTGTGTCGGCAATGAGCTGCGCAACTAACGGTGCTGTCGACCGAGCTTTGCACGTCAACATGCGGACTGGTTGCAGAGCAGGAGTTGTGGCGCATGCACACCTCCTCGTCGGAGAGTGGCTGCAGGGGCGGCCCGCGCGGCTGGCCCGGCTGCTGCAGGTACCGCTTCACCTTGTCCAGCGTGATGACGATGTTCTGGAGCCGGTTCTCGCTGACGCCTGCCGAGCATACAATACCGTCATGTGTATCTGCGCGCCAGATGCATGTGCTGACAGTGTTGTGTCTGGTTGACGGAGTAAAGCTCGATTGGCGGCCTCCTGTCAAACAGCAGTCCACATCAATGCACCAGTCATGAAGGTGGCCAACCATTGCAGACCTTGCCTGGTGAAATGGACGCACAACCATCCATACAGCAAAAGCATCCGCATGCTAGGCCGACAGCAGCACCGACGACTGCAGAAGAGCCGCGACCGCAGCAGAAACCGACCTCGGGCCTCGATCTCGGCGGAGGCGGGGGTGTAGAACGCCAGCGGCGGCGGGATGGCGCACAGCTGCGCCGGCAGCAGCGACCGCTCCTCCTCCACGAAGCGCAGGATGAGGGACGCCCACTTGGCCAGCCAGCCGGGGACGTGGTCGCCGCCTGCGTCCGAGCCCAGCGCGCTTTCCCGCACACCATGCGCCTGCGTGTGACAGCGGACGTTTCGAGTTCGCTGCGCCGGTCCCTCTCGTCGCAGTTCGTGCATGCGTCCGGCAGCATCCCCGAATGCCACCGCTGCTGTTCCCTCGTCCTGCACGCTGGCGCAGATTGCGTCGCAGAAGGAGCGCCCGAGTGCAACAGGAGCGCCCTAGATCGGTGCTGACACCCAGGACGAATTGGTGGACACGCCCAGCTTGATCAAGAGCACGGGCCGACCTGCAGGCGCTGGTTGTCCTCCGGCCCGCAGTCCTGAGAGCACGCCAGCAGCAGCAGCGCCTGGCGCATGAGGAAGTGGTGGTGCGACACCATGACCTGCGCCACGGTTGCGGTGTAGGTCCAATCAGGCACGAGAAGCCCGTCGCGTCCTGCGCGCCGCGCTGCAGACCCGGGACGCCGCTTGCAAGCCGCAACTCGCAAGCCACACCAAGCCCAGCGCAGCGCGGCCAGCAGTCGGATGCAGGGCAGCATGCGGCACGAGCTACTTGTGAGACTTTCTCAGTGACCAGCACTTCAGTGCCTTCGAAGCCAAGGTGCATCTGGTGCAGGTGCTGCTGAGGCCGATTGTGGCACGCATGTGGCGTTGAACGCGCCTGCATGAAGGCACGGCTGCCGGAGAAGGTGAGGAAGGAGCCGCGGCAGTTCTGCGTGCCGCATAGGCAAATCGCCTCCCTGCAAATCGTCAGTCAAAGTACTTACGATATCGATCAGCCGACAACACTTCACACAGGCCAAGCGGCCAGAAGAAAGTTGCCAGAAATTCGCACCCATCGAGTGGGCATCATTGCAGCTGCTTCGTCCACATCTACAGGGCATAGTTGTCACACAAGGGCGGCTGTCAATGGCGCAGCAGCGGAACTTTACAGTAGGGATTGTGTGTGTGAAGTCGGTTGATTTCCCCTCGCACCGGAACTCCTTCTCCGACTCGGTGACGGAGCTGTAGTCAAAGGAGAGCTCCTCGCCTTCCGCCACAGCGCGCAGCGTATACAGAGCGATGGTGAGCCGGCCGTCGCAGGCCATGACCACCGCCTGGCAGTTTGGCGTGCAGCTGTGGCTCATGCGGCTAGCAAAGGCGCCCTGCAGCGCGGTGGCAGCTTGCGTATCAGCATCGGAGGAAGCTGCTCTGGCCGGGGGCGCCATCCCATGTCTCACTTGATGATGAGGCTCCACGAATAGGGAGCATCTGATTTGTGCAGCAAAGCGCCGTACGTGTTCCCACCATCTGTTCCTGCCAGTCCATTGCAAGCAGCTGTGGGTCCGGTGGCGAGATGGTGGGGGACCAGTGAACTTGCAGCGCTCGGGGAATGCGGGCAGACCCACCTTGGAGGCGGCATCGATGAAGAGGACGTCATAGCCGGCGGCATCGTCGCGCGGCCGCTCCAGCACGATGTTGTAAAAGTCCGGCAGCTCGTCGCTGCCGCCCTTCTTGATCACGTCCTGTTGTTGCAGGACAACATTGTGGGTGCCAAGCGGCCGCCCGCATCAAGCCGCCGCACACTCGACTGTCCGCACACCGGGACATGGAAGGCTGGGCGGGGATGGCGCTGCTCCACAGCACGTGGAGCGACACACATGCTCAATGCCGAGGGGAGAGGAGGCCGCTCCTCGAGGCAGCTGTGTGCAGCTGGTGCCACGGCAGGAGTCGCAGGCCCCACCTGGATCTCGAACCAGCGCGCCGGGGTGTGCATCTCGCCCAGGTACTCCGACACGAAGGTGACAGGGGGCAGGCCGCCGGGACGCCGCACCACGATGCCGTTGCCCTTGGGGTGCACCCGGAAGTAGTTGTGCCCCACCTGCAGCGTGAGACACCAAGTTGCGCTCGGCAACAGCCCTGCTTGCAGATTTCCGCTGTTGAGGCCCCTTGCAGGACAGGTCGCACAGTCGAGCTGTCGGTTGTTCTGCGGCCTGGTGTGAGCCTGCCAGGCACCCGAAACCAAGCAGCTGCACACCGCACGAGGAATGGCAACACGGCGATGGGGGGGAGCGGCACGCGGCGCACCTTCTTGACGCGCTTCTCGATGGCCGCGGCTGCCTTGGCGTGCGGGCTGGCGGCGCCGCACTGCGCCTGTACATGCTTCAGCGCCTTCAGCACATCCCAGCCGTGCTTGCCCTGCGAGACACGCTCAGACCTGTTCATAGCAGTGCTAGACCATCTACAGTGCCGAGCTGCGGCCATGCGTAGACCAGAGGGATACCGGGCTGCAGCCGTTCATGACCCTCTGTGCCGTGCTGTCTCTGTCAACAGCTGCAGCAGCCAGCCACACGCTGGGGATGCGTAGCCCCTGCACCGTCAGCCATCGACGGGCTCTTTCCAGTGCTCCAGCAGACACGCGCCTGGCTGTTGATGGCGGGCGACAGCACTTTGTCCACCCAGTCCGCGGCGCGCTGCTGCATCTCCTCGGCCTTGGGGGCGCCCTGGTGCGCCTCCTCCATCTCCTCCGCCTGAGTGTGAGGTGCGGACGGCAGCTGCTCAGTGCCGGTGTGGCGGTGTGGCACGTGGGAGTGGGCCTGCTTCCCCTCCTGCGAGCCGCAAGCGGCGCGGTGCGGGCGCCTGGCTGCTGATGACAGCCGCCTTGAGGGCTCGGGGTTCAGGCCAAAGGCGTGCGCCTTGCATCGCACCATGCAGTCGAGGGGAGAAGCGATCACGAGACACAACAAGGCAAACCGACCTGGTGAAACCCTACCTGGTGCGCCTTTGCCGCCTGGTGCATGCTGGCCAGCTGCTCGCCCAGGCCCTTGGGAGCGCGCTCTGCATCCAGCGCGGCGGCGTCGACCACCGGCACTTTCGCCTCCAGCGCCGCGACCGCCTGCGCTGACGCGCGCGCATTTGCATCGGGGTCCGGCCTCACGTGCGTGACCGGCTGCGCCGCAGCGCCCGCCGCAGGCGCCGGCGCCTGTGCTGCTGCTGCTGCTGCTGCTGCCGCTGACCGCGCCGCGCTGCCTGCTGCTGGTTCTGCCTGCATGTCTGGCGGCTCCGGCGCCGCTGCCGGCGCTGCTGCTGCCAGCTGTGCTGTCTCTGCCGTTGCTGCTGGCTGCGGTGCTGCTGCCGCCACAGCAGCAGCATCTGGCTTCGGTGCTGACGGCTGTGCTGCACCGCCCGGCTGAGGATCTGTTACTGCCGGTCCCGCGGCTCCGCCCAGGTCGTCCAGTAGTTGGCCTGGAGGCTGTGCGGCTGCTGCCTGGGCCGCTAGCTGCACGGCTGCTGCCTGGGTGCCGCCCTCCAGCTTCACGTTACCCTGCGGCGGGCTCTGCGGCGGGCTCTGGGCTACTATGGGCGACGCAGCGGCGGCAGCACTGGTCGTGAGCGGCGCAGGCTGCGGCAGCTCCGCCAGTGCCCCACTCTCCACCACCGCTGCAGCGACAGGACAGCCGTCGTCAAGCGCTGCAGCAGACTTGGCAGGCTGCTGCCTGTTCTCATCCTGATTTCATGTGCCTGCCTCGCCGGACAGTCTAGAGGGCCAGTCGGGATCGCGCATTGAGTGAACACCTAGACTCTCTCAGGTGTCGCAAAGCGGCCATGCGGGCAGACGTGCCAGCTTTGGTCAGCTCGGCTGGGAGGACACGCACCACCATGGAAGCTGCGGCGCGTGTAACAAAACATCAGCTCGGGCCGGGATGGGACCTCCAACTTTTTTCAAGCCCTTCAACCTCAGGACCGGTGAGCGCGCACCGTCGTGGAAGTTGCGGCGCGTGTAGCAGTCGAAGCCCCAGGCATCAATCTCATCCACGTCCTTGCCCAGCCGCAGCGGCTGCCGCCGGCCGACGGCGCGGTTGAGGCAGGCGCCGCCCGCGTCACAGGCGCAGCGGCCGTCGCATTCGGTGTTGCGCCGCAGGCAGGCGCACTGCGTGACGAAGCCCTCCTGCTCGAAGCTGCGCGATCGGGGCGACAGGTGCCAGCGTCAGCGAGCGTTTCGGGCGTGTTTTTCGGGCATGGTCGCCACCTCCTCAGTGCTGCATGCTCGAACAGATGCAGAAACACGGTGTCAGGGCAGGAACAGCTTCAGTGGCTCAGCAGAAGCACAGCCAGGCGGTGCAAGCCAGCTGGGCACAGCAGGTTCATGCACTGCCGAGATGTGCGAGGCTTTCTCAGCCTTGCAGCGCACGCTGCACTGCATGACTCTTACCTGTAGCTGCCCAGCATGTCGGGCTCGGTGCAGTGGGCGCCGTCGCAGCCGCCGCACTTGGAGGTGCGCAACTTGGCGTGCAGCGTGTCCGCATCCTCCGTGATGTCGTACGTCTCCAGCCGCACGTACGGCCTGCAAAGAGCGTTGCAGAGCAGCATGAAGTTTGTGGGGCGCAAACTTGCAGCAGGGGCTGATGACTTCCACCATGTTGCTGGCCTCTGTCTTGCCGGGACGAGCTAAAATTCTCCAGCCAGCCAGGCGTTGTAGACAGCACAACCTCCGAATACCACCTGATGCCAAACTCACCGGGCGACGTACGGCTGCCGGCGCCACTCGCCATGCCGGAAGGGCTCCCGGTTCGCCATGATGCTGGCCGGCAGCGTGCCCGACTGCTGGATGGTGCCCGCGTGCGTGGCGGCGGCGGCGGACGCCGCGGCTGCAGCCTCCTTGCGGGCTGCGGCGGCGCCGGAGGCCCGCCGCGGCGCTGGCGCTGCCGAGGACGGCCGCAGCACCGTCCCCGGCGTCAGCGTCTCCAGCAGCGACTGCGCCGCGCCCTTGACGGCCTTCAGGTACTGCTCCGCAAGCGCCACCATCTTGCTGCGCCGCACGCCTGCGATTGCCGCAGCGAACAGCCATGTGTCGCATGGCTTTCCTGCTCACCAGCTTTAACGAGACACACATGTGCGGCACTCTTCTTGGCCGAGTGGCTGCTGCCAGCTTTCCAAGCGGATGCCAGCATGCTAACCATATGTCGGGTGGACAGCTTTGAACCGATGTGGCCTGAAGGTCTGCACGGCGACGTTGATGAACCCCGGCAGATGTCCATGGTCAATCGCAGGGAGGCGGGAATTCTAACAGCCGCACCCTCCAGGTTCTGGTCCAGGAAGGCGTGCAGACCGGAGGAGCAGGCGGCCTCCACCGCCATGTCCACGTCCGCCAGGCAGTCGAACTGGCCCAGGCGCAGGCCCTGCCCCACGCTGCGCATGCTGATGCCCATCGCGGCGGAGGTGTCGGCGGCGTTGGAGTCGCGCACCCGGCCCGCGTGCGTCCGGATTGCCTGCGGTGCGGTGGGGGCGGGAAATGGGCTGTCGGTAACGCGCTGGCAGCAGACTGTGCCGTCACCTCCTGCAGCGCAGCTCGTCCCCAGATAATAAAGATTGACATTTCAAAGGGAACAGACCCCCAGACCTCCACATTGGGTAGAATTCTGCGGCAGGCTTGCACTGCTGGTAGACACGCGATCCGATGCACACCTGGGAGGCCTTGTCAGGCTTCTCCTCGTCGGCGTCCTGTCACAGACAACCACGTGTAATGTCAGCAGGCAAACGTGAAGCTGACCCGTGGGGGAAATCGAACTCATACGCTTTTGCGACATCGAAACTATTGTGAAAGGCATTGCATGCCAGCGCCACACGAGATACACAGGGATTCATGCCAGCCCTCACCCCATCCGCCCTGGCATCCGCTGCAAGGCTGTCCAGCAGATCGGCGAGATAGTTGCGCTGCATCTGCGACAGCGCTGGATGCTCCTCCTCCTCCATCTGTTGCCAAAGGTCACAGCAATTTACATCAACATTTGGTACATGCAGCGGCGGGCCACCTTTCTGCCTCATTTCGACAGCGGACATCACTCAGGGAGCTTCCTCCGAAGCAGCCGCTACCTTTGGCCGCTTGACTGCCTTGCCGGCGCTGCCGCTGCCGCTGCCCCGAGCGGAACCGTTGGCAAGCTTGCCGGCGCTGCCGCTGTTGCCCGAGGCGTGTTTCCGCTTGCCGCCGGCCGCGGGCGTAGCGGCCGGCGGCAGCCCGCGCACGATTCGGCGCACTGGGCCCGCGCCCGGCAACTGCCCCTGCTGCACGCTGCCGCCCGCCCACCAGGCAGCGCCCGTCGTCTGCCGCTGCCCCAGCTGCTGGTACTGCTGCTCCTGATACTGCTGCTGCAGGAACTGCTGCAGGTGCAGCGGGTTTTGCGGCACGTTCTGCGGCGCTGCTGCCGCTGCCCCAAACAGGCCGCCGCCAGCCTGCGCCGCAACCTGCTGCGCTGCCAGCTGCGAGGCATACTGCTGCGCCACCGCATACTGCGCTGCTGCCGCCTGTGTCTGCTCCGGCGGCAGCCGCTGCACCCACGACGTTGCCGGCGGCTGGGCCTGCTGCTGCTGCGGCTGCCGCCACAATGGCGGAGGCTGCTGCAGGTACCGCTGCGCCTCCGCCGCCGGCAGCCAGAGGCCACGTTCGGCGATCGCGGCGTACTGCGCAGGCGGCGGCGGCGGCGGCGGCTGCGGCGCTGCGCTGCACTCCATCAGCATGCGGTTGGCTGTGTCGAGTGCCGCCAGAATGCGGCTTGCCGCGGCCTTGTCAATGGGAAACAGCCGGATGATGGCTGCCTCGCAGATCTTCTGTACCTCCTTGCCGAAGCCGTTGAGGCTATGGCATCCCGCCGCGACGTCCCGGCGAAGGTCGCTGCGAACGATGAAGAAGAATTCCGGTTGTCGTGCATCCCAAGGCTACCATCATGACGCATGGCACTTGGACCGGCAACGAGGTGCGCGAGCTCACCAAAATAGCTGTGGTGGTCCATCCTGCCGATCGGACGGCGTCGCAGGGTCCAGCTGTTCTGCCAAGGCGTCCAACACCTGCAGTTGCTGCTGAGTCCTGTGCTCCGAGGCGGAAGGTGCGGTCGGACTGGAGGGCTGCGGCAGCTGCAGAGACCTCGACAGCAACGTGCTGATACGCGGCAGCCGTGTTGGACGGGGGGGCTCCATCCCGCCCGACTGCCCCGATCGACTCAACCTCCGAAACAAACAAATTTGAACCCGACCTCGATTCGGGGCATCACGGCCAAGCACCGCGGATCGCGCATCACCTTTGGGACAATGACGTTGCTTTGCTGTGAGCCAGCTGCGAGTCTGCGCTTCTTCTGTCTGTCACAGGGCGCTTTGCGAGAAGGCAGAATTACTTCCCGGCATCAATGCGGAAGCGCAGCCTGCTCCCATTGCCATTTCCGCCTTTTACACGCATGAACTTTGTTTGCCGACGCCTCGCGAAAGGGCCAAGGCAGTCCTCCTCCAGCGCCACAGTTGAGTCGGGAATTCTCAAAACCACCACGTACCGGTGTTACACCAGCCTCAGCTGATCGTCCCCCTCAGCCACAGGATCAGCTGCGATTTTCATAGGCAACAAACGAAACGAAGACCTCGATGAGGAGGACTTTATGACCAGATGAGCAGGGAGGACCATGGGAGGCACAGGCGCCACAGGCACGACGATGACGATCGCCGGCGCCTCTCGCCAGGCGCGCCTACTTGCCCGCATTGCCACGCCATTGCTGACTCTGTAGACTGTCCTGGAACTGCTCTTCCGGCAACAACCTGCTTTCTCGCTCTGTGAGAATGATCTGTCGGCAAGGCAGCGGCTCATCAGACGTTGAACGCAGCTCCTGCACCTCCAGGCCGCGACTCGAGGCGAGGAGAGCGGAGCCTGAGCCGGGAGCGTGGCGGACACAGCCACAGGTCGGCGGAGCCGGCTGAGCGCCGCGGGGACCACCCCAGGTTCGACCACGCACAGGCGGGCGACCGCAGCGGCTTCCCGCCCGGCGACCGCTTCCCCCCGCCTGGCGACCGATTCAACCCGCACATGGGCGGCGGGCCGCAGAACAGCTTCGGCGGCGGTCGCGGCGGCCGCAACAGCTTCCGTCCGCAGTTTGGCTCGCCCAACGCTGGCCTGCCCGGCGGCGGGCTGAACCCTCGTCCGCATTTTGGCAGCGGTGCCAGCCCCCAGATGGGAGACGGCGGCGGTGGCCGGGGCATGCAGGGCGGTGATCCCGCCTGGAGGTGGGTTTGCACTGCTTATAACATGTGCCACAAGCCGTGAGGACTTACAGTACTCTGCACGCTGTATAGCATGGCAATTGCACCTGCCGTCAGCAGGGGCCTGAGGGCTTGCGAACAAAAGGCATAGCGCAGTCCTTGGTGCTGGAACAGTGCGATCTGTCGCGCAGGGGACGCGGTGGCAGGTTCATACCCCGCGGCGGGCGCGGCCCCTTCCTCAGACCGCCGGCCGGCAGGGGCTTTGTGCCCCGCGGGCCGGGCCGAGGACGCGGCGGTCAGTTCTTTGACACGCCCGGCGGCGGCCGGGGCTTCCATCACGATGGCGGACCCATGGGACGAGGTTCTGGCCTTGCCGCTGCTCGCTATCACTCTGCTGCGCCTTGCTACGGCCACACTCTTGCAGCGTTCAAGAGCAAGCTACGACTGCAGGGTGCCGATCCATTGCATGGACTGGTTACGTTTCTGAACACGCGAAGACCATGACGTCATGCAGGGAGTCCAGGCGTCAGGCCGCTGGGCTTCAGGCCGCCGCCGCCGCCGCGGCGTGCAGATGGAGAGGATCCAGCAGTCGTCCTGCGCCGGAAACTCAGCCGCGCCGCCCGCCTCACTCGGCAGGTGGGTGTTTGCTGGACGCTCGAGAAGCAGACGCCATGCTCGTTTCTGTGGATACCGAGGTCCGTAACTCATGCCCTTTCGTGCACCTCGTGAAGGTGGCAGCGCTGAAAGTCTCGGCAGAGCTTGCGGGCCCCAAGCTCTATGAGCGGTGGACGGCGGCGCTGCACGGCTCCGATGCGGCGCAGGCGGACGAAGCCGACTCTGCGGCCGCGATTGCGCCCTACTTTGCCGACGTCCTCGCGGCCACCAACGAGAATGCGTTCGCGCTGGCGGACGCCACCGCCTCAGCTCAGTCGCTGGAGGCACTGCGGGCGGCACCTGCTGGCGGTCTGCTGCAGGCGTCCAAGTACGGCAGCTTTGCGCTCACGGCGGCCCAGACGGGGGACCTAGCGTTGTTGCAGACAGCCTAGATGAGTTTCTCGCCTCTGGTGTCGTCTTGAGACTGCCACGCGCGTCCGAGTACGGCAACCTTGCGCTGACGTCGGCGCAAATGGCGGGCCTGATGCTGGTATCAAAGGCCTAGGAGTGTGGTTTGTGGTGTAGGCTCCAAGCGAATTAGCATCATGCCGTTGAGGCCCAGCATCGTGCAAAATTCAGGCATTGCGTTGCCAGGAGCTTCGCACACAGCTGCACTGAGTGGCTTTGAATTGCTCTGAGCAGAGACAGGAGGGACGCCATGATCCGCTTCCGGATGTAGCGTCCCTGCTCTCCGATACCTACACGAAGGCTGCGGCCTGGCACACTGCATCATTCAGTTTCCAGACCGGAACTCGAAAACAAGTCAGACTCATCTCGGAAGGTGTCGAGTGACTGCAGCCGCCGGCCAAGGTTGATATATTGCTGGGCCCACCCACAAGTCGCATGCAGGCCTGCAGGGGATAGCCGAGGGGATTTGCCGCACCAGGAAGGCATGCCCAAGGACGGTAAGACGCCGAAGTCAAAGTCCAGCAAGAAGCAGCGCGCCACGCCGAAGCCCGGTGAGTACAGCAGCATGCATCTACAGTCTGCAGGCTTTTCGTTTCTCATGTGGCGATGGCTGATTGATCATGCCTGCAAAGGCGCGTTCATTTTGCAATCATTGCACTTTCCAGCAACCCACCGATGATGCTGCCCGGCACTAAATTGATGCCCACCCTGTGGCGGCGGCTGCAGGAGCAGCGCAGCCGGAGCTCCTGGACGTTGACCAATTCGACGTGGACCAGCTGCTGGATTTCGACCCGGAGGAGGCGCCCGTGCAGACAACAGCAGCGCCTGCAGCAGCCCAGCCGCCAGCCGGCAAGCGCGCAAAGACACAGAAGCCCAGCGGCAAAGCCAAGCGGGCAAAGGCGGAGGCCGCAGCGCCAGCAGACACAAATGCAGCAGAAGCAGCGCCGCCCGCAAAGCGCGCCAAGACCAGCAAAGGTGGTTTGCGCCGCTGCAGCGAGCTTCTCCTCGTGTCAGCTCTGTGAATGCTAAGTGCACTGCATCATGCTCAAGAAACGCATCTCACATTGCGTCGCTGATGCTGCGTTTGCTGCTGCAGCTGCTGGCAAGGCGGCGGCAGGCGGCGGCAAGCCGGCGGCAAGCCGGCCGGCCGCTGCGGCCGAAGACTCATCTGAAGATGACGACACAGTGGACGAGAAGTCCATCCGGCAGCACCGCGCGCAGCTGGAGTCGCTGGCGCAGCGCGACCCAGACTTCTATGCCTACCTGAAGGAGACTGATGAGGACCTGCTGGCCTTTGGCGACGACGGTGAGGACAGCTCAGATGACGAGGAGGAGGGCTCCGAGGGGTCGGACGACGCCGCAGCACCCGAGGTGCGTCAGCGGCCATACGCTGCTGCTCCGAAGCTGTGAGACCGAAGTCACCGCCGACGGGCGCCATTCTGGACTACGCTTTCACAGTGCCTTTGCGGCAAAGCCTGCAGTGTGCTACCCTCCACCAGGTTCGAGCCAGGATGAAGTTGCAGATCTGCTGGAAGACATGACTGCACTGCTAATGCTGTGGTCTACCCTCGAATGCTGCAGGCAGAAGAGGACGAGGAGGCGGCGGTACCTGCCGAGCGGGCGGATGCGGCAGCCAAATCAGCAGGTCCGTCTCGCTGTTGCACTGGTTTGAAGCCTTCTCGCAGTCCTCACCATCCTGCTTGTGCGCGGTGTTTGCAAATCGCAGCCTGGCGATGATGACACTTATCCGCGCTTCTGATGGGGTTTGACAGCTCCTTCTGAAGACATGTGATACAATGGTTGAATTTCTTCGACTGAGCCTGGCTGCTCTGTTTGACATGCATGTTTTACAAGTTGTTTGGCAAAGACGCAAATCTACCTGATCACCTTGTTAGTATAGACTGTGCTGGCATACCCGTCTGAGGTCAGCTGAGCAAACCTCCTGAAAAGGTCGTGGCTGTGCAGTCGGGCTGGAGGTGACGGAGGCTGTGGCAGAGCAGTGTTGCGAGGCAGCTAAGGCGAATGCATCGTTGTTTGCGATGCACCAGCTTCTGAAGGTGCGGATGCATTACCGTCAAGTCACCAGTGGTACTGGCAGCAATGCCCGGTGGCTGGCGATGTCTCTGTTAGCAAGGTGCATCCGTGAGCACCATGCGCACTGTTCTAAGAGTGGTAGCCGCGCGGGATGATGAGACACTTTCCACTTGAGGGTGTGCGCATCAAGCAACTGCGCCCCCGTCAATGAAAATACACTCAGCTTTGAACGCTTGGCTTCTGACCGCTGCGCTGCCACACACGACCCAGCCCCACCCCCATCATTGAACTCTTGCTCTGCCTGTGCACACACGGTGCGCTGTCACCGAGACCTGGCTGTCTCCGCGCCGGGGCGGCGCACAAGCAGCAAAGGACTCGTTCACCTGCCCCACAGATGTGACAATGACAGCACACTCAAACCCTGTTGTACGCAAGGTGTACCGGGCAGCGTGCCACTACAGCGACTCGGAGCAGGAGACAGACATGGCGCTGCGCATCACCAGCAGCCGCGCCTTCAACAAGATCATGCTGTTCACTCTGCGGGAGGTGCGTGCGGCGCCCGCCGCTGCCGCCGGGGCTGACCTGCCCCTCAACTCGCCGGCAGTGACAAATGCTGTCCTGCTGTCGAGATCTGCGCCGTCTGTGTGCGAGGCTGTCTCGGGGCAAGGCACAGCTCGGAGACACCGTGCAGGCGTAAATTGCTGTGCTGATCGTGGTGCTGTATGCTGCTTGCGAGAGCAACACGGGAATGCTTGTGCATACAGAGACGCGCCTGCGCGCTGTTTGTGCGGCATGTTGGGTGACAGCACGGAAATGAGATCCCATTGATTGGTTGACAGCATTATAATGACATCCTAACTGATGAGTGATTCAAACTTCACAAAATCCCTGGGCTGCTGCGGCGCATGCTGGGCAATGCCGATGCAGCATCGACACCCAACTGACGTGTGGCGATTGGGCCTGAGGTGACTTGTTACCCATCTCTGATTTGCAGGCAGACGGTCTGCTGCGGCGCATGCTGGGCAACGCGGACGCGGCGCAGGACCGGGCGACAGATGTGACGAGGCTGCCGCGCTGGCGCAAGGTGGAGCCCCTCGTCAAGTCGTACCTCGGCAACACCCTGCACATCCTCGGTGCGTCTCTGCGCATGGTTTGGAGTCTCCCCAAGACACAGGCGCTGATCGGCCTGTGCATCCAGTGTATAGCACCCTAAGAACCTGGCCGCCACACAGGCATCCAAGGGATGGAACAGCCCTTGCCTGCGTCCCGCTCTTTTCGGTGATAACTGTGAAGGTGCAGCTGATCATGCGCCTAAGCATGGGTACGACTCGGTTGGCAACCTAAGAAACTACGGAGCAATGATGCGTGTGTCTCGTTCGTCTGATCTGCGGCAACGCCGCCCTGAAGACAAGCATTACATCACCACCCATTGTCTGAGCTCTGCAATGCTCACCGACCGCAACACTGACAGCATACGTGTGGGAGCAGAGGTTTACGAGCCAACACATGAAGCTGACCTCCTTGCATGATTTGCTTGCTGTCTGGGCAGATGAGAGCTATGATGCGTGTGTCTCGTTCGTCTGATCTGCGGCACCGCCGCCCTGAAGACAAGCATTACATCACCACCCATTGTCTGAGCTCCCCACGCCCTCATGGCTGCAGCACTTGCCACGAAAAGCACAGCTCTCCGGGAGCACCAGACGCATGGCAGACTGCCTGCGCACCGACCAGCCTGCGTCATGTCGGCAATTCCTTTGTCAGTGCTCGCAGATGATGGCCAGCACGCCACCTCACCTCGGGCGGACGACACTCTACTCATGTTTCCCCCCTGTTTGCCCGGGCAGGCAACATGACCAACGCGAGCATGCAGGCCTTCATCCTGCGGCGGCTGCGCGCCTCCGCAGCCTTCCTGCGCTCCTTCGAGAAGCTGACCCGCAAGCTGCTCAAGGCGGCGCTGGGGCTGTTTGGTGCCGCGGAAGACGACGCGGTCCGCGTGCAGGCCATCCTGTTCATCCGGCAGGTCGCCATCGTGCTGCCGCAGCCGGCGCTCGACATGTGCCTCAAGGTGTCTTCCCGATACAAGCCAAGGGCTTCTGATCGTCCAGCCTGCATGCTGATGCATGAGGGCCGCCGGGAGCTGCGCCCCGTCTGGCCCTTGCGCAGCCCGGCGACCATGCGCGGACATGACACTGTCTTCGTCTTGGCCCTTTGCATATCAACATGTGCGTCATGCTTGGAGTTGCCCATCTCTGCGCTTCCCATACGTGCATCCACCGTCCAAACCAAGAACCCAGCTCAGTGAGAGAGACATCCCGTTCCCCCCTGCATGTCCCCCTGCGCCGTCTGATCAACCCTTGCCCCCGACTGCAGGGCGTCCTCCGCACCTTCTCAGCCAACGCCAAGTTCTCCAACGCGGCGACGGCGGCACACCTCAGCTTCATGGCCACCTGCATCGTGGAGCTGTTCGGCCTAGACGAAGAGGCCGCCTACGGTCACGCCTTCACGGTGCGGGGATAGGAGTGACCTCTGTGGCCTCTGCGTGACGAGATGTCTGCATCATTACATGCAATTGCCGTTGAGCTTTGACACTTCGGGCGCTCTGTGCACTGCAGTACACGAACCAGCAGGCCGACAGCATGCCGATGGCTTCGCCTCTGCTCTGCCTCTGCTGACGCTGACTTCCATAACTTCCATGCACGACCATTCCCCTCAGCACCCCCTTGCGCAGTCTGCCGGCACAGTGCGCTGCTGTCGTTGACGCTGGCTGCCCGCTGTGGCGCAGGCGATCAAGGACCTGGCGGTGACGCTGCGGGGGGCGCTGAGCATGAAGACGGCGGACTCCTTCCGGGCGGTCTACTGCTGGCAGACTGTGCGCTGCCTGGAGCTCTGGGCCCGCGTCCTCGCCGAGCATGCGCCCACCTCGGTGCGGCGCTTGTCTGCGCAGTCCAATCCACCAGACCCGCTTTTCGAA
Organism: Deuterostichococcus epilithicus; assembly: GCA_033439295.1. NCBI lineage: Eukaryota > Viridiplantae > Chlorophyta > Trebouxiophyceae > Prasiolales > Stichococcaceae > Deuterostichococcus > Deuterostichococcus epilithicus. Next base: position 680,470 of record JAVTLE010000010.1, read on the forward strand.
CACATTCTGCTCTGCGAGACGTGGTTGAGAACACTCACAGCGTGGCTGCGATAACTGACTGGACGAGCAGCAGTCAGCAGCGCCGTGGCCCCTGGCACCTCCTGCGGGTGCCAGGTGCATTCCAGTCGCTATTGCGTCGGGTGCGTCGGGTGCGTCGGGAAGCGTCGGGTGCCGCTCCTCCAGTCAGAAAGCATGCTCCAAAGTTGTTGGTAAGCGACCTGCTGAAATGCGAACTCCCACATGGTGCATGCATGTGGGACATCTCCACTCATTTGCATGGCGGCGTCGGCCACCAGTTGTATGGTTCAACAAGTGCAAGTGACACCACACCGATACCGAACGTGGACTTTGGCGCTCTTGTGACACCGGACCCTGTGGCTGCGCAGGAGCTGCGGGCGCTGGTGTACCCGCTGGTGCAGGTGCTGCTGGGGGCGGCGCGGCTGGTGCCGGCGCCGCGCTACTTCCCGCTACGCCTCCGCCTCGCGCGCGCGCTGCACCGCCTGGCTGCCTCGGCGGGCGTCCTCGTCCCCCTGTCGCCGCTGCTGCTGGAGATGCTGCAGTGGTCCGACCTGTCCAAGACGCCGCAGGTGGGGTTTAGGGTACTCCCCTGCTCGTCTGGAGCACACAGTTATTCACATACTTTTGTCTTTTGACCATACAATCTTCTGAGCAGTCTCTCATACACGTGTTGACCTTTGCCCTCGCTGCCTGCTTGCCGCCTTCTGGGCTGCAGCGCTCGAGGCAGGCCAGCTAGCGACAGGCTGCCGCCAGCATCGACTCCTGCAACTGGCGCTGTCCTCAAGGGCCCATGTGTTGCAGGCAGCGACGGGGCAGCCGCCGGACATGCAGATGGCGCTGCGGGTGAGCAAGTCGGCGCTGCGCACCTCCGCCTTCCAGGAGGAGGTCGTCACCCAGGCGCGCCTTTCTTCAAATCCTGCACCGCCCTCCTGTGCAAAACCCACTTTCGGGCAAGACAAACGAACATCGTGCCCTTTGTGAATATCATGCAGCTGCACTGGAGGGCGCCAAAGAGGGCGTTGATTGCACGGAGACTCCAGCTGTTGCGGATAGCCGCTCGGCACACACCAACATTTGACGAGCCATGGGAACCTGATGGGGGCCTGGATGCCCCGGCTAGTAGATGGAATCCACCAATCCAAGCCGGCCGACTGGCCGCGGAATTTACACCTCTGCAGGTGCTGCAGCTGCTGGCGGAGCACCTGGCGCAGTGGTCGTGCCACGTGGCTTTTCCGGAGCTGGCGCACCTCACCACCGTGCAGCTGCGGGCACTGGCCAAGTCGCTGCCGGCTGAGCGCTTCCGCACCCAGGTGCGCGACGCAATGCCCAGCGGATACCATGTCCAACCGTCGGAGTCAGTATCCCCTGCAATGCCTGTCGGGCTGCGGTCATGGGAGTGGCGCCCGCTGCTGTGCCTGCGGTCCTGCGCCGTCGTTCGGAGGCTTTTGTAATTTGTAACCTACCCCTGGTCCTCTAGATTGAAGACGCACGATCGCAGCACTCTCCTGTAGACTCTGCCTGTCACATGTTCAGCAGTCCTCCGATGTGTGACAACTGAACGTTGGGTGAACATGCACCGCCTGGCGACGGTGCCATCCCGGGCCGCGGCCGCTGCTGAGTCGGCTGCGAACTCGTGCAGGCGCGGGCAATGATTGCTGCAATCGAACGCAACTCGGCCTTCGTCGGCCGCGCCCGCGACGCTGCGTCCTTCAGCCCCAAGGACACTGCTGCGGCCGACAGCTTTCTGGCCAAGGAGCAGGCCGCCAGCAAGGTGGGGGGCATGTTCGGAGTTTGCAGTTGCAGGGCGCATCGCCATCATGCCCGTTACCTGTGGCGCACATCACATGTGGCGCCTCTTCGGAGAGTGCCATCAGACGATGGGGTCCTGTAGGGCTGCTGCCTTGTGGCCAGTGTCGCGCATGCACGCCATTGCATCATTGCGCATTCGCTCTGGTCAGGCACGCAGGCAGTCTCGCGCCTGCGCAGCTGCGCTGTTCAGCTGTGCCGCACCTCCAAAGGTTCAAGGCGTTTCTGCGCTGTCACCCTACGCCTCTTCAATCCACTGTGGTTCGTGTTCCACAGGCGCCAATGCAGCAGTACTCAGACCTGCTAGCCCAGCGGCTGCAGCAGCTGCAGGCCATGCGGTCGGCGCAGAGCGTGCCGCTGGGCAGCGTTGCGGGCCGGCATCAGGGCTCAGACAGCGACGAGGACAGTGACTCGGAGGCGGAAGGGGCGGCTGCAGCGGCGGCCCCGCGGCGGCAGCCGGCGGCCAAGAAGGCCGCCAAGCAGCGTCCCGCGTCAGACCAGCAGGTCAGGCTTCCCGCTTTGCGGCGGCAGCAGTCTCTTGGGCGATGCATGTCGGCACACAGATGTCGACTGCTGCTTTGTGTGTCACTTGCGTCAAGTCTACCTGCTCTGCAAGGATGCCAAGAATGGGCAGAGCTGACTGCAACCCTGTTTTTCACTGGCAGGGGGAACTGCCGGGCCTGGCGCAGCTGGAGGCGGACACCGAACTGCTCAACGACTACGAGCTATCGGATGACGACGACGACATGCTTCCGGGCCGGGCGCCGGCGGGCGCTGCGGCACCGGCAGCCGGCTCAGACGGCTCAGGCTTCAGCGAGGGGGACAGCGACGGCAGCCTGGAGGAGGACCTCGGCGACTCGGACGGTTCCGACGGAGACGCCAATGGCTCGTCGGGGGAGGAGGAGGCGCCAGCGCAGCGACCCAAGGGCATCGGCGCCGGCAGGCCGAAGGGCGGCGGCGGGAAGGCGCCGCAGCAGCGACAGCAGCTGCGGCCGCGGGGCGGAATCGGCAAGAAGAAGGCAAAGGGGAAGGTGCGGGGGAGGGACGGCGGCAAGGGCAAAAGCACGACCAACCCCAACAAGCAGAAGCCTAGGCAGCGCAAGCGGCCGACTTGAGGTTGTGTGTCCCACTCAGATTTCGTATCAACTTCGTCAGATTGTGGTTTCGGCTGGACCAAGCGACTAGGCTTGAACGTTGTGAAGATACACAAAGAAAGTATAGCACCAAGCTAGACTGCCCAGAACATGACGACACAACACCTTCCCGCCTCTGGCAGATCCACGCACCTACGCTCCCACAACACACATGACCGCAGACCCCGCCTAGCAAAACCAATCAGATATTGAACGAAACGACCACTCGAGGACTCGATCCAAATCACACCAAATACGCCACGTTCGACGAGCTCCCATCTATAGATTACAGAAACGCTGACCACACCACCAAACTGCCACCCTGGGCATCACTGCGCCGCACAAGCACCTCGAACAAGATGTTGTATGCTGCTGACCCAAGCCCCGGACCTATGGGGTTTCAAGAAGACGCATCACTCGGCAGTGAAGAACGGGTGCTGAAGCGCGGTGGCGGCGCTGATGCGACGCGCAGGGTCCACCTGCAGTGCGGCGCCAATCCGCAATCAGTCCTGCTCCAGCCATCATCCCTCCATCAGGAAGGCAAGGCAAGCGCAGCTGTACCGGGCAGTCATGATGGGATCCCCTGGCACTGCACCTGCGGGAAGTAGAGGAAGGCACAGCAGCATGAAAGTGCACATGGTGCGAGCGGCCAGACCGGGGCACGGAGCAGAGCTGCTTGCTCGGCGCACACCTGCAGCATGCGGACGGCCAGCACGGCAAGGTTGCGGGGTGCGGTGTCCAGCAGCTTCAGCAGTGGGTGCTGGCTTCTTCGCTGGTGCACCGCCGTCTCCTAAGGCAAACACAACCACAGCGCAACTGATCAGAGCCTGACATGCTGAACCATCGTGTGCCTAGTGTGGGAACAGCAGGCTGCCGAATATGCAGGTGCAGTGCTACAGTCAGCGGCGCAAACACAAACTCCGAATGCAGTCTGGAAGGTGGCATACGCAAAGGGGGCGCAAACACGCACCCAGGTCTTGTGCTGCTGGATGAGGTCTTTCACTGCCGCGGCGTCGCTGCCGTCGGCCTTGAAGGGCGCCTGGCGCGCCGCAATGGACAGTAGCAGGATGCCTGCATGACCGGGCTGTGAGTGTCGCATGCATCAATGACACTGATAGGTGGAACTCACGATGACCCTGTTTCCTATGGCGCACTACACACACAAACCAGACTACGGAGGTATCGTTCAGAGCTCACCTGCGCTCCAGACGTCCGTGGCGCTGGCGGATATGGGGTACCCATTGTCAGAGCCCTTCAGCGAGCGGACCAGCACCTGCATCACAGATATCAGATATCCAGCTGGTCGGCGGTCCACCTGTCAAAAACGGACAGCCTGCTCTGTCATGCGTCCTGGCAGCCTGGCAAGGTGAGCCTTCACTGAACCTTTGCAACAAGCCGAAGCTGCCGGGGCGCACCTCAGGCGCCACGAGCTCCAGGTCCTTTCCGGCCAGCTCCACCAGCACGCCGTCCAGCACGCGCTTGCCTGACCAGGCGGAAATCGACTCTGTCAGGTTCCTATTCTACAGGCACCACTGGTGTGATCCTGAAGTCGCCCCTGCTGGTCCACTCATTCAGGACGCAGCACGAGGTCCTAACCAGGGTACATACATGCAGTGACGAAGCTGCACGACCCCAGCATGAACCGACCAGAGGGTCCACCTTCTTGGAACTCCACGGCCGATGTGAAGTCGGTGAGCGTGGCGGCGAAGCTGCGCGCCCCGTCTTCGGACTTGGACGACTGCACGTACAGGGCGTCGAAGCTGAGGGCGCCGTGCGCCACGCTGCGCTCGTGCATGCCCGCCAGCGCTGTGAGAAGGTCCCGCGTGACCTGCGGCAACACGGAGAGTGGTTTGGTCATTTAATCAGCTCCACTTCTGTGGGTGAGCTCTGCTGCGTGAGGCACAGCATAGTAGCATCAGCAAAGCGTCATTGCCGTCTCCACAGCTGAGAGTGCATCATGTGAACAGATTGGTGAGTGGAGGGAAGAGCGGTTAGACTGGCAGATGGAGCACATCCCACCTGCCGGGCCATGCTGATGCGTTGCACCGGTGTCAACTCCTGCGCCACGGGCGACGCCAGCAGGCTACTGAGCTTCGAGCCGCCCTGCAGCCGCCTGCAGGCGACGCAACATGTTTTCGTCAAGCTAAGGATGTCTGCACAGAACAAGCTGGCCACCTGCTCTGCATCTTCTTTGCCACGATTCCCCAGTGAATGACGGCGCGACAGAGCTGGTGCTCTGTACAAACCAGCGCGTTTGTACAACGAACCGAAGCAGCTCACTCTGTGATCAGGGAGAAGCTGCCGGCCGGCCCCTCGATGGCCTCGTGGGTGACATACTGAAGCACGCGCGGCACGCCCTGCAGACGCCGCAGCAGCACGGCTTCCCGCTCCCGTTCTGCATCACCACCCGAGGTCCACAGTACCAGCTTGTACACGCCCTTGCAGTCCGCCCACCTCCGGGCCCTGCAGGAAAGTCATGCTTGTCATGCTTCCGCCGCTGCTTGCAGGTGGGCATCAAGTGGAGCTTGCGGGAACCCCAGGAAGGATGCAGGCGCTCGAGCAACAACCTGAACATGCGTCCTGCCTCTGTCGACAGGTTGAAGCCAGAGAACCAGCGCCTTGAAAGTCCATGCAGACCTGTATAGGGTGCCGGCCTCTGAGGTCTCAAGCGGCGCCTCCGCGTCATAGACGAATTCGTCCAGAGCCATGTTTTCCTCTGGCAGCAGCTGGGTGTAGCACCACACAGCCGAGCTGATGGCCGCGACATGCACGCCCAGGTGCACCGTCTGCTCGAAGAAGTACGATATGAGACGGCGACCGGTGTCGAGCGTCATGCTGCCTGAAGGCTGGCTGAACAGCATCAATGCCCCTTTACGACGTCAGGCCCGCCAGTCAAGCAGCAGCTGAGTTCCAACGGGATAGCTGAGCGCGAACGTCGGGCTGCTGCAGAGGCTATGGAAGGGAGCCAGCCAATGTATGAACCTCAAAACATGTTTCGGCTCACAGAATGCCGCTGCGCGGGAAGACTTGCATGTTCTCGCCCAGAATACGTCGTCAAAGCTTAGTGTCTGTGCAACTCAGAGTTCTGAAAGTGCAAATTGCGACACCCTAACAGCGAATTGGCCCTTGTGCGAAGCTGGCAGAGGGGGGCTCAATTCACGAACGAGGAAATGGCAAACCTAGCTGATTTGAACTCAATCGGATATGCATGCAAGATACATTCTATGATGCAGCACAATGCTGTGAGACATCATCTGCGTGCTCACGCTCGTCAGTGTGTCCGTCTGGCGGATGCCCCTGTCGTCACCTGAAATATTCAAATGGCCAATGCCGTACCAGGTTCTGACGCAGATGACCAGACGAACGCTTTGATCGCGCGCATACTGGCGGAAGAGAACCCTTATGCCACAGATGCATACGCTGCGGGCGACAGTGGAGACGACTCGGACTATGCCAAGCCCAAGCGAAAGAAGAAGGCCAAAGCAGGCAAGCAGGTCGTGGTTGCGGCGCAAACATGCTCTGGTTTTTTTAGTAAATTGCCGCTGCAAGCGCGAGGTGGTGAGCTTCCTATTGTGTCATGTCGAGCTCGAAATGCATGACTGCATCATGCAGGCGCAAGGAAGAAGCCTGCCGCCAAGCCTGCCGCCTCTACGGCGGCAACGCCACCAGCAGACGCCGCAGAGGCGGCGCATTCCATAGCGGATGCTCGGAACACGGCGACAGAGGCGCCACCAGCAGACGCCGCAGACCAGCAGGCCGCGAACGGTGACCAGCAGGCAGCGCGGCCGCCGGCTACCGACACAGCTGCCGCGTCGCAGGTCTCCGAGTCCGGGCGTAAACGGCGCCGCGACACCGGTGCGCATGCTTCCCATTGCAGATATTTCCGATCAACTCGTTGGTCAAGACATGGGTGCCGAGTCTGGGGCTACTATTCGCCTTTGGAGTCCTTCGATCGTCAACCAATCTTCACCGCAACCTAGGGGCAGCAACATGGTGGTCTGCTAAACACATTGCATGCTCTACCCATCCCCAGCCAGGCCATGCCTCCAGCACATGCACAGGCACGTGCGGACAGTGGCGCGCAGGGTTTACGCCCGAGGAAAGTTGTCTCCTTCGGAGCGTTTAATGACCACGATCTTCAGATCTATCGTATTTCCACCACCTGCTTCCAGCACCTGTGGCAGGCACGGCGCGGACGGAAGCGCGCACCTGGACGTGGGAGCAGGAGCAGCTCTTCCAGGAGGCCTCCAATAAAAATAGGTTTGGACACCGATATTCCGACATATTCGGAAAACGCATGCGCTGCCTCAACTCCGGCTCATGCGCAGGCCAGGCGCGGATGGAGGCGTGGGCGTGGACCTACGCCCGAGGAAGAACGTCTCTTCCGGGAGGCCTTTCGGTGAACACACTCTTCAGGAGTAGTCTATCTACTGCCTGCCTCCGGCGTATGTGCACAGGCACGGCGCGGGCGGAGGCGCGACCCTGGACGCCTGAGGAGGAGCGGCTATTCAGAGAGGCCCTGGAGCGGCACGGCCGCGACTGGGGTGCCTGCGCGGCCCACATCGGCAGCCGCGATGCCAAGAGCATAACCAGCCATGCGCAGAAGTACCTCATCAAGCTCTGCATCGAGGGGGCGCTGCTGCCGCCGAAGATGGCAGAGTCTGGCGCCGGCTACACCCTCTCGGGGAAGCTCCTAAATCCTGACTCGGCGTCCGCAAAGGCCTATGGCCTCAAGCCCGCCATCACAGCAAGTGCGGTACTTTACCACTTTCGCCGTTGCCGTTGCAGGGGCAGCCCTTTGCCAACAATTCTGACTAGCACGCTGCTCATCTGGACAATTGCCTGTGTGTCAAGCGGTGGGGCGGGCAGGGTGTATAACTCCGTGCGAACTGAGATGCGACCGACACACCCCCGCCGACTCTGAGCTTGCAAGCGGGCCACGGCTGTGCAGAGCTGCGGGCAGAGGGGGCGGCAAGCCTTGCGGGCCTGACGCCGCCGGCAGTCGACGAGGACGGCAATGTCATTGCGGCTCCGCCACAACCGGAGAAGCCGCCAAAGGCGGCCTCGAAGCCAAAGGCAGCCGCCAAGAAGCGGCAGCAGCAGCAGCAGCAGCAGCAGGAGGTGCTTGCCTCGAGGCCCCGCCGTCTTCGGTGTCCTTGGTTTCGTGCTTCTGGTTTTGCACCGTGTTGACAGCGCACAGTCCGCGCATGCCGCGCTCACCATGCCGTTCCCAGCGCCGGCCCGAACTTGCTCAAGAGCTTTCGGCCCCCGAAGCTTTCGGTTTCACAGCAGGAGGCGGAGCCGGACGCGTGGCAGGTGGCGCAGCGGACGGCCTACGCGCTCTCACGGCCGCGGCGGGAGGCGGCGGCGGGGCCGCGCAGCGCCCTGGGCGGCACCTCCGAGAGCCTGGAGCTGGTGCGCTGCCGCGACTTCGTGGGGCCGCCCGGCTCCGGCGCGCCGCTCGCGCAGCCCTTCTCGCTGGAGGTGCAGACGGAGGTGCGGCGCGTCGGACAGTGCTTAAGCGGACGCCCAGAGTCACGTGATGCATGCTGGGTTTCAGTCTGCCGTCCCAGGCCTTCGACTGCAGCTCCTGACATTCTCAGCGTGCTGCTCGTGGCCCAGCGCTCGGCAACCATGTCCACACCGAAACACTGTCGCTCGAGTTGCAGCAGTTGGCCCTGAGCCTACAGCGACCCTGTGGCGCAGACTCTTCCTGATCTCGCAGCTGCATGCGTGAGCACAGGCGACAGTCATGTGCGACTTCCACGCGCACCTCAGCACTGCAGAGATCATCGGGCTGCTGGGCGGGCACTGGCACCCTGGCACCCGGCGACTGGTCGTCACCGAGGCCTTCCCCTGCCGCAGCGCCTGCGGCTCGCAGTCAGGTGCATCCCCATCTTGAGGCACCGGCAAACAGGTCTGGAGCCCGAGTGGGTGACACGAGTGCAACCACAAACGGCTGACCTCGTTGGTGTGTCAGGTCTGATGGAGGCGGCCTCCGGCCTGCCCTGTGGTCCGCCCGTCCAGCTCTTGACTCAGGAATTTCAGCATGCAGCCATTTAAACCGGCGCAATGCCGGCGCCGTGTGAGCCATGACGGCCGGCATAATCTGCTGTCCAGGCTTACACAGAATGAGGCTGTTCTCGTGAGGGTTCCTGGCGGTTTGCAGCGGCATTTCTCGAATATCTCCAGGCGTGTCGGTGGAGCTGGATCCTGAGGACGAGGTGCAGACGCGGGCGCTGATGCACGCGCGCGGCCTCGTCACCGTGGGCTGGTACGCTCCCGCACAGCTCAGTTTCGTGGGCCTTGCCGCTGTGCACGCCGCTTCCATCGCTGCACTGCGTTCCTGTAGCCTCGGGAGGCGTAGCTCTGCGGTGCTGCATGCATCAGTACCGCAACAGGACGCCAAGCAGCGAGCAAAGGTCTGCAGCATGTGGCATTCGAGGGCCTGAGGCCACACGGCCCGCGGCGCATCACGCTCATACCCAGCCGCGCAGCCGGCGACCCTCAAAAAACACTGAAACCCTGCTACTGCCTGGTCGCTCGCAGGTACCACTCCCACCCAGTGTTCGAGACGAAGCCGAGCCTGAAGGACTGCGAGAACCAGCGCAACTACCAGGCGCTCTTCCGGGACGAGGGGTCGACCCACGAGCCATTCGTCGCCGCCATCTTCGGGCCGTATGACCCGCAGCTGCCGGACCAGGTGAGCTTGGGGTTTAGGGTCTGGGGCTCGGTGGGCTGTGCGCGGCGTGGCATGATCATCAACCGTCGGCATGACGCCAGCCTGGCTGACACACGGTGTGGCAGACCTGCAATGAGCATGCGCACACTGACCTGGCCAGCTTCGGCGGCCATTCAAAGCACTCGGGAGCACTTGAGTAGACGAACCTTGCATTGGGTTGTCTTGTGCAGCACTCTGTCATTGCTGGAGGAATTGCTCTTCCTCGCATTTTTGATCAGGCTTTCGTCTTGTCCTGCACCTCGCCAGGCCATGCTGCAAGCGCACCTAATGCTCCGGTGCCTTTGGTGATGTCTCGATCGTCACGACTGGCGATAAGGGTTCTGCTGTCCTGCAGCGGTCCGCGGCCTCCTGGTTCGTGGTGCAGTCGAGGAGCGCCGACGGCGGCAAGGAGCTGACACCCTACAGCCTGCGGTATGCCGCTGGAGCACAGGCGCTGCCGTCAGCCGATGCCACCCGAAAGCTGCTGGCGCTGGCGGCCTCCACTGCACAGGCAGGCTTGCATGTAGCCGCTTGGCACACCTCATGTCATACAAGACCACCCTCGGGCAGATTTAGCGAGAAGGCTAATGCCCAGCCATGGCGAGGTACACTCATGCAAGGCTGAGCAGCATTATGCAGAGACATGATTGCAGTTCCAGAGGCAAATCAGAAGTGCAACATTGGACTAAGCTCGTTGTGCGGAGCTTCAGTACTGGAATCACTGTGCAGGACCACGGCCGGGTGGAGCTGTCGGAGCAGTGGCGCTCCTTCACCAGGTGCGCTGCATAAACGGAGGCGCGTGATTTATTGAGCGGCACACAGAAAACAGACGGAGTGCCTGCTTGTCTCACTGTTGTCTGTGGAGGACGAACGGCGCGAAGACTGGTTGGTCAGCCACACATCAGAGATGTCACACACTTGCGTCACGTCAGGCGCAGCTTTGATGATGTGCCATCTGCATTGCTGCCAGGGTGGTGGAGGGGCGGCCGGAGGGTCCGCCGCTGACACGGCTGGAGAAGCTGCGGGGTGCACTGCGGGCGCACCTGCCAGCGGAGCTGCCAGAGGCCACCGAGGCGTGGCTGGTCAAGCTGGTGGCGGATTTGCAAGCACTGTAATGCAATCCTGAGTACCTGTTTGGGCCGAGTGTCTGTGTATGGAGGCGAGGAGTGCTGCATGTCGGCCTTGCCTATCGCAATTGGGACCATTGGCACATTCTCAGGCCAGGTCTGCAGACTGGTCTTTTTTCACCGATTTGTTACCGACTTGTTTGCAACATTCGACACCAATCCATTATTCCTTTGATGAATCACGGTCGCAAAGCCTCGAGCTATGTGTGCTGCTGCACCTGACACGGCTTTTGTTGGCGCTGCTTCTTCAAATGAACCACCTTGGCACGTACCCTGCAAAGGCGCAGTCACCACATGAGCACGGTGTGTGTTCATGGCTGGGAGCCATGCAAATACAGCGCAGGGCAGCATGCAAGGCGACCAACACCGCGCAAGTCATCCTGGGATCAAGCGTAATGCAGCAGAGGGGTAGGCAACCCCGCACCCGTCTTCCACTGGTAGGTGTCCTTGATCTTGAGGTAGAAGAAACCCGCAACCACGATGATGCCAAACGACACGGGGCGCTGCAGCTTTTCCGGCAGGTGGGGGGCGCCGTGGGTCAACAGCGCCACTGACAGCCCCACTGCAGTGTACAGCGTCCCCATGATGAAGCCCTCCGCGCCCAGCTGGGACTGCCCTGACTTCAGGAATAGCACCATCTGCACGTAGAAAATTGCGAAGGTACGATTTATGTCTGTCAGCAACCCTGACTGGGTGCTTTCCAGGCTGTCCCTGGGCTCCGGGCCAGGCCGCCGTCTGGCTGCTGGAGCTTGCTATATGGCTGATCGTTTGCGCAGGATCGTCAGGTCAAGCGCACAAGACAAATCGTCCCTCAGAGCTAAGCATGAGTGGGCTGCGAGCCTGTGTCGACAGGGACCATATGCACCGCAGGCAGCGAGCCGCACCTTGCCAGTGCGCTGGTCAAAGTGCTGCATCGGCACGCCGCGGATGATGTTGTGCATGCCGCCGGACACAGAGAAGAGGTAGACGACGATGATGCCGAAGGCCCAGATGACGGGGTTCTTCATGAAGGCCGCGTAGTAGAGCTTGTACGCCACGGCGCCGGCGGCGGCGAGGACCGATAGCACCTGCGTGATGGGGGCGCGTGTCCTATGAGACGACCCCCGCTTGCGTTCCCGAGCACATGAGCTGCGGCGCAGACGAGGCGATCAGCCATCTAGAAGCCTGCACTTTCAATCTCGCACTTTCATCAAATGTTCATGCGTTACTGCCAGATCGGGGTCGAACTCAAACTCACCACGAAGGGGAACGACCAATGTGTCACAAGGCTCGGCCGCACGATCTTGTCCGCCCGCACGCCAGTGACCTCTGCAGCCCAGGCCCCCATGTCGTGCGCTGTCCATGGGTAGGCTTGGTAATCTGCCGCCTGCAGCGCCATGTTTGTAAGTGAGCGTCGTCAATTTCCCCTCTGTTGTGTAAACAGCACACAGGCTTCAATCGAGCCCCGCACACGAGCTAGCACACAAACTCAAAGCACACAACCCGAGATTCTTGCCTGCATAGCGTCGCTGGCAGAGAGTTTGAGGAAGCCGCCGCCCTCGGTGCTCAGGTGCGGCGCGACGTGGAAGATGTATGGCAGCGATTTTGTCGGCAGCCGCGCAAACACCTCGCTGGTGTGCCCAAACTCGATCTCCACGCAGAACACCTGCAGCAGCACGGAGAGCGTGCTGCAATCTGGACCTCGCCACACTATCGGGGCATAGCAGGTGTGTCTGACTGGAGCTATTGGCCGCATGACCATGCCAACTTTTGCATCCATGGCAACTGGCATGCAGCGGCACGTCTTGCCTCATGCTATCATGTTGCACCGTCATGTGACGTCAGCTAAGGCTGCCCGAGTGCTTCGCAGGCGTGCCCACCTTGCCGTGCGTGCCCGCGTCGGCCTTATAGCCCCTGGCCATATAGCCAAACTCCGAGCGCAGGTCCCGCAGCCGCAGGGTCGGCTTGTCTAGCAGGTGCAGCGCCGAGGAGAAAACAACCACCGAGTACGGCCGCGAGCGGCCGCCCACGAGTCTGTTCCACTCCGCCGACTTCATGGGTATGACGCCATCCGGGGCGCGCTTCTGCAGCCTCAGCAGCTCCGCCACCTGGACGGCGCCGTGAGGAATTTCTGGCCATCTGCTCTTCTGCACAGCATTCACCTGTCGAGCCATATGCTCATGAAATGATGATGAGGACTTCAAAGCAGGCACTCGCCTCGGACGTTGAAGATGATTTAGCAGCGCTGGATCGCTCAGGCAACAGGGCTGCGCAGCAGAGCGCAGCCAACAGTCCGACGTAGCAATCACGAGATCTCATGTTGTTTGAAAACAGTGGTGTCGCTGGTCGACAGGCTGGACCGCAGGCCGTGGCAGTGCACAAGGTGACGCTAGATCATGCCGCACTCGTAGTGCTACGACGACCAACAACGCCACATTCGCAGAACGCTTCGATCGTTGATGCGTGAACGTGCAGTCTCTGTGTTGTTGTTGCAAACTGCTACTGTGCAACTCAGAAGTGTCTGATGTGAATGGGCATCTGAAAGGCCCGGGCTCGATCACCCTTCTGCCAATTGTCCTTGTTGTCAGCGAATGAGAGACTATCAAGTCCAAATGAGCAGACACAGATAGCTCGGTGCTACCTTCCCTGCTCCTTACCACCTTGGATACCTGCGGATGACGCCAGAAAGATTCAGCGCACTTGGCCGAATTTGTGCTGCACTGGGACGCACAGACCAGACAGCCGCGTGCATAGGCAGTCTTGGCTTGCAACGAGTTGCCGATGCTAGCGCTAAAAACTATTCGCACCAGAACATGCCCCTGCATTCATTAAATAGCAGCGGTCAGCCCTCTGCAACGCCCCAGTCCTCCATCTGGGCAAAGCCACGCAACATGCAAGGTGCCGCAGCAGGGCAGCGGAATGGCCGGGAGGGCACGCACTTGATACCATCGGGGTCGGCCTCAAAGCCCAGGCCTTTGTAGAAGTCGACGACCTGCATGAGGGCAAATCTGACTGTTGCAGCAGCCGACACAACCAATGTGACCACACTGCCGAACCAATATTACAGTGCGCCAGGAATGGGACATGCAGATGGTCGTCACAGACGTGCATTCCGCCAGTTGCAGAATGGGTAGGTTGGGCACGGTGCATGCCCCACCTGGGCGTCTGCAAACAGCGTGATGTTGTCGATGTTGCGCCGCAGCAGCGACCGCACCATCTGCTCCACCAGTGCCTTTCCCAGGCCCTGGCCCTGGTATGCCGGGTCCACCAGCACGTCCCAGATCGTGGCATTGAACGCATGGTCCGACGTGGCGCGCGCCAGCCCTGCACGGCACGGCACCGGGGCGTGCTCACAGGAGGAAAACCTAGCTACCTTATGTCGTGAGCCCGCTGCTGCGTGTTGCGTCCTTGCTCTGGGCTTTTTCCAGACTGTTTCCAGGCCGGACCAGACCGGACGGAGTGGCCAGCAGCGCAGAGTGCACAGGTGCGGGGAGGCGGCAGCGCACACCTATGAGCAGCTCCTCCTCGTCTGGGCCCGCATCTTTGCTGCGCAGTGTCAGCGTCGACACCATGTAGCTGTTCGCCAGGGCTGCTTCCATCTTTGCCACGGGCCTTCGCGGCCAGCCAACCTGGATGAGAACGTGTGGAGGTTGGGAGTCAGTGTCCCGTGCAGCTCTCAGCACGCCCGGTAGTTTGCCAGAGACCAGGCAGAAGATCAATAGAATCCGGCGTGCAGGAACTGGCCTTGTCGCAGAGCATTTCCACTGACGACGCGCGGACGTCCCCGCCATTTCTGTACACGATCTGTTGGCTGCCACCATCCTCCCCGGTCGTTTCAATCATCACGAACTCGTCCTGCAGGCAGTTGCGGCTGCACATTCCTGAGACTGATCGACGATGGTGTCTTCCACGCTTCTGTGTTGCTGCGTAGTGACGCGCCCTTCTCTAGGTGCCATGCACAAGCAGGTCACACACCGTGTCAGGAATGGCGCTTGTGCTGTCTGCCGCTGGAGCCGCTTCCTGTACTGCAACTGCCGCACTGTCTAAGTCATCTGCCGACGTCTTCTTTCTGCAGTGAGACGTATTTGTCAGTTTCAGCAGTTCTGCACCGACGACTTCTTGGAGCCTTGGCGGCGTCTTGAGTTGCATTCCGCGCAGAAGCGGCTGCGCAATGCTGCGGCAGGCAGTGCATGATGCAGCACCTCAGGAACGCGCCTGAAGGCGCCAAACAGTCCGTTGATCACTGTAATGCTGCTCTGTGGTCCCTGGCGGCTGCCAAGGCGCTGCATGCCATGCCTGTGGCCATGCCGCAAGCTGCAGAATGGCTGGGGGGCTTTCATGCTTGCGCGTGGCGCTGACCGTGCCTGCGCAAGCTGTGCCGATGCTGCCATGACTGTCGGTCCAGACCCATGTGTCGGAGCGAAGCCAGTCATTGCTATTCCCGATGGTGACTGCATGCCGCAGTCCAATGACCTCGGCGCACACGTCAACAAGTATGCCCCTGTCCTGAGTCAGGTTGTTTGCGGACGCGTGTGCAGGCTGCAAGATATATGCTGTCAAGGCCAAGTGTGTCAGATATCCTCAGATTGCTGCAATAGTTGCTGCACGTGCGAGTCGGTGACGTTGCCGATGGCAATGTCAAACGTGTTGCGCGCAGTGTATAGCTCGAACAACTCAACGACAACACAAGCAAATGAGCCGAAAGTAAGCTGCAAATGGTGCGAAGTGCAGGCGATCAGGTAAAAACGGTCGCACTACGCAGCATTATCAGCCGCTGCTGCAGGGCGGGCAGACGTGCGCAGGCTTGCTAAACGAGCCCGCTTATGCCCCGCACTGCAGCCCAGAAATCGTTGCCACTGATCTTGCTGTGCACCAACTTACATTGCGCCTGAGTCTGTGACTTGTCGAACAGAACCGAGACATCCGCCATCGTGCATGGGCGAACAGGTTGCTCTGTTGGCAGCTTGGGGCTGTGTGTGTTTCAGCGTGTCAGCATACGCGCGTCACAAGGCTATCAGAAAGCCTTCAGCGCAGATCCGAACGAGCAGCGGTCCGCCCTGCGCGCACACGGCCAATATCAACAACCGCTGCGACGTCTGTGACGGCAGCGGCAAGACCACCTGTGGCAGCTGCGCGGGTGCAGGTAACTTGTTAGGTTTTCAACTTGAAGGGCAAGATCTCCACTCATCCGCACGACGTGCACACTGGCGAAACACTCTATGCATCAGGAGATGACTACAGCGGCAACATGCATGCAGCACTCGGCGCTCGGCATTGACGGCCGAGCCACCGCATGCCTTCACCCTCCAAACCGATGAGGCATGGGCCCTGCTATGCACTACAGGGCGGCTGAATTTCCCGGACCAGGTGGTGCTGCCACGCGGCGTGTGGCCGCAGTGGTGTCCAGGCTGCAAGGGCTCCGGGCGGTGGTATTGCGCCCGCTGCTGCGGGACGGGCATGCGGCGGGAGCCCATCGGCTTCCATTTGCCGCAGGACTGAGGCTCGTCTCCACCCAGCAGCCGCCGCTGCGGCGCATCCGGAGGGTGGCTGTCGCCGCGGGCGGTGGCCAGCAGCGGGCATGGACCGCAACATATTTGCCTCGCTGTGCACCGGCGTGCGCTTCGACAAGAAGCGGAAAGGGGCCGCCGGCTCGGCGCTCAGCAAGCCGCAGCCCCGGCCGGAGGTGGCGGTTGAGCCGCCGCCTGCGGTGGAGCCGCCGCCTGCGGTGGAGCCAGTGTCCAATGACCCACTGGAGGTGCGAGTATCTGTAGAGAATTTGAGGCGTGTGGCACCTGCCGCGCTGCAATCAGCCACTTTGCAACTGATGCTGGAGCAGAGTCAGGTGCAAAGCAGCACGATGCGACTGCGAGCATGGCATTTGAGGCGCATGCAATGCCCACAGGCGGACAATGCCTTGCGGAAGCGGCACCACATCAAGGTGAAGGGCGGCGATGCGCCGCCGCCGCTGCGGTCCTTCGGCCAGCTGCAGTCGCGGCCCGGCTGCCCGCCCGGGCTCGCGGCCACGCTGGSGGGCCTCGGCTGCCGGCAGCCGACGCCCATCCAGCGGCAAGCTGTCCCTGTGCTGCTGGCGCACCGGGAGATCCTCGCCGTCGCGCCCACAGGTGGCATTATGCGCCACCATGTTGGATCCTTGCCGCACCAAACAGCTTCCCGCAGTTTGGTGCATGAGCTGTGCAGGGGCGCTTAGATGATTGGACTGTAGATGATTGGACTGATTTACTTGGACTGATCGGACTTATGTACTGTCATGGACGGACCGCCATGGCTCAGCTGCAGCCCTCAGCGATGTGCGACAATCAGGCAATGCAGCAGCAAGCTTCGTGCACACACGCGCCTGTGGCTCTCCGACGTGCTCCTGGCCAGCACGCCAGGCAGGCCCTGAGTCCGACCCAAATGTGTACCAGGCTCCGGCAAGACGCTGGCGTACCTGCTGCCGGTGTTGCTGGCGCTGTGCGCCGAGCGCGGCGACAAAGGTATTGCCACCGCAGCCGACGCCGCTGCCGCCGCGGACCCCGCCGCCTCTGCTGGCGGCCCGAGGGCGGTGGTGCTGGCGCCGACGCGTGAGCTGGCGGCGCAGATATCGCGGGTGCTGGACACGCTGCTACCTGGCAGCGGGCTGCGTGGCCGGCTGCTCAACCGGTCCACCGCAGCCGGCAGCGACTTCTCCAAGGTTGGTGACTTATGGTGTTCCCCCCGCCTAAATGACAGCACATGACAGCTGCACACCACATGGCTGTCTGGTGCAGGCAGTCCCCACACGCTGCCGAGGGCGTGCTCGCATGGGCCGCGCCGTTGTGCGTCCCAGCCTGAGGGGCGGCCTCAACCCTGCCAGGACCAGGTCCTGCAGCTCTGCCAGCGTGTGCATGCATGGCTGCTCTCCTCTCACTGCGCAACCCCTGTTTTGATTTATCACTTGGTTACTTACTTATATCCCTTCCACGCAGGTGGACATCCTGCTGGGCACGCCGCTGCTGGCGGGCCAGCAAGTGGCCGCCGGCAGGCTCGTCCTCGGCAACGCGCGGTTCCTGGTGCTGGACGAGGGCGATCGCCTGCTGGACGCCCAGTTTGTGGAGCAGGTGGACGCGGTGCTCGCCGCTTGCACTGCCCCAGACCTGGTGCGAAACTCCACGGCAAAGAAAGTCCAGTGTCATGGATTCTAGGCTTGCCCTGCATTCGGGCAGTTTTGGAGCTGGTAGGTGCCATGGTCGTCGCCTGCACGGCAACTGCTGTGCTGTCACAAAGCTATGTTGCGGAGGAACGCATGATGTCAGGGCGTGCGGCATGCGCCGTGGAGGGCCTGGTGGCACGCGACCGCCGCTTGAGGCCTGCTCGGAACAGGCGGCTGCGTGATGTGGGAGACTGCTGCAGCGTCCTTTGGATTGGTCCGAGGTTGTACTGGCATGTGCCCCGTGACGATCTGGACTGCCGAACTACGGTACAGAGTAGGAGCTGCCTGCAGAGCTGTCTTTCAGTATCAACACTTCGACAGAGAATGCGCAGACAGCATCCATTTCACATGGTGCACACTGGTCGCACCATGCGCTATGGCTGCAGGGGTCGAAACAGTGGCAGCCATCGCTCACTGGAATTCTTTCAAATTGGTGCTGCAGGTGCGGGCGCTGTTCAGCGCATCGCTTTCAGAGTCAGTCGAGGATCTGGCCCGCACCATGATGCATGCGCCGCTGCGGGTGACCGTAGGTGCGTCTACGCGTTGCCGCATCAAAGATACATACGTTGCAGTGATGCGAAACGCTTGCTGCACACAGAGCGCCCAATGCGTGCCCTCGCACGGACCTCTGTCTCGTGGTGCTTGTCACTCAGCTGAGGCGGCCTCTTCGGACAATCGGCGGACGGCGAACAAACAGGTTGGGCCGCAGCGGCGTGTCCAGGCGCCGGATGCCGGACCATTTCCCGGACCGTTTCTGCTAATACCACCTGCAACATCTGCAATGCCTGTCGCTGCCCTGCCCACCGCGCGCGCCCGGCCCCGCAGGCGAGCGCGGCACCGCGGTGTCCTCCGTGCGGCAGCGCCTGCAGTTCGTGGGCAACGAGGCCGGCAAGCTGCTGGCGCTGCGGCAGGCGGTGGCGGAGGGTCTGGCGCCGCCCGTCCTGGTGTTCGTGTCCAGCAAGGAGCGCGCCCTGGAGCTGCACAGGCGCGGTTTTGGGGTTTTGGGGTCCCTTCCCTGACTCCTGAATGACTCCTGACGATACAGTGTGTCCAGATGATGCTGCGATCAGCTGTGGTTCAAGCCAAAGAGCAAGCCCGAGCCGCACTGAGCGTCGCCGTTACCGGCCCGGGGAAACGTGTTGCGGCAGGGCACTCCAGCGGCGCACTCGCCAGCATGGGCCCAGCAGGCAGCGCTCCGTGCGGCAGGGCTTTCCGGCACCCATGGTTAATGACGCTTCCTGCGGTTTATGTGCGGATGAACTCCACCACAAGACTCCAGACATGCAGTTTCTAGGTATCGTTCTAGGGGTCAACATGTCGACTGCGGCACAGGGAGCTGTTGCTGGATGGCCTGCCGGCGGACAGCATCGCGGCACAACATCTTTCACAGGCTGCACTGACTCTGGACTCCCGCCCCGAGAACAGGGAGCTGGTGCTGGACAGTCTGCCGGCGGACAGCATCACGGCGGACCAGGGGGCGGCCGCGCGGCGCGCCGCTATTGAGCGTTTCCGCTCCGGCAAGACCTGGCTGCTGGTCACCACCGACCTGCTGGCCCGGGTGCGGCTGCCTGTAAGACGTGTTTGCAGTAAGGGACGGCTGAAGAGTTGAGCGTCATCCATGTCTGATGAGCGCCTGGCTGCTGGTCACCCCCGACCTGCTGGCCCGCATGCCTGCGCACCATGGGCTATCACTCTGTTGTGTTTCAATTTTGTCCTTTCAAACCCTGCAAAGGGCCTGGCTGCTGGTCACCACCGACATGCTGGCTCGGGTGCATGCCTGCAAGTAATATCTGTGGGGAAGAAATGCGTTCACAAGCGGTGACGACGACCTGCGACTCGTGTGTGTCTGCCATCAGCCTGGCTGCTGGTCTCCCACCGACCGGCTGGCCCGGATGCGGCTGGTCGCCTGTTGGGCTTTTGCATCGTCTGATTGTCGCTTATGGGGAAGGAAGCAGCCTGCGCACCATGCATAAACCACGTTTGTGTGTCTTGAATGTTCATCACAAAACCCATGAAGGACAGGCTGCCGAAAACCACCCACCTGCTTGCTAGGGCGGACATGGGGCCGCATGGCATCTGACACCATTCTGAACACGCAGTTGTGGCGGAGCTATAGGAACCCTCACTCTTCGCCGTCGCCCTGGACGCACGTCGGGTCGGCCGTCCTAGCGACTGGTGTGTCGGGCAAAGGCGCCGATTGAGGGCTCATCCTGAATCGTGGCTGCGTCCGATCCTGCAGGGGAACGACTTTGTGCTGGACACAGTCATCTCCTACGACTTCCCGCACTCCACCACCGACTACATCCACCGTGTCGGGCGCACTGGCCGCGCCGGCCGGACAGGCGCGCTGCTGCACCCCGTTCGAAAGCAGCATGCATGCAGCACCCTGTAGCCAGATAGACGTGCAGCCGCCATGCAAGCCCCCATATATGCATGGCGCGAATCTTGGCGCTGTTCGCGCTGAAGCCCGGTGAGCCGTCCGTGTCTGCCTTTACTACAGGGCAGGCGGTGACGTACTTCACGGAGGACGATATGCCGCGCGTTAAAAAGATCGCCAACATCATCGTCGCCGCCGGCGGGGAGGTGCCGTCCTACATCGGTGACTTCAAGGCGCCCATCCAGCAGCAGCCGAAGCCGAGGGACAGGGAGTCGAATAAGAAGGAGGACCGGCAGCCAAAGGGTGGCATGAAACGGAAGCCGTCAGCCTGACTTGCCCTTTTGTTGGAACGAAAGGCAGCTTGAAAGGAGGCACCACGGTGCAGGCACACAATCAGACGCTTCACACCATTCGCAGATCGCGCATCGCGGTGACCGTTCACTGGCATCGATCAGCAGCGTCAGAGCCTGCGCATACGTGAGACCCGCACCACCTGCATCTGAGCTGCACATCTGAGAAAGATTGCCGCAACTCCGGAAGAAGAATAACGCCATCATCGCTGGCACTGCAGCAGGCATCCAAAGTAGTTGGATAGCTAGATCGCAGCCTCCAGGAGGCGCCGCCCTGCTGTCGGCGCCTGGGATTTTGCCAAAGCGCACTTGCCGCCGCAACCTCGGCTTCAGCGCTGCTGTTTGGTGGACCGCATATGGCGACGGTGGGTCACCCATGCGTTAATAGCGTCTTACCATGTGCAGCCGCCTTCCAGGCTCCGGCTTGCCATCATCGGTCCTGCTGAAGCCGCGCACATGTGCCATGCAGGCAGGGCAGCAAGTGGGGTATCTTTCCGGCGAAAAGAGGCATCTTTGCAGGTGAAATTGCCAAGCGGCATGCAGTGTCGTGACATCATGCATCCACCTGATCGCTGTGGGGTGACTGCCCATGCATCTGGCAGCAATGCGGCGGCGTCAGCATCACACTGGATGGAGACCTGAGCGGGGGCAATGCATGAGCGCAGCTGCTGCGACTACCCCGTGGTGGACTACGGGCGGCTCTGGCCGTGCCTGCACGCCTTCTGCCTGGGCTGCGTCAGCGACTCCGAGAGCTGCAAGCTGTGAGTCGTGCTCCATGGGCCCTGGCCACACTTGGTGTATGGCATTCTTGTGTACATCTCCTCTGGTATGACCTGCTGCACAGATCAGGCTGCTGATTCAGGGCTGCGCTCATGACCGGCGGAAGTGACGTGCCGCACTCGATTGATCTACAACTTCAATTGGGCTACAGGTGCCGATGCGCCATCTCGCGAGTCGAGCGCATCCCAGCGCAGAAGCTCTATGTCTCGGCCGCGACGCTGCAGGCCTTCAAAAGTAAGTCGTCAAAGAAGCTGCTCACCACTTGCGCTCCCATTGTTTCTCGCTGCATCATGTGCGCTGGTCAGAGCCCAGCGCCATGCTGAATATGTGTGTGTTGTGGTGCAGCGGAGGACGAACTGGTGGAGCATGCTCAACATGCAAATGAGCACCTCAAGCAGCAGTGCAACTTCTAGAGGCATCAGAGCTGGAGACCGCCGAACGTCGTGTAATGGTACTACATGAAGCAGGCCAAGTGAGCACCTGGAAATCTGTGGCGGAGCTGAGTGTCGTATCGTATGGGGATTCATCTTCCGTGAATGGACTGTGTTTTCCAGCTCGACCCGAACTCGACAGACGAAGACAAGTATGCCAGTGGCAGCGCTGTGAACACCTACAACAATTCTGGACTGAGGCTGCCTCGTTGCTCTCGAAACAGAATGTCTGACACACGATCCTACCTAGTCACTGGTGTGAAGTCCAGTCAAAGCGCATAGTGGGTCTCCCAATCATAGTGGATCACCGTAGACCGTGCATCTGGTCTTTCCCGAAGCAACATTTTGAAAGTCTGCCTTCCTCTTTTCTCTCGCCCGCTGTGGTCCCTTGTCAGTCGTCCCACGCATCTGCAGCCGGCAAGGGTTCCGCATTGGGAGCTGTGTGATGCGCGGCAGCAGCAATGCAGCAGGCACCACTGCGATCGAGAGCCGCCACCAGACCGTAGATATCCTGCAACTGAACCCAGCTCCTGCAGAAACGAAAAAAGAAACGTGCAAGATCCAAGCGGGAGCGGTCGGAGGGGGCGCACCGTCAGCGGCGCCGGACGTCTCGACCTTGGCGTTGGCCATGTAGCTGTACTTGTTGGCGACCTTGACGGCTGCGCCCGCGGCATCGACCACATTGGACGGCCCTATGGCCAGCTTCTCCTTGAACTCGACCGCCGCCTGTGCGGCGGCAGCGGCAGGTGAGTGTGGCACCGGCTGATTGGGGCCGGCGCTCTGCAGGTGCCTGGCGGCTAAAATCCCAATCCCTAAGAACCGGCCTCGCGGCCTCCGCATCCTCGGACCAGACCAGCCCGTCAAGAAGCTCTCCAGTGTCCACTCCAACAAGCTGTCTTGGGGCCCTAAACCCTGCAACCCACCTCCTTCTCCTTCTGGCGCGCCGCCTTGCCGGTGGCAAAGGCGCTGGCGTTGCCGCTCTCCAGCTCCTGGATGGCGCGCTTGATCTGAGAGACCAGGAAGGAGTCGCGGTCGGTGTAGAAGGAGGTCGCACGGCCCGTGCTGCCGGCGCGACCGGTACGGCCTGCAGCAGGGAGGCACAGAGGCTGAGATTAAAAATAATATTTTTTAAAATCGGGGCGGCGCCCAGGCAGGCCGTCCAGGCGCCGCGAGGCGTGAAGGCGTCGGCAGGCCAACAGCAGGGGCAGCCGTCCATCTGAAGCCGCGTCGTGCCCTTGAACTGCGCAGGCGACTGGTCTGCTGGCAGCAGGCGTCCGAGCCCCAGCGGACGACCGGCGGCCGCTCCGTTGAACAGCACAGCGCCCACTTGGCGCAGCAGATGTGCCGCTGATGTGCTCCCAGTCCAACGAGCGGCTCAAGGCGCGATCCGACAAGCAGTGCGGCACATGGATAAGACACGGCACCAATATGGCAGCGATCGTCAGAACCGGTTTCCCACCGATGCGGTGCACGTAGTCCTCGAAAGTCTTAGGCAGGTCGGCGTTGACGACGTGCGCGATGCCCTTGATGTCCAGGCCGCGGGAGGCGACGTCGGTCGCCACAAGCACCGACACCTTGCCCGCCGTGAACATGGCTAGCGCGTTCTGCCGGTCGTGCTGCGGCCGGGAACGGGAGAGCAGCGGCTCAGGCGGGTGACCACGTCTTGGGAAAGAGTTTGTCAATTGTGCTTGCGGTTTTGGGCTAGCTTACCCGCAGCTCGAGAGGTGCATTCTGGTGCAGTCCAAGTCCAAGGTCTGGCCAGCGCCATGGCGGCACCGCCACCGGCCAGATGTTCTGAGTGCTGGTGGACTGTGAACGAGACTGCAAGGGTGTGGCGCGGATGCAGGGAGCGGGGGGCGGGGGCCCACCTGAGAGAGGCCGCCGTGCAGCGCGGCCGAGGGGATGCCCTCGCCATTGAGCGACTCTGCCACCTGGTCGGCGCGCACCTACAGGACACACAAACAGGGTTAAGATGTAGGGTTTGGAGTTTGCAGGCCTTCGAAAGGAACGAAAGGGTGGCAGGAGCCGGTGGCAGTGCTGCAAGCACGGCTGCGCTGGACAGTGCAGCCGGTGCCGTCCCTCCCAGTGACCGCAACTGTTAAAATGCTGCGC
Organism: Deuterostichococcus epilithicus; assembly: GCA_033439295.1. Classification (NCBI taxonomy): domain Eukaryota; kingdom Viridiplantae; phylum Chlorophyta; class Trebouxiophyceae; order Prasiolales; family Stichococcaceae; genus Deuterostichococcus; species Deuterostichococcus epilithicus. Next base: position 704,493 of record JAVTLE010000010.1, read on the forward strand.
CATGCGGCGCTCAACCAATGCAAGCATGCCACATGCAGCGTGACTGGGGCCATACAGCAGGGCAGCAGCGCTGGGTGAAAGAGCAGCAGGGCGGCGCCATGGGACTTGAGAGTAAGTTACGCGTCGGGGGGGTTCATGGCGGGCACCTTGCGCTCGACGAAGACCACGGAGAGCGGCATGCCGTGCCCGTTCTGCTGCGCCTGGTGCTGCTCCTCCAGCAGCAGCATCACCACATCGTCGGTCTTGTTGACCTCTGTCGTCTTCTGCAGCCCCTGCAGCACGTTCGCAGTCGGCGTGCTGACCTGGCCCACCTGCAGTGGCCGAGGAGGGAGCAGGTTGCAGCGTGGCCAAGGAGGGAGCAGGTTGCAGTGCGGCCCTTGTACTGGACACCCGCTGCTAGGTTGTCCCGGCCTTTGACTTCCTTTCTAAGGAAGGTGGTGGAGGTCAGGATCCCACTGCACCTGCGGTTGCGCTGAACATGCAAAGCCATCTTCTGCATGGCATGTGCAGCTTTGTCCAGCGATGCAGCACGTCGCAGAGGCTCGCCTTGACGGTGACAGGCTTGTTGAGGTACTGGTTGGCGAGCGTCTCAATCTCCTGCGGCATGGTGGCGCTGAACAGCAGCGTCTGGTGCCCCGGGTTGAGCGACGCCATGATTTCTGCAAGCGAAAGGACGGAGGCTGAGAATGTGGTCTGCAGGCGTGTGCCGCAAGAACAGAAGCGGCAGATGACGGACCGGAGGAACGTTCACAGGCGCGGCTTCCCTTGATTCCACAGCTGCAAAGCTGCAGCAGAAACATAAGTAAAGCACAGCAAAGCCAAGCATAGAAACCATCGAGTCGAGAGGAGCAATGGTAGGCCGCTGCAGACGTTATCCAGGCACCTGAGACCCCTGGGGTTCGAGCCCGTGTTCAGCCGGAAACCAGTCCAACAAGAGCGCAGCGACAGGTCACAAACATCGTTGGACCCTAGACACAGCGACAACAGTGCAGAAGAGTGGGATCCTGCCAACCTGAGATCTGGGGCTCGAACCCCATGTCCAGCATGCGGTCCGCCTCGTCCAGCACGATGAAGGAGATGCGGCCGAGGGAGGTGTTGCGCTGCTGCAGGTGGTCGATGAAACGGCCGGGCGTGGCCACCACGATCTCGACGCCGGCGCGCAGGTCCGACCGCTGCTCCCCCATGTTGATGCCGCCCACCACGATGGTGGTGCGCACAGTGCGCGATGACCGGCTGAACGCCTTGACCTCCTTCTCGATCTGCGGCGGGAGGGCTGGTGCGGTGAGGAGCGATCCATGCCACAGGAAAGACGTGCAGGACTGTGCACCCCTTTAATCGGCTCCCGCTTCTCGCCACTGGCCCACGACAGCAGGCTCTACATTAGTACGACACCGTGCAGGACAGCTACTGTCTCTATGGGGTGTTTGAGTGGTTAGTTGGTGTACCACTCCGCCATGACGCCCAGCAGGGCCATCGCTCATGCCGGACCAGACACATCGTGTGACCAACTGACCGCCGTAGGACCACTACTGCCCTGGGCTTTGTCGTGCCCCAGCGGGTTGCAGTTCGTTTGCTCGTCTTTGCTGCCTCAACGCTCCAAAAGCCAACCCCCTACTAGGTGCCCATGCTTCGCTGAGCCTAGGATGTAATGCCGTGAAACCCAACTCGCGCTTCTCGAGGTGCGGCGCCAAATCGCTGCCGCAACAAGCGAACCTATGACACGGCCTAGAGGCCATATCAAGCAGGAAACAGTCGCTGTGACCAGCAGGCTATGGCGTGTGGCCATTACATGTGAGCGCCGGAAGCGCGGTGATGCAGGATCTCTCTGCATTGACTACCATGCAGAGTAGATGATCCCAGTAAATCTGCTTGCGGGTTTTCAAGTATGCTGACCTGCTGCGCCAGCTCGCGGGTAGGCGCCAGCACGAGGCCGATCGGCCCATCTCCCCGCCGAGTCTTGCTTTGTTGCAAGCAGTGCTGGATCATGGGGATGGCGAAGGACGCAGTCTTGCCGCTGCCGGTCTCTGCTTGGAAGCAGGCCTCGTCAGGGGTTGAGCTTGAAATGTTCCGGCGCACTGTGAAGCTCGCAATGCGTAGTGCTGCTGCGCACCCATAGTGCATTCAACAAAACCCACCTGCACAGCCCAGGATATCCCGGCCCATGAGCGCGATGGGCATGCCCTGCGCCTGGATGGGGGTGGGCGACTGGTACTCCCGCTCCCTGATGTCCAGCATGATGTTGGCATGCAAATTCTGCGGGGAGAGGGTGTGCAGCGTCAACGTGACTAAGCTGTACAGACATCGATGAGCCAACCCGCATTGGACATGCAGGTGCAGGAGTCAGGAGGCAGCAGCCTGTATGATTTGTGCTCAAAGCCCACCATGTCATCAAAGGACTCAATGGGCGGCGCAGGTTTGCCGCTGGCGTCCTCAACGACGATGTGGAGCCGCGTCCGCGTCTCCTGCAGCTGCTCTTCTGTGAGTCCCAGCACGCGCGCGGACGGCTGCCATGCCTGAGGACCCGGCGCTGCTGCCTCTGGCGTCGGCGACTTGGCCGCTACAGGAATGTGGGAGAACACCGCGGCTCAGGGATGCTGAAGGAGGGGCCAACCTGCAGGTGATTCACCAAGGCGCCCAACATGCCGGCAGATCTGCGCGCCTGTATTGCTGCAGGCGTTGTGCTCACCCTGTTTGTCCAGGGACGCGGAGCTATCGGACCGGCTTGGTCGCTCGGTTGTGCTGGATGTTCCGTTTGCACGCGCGGGAGGCGGGCTTCCGCCGCCGCCTCTGTCACGCAGATGAGGAGGGACGTATCCCATCTTGACGTTGCTCTGTCGCAGCAAACGGTTGCAAGGCTTGCGATGCCCGCTTGCCGCCGCTTGATGAGGCTCTGAATCGACAGGCTGCCAGCGAAGGTGTCAGCTGCGGTGTGGGTAAGTCAATCGTTGCTGATGATCAGCCAGTAATGGTTGGATCGCAAGCGAAGTTCTGGCCTTCGGCGAAGTTCCATAAGCTGGACTGGGGAAGTTTGTGACCGCCGATACGGTGCAGCCGCCGCCGTGTTCCGCCGGTACTCGCAGCGAGCGCGATTGCCGGCTTGGTTGTGAAGACACAGGTCTGAGATTGTACAGTCTGCAGACGGCATGAAGCGCGCCACGTGCGTGTCACCTTGCTTGTTGAGCGTGCACCGCCCATCAACATGGTGGCGCGGACGGTGTTCACTCACTCAGCGTTTCTCTCCTTGCTGACGCGTGTGTGCCTCTGAACTTCACAAAACACACTCACACACTCGGAAAACATCTAGTCTCTCACTGAATCTACGATCCGCCCCCTATCTGGGAGGATCCCGTCGCGGCTGCGCACACTCGGCAGTGGCCGCTGCTATTGCCGTGCCACCTCATGATGCATGTTAAGAAGCGTAAAAGGATGCATTCAGAGCAATCAAAGATCGCTTGCAACCTTCCACTGCTTCCAAGCAGGCTGACAGCCGTCACCGCTTGCCCAATGCTGCCTCCGCTGCGGGCGGCAGGAGGCTGGCGCCTGGAGGTCTGGCTGGCCGCAGCTCGCCTTCCCTGTCGATGTACCTGGATTCGCGCGCGCAGGCTGATTTTCAAAGATGCTGGTGACACTGGAACCATTTCTAGGCAAGCGCAGACAGCCATCGGCGCGGGTAACATGGATACGGCATGCACTCACTCGATGTATGCCATCTGCGCAGCGTCGTTGGACCGCCGCCGCGTCTGCAGCACTCGCGTGTAGCCGCCCTGCCGTTCCCTGTACCGCTCCGCTAAATCCGTGAACAGCTTGTGCAGCGCAGAGTCCTCCTTTACAATGGCAGCCGCCGCCCGCCTGGCTTGCAGCGTGTCCTGCACAGGATGATCCCTGCTGTTGCCGTCTGTTCTTCTGTTTGCAAGATCACATCGCTTGTGCGAAAGGCAATCGCATGTTTTTCGATCGGATAAGGTTGTCTGCCAGACGCTGAGCCGGCTGCAGATGGCGCTTACCTGCTTGCCCAGCGTGACCACCTGGTCTGCTATCCTCCGCAGCTCCTTTGCGCGAGGGAGCGTCGTCTCGATGCGCTCGTGTGTAATCAGCTGTGTCACCATCGTCCTGCAAGAGGATGTCAAACCCATGAGCCACATGCCTGGCGGCGCACCCGCAAAATGTGTAGCCAGGCAGGACAACGGCTCTCACTTTAGCATCGCCATCCTGTGCGGCGTCCTGCGGCCCAGCTTCCTGAAGCTGACACCGTGCTTCATGGCTCAGCGCCCCAGCTGCGGTCCGAAGTTTGCCGGTATGCTTTCACAAGGGTGCAGATGGGTTGTTGCGTCGAAGTCTGGTCCAGAGGAGCACAGCGTCGCGACAGTGGATAGTAGCGCGCAACGGTCAGAAAGCTGTATATGGGTGTGTGTGCATCTATCTTGCGCATAGAGGTTTTGCCGATGCATGCAGCAGCAAGTGGCCACAGTGGGGGACTGGCGCGGCGCCTAAGGCATAAACCCTATAGCTTACGTCTGCGCGGCGGGTATATCAACGGCTCGGCGAACGGCTTGATGTTTGACGGGTCCGGCACTGCACAGTGTTCTGATCGACTGTCCACGTCATCCCCTCCGCAGGCCTCGACGCTGCACGGATGCCCACCTACCCGAAAGTCAGCAGAGCGCGAGGGATGCCAGTCATCATTACGATGCCTCTGCGTGCCAGCCTTTAATCGGGGCGTCATCTCAAATTTGTTGCATCACCCTCGTCAGTTCTTTCCTCCTGATCTGAAAGCTAGGTTGCAGTGGGCACCAGGATGGTAGCGGCATCGAGTGATTTGCACGTTGTTGCACTCACACGGGCTGCGCCGCCATCTATTGTAGATTCCAGGCAGCACACATCCGCAGCGTGCAGCTGAAGTCTTTCTCACCTTGGAGTCCAACCTTCCCAGCAGGTCAGCATGTCAAAGAGAGTTGCAGTAGGTTCAGCTCGTCACCAACTTGGCGTTTTGTACCTGGCACATCTCATATATATGACCAGAACCCGCCGCAGAGCCTCGCAACGACGGGCAGGCGTGGTCGTCTGGTTGCTCGATTCATGCTGCTACGACATCACCATCAGAGATGATTGGGTCCGATGGCGCAGTTGCCAGGGTCTTGCCAAATGAGCGCCTGCCGGCGGCCTGGCACAACGAGAGTTACGTTCTACCAAATGCCGGTACGTCTGTGTGGCCGAGGCGTATCACACCGCATCATACCGCGCGGTGCACTACGAACAGTCAGCGGTTTGGTCGATCCGAGGTTGGAGGCTCCCAATTGGGCAATGGACCAGTTGGACTAATAATTGATCAGTCAACTTCATTTGCTCTGCCGACCCGCCCGGCAAAATTTCGTCCGCTCATCGGCCCTCACATCTTAGCATTGCTACAGCATATAACAACTGCAACACACCGCACAGCTCTCCTTTCGGTCCGCGAGGCGCTGGTTGCATCTGCACCTCGGTCGATCTGTGGCAACATTTGTACCAACTAGCTGCAGGCAAACGAGGCCAGATGTGAAACATTCACATGTTTCGGTTGTCACGCCTTAGCCATTCCAGTCTCAAGATGCGGGCGCTGCAGGCCGCAGCCGTGTGCTGCACCACCATTGCGCTGCTGGTCATCTGCTGCTACGGCCACACTGGGCGGGGGCTGGCAGCCACGGCACAGCAGCTCGACATGCCCGTGCTGACCAACACGACGCTGCTGACCCACCTGCATGCGGTGGCCACGCCGCGGAGGGAGCTGGTGTTCACGACCACCTCGGCATGGACTGCGCCGATCGTGGACATGCTAAAAAACTTCATGTACCACATGCATGCGGTCGGCAGGGATGGCAACTTGATGGTCATAAGCCAAGACCTTACCACCTGCGAGAAGCTGCTGGTGCGAGTTGTGTCTTGCCACCATGAAATCGATGCAGCATCTTTGAACAAACTGATGTGGGGACTTTGACTTCGCAGTGCTCCTGACGCCCGTGCCTACTGGTGCTGCAGGCAGAGAACATACCGTGTTACCTGGACGACGTGTCACCAAAGTCATTTGACTTTCCAGCCGGCCACCGGTATGGAGAGCGGCCCTGGGACTTTGGCAAGATCTGGTGGTCGCTGCACCTTGCGCAGCTGGGCTACACGTCGCTGTATTTGGACAACGACGTTGCGGCGGTCGGAGACCCCCTGGCTGCCGACATCATGTCGTCGCCCTACGATCTAGAGGTACTATCTTGGCAACATTTCCTGCTGACTGATGGGTCCGCTCCTTCCCCGCATGGGTACAGACTGACCAGCAGTTCTGCACTGTTCCCAGCACCGCTGAGGCGGCAGAGCGTGACTGCCGCGCAGGGCCTCAGCGACTTCAGGGGAGGAGAGCTGCCACGCTTGGGCAGCATCCTCGACAAGCGCTGCGAGCTATACAGGGAAAAGCTGGACAAATCCGTGCCGGGAGGTGAGTGGTCGCCCTCCACGATACTCTGCAGTTGCACTGGACACTATTGGCCTTGCACTGCTCAATGAAAGAGCTGACCGTGCTGAAACAGGCGACGTGTTTCACCCTGCCTGGGAGATTCGGCGGAACGAGACCTCGCTGCGGGCGCTGGCGCCATGCCAAAGCCTGGGCGCGTACTATGTCAAGCCCACGCCCGCGGCCATGAAGTTTCTGGCCAAGCTGTCGGACTGGGTAGTGCACACCCACACCCAGCAGTGGGACCAGGCAGCGTGGAACGAGGTGGGGCACATCTGTGCAATTCGTGAAGGTCTCGAGGTCGGTTGGCTGCGGACTGATTGCTGACGAGCAGTGCACCCATGCGACCAGGGAGCTGCAGGTTGAGCATGACGTGTCGTCATGCCCGCAGGTGGTCATGGCCTTTTTGATCGGCATGGGTGATGAGGAGCCGCTGCGCTACCGCATCCTGCCCATCAGCAGGTTCATGAACCTAGGTGAGCGACTGCTGCTGTTGCATATGGCCGACGATGCAATACTCCGGCTTCAAACGACATCGAAGCGCAGGCCTCCCGAGCGATGTTCGATCAGCAGCTGTATAATCAGCAATTGAAGGCGAATTCTGCTTTCGGTGCAGAGATATACCAAAAGCGGATAAAGGACAACCTTCATGTGCAGCCGGTGCTGCTGCACGCCGGCTACCTCAACAAGGAGGCCAAAGTGAGTGGTTGTGCTTGCATATGATGGTTACTTTGCTTGATGGTTCAGGCAGCTTGAGACTGCACTGGCTGCGCAGAGGCAAGCTGCAGCGCTTGCGCAACGAGAAGTGCAGCATTCTTTGCATGTGCACTCACTCACCCTCTGTCTGATTGCGGCGCAACAGATGGAGCGCTTCCAGGAGCTGGGCGTGTGGCGGGCCGACATTTGGCAGCCAGAGCTGGGGGTGGCGGGCCTCAAGGCGCGGCGGAAGGCGTGTGGCGGGTCACTTGCCCAGTGCAGCGGCCGCAGACCCGCAGCCCGGCGATGGCTCCTGGCGCTGCTGCTGCTGGGTGTTGCTGTCGGGCTGCTGGTGGCAGCCCGGTGGGCGGCCAAGCACGGCCACGGCGGGCTGCTGCCAAGCGTCATGCGGGGCGGTGGCCGAGGGTGGAGCTCAGAGACCTGAGCCAGGCGCAGCTTTGGGTTTCGTACCCGTGTAAAGGCTTGCTTTTGGTCGGCCGTCGATACGGCGCACTCAGAATTTGTTTGGGCAATCGTTTCAGGACTATTTTTTCCGTGCATGGCCTTCATGCGCCACAGATCCAGGCGTGACCCATGAAGGCCTGCACGCTGCTTCGGACGCTATTTGCTGTAGGCATGTCTGTCCTTCGCTGCAACATTGCAAGCTGCTGCCTTTTGCTCGCCTGCTTCAAGTGGGGGTGTGCTTCATCATTGAGTGCAAGCTGGAAAGAGCTGCCAATTGCGACACAGGGCGCCCTGGCTTGTGTTCGCCAAGATCAACGCTCCGTTCAGCTACGCTCCACGGTCAGAACATGTCAGCGCAACAGCATCTTATACAGGTTTCTCATCGATTGATCTCTCATTCATTGGCCGGTGCATGCGACAAACAATCGCAATCATAGCACCCTGGCCGAGCGATAAACAACGCAGACTTCGCGAGAGTCCTGTTCACGTTCAATCAACGAGATTCTAGCTACTGCACTTGCTAGCAACATCGCAGCGCAGCATCTGAGATGCGTTGTTCAATCTGAGATCATGGAGGATCCACTCAAAAGTAAGTGCTTGGCCATCACGCTTGTGGTCGTGCTGACAACATTTGAAGGATACCACCCATGAGATGTGCCTGCGGTCGATAGCTTTTCGTGCATAAACAGATCCAGGTCCCAAGCGCACGCCGCCGCAGTCGGACAGCGCCACATCAGAACATCCAGAGCCAGAGGAGGTGAGCTCGCACATGGTATCATTTGAAGTCCGAAACCCCCCTGCTATGAACAGCGACGAAGGGTGTTGAAAGCCTGATCGTGTGGTGCGTGCGCAGGTTACAGAGCGCTTTGCGGATGTCAGCATCCGCACAGATGTCAGCAACGCAGAAGTGAACGACCTCCCAGACGGCAGCGGCAGCATCGAACCAGCTCTCTCGGAAGCAGGTGAAAGCTCCAAGGCGCAGGTGCATGCAGCAGCTGCACAAGTGCGTTGCATCCCATTCGAACCCTGCTCCCTTGATATGCAGCCACGCCAGCGGCTGCACCAGGGCGACTACCCACAGACGCAGCCGTGCACCCTTTGGACGTCAAAACCCAGCCACAGCAGCAAGCTGCGCCGAGCAGCCCGCCACCCGGATCGCCAGGGGCAAGCACGCCAGCACCGCAAGCGGCAGAGGCCTCAGCGGCGGCGTCACCGGCCCCGCAGTCGCCAGCGGAGTTCCCAGCGCCTTCGGCCCGGAGGTCGCCCACCCCCAGCGACTCACCCAACGACGTCTTCAGCCAGCGCTTCCAGGCGGAGGCCCGGAAGCTTGGGGACGACCTGCCCAACCGGCCCGCAAAGGCACGTTGATGCGCCTACTTGCATTGCACATGTCATGGTCGATATCTGGAGCTGCGGCCTGGACGCTGCTCAGGAGCATGTTCAGAAGCTCCGTCGAGCTGTCAGTACGTTGTCCACAATCAGTGTCCACAATCGTTCCGGAACAGTTGCTAGATTCGTGATGCCCCCCTCGGCGACTGCCTGCAGGTGAGTTTCAGGGCGCTGGCGCGCAGCCCGGGGCTCGCCGCTGCCGCCCGGGCAGAGCTGCTCGCCCGGCAGCACACCGGGCGCATCGTCACCGACGACGGCAGCGAAGTGGGTTGTTTGTTCATGGATTTTGTGTACGAGTTTGCCTGCGGGCCCGTCCCAGGGGTGCGGGGAAGTACTGGAGCCAGCACTGCAGGTTTTTGTCTTGGAGACTGATGTGGGTGGCGGGGCCAGTCTGGCATGACAACCTGCTCTGTGGGCGCGTCTCAAACGGCTGTGCAGCAGCAGAAACATTGCATGACCTGGCATGATGCCAGGCGTGGACGGTTGTGCACTCGGTGCACGTGTACTTCTCGGTGAGGGAACATTGTACGGGGATACCCTTCACGGCATGTCGGGTGTGGACTGTGGCGCATGGGCTGAATGCGGACCGTGTGCGCACTGCTGTTTAGCAGCTGGAGAAATCACGCTCGAGATGTGTGACGCTTCAGGTGCGGACGATGGCGCACGCCCTGGACGTGGAGCGGGCGCGGGCGACACTGGAGGCGCTGGACAGCGACGTGCGCGAGGAGGCCGGCATCAACCAGGTCTGCATCCTGTGCTTCCTGCTGCTGAGACGGCACGGCGTGCTTGTCCCCTTCCGGGGACGAACAGCCGACCCGCCCCGGCAACAAAGGGGACATGCAGCGCCCGAGCGCATCAGAAGCTGCAGCTGCGGGGGCTGACGCGAGGCACAGGCACCGACGAGGACGGTGTGGTTCTGCGATCGATGGAGGACGCCGCTGAGACCAGGCCACCGATCCCGCAGCTGCCTGCAGCCAGCGCCCGGCGTCCCTTGCATAAGCTCTGTGTATGACTCATGTGCTGCAGACTGCCAGAACACTGATACAATCGAATGCTGTGTGTAGGAGCTGTCGGGGGTTGTGGGAATGGTGGCTGGGCTGCGTGCGGCACAAGCTGACATGTGAAAGTTTCTATCGTGTGGGACTGGTGACGACGCGGCTAGACGGCATGCGTTGCGTTGTGGAGCGGGCGTCAGGTGCCGCACAGTACTCCTGATGTGAGAGGAATGCCTGAAATGTGCCTGGCGCAGGAGTTGCTGGTGCTGGTGGAGGCGCGGCTGGGCGGCATGCACCTACATGCAGCTATGGGTGCATCACACATGATGACCCTGAAGCTGTGCTGCCTTGACAGGAGCTGCTGGGGCTGGTGGAGACGCGGCTGGGCGGCATGCGGCGCAGCGCCGAGCGGGCGCTCGGCGCCGCGCAGGCGCTGGCGGCGGCGGAGGCGGCCTACTCGCGGGCGCTGGGAATCGTGTCGGGCATCGCGCTGGCGAGCGACGCTGACGCGCCGCCGCTGCGCGCCGCGCTGGCCGCCTTCCGTCGCCTGCCGGAGGCCGTCGGCGCCGTGCACTCGGAGGTGCGGATATAGGGTTTGCGCTGCTGCAATGCAGGGCAGGGGAACGGCGGCGTGGGGGACGCGGGGCACTGGGCCCCCCCTGCGCCCCGCGCTCGTCACCAGAGAGGCGAAGGGTGGGCCTGCAGCGGCGCTGTGCCGCTGCTTTGTCTGGGCGCATCCGCACAGGCACTGCGATCGTGCGGGTCCTCTGCGCGAGAGGCGCCCACAGGCAGGTGCGCACATGGCGCTGCAGAGATGCAGGAGGTCCTGGCGCCGACACCGCAGGCGCACTTCTCAGCCTCTGTCAGAGGTCCGGCACCGACGCCACGCATGCTGCCGCCGGTCTCCAGGTGCAGCAGGGCGATGGCGGGCAGGCCGCTGCAAGTGCACCAAAAGGGTGCACCCCGCAGCCGCTGATCTCAAATATAACCTGACACCGTCCATGCTGCCGCCGCCGTCCAGGTGCAGCTGGGCCTGGCGGGCGCAGCGCGGCGGGTGCAGCTGCTGGTGGTGCACCTGCGGCAGGAGTGCGTCGCCGTGTCGGCCGCCTGCGCGCGGGCCGGGGTGTCCGCCGACAACGCCCGCCGCCAGCTGCGCGTCGCCTTCCTCGTGCATCAGGAGGCCTGCCGGTGCGGTGCACACACCCCGATCTTGAAACCCTGCGACCCTCGAAAATGCCTCGATCGCCACAGCCTGCCGCTGCCTCAGCTCCCCCGGCGCCGCAGCCTGAGCTGGCGGGGCAAGCTGCTGTCGCAGCACCCACGGCAGTAGAGACTGGCCCTCAGCAGACGCGTCAGCCCGCCGCGCGCGGAGCGGTGGCCTGGGCAGAGCCCTCTGCCACACCACACAGTGCCTTGCGCCTGCCTTGCCGCCGGACCGGAGCATCAGCCTGGACCTGGAGGTGAAAACCCTTTGAACTCTCACATGTCAACCTGCAGGGCGGTGGACCAGGCAGAGCTGACGCGGGCACGGCGGCAGCAGAAGGCGGGCGGCGGCAGCGGCGTCAATGGCGGGCGAGCCACCCCCGAGGTCGACCCCTGGGCCACTGAGGCGAGCCTTGTGGCGCAGCTCGGCCGTCTGGCCACCGCCCAGGTGCGAGATTCGAGGAATGAAGGCGGAAGAATGGCTTTTCTCAACATGTCCTACGAGCAGGGCTGGCCTCCGCTGCACACCTTGCCGACGGTGCGACCCTCATGCGGATGTCTTGCCGTGTGCCGTTCTCGATATGCAGTCTGGTCGCGCTGTAGGCAAGCCGCTGTTCGAACAGACGGCGCCGCAGGGGCTGCTCTCGCGGGTGGGCTGCGACATTGGTGCGAGCCCCACAAGGTGACGCAGCGGCCGCCTGGTTTGATGATCCCCATGAGCCTGAGGACACCCAGGTTTTGAAACCTGCGGCAGGCGGGCCACCGGCAGGCGCTGGCGGATGCGTCAGGGCGGCTGAAGGAGCTGGAGGCGCGGCGCGTGGCGGCGCTGAAGGACGTCGTCGCCTCCTTCCTATCCTCCTACCCGTGCGCTCCTAAACCCTAACCCTGAAGGCCATTGTCGCCTTCTTCCTGTCCTCTACCCGTGTGCCACTATACCCTCAACTCTAAACCCTGATAACCCTGACGTCGTTGCCTCCTTCCTGTCCTCCTACCCGTGCGCTCCTTCCCAGGCCGCACGTTTGCAACTCCAGCAATCCGTCTGCGCTCCGTTGAGACAGCATGGAGTGTTGTCAAATCCAGCGTGAAGCATGTTGAAGACAGCATGTCAGCTTCATGCTGGGTGAGATGGACAGCAGTAGCCGCCCGGCTGTGCCGCAGCTCCCGGTTGCCGCCCTTGTTGGCGCAAAGGGCAGCTCGGAGCGCATCTAATGGCACCTGCTGCCCCGGTCCTGCCGCACGATGCTGCCGCACCACTGCCGCCAACACCCCTGGCAGTGCAGATGCGCACGTGCAGTGCGGACGGCTCCCCTCGCCCCTCCGGCGACCCGCGATGCTCTGGCCTGACACGCTCGCCTGCCGCGTGAAACCGCAGGCCGGCGCTGCTGCCGAGGATGGAGGAGCAGGCGGCGCTGCCGGGGCTGCTAGAAGCGGTGGACCCTGAAGCGGGCGCCGCGCAGCTGGCGGCGGCAGCGGCGACGGCGCAGGCCGCCTCCTCGGCGCTGGCGTCCCGTCAGGCGGAGGCGCTGGACGTCGTCAGCCAGGAGCTGCTGGCCAGCCCCGAGATCGTGCGGTGAGTGTCAAGCTCACCGCATGTCCAAGCTATGGGGCGCCGACACGGCACCTGCAGTTTGCATAGCACCGAACAGCGAACAGACGCGCACGATGCGATGGGTGCACCTGCTCGAGTGACGACCGCAGCGACGACTCGCGCCTGCAAACCTCGCGCGTTCGTGATGCTCTGCTGGCTGGCCCGACTCCGGCCCCAGACTCCTGCGCAGCAGCAGGATGCCCAAACAAGCTGGCTGACAGCGTACCATCGACTGCGCCGCAGGCAGGGGGAGTTGGCGTTCCAGCGTTACCCTTCGCAGGAGTGGGCGACCTGCCACTTCGTGCTCACGCGCAGCCGCTTCCTGCACTGGTTCGCGCGGCCGGATGCTTTGGAGACGATCGACGGCCTGCGCCTCGCACGCTGCCAGGTGCGGCGCCGGGGCCCAGGGGTTCAGCAGACCCTGCGTTCGACCGACTTCCCTGAGGCTTGCGCTAGCCAGACACATGTGATCATTCTGCTTCAAGACTCGGTCGAGCCTGCCCCTTGAATGAGCCTGCCCCTTGTTTCGGTGGTGTTTCGGAAGCTCCTGGTGTTCCAGGCTGCGGCGCGCAGTTCGAGGCGTGCAGGACAACTTTGCGGAGCTTCAGCCAATCAACTGTCTTCGCACGCTTTCGGCACGCAGTTCGAGGCGGGCCAGGACAGCAAGTTTCACCTCGTAGAGGAGCTGGGCGGCAGCATCCCGATTCCCGGCCTGGAGTGGATCTACCCGCGCAGCCGGCGCGTCACGCTGCGCGGCGGCACCGTCGAGGACTCCTGCGAGTGGGCCATCGCCATCCGGGAGGCCATGGCGGCCGCCGCCGCAGAGTGACGGCCGCTGCAGAGTTTTGTTTGCGGCGCTGAGGCGCCGGCTGCGGCGCGGCGGCCCCGGCATGCGGCCGGGGCCGCCGGCGCTCACCGCGGGGGGTGGTGTGGCAGAGCGGAAAGGCAGACCGAGCAGCCGCTGCTGACCACACGAGCGGCGGTGCCAGCTGACGAGCTGAACGAGTGGGAACAAACCAGTGGCAGATGTCTGCAGACTTTGAATTGGCTGTGGGTGACGGCAGGCATGACGGGGCGCTTGTGTGCTACTTCCAAGGACCGCCTCTTGTACTTTAGTCTTGACCGGAGTTTTTGCAGGGGCGGATGCAGGAACCAGCATCAGCCGGACATATATATGGGTCTGGCTTCCCCATTGACATCAAACCAGACAACCGTGCCCATAGGCGTGCATTGCATGCCACAACCTGTGCAGGTATCAGAGCACCAACATCATGTGCACTCGGTAGCTCCGTCCAATGAATGTACATTTCACTCTGCCAGGAAACACGGCTGCACGAGCCAGCAAAGAAGTACAGATTCCTGCCAGCAACGCTGCGCGTGTTCTGTGCTGCCGCACTGGTCCATGCGGATGTCCACTCAAGAGGCAGCAAGGCGCGCGGCCTCAGCTTCCAGTGCATCGAAGTGGCCGCACAGCGAGCTCCACTGGTCGGCCTGCAGCATCATCACACACCGCCACTTCGAAATGAAGCTTGGTGTCAGAAGGACGAGGTGTGCTTGAGAACCAACATGCCGAGGTTCGACACGACTGGCAGTGTGCAGCGCTCCAAGCTCTCCGATGTGCTGCGCAACCTTCACAATGGGTATGGAAAGCGCATCACCGGCATGTCCAGGCCCTTGGCGCCCGGCAGCTCCTCGGTCTGACCCTTCTTCACATAGAACTCGCGCACACTGCACCGATCGACGACAGATACTGATCGCGGATGCTGTTTCTCATACGCATGAGTGAAGATAAAGACAGGCGGCGGGTTGGCCATAGGTGGCGTGGAAGACGAAACTCTGTTGCACCTGACCCGCGCGGTGCCTTTGAACACCTGGATGGACGCCTTCCGCCTGTGCATATTGCACCAGACGCATCTGAATTCAAGGTACGAGGCACATCCAGGGACGCCCTGTTGGGCCTCTGCTCGACACTCGAGACCATTTCCTGCAGAAGTGGCCAGAGAAAACCGTCCCGCCAGCGGCGCCACATCGCTAGCGCACGCGCTGGCAGCTTCCCGCTGGCACCGTCTCCCGGGCCAAAGGAGCAGGTACAAAGGAGGAATTTGGCGACCTGTTGCCCAGGTCGTGCGCGAAGCTCGTGTCGGACGCCTGCAGCGCCGCCGTCAGACCGGCCGACGTGCCCCTGAGCAGCGCAAACTGCTCCTGGGACAGTGCGATTCCCTTCTTCCCCGGCAGCTGCTTCCCGTCTTTCTGCAGCGCAAGCGAAACTGTGCGGCTGATCTCTCGGGAGCTACTGTGCAGTTTCCCTCTTGCAGGATTCGCAAATGCAGATCACGGACCAAGCCGCATCGTTGACTGCAGCAGACAACCAGCTTGCGCAGGTGCGCGAGAGCAACACATACAGGGAAGAGCCCAGCGGCTGCAGTGAGGGCATGTAAGCAGCCTGCGGCAAGCAGCAGCAGTGGCCATGCTGTCTTCCAAGGAGCACAGCCAATGCGGCAGCTAAACCCGTTCTTGATAGTCAGGACTCACCTCGTAGGTCTCTCGCAAGTCCACCAGCACTTTGCCGTTGTACGTTCGTACAGACGCCCGCCGGTTGGCGGCGATGCTGACAGCAAAGTCGTCGCCTAGCGCCGCCGGCGACGCCTGCTGCGCCGGGCCGCCGTCTGCAGCTGCTGCGTCTGAAGCTGGTGCCGCAGCCCCTGAGGCGTCTGCCCGCCCTGTGCAAAAGAGGTCGAGTACCCTGGACGGCTGGCTTACCGCCGATGTACGAGACCCTTGATGCACGTGTGCCAGAAACAGCAGTGAGAGAGGGACAGCGAAACTCAACACTGCTGCCTCTGGGTGGCACGGGCAGCGATGCGCCTCCCATCGGCATCGAAGCAAGAGACATGCTGACCTGCCGGCGCCGCCGCCTGCGGCCGCAGCGCGTCCACTGCTGCCTGCACCGCAGCGCCGTCGCCGGCGCGCAGCGCCTGCCACTCTGGCACTTGCAGCGAGACACCCTTCTTGCCCGGCAGCTGCTGCCCGTCCGCCTGTGCCGCGGCGAGGAATGTTTGAAAGTCTTGGCCTGCTTCAAACACCGACCGCACAGCTGCTTGCACTCGCGGATAGTGCAGCCGCTTGCATACCCCAGAGATGCGTCAGGCCCAACGGCTCGGGTCCCGAGGCCTCACCCCGTCATACCACTCCCGCAGGTCCACACGCGGCTGGTCCCTGAACAGACTGACGCTCGCGCGGCGGCTGCCGGACCCCAGCTCCAGGCAGTAGCTGGCGTCGGCGGCCGCCAGCGCGGCGTCTATTGCGGGCGCCGCGCCACGCAGCACGCCCCACTGGCCGGCCGTCAGCGCCAGCCCCTTGCGCCCTGGGTGCAGCTCGCTGGTCGCCAAGTCCTTGTACACCTCCCTGCCGCGGCGCTGGAACCAGCCTCAACTAGGACGTGTGGGTTGATTGGCAAGTCCGTCTGTGGGCCCTTTCGAAACAGCGAGCCGGGCAGGCGTCGAGCCGCATCTCTGTGCATCTCCCCGTGGCGGCGGGACATGCCCTCGACCAAGGTGTGTCGGATTGCATCGTCTCGTTAGCATGCTGGTCGAGGCTGTTGCCAGCCTTCAAACAGCCTTCCGAACAACGGACTCTCAATCTCAATTTGTAGGAATGCTTGGCTCACCGGACGTCGACTTGGATGCTGCCCTTGAAGAGGCGTACTTCCACGCGCTTCATCTCCGACAGCTGCAGCACCGTGCCCTCAGCGGGCGAAAAGGCGACAGGAGCCGCGCCGCCGCCGCCTGCAGGCTGCGCAGCGGGCGCCTTGCGCTTGCTTCCCACTGCCGGGGCTGGCTCCGGCGGCAGCAGTGCTGAGTCCAAGAACTTATCGATTTCGTCCTGCAAGGGCACCATCATGTGTGATGTGTCCAGAAGGGCAATCAGCAGGCATTGTCGAGCTCAGAATGGTGCTGAAATGTGGATGTGGATCGCGAGAGGTTCTTGCAGAAGCGTCATCAACAGCGTTGTCTGCGGCATGGCGCTGCAGCGGCGCCGCAGCGGCGCCGGTGAGCGCAGCGTGCACAGCATACCTTGATCACAGCAGAGTATCGCGCCATGTCGACGCCGATCTCGGCGGCGAGCGTGTCTCTGCGAGTCGCAAAAGATGTTTGTTGATCGTGCCACCTTATGCTGGGCTCGCCTGTGGCAGCCAAACTGTCAGTCTAGGAGCGCCTCCGATGGCAGGGTGATGTTCCCAACTGGTTCTAAGGCGCCCTGGAAGCGGCTTCGTGCTTCGTCTGCGCATTGCCGCACCGGATCTGTCGCTCTGTCGTGTTGTCAAGGTCCACGTCTGGCAACATCAGTCCGAGTCTAGATCTGATTCGCGACTCCATGGTAGCCAGATGATCGCCTCTGAGTTCCTCGCGCCGCGCAGGTGTCTTGTCACACACCGGTATGGCGTATCTGTAAGTCTGTGGGCGATTAGGCAGATGGGATCTTCCGAGCAATGCGGCTGCAAACGAACGCTCAGACCTGGCGGAAAACACCGCGGTTTACAATGCGAGTGCCATTCAGCAATTCCAACACTGTGCCCGACTGTCCCCGCAAAAATGGATACGAAGACCAAACTGCGAGCTGGGAGGCTGCACTCAAGCGGGATTGACCGGACAGCATGTGCATAGTCACAAGATTCAACTAACCTGAGGAGTTGGGCTGACCGGAAGGGCACCAAGTAGCGCGCGACACGGCGGCAGCTGCAGGGGGGTACCGTCAGCAGGCGAGGGCAAAGCAAGCTGGATTCAGCAGTGCAGTATGCTGTGCACCTACCGGCCCTCTTGAAACTATATTTGAATGACTCTCTAAGCATACCTGCAGGCAGCGCGGGTGCAGGTGTGGCCGAAGCGGCTGCGTCAATTCCAACGAGAATGTTGTTGAGCTCTAAAGGCTGCTGTCGACCCGGAGCCGGCCACGGACTGAAACTTCCCTCCAAGCCATAGAGCGTTTCGTCAGGACCTCCACTCGGTTGTGCAAAGGAATACTGGCTGGTGACTCTGACGATACACCATGATGGCATTTTGTGGGCGCACCTAGCCGCGCACAATTGCCCCTATAGCCACCACTGACCCACCTGTAGTAAACAATACACCTTCGTCCCGACAGCATCGCCATGAAGGCCACTGCACAGGACGTCACAAACCCTGCTGCATGCTCCTAGCGCACACAGCACGCGTCCCGAGCACGCGTCCTGTGCACAGCAGCGCCTGCAGCATGCTGGCACCAATCTCTAACGACCAAAAATGTCTGGCGGGTGTACTTCTGCCCACCTCCCAATAGCGCCTCCATCCCGCATGGCAGTCGCCTCTGGAATGCCCGGTTGCCCTGGCAGACCAGCCGTGGTGCAGGTGAATCTGGCCGCGGGCGGCAGCAAGCAGTACTGTGGGTTGCAGCAGGCAGAGCCTGGGATCACCGCTCCAGTCACGAAGCCCTGCCGTCTCAGCCAGCAGCACGCGGCGTCCCGGCTTTCCAGTCCGACGCCGGTCCGATGCCAGCTTTAGCTGGCGCCGATGGCGCGCCAGTCGGACGCGATGGGCGCCTGGATCAGGTGCTCCGGCACCCCAAAGCCGGTGCACAGGTCGAGCGCCGCGCGGCCGCCGTCAGCGGCGAGCGCGCCGCACAGCTCGTTGACCCGGGACCGCAGGGCAGCCACGTCGTCGCCCGTCAGCGCACCGGCGGCCAGCAGGAAGGAGGAAGCACGCTCCACGCGCGTGAGGCCGTACAGCGTCGCCAGCGCCTGCGGGTGTGGCAAGGCCAGATGGTCGGTGGCCCACGGTGCAAGCATGGCAAGCAGGCAAGCGTGCCCAGCCGCGTGCACTCGGGAGCAATCGCCTCGGATGCGTATGATGCGGCCCCCGTTGGTACTCGATTTTGCAGAGTAGAGGGGGCATGCGTAGCTGAGGAGGCCTCGGCTCCCCTGTTTGTGTGCGCGTGACCAGATTGGCATCGCTGCTCGGGGTTTTGAACCAAAAGGTCTCGTCACTGAGCAGGGTCTCGCCAAAGCTCTCCCTCGCCCGTATCGCGGCGGCAGGCTGGCAGAGCATGCCATGGCAGGTCGGCATGCTCCGCCACCAAGCTGTCGAGGGAGGGGACCCTGCCGGAGTGTGGACCCTGCTGCGGCCAGGACCCAGCAAGGCGATGCTTTTGAAATTTGAAATGCAAGGAAAATAGCACCTCCAGGGCGGCGGCGGAGGACGCCGGCGCATTGGCGAGCTCCGCCACGAAGTCGTCCAGGGACAGTGCGTCAACGTGCGCCCAGCCCAGTTGCTGCACCAGGTCGCCATTGTCGTCGAAGGCAGCGGCGCTCGCGGCGGCGGCCGCGCCCTTGCCGCCGCCCGTCGACTTTGCCGCCGCCGCCATCGCGCCCGCGACCTCCGCCGTCAGCGCCTCCTCCCTGCGGTGTGCGGTCAAGGAACAGGCTCGACCGGATGACAGCCCTCTGGCAATGCGGGGGACGGCGGCCCAGACAGCCCGCACCACAGGGCACCTGCAAGCGTCCTCGTGCTCAAGAACGCATCGTTGGTGAGGGTGCGGCAGAGCCGCCATTGCCCAGTGCAGCAAAGCTGCTACGCCCCGGTGACTTGCGAGAGGCTCCTTCATTCCATCGACGCCAGCCTCGACAGTCTGCTGAAGCCGCCCAAGTGCAGCGCGCTGTAGCGCGCAGCGACCGCCGACAGCCGGCAAGGCACTGACGTCAGGAAGTCAACAGCACCCACCGGAAGTGCAGCAGCTGCGCGCAGGCGGCCAGCGGTGCAGCGGAGCGCAGCGCGACGTCCGGCACGCCCGGCGGCGCAGTGCGGCGCGCCGAATCCAGCAGACCCTTGGCCACCTGCAACATGATGCCAGGAGTTCGCCTAGGACTGAGACAAGAATACAGTTTTTCAGCCATAAAATCTCACTTGTGAGCTCATATTTCAGCCTTCTGCCGCATGGCGCACAGACACCAGCAGCCCCTTAGCCTCCTGCGCCACAATAACAGGCGCCAAGAACGACAAGCAGACCTCAACTTGTGTGCGGCTAATTGAAAATGCCATATCCACATGTAGTAGACTGTGTGTGTGGACATGAAATGATGACACTTCAGCCCGAGGCGGCGCAACAACCAGATCAAAGCAGGCGCTGCACGCATGGTGTGCACAACACACAGCACGTGCACAGCTGTTGTCAGCAGCGGCAGCAGCCTCCCCGCACCTGCTGCATCATGACCGGGTTGGCGCCCTCGAAGGTGACGTCCACATCCATGTCGTTCTTCAGTGGCCCGATCCTGTTGGCCGCCAGGAAGCCTGCAGCCGGAACAGGGACACTCCTTACCGCTGTTCGGCACCGCTGTTCTGTAGTTTGGCAAGGTGGCCTTCGATAGCATATCACCGCACAAAGCGGGCGACCGATGTCGTCGAGTAGACATTGCCAAGCAGGGCCGCCAGCAGGGCATCGCGACCAGCGGCGCAGCAGTGGCAGCCGGGTCGCGCACCCATGCCGCCGCAGCACTCGCGGCAGGCTTGCAAGATCTCCACGCGGTGCCAGGTGGCGGCAGCCTTGAGGCCACTGCTGCGCACATGTACCAGCTTGGCGTCCTGCGGCCGCCTATCCTTGGCGATGAGCTGCGGGTCGGAAAGATGCACTGCCGTCAGCCCCGGCCTTTGTCTCTGTACGTTCTAGGGAAGTTTCGCACTTTTGAGGTGCTGCCATCGCGCTGTCACTTCCCATACCACCGGTTGCGATGGACGGGGCACAGCAGGAAACCAGGAACGAGTGTGCACAGGCAGTGGGTTCCTCGTCGCTGTCACTCATGTGTGTCGACGCACGAAGTACCTTGAGCCGGTCCATGGACAGGTGCATCGCGTAGGTGGTTGCCAGTGCCGAGAACAGCAGCCGCTGGTGCGTTAGGTACTCCAGCACCTGCGCCCAGATATCACAGTATCAAGCCTGAGTGTCAGAATTTAGTCATCCAAGATCGGCAGAATGAACCCCATGCTGTGCCCGTGCAGCTGTTGGTCGAACTGCATCATGAAAGTGCGCAGAGTCGCAGCAAGGGTGCTCATGACATGGCCGGAGCGCACCATCTTATTCTGGAACTGGGGCCGCGACGCCGAGTAGCGGATGGCGATGGTGACGCCTGCAACATGGCATCATGGGACCATAATGCAGCGCATAGGAAAACCCGGCAAAGCACTGTCTTGTTTTCTTGAACCGTTCAGTACAAGGCAGGTTGCCAGAGCGCCACAGAGTGGTGCGACGCACCGATCTTGCAGGCGTCAATGGCGCCCTGCCCGATGAGCATGCGGCCGGTGGTCAGGCCACCCACCATCGTGCCAAAGCGCGCGCCCACGCTGGCAATGGGGCTGGAGTAGGTGCCTGGACAATTAAGCGATGCCATTGTGAGCGCCAGCGACAGGCTTCACCAGTATTGTCAGGAGCTCCAGACACCGGACCCAATATTTCCAACCCAGACGTTGAGAGCACCAGGTGTCGTGAGCATGCATGCTCGCTACTGGCGTGTGCGCACAGAGAAGACATGGCGACAACTGCCTGTGCACATTCTATGTGGTGCGAGAGAAAACAGCTGCTCGCTGAAGCAACGACAAAGTATCAATTGAGCATGCACCGTCAGGCGCCACGCTGGCGTAGGCGTCCAGCATGTCCTCCCGAGGCACCCGAACATTGTCAAACCAGATCTGGCCTGTGCATGAGAGGAAACGAGAAAGAGGTTCAAGCAGTGGAGATGCGGGGCAAGGGACGGAACTGGGATGAGGGATCGCACAGCAAAGAGGTGAAGTGCAGTCGGCAAACAGCGCGGGGCATGACTCTCCCGAACGGCTGGAAGCCAGTTATGCAGATTATGTTTGACACGCAGCTCACGATGCCAGTCGCACACCGTTGTCGACGCCATTGAGGCCAGCCTTGGGACCATTGTCCAAGATGCGCACGCCTGGCATGAGCTCGCCTGCACGATACGAACAGGCAAGCCCTTATGACTGTCGTCGAGGCAGTTGCCTGAGCAACCACGAGACCCAACGGACGATCTCTGCCCTGGAAACTGACTGCACCTTTTCAGCACGGGCTCCATGGCCGTGTGCCCACAACGGTAAGCCACCTTAGAGTTGTGGGGAGTGTGTACGCACTTTGAACTGTATGTCAACTCACCTGCATCGTTGCGGATGCGCACGACGAAGACGTGCGGCCCCTGCCAGGTGCCACCCACCGTCAGCTGCGCAAACACGGTGCAAACCTTGCCGTGCTGCCCCGCGCCGCCGATCCAGAACTTGCTGGCCTCGTGGTTGGGCGTGTTGATGACAAACTGCTGGGCGGCAACATCGTACGTCGCTTGCGTCTCAATGCCCTGCAGCGCAGCGCAGCGGGACAGTCTCGGACAAGCCTGGAGAAGTCTCCCACAAGCCCGGTGGTGCAGAAACTCGCGCACTGCGATCCCACCCTACTGACATTTCAATCGCAGTCTGGTACATCTTGGGACATGGAGCAAGTGTTCGGCAAAACAGCTCAAAGCTCAGCAGCTGCGGCAAACCCCTATCAAATTTTATGCACGGCCAAACGACTGCAGCTTTTGAGGCATGAAGCACAACGTCCGCCAGGCAAACTGGACTCACCATGACATTGGAGCCGTGGCCCAGCTCCGTCATGCCGAAGCAGCCGGGCAGCTGCAGCGTGTCCAGCGCCTCAAAGTACTTGGCATGGTGCTGCGACGTGCCCAGCTTGGCGATGGTGCCGCCGCACAGCGTGAAGTGCACGCCCGCCTTGATCGCCAACGAGTAGTCTGCTCGGGTAGGCATGACAGAATGGCTGTCAGGCGCGCGTGCACTTTGGACTGCAGATGCTGCAACTGCAAGAGAATGCAGGAAATGCACTGTGCCCTGGCTGGGCAAACGTTGGTCTGAAGCCTTGTGCCTCTGCATGTCAGCGAGCAGTCTGCTGCTGAAAACCATACGGCAGGAAGCTCAGTGGAGTTGATAGAGACACTGCACGGTCAGCCGCGCTGCCGCCGCCGCACCCAGGAAGCTGAGCGCCTCAAGGCCCGCCTGGAACTTGAGCGGGTCCCGCATGTAGTCGGCGATCGAGAAGAAGCGCTGTGCCGCAAATTTCTGCAGGCGCGCGAGCGTCAGCTCCCGAAAGTCACCAAAGGGCAGGTAGTAGTCCGGCCGATACAGTGGGTCCTGCGGCGGAAAAGGGCAATGTCCATTGTCCAAAAACGTTTCGGAAAACGTGAAAAGACGTTGATTATTATATAGCAGGCTGTGCGAGGCTCGGCACAACAATGAGTGCCAATGTCCTTGGCCAGGGGTCAACAGAGCGGAGGATAGCGGCTGTAGGGCCGGCGGCGCCGCCACCTGCGCCAAGCTTTGGGCAGGTGCACGTAGAGCTTGTGTCACACCTTGAGAAACTCGTAGATGGCCTCGCGCAGGGCGACGTTGTCCCTGACTAGCCAGCCATAGACGTCCGCCGCATCGGCCTGCAGCTGCAGCGGCGCGGACGTCGGCGGTGACACCTCCGCCATGCTCGCGTTGGTCAGCTGCCTCGAAAGCACCTCGATGCGGCCCGCTGACGCGTCGCTGTGACGGCCGTCCATCCTGAGATATGGAAGCTGGCGAACCGGTCAACGTCGACACCCTCAGGAGTTTGGCCCGGATATACAAACAGCTCGACGACTGCGTCAGCTGATACTGTGTGAGATGTAAGTTGGTAGGAGCTCAGCGGGCTGACAAACGACATGCGTGGCGAAATTACACTGGCGCCGCAACAGTTGTTTGTCTGAGGATGACCGCAGTGCTGACTCGGCACCAGGGTCACGTGAGTCAGAGGGGCCGCCCTGCAGCACGAAGTCTAGCAACCAGCATCGTTCTTTCAATGCTGCACTCTCGCGTTACCTGCATCTGGCCAGAAAGATCAATCCGACTTGATTGCAGTCTCGAAACACCGAGCTAATCAGCCAATTTCTGCTCAAACCGACATCCGCGCCCCTGGCATGGGTACAATCATGAGCTCTGGAAACTTATTCCGGGTGCTGAAAACGGACGGCGCCGCCAGGGTGGGTCGGCTCGGCTTGCCGGGCCACGCGGCCGTGGAGACGCCGAACATGCTGCTTTACACACAGCGTGGCGGCGCCCTCAGCCTGACGCCAGACGTAGTGGCGAGGCTGCCGCAGGCCGCAGGCGCTGTGCTCAACGCGCTGCACTTGTGAGTTACCTTGGGGTGAACCTCATGCTGTGTATTTTGTAAAGCTTTGATGCAGCGCCAACGGCAGCATTGTCTTCGGCATGCGGCAGTTGTCCACAGCTGAACTATGCCCTGAAGTTTGGCTGGCCGCTCGCGCAGCATGCAGCGTCCGTCGGTGGAGATCCTGCAGCAGCACGGCGGTGGCGCACGGGGCTTCATGGCGCCGCCCGACCTGCCCTTGGTGGCCACAGCGCGTGACGCCGTTGCTTACGAGTACACTGGAAAGTCCAACAGGGACTCGGCGACCCACGTGCAGGCTGCCTATGGCGCCACCGAGGTGCGATGCACGGCGGAGCAACCCGCTGCGCAATGCATTGCATGGCGGTACTAGTGGCGCTAGGGATGCCAACGGCACATCATCATTTCGAGGTCAGGCGCTTGCTCTCAGACCGTGGGGTTTGCTGTGCTGGTGAAGCTTGGGCTGCGACGCCGTTGCGCAGCCGGGGAGGGGGGGCGGGGGGGTGGGGGGACCGCTCGCGCCGTGGCGACGTCGACAGTGGAGGMCATGACGGCCATGACGGCAGGCCCAAGCTCGTACCTTGACGCAGGTGTCGCCGGCAAAGTACATGGACATCATCGCAGCGCTGCGGCCCGACCTGTACACCGCGCTGGCAGACGATGTGGCATCATCATCCAGCCGCAAGCGCGCGCGCGCGTCCGTCACCCGCACCGCGCAGTGGCTGGACGCCTGCCTAGCGGCGCACAAAGCCCTGGGCGTGACCGCGCCGCTGCTAGCCCCCATCGCCGGCGCGTGCCACCCGCAGGAGCGGGAGTGGTCGGCGCAGGCGGCCGCCGCCCGCGACGGCATCGCCGGCTTCACGCTGACAGGTGCTTGTCCGGTGGTTTTTAGGTCGTGTTGTGGAGTTCAGCCGGAGCCTGGTCCAGGATCTACGGCTGATGAGCATCAGGCGCAAGGTGAAGCACCTTGGTGCTGATGCGTGCGTGCCGCGCTGCAGGGTTCGGCACCGGGGAGAGCCGCGAGCAGCTTGGGGAGGCGCTGGCCGCTTGCGTCCCGCTGCTGCCGCCGCACATGCCGCGGCTGGCGCAGGGCATTGGCGCGCCAGATGCGGTGCTCGTGGCAGTGGAACGCGGGGTCGATCTGTTCGACTCGGGGTACGCGCACCTGGCGACAGCTGCGGGTGCAGCGCTCACGTTCCCGGCCGGCCCAGATCCCGCAGCCGCCGCGGCAAAATGCGACGCAGCGGCAGGCGTCAGCCATGCGGCAAGCAGGCCGGCGAACGGCAGCAGTGGCAGCATGGCGGCCGGTCCCGCAGTCGGTCTGGATGCGGCAACCAGCAGCATCGACGCCGCAGGCGACGGTGGCAGCAGGGCTGACGAGAGCCACCCTGCAGCGGCGGTGGACCTTTGGGACATAAGCCACCGCACCAGTCAGGCGCCCCTGCTGGCGGGCTGCAGCTGCTACACCTGCTCCAGGTAGGACTGGAACATGCTTTGCATCTGATCGCGATGCAACGGCAGTGATGCTGAGATGAACTATGCAGCAGACTGGCCTTCCTCGTGCACGCACTTCAGATCAGGCTGCCAGTCCTGCTCATCGGTACCTTCCCTCACGAACCGAGGACTGCTTCCATCATGGGTGCGGTTGCTGCGCAGGCACACACGCGCGTATGTGCACCACCTGCTGCACACAAAGGAGATGCTGGCGCTGGTGCTGCTGGACGTCCACAACTGCCACCACACGCTGCGCTTCTTTTGTGGCATCCGAGCGGCAATTGCAGCGGGCGAGCTTGGCGCCTTCCGCGACAGAGTGCTAGCCAGCACGCGGGCTGGCGGCCTGCCATCCGAACAGCCGGCGCAGTCGCCGTCGTCGGTGCTGAAACAGTATGAGCAGCAGCCCGCTGAGGTCGCGGCATGAATTGGAGGTGTGACGTCAAAACTGAACCATGGCATTACGGCCAGGAATGACTGTAATGTGGCCTTTCAGACGACCTCGGACTGTTTAGTCAAGGTATGCTGACCTCAGGACCGAGACATGCACAAGCAGGAACGAAAACACATTGTCGGAGTGTGGCACTTCAGTCACGCACACTAGAAGTTGCTACTTCGCAACAGATGTCGCCAAGTGCTTCACAGATGATGCGGCCTTTGCCCGTGTGATGAGGAATGTCGACCTGCGGCGCACAGGAGGCTTCAGAAGAAGAGATCTGTCACTTTCGCATCTCCGCACTGCAAGCGCATCAGTCTGGTGCAGAATGGGCAGAACACACAGTCACACTTGATCACAACACAGCAATGGTTCAACCAGGGAGTTGCATCACGTCCTCACCAGCAGAATGCCACCTGCGGCAACGACACAGCTGCATGTCAGTCGAATGCCAGCACTTGCACCCAAGTTCCGAGCCCTTCGACAGGCCCCGCCTCCATGCAAGGCTCGAGGCAATCGACTAGACCCATGCGCAAGTCAGCCAACTACGGCATGTTGGGCTCACCACGTTGACGAAGAGCACCCGCAGTTTTAGCGGCACATAGCGGTAATTGATCAGCGCCGCCAGCGGCCACAGCTTCCAGCCATTGGCCTGAATGGTGGGGTAATCGCGCCGCAGCCGCTGCCTTGTTGCAGTCGCAGACCGGCCCTCCACCACCAGCGATAGGTAGCTGATCAGCAGCACGTTGCACACCGGTCCGTAAGTCAGTTGATCCAACACCACCTGCATATATCCAAATGAGGCTACAAGGTGGAATGCAGATTAGGTCTGCAGGTTGCCATGCCAGGTGCTGCGGCCGCCAAAGCCTTGCGTCCTGTGTGAGCTCTGCGGCATGGCAGTGCTCATCCAATGCAATGCTGGGCTACTCGTCTTCAACCATGCGCGTGTCGGACAGACCTTCTGCACCACGGTGGCACTGTCGCGCCTGCCCTTGAAGAACTTTTCCAGAAACTGCAATGAATGACATGACACTGACTTTGGCAGTGCACAGCTCGCATCGAGCCGTATTGCAGGGACAACAGCACCCGTACTTTGAGGTTGTGGTGGTCAGGGGCATGCACACGAACCGCGCACCTTTTGCCAGTAGTGGTTGCTGGGGCCACCCCAGATCAGCCCAAATGCCTGCGTAAAGGCCATTCACCGCTTGGCGTCAGCGTGATGGCGTCACCACAAGACGGCAGTATTTCTGATGATTTTGAAGCGTCTGCGCAACCAAAGACCTTACCGCAACCGCCAGTGTCCTCCTCCACTGCAGCGGCCCATTGGACGTGAGCCTCTGCGCCAACAGGTCACTGGCGCCGGACAGCACCCCCGCCGTGATCGCCTGGCGCCATGGGCAGTAGATGTCAGTGGATAACTCTGGTGGTGAACCCTGTGTAACCTGTGTGATTGCAGTTCTCACCTTTGTCTGCAGCGGCTTGCGCTCCAGCTGCTGCAGGTAGCGGCTCCACGCAAGGCCGAGAAGGTTCGACATGGCAGCACCAGAGCTGTGCCCCAGCAGGCGGCAGGCACAATGGCACGATTGTTTACCTCGTCTGCCAAAGGAGCAACAGCGATCGCTGTGGGGTGGGTCCCTGACCTAACAGTGTCGCGAGCCCAATTGAAGCAGCAGAAGAGGCAGGCACTCAGACTGAACCAGAACCTCGCTCGAGCAAATGAGAACCTCACTTTGGTCTGACCATACAGCAAAGCGGATTTGCTCGACCTCTTGGAGGTGTCGAAGTTGCGGCTGCACACCAGCTTCAGGCACTCTGCAAGTGGTGCAGGGGACCAAACCAGCGCAGGAATCATGTCGATGCTAGTGCCGATGAAAGCGTAGCACTTGCGGATCGTTAAAGGCGCCGCACCGCCATCCTTGTGGCACTGACGAGCTTTTGTCCACTGCTGAACGGACGACTCAGCCGATTTCGCAACATTGCGGCAAACAACATGCAGCCCGCCGCTCAGTCTCACAGGGCTCAGCTAGCACACGCTGAACCCAGGAGCACTGCCCAGCCGCAGCCGCAGCCGCAGCCGCAGCGCCCGCCGCCAGTGCATGCAGCATGGGTGCCGCGGCCAGGCAGGAGGTGCCTCGCTTGCCGTGCATTACCAGAAAACCAGGAGCGGAAGAGGCCACCAAGAGGCGGCGATTACGGCGAAAACGTTGAGGACGATCCCCGCTACAACAGGTTGGCATGCTTGGCGCCAGGGCTGGCCGTATGTGGCCCACTGGCGACGGCCACTGCACCTGCATGGCGCTTGTGCAGTGCATGTGGTGAGGGTGAGCATCGGCACTTCAAGGCAGTGACGACACCTTTGAGTCGGGTACAGGGTGGACTCGTCGGAGCAGCATGCACATGAGGCGCGGCAGGCGCTGTTGCGCAATGTGGTGCGCGGAGAGGCTCGCATGAACCTGGCTCAGGCAGCCTTCCAGATCGCCGCCGAAGACGATGCCATCGCCAGCCACGCCGTGGTCCCGCTTCCGGTGGGGACGTATGAGCAGCGGCTGGCCAAGATGGCGTCTGAGCTGGCGCGGGGTCCGCTTGCGCGGCTGCCGCCCGACGCGGAGCTCGCCGCGGTTGTGGAGGTGGGGCCCACCGGTGGCCCTTTCATGTAGTCTCGTGACGCGCTGCAGGAAAGGAAGCTGGTCTCGTCCCTCGCCTGATGCTCTTGGCTTCCTAGCGCAGCCCGATGTCGCAGATTTGTGCAAGATTGTAGATAGTTTCGTCAACATCTCTTGCAGAGTCTTGCA
This sequence comes from Deuterostichococcus epilithicus, assembly GCA_033439295.1. Taxonomy (NCBI): domain Eukaryota; kingdom Viridiplantae; phylum Chlorophyta; class Trebouxiophyceae; order Prasiolales; family Stichococcaceae; genus Deuterostichococcus; species Deuterostichococcus epilithicus. The sequence goes on from JAVTLE010000010.1 coordinate 733,246, forward strand.
AAGTAGGTTCTCGGTCTGCAGGTGGTGGAAAAGTACCTCTGGCAGCAGCAGCGCTTCCGGCTGCCGCATTACGGGAGGTCAAACGTGCCTGCAAACGCAGTCGTCGACCACCCAGGTGCGCGTCAGAGAAATCTTGGCAAGGTCCCTGCTGGGTTTCAGCCATGTCGCAGCAGCTGCCACGCCACTCCCGCCTCTGAGCCCAAACGTGTCGTTAGAACGACTCTCCACAGGGCTGCTGCCCTCAAAAAGGAACCCCTCAGCATGCAGCGTCCTCGGCGCACGATGCACCAGCAGGTCGCCGCACCCAGCCCCGTCGTGAATACAAATTGAAAACACTGAGCCGCAGGCGTCTGGGAGGACGCGCGGCATGCCTATCTGCACGAGGTGCTGGTGCGGCGCGTGGGCTGCGCCGCGGCGCTGGCGGTCGTCTACGCGGATGTCATGCAGCGGCTGCTGGAAGCGGGGGCGGTGGACTTCGCCGTCCGCATCGACTGCTCCGACCTTGCGGCGCTGCCCGCCGCCGAGGCGAGCCCACGCTGCTTGGACACTGCGTTGGCAACCTGTCAGAAGAGAAGATGAGGGCAGGGAGATTGTCAAGGCGACGCATTGGTCCGGCCTGGGGCCACTGCCTGCCGCCGAGGCGCCCTCCCTGTGGCGATGGCGGCGGTAGTGACGGCGGTGGCGTCTGATGCTGCGCACGCCTGATGTGCCATATGCACTCCCAAAAGGGAACCTCCACCTTGAAGCACAGTTACGGACACCCAGGGGCAGTACAGCTGAGCGCGCTGCATGGGAGGCGTGTTGCACCTCCTCACCGACCCTCCCACCAGCTGGTGGCTGCGCCCTCGCTGGCTGGACCACATGGGTCTCCTGTCAGGAGCCAAGCCCCACAGCTGCCCGTCCCATGAACGGCCACAGGTGCTGCCCAACATCACGCGGGAGCACGCGGCGACGGGCGGCGGCATGCTCAACACCTGCTCCCAGGACGTTCTCCTGGAACTGCTGCGCTTTCTCAAGCGCGCCTACTGGCCCTTCTCCTGGGACTCAGCCGGCGGCCTCGACCACGGAGGTGAAACTGGTCGGAACGGCAGCTTCCATCGCTTCCACTTCCATCGCTTCATCATGTCTGTACCGCTCTGCTGTCGCTACCGGGTGCGCAGAGTGCGGCTGTGATGATGTGCCTCCTGGGCCGCTGCCGGCGGCCCTCGCCACAACTTTAACATTGAGATGGCCAAGGTCGTTGAAATGTCTCCTGTGCCCACGCTCCACCTCCCAGTGCCGGGTTCCAAGGCACGCCGCCAAATTCCCGGACTGCGGAGGCGAGTGCCACCTGTATGCTACAGTGCCGAGCACCCGGCAGCTTGCTCGGTGCAGCTCGGGGTGAAGCCCACCAGGCCCTCTGAGCTGCAGGGGTGAGCGTCGAGATGCGGAGCACGGGACAGAAAAGCCTTGCGCAGAGTCGCCCCCTCACCTGCGCATTTGCTTGCGAGCTGGCCGCACGACCCTTTGACCATGACCCGCAGGCGGGTTCAGGGACGCCGCCGAGTCGGCGCTGCACGGCGCAGCCAGCGCCGAGCTGCAGGCCATCTCCGCGGCTGCTGCGCACCGCCTCACTCGCGGCATCTGGACCAGGTGGGCGCAGCTTGTGCCGCAGCACTGACCACTCACAACTCGAAGCACGACGGGGTTCAGCAATCGCTTCCACGATCCTGACTGCCAGTCGTGTGCGTCCCGACATCCTCCCATCACGCACGCCGCAGACCCTGGGTTGGCAGCGCCTCTCATCCTACTGTTTGTGCCCGCTTTCAGGGACACAGAATGTGCCGCTGCGTTCCTATTGACGTGCCGCTGTTCCAGGTGGGACAGCGGTCCCAGGTCCAAATGGGCGCCGAGTATTCGAGTGGCCAACTCCCCCTGGTAATAAATTTCTGATGATCCGTTCTGCGTCGCGCAGCCCCGGCGCGGGCGACCTGCGGCGCGCGACGGCGGCGGCGGAGCGGCTGGCGACAGTGTTTGGCGACTCGCACCCGGCGGAGCGACGCGACGCCGGCGTGCTGCTGCTGCACAGCGGCCAGCCCGTCCAGGTGCACGGTTGAACAGCGATTGGCTGTTGTCTGTGGGAACGCCGATTGGAGTACTGAACGTCCGTCCCACAACTTCAAGCAGACCTCTCAGAGCTGCAGCTGGCGACCGCGGAGGATAACTTCAGAGCTTGTGTGTGCACAATCCTGGTTGTAGTGTGTGCGGGAGTCAATCCGGCAGCAACTGATGTTGCTGGGTGCGCCCTGCGCAGGCAAAGGCGGAGCTGGAGGCATATGCCGCCAGCCCAGAGTATGGCGGCGGCAGTTTGCGGGAGCGCACACTCGTGGACGAGCTCCTGGCGTTCCTGGACGAAGCAACAGACGGCGTGCAGCCGGTGGCGCCGATGGGGGTGCAGTCGCAGCTGGGCGTGCCACCGCCGGACATTGAGGGCCGCCGTATGGCGCTCACCTGGTGATGAGCTCCCACAAGCAGCGAGCATGTGTCTGGTGCCAGAGGCATTTGGGGCCAACGGAGCGGCCTACAAGGCCATGGGCGATGTGTGTGTGTGTGTGATTGGGGAGAGTTTGTTGAATGAGCGGCGCAGACGAGTTCCATGAGACTGAGTGCAGGACGACATGTCGTGTTGTACTACAAGTGCAAGCTTCACGGGCAACCACTACCCCAGTATTAAATCTTTAATTAAATTTCTGACCTTTGCTGACTTGCTGCCAGGGGGAAATTGACTTCAATCACCCATTGCTTGCTTCTTGATCATCTATGTACTTGGAGGCCGAGATGTGGTCCAGTCCAGCCCCAGGGGCGCTAACATCTAAGCCGTACTTCCGCAACTCATAAACGGCGCTAACCAGACCTGCAATTGGTCTCGCTGGGAGCGGGCTTGTACTTGGGCCAAGTTGCGGCCAAGGAGCATTCCACTGTGCTTTGTGTTTGTAGATGCCGTTCCCGACAATCTCCGGAACTGCACTTAAACTTAGTGCTACTTCAATTTCAGTTGCTCAGAGGCTAGATACGTGGAGTCGCCAAGCGCTGAGCTCCGCGCATCGAGGCACCAAGGCTCGCATCAGACGCGGCAGTGTGCTCGACGCTCAGAGCGAGCAGCAGGCCAGTTCTGTAGCCGGTGCGAGAGCGGAACTAGTTGATGAGGAGGGTGCAGCATCGTCGAGCAGTGTGCAGGTTGAGTGTGACGAGGGCAGCGATGACGGGTGGGGGTCTGAGCAGGTGCTGTCCGTTCGAAACGTTTCCTGGCGAAGCAGGAGGCAGCGTCTCGTCAACTCGTGCCACTGTGTCATGCGCTGCCCAATTGCAGTTGCAACACAGTTCATGCGGTGTCATGGGTTGCATAGGATGACGCCACTGGCGGCGCATGACAAATATGTATTGAATGCAGTCTCCTGGGTCCTCTTACTATGCGGCAGAATGTGCGCCTGTCAAGCCGGAAAACCTGACGAAGCAGCGGCTCATTGGCACCCTGGCGGAGGTGCGGCGCCTGCAGTGGGCTGCGTGGGGAGAAGATGCAGCGGCCAACCACGAGAACATCTCGCTGCTTGACAAGGAGGTGCAAAGGAGGTGCAGAGGCTGCACGAGTCGCGACGTGCGATGGCATTGCGGGACGTGCAGCACATCCTGGATGCCCTGAACGAGAGCGAAGACTTCCTGGGGGAAGGGAAGGCGATTTTCCTGAGTTGACAAAAGAGCAAGCACCCCTCATTTCGTGCATGAGATCGCCACAACGGGCACATGCCTCTGTATCTAGCAATACTCTTCAGCACCTTACCTCGTGAGCATCACAGCGCAGCAGTTGATGCTGATAACCAAATTGCGGACATAGCTTAATGTTCTCATTGTGCGTCGTCTGTGCAGTGGCGTCTGCCACTCTACTGAGGATATCTGCTAAGCTGCCGTGGTGGTCATGCCGCTCGCTGAGGCGGCTTGTCTGCGGGCGGAGGCGCAGGTGCACTTTAAGGCGCTGCGATATATGCATCACTTCCTCGGGGCTTGGGCCTGGCACCGCATTCCACCAGGACGATCGGTATCAGCATCAGCCAGGCAGAGTGATCTGCACCTTGCTGACACCTCTTCGTCTGACCCGAGCCCTCTGCATTTGGGGCTTCATAACAGGAGCTGCATTTGATGCATGATGTTCAAACAGGATGGCTCAGTGGTAACGCCACCGGGTGCAGCATCTTGGCAAAAAGACTCGAGTCGGAGACGGCAGTATGCTCGACGTGCAGAGCAAGCAGCAGGCCATTTTCGCAGCCGGTGCGACAGCCGGACTGGTTGGTGAGGCTGCAGCGTCGTCGAGTGGTGTACAAGTTGAGGTTGAAGAGCGCAGCGATGACGACGGGTCGATGTCAGAGCAGGTGCCTTTCTTTGGACAGAAACCTGGCGAAGCAGGAGACATATCTTCTGTCCTGTCTCACCACTGTGTCATGTGCTGCCTGGGAGCAATTGTTGTACCTGGCAGATGGTATCATGGGCAGCACAGGATGACATATCTGGCATGACCAAGATGGCACTTTGAAACGCAGTCCTCATGCTATGCGGCAGAGTTGCCGCCTATCATACTGGGGGAGCTGATGAAATCGCGGCTCATGCGCATCCTGGCGGAGGTGCGGCGCCTGCAGTAGGCTGCGTGGGGAGATGAGGCGGCCAACCACCAGGACGTCTCGCTGCTTCACGAGGCGGTGCAGAAGCTGCACGGCGCGCAGCCTGCAGTGGTACTGCGGGACGGGCAGGACATCCTGGCTGTCCTCAACGACAGCCTCGAACTCCTGGGGGAAGGCAAGGTGGCTTTCTGAATCGACAGCATCGACCAGCAGCCCTTTCCGCATTGTGCATGCGATCGCCCCAACAACTGCCTGCCTCTGTGTCCAGCCACACTCTTGAGCACACTACATTGTGAGCATCAAAGCGAAGCAGTCACTGCTGACAACGAATCTGCAGACATTGCTAATGAATTTGTTGTGCGTCATCTGTGCAGTGGCATTCTTCTGCCACTCGACGAGGATATCTGCCAGACTGCCGATGAGTTCCTGCAGTTTGCTGAGTCGGCTGGTCTGCGAGCAGAAATGCCGAAGCACTTTGCGGCGCTGCGGTACGTGGATCGCTTCTTTGTGGGCCTTGGCCTTGGACAGCGCTCCACCAACATCATCGGCACCAACATCAGCCAGGCAGGGCGCTCCGCTCTTACACTGCTTCGTCTGACTCGAACCCTCTGCATTTGCAGGTTAAACCATACAGGATCGGTAATTTGATGGTTGTTGTTCAAGCAGGATGGCTCAGGCAGTGGTGACGCCGCTGGTTGCAGCAGCAGGCTCTGGACCTTCGGCGCCCTCCGTCCCACAGTGCTTTTACGAAGTGCCACCGCTCGACCATCATGCATTCACCGGCAGCCCATGGAGAAGGGTTCGACTTTTACCCTCATCTTGTGGCAGGATACTTTTTTTGCCACCTCCAGCGGGCTGCGGCTCCGAGTCTGTGAAGGAGGGCGGCAAGCGAGTGGTGGCTGGGGTACACAGGAGGCTTCCCTAGAAAAGTGGGAGCTGGTGTCCATCGTTCATCACCCGGTGCCGCCGCCCTGCAGCAAGATGAATGATGTTCCGGTGTTGCGGCATTGAAGTCATCATCCTGCACCCTGCTTCCAGTTTCAAGATCGATGATATGCTTACGTGTTGCACATGAGGGATCTGCGGCTGGCGAGTGGGACGGCTCGACTAGATCAGAGCGCCTGCTTCAGGGCAGGGGCCAGGCACAGGACCGGGAGTTTGGCATGTGGGTACCTGACGAACAGTGGACTTATCAACAGATTCGACAGGATTTTACAATTGTTTAAGAGTCAATTGCAACGAAGGCATGTCATTTGTGAAGGAAACACATGCGCAAAGTAAATTGTCAACACGCACCAGTCCAGCGAGCTGGACTGGCACGCATGAGTCAAATCACCCAGTCGTGTGGCTGGAATAGGCCACACAAAACACAGACACCACAATTGCTTCGCTCACACTAGCACAAAATCTCAAGACTGCCGAAGTGCAATCCCCACGGCATCTCATCCCAAACCCGTGCCGCTGCACGGTCAGCCCCTTTGACTGCCCAACACGCTCAATTCCTCACATGCCCAACCTCGCCTGCACACACTTGAAGCATCTATGCATCGACAGCAGACTCCTTCGTCTGGTGAGCGATCATCCCGTGAGCCGTTCGTGCAAGCCTCCCGGCATGCCCTGCCACCTTCTGCCGGCCGCGAAACTGCACTCACGAAGCCACGGCGACGTTGCTGTCGACTCAAGCAAACATCCCCCCACCTCCCGCGGGGCGCGCTGCACATGCTTTGCCTCTTGCCGCTGGCCCCGCCCTGGCGGCATGCCACAAGTTCGACGTCACCGCATGCTCCACCTCACTGCCGGGCGCGCTGCTTCTTGCGGGTGATGTTGAGCGCCTCGCCGACGTTCGAGGCCAGCTTCTTGCGCCGTTGCGCCAGCTGCGAGTTGAAGTGCGCCTGGCGGCCCTGCCACCAGGAGACGGTGGAGGACGCATTCTTGAGCGCCTCCGGCACTACGCCCATCTCCTCGCTCATCTCATTGATCTGTGCCTCCGTCAACCCGCCTGACCGCTGCGTGCCTGCCATGCGCAGCAGGGGGGTTTGATGAGAGACCAGGCGCAATGTCGGAGTCAAGTCGTCGTGCTCATGACAACACGCTGACCGGCGGGCGACGTCATGCAGCCAGTGGCCCGGAGACCTCGGAGAGGCGAGCACCACTGCCATGCGGCAACCTATGCCTCGTGAATCTCAGTCGACTTTCGTTTCAAAGGTTCAAATATTACGAGACTCAAGAGGAACGAGTCGCTTAATGCGACCCGCTGCAAGATGAGTAAAAAAGGCAAGGGGCGGGGGGTGGGGGGCCTATCCCAGCCATCGAGGCTGCACAATTGCGGCAGAGCACGCACCCTGCGCAGCGGCGCCCAGCCAGGGCTCCGTGAAGGAGGTGGCGGCTTGGCTTGCGGCGGTGCCAAGGCTCTTGGCGCGTAGCAGCGTCTTGCCGATGGGGGAGGCGGTTATCAGTGGGTGCGCCAGTGCCTGCGCCGCCGTCATCCGCTCCTCCGGCGCATACTGCACCAGCTGCGAAACGCACAGAACAGCGGCGAGTCATGGTGCGCATATATTGGGCTGTCACCAGCAGGAGGTGAGACTGCTGTTTACTCAAGGATGCCATGCGAGCAACCAGACTGCATGGTTTGCAGTCACACATCGACATGATCCAGACGGTTCGAGACTGCTGCCGTGAGGTCGTGGCGGCTCGGACAGGGCACTAAGACCTGCGGCGCCACTCTGCCAGGGACCTGAAGGGCTGGACCCAGAGCTGCCTGGCGTTTCTCAATACCTGAGTTTCGTTCGCACCTGGCAGGCAAAGTCCCAGGGGGTGCCATTGTCCAGATCCATGACGGCAAAACCCTCGGCCCAGTCCTTGCCACCCTTCTTCTCCTGCGCCCGTCGCCACGCCTGCAGGTCGTAGTCTGCCGCCGCCAGGCGCCTGCGCGCATTGTCATGTATCAGTGGATGCAGGCTTGCTACAACATGGTCATGAGAGCTTATCCCAGTCCTTACTGTCCTGCTTGTTCCTGGCCCCGCTGCCGTGCCGCCAAACTGTAGCACGCCACTGGCAGCCGCCTGTGGTGCCCGGTCTTGTCTTTTCGAAACTGTTTCTGAGCCTCGGCTCTCGTCCGAGCTGCGCACGGCCCTCGAGGTGCTTGGCGTCAGCGGTGCACCTCGACACGTACCATGACCGGCATGCCTACTGGCTGCACGAGGCCAGAGAGGCTGCCTCCGAAGTTGGGAGAGGGGAGCAGACGGGCAGGTGCACAGGGCAGAGGACTGCACACTTGTTGAAGGCGGCGAGGCCATTGTCGGACTGCAGGGGGCCGAAGACCAGCTGCAGGAAGGTGATGCCGGTGGAGTACATGTCGAAGCGGTCCGGGCTGTTGAGGCGCCACAGGATGGGCGACAGCAGCGCCGCCACCGGCCGCGGTGGCGCCCTGCGAACAACAGGAACAGTCGACAGTCAGTGCTCCTGCTGGATGTGGCACAGGCATCCCCAGACAGCAGGTGACTGAAGCCTGCATCGCCTTGCTGCACTTCATCGTTGAACAGGGATGACGGCGCAGCGCGAACCAAACACCCACTCAATGCCGCCCCTGACCAAGTCGATGCACACCAGGAGCCCAGGGATCCCAAAGACAGCACAAAGAGAGCTACATTTCGGGGGGCGTACCGCGGCGTCTGCGTGGACATGATGTATCTGCACACAGGTGTCAACCACGTCAGCGTCGGCATGATACTTGGCAACAAAGCGAAGCGCCATGATGCTGCGAGAGCTCTGAAGTGTGGCATGTCAGACAATGATGCGAGCATGCATGCTGTTGTGACGGTGTTGATGATGCCTCACTGCTGCGGCGGTGCATAGCGCGGGTCGAGCAAGAACTCGTTGGGGATGTAGTTGGTGCCAATGCGCAGATCCGCCGCAGCGCCCAGGTCGATGAACTTGCAGCATTTGGATACCTCCGATACCATCACGTTCTGCGGCTTCACGTCCCGGTGCACAATGCCTGCGGCGCAGCCATGTGGGGTTGAGACGTCGGCAGAAGGGTGACTGACCGCCGGTCGAAGGAGTTTCGAAGGCGCAGCGACATGGGCACACAGAGTCCATGTTCGGTCGGCAGCTTCGTCTTGAGCGCGAGAGGTTCACGAGCACCGCCCAGATGCACATGCACCGCACTGTTCAGACAGAGATGTACCTCCTTGAAACTGGGATGCCTAGATAGCTGCAGCAACAAAGCAAGAGGGCAAGGATGCCGCACCAGTGTTGTGACAGGCTTTGAGGCCCTCCAGGATCTCCTTCATCATGCCGCGGATGATGTTGAGCTTGCGCCGTGGGCTGCGGTTGCTGCTGGGCTGGCTGCGGCCCTTCATGATCGCCTCCGCATTATATGGCCAGTCGCGTTTCTGCGCAGAGAGCAGAAGAACTTGAAAGCCGGAAACCAAGAATAATCGACAGCTGTGGCGTCCAGAGGTGTGCATTTGCCGAGCAGGTAGCACTCCGAGCGCCTTCCTGCCTTCGCAACTTGCAGCTGCAGGCAGCCTCGTGCTCGACAACCAGCGTGCCCGGCAGCCAGCGGCTCAACTTCCGCACCGCTGCTGCTCATTTCCACATGAACGCGGCGGCTGCCAAAGCCACCCGCAGCGTGTCGTGATGCATGGGTGGACGCCAAAAGATTGCCACATATTAGTTTTGGCACCTACTCAACACTCTCCTCCTGTTGCATGTATGTGCGGCAGGGCTGAGACCTGCCCAGGGCGAGGCATCAATCAAGCAGGCCCCAAACATGATAACGTAGCCTGCCCGCACCTGCAGCAGGTCGAACAGCGTGAAGGCGCCCTCGTATCGCCACACCAACCACAGCAGGTCGGGGCCCTTGACGCACTCCTCCTCGAAAGCGTATAGGAACTCCGCAAAGGACTTTGGCGCGATGCGCATGATGCGCTCGTTCATCCACACCTCCGGCACGCCAAACTCCTTGGCCTGCACAAGCGCATCCACACATGTCACATCTGCTCAGGCGCCACCATTTTGAATGCCCGTGGTCGGGTGCGACATGCTGGCAGCAGAAGCTGCAGGGCCGCCTGTGGCCTGAGTTAGCGTGTCAGCGCCGGACTCGGTCAGCTTGACATGTGTGTAAGAAGCCTGATCACTGTGCGGCAGGCGAATCAGGGCGGCAGGCCAGGACTGTGGACAGGCGATGCTGAAAGCCGCACCTTCTTGACGACGACAGGCAGCTCCTTTTCGGGGAAAACATCCAGCAGCTCACCGCGGAACACTGTGCCAAAACCCCCTGAAGCAAGCTTCTTGCCCAGCCTGATGTCCTCCTGTGCGGGCGTGATGCAAGCACTTGAAGCATAACGGCATGTCAGCAACATGCCCATCACAAATGCAGTGTGCCGTGGCATGCAGGAGGTCGACCACATGCAGAGTCTCGAGTCTGCATCGAGGTGAAAGGCAGGGACAGCAACCGGCTTCACAGAGAGGGAGTGAGAGTACGCTGCGTATGTACCTTGCCAAAGGCTTTTGTCTTGACGCGCTGCAGCGGGGCTAAGATGTAAGAGTCGATTGCGCCAGCCAGCACCCCTGCGCTTATCCATTGCATTCAGTCGTGTTGGATGCTCTTTGGCCGAACGCTTTCGTGTGCTTTCATCCACTCTCACAAAGCGGCACGCACAGGATCTGCAGGCAGCCCACCTGGCGTTGACAGAAGGTACAGCAGGCCAGTCCCCAGCAGGAGCACCCCTCGCCAGTCCGGGAAGAGTTTCCGCTCCATCCTCAGCGCTGGGTCCAACGTGCTGCATGTGGATCCTTCACTTGTCAGACTGCTGCAAACCTGCTGCAAACCTCTGCGCGTATTGTCCTTCTAGTCTGGTGCGGCACGGGCTGCAGCCACAGATGAGGGTTCGTGCATGACGCATGCAAGGACGGCGCTGGCGTGACAAGCGGAGAAGAGCGTCGCGCCATGCCTGCGGTAAATGGCGTCGCCGCAGTTCATGGACGAACACGGCAGTGTCACCCGCTCGTAGGCCAGACTGAGGTGCTGCGATAGCTCGGAGAGCTGGCTGACGAGACTGTGGCTGATCATGCCGTGAGGCACAGCGGACGCGGCTGCATGCAGGGCGTCCGCTGCTGCCGGGTCCAGCGCCTGGCAGGGCACTCCGCGGCGCTGCCTGGGCCTGGGCAACAGGGAAGCTGCGCCCCTGGCGGGCCCTGCCTGGCTGTCTGACCGCCCGCTGCAGCCGGCTGGCCCGGCTGGATGCTGCCCCAGCGAGGCATGCGCACGGACAGCGGACGATGGGCAGTGGGCTCGAGAGTGGTGCAAACCGGCTGAGGCCGGCAGCAGCATTGCTGACGTGCTGCTGAACATGATGAAGCGTGGCAATCAGACCATGAGTTACCGGCAACACCCGTTCTGTGACGCTGCAGTGCTACGCAGTGCCTGAGTGCGAGTTGTAGTGTTCCGGAGCAACGTGGCCTTGGCGAGCGCGGACGGCGTGCAGCGAACTAGCAAAGACTGTGCAAGACGACAGCCCTGCAATCATAGACGCACACGAGAACGGCGCGATGTGAACGTGATGTGAACCTAAGCGCTCTCAGCCTGGTGTCGAATTGTCGATCTCATCCATCGCGTAGTCCGGTCACGTGCATATTTCTTGAATCCCCCGACACACGAATTCGCCGGCAACAGCTCAACGACCAGGCGAGCATTCGAGCAAGCATTAGAAAGCTAGAGTGCGCATCGTCGTCCGCGCGATGTCACGGCCAAGCTTTGGGTCTGAGATTATGTCGCGTTGAGCTGCAGCTGTCAGCGCCAAGAACTTCCGGGGCGGTCGGGGGGTGCGCCTGCGGGATGGCATCCGGGTCGTACGCTCAGAAGCACAGCCGCTCGCACAGCAAGAGGCGACACGCAGACCTGGCGCCTGAAGATCAACCAAGACGCCTGGAGCCGCTCGACTTTGACGCGGTAGGCATTATTCCCGCATTGCGGGCTGCCATGCCTCAGCCGTGCCTTGTAACCCTCTGTGCACGTTGGGTGCCTCGCTTCTCCAAGCTGTGCCGTGCCGCGCAGGCATGGTACGGCAGCAAGCACAGGGACCATCGGGCGACGCTGTCGCTCGACTCGGATCGCAGCAGCCAGCACGGCAGCCCCTCCCGCCGCGGCCGCAGCAGCAGCCAGGGCGGCGCCAGCCCTGGACTCGGGCGGCAGCGGCCGCCGTCTGGCCACCTGGACGGCGGGTCCGTTGAGCAGCAGCAGCGCAGGGCGCAGCGGCAGCAGCAGCAGCTGCAGGCCGCCATTCCGCCAGAGCTGCGGGGAGCGCCGCCCTCGAGCCGCAGGGGCACAGATGACGCCGCGCGGAAGGCCCTGATCGCGCACCTGCAAGAGGTAGAAGTTGTTTATTACAACCGCGGCAGCTCTGCCCATCTGTATGGCATGGATTCAATGCAGTAGGGCGCACGCCTGCAGATGTGGAAATGGCAGGTTGATGTCCTCATTGATGCCTTTCGATGCATTTCTAGGTGGATGAGGCAATGGCGCGCATTCGGAAGGGGTCCCTGAACAGGCGGGCTCCACTGCCCACTGGCCGACGGCCCAGCAAGGTGCGACAACGTGCCGCTTGCCGCTGATGCCAGTGAGTCCTCCATGTCAGATCTGCAAGGTCAACGACTGCACGCAGCCTCACAGTCAACACAAGATTCCCTGACTACCGGCATGTGATGTGCAGAGCCACCAAAGCGCCAGCATGCCGGCGTCGCCGATGCAGAGGGAGCGGGATGTGCCGCCGCCGCCGTACGCCCCGCAGCTGCTGAAGAAGGCGGAGGCAGGCGGCCAGCCGCAGCGCATCGATCTGCACGCCAATGCAAGCAGGTGCCGCCCAATCCTCCGCATCAGCAACGACTCAAGACACGCTGTAAAACACAATTTCGGGCGCTGCAAGATTGCAGGTCAGGGGATAGCAATTCCGACCTTGATGGGTCCATGTCAAGAAGATGCGAGCTGACAAGCCGCCCCCGTATGCAGCGGCGCCGCCGCGGCCGCTCAGCAGCGCTTTGCGGCATCGTCGGCGGGCTCGCCGGCGTCATCCATGCGGTCCAGTCCCGGCGGCTCAAGCCTCGGCGGCGCGCCGGGAAACCGGCGCCCCGTTGTCACCTTTGCTTCCGCGCCCGTCTCACCCACGCGGCATGCCCCGCCCTCCGCCCTGACGCGGCGCGCTTCAGCAGCGTGAGTAGAGCCTCCTGTGATCTGTTTTTGCTGACGCACATCACATGCTTGTGCCGCTCGTTCTCTGTCAATCCCGGATTTGTTTCGGCTCAGTGACAGCTAAAGCAAATGTTGACTTGCACCGAACCTTGTGTCACCGATTTCCATCGACTTGCATCAGGCTGCCGGCGATCAAGGAGAGCCGCGTGTCCCTCGCGGTGCTGCTGTCGGCGCCCGCTCGGATGTCGCCGGACAGGTCTCCGCGGCGGCAGCAGGCATTTGAGAGCCACGGCGCCTCCGACGAGCGCCGCCGCCGCCTGCAGACCCGGCTCGACGCCCGCCTGGATGTGCACTCGGGCGCCGGGGCAGCTGCCGGCTCCGGAGCCAGCGCCTCACAAGCCGGGCCTCCAAGGCCTCACAGTCGCAGGCCGGAGCGGCACGACAGCAGCACTGGCATAGTCGACCGCACAGTGCAGCCGCCTGCAGAGCCCGCGCTAGCAGCGGACGAACCGACGCCGCCGCGGGCGGTGCCGCCGGCCGCGATGTGGTCGCAGCCGCCGGCGCCGCGCGGCTGCCCGCCGCAGGGCCCCTTCGCCTTTGGCGGCAGCCTCGTGCAGCAGCCCTCGGCAGCAGCAAGGAACGGCGGTGCCGCCAGGGACGGCGCTGTCGGCGCGCTCCCGCAGGACCCGCCGTCAGTGCGGCGCTACAGTTCCCCGGCCGCCAGCCCGCACCAGTGGCGGCAGGCAGCGCTGCTTAGAGCAGTAGAACAGGAGCCGGCAGCGGGTGCCCGCATGGCGCCAAAGATGCCCCCGCCCAGGTGGGGCGACGCCGCTGCACCGGCGGCCGGCAGCCGTGCCCCGCCCCCGGAGAGCAGCGGCGCCAGCGACTGGGAGGATGCTGGCCGCTGGCTCGAGCCCGCTGCACCAGGTACAATGTTGGCCACGGCTGCAGCTGCAGCTGCTCATGCGCAGATAAGTTGACTGACTCTCAATACAAGTCGCAGCAGTCCCACCGTCAGTGATCAAGCAATGCGGTGCAGTCGTGCACCCGGGTGCAGTTCAGCGAAACATGGCCAGCAAGGGGTCTGCACCTGGTCAGTCTTGCTGCGTTTGGTGCGGCAGGCGCGGCGGCGGCGCTGCGCAGCGCCCTGGCGGCGCTGGCGGCGGGTACGCCGCCCAAGGGCGAGAGGAGGCGGCGGAACACCTCCGCGCCCGGCTCCCCGACGGCCAGCTCGCGCCCCAGCAGCCGTCGCTCCAGCCTGACGCAGGCGGCACCGTGGCTGCCCGCCGGTAAGCGTGTAGCACTTCTGTTTGCCAAGGAGGCCGCACCCGTGGGACCACGAGCGTCAAACCACATATTTGGCTGCTGACATGTGACATCTGGCTGCTGCAGTCCGCCTATTGTCGCAGTGTATGTCGTGGCCCTGTACTGCACTTCCTCTTTTCCGGCCCATTGATCTCGTGCTTTGGCTGCCGGCCCCCATTGAAGATGCAAATCAAATCCTGCTGCAGGGGTGCCCGGCTCAGCCAAACAGCGCTGGTTCGAGCACATCACTGAGGCAGATGGCGCCCCTGTGTCCGCAGCCCGCAAGACGCCCCTGCCCCGCAGGTGCCCCTTGCCCTCCCTTTCCCGGTCGCGTCAACCAGGCTGAATGCCGGCTGGGCCACATGCGTCGCCCTGACCTGATTCCCACTGTATCAGCGCATGCCCTTGTGCCCTGCCATCCTGCTCAGGCTGCTCACATGCTACGAAAGTTAAATGCCGTGTGCACGGTTCCGTCCCAGGCCCCTGGCCCTCGAGCCGAGCAGGCCTCTGGCGGCACAGACCGTCGCCGAGGCGGCAGAGGAGGCACAGACAGCACCGACCAACCTGTCAGGTGCAAAGTGTACATGGCATCATGGACACAAGGCCGTGCAGTATGCCATGCGTATCAGCCTGCATCCAGATGACGGTCAGTCTCCAAGCGACAGACAGTATTCTCGATATGTCACGACATGGTGTCTCTGAATGCAGAGCGACTAGAGGCGGCCTCTGATCATGCCGACAGCGCCGCCGCTGAGACATACACCGAGCCGCCTAAATCCGAGCAGCCGGAGCTGCCCGGGCCAGGACCAGAGTTTGTGGACGCGGTTGAGGTACCTGGCAGCCTGCACGCTGCGGCAGAGCAGCCGGCCAAGGAGCAGACAGCTGAGCAGCAGGCGTCAGAGGCGGCTGAGCCCGTCGAGGCTGCTGTGGCGCTCCCTGCCGCTGCGACTGAGCCCGCAGCCGAGCCACAGCTGGCGGCGGCAGCCTCGCAGACGCAGCAGGAGGTCGCGCCTCCGCCGGTTCCGCCGTCGCCGGTCGGAGCTGCGGGCCCACGACCGCAGGAGTCCCAGCTCACCGACGAGGCTGTTGCCTCCAGCGGCAGCGACGCCGCCGGGGAGAGCTCCGGCGGCAGCAGCCCGGAGGAGGCCGTCCCTGTCAATGCAGGGCCGGCGGGCGCCACCACCGGCGGGCCTGGCTTCGAAGCGCCTGCAGCGGCGGCGGAGCTGTGTGCCCGGCGGCGCCGCCTCACGAGGCGCGGCTGCCGTCCGCCGCGCTGACGCMCGSYRMCGCNCCGGCATCGCCGCGGCAGGTCAGCCCCGCGCGGCCGCTGTCAGGCAGCTGCCGAGCACCCGACAGCCCCATGCCGCACGTCGCGAGCGCCACGAAGCGCGCGCGCACATCGCCACAGCCCAGCGGAACTGGCGCCGCTGCTGATGCTGACTGCCCCTCTCCGGCCGGATCCATGCCGCAGAGGCAACCGCAGGAGCCTGGCGCCGTGCCGCCCTTCGTGCTGCCGGCGGACATCGCGGCACATGCCGCGCCGCTCGTGGCCGAGCTGCTGCCGGCTGGCCTCGGCGGGGACGAATGCCCGTCCGAGGGGCAGCAGGATGCCCCTCTGACGGCGGTTGAGGACGCAGCTGCCGCAACCGACGGGGCCGGCGACGACGGCACGGCGGAGGCTGGAGAGGCGGACAGCCCATCGACGAGCGGAGTGTACAGCGATGCGCAGGAGGACCAGCAAGAAGGCTTGCATCAGGCGGAGGTGAGCCTTGGCTTTCGGTCTTTACAAAATTGATACCTGCTGTCCCATCCCGGTCAAGCGGCTCGCCGGCAAGCTGAACGTAGCGGTGGGGCATGTGGCGCGGCGCTCCACTTCATGCCTGCACTGCATGAGCGTGCATGCAATGGAGGGCTCTGCAGCCACAGGCAATGGACGAGCAGCCGCTGTGTCCCCCTGCTGCAGGAAGCGACATCTGAGGAGCAGGACGCGCTGTCAGAAAGTTCTGACGTCTGGGCAGGGGCGGGGCTGGATGACTACATCGCCAATTTCCACGAGGACCAGCATGAGGAGGTACAGTGCAGCATCCTTTGTGGCATGAAATTCCAGGGCTCTTTTCTCCATGCGATGCATCATCGCTGGCAGGTCGCAATCGTTGTTGCCTGCAGTGACGCACCAGCAGCAGGCGCGCCCTGCAGACGCACGGCGCATGCTTCGTGTAGGTGTCCCCATTCGCTAAGGGCAGGCTGAAACCAGCAGCGGCAGCGGCAGGTGTCAGCAACCCTCTGAGCTTGCTCTCCTTGGTCTCGAGGCTCTCGGTCTGTCGCTCCGAATGATCTGTTATCCGATATCAACCTTTTCTGTCCTTCACCTTTCAGCAATTCTTTTGACACAGGAGGACCTGACGCCAAGCTGCAGCGACAACCTGGCCTCCAGCAGCACCATCGACAGCCGCGCGGGCACCGAGGCCGCCGCCTTCCAGGCGGCCGCCGCCGCCTCGTCGCCGTCCCGTGCCGGGCCTGGGTCGCCGCGCCGGTGGGCCGCGTCGCCGCCGCCGCCGCAGCCGGCATCGCACGAGCTGCCGCCCAACTTTTCTGACGCCGACGACGCCGAGTCGCTCTTCAGCGGCGACGAGTCGGTCTTCGAGGACGATGCCGGGGCTTCGTTCCCGGGGGCGGCCTTCACGCCAGCGCTGGCGGCCGCTGCCGCCGCGGCGGACGCTGAGGCGGAGGCGGGCCGGGCATCGGAGCAGCAGGCGGCGGCTGCGCATGGCCCTCTGCGAGCGTCCGATCCCGGGCCGGGCGCGGTGCGGCCGCCGGGCAGCGTCGGCGTCGCGCGGCTGCGCACAAGTGGGCCGTCCCTCCGGGGTGGGCTGCAAACTTCCTTGCGAGAGTGAAGTGCAGCTCACTGGCAGCGGACAGCAGCGTTTCACATGCAGTGTATCAGTCCCCGTCATGATGTCCAGTCGGCGCCTGACTTGTGCCGGTGCCTGACTTGTGCAAGATGGAGAATGAAGGTTTGCAGCATTGCACACAGGCGTCAACTCGGCTGAGATCGTGCCGATCGAAGCGCCAGCGACGGAGGTGGCAGGCGCAGCGGTCGCCGTGCGTCCAGAGCTGGGTCCTGCGAGCACAGCGCGGCATGCCATAGGTAGGCTGCCATGCTCCATCAAAGGCATGGCTGCAGGGCTGCGATCTCAGTTGGCCTGCTTCCTGTCTGCAGCTGCCGGCATGCGCTGCAGAGTCAGCACCTAAGCCCAGTGCGCCGGTCACAGACCTTGCTGTCAGTGTGCCCTTGCTGCAGCGCTTGCGCAAGAGAGGCACGTGCCACCCATCAGCCCTGTTGACATCCGCCCTTCGCCCGCAGGCGCGGCGATGCTGAGCGTGCAGCCGGACATGGCGGAGGCGACGGCGGGGCAGGTGGCCGCGGTCCTGCAGGCGGGCGTGCCAATGCACAAGGCCTGGATCAAGGCTGCCAAGCAGGCCGCATCCGGCTCCCACAGGTGACTCGCAGCCTGCTCTCATCGTGGGCTGGTCCGTTGGGTGAGGTCCTGTGGACAGGCATTCTTGTGGAATGCACACGTCTGGGAAAGCACTGCGACGCACGGACTGATGAAACCCCACCTGCCTTGCTTTGCGGCACCCTCAGCTTTCATATTTGCGGCCGTGGTGCTGCGGCCTTCAAGTGTAGGCAATGTGCTCCCTCCTGTCCTGTTGCTTTTTTATCCTTTTGATAAGCAATCTTGGTCTTCACACCGCTCCCGTGCCCTGGGCGCAGGAACGTCACCTGGCGGGTGGTGGGAGGCGAGGTGCGCATCGGCTACCAGCGCGGCATGATGCGCCGCAACGTCAGCACGGCGCTGCACAGGTGAGGGACACGCAGTTGCCGGCAGTTCGCACCCGGCAGGGCGGCGCGCGCAAGTCCCTTGCGCATTACGACCTGAGCAACCAGGTGTCATGCCCGTGCAGGCATGTCGTCGGGTGGCAAGGCACTTTGGCAGCTTGTCCACTTTGGCAGCTTGTCGACAGGCGCTCGCGGCGAGCAGTTCAAGTCCATTTCTGCCATGAACGCCGGACTTCTTGGCTCGAGTCCGTGATCGTTGCACCCACCCTTCCTGCCGCAGGCTGTACCTGCTGGGGGGCACCACGCTGGCGGTGGACACCGCAGCAGGCGTCCTCATCCTCAGCCCCGCAAACGCGCAGCAGCATGCAATGGTGGTCCTGGGCGTCAACGCCACGCTGGCGCTCGCGTCCGGCGCCGCGGCGCCCTCGGACGAGCTGGGCGCGCTGCTGTGGAGCCCCGACATCATGCTGGACGACAGCATCGTGCCGACGGCTTAGGGACAAGGGTAACATGTCGATATGAGGGGCTGCCGTTCCTTGGTGCAACGCTGCGGCGGCGCATGCATGCTGGTGCTGTGTTTGTGCTGGCGGGAGCGGCTCGTGCATTTCCTCGGCCCAAGACCCGTTGCCAACAGAGTTGACGTTGACTTTCTATGAAGTTTCACCTGCCTGCTCCTGCTTGGATTGGCGCAATTGGCCGCACAGCGTGTCCCACATGCTTCTGGCCCTCGCACTGCCGGTTGTTGATGGTCACAGACACTGCTTTCAATTCCAGCGAACAAAATGATGGACAATGCTGCCTACATACGGACCGCCTAACTTACAGAAAACCCTGCCAAAATTCGTAGCGGAGTTCTAGAGGTAGTCACCGACACTCGCACACGCCGAAAGTGCCTCGGGGTTCTGTAATTGTAAATACCAAATTGCCTCTGAAGCCTCTCCCACGCCCAGTGCTATGCATGGCAGGTGTCGGAGGACGATCCTTCACACTGCCTCTAGACTAAACCGCTCAAGGGATGTTGCCTGAGGCCGCTCAGCTCGACGCTGCCGGGCGGCGACGCGCTTGTGGAGAAGTTTGCTCACTTGGCCTTGGACACGTAGCCATCAGGCCGGCCCATCACCTGTGTGCACAGCAAGAAGAGGACCGTGATTACCGCCAGCAGTGTTCGACGGTGTCCAGCGTCGTAGCCACACCTCGGGAGCATACAGCATGCCACCAGACAACCTTTTGCGCAGCGGCAGTGGTCCGCATGCCAGGCAGTCAAGGCGCATGGGGCGGTCGCGCGTGCCAAAGCAGAAAAGAGGGCGTCAGAGGAGCGCGCCTTCTGGTTCCAAAGCTCACGGACGAGCGCAAAGCCGAGCGGCAGCGCGACGTCGGGGCGCAGGAAGTAGGTCTTGGGCCGCATGTTCGTCATTACCTCCGCCCACTTGGACATCATGGAGTCGCCCTTGGCCTGCGGCAGAGGAATGTGTTGAGTGAGCGGGGCACGCTTGCGACCTGCTGGAAGAGGCTTGTGCCAGTGATTGTAGGTGAGAGATGGCAGCGGAAGCATGCGTCGCCGTGGATTTTTCGGCGCGGCTGGTCTGAGCTCTGCCGCAGATGCGAGCGTGAAGACTGTCAAGACTGCGGCCGCAGATGGGCAGGCGGGGAAAGGGTTGAAGCGTGCCCACCTGCATCTCGTTGGCGCATGCGTCCAGCAGGATGGGGTACTTGTAGATCAACTCCGCGCCCTTCTTCGACTGCGCAGCAGCGGCAGGACGGGTTCAGGACAAGTCGCCTGCTGCCGGCGCCCCGGTGTCGCGCAACAGCGACCGTGCACGCCTGGACAGCAGCTCTCGACTTCCAACGCATGTGCAGAGTGTCCAAAACTTTTCAGCCACCCCAGCTGCAGCCTGACCTGCTCGCAGCGCACACAGGAGGGCATCTTGCAGCCCCGAACCCTGAAACCCTAAACCCTGAAACCCTGAAACCCACCAGGTGGAAGTCGTGGCCAAAGGCCTGCATCCAGCGGCGCTGGTACTCCTTCGTGGACTGCCTGCTAAAGTCGCCGGTGGTGCGCATGTCCAGGATCGTCTCCGCAGCCGCCTTACCGCCCTGCGTCACGTGATGTCACACACGGCATGATGTCGATTGGCGCTGCCATCCTTCCGGTCTGAGAGCTGCCGGTTGGATGCATGTCCAGCACCGTCTCTGCTGCCGCCCTTGCCGCCCTGCGCGTCGTAGCGTGTGCTCGGCTCTCAAGTTCATTTGGCTGTTATTTGCTATTTCAACAGGGAGCCTGCCTCGAGAATCTGTTCCACGGTGGTGCGTGCACAGGCGTTTGCTGCAGTCGTGGTTCAGCGCAGCCTCTGATTGAACGCACGTTGCAAACACAGGCTGCGCACACAACCAGGCTTGGCAGCGCCTCGATCGACCGGCGGCAAAGCGTTGCCAAGTGGGGGGCGCCGCCGCACCATGATGGCGGTGTGGATGCCCTCGCCGGTGAGCGGGTCGATGTGGCCCGCCGCGTCACCGATGATGAGCAGGTGGTCGTCATACGACGTCGACAGGCCCTGACTGCCCAGCCGCAGCGCCGCTGCCTTCATGCGCTCGATCTGGCATCGACAAAGCAATCCTCAGCACGTGTGCAGAGCTGCAGGTGCTGGCGGCATGGTGGACCTGTCGCGAGGTCTGCTGACGGGCGTGTGCATGCATGCAATCAGTCCAACGCTCACGAGTCAAGCGCTGGATGGAGCAATGCGTTTCCACCTTCGGGTTGGGGCCCAGAGCCGCGCTGATGAACGGATCGTTCTTGATCGCGTCGTTGTGCAACCGCGCCAGGTCCGACTCCTGTTGCATGCAAGTTCACACCCACCCTTCGAGCACTGCACCAGCAACAAAGTTGGCGCACATCGGAGCAAGGATGACAAGGATGACAAGGGCGCAGTGCAGCAGCTGCTGCTTGCAAGAGTCACCGACCGCTTTGCTTGTGAAACCCGTCAACAGTATCGACAGCCCAATGTTGTTTGATATGCACTCAAAGAGGGCACACGTTGACATTGCCACACTGGCCGGGCTTGTCGCCGCAGGGGATGAGGTAGTAGCAGAAGTTGAGCTCCTCGTTGGGGTGCTTGAAAATGGCCGAGTAGCCTGGCAGCGACTCCCGCTGATAGAAGCACACACCTGCGCATCATGCAGTGTCAGCCTTGCAACAAGCTCCTCCAGAAGCAGCCTTGTCTCCTCGCCATAAATGGGCCGAGGTTGTAGTGAGCCGGCAGCAGGGCGTTCCCAGCAGGCCGTCTGTGCAGCTCATCCGCCGCCTGCCGCCGCAACCCAGGGGCGGCGTCTGACGCTTGGCGGCGTGTGCCTCCGCCTCACCGTCAAAGTCAGTGTTGTGGGTGCCGCCCTCGACAAAGGCGCGGCTGCACACGCCGCGCGGCGCCTCCGTGCAGTAGCCCAGGTGCGTCGCCAGCCGGCTGGTGGCGCCGTCAGCACAGAGCAGCACGCGGCCCTGCGGGCGCAGCGCACCGGCGTGAGGGATTGCACTGAGCACATGTCGGCCATCGGTTCTGCCGCCACACCCCTGCACTGAACCTGCTCGTCTGCTTGAGGGCGCCTGCGCCTTTCGAACTCGTAGGCAATGCCCTGATGCACGTTGGCATGGGCGGGAAGGGAACATGTGCTCAGGGCAATCCGGGCCAGATCCCAAATTCCAGCGAATTTACAGGCGTTAGGGCTCCCCACCTGCACGGTCTCGCCATCAGCCGAGGCGACGGACCAGAGGCCGGATGTGCGGTCGAAGGTTACGCGGTCGCCGTCGACCTCGAAGCCCTCTTTGTAGTGTGCGCCAACGCGCTTGGCCGCCTGCACGATGCGGTAGTCCAGGTTGGTGCGCTTGACGGCGCACGCCGCCGCCTCGCCCAGCTTCTCCACCGACGCGCCTGTGAGTGCATGCAGGGGGTTTGAGTGTCGGACACTGTGTTCAGGGGCTTATGCATGCTTGACGGCGCACGCCACCCTCGCCCAGCTCCTCCACCAATGCGCCTGCAAGCGTCGTGCATGCAAATTTGCGAGGTGTGGGTGTGATCAGTGTGCCGGAGCCCCGTCAACACGGTGACAATGCTAGGATCGAGGACGTACATCACAGTATCTGCATGAAGCTTATAAATTGTGTCTCAGATTGCCCAGAGTACACTTTGCAGTTATGCTGCCGCTAAGTTTGCATACACATGCATGTGTTCTGGCGCTGCGGCTCACCGATGTAGCTGAGGCCGCTGGGGCTGACAAAGCCGCCGGCATCCGCAAAGTGCGACTCGCCGTTGTCGGCCAGCGCCTTCATGACGCCCATGTCATCGAGGATGCGGATCGCCGGCGTGCACACCGCATCACCGCAGTACTTGTCGCGCGGGAATGTCTCCTTGTCCAGCACCAGCACCTGCGTCCAGCGCGGAGTTCGCATTGATGGGCGATGAGCTTTGCGGATCGTTTGCGTCAGCGCGGCAATACTGGAGTCTCTAGTGTTCAAAAGCACGATGAGCAGCCGGACGTGGCAGAGCTTGCTCCTCTCCTGCTCGATCAGCCGGTGTCTAACTTATCAGCCGGTTGCAAACTGACGGTTGTGAGTCCTCACCCTGGCGCCGCCCTGTGCCATGTAGTATGCGCAGGTCGAGCCCGACGGCCCGCCACCAACAATCACAGCGTCGAAGGCGCCCTCCGGCAGGCTCTGCGGCGGGTACTTGCCGGTCTTGGGGACTGCTAGCCTTCTCTGCCTGTTGCTGGCATAGAGCGCCAGGCCGCCAACAGCAGCAGCGCCTGCCGAAAGAGCTACGATCCTGGCCGTTCTTTCGTCCATCGGTGGAAGTTTGGGAAACTCGACCATTCTGTGCGAGCTGCCTGCCGCAGGCTGACAGACACGCAGATTGGACGGTCGTGACGCAGTGCAAAGCCGAGTTTGCCAAGCTGCAAGCTTTTCATGGCCCAGTTTACCAGTTCCTGTCTGACAGGAAATCCCCCTGCATCAGCCTTTCAAGTTGGACTCCGCTCAGCTTTGCCATTGCAACTGTCTGCATGCGAGCTTACACACAATCTAGCAACTGTCAGCTTCCCTCTTTTGTGGAGAAGTGTCTGCGCTCCAGCTGGTCTAATCTGACAGCAGGATCACACTTTCCAAGAGTCTGACTGCCAAACCCCGGGGGAACAGCCTCAATTGTGAGTCTATTGCGAGCAGAACATTGGCCGCATCAGAGCCGTTGCATCTCGCCCCCAGCTGCGCTGTCTGCTGTTGCAGCACCGGATAGTCAAGGGTTCGGTGTACCTTTACTGCCCGTTGGAAGCGGGCAGCGAGGGCAGCGATGACGGCGGCCAGCTCTTTCTGGGCGTCTTGACCTTCCTGCGCTGTGTAGCTGTCCGGGGGCCAGCAATTGGTACAAGATGACGGAGCTGGCCGGAGCGGTGCCGGACAGCGGCGCGCAGCAGGCTCGGGCCTCTGACCGGGCAGAGTCTCTGGCTGGATGCCCCTCGCCCGCCACGGACGACCAGTCTGGTCGGGGCAGCGCCCCTGGCGGCACCGTCGCTGCAGTGACAGCACCGAACGCCGCTCCGCCCGCGGAGGCATCACCACCGGGAGCTGAGCTGCAGCCTGTGCCAACGGTCCTGACGAAGCTGGGTAAGACTCCATGTATGCGTAAGCCTGCTACAATGCATGCTGCAACACCAACACAACCCCAATGTGCAGATAAAAAACCCTGCCCTTCTGCTGTGCTGCACGAACCTGGGATCAAGCGGAGGGCTTGGTGCCTGCAGACAAGTGGGGCGACTATGAGCCGTGCGCCACCGGGCCCGTCAAGCCCACGCGCTTCATCCCCTCGAAAACGCCGCTGGCGCAGGCGCGCTGCACACCCTTGGTTGCTCTGCATCAAGCAAACCGAAATCACCCGTGCACCGCATCTGACGCCACTGTCCTACGATGCATGCCCACGTGTGTTTCTGGTGTCGCAGCGAGCGCGTCACCGAACCAGCAACTCCCTCACACCGCGCAGGCGCTCGTGGACGACTGGAAGCAGTCGCAGCCGCCGGCGCACCCCTGGACAGTGACGCGCCTGCTGGACACCCAGGAGGCAGCTGGGCGGCGCGTCGGCCTCATACTGGACCTGAGCAACCACGACACGCTGTACACGGAAGACATCCCCGCGGGGCTCCAGCACAAGCACATCAAGCTCGTGGCAAAGGTGCACTTCCGCTTTTAGTCACCGCCCTTGGTCCTTTACAAAACAACAGAATGATGCACGCGCTGCAATGGCATGCTTCCTGCGCCTGATACCGCTGCAGCTTGGCGCACCTGCTCACCACTGTGCACATGGCTGCGCGCCCCATCTGTCCGCCAGCTCCTACGTCATCCGCCCAGGTTCAGGTGCGTCGCCCTGCTGTGTTCCTACAGATGCTGCCGAGCCAGGAGACAGTGGACGAGGTCATCAGGGAGGCGCAGGCATTCTGGCAGCTACACCCCGACGACTATGTGTGCATCCACTGCTCATACGGTGAGTGTATGCTGTGCAACCTGCATATCCCCCCCCCCCGGCTGTGGGCACGCCGCACAACTGCTCAGTGTGCAGCTGCCCTCGCGTCGCCACCCCCCCGGTATGTGCCGGTTGTACAGGATGTTCTGGCAGCCGGTCCTTTCATGCCGTGCCGCGCGCACCGTCCGCGAGAGGACCGATGCAGTTCTGGGTTCCTCGGCGCGCAGGTTTCAACAGGACTGGCTTCATCATGTGCTCCTACCTGTGCGAGGCGGAGGGCATGACTGTGGACGAGGCTTTGGACAGCTTTGCCGCCGTGCGCCCACCCGGCGTGAAGCATGGCGAGCATGTTCAAGCCCATTCTCAGCCTCTGTTCGCAGATGCAGAAGCTTCGCTTTCGGCCTGCCGCTGCTGCTGCTTATCTTGTGACGCGGGCTGCCCCCCAGCGTGTCCTCGCGATCAACGCCCCACGACTGTCGTCACATAAGGATCCCCATTGGGAGCGGCCGCCATGTGATGCTCAAGGGTTCCCATGTCCCTTTCTGTGCTGCTGGAAGGTCATACCCTCGCCTGTGTGTGCCGCAGAAAAGTTCATCCACGAGCTGTACCTGCGATACCACAAGGAGGGACCGGCGTTCGCCGCAGCCGCTGCCGCAGCCCGGGCCGTGGCTCCCACCTCCGCGGACCCCGCGGAGCCGTGCGTGCCATCGCCGCCGCCATCGGAGCCGGGTAGCCCGCTGCACCGGCACCACGCCGCCATCGGCAACAGCATGGAGCTCGCGATGGCGCCGCCTGACAGGTGGGCGCAGCTGAGCAGCTGAGCAGGCTGCGGGCGGCATCCAGAGCGATTCACAGGTTTCACCTTGGAGGGCTGCTCTCAGCAGAAGAATCTGCACCGCTGTTTTGGTCATCTGTACCTGTTGGATGCGTACCTGTTAGATGCGCCCAAACACTTGACAAGTGTTTCTGCCATGCGCCTGCAGCCCCCGGCACAATGGTGAGGATGGCCTCGTCGACAGCGGCCAGCCTGGCGCCGGCGGCCGCAGGGGCCGCTCAGTCTTTGGGGTCCTTGGCGGCGCAGTCGGCGGCATCGCGTCGCTGCCGGGCCGCCTGCTCCGCCGCGGCAGTCGCTGCACCACGACAGAGGGCGGCGGCACCACAGACGATACGCAGCAGTCGGCGCCGCTGACGGAATCCGTGCTAGCAAGGAAGCGCGCTACGGAGGCGGGGGCCGCAGCGGGGTCGCCCGCCACCGACGCCGCCACCCCAGGGCGGCCTGCGGCATGGGAGGCCCGCCTCAGGGTGGGCTCCTCCCCTGCATCAGAGGCCTTCCCAGTCACATCGCAGTCACAGAGTTGCGTGACCTGCATGGATCCACGGCTGGTTGCCATGCCTTCGTGTCAGGAGCCAGGCATCCGCAGCATCGCTGCAGTGGCTGCTGAGTGCGGCTCGCGTCAACCGTGCAGGCGGCACAGGAGGGCGCAGACGGCGAGGACAATGAGAGCCTGGGCGGCAGCGGCCAGCTCAAGGCCCCCAGCGCCAACACACTTGCAAACATGGTGTGGGGCAGCTCGCCGCGCACTCCAAGGACGTCCTTCAGCGCCCGCCTGTCGCGCCTGTCTGCCGGGCTCGCGGGCCCGGCGGCGTCGCCGGACGCGACGGCAAAGGAAGATGGCGGCTTGGGAGGCGCACCCGCCGGCTGCGCGACGGCGCTGCAGCACAGCAGTCTGCTGCTGCCGCTGGCGCAGACGGTGGAAGCTTCAGTTGGCAGCGGCGGCGCTGCTGCTGCTGTGGAGGCGGAACCGGACCGCCGGCCATGCGATGGCGGCGTCGGGGAGGCGCAGCAGGCTGGAAGGCGAGCTTCTACAGACGCGGGCCGGCAGCCGCCCAGTGTCTCAGATAGCGTCTCGACCCTGTCCAATGGTGGCAGCAAGACGCGGCGTGCCGACGGGCAGCAGCAGGACCAGCGCAGCTGCAGCCTCATGTGAGGCCGGCGCGAAGTTAGCGGACAGCTCGGTCCTCGCATCTCCGTTTTCACTCCTGTACCATACATGCTTGTAGGTCCTAGCTTGTGGTTTCATTCGTAATCACTGCTTGTGTGATGCCTCATCTTTTGTGTGCGGCGCCATGTTGAGTGCAACATCGGGGGTTGGCGCTCAAATTTCTGTTGCCATCAAGGCTTGCGCCAGATGCCATCTCTGGGGTAATCCACCCGCTTGCTCTGATGGGGGCGAGATGCTCGTTGCGAGGGCACTGTCTGGTAACCAATTCCCCCTTGCATGCACCAGCAATGTGTGTCGGTGCTGGACGTGTCTAGGCTCAGAAACATGTAGGACTTGAAACAGACTCGCTCCTGCCCCTCAGCAGATTCGAGCCCCGGACCTGCTGATTGTGGATAGACATGCAGGATCGAAGAGTCGATGCAAATGCGCCAGCCTTCGCCAACGACCACGGTTTCCGCACTGCAATCTTACTGTCGCCGTGCTGGAGATAGGCGCAGGACTGAGCGCTACTACGGCTGCCGCCACACTGCCCAGCAGCAGTGATCAGCCGTACTCTGATGCGCAAACGGCAGGGGCGGGGGGCGGCATTGCCGATCAGTGCCGATGCCGCCGGCAGGCGCCTCGCCGCCTGGTCCAGGCTCGTTCAATATTCGGTGAGCTGTGTGCTTGCGGCGAGATGGGGAAACCAGGTCGCGTACACCACTACTGGAAGTGCACTACCGCCCGCGCGGTGGTCTCTTCCATAGAAGCCGAGCTGTGGGCGGCTGCAGCAGCTACTGCAACAGGAGCAGCGCCACCAGACGCCGCAGGTCCCACCGTGGCGGCAAACCAGCAGAAGCAGCACATGTCATGGTGGCAGCGGCGCTGCACATGCAGCACCCGCCGACAGCACAGCCACCTGCATGGCGCACGGAGCTTCTCGAATCGTCAGGCCACGATGGTTTGCACCCGACTTGCAAATCGGGCAATCACAGCGCCGGTGGAGAGCCGTCCCAAATGATGTGCGATGCATCTCGGAGTCTGTCAGGCGCACCTGCACCGCACTGCCGAATAGCGGATCCATGATGGCCGCGAGCATGGTGGTGAAATTGTTCCTGGTGCTCGACCTCATGGTTGACCTGTGCCCTCTGTGGCGTTTCCCTTCTCCCTGTTCTTCTTCTTGTGCAGCTGTGCCTGTTCCTTGCCGCTGGGCCAGCGTGATTTTTCAAGTCGATGGCCTTGGCGAGACGTCTACACATCGCCACTGCAAGGTCCTGCACATATGTACACTGCGACAATGACACCCCGCACGTGCCACTCTTGACCACATGGCCTGGCGCGCCAGTACGGCAGCACACGAACTCCCACTGGGGCGGGCACCATGATTTCTGTGCTTCCAGATAAATGATCCTGACTCACCGTCGCAGTCAAAGTTGAAAGCCATGAGGTCGGCGGCTTGCATGCCGCGTCGGCACTGCACCGCACACCGCAGCTGACGGCTGCACGAGTATCAGTCGCTGGGGCGCTTCTCGGATGTACTTGATTGCATAAATATTCTAAACAGTGCTGAAATGACGAATGACGGCTGCACGATGCAATGCGGCAGTGCGCACAGCGCTTCACGCATGATCATGCTGAGCGCTCTGTTCAGGAGCAGCTGTTGAGCTGGAATTTCAGATGATGTTGAAGGAATGCCATGCTGGATGCAATCAGCGCGATCTCACCTGGACCTACATGGTTTGCCACAGGTTGTTGCCAACAACAGTGCACGATCCAAGACTTGTACGTAATCTCTCCAGACAAGATCTGTGGTCTCAGGCGGACTTTGCTGGAACGCTGCACAAGGAGTTTGGCTTCAACAAGAAATTATCGGTATCATACGAGGAAAACGGCGCTCTAGCCCGTGCTGATCGACCGACTAGTCTTGATCACTAATCTTTGTAGAGATTCGGGCAGCAACCCTGCTCTGGCTGGGCGCCGTGCCATCTCTGCCGGACTGGACAGCGGCGCATCCGGCTTCAGACCGGCGGCCGCCGGGTAAGCAGCCATGGTGACAGTGACTGGCCAAGTCTGCAGACAACAGCATCTGGGAGGAGTCTGCACGAGCCGCACGCGGCTTCTGGAAGCGCTGCGCCGTTCCAAAGCAAACAGCGGTCTCCCGCACTGCAGGCAAAGGAACAGCAGCTGCAAGAGCTAGGTGCCCAGCGGGAGCACGACAACCGCCGCAAGGTCCTGCTGCGGGACCTCAACCTGCAGCAGAAAAAGATGAAGGTGTGACAAAGTAGGTCTGTCCGCGCTGCTGATGATGTGCCCGTGGCAGAGAGGAGGGCGTGCAGCATCCTACGGCTCAGCTTGCCGTCGCTCTCCCGCTCTTTGCACACCGCTCATTGCTGGCTTCGCCGCCGCAGGTCCAGGCGCAGCAGAGGGTGCAGGCCTACAAGCGCACCCGGGTGCAGCGCCGCAAACGCCTGCAGCTTGAGTTGAGTGCAATCCATAAGCTTGGCTCCCTGCTGCGCATGCATGGCTGCTTGCAGTACTTGGCACCAATGGCGCTCACCATGGGAGCATGTTTGTGTCTGCAGCTGCTATCGAAAGTTCAGGGCGACACGGCCAAGGCCACAACTTGCTGGACCAGCGGTCTTACTTGCAGTACCAGCGGAAGCAGGTGAGCGGCATCAGGCGCATGCCAGGGATGAAAGTGCTGCTGGCCCCGAGCACTGTTGACGAATGCATGAGCACATGGCATGCAATTGCACAGCGCACAGGTATCTCCAAGTTTAACATGCCATGCATCGCTCAAATCTAATTATTCCTGCACAGGCGAACATGGAGGCAAGCTTCACGCGGCAGAAGCTGCAGGAGAAGGTCTCCCAGCTGCAAGCCTACAAGGACTGGGCCAAGTATGCCGCTCCGGACGGCACTGTTGACGTCGGGGCTCTGCTGAGGAACTGAGCCATATTGGCGCAAGCTTGTTGACCATCGACGATCGCCGCCACGATTTTCTAATGTCTCCACTGCAATTGAAATGTGCTATTTGCAACGTATACATCGACAAGAACTGACACATGCAGACATGAAACTCAAGGCATGCACCTTTGACGTCACATAGCATTCGGACAACCCAGAAACTGAATCAAACACGAAAAAAGATCTGATAAAGATCAATCGTGCGAGTCGCACACAATTCGTCTCTTCTGGCGTACCCGGCAACTGCGGCATTGGCCAGGGCCATCTATGGCAGCAGTTTGTAAGGGTTGAGGATGCCCGCTGGGTCGAACAGGCCCTTGATGCGGCGCATCATGTCGATTGCGGCCGGCGGCTTCGAGAACCTGCAGCAGCATCGGCAGAGCAGAGGTGCACAAGAGCGACAAGCGGCGGGATACGATCGCCAATGATGCATGGCACACCTGCGGGTCAGGAGCGACAAGACACACTCGACGTGGAAGTTGCTCTCGCAAGACATGATGATGAGGGTCTGAATATTAAATTGAAATCACTAACAGGCAACTGCGCACCCCATGTACTGGTTTTTCATCTGGCCCAGGCCGTGCTCGGCGCTGATGCTGCCGCCGCGCTCCGCTGTGAACTCATACACGTATGGCTCCAGAATTGCCTGCACCCGACGAGACTCTTCGATGATAGGAACAAAATATGTGTCGTGGCTGCAGACTTTGGAGCTATGGAGCTGCAGGGTGGGCCTGCACTAGGCAATGCCAGTGGCGTCTGAACGCACAGTCATGGAGCTCGTGTGTGATAAGCATCTGGGTCAGGCAGCCGAGCGACAGCGAGCCTGCAGGGCGGCACCGGCAACAGGAACGTACCTGCACCGCGTCGCCGTCTGTCGGGGCTGCGACGTTGAGGTGCAGGTTGCCGTCACCCAGGTGGCCATACCCCACAACCTGCACTCATTTGACGGCAGACTTGCACATTCCCTGGGTCACCATACATTCCTGTTAACTTATCAAGCACCAGCCTGCTACATGCTTAATGGATCTCCAGCTGACGACAGCCGCCGAGCATGCAGCCGACACCGCAAGCTGATGTGACACGGATGATCGCAAAGCGGTCTGCGGGCGGCGCTTTGCACCTTGCAGTCGGGGTGGTCAGCCAGCCGCCGGCGTGTCTCCTCGACGAGGCTGTACATCTCACCTGGCGCGAGACTAAGATCGTACTTGAAGACGCGGTCTGTGATGGTCAGAAGCAGGAAGCTTCGTCAGGGATCAGCACAGAAGCAGCTTCGCTGCCAGGCCGCTGCGAGGTGCTCCAGGAAATTTCAAAGCATCATGGCGGCGGCATACCCGTCTACGTCCGCTTGGTTGGAGAGTCAAATTGAGCTGAGCCCATGCGACAGAATATTGTTGCATCCCAAGCACCTGTACTGTGTCATGCCCTTTTTTCCAACGATTTGAAGCATGCGCCAAAGCCGCCATGCAAGCTTGTGAAGCAAGGTACGTCGTCAGCTGGAACTCAGTTTAAAAACCCAAGCATTCTCACCGCCAGTCAGGCGTAGGCCCTCGGAAAGGTTCTTGCGGACCCTCCAGATGTGCGCGGCGGCCGCAGCGCGCTCCGCCTCGTTGCCGCTACCGCCCAGCACGCCGGCGCTGCTGCTGCCGCCTCGAACCTCCTGTCGGAAGGCTCCAAGGCGGCGCGCATTTGACTGCGCATCACTGCTGGCTGCCTCCAGTATGACGTAGAAGGGCCCCTGCTTGGGGCCACAGAAACACACTCAATATCATACTTGTGCCAACCGCTCTCTGCCCATTTGAGAGGCGAAGCATCAGCTAGAGAAGGGTGTCATGCAGCCAATGACCGCCCCAGATGCAGAACTACTCCGGCGGCTGAGTATGCGAGGCAGTCCAGTCGCCCGAGACCCACCGGCTCGTCAGGGATGGGGTGCCGCAGTGCAGTTGTGGCGGCAGTTTTCTGGAGGGCCAACAGCACTTGCGGCTCCATCACCCACCGGCCGGTCGGGGATGGGATGCTGCAGCCCGGGGACGTGGTCGAGTGCAACCCCCAGCGCCGCCTCGTCGAAGAACTCGAAGGCCGACAGCGCCTCGCCCAGGTGCCGCCTTGCAGCTCGGTACGCCTACGAGTTACACACCCCCTCACTGGCAGTAGCCATATGAAAGCCATCAACATCGGGCTTCAGCCGCTGCTCAAGCTATTGCTCGTTTGCAGCAGGACAGGGAACTCATCGCAGTGCTGGGACCGACAACTGCCACTCCTCTCCTGGTGGTGCAACGCCTGCGCTCATCCTTTTTGGGTCTCTGTGGAGGACCCTGTACCAGGCCACACATTGATCTTCCGATCCAGGGGCTTGCCGCCCGGTCGTCGCTTGATCAATGGGCCGTCCAGGACCGCATGACCCTGTCAGCACGGATGCGATCCCCACCGTGAGCACAGCGGGCCAGTCGGCGCACGCCACGCACAGGGCCTCCACCGCGGCGGGCAGCGGCGGGCAGGCGAGCGCGACCGCGGTGACGACTCCCAGCGTCCCCTCGCTGCCGATGAACAGCTGCTTCAGGTCGTACCTGCGAACAACTATGCAGGGAGGTTCCACCTGATGCTCGGTCCCGTTGACCCCCACAGTGATCCAAACCACGTTGGGCATCAGATGCCCTCGGAGTGCTGATGAACAGCTGCCTCAGGTCGTACCTGCGACCGGCAGCAGTCCGTGTCTTGCATTCAGCTAGCAGGGCGGGGCGCCTTGTGCGGCCCAGATGGTGCTCCGCTTCCTAGTCAGGTGAAGTGCAAGCAGAGGGTGGGTGCCTTGCTCGGGTGTCCGTCCCCAGCAGCCTCTGACTCACACTCTACACAGCAGCGCTGTCAGAGAGCTGCATCGCACCCTGTGTTGTCCTTGCGGCACGTCGACAGCAAATCCAGCACCTCGCCTGTCCCTGTCACCGCCTCCACACCGAGCACGTTGGCGCGCATGCTGCCATAGCGCAGCAGCCGCAGCCCACCTACGCCAACAGGTAGCTGGGCATGTCCCATGTGTGCGGCCGGCCTCTGGCATTGTGTGCTGTCTGACTCAGTGTGCGTGGCACATTCGTAAGATGAGACACCCATACCTCCAGGCACTCACAGGAATCAGGTGTGCTGTGCAGCTACCTGTTCAAGATGCAAGCCCTGCTGCCAACCCATGCGACATCAGCACGTGCCTGCGTTCGTGGCCACATTGCCTCCGATGTGGCACGAACTCTTGGCTCCCAGGTCCAGAGGCACCATGAAGCCGTGTTGCTGCACATAGTCGTCCACCTCCTGCAGCGTGCAGCCTGCCTCGCACACCACCACGCCGCTCACCTGCGGCGCACCGCAGTCGACAACCCGCGGCCGAGGACTCCATGTAGGACTGAAAAAAATGACGCCGGTGTGGGCATCGTTATGCATTGTCTGTAGGAAGCAGGCAGTAGCACAGCATCAGCCGTGGCGGGGCGGCAGCAGGCTGACGCCTGCCCCAGGTTCGTGCCATTGGATGCAATTTCCACAGGGTTTAGGGCTGGACCTGAACCCAGCAGAAAGCCGTACCTCGTCGAAGGTGTGGAAGGCCTTCATGGCGGCAGTGGACAGGACCACCTCGTCGAAGCAGGGCACTGCGCCGCCCGCGAGCGACGAGTTGCCGCCCTGCGGCACGACGGCCAGCCGCCGTTCGTTGCAGTGCGCCAGCACCTGCGAGACGTGTGGCCTCTCAGTCGAGGCGCCAGCTGGCTGGCGAGCAGCGGACTGCACTGACCATTGCCTGCCACATGCAAGCTGAGGCCGCGTCCTTTCAAAGTGTGGCCCTAGAATGCCGGCCAGAAAGGTCAGTACAAACCCCAGCGCTTGTTGCTCCAAGCTGGAAGATGGTGCCAGGCTGTCAAGTGTGCATGGGACCGGACGTTGCGCCTGACCTGAGACACCTGCTGCATCGACTGCGGCAGCAGCGCCACCCGGCTGCTGCCCTCATATTTTTCCATCCAGTCCCTGCAGCCACCGAGCGCGGCACCAGCATGCAATCATCTTTTGTATGTTGCCAAGATGTGCACAGCAAACAACAACGTTGATGTTCGACCTTGGTCGTTGCTGGATGTGCACAAAAACTGCATCCATTCCGCACCTATTGTAGCCGCGAAGCGTATCCGAGTCTGTGATGACTGCCTCGCTGCCGAGGATCTGTCGGAAGTGATCCAGGTCTGCATCTGTGAGGCAGCTGTAGCGTGGGCTGCGCATTTTCTTGTCTGTCTCGTGGGCAAGGCCACGCGCTGCAGCCGGTTGGAGCTGACTGGCTCTGCTCCCAGCCATGCTGCTGCACAAGCCGGCGGTGCCGTGTGCACTGGAGTGAGCCAGTCGGCTGCTTGGGATCCCTGCTGCATTATGTGTGGCTGATGCTAGTCCGGCACCACATGATTGCAGTGCGGCTGCGAGGCTAGCAAGGAGCCGGTTCCCAACGCCGCTACCCGTGTTATGCTGGATAGCCGAAGCCATGCCACACCCGCCAATCAGATGGCGCGCAGCCAGCATCATATCAAATCTTGACGTTGCCTGCGTCAGAGAGCCATCAGCATGACTTCAGAACTGCAGACCAGCGTCAGTGCACCGTGCAGGACCTAATGCCGCTCGGTAATGTCACTCATGCTTGGTCACATGACGTACACGGGCAGCAACATCACTGTGCTGATGAATCGATGCAAAGAGAACAACATGGAAAGGCAACAGGGCATCGATCTGGGTTGACGTCACAAGTGGCACACAAGTAGCAGAAACAGTGGGTGCGAGACTGTCATCACCGTGATGGCGTCAAGCTTGCAGAACCTTCCAGCGCCATCAGGATTGTCCAAATAGCATGATGAAGGTGCAAATGTGCGCGAAATCAATGTACGCAGTTGTCATGGTCGGAAGGTCACGTTCAGCACGTGCCTTGTAAGAAAACCTTCCCTGTTTCGTGGCTTTCCTTCCCCTGATCGAAAGCGCCATGCTCTGTCGCAGCTCAAGCATGGCCGACATATCACAACTTAGGCCTGCAGCAGCCAGGCTTTCGGATTATCAAGGGGCACGGCCTCACGCGAAAGACTTGTTTGGACGGACAACAGCCGGGATGTTCGAATCCGGGCGACTGTCTTCTGCATGATGGTCCAGAGAAGACGGCTTGGCCGCAAGCTCTGAGCACACATGGAAGCAAAGACACTGCCAGACGCGTCTGCGATATTCAGATGCTTCGCGGCCTGCCCGCACGACCCCAAGACACTGCTCTTGGACGTGCGACCGCACAAGCAGTTTGAAAAGCTGCACATCGCGCTGTCTTACAACATACGGCTGTCCGCGAACGGCAGGGTGCTCCTGGTACGCTCCCGGACACCAAACTCGCTGCAGATGATGCTGCAGATCGCGGCGCTGATTGTGCTGATGCTTTGCAGCGCCGTGCTTGATTTCGCACCGTCTATTCTAGGCGCCAGCGCTTCATGCTGCATCCCCTTTTTTCAGGACTACTCGAAGAACCAGTACGACTTCCAGTTCACCAAGGACTGCTGGTGAGACAGCCTGTTGTGGTGGATGTTTTGTTCCGGAGCGTGGATGCTTGGGTTGATGTGGACAGCACACCATCCAGCCGTGCCCCCGATGTGCAGGTGGGGAAAGCCGGTGATTGTGTATGGCGAACCTGGCATCCGCAAGGACCACACAGTCGTGAAATTCCTGGCAAAGGAGGGCAAGTGCAAGGGTCTATCCATCTACCGCCCCGGGTGCGCTGCTGTCTTATGAGCTGTCGAAACTGCCATGCAACCTGATCAGGACTTGTTTGCGTGAATATTCGAATGCAACGGATGTGAACAAGCGACACAGAACGTGCAACAGCGCTGGATGTGCTGACCGCCCTCTGGTGGCGTCACTGCATACTAGGTTTGACAATCTGGAGGAGAGGTTGCCGTTCCTGTGCACCCAGTCCGTCAAGGCAAACTCAGCCAAGAGGTGCGTGCCGAACATAAAGCTCGTGGATACGATGTCGGTCCTGGTCCCTGCATCCGTCGCCTGCTGCCACCCGTCATTGAGATTACAGGCGGGGGCTGGCACCCCCTGCAAAGTGTTTGTGGCAGTCCATGCGTCATGACGCCTCGTGCGAGCGCTGCGGCGGCGCGTGCCGCTGCCGTCCCATCTGCCTCTACAGCCACCGCCTGAACGCCCCCGCCGTTGTTTGCGGCAGCGAGGGGAAGCAGACAGGAGTTACCGTTGCTGCAGGTATCCGTCGGAGATCCTGCCGCGGGTGCTCTACCTGGGGGAGTGGAGCCATGCAGAGGCGCAGGAGCGCCTGTCGGAGCTCAACGTGCGGCGTGTCATCACCATCCACAACTCCCCGGGTACGAGGCGCTTTGGCACAATCTGCACCACCACACTTCCCAGCCAGCAATTGCAAGCAGAGGTTGGGCTCTGAGGTGCATGGCGGCAGAGGCCGAGGCTGTCGCCGTCGCCGCAGACCCACTGCGGGTTAAGGCTACCTTCTGGCGACACCATGGCTCCTGGCCAAACCCTTGCAAATTTATTGAGATTGGCATGCGAGGTCACACATAGCACACTGAGCCACGCTGGCGCCATTATCACACAAACCACCCTACAAAACACTGCGCAGAGAACATGGAGCTGCCGCCGCGCTTTCGGCACCTGCGGTTCCAGCTTGCAGACGTGGACACCCAGAACGTGGCGCCGTACTTCAACAGCGCCTACGACTTCATCGAGGAAGCTCGCGCGGCCGGCCATGGTGTGCGGCTCCTGCAGGGCCTGAACTGCTGCTCTGCAGTGAGCCACCGAGAGTGAAAGCAGCGATGCAGCTGACGAGCATCGAATGCTGCTTGACGCCTCACGTTCCACTGGCCGTCACGGATGCCCACAATAAAGGTGCGGATGCGATGTCTCGTCTTGGCGCTTCGAGGTAGACGTGCACCATGGAGCCGCGGCGTCCACGCAGCAGCAACTCGGCGCCGCCAGGCGGCACTCGCCTGGTGCACGACATGCACGACACTCTCTGCCCACCCTGCAGCGACGCTGGTGCACTGCGGCGCGGGCGTTTCGCGCAGCGCGGCGCTGGTGATGGCGTACCTCATGCGCCGCTTCGCCTGGAACGCCGCCAAGGCGCGCGCGCACTGCGTGGAGCGGCGATCCGTGGTGCAGCCCAACGACGGCTTCTGGCGCTCCCTGTGCGCCTTTGAGGCGCAGCTCGGCATCGGCGACCGGTGCGTGCGGGCCAGGCCAGTACGCTCTTGTGCCGGGGCTGTGCGTTCCCACTGCCGGTATGCGCGGCACACCGCTCACGTGCAGCTCCGCCCGTGGCTCGGGAGAGATCTGCGGATTCTGCCGAGGGATTTGCACGCTGCCAGGCGCGAGTTGCAGCATTGTGCGCCAAGGGGCACGAGTGCAGCGGCTGCTTGGCGTCGCCCGAGTCGGACCAGTATGCAGATCCCTCGCGGGTCAGTCCGCCTCGTCGCCTTGTGGTCTGTACAGGAGCGACGTGAACGCGGGCACCACGGGCTGGCACGGCACGGATGCGGACGCGGGGGCGGCCAAGTCGGAGGACGCTGCAGGCGC
This sequence comes from Deuterostichococcus epilithicus, assembly GCA_033439295.1. Classification (NCBI taxonomy): domain Eukaryota; kingdom Viridiplantae; phylum Chlorophyta; class Trebouxiophyceae; order Prasiolales; family Stichococcaceae; genus Deuterostichococcus; species Deuterostichococcus epilithicus. The sequence continues at coordinate 770,259 of JAVTLE010000010.1, forward strand.
CAAGGTGGAGGTCACCTTCCTCAGCCCCAAGCAGCTGGCCGAGCGCACCAAGGCGGCGGCCGCCGCCGCCGCCGCGCCCGCGGCAGGCAAGTGTGTACACTGCATGCTCGGGCGGTCGTGCGTGCACCAATCTCTGGTTGTTGGGCACGTCGTCAGCCTGCCGCGGCTCTGATGTCTTTCGCAACCTTGATTGAAACTACATCTAGCAGATATAGTGTCTCTTGGCATATCTGTGTGGTTCTGACAGCTCGCTTGTGTCCAAGCTATTGCAGAGGCGGATCGGGGGCCAGGCGAACGTGCCAGCGGCGCAGCGGAGCGGAGACGCGACGGCCAGCGACGGTCCCGTAGCAGGTGCTCAGCAGCTTCCCCTGCAGACTTGCTGACTGTCGTGGCTGCCATGGTGCCGCACTCCTGTGCTGTCACCTTTTGACAGCCTCTTGAAGGCGGTTGATGTCTTCATGAGGCTATCAGCACACATTAAGTGCAAACCACCACCGAGAAGTGGAGTGCTGAACGCGTACATGGCATGCGCAAATGTGCAGGAGCAGGAGCCCTGCCGGCGAGCCGCGGCACCGCAATGCCGAGCGCGGCGGCAGGGACCGCCGCCGCAGCCGCAGCAGGAGCCGGGAGCGGGAGCGGCGGCGGCAGGACGACCGGTCCCCGGTGCGGCGCGACCGGCACCGTGATGAAAGGGGCCGCGACCGCAGCGGCAGCCCCGGCAGGGGGCGCCGCAGCCCGGCGGGTAAGCGGGCAGAGCGCGGCGGCAGCGACGGCGGCGGCGGCCACGATGGCGCGGCGCCGGTGGCGAAGGAAGGCAGGCCAGCGGCGGGCGGCGCTCTGGCAGAGCCTGCGCCGCCACAGCGGGAGGCGGTCTTCCAGGTCTCCAAGGATGGCAAGGTCCGAAGCTGCCTTTTGCAATGCCCTTCCGACATGAAATTACAGCTGGTGTCCCCGCCAGGCCAATTGCTCGCATCAACAGCGCACACAAAATGCGCTGGCCTGGCCCCGGGCACCGCCACAACCGGAGCCCTGCCTGCCCACTCCACTGCAGGCCTGGCATGGCTGCTATCTGAGATGTGAGATGCTAGCTCAGCCCTGTCCTCTGCCGCCGCAGGCTCTGGGGGAGCTGCACCTGGGCCTGCAGGCCGCCAACCAGCGGGTGCTCTTTGGCCGGGTGCCCTCCTGCGATGTGCACCTGGAGCACCTGTCCATCTCACGAAACCACGCGCAGCTGACGCTGGACCCCTCGGGCCACCTCTTTCTCACCGACCTCGGTGCCGGTGAGCAAACGCCTTTGTCTCGTGGTGCTGAGTGTATCATCAGCTGATGTTGCGGCGGGTGGGTGTTGCGGCACCAAGCAGACCTGCGGCTATCCAGCGTTGATACCTGCAGCGTCGATGTCACCAGTTCACTTGCGACTACGTGTCTGTTTGAGCCTTGATGGCCTGACCATCCAAGTTTGACCGTGGCGCTCGTGCAGCGCACGGCACAAACGTGGACGGCACCTGGATGAAGCCGCACGCTGGGCGGCAGCTGCAGAAGGGCAATGTCGTGCGGTTTGGCGCAAGCACGAGGCAATACAAGCTGATCACGTTGCCCAATGACACGAGTGCCAGCTGAACAACGTGCCTCAGCGCTCGGAGTCAATCAAATCAGTCTCCTGGCTGGCTTCAAAAACTGGATGTGCACGTGACGCCGGATGTATTCAGAGTTTTCTCAGACGTTGACTTTGTTTCGAGCTCCGTGATCTTCGACTTCTCAGGAACAGTGCCTGCTTTGGAGCTGTTTTACAGAACTTCATGGGACTTATGAAACACACCCCTGAGCAGTTCACTGCTTGGTCCACTTTGTGCGCACATCGTCAAGCGGCGCCAGGTCGCCAAGCCACCGCTCCCACTGCGGAATGCCTAGGCCGCTTGTGCGGACGGTGCCGTCTAGCGATACCTGGACGTATACGTTCTCGCCTGCGGCGCAGTCACAGCATAACTCAAGTCAAGCATGGAGGGATTATGCCACCATGCTGGCCTGCGGAGCAAGCAAGGACAACAAGTGGTGTGAGGCGACGCGGGCGCCTGGCCAGACCGACCTGCTTTGACATTGGCAGCCGCCTGCTGCGCCGCAATCCACTGCAGCCACTCAGGCACATCGTGCGGCTCCAGCTGCCACTTGCGGTCGGCCTTTGGCGCCTGCTTGACTGCTGCTGGCGGAGGTTTCGCCTTTGCCGGCCCAAAGCCCTTGGCATCCGGCTTGTCACTTCTGCGAAAAAAACGCCGCAAGCGAATCACCGCCAGCCGCGGGCAGCTCATGTAACATGCAAAGTATTAATTGGCGACCAACCGCGTCGTAGCATATCGCTCAGCACACCGACTCTGCGTCCGCCAGTCGCACCCACGGCACAAGAACAGCAGCTCACAACACTGAGCCCATTCGGACCCGGGCTCGATTGCACAGGCGGCGGAACCAACGAACCATGACAGAACCCTCACTGAAACTCCCGCGCTTGAGCGCGTGCAGGCGCTCGGTCGTCCGACCGCCTTCGCTGCCGGCATGACAGGTGCCTGAACTGCTGGTCCAGCTTTCAATTCAACTGAACTAGACGAGGTCGATGATTTTATGATGTTGGTGAGGCGCGCACTGGAACTCGCGCTTGAGGGCGCGCAGGCGCTCAGTTGGGTCGTCGGCCTCTGCCGCGGCGCTCGGCAGCGGCACCAGCGACACCCCCCGCTCGCGCAGCGCCGACCGGTGCGGCTCCGCCGACGCCAGCGCCTTCGCCAGCCAGGCGCGGCTGCCGGCCAGCAGCACCGGGCGCGTGGTGCCGCGGAAGGCCGCCAGCGGCAGCACTCGGTCCCCGCCGCTCACCGCCACCTGCGCATGCAGCCAACTTCATTCAAGTACATGGACACCCACGTTGCAGAGGGCTTGCATCGCCCACGCCCGCTGGCTGCAGGGTGGGCTGCAGTGCTGCCGTGAGCCCTGCGACAGGCGGTCATGGTTTGTGGGGCAGGCCGGGAGGCAGCTGAGCTGGCCGCTGCTCTGTGCCAGCGGCCCCTAGCAGGTGGCTGGCCTGCATTCCTGCATGCCTCCTCACGCGCCGCCTCTGTCTTACCGCTCCCGCGCAGCCCCGACGGAGGGGGGGCCAAATGTTCACAGGGAGCATCCTCGGTTAAAGGCTTGCGGTGCTCGCCTGTAGGCGAGCCAGCGACTCCTCCCGCTCGACGATGCGCTTGTCGCGGTCGGAGGCCGTCAAGTCCCGCCGCACAATGAAGCCCAGCGCCGCAATTGCACCGCCGTTGATGGCCAGGTTCTTGAGTGTCTCCGTGACGTCCGGCGCGCCATCTCCCCCTGCAATTCGGCGATGGACGTGTGCAGAGTGTCATGTGAGGGTTTGTTACAGGTGACGAGAAGAATGTCCAGCTCTGTGGCCACAAGGAATGCAAGAGCTGGAGACGGCAGATCGTGCGAAAATGCGGTGATCAAGGCCTGTCACCGCCTTGACATAGCTGCGAGTGTGCCTTGACAGACACGCCCTGCCTCTGCGTGCTGCATTTCTCATGTGTCCCAACAAAGATGCCCAGCACCAGGACATGATGAAGTGTTAGGCACTGGCAGCGAGCAACTCCGCCTTACCCTGGATGGCCTGCACGAGGCGGGTGGAGATGATGAGCAGCCCAACGAGAGCGCCCACCAGCAGTCCACCGCCAAATATGATCCGCGTCAGCCGAAAGGGCGCCTTCGCTTCTGACCTCTGCAGCTTGCAGACAGATGCCGCCGTGAGACGACACGGACCGACACAGTCATTGCAGCTCTGCAATACGCTGCTGCTTGCATGGAGGCACGATGTGAAATCCACTCATGCAGAACCGACAATGCCAGCGAGCTCGAACTCCGCGCTGCCGCAGTTTTCGAAGCCAGAGCTCTGGACGAGCTCAAATACCCACCAGCTGCACCAGAGCGATGTCGCTGACGCCGCCGCGCAGGCGGCCGAGCACGTCCAGCCACTCCCGCCGCTCCCGCAGAGGCGCCAGGTCTGCGTCCTGTGCAGCACGAGCAGGAAATTAGCAGGAATCAGCGCCAGCCTTAGCACACCATCTAGGTGACTCGGGCCCGAAAGTGCTTCGAAAGCTCTGCGGCGCACCTCTCGAGCAGTGCTGCAGCCACACCCGTGAGGATCGCACAACTCGGCATGCTGAGCACCTTGACAGCTCGGCGTCGACGGCGAATGACAGAGTGTCCGGACAATACAGGACCGCCCAAAACAGGACAGCAGCCAGGGTCACTGACAGGCACAAAGACAAGCGCCTGGGACGTGATTGCAGGGCTAGGTGTCTTCGGTCACCTCCAGCGCCACGCTGAGCTTGAGGCCCTGCTCGTTGACCGCCTCCTCAACGGCGTCCACTGCGGCCTGCCACTGCTTCAGCTTCACGTGGCAGCAGCCGGCGTTATACAGCGCCGCGCGCGCCTCCGGCCGGCTGGGCTGCAGCTGCATGGCGGTCTCGAACAACTGCAGCGCCTCCCGCGTGGCCGCCTCGCCAGCTTTGCCACCCTTGAACACCTGGCACAAGGCGCAGCGGACCAAATTGATCGCAGCGAAGCATGCAGCGGCTTGGGCTGGTATCAAGTTCTGTCGAGCTGCAACACGTGTCCCGTCGAAGGTAGGACCATCAGCATCATTCGATAGTCGCCGCAGCCGCGGGATTCATGGTGGCAAGTCACGCTGCAGTGCGCGAAGCCAAGCGGCTTGCACCTTGAGGCCCCGTTCCACGGCGTCCTCTGCGCTTACTGGCGGGTCCGCGGTTGCAGACGGTCCGCCTGATGCGTCGGGCTGCTGCAATGCTGCTGGCGTCAGCATGCAGCGCCGCTGTGCTCGGCGATACCATGCATGTCGACTGGGCAGACGCTGGCAGAACGACCCCTTGGATCGTTGCGAGGAGGTGCAAGAGTTTCTGACGAATACTTTCAAAGGCACAGACTGGCCCAGGGCCGACACCAGCTGTGCTGACGACAGCATCGAGTTCCGATGCACCTTCCTGTTGCGACCGGTACGCGACCAAGCCTGGCGTCAAACTTCCCAGCAGGCGTGACAAGAATTAGTATAATTGTGCAAGCGGATTCTACCGCGGGTCGCGCAAAGCCCAGATACACGAGTGAGTCGTCAACCTCGTGTGGACACACCACGTACAATGCTGAAATGTCAATTCAGCAATTCTCATAAGTAGTCAAGATTGTCGACAACTGGCCTTACGAGACCCTACATCGCATCTCGTAGCTTCCGAATCCCCACCCCATTTGCAAGCGCCGAGCCCAGGTGCAGCCTCTTGTTTCAGGTTTGCCACCTTCCCAGACGTCCTCGCTGCAAGCTATTACTCGGTCCGCGCGACCGTAGTGAGCAGGGTCTCGAAAGGTCCATCCTCACCACTCAGCCACAGCTGCAACGGCATTTGTCAACAACTCCTATTGCTGTTGGTTGTGCTGCTTCTGCGTGCGCTACGCTGTCAGTGAACCATCGGCCAGCGCTCCCACAGCGTGAGGCTTTGGTGATAGGAGGTTGGTGGCTGACACCTGACGGCGCGGCTGCAAGCATGGAGGACGATCTGAAGTTTGATTTTGAAGGAGGGCTTGCGGGCACCAGCCCTCGCGCCGCTGCAGCAGTAGCTCAGCAGGTAGGTTCAGCTTGATGCTGCGGCAAGTCATTTCGCACGTGAAAGACTTTTGCTATACCAAATGCGGTAGGTCCTGACCGTGAGTGTCTGTCTTGCAACAGGGCAGTGCACAGCTGCAAGCAGCGCCTGGCGGCAGCCAGACAGGCGGCGGACCCGGCTCAGGTCCCGGCTATGTGCGAAACCACCGACAGGTATGTCAGCTTGCGGGCCACACGAACACTGTCACTGTCATGGTCACGCACTTGAATTGCAGCTACCGTCGATGCCTTACGAGTACCTGACAGAAACTTCTTTTCTGCCTGCAGACCGTGTGCACGTACTGGCTGCGGGGCCTGTGCATGCGGGGGGATGCGTGCAGTTTCCTGCACCAGTATGACAAGGAACGCATGCCCGTCTGCCGCACCTTTGCCCAGACCGGGCAGTGCAACGAGCCTGACTGCCCCTTCAAGCATGCTCGGGAGGACATCAAAGAGGTGAATGCGCCTGAGTTCCAATTCGTGGACGATGCAGACAAGAGTGGGACTGCTCACGCTCTGCATGTGCTTTGCATGGCAACCTGATTCTTGTCAGTTAAACATGCCCATCAAGTTGTGGTGTGTTCTTTACGCAGTGCAACATGTACAAGCTAGGCTTCTGCGTGTACGGGCCGCACTGTCGCTACCGGCACACCTGGTCGGAGGGACCGCCACCGGCGGCCGGCCAGGCGGCGGCAAAACTCGGCGAGTTGCACAGGATGCGGGCGCGAAGGTACGTGTCAGACTGCAGATAGTACGGTATCGATGACCTCACGCTGTCCATTGTGTCGCTGTTGCACTCAAACCTGTCTTCACACCCGCATCCTGTCTGCCGTGCGCAGAGTGGAGCAGCAACAGCGGCAGCAGGCGGCGCAGCAAGCACAGCAGGCGCAGCGCCCGCAGCAGCAGATGCTGCCCAGCCCGGGACAGCAGCCCATGCTGGCGCTGCCGGCGCCGGGCGGCCCAGGCATTCAGCGACCGCAGCACCCTGCTCCGCCGCGGCCGCCACCCGGAGGGCCGCGGCCGCCATCCGGGCCGCCGCTGCCACACCATCCACAGATGCAGCATCACTACCAACAGCAGCAGCAGCAGCAGCAGCAGCAGCAGAGGCCGCCAGTGGGCATGGCAGGCATGGGCATGGACCGCCTGCCGAGCCCGATGATGTATCCTGGCTCGGCCATGGGTCTGCCGCCGCCTTTCGTGCAGCCGCAACAGGCGCGCAGTCGGCTTGTGTGCTAGAGCTAGTGGTGACATATATGAGTCCCGCATACCATGCAGGATTGCAGGAGAACAGCAGTCAAATGCTGCATGTGCTTACGTGCAGGGCTTCTGATGTTGGCGGTTGTGCTCCTGCAATATGCACGCAGGGTGAGCGTGCTGGAGATGTAACAGCGTCGCAAACGTTGCGAGCAGTCCGGCTCGACTCCTTGTCTAGAGCAGCATGTTTGGCTGTTAGGGAAGTTGGACTGCTTGCGCAAGCGCCGTCGTCAGTCTGCGCCCGTTGAATTTGTCTGTTTTGTGGTGTAAACTGCTGGCCGTCAATGCACATTAGCTCCCATACGGATGACGACTGAACATGCAAACTTAACACTCTCTGAGGTAGTCCCCAAATGACACACACCAAGCTGCAGAAGTATCTGCTCTGCGCTGTACCTGGCTGACGTAACCGTGACGCAGCAAGGTCGACGGTGCTCGTTGCAGTTGCGCCGCTGATAACACTGCTGCAGTGCAACAGTGCGTGTGGTGTGTCACCTCGCCAATGGCTTTGTGCTGGTGACTTTGTATTGGTTCCCGAGAAATCAGCAGACATGCAGGCCCATACCGGAAGGCTTGGTCAAGGGAGCAAGCCTGCGACTGAACTGCATCAGGCTGCAAGGTCAGCACTGCAATCAATCGTGTATCAAGCATATCTGCAACATCTTCCAATTATCACTGCATCACGGTGGCCTGTACTGTGCAGGTCTCTCCGCCATCAATCTGGCAGCCGGCCTTGTCAGACCGGCAAACAGCAGCCTCGGTGCCAGGCGTTCCCCAGCAGACTGTTTATGCAGCAGATCACAGGCATGGCCTGTTTGCTCGTCCCAGCGCTTCGTTGTAGAGCTTGTACTTCGACATCGAGGCTCCACGATCACCGTGTTCACACCTGCCAGCGTACCTGCTTGAATAAGGATCATTGATTTTCGAGACTGACTCAGAACTCATGTATGTCCTGAGAAAGGTGGGCAGCAGAGGGCTTCTCATGATCGTCAGCGCACGATCGCTCGGGGCGTGGCGTCGCCAGATGCGCCCACAAAGGTTGCCGAGAAGACCTACAAGCTTGGCGGCAAGTATGACTTGAAGGTTTGTGCTGTCTTTTGCAGCGCTCATGACATCTCTGCAGACGCGCAAACTGCTCGACTGAAGCAGATGCTAACAGCAGTCTGCATGGTGACAAGCCATGATTGCACCTACACATCCAGAGCCAAAATTGTTTGATGTTGAAAGATGTGTCAACCAGGTGGTGGTCGATGCCAGCGGCGAGGAGCAGCGGGTGCGGCTCAGCACGCAGTACCCGGGCAAGCTGCTGCTGCACTGGGGCGTGACCGGCGGGCAGGACTACCAGGGTGGGTGGAGGCTGCCGGGCGACGCCGCACGGCCGCAGGGCACCGTCGCATACAAGAACCGCGCGCTGCAGACGCCCTTCAGGTGCAGTCAGCCAGGCATCCTCGACACGGCTGCGACATGGGGAGATCACTGGAAGCCTGAGCAAGAGTGCAGGGGAGCTGCCAGCATGGTCACATCAGCGCCCTGTCCATCTGTGGACCTGCATCCCAGCTCCGGCGCGGACACATGCAATAAAAACGACTTGCCGGCGGACACGATCAGACAGAACGACCTGGGCTGCAGGGATGCGGGTGGCGAGGCGCGGGAGCTGGATCTGGTGCTGGCTGGGCCGGAGGCGTCCGACTCGCTGGTGTTTGTGTTTAAGGACGGCTCTACCTGGTACGACAACAACGGCGACAACTTTGAGGTGGGGCGCTCTTCTGGCTCAATCCCGGCCTCACCAGCTCGCTTGCTCATCCAGCCTGCATTCATACGGACTGCATGAAAGGAGGATGCACCGGTGGAGCAGGTTGAGCTGGGCACTTCATCTCTGAAGGGTGACCGGCATGGCTGCTGGATTGCAGCGCCTGTTGGGTTGGCCATACACCGTGAAGATGGCGTACCCGTGCTCCGAGCTTGCCACGCGACCCAGCTCCAGGGCTGACTCCGGGCTGACTGCGGCAGATCGCGCTGCGGGAGGGCGGCAGCACGAACGCGGCCACAAAGAAGCCGAAGGCGCCGGTCGAGGAGCCGCCGTCGGAGCTGTGCGGCGTGTGGGCATACATCAAGTGGGAGAACGACGGCTGCCCCAACCGCAGCAGCCAGGAGTCGGACGGCGAGTACCAGGCCTCCATCCGGGTGAGGCTCGCCTCAAAAGCAAGGGATGAGGGGGTCCTGGCTCCCTGTTGATGGTCGCCAGACCATTGTCGTGTCGTAGCCACGAGCGCAACGGCCCGCCCGCACAACAGATTCCGTGGCAGAGCGACCAGGCGCCGGGGTATCTGCGATTGCACATGCCAGCACAGCCCCAGCAGAAGTCACTGGTTCTGTATCGATGATCAGGCTGTTGTGAAACAAACTGCAGGAGCTGCGCAGCTACCTGAGCGAGGGCGTGCCGCTGGACGAGATGTGGAAGGTAGCCAAGGGGCAGGTCAAGTACGCCGACTTTGCGCGGCAGCGCAAGGAGGGGGGCGACGCCCCGCCGCCGCCCAAGAAGGAGGTTCACCTCCCGGATGACGTGGTGCGTGTCTGTGGTGCATGTCTGTGGTGCATGCTGCCGCAGCTCTGCAATTCCTTGCGATCATGCCCCGCAGTTGATCGGACACTGCACCGTTTCGGCAGCCAGCGCCCACATCGACACACAACCTCGACGCTTCATGCACATCTGTGTCCGAGGGTGGTGCACTCGTCTCTGTTTGCCAAGGTGGCGCAGCTCTCCATACGCCCGAAGCATGATGTCCGTCCTCTGCTGCTAGGTGGGCCTGAAGGCGTACCTGCTGTGGGAGGCCAATGGGCGGCCCGAGGGCGGCGACTTCAGCGAGCAGGCGCGGAACGAGCTGCGTGCCGCGCTGCGCAGCGGAGACACCCTCGAGCAGCTGGAGCGGGCAATGCGTGCGGTGCGTCCTGGTTACGTGCCTCGATGCGCGTCCCCACCAAAGCCCCTCATGTGATGGAGTCTGTGCCAGGGCCGGCGTACATGCATGAGCTGGGTGCTGTTGCGTCGTCGTGAGACAGCAGGCGGCTTTCCTGTGTCGGGCCAGATGCACATGGCACGCCAAGTTGCCGGAAGCCTTCTGTGCCCCAGCAGCTGTGCACGTGTACGTCGCCGGTCTGACCCCCGGGTACATCACGAGGGGCTGACCAGCTCGAGCTGCGCCATGCAGCCGCCAGCCGAGAAGAAGCAGGAGCAGCCGCCAGCAGAGAAGCAGCAGGAGCAGCCGCAGCAGGAGCAGCCGCAGGAGCAGCCGCAGCAGCAGCCGCACGAGGCGCAGCCAGAGGCGGAGCAGCAGGCTCCGCAGCAGCAGGAAGACGGTGGGGAAGCGGACCTGGGCGCCTCCTCAGGGCTGCGGCAGCGGGACGTCATGGACCTGATCAAGCGCCCAGCGCCCCTGCTGTCAATGGAGGCATACGAGGAGGACGAGCGGCCTCTGGGCGCCCTCGTGGACGCCGCCGGCCGCGACGAGGCCACCGTCTGGAACCGGGTGCGCAGCCTTTTCACAGGGTGCGCATCGGTTTGGTGGTGACAGGGAATGGGGAGTCGCTGCTGGCGGCATCTGAGGTACTGAAGGCACAGCGATCCGCCTGCTTCGTGCTTTCAGGGTGCCTCCACGTGTCGGTGGAACTTGCGCCCCTGCGCCCGTGCCCAAACTGCGGCAGGTCTTCGGACTGGGAGCCAAGACGGGTCACCACCTCCTCCACCCCCACCCCCTCTTTCCCTTCCGGAACTCTGGCCCCGACTCTGGTTCGTCTCCCGTAATGCGGCACAGGTGTTCGGCCTCGGAGACAAGGCGGAGCTGCTGGTGGCAGTGCGGCAACCCGACGGCCCGGAGGGCGCCACCACAGTGGTGCTGACCAGTGACCTGGCGACGCCCGCCGTGCTGCACTGGGGCGTCCGCCGCGGCAAGCGCAACGAGTGGCTGCGGCCTCCTTCCCAGGTTGGTGGTTGGGAAGCGTGGCCGGTCTCTCTCACAGGGCAGGACAGGATGGCCAAGGAAGCAGCGTTCTGGTGGCAAGCAGCGTCATGCCGTACAGAGCAAATGTCATTGCGAAATCTCACGCCTCTGCACCTCTGCTTTTCCTTTGCTGCGTTGCCCAGCGGGCCACAGCGTCTCACGGTATCCAAATCATCGTCACCGGCCATCCTGCAAGTCCGACCACCCCAACACATTGACCAGTGGCGACCGCAAAGATGTGGTCGGGCTGCTGCAGGTGCTGCCGAAGGGCACGGACGCACCGGAGGGCGCTGAGGCAGTGGACTCCGCCTTTGTGACGGGCGATGCCGCGGAGCTGAATGTGAGCGTGGACGGCGACAATGTGCAGCTGCAGCAGCTGAAGGTGGAGGTCCCTGCCGGCACCGGCCTCACAGGTGAGATCTCTGGCTGCCACACGTGCTGTCAATGCTTATGCAGTGTCAGCTGCAGCCTTTGAGGAGTGCCATAACCTATGGACTCCACCTGAGGCGCAGAGGGAACCTTTCTGCCGAGGGCATACGACATGTTGCATGACATTCTGGCCTGTGTATGGAAACTGCGTTTGAAGCAGCCACCATGCTCGCTCTCTCGACCGGTCTCGACCAGCAATGCCATCGTTGCTGCCTGCAGGTCTCATCTTCGTGCTGCGGTCCGAGGACGGCTCCGCCTGGTGGCGCGACGGCGGCAGCAACTTCAATATCCCCATCCCCAGCGCGGCCGCGCCCGAGGAGCGGAGCCTCGAGGTGAGCAAGCATTTCCTCTGACAAGGCTGTGTTCTATGTCCCACTTGCACAACCATTTGCGGCTCCAGGGAGCTCTGCGAAAATCATACAACAAGTTGGTAATCACGTCCATGCACGGACGTCATCCATTTGCAAGTGATGTGCGGAATTGCATTGGGCGGCAGGTGGGCGGCGTGCTGGCGCAAACCATTGTGGACTTCGAACAGGCGGACCAGATGACGCTGATGCACCGCTTCAACAAGGCGGCCGACCTGCTCGACCAGGTCCAGCAGGTGCCGCTGCTACATCTCCTTCCCATTCCCCTTCATTTGGTTTGCTGACTCCCTTTCCCTACTGCCTAGCCCATCGCTGCATAGCCCGATTTCGGCATTGAGGACTGCATCCTGCGTGTGTTCAAAGGGTTGACTGCAGCAGCGGTACTGCGTGACGTCGCACTGCCGCAGACCTGTTGCCAGGGCCCCCGTTCTCCCACCTCGTGGTGTACCCGGCGTTCGGCAGCACTGGCACGCGCCATTGCCTGAAGCCCTTTTCGGATGCAACCGTGCGCAGGGGCAGCTGCTGGGCGAGGGCGGCCTCCCTGAGGCAATAGCCACCATCTTCGTGTGGCTGCGCTACAGCGCCAGCCGGCAGCTGACCTGGCAGCGCAACTACAACACGCAGCCCCGCATCCTGGGCGAGGCGCAGGCCCGCCTTACCCATGCCATCGCCCAGGTCTGGCTCCTGTTGACGGCTTTCTGACAGGCAACCGATACACAGTCGCGTCACTACTTCACCCGCCAGGTTGCCGCTGCATGGTGTGCGCTGGCTGACATGGCTTCTGAGGGACCATGACCAGGAACTGGTCAGCGGACCCCCTGGCCTCAGCAAGTTCAAACCTCAAACAAATCTCAAGTAACTCAGCATTCGATTCTGACAAGTGCTGCATGGCGACATGTTGCAGGCGCATGCAAACACGGAAGGTGTGGCTCAGGAGTGGGTGCGCTTGATGCTGAGCTGCGTAGGGCGCGGCGGCAACGCGCAGGCGGTGCGGGACGAGATCCTCAACATCATGCACCGCAACAACATCCCGGAGAAGAACGGCACTTGGATGGAGCAGTGGCACCAGAAGCTGGTGCGCCGCTGACATGAAAGACAAACAAGCTTTGTTTCAGACAACAAGTTGACAATCGGCAAGTTCGTGACCTGCTGGCTAGGCATGGATGCTGTTGTTACATGTGGCAAACAGCGGTGTGACGTAGCTTGACGGCAGCTCAACTCATGACTGCAGACGCTAATGTCTGTCATGTTCCTGGGCGCAGCACAACAACACGACGCCAGACGACATCGGCATCTGCGAGGCGTACCTGGCCTTCCTGCGCAAGGGCGGCGACAATGGCGCCTACTGGAGCGTCCTCGACTCCCACGGTGAGTCTCGCATTGAGCAACCGCTGTCTGCCGACATGTTGAGCAGTCTCCAGCACTGACCAACTCTGCTGTGCCAAGTCGTGGAAAGGCAGCTTGCGGCAGGGACGCCACAGCTTCACAGGCCGTTCCGAATCCATCCGCTGCAACGCACGGTACAGGCATCACCAGGGAGAGGCTGGCGGGCTTCGACCGCAAGATCACAGAGGAGCCGCAGGACTTTCCCGACAAGCGGGACGCCCTGATCGGCGACTTCCAGCACTACCTGGGCATCATTAAGGCCGTCCACGAGGGCGCCGACCTGCAGGTGATGAACAGATACAGCACCTGAACCTGTCATTGGACATGACAAATTGCGGGGTTTTGTTGCGCATATCCATTAGGCCGTCACAAGGGCGCAGACCTGTACTGTCTCCTCATCAAAGTCTCGTTTCCCACCTCAGTTCGTCGGCTTGCACAATAGGAGAGGCTGCCGCAGTCTTGTGGGAGGCGGGCTGCGGCCTGTGCTGGTGGTAAAAGGGCGGTGGAGCCGGCGGGCTGCTGCTGATGCAATGTGTGCCGCCACCATCGCGCAGGCGTCCGCGGGTGCCGCCAAGGACGTGTCCGAGTCGGCGAAGGGCTACCTGGGCTACGTGCTGTCGCACCAAGCGGACAGCCAGATCCTGCCGCTGATGGAGAATGCGGTGGAGTGCCGCACCGAGCTGGCGCCCTCGCTGCCCGGCAACAGGTGACTCGTGTTGCCATGGCCTGAACTGTGCATACTTCGCGACACTTCATGATCCTTCGACTCTCAGCCCGAGGGTGCTCATTGCGGGAACACATACCTCGTTGCTCAGGCCAATCCGGGCTCCTGCCGCTGGCACACTGCCAGTGCCCCTGCACTGCACTCCAGGCGCTGATCTGCACCCCCCACTGACATGCAACGAAACCCTAAACGATCTATGTGAAAGAAGAGTCTCCTCACGGATACAAACAGCTTGAAAATCCAAAATCCAGTATCAAAACTCCATGAGCAGGGAACTGCTGTACCTGGACCTCGCGCTGGAGAATGTTGCCCGCGCGGCGGCGGAGCGCGGCGCTGGCAAAGCCGCGGGCGCGGCGGCGGCGGCGCTGGTGGGCCCGCTGCTCCAGAACCTGGCGCTGTCCATCGGTGACAACGAGGAGGTGGTGTACTGCCTCGCGGCGTGGCAGGCGCTGCCGCGCGCCGTGACCACGGGGCAGTACCCCAGCAAGGAGGACGCACTCAAGGTGCAGGCTCCTTTGGCTCGTGTCCCAGCAGGGAAGGCCACGAATTGTGCACTGGTCAGAAAGTTTTCAGAGAAGCAGCGCCTTCTTGAGTGCTGGCAGCCGGTCGCATCGGCATGCCAAAGCAGCTCAAAGGCCGAATTGGGCGGCCAGGGCTCTGCGCGGCGCTCAGCAGCCCGCAGCCCGCAGGTGTGCTGGAACCCACGACAGGCGTGCTGCACTGGAGGCCCATCACAGTCTGGGTGGCCGCATGCAGCAATGCGCTTGCCGGCAGGTGACAAGTCTCCAATGCAATGTTGGCAAGAATTTGGGGAGGAGTGCTCTCATTGACTCCAGTCCGGTCCAATTCCGAGGCTGCCTGATGCCAGGACATGACATCATCTGCAGGCGGCGGCGGTGGTGGACCGTATTCGCCGCGCGCTGGCGGAGGTCTCCGACCGCATATCCTCCGTTGTGGAGCCCATCTCCAGTGGCCTGGGCCGCGCCTTTGGCGTCGCCGACTGGGCGGTGGAGCTGTTTGCCGAGGAGGTCGTCCGCGGCGGCCCCGCCTTCGCGCTTTCCCTGGTGTGGTTGGTTCTGTTGAGGTACCTGGTCAGCCTGCCTCCCCGTCTGAGCTGCGGCGCATGCGGTGTCAGACGCTGCCTGCTTGAGCAAGCACACGAGGTTCCTGCCCTCCACGAGCGGCATTCGCAGGCGTCGCGACCTGGCAGCCTGCATCTGCAGCTGTTGGTACACAGCCTCGGGTCTGCTGGTGCCGTGGTGCACCAGGGGGCAGAGGTGCGAAAGGCTCGAAAGACCATTCACAAACTCGTGCTTGTCCCGGCGCAGGTGCTGGGGCCGCTGGAGAAGGGGCTGCGCTCGGCGGCGGAGCTGGGCGCCTGGCAGCTCATCTCCCCAGTGGACGCCCTTGGCCGTGTCCTCAGCGTCGAAGGCCTGCACGAGATCCAGGACGAGGTGGGCACGCCCTCCTGAGACTCGGCTGCTCACAGTTGCGGCAACTGTGCACGATGTCTCATTCGAGCCAGGCAGCCGAGGCAGGGTCTCGGCCCTTAAAGATGGTTTGACGATGACTTGAACCTGAGGGTCACCGCGAAGCTGATGACCGCCATGGCGCAGGTCGCACTCGGCAGAGCAGGGAGCATGCGGGCGGCGCCGTCTGTTGGCCCCGCGCCTGCGACAGCTGAGCAGGCTTTCTCCAGCGTCTCGATAGATTATTCTCAGGCCGAGACCTTCCAAAGCAACGACAAGCTAGCGCTACATGACTCCCACAGACCAGAACCGATATTTGCAGGTGTACGAGGAGCCGACGGTGATCATTGCGCAGCGGGTGACAGGCGAGGAGGAGGTGCCGGAGGGCGCTGTGGCGGTGCTCACGCCCGATGCGCCGGACGTCCTGAGCCATGTCTCTGTGCGCGCCCGCAACATGAAGGTCCTGTTCGCCATCTGCCACGACCCTGAGGAGCTGGCCAAGGTGCGCCGCACTGCACTCGCAGATGTGTCCAAGCCGTCATTGAGACATTCGATGTAGACAGCATTGATTGAGGATCGGTGATGTCCGCCGCCAGCCGTACTGCAATGCCCCCCGCCTTTAGCGCACAGCAGCAGCATGGTTTGCAGCCCAGCAGCCGCGGGAAGCGTGCTTCGGCCTGTCCTTGCACATCTGCGCATCGTCACGGGCTAGCCATATGTCGTCTTTGCCTCGTCCTCCTGGTGACATGCCCATTGAATTAGGCGTTCCGCAAAGCAGGTGGCGGAGCTCAACGGCGAGGCAGTGTCCATCAACGTCACCGCGGCTGGCGGCGTCGAGTGGGAAAAGGCCGACCTGTCAGGTGGGCAGCGCTCACAATTTGCTGACTGCTTTGACGACTCGTCTAGTGTGACAGCTCTCCTGGCATGAAGAGTTTCAGGGGGTGAGCTGCGTCCAGGGCATGCATGCATCCCGCTGATGGATGCCTCCGTCAGCAGCGTTTGGACACCCCTGCTTATTTGCTGTTTGATTTCTTCGGCGAGATGATGTCGCTGCAACTCTTTGACAATGTTACTGTCATGAAAGACAGCTTGTTAGAAGTAAATTCTGGAGCGGACTACCCTGAAGGGCAGTTTCAACAGTCCTCATAATGAACTGGCCCAATGCGCGCAGCCGCCAACGGTGCGGGAGGCGAGGGGCAGGAAAAGGCACCAAAGCGCAAGGTGGAGGTGAAGGTCCCCAAGTGGTGCGGCAAGTGGGTGGTGTCCATGGACGAGTTTGCGGACGGCGTCGTCGGTGCCAAGTCCAAGAACCTCAGCGGTGCGTGCTGCAGAACGATTGCCTCATCTCTGTAATAGTTTACTTGGATCAATTCCTGCCACACTCGCGTTTGCGAGGGCTGTCGACACCCTGACTGATCCGCAGGCACTGGGCGCCTCAATGCTGCCTGCATCAGGGCTGACAGCAGCCACGTCCTCAGTGCACTGCTTTCCTTGCCTGACGCTGTGGCTCACCTTGTCAACTCCACGAGACTTGATGCGCAGTGATTGAACAACCATTGACTGCCTTCCCACTCCCCGGATGCCTCTGCAACCTCCATATACACGATAATGCAGAAAGGTCCATTCGCGCAGGGCTGCGGGGGGAGCTGCCAGAGTCCATCGCGCTGCCGGCATCTGTGACGGTGCCCTTCGGCTCCTTTGAGGAGGTGCTCAAGGACGGCACCAACGCAGATGTCGCCAAGCGGCTCAAGGCAGCAGTGGACAAGATCCCGTCTACGCACGCCGAACCCGCACTGGCAGACTGCCGCGCCATCGTCATGGAGGTGGGGCAACCGGACTGCCGCTGCCGTCTCTGGTCTGCGGCTGCACAGTTGTAGGGCTCCGCTGTCAGCAGGTGGCCGTCATTGCTGCACGACTTCGATGCTACAACGCAGACCCAAACAGCGGACGTGGATGGTTGTTCCCACATGCCTGTGATCATGCCCTGAAACCGTGCTGTCGTTTCTCATGTTTTTACATTTCAAACATTGCATTGATATAAGAATTTTGTTGTGGCTTCAGGTGGAGGTGCCGGCAGAGCTGCAGGCAGAGCTGAAGGCCAAGATGCAGGCTGCGGGCATCCCAGTGCCCGACTCCGAGGACCGCTGGGCCAAAGCGCTTGCCGCCCTCAAGGTGCCGTAAACCCTCTGATTGTCTTCATTGTGGACCGCTCTGATGCTCGGAAAGGTTGATCCGACTCGCCCGGCAGCCGAGGATACAGACGCCTGGCAAGCACCGGGTGCTCCCTGGGCCCCCACAGCCACCCGACCAGCACATCTCGCGGCTGCTGCAGGCCATGTGATGGCGCGTGATTGACGGCATGTCCTGCTGCTTCGTGCGTCCACCCAAACATGGACCCTGAAACGCTCTGACTCTTGGTGAGGGAGCGTTCATGTGCGCACTGATTGTGCACTTATTGAATGCATGGCAAACAAGTACTGTGGGGACAAACAGGGCGTGTGGGCGAGCATGTACAACGAGCGCGCGATGCTGAGCATGCGCAAGGTGGGCATCGACTTCCGCGACATCCGCATGGCGGTGCTGTGCCAGCGTGTCGTCCCCGCCGCCTACGCCTTCGTCATCCACACCACCAACCCCTCCAACGGTGCGGCCTGCCTGCACATGTGCACGGGCTCCTGCTCATTGCCTGCCCCTCAATACCCTTTTGACTGCCGCCTCGTCATCGCACACCATGGTGGGTCCGCTTCGGTGGTGCACCCCGCCTGCTGGGGCTACCCTTCTGTGAGGCGCCCTACCAGACTGTGCATGCGACTCAAGGGAATGTAGCTGCTGACGCCACTGAAATTGATGTGGTCAACTCCTGTCGTCCTGTGGCCCGCCCAGCGTCACTTGCACTTGACCTGGCAGCTGGTGCAGCGTGAGCCTCGCACGCTTTTGCTGCCGATCGCAATGGCCTCGCTTGTTGACATTGCGGCCGTGCGCATGCCGCAGGCGACGAGAACGAGATATATGCGGAGCTGGTGGCGGGCCTCGGCGAGGCCATCGTGTCGGGCATGGTGCCGGGCACCTCCCTGTCATTCACCGCCAAGAAGGACGCCCTGGGCAACCCGCAGGTGCCTCCTCCACGAGCCCCTGTTGTCGCTCGGGCTGCTCCAGCTCCTGCGTGTTTGTTGCTCGTGTGCTAGATGCTTTCCACGAGGCCGTCGCACAACAGCCTTGACTCCCCGCTCGTGGAGGCATGCGTGTCCAGCTGCCGCTCCGGCACATATCCTATTCCTTGTTCCCACGTCTGGCAGTCTTGTGGTCGTGCGCGAAGGGCGCAGGCGCCCCTCGAAAGCATGCAGCATCGAGGCTCGAGCCCTGTCTGGCTGTCGCCACCGCTCCCGGCCGCGTGCGATGCCTGCACACGCCCCTTCCACACCAGATCCAACCTTCCCTCTCATCTTCCGGCCCTCCTACAACCGCAGATCGTGGCGTTCCCGTCCAAGAGCGACGGCCTCTTCGTGCCCGAGTCCCTCATCTTCCGCAGCGACTCCAACGGCGAGGACCTTGCGGGGTACGCCGGCGCCGGGCTGTACGACTCCATCACCATGGACGCGACCGTCACCCGCAAGGTCGACTATGGCTCCGACCGGTGCGCCTCTGTTCGCAGACACCTTTCACCAGACAGTCACCACGACATGTTGAGGGTTTCCATGTGACTGTCTCGAACACCAAGTGTTCCGCGGCGCTCGACTTGTCCGCTGTGGTGCGGCGCCCTCCTAGTATCTGTGTCCTCCCGCCGCCGCTGCCTCTGCCTCGCGATGTGGCAGCAGGTGCATGGCAGATGGCAAGTGGCGGCGCCAGGGCGCCTTGCCGTCCAGCGCAGGTGTCTGACGGGCTGTGCATACACTCAAAGGGTTGGTTCTCTGTGCACCGCACCCAATGTTACTCCGTGATGCATGTGCCTCTCGGGCGATGTTTCTCCCTTGACAGCCTGGTCCCATCGCTTGGCAGCATCCTGACGGACGAGGAGTTCCGGACGAAGCTGCTGACGACGGTGGCGGAGGCGGGCGCCGCTGTCGAAAAGGCGCTGCAGTCGGCGCAGGACATCGAAGGTGTCATTGACGCTGACGGCAACCTGACGGTCGTCCAGACCCGGCCGCAGATGTGATGGAGCTTGTAGAGTGCAGCAACGAGTGTTCGAGCGAGACTGGGTGACGCAATGGCAGCGTGATCGTGTGCAGATGCAGCAGTGGCAGATGTGCACCTGCGGCCGCATGGGCGGCCTGCAATGCATCGACTGTATTACCTGTACGCCCAGGGCCAATTTAGAAGTGTAGGAGAGCTCTCTATTCTGATTCGGTGGTGAGTTGTGATACGATTGACCTGTCTGCACGGGTGCGCGCCACACAGCCACGTTGTACTGAAGTCGGACTTTCTTCAAAGCATGTAGTCTGGCAAGCATTCGCCCATTGAGGCTCTCAGAAGTGAACGCTTGCAGTGCGCAAGGTTTGGCAGACATTCCGTATACGAGTTGTAGTCGATGATTGGACAATTCTCCAGCCGCAAGCGGTGTTGATGCCGCAGGGCCTCATCTCTTGCTGCCTTGCCCTGTTCCTGCCGGAGGCTTCATGCCCTTGCCGGCTCCACCATTTCCTGCACATCTCTATGATGCATTCAATTCTTGCCTTGCATATTGAGCGGGCTGACAACGTGCATGATCGGGCGCTGCCCACAGCAAGTGGCAACTGTCGCACCTCTAGCTCTGCCGGTGGCGGTGGCGGCGTCCAGTTTACATAGCCTGTGTATCATGCCTCGAGCGCCTTGCTCTCCTCGGCGTTCGTTGGTGCCATAGCACATAGAAGTTCAGTCAATACTGCCATGGTCACCGGCTCCGTGCAGCCATCTTGCGCCTTCTTTCTGGCCGCAGCCCTTGCAATCTGTGTCAGGAACTTCGAAGTCGGAAGAAATCAAGACGAAATTTATGGCGCAGCTTCCTAAAACCCCTTTATAAACTCTGGCCATACCAAGGCAAAGGACACTCCAAATCTGCTTGATGGCAGCCAGCGTGAAACCTTCAGACGCACCGCACAGCAGCAGCAGCGGTGATTCCCTGTGGCAGGGGGCACTGCTCGGCGGCGAACGCCGCCAGCCAGAGCGCCTGCAGCCCACATGGATGGCGCTGTGGAGCAGTCGTCTCGCCAGCTTGACAGCTAGAATCATGTATGTTTGCCATCGACCTGCTGCATTATGCCTTCTGCCACATGCGCTCCAATGAGGTTGTCGTCACTCCTGCCTGCCGCCGTGTTCGGGCAGCGGGATGTAGTGAAGCTTCCTAAAGAACGTCATCAGCGCGACCTCGTCGCGTTTTGTCTCACCCCGGTACGTCTGCTTCAGTGTCGTGTCTTCCATTTTCAAGTCGAAACCAATGGGACAAACCAAGATATCCTCGTGCACACGCGCCGGCGTGACGCGATGCCTCTTACAGTCACTACACCTTCTGATGCTGGGCAGGCCGCCAGGGAGATGTTCGGCAATGAAGTGGCTGCTACAAACAGAAGGGCGTCTCAGCTAGCCTCGCCGGGGCCGCGGTCCATGGACAGCATCGCCATGAAGGCCTCCTGCGGCACGCTGACCTTGCCCATCGACTTCATGCGCTTCTTGCCCTCCGCCTGCTTCTTCAGCAGCTTCTTCTTCCTGCAGATATTTCAGGTGCATGTCATTTGACGCGCAGAATCGCAGATGCAGGTACGTTCTTGTGGCCGCTGCCAGCACTGCCAGCAATGACGATGTGTGACCTCGCAGCGCTCAACCCATGTATATGACGGCAGGCAGGGAAGGAACAGCGCAAATGCAGCAACGAATGTGAAAATTGAAAGCTCACCGGCTGACATCTCCGCCATAGCACTTTGCGAGCACATCCTTCCGGATGGCTGCAGGACAAGGATGCCAGAACCGTCAGAGGCAACATGAAGACCAAACTTACAGTGAGACATGCTGCGCTACTCAACAGAAGGCTGCCGCCTGGCTATGACAGGCAGCACTTCGGTGTTCCGCAGCAGTGCCGTACCTGAAAGCTGCTCCGAGGCAACTACCCGCGAGCCGATGGCCGCCTGGATGGGGACCTGTGCAGCACACGCAGGTGCCGCAGTTACCTGGCCACTCCCTCACACCAGCCTCCCCTCAGCTCAACCCGTTCGGACACACATGAGCAACCCGTACCGCCGAATCCGTCTCCAAATTCACAAAGCAGCACAACAGCTGGTTTCAGATGGGCAGGTCGGACAGGCAGTGCCGCCAGTCGGACTGCAGGCGACCGCAGCGCGCCTTGAACTGCTGGCGGGGGATGAGCTCTCGGAGGCGCTTGACCAGGGCGCGGCCCATGCGGTAGGCGTTGTCCCGGTGCACGATCAGCGACAGCGGCTCCACCGGCTCCCCGTTCAGCTGCAGGGTGCAGGCACACATGCACGACTTCCGGCTTCCGACTTTCACGAGCTCAGGCGCAGCGGCCCCTGCGTGCCGTGCGTCCAGCTCCTTCATCGTTGGGGGCTGTGGAGGACTTGCGGCGCCCGACCAGGAGGCACGAGATTGAAAGCCTAAGCACATCTGGCGTTGGCGGCGCTCGATGACAACCACACCTTGATGTCGAGGCGCACGAGATCGTTGCGCCGGTAGCCCGAGATCTTGTACTCCATCGAGGCGTAGCCCTGGCTGAGCGACTTGAGCTGGTCGAAAAAGTCGGTCACCACCTGCACCCCGTAACTATTTCATCAAGTGCAGCTATATTGTCCAGGCTGTCAAAACGGGTGCGGCTCACCTCACCCCGCCTTAGCAACCCCAACCAAGTGCCGACAGTCGTGAGTGCTGAACATTCACTTGTGTCAGCCAAAAGCACATCAACGAGGAAATCTGCGGGTGCAAGTGCGAAAATAGCTTCTTGTTCCCGCGGCAACGGGTGCACACCTCGGCGAGTGGCATGTCGTAGACGAGGGTGGTGCGGGCCTCCGTCATGTACTTCATGTCAATGAACTCGCCGCGGCGCTGCTGGCTCAGCTCGATGAGCGCGCCCACGTAGTCCTTTGGCGTGATGATCTCCATCCTGCGAAGAAAAGGACCGCTGTGAGAGGGATAGCCCAGCAGCCGGCAGGGGTGCTGGCAGGGGTGCCAGCAGGGTCTGCAGGACTGCCACAGCGGTCCTGCAAGCAGCACCCAGGACTGGCAGTCCTGCAAGCCGCACCCAAGAACAGCAGCGAGCAGCGGGCAGGAGTTGCAGTAGGGCCTGCAGGACTGCCGCAGCAGGTCTCAATGCGGCACCCGCGGCCGGCAGCCGACCAAGGCGCCGCGCCTGCGGCAGGAGTGCCGATGGCGAGCAGGATGGCGACGTACACAGTGATCAGGCCATCGGCCGTCCGCTGGGCGCGCAGCCCTGCCAGGGGGCTGCCTCCGCCGGCGAGCGCGGACAGGGTTTTCGACAAGAGCCATCCCAGCTCATGGATAATCTGGACGTTCGAGGTGTTAAGAGTCTCACCGGACGTAGGGCTCCAGGATGTGGTCCCGCAGGCCCTCGTCTGGCAGCTCCGAGGGGTTGTCAACTTTGATCTCCTCTCCGTCCCGTAGCGTGCACCGGTACACCTGCCGCAGGAATGCAACACCACTGGGATCGAGAAAGGAGAGGGGGACTCCAGGCAGTCCCCGACCAGGTGGGTGAGGAAACGAAAGCCAGCCTGAAGCGTGCGCGGCGTCAACGGTGGTGCCACGCTCTGGAGGGGAATGCACGTGGCAAGGAGGCCTGCCTTTCTGACGCAGGCTTGCCGCACAACATCTTCGAGCAGATTGCTGGCAGCTGCTGTCTACAGCGACGACATGAACCCCTGTGCTAAAACCGCATGCGCAGGCGGCAGCTGCAAGGGGGGGGTTGCGGGCGGCTCGCACACCCATGGGCGCAGTCAAGCGTGCAGTCATGGGAGCGGCTTTTGTGCGAGGCTTTTGCGGGCACGGACCGCACAATGACTCTATCAAAAGCCAGCAGGGAAGTCACAGATGGACTCATCACGTGAGCGGATCCCTCCTGTAACCCTAGGGAAAGCACACACACGACCCCACGAAACCTAAAGGGTTCCTCTGTCGCAGAAGGGGCGCACCACAGAGGGTGCAGTGGTGATGAGCTCCAGGTTGTACTCCCGCTCAAGGCGCTCCTGCACGATCTCCGAGTGCAGCAGCCCCAGGAAGCCGCAGCGGAAGCCGAAGCCCATGGCCGATGACACCTGTGCATCACAGTTGTGGCTCTGGCTTCAGACCCTCCGACGCTTTCTCGGGGTGCCTAGCTGCGGCGCTCGAGCAGCGGCGCCGCTCGTCATGTGGTCTGGCTTCCGCCAAGCGTGACCAGGAGCAGACTTCAGGGTCCCCACTGCAGCCATCATGCCGCAGCAGCAAGCGCTGCCCCGACTACAATGGCGCCCTTCATCGGGCACCAGAGCAGCGTCTCTGGCCAGAAGCGTCTCTCTGGACAGAAAAACAGGGTGCAGAAGCGGGCGATGTGCGCCGTACCTCGGGCTCGAACTGCAGTGCGGCGTCATTGAGCTGCAGCTTGCCGAGAGCCTCACGCAGGTCCTCATAACGGTCAGCATCGATGGGGAACAGGCCGCAGAACACCATCGGCTGCGCCACCAGGTACCTGTGCAGGCGCGGATATGTACTACTATGTGATCCTGGGTCGTAAGACAGTGTCATGGCGGCAGCGGGTCGCCTGCAAGCGGGCTGTATCTGGGGTCGGGCGCCCTTGGGCAGACACGGGTGACAGGCGGGAATTCCGGCTCGCATTCCCTGCTGGATGTGAGCAACAGCAGGTGGTCAACTTGAGCCGGGCGGCATCAGGCTCGGCGCTGGCGCTGGCGCTGCCAGCCATCGAGCAAACACATGGCCGCGCCGCACCTGGGTGGGCTACAGCCAGAAACTTTCCGCCAGAGGTAAACACGGAAACAAGCAACGAAATGACAGGAACACCTACCCGGGCAGCGCCTGTTCGGCGCTGTTCTTGCGGCTGGTGATGGTGTCGCCGACGCGTGCATCCGCCACTGCCTTGATGGCCGCTGAGAAGTAGCCCACCTCCCCCGCATACAGCTCGTCAACCTGCAGGAAGAATGCTGCACCTTGAGAGTCAATGTTTGCTGCGAAGCCATGGGTGGCGCCCATGCGGCTCATGCGACGCAGGGGGGAGAAGCACAGCTGTGCGCACCGGGATGGGCTTGGGCGACAGGACGCCAATCTCGTCGATCTGGTACTCCTTTTTGGTGTTCATCAGCTTCACGGTGTCGCCCCGCCGCATGACGCCGTCCTTCACCCGGAAGTACACCACCACGCCCTGGTACCAGGCAAAGCAGAACAATCCAGGGCCTCGCATCAGCGCGGTATCGCCGCATCGCGATACGCCGCCGTCCACCCGGCGGTACACCAACACACCCTATTCCTAGACAAGGCAGCGGTCTGTGGGACCAGGGCTAGCACTGGGCCAGTGGTGTGCGTACGAACTTGTCACCCACGCGTGCCTCTTCTCCACCAAGTCAACTCCGCAGAGTCCACGAGCTGGTCGGGCAGTGGCCAGTCAGTCTAGCCGCCTCTTGCAGTGAGACTTTGCAGGGTTCAAGGGAAGTGCAGCATACCAAGAGGAGCCGGAAGCACACCTTGTAGGCGTCGTAGTAGCTGTCGAAGATGAGCGCCCGAAGCTGCTTGTCGATGGTCTCAGCCGGCGGCGGGATGCGTTTCACCACCGCCTCCAGAATCTCCTCAATGCCGATGCCCTGCGGGATGAGTCCAAGCAATGTATGTGAGTCATTCACCCGTTCAAGCGGGGGGACTCCAGGGGAAGCGATGCCGCATTCCAGTACATGTAGAGCGCCAAAGGGCGTGACATGGCAACATGCAGCGCCGCTCCTTAGCACAGAGAGCAGGCGCGTCCGGCACCTTCTTTGCTGAGCACTGGATGGCGTCGCTGCAGTCGAGGCCAATGATCTCCTCCACCTCCCGCTTGACGCGCTCCACGTCGGCGCCTGCGCCGGAGGCGAGCTCCAAATCATATTATCTTTCAATGAACTAGGCAAGCGGGCAGCATCGGTCTTGCTCATGGGCTTTTCATTGCTGCAGGCACAGCGTCCCATCACTGCCGGTGGTCGGCGAGGCCTGCCTTCTCGACCCGGTGTCGGCAAAAACTTGACTTTAAAGCCCTTGATGCAAACCTGCCGCACTCGACAGCTCTGCGGCGCCGCATCTGGTGACGCAACTCTGGCGGCCCCCAGAACACGACAGAGGGTCGTGACCCAGCGCCATGTACATGATCCACGTTTGGAGCTTCTCCAATCATAAGTATCTGTTTTGTGCTTTGCTTCGGCACGCACCCCGACAGTCCCCTGTTTTTTTTGGAATGTGTCTGGCATTTCGCCCTGGCGCTGCCCACCTGGCAGGTCGATCTTGTTGAAGACGGGGATGATCTCCAGGTCATGGTCCAGCGCCAGGTACACGTTGGCCAGCGTCTGCGCCTCCACACCCTGGCTGGCATCCACCACCAGCAGGCAGCCCTCGCAGGCCGCCAGCGACCTGCTCACCTGCGGTTTTGCGGGAGAGGCTGCGGTCAAAACCGACAAGCGTACACGGTGTGTGAGGCCGACCGCCGTTACCAGCAGGCACCCCTCGCACGCCGCTGGCGACCCGCTCACCTGTGATGTCCACCACAGCCACGTGCTCGTCGCAGTCGTCAATGCCGCAGCAGCCTCGTTTCATGAGGTCAAGCATGGTCTTTGATCTCGCGGTGGCATTGCCGCGAGCAATCAGTTGCAAACAACCGGTTGTGGTGTGCGGCGGTACAAGGCCAGGCTTGTCGCGCGGACTGCTTGCTGAGCTGAAGCGTGCTGAACAACACAGGATCCACAGCTG
Source organism: Deuterostichococcus epilithicus (assembly GCA_033439295.1). Classification (NCBI taxonomy): domain Eukaryota; kingdom Viridiplantae; phylum Chlorophyta; class Trebouxiophyceae; order Prasiolales; family Stichococcaceae; genus Deuterostichococcus; species Deuterostichococcus epilithicus. The sequence goes on from JAVTLE010000010.1 coordinate 796,472, forward strand.
GATAAGCGTAAATCGAGTTCCCGAGCTTCTCAGTGGGCATGGCGCTGATCCCCACCTCATAGCTGAAATCAACATGGCCCGGCGTGTCGATAAGGTTCAGCGCGTACATCACGCCGTCATCCGCCTTGTACCGCATCCGCGCCTGGTTCAGCTTGATGGTGATGCCCCGCTCCCGCTCCAGATCCATGCCGTCCAAGAATTGCGCCTGGTTGAGAATGGCCGCTGGGTAAATCTATGATCCGGCAGCGGTCTGCTGCCAGATGCGTGCGGCGCATGGCTTTTCATAAGAACAAGAGAAGCTCGAGGCCAATGAAAGGGCCTACCTTCATGTCTCTGTCCACCACTGTGTCTGTTTTGATGAGCAGCTGGTCTGCTATCGTAGACTTGCCATGGTCAATGTGCGCGATAATCGAAAAATTCCGTATCTGCTGTGTGGGCACCTGCAGTGAAAGAGGCTCAGGTATTGCGAAAGCAATGCAATGGCTGCGGGTGCACCGGATGAGATCTGTGCGAAGGACATGCCATCCAGCGGATTGCCACCCCCGGCATACCTTGATGACGGCACCGTCACCATACACCGTTTCTGTCTGCACATCGGCCGGCGCTGCCACCGCCTGCGCCGCGTAGCCTCGCCTGCATCGCCTGCTGGCGCAGTCCGCATGCTGCTGGCCGGCTGGAGCACCCCATGCGCCGCGAAGTCCGCGCGCCGCGCACGGCTGCCTCGACTGAGGATGCCTCCACCTCCTGGCGGGGTTGTGGAAGCACCTGTATGCTGGGAAGCTGGCGCTGCTGGATGTGCACGGTCGTCCCGAGATGCTGGGCACCGCTTCGCTGAGGACCCCACACCGAAAGTCAGCCATGGCCAGGTGGGTCAGTGTCCATGCATGCGATCGGGACCCCAACAGTTTGCAGTGTGACAGCGCTCTCGTCCAGAACATCTAGGATATCATCATGGCGCTCTCGGCGCTGCACGTGTTTGGCAACAAGTCAATGAGCAATGCAAGCTCAAGGCTCCATGCATTGCAGAGCAAAACCCTTTTGCTTCGGTCGCCAGCAACTTCGTGTTTTGGGCACGCTGGCCCTGCTCTGGCCAGCGATTCGCCTTGTCAAGCCCTCCAAGCTTCGAAAACATGGGATTCCTCGATAGACTCGCCGGCCGCAACGCAGAGAAGCGCGAAGCCGAGGAGCCCGCACAGCCATCGGCCGAGCTTCTGTCTGACAGCGGCTCGAGCTCCTCGCCAGTGGGCGGTGCGCTGAGCAGCGCCGTGCCAGAGTATTCATCAGCGCAGTCGGCAGCGGCCGATGGCCAGCAGAGCGTGCGGCTCTACAATCCATACCAGGTGGGCCCACCACTCAACCTGGGGATCAGGCGGCCACCACTCAAATAGCTGCTTCAGTGTGCACCTAGGCATCAGGCGTATCAAAGAGCCTGAACTGAACACAAACGCCACCTTTGACGTAAGAATCCCTGCACAATGCTGCATCTGATGCCGGCATGGCGCTGATGTCCTTGACGCTGGCGGCCAGGGCCTCAATGCGGCAGTCAGCGGTCGCGGCATCCAGCAGCCAGCCTTCAAACTGCCAAATCAGCCGGAGTTCCTCTTCCAAGAGGAGGCAGCGGTGCACAAACGAAGCTGGAGCGAGAACCTCACCTTCTACACAGGCAGCGGATACCTCTCAGGTGCGCTGGCTGTGCATGTACCATGGCCGGCGAGCATGATGCTCAATGCACCCAGAGCCGAGTTCCCGTGGTGTCATGCCGACCTGTACATGCAGCATGCCTCGTCCCACAGCACAGCAGCCATCTGCTCGTACTGACAGGCTGGGCGGCACGGCCATGACCTCAATGGCGGTGCTGAATGAATGATGTCAATATATGGCGGACAGGCGCGGTGCTGGGCGGCGGCAGGGGGGCGCTGGAGGCGCTGCGGGGCGTGCCGTCCACAGAACCGGCCATGAACACGACGCGGCTGCGGCTCAACCGGCTGCTCAACCTGAGCGGCAAGGGTGGCCGCGCTGCGGGCCACACCCTGGGAGTGCTCGGGCTGTTCTTCTCCTCGGCAGAGAGCATCCTGGGCTACGCCAGCGACCAGGCGCTGCCCGACTCGGTCAACTCCATCGCAGCAGGTGGGGCATTGCGACGCTCCTGCCGCTGCAGACTGCCATAAGATGCCATCAGCGTCTACACAGCATCGACATGGCAGCGCGCTCTCGTGCAGCAGCAGGCCATGAGTGAGGCAGGGGGTGCGCACAGCAGCGCGCGGTCCACCCTCAAATGTCCTTCTCACGGTCATGTCGTGCTTCTCACTCTGCAGGCGCCCTGTCGGGGGCGCTCTTCCGCGCACCGCGAGGGCCCCGCACAGCGCTTGTGGCGGGCGCGATCGGCGCTGTGGCAGCGTCAGCCCTGGTGCTTGCCAGGCAGAACCTGTCCAAGAGCCTGTAGGCGCTGTCAACCTCCAGCTCGCATTCTTTATAACCACCAGAGGTGACATGTGCCGCGGGCACGAGCGATTGGTGCTTGATGACGAGCAAGATCTAGGTCAGAGGCAGGGCATTAGAAGCAAGTGTATGATGTAATCTGGGAAGTAAACAGTGTGATGGAAGATTGGTTGCCATGTCCACCCCCGGAATGAGTCTCGCTCAGGTGTGGCGAGCTCCGCGCATGGCTGCAAATTGGTGTTCTGACTGCTGGGCAGCTTGAGCAACTGCCTAGCAGAATGATGGAGCTGAAACCGTGAGGAGCGGCGGCAGGTTGTGACACCAATGCAGCGAAGTCAAGCCCGCTGGCTGATGGTCCAAGAGCCGTCGCTTTGCGTGAAAGGGCTGGTATAACCGCTGACCATGCGCAATAAAGCTTTGGGGTCAGGGGCGGCGGGCCCTCTGTAACAGCGAGCACCGCCGCCGCAGCTGCCAGGTGGCGGGCTGGGCCAGCGCTGGGCATAGCTCGCCTGTGCAGCACGGTGCAACCCCTGCTTAAGTTCGAAAAGGGCAGTAGCCCAGAACCACACACAAAGGGCGTACGAGCCCCTGCGACATCAGAAAAGCGCACACGAGCCTTTTCTCGAACCTGGCAAATCGACAGCATGCAATGGGACATGTACGGCGGCGAGAGGGGCGAAGATGACAGCACTTTGACACGGCCAATGAACAAATTGACTCCGGTGTTACAAGCTGTGGGTGCGACCATCACAGTTCGAGCCCAATCGCCAAACGGATCGTTCCCCACGACACCAGGACCCAAAGCGCCTGCCGACCGCCAGGCAGCAGTGGAGAGGCCGCCGCAGCTGGGCGAACCGCCTACGAGCGCATGCCGTGCTCGCGGGCGATCTCCTTCTCGCGCTTGCGGGTCTTCGCCTGCGACTTGGGGCCCATGATGCCGCCGCCCCAGTTGACGCGCGGGCCGTCGTTGTAGGTCTGCTTGACCGACTCCACCAGCTTGGCGAACTCGCGCTGGTCCTCGTTCTTGACGACCGTCAGCGCCAGCGCCGTCGCCGTCTTCTTGTGCACCACCTGCCCCAGGCGCGCCTTGCCCTGCGCGCAGACAAGGAGTTTCGCTTCGCCAGACGAGCTCGACGGGAGAGGCTGAAGCGGGAACGAGACCTCTCGCCGACGCTGCGACACACGCTGCCGCAGCATCTCGCATTGAAGGCGCAAGGTGACATGCACAGCTGCTCACACAAGCCACTGAAATCCATCGAGGCTGCACCACGATGAGCGGGGGCTGCAAGGAGGTGGCTTCAGCAACACACCTTGACGATGCAGTAGGGCACGCCCATCTTCTTGCACAGCGCGGGCAGCCACACGACCAGCTCCACCGGGTCCACGTCGTGCGCGATGGCCACCAGCTGCAGCACACATTGGCGACCGTCTGCGCTGTTTGTGTGTTTCAACATGTGTTTTTGCGAACAGTATGCAGCACGTAGATATATATGCGTTTGTATGGTGTCGCTGTCACTGAACAACATGTGGCTTGACACGAGGCACGCCAGTCAGCTGTGCAAGCGGTGGGGCGGCCGAGGCAGCCACCACCCCGAAGTCTGCCAGCCCTGAGATCGAGAGCAGACCGGTGACTGACACTGCACTGCACTGCAGGACAGCACGGCGAGGGTCGACTGCCCACCTGCGCCTTGCCGTTCTCCACGAGCGTGGTGATGTGGTTGATGCCGTACTTGACGACGACGGGCTTCTTCTTGTCGCCCTCGGCGCCCTTCTCCCGTGCCTCTGCCTCGCCCAACAGCCGCGCCTTCTTTGCCGCCTTGTCCTCGGGCCTGCCACACAGTGGGCGTGCAGCTTTGCCTGTCTGACTTCATTTGATGATGATCTTGCCAGGTTCGCCAGGGGGGCTTATCCTGGGAGCCATCCGCCTGCCAGCAGCTGAGCCACGACCCAAAATGCCGAACTCCGCCCTGCGTCAGCAGCTGCTGCTATGCCAAGTGGCTGCCTACGGCTGCCACTTGTATCATCGACAAGCCAGTGTGCCTGTCTGCTGCAAGTTAGCTTTCAAACAGAGCACCACGACCACCGTGCACTACACAAGCTTGCAGCTGGACGCCGAGGAGTCACGGCAGCCCCAGCTCCGCCATTCCTCTTCCCCTGGTGGCCCCGCCGGACATGCCCCTCAAATCAATGCCTCGCCAAACGAAAACTGTCTTGGCAGGCGGCCCAGGCGCGTGATGAGGGCAAATTGTGTCTTATCGACAGCACCCAACTCAGTTGCCTGCTCGGGTGGCTGCCGGGACGTGTGATGTCAGGCTGCGTCTCGCTGACAGCGCCCAACCAAACTGCCTGCTCTGGTGGCTGCTTGCCGATTCTGCTGCGAGGCAAGGGCTGGGCGCAAGTCACAGACCCACCTGTACTTGAGCAGCAGCTTGAAGAGCGTCTGCGCTGTGTTCTTATCCAGTGTCTTCGTGAAGCGGTTCAGCGCCGGCGGCACCTTCAGCCGCTGGTTCAGCACCCTCCGCTGCCGCTGCAGCCGCACATACTTTGGCCACTTCACAAAGCGGTGCAGGTCCGCCTTTGGCGGGGGGGCTGCGCCGACACCTGCACGATCACATGAGATTTGTTTATTACTATGATGCTGCAGGGCTGAGCAGGCGGCCTCATGCCAACCATGTCATGCTAGCTAGGGAGCAGCATGGTACGCCGCACGAGAGCGGTGCCGGCATACAGCAAACACTCTGCGCGGCCCCCTCAAAACGGCGGCAGCTCACCGAAGGTCTTCGTCCGCTTCTCGAACAGCGGGTTGACAGGCTTCGCGGGCGCCGCGGCCTGCAGTGCGGGTGCGTGCATGTTTCAGAGTGTTCGCATCCCTTTTTTCTGCTCCATCTGCCAGCCAATCGGCAACAAGGGCAGAAACGCCGAGCCCTCCGCACGCTGCCTCACCTTCTTGACCGCGGCAGGGGCGGGCGCCACACGCTTCTTGCCGCCCTTGGGAGCCTGCAGACGAGATTGGTAACAAGTCAGCTCCTCACTCGTAGCAGCTCAACATGGTGGAGCCTGTGTCAAGTACCGGGAGCCTGGCGAGAGGCTGCAGGCGCTTCTGAGCATGGCGGCCACGTATCGCGTTGCCCCAGGCCAGTTCCAGGCTCCAGGCAACATCCACAGCATACTCGAGACACTGTGCAGACCGCTCGATCATGGCAGGGCACGGCATAAGGCCGGCACACGCACCATCCTACTGACACGCCGCGCTCCTGCGGCCTACGCGCGAGCTGGTGAAAGGACCGAGCCCGTCGCGCTGCAGCGTGATGGCCTGCGGCTGCCACAAGGGGTTTAGGAAGGAAACTCGCTCTTGAGGGGACTCTCGTGGTCCTGACTTTTAGGGTCCGCTGTGGTCCACCTGCACCTGCAAATGCGGCTGAACAGCGGAGCGCCCGCAGCTGGCAATGCAGCCGCGGCAGCTTCGATGCGCAGGGTCGGTGTGACTGAATCTGCTGCTGCCAGCGCCTCGTCCCCTTCGTCAGGGCAACCGTCAGTGGTTAGCACTTGGCAACTTGCCTTTGACGGCGGTAAGCGCAAGCGGCCCCAAACCCCTACCCCCACCCTAGGGTAAGTTATGGTGACAGCAAATCATGATGGACGGCTGTTAGAAAGGGGTTCTGGGGTCTTTGTTCAAGAGAAAGTTGCGATTGCAGGCGGTCAGAGCCATCAGCTGTCCATTATGACCTTCAGGGAGGGGCAAACCGGCCCGCGCCTCCGAGGGCACGATCGAGCCTTAAACGCTCATGAGGGCCCCAGAGCGAGGTGCAAACCGCCAAGCTTTTGTTTTTTACAAAACAGTCCCGTCGCTGATTTCGGCATTGCGCAAGACCGTGACGATGCCTGACCGAATGTAGAATCCTTCGTTTTCCTTGTTGGCCTCCTCGATGCCCTCCTTGTTGACGATGTTGCAGTTCTCGCCGATGCGGGCGTTCTTGTCCACGATGGTGTTCGAGATGGTGGACCCGGCGCCAATGCCGATGGGCACTCGGCCCGCCGCCCGCAGGTCTGCCTGCTGCTTGTCCGACTCGTAGTAGTCCGCGCCCATGATCATGGCGTCCTGCAGGCAGTGATGGGCTGCTCAGGTTGATGCACCTCCAGCGGCGTGTATTGCACCCCATGTGCGACAGGCAACACCGCATGGGACACCAAGTCAATCTTCACTGTAGTATCCCCTGCTGTCTCTGAACGTCTGCCAGCCGGCTTGTCCACAGGATCAGAACATGGAGGAGAGCAGGGGGTGTATCACTGGATTACAGCAGGTAACCCACAGCAGGTGCAGCACGGGCACAGGCGCTCACCCGGATGGTGACGCCCTTGCCGATGCGCGAGCGCAGGCCGATGATGGCATTCTCCACAATGGACTCCTCCAGGTACGCCCCGTGGCTCACGATGGCGTCCGACACCTTGCACTTCACGATCTTGGCCGGCGGCAGGAAGCGCGGCGAGGTGTAGATCGGCGAGTGCGGGTCGTAGAACTCGAACCGCGGGGGCTGCATGCGCGGGGAGGAAGCATGTCAGCTCGCCTGCATGCGATGGCTTTGCGGACCAACAGGTTCCTCGACAACCGGGTGTGCCAAGCTGCCAGAAGTCTACCCTGACACGTCTGTGAGCTCTTGCGGCACCCTCACCCCTATGTCCTCTGTCAGCCAGACCTCTGATTACTGACAGGAGCGCACCTGGGCTGCCAGAGCCAGGTTGGCCTCGAAGAAGGACTTGATGGTGCCAATGTCCTCCCAGTAGTCGTTGAATAGGTACGCCTGCACCTTGTAGCCGTCGTTGGCGGCCCACGGGATGATCTCGCCGCCAAAGTCGTTGGCCTGGGGTGTGCGGAGGCATCTCTGTGAAGCTCTGAGGGGACACAATGTTCTTCCAAGTGGCTTTGCCAGGATGGTTGATGTGAGAGCGAGCGCTGTTACACAGTGACAGCAGGCCTGTGCCCTGTGCTTCGAAGATACGGCTTGAAGGGACTCTGCACCAGTCGCCCAGGAGCTCAGCAGACAACCGCGCGCCGGCGACTGGATTAGGCACCAGAATAAATTCATCAACGTTGACCGGCACCTGGGGGTACTTGTCGCGCAGCAGCTTTGTGAGCACGTCCTTCTTGAACACGTAGATGCCCATGGACGCGATGTACGGCTTCTCCTTGGCCTCGTTCGGCCCCAGACCTGCGGCAGCCAGCAGCGAGTCCGAAATCCAAGCAGCAGTTGGGATGCGCCTTGGGCTGCACATTACACGCGCTCTGGCGGCACCAGCTTGAGCATTCTGCAGCCGGTGCACCTCTCGACTCTGGCATGAAGAAGCATGCCGGGCGGGCTCTGCTGCATGGACAACGGAAGCTGACATGTAATCGGAATTCTCACCCAGGATGGTAGTGTCCACCGCCATGGCCTTGAGCGCGTCGCCCTTCGGCTTTTCTGCAAAGTCCTGCAGGTAACACAAGGCCATGAGACGAGCCTGGCGCCTCAGTCGTACAGGCAGTGGACGGCACCACGATGCAACACTGCCGAAGCATGCCACTCTGCTGTGTTCTGGAGGTGCGCCATGTGTTGAGGCCGCACAAGTGCGCAGCTGCAGACACGCGCGCAGCCAAAGTCATCGCTGCTAACTCACAATGACGTCGCCCTCGTCATTGATCTTCATGAGGCCGAAGTCCTGTGCGCGCTCGTCGTCGCACGGCAGGCAGCCCAGGGTAATGTCCGCGTCCGTCTCCCGGTGGTGCTCTACGAACTTCAGGTAGTCCATGCGGTACCTGGTCGGCAGCAGCAGAGTGCGTTGACTTTGGCTGCAAAGAGTGCAACCGGTTCAGCTGTGCAGGGACAGTCGTGGAAACCCTGGCGAGTACATTGTGCTGAGACAAAGTGTTCCGCGTATCCACGATCAGCACTGCCGATGCATGCTGCCGTTCCTCCAATGACATGATACCGGGTTGCGGCTGCCACAGCACACCGCATCTACACTAGGTTCCGGCAGGTGTTGCGCACAGGTGGTCGCCCGACAGGATGACGATGTCCTGCACGATGCGGTTCTTGACATCGTCGAACATCCAGTTGTACTGCCGCACGGCGTCAGCAGTTCCCTGCAACACACAGGAAAAGACGGTGATATGATTGTAATATTTCTAGAGACAATTTGTCATGTCCTGGTTGTGTAGATTTGCAATGTCACCAGGGGTTGGCTTGGGTGCCCTCACGTGGTGAACAGCTCATGTAACTGTCTGATTGTGGGAACTGCGAAGATTGCACACTGCAACAGACGTGTGCAACTCCCGCGCCGCTGGACGCTGACCATGACATCATTCCTCCATGCCTGCGCAGCAAGTACTGCGACTTCTACTACGCAACGCTGTTGCCGGCCATACTACAGCAAAGCGGTGCAAAGCAGCGAGCCGCAGGACTCACGGCGCATTGTCAGAGCTGGCCACAGCAGTGGGCCCCTACTGCCATGGGCATGGCATTGCTGACTGTCCAGCACTTCTGGATTTGGTCAGGCAGCCAGCGCTGCGCAGCGAAGACAGATGGTGTGCGGTGTGACTTGTTATCTGACAAAATATCAGAGTAATGGTAGCGGAACGCACGATGCGAAATTGCTTTGCCGCCGGCATCGGTCACCAACGGCAATGCATCTGCCGCCACAGTCCTCAGCGTCCACTGCCAGGGTCATAGCGTCAACACCTCGACTGCCTGCCGCTTCTGGGACTATGCCGCCTGGGGTGCGGTGCGGCGCTTCATCAACGCCAACAAGCAGGCCAACAGCACGAGATTTGCTCGGAGGAGGGAGCGAGGATCACGACTGGTTTGGCGCTGGCTGGGAGACGTGCAGCAGCAGGAGGTGCCTGCCCAACGCCCGTGCACGCCTTCTGATGATTCTCACACTAGGCATTGAGCCTTGGGTGTAAGCTGTAGAAGAAGATGGCTGTGTGTGATGAAAGAGGGAGGGCGCAGAACACTCACTTGGAACCATTCTTTGTCCTTGGGCGTCTGCGTGGCCGCCAACACCTCCACGAAGCCGTCGCCACCGAACTTCACGCCATTGCCAAAGTTGTAGGTGCGCGCCAGATGCCGGTTGAGCGAGGTAGAGTTGAATTGTGTCAGCACGTAGATTTTGCTGATGCCGCTGTTGATGCAGTTGCTCATGGGCACGTCGATGAGCCGGTAAGCGCCACCAATTGGCACTGCCGGCTTCGCTCGCTGCTTCGTGAGCGGGTACAGCCGGCTGCCGGCGCCGCCACCGAGAATGATGGCTGCGCCACAGCAGAAATCGGCTCCTCAATCCAGCGCAGTACGGCGCGCTGATTGTCGCGTGGCAAGCGCAGCAGTCGTCAGAATCGGACCGGCAGGAGGAGTATATTCCGTCGCGCCGGCGCCACATATGCGCCTCACCTGCTATGCTGCTCGACACCGACCGCATCGAGTTGTTCATCTGAGCTTCTCGCTCGATCACCGCCTTCACCGGCAGGACAGCGGACGACCTGCGGTCCAGCAGCAGTGCGCAGTACTTGAAGGGCGCGCATGTTACACCATCATCTGCTGCCCCATCAAGTCAGCTGCATCCGAATAAGATCTGCATCGATAGATAAATTCAAAACATTCATGCGGAGACGCTCTCAACAGCAAAGCGATCGGCCGGCGGTGGGTTGATCTGATAGTTCAGGTGCACAGACTGCTACGAGAGGCTCACCGCTGTCGTGCACATGATCGCTGCTTAGCGCTCTGCAGGCCTGTTCCGCCCAGGCATTGCGAGAAGCCGCTGCCTCTGAGCTGCTGGTGTGCGCTGCTGCTTTTGAGACTGCACGTCCGGTGGTGTGCAGCGACTGGAGGCGCGAAGGCCCCTGCCGTCGCCATCTCCCCGCAGTCGCGTCAGAGAAATGCGATCACTCTCACAATGCGTGGTTGTCGCGCGGCAACCATTCACCCGGTACAGCCAAGATCGGTCAGCCTGTGAGGCGCTGCGAGGAGCTGAATAGAAATCGGTTTCAGGGGACCAGGCATGCGCCAAAAGGAAAAGTATCCACGGGTGGCAGGCTCGCTTGTTGCAGGGGCATGCATCTGCCGCCGAAAGCGCCCACGCGCCAGCGAGATCATCAGGCAGTTGTGGCCGGACGAGTCGCTGCCCCTGCTGGCGGTACCCCTCTTGGGTTTGGCGGCCTCTCGCCGGCCGGGTCTCAAATTCGCGCACGGCCTGCTGTGAGGCGGTGCAGCGGCTGCACAGCCTCGTGATCGCCCTGAAACAGACATCCAGCTTGTGCTGAGCGGCCTCAAGGTGTCCCTGCCGCCTTGTGAGGCAGGCAGAGGCGTCGAAGGGCCAGCATGGCCGAAGGTGGACTGAAGCCCACGCTGGGCTCCAGGTCCATGAGCAACCTGCTAGCTGCCGGGAGAAAGTAAGCTGCTTCTCAAACCTCCAGCTATAACGCCTTCTGCCTCCCTGTCACCCGCTGCGGGTCGGCATGCTCCAGAATTCAGCGGCGCGCCCCTGCGGCAAAGCTGTGCAATGCGCTGCATGCCGCCCATTTGCGGGCCTCTTGCCTTCAAGCCACCGAAAGACAGATGCCGCATGAACACGTAAGCAAGTCACATGGCATGTCACCTTCCAGTCGATCCTTCACAAATGACCTTCATGTGGTGGCGCCAACTGGAGCTGCCTTGATGCAACTCTTACTAAAGCAATGCGCAACGCCGCTGCAGGGAGTATCCGACGACCGCCGACTCTTACGAGCTGCTCGAGGAGTGTGGCCGCGGCGTGAGCGCTACGGTGAGGCAGCAAGCAGACCATGAAGGGCGCCCCTGAAGTTGTCGCTGCCTGCCTGCCTGCCTGCGTCATCATCCCCCAAAACAACGCCCAGCAAGCCTGACCTTGCATTGCGCAGGTGTGGCGGGCGCGGTGCAAACCGTACGATGAGATTGTCGCGGTGAAGCTGATGGACCTCGAGGCGGTCAACTGCAGCCTCGTGAGCATCTGGAACCTCAGCATATGTAGACGGGCGCTGACCCGTTTGAACTGCGGTGTCGAACTGTGCATTCCTGCTGAAATTGTGTGCGGAACCCCCTACCATGCAGACAGGCTGCAATCTGCCGCAGGATGACATCGTGCGGGAGGCGCAGACGATGCGGCTGCTGAACCACCCCAACGTGCTGGGGCTGCACGTGTCCTTTGTCCACAAGTCGACGCTGTGGATGGTGGAGCCGTACGTTGCTGGCGGCTCCATGCTCAACATTATGAAGTATGCATACCCCGAGGTAAGCTGGGTCCCCCGCGGCACCACACCTTGCCGTTCCAGCCCCAACACTGAGGCAGGCTGTGTTCAGCTCGGGATCATCTGCAGTGCAATGTCGACCTCCGGGCGGTGCATTGTACCTCCATTATACACATCGATCTGTGTATGCAGGGCCTGGAGGAGCCAGTCATTGCCACCATTCTGCGGGACGTGCTGAAGGGCCTGGACTACATGCACAAGCACGGCAACATCCACCGCGATGTGAAGGTAACAGCTTAACGACTGACGATTGATGATCGAGCTTTTGCTACAGGGTGTGTGGTCCGACAGTAGCGCCAGCGTGCTGCACAGCCGACAGCATTGCATCATGAAGCCAGCACAAGATGGCCGCGATATGGGAGGACAATGCTGTCTGCACCGCAGGCGGGCAACATTCTAGTGGCGCAGGACGGCACGGTGCTTCTGGCCGACTTTGGTGTGGCGGCGGCGATGGAGCGGGACGGCTCCTGGGGCCAGCAGGTCGGCGGCCGCAACACCTTCGTCGGCACCCCCTGCTGGATGGCGCCCGAGGTCATGGAGCAGGCGCAGGGGTGCGCGCCACTGCAAACACCCCACTCTCGGGTTTGAAGTGCACGCATTGCATGCAGCAGCGGCGCACCTGGTATGGGACCATCTGGGACCGTCTCGGAGGAGTGATGAATTGCACCGGTGGCTCGCGCCATCGGAGCGGCTGCTGCCGCGGCCGGTGCGCCGCCGCCGCTGCTGGTGCAGCTGCCCAGAGATACAGCAACCACACTGTGATGCTGCCACCATGGACAGCGGGTCACTCGCCGAATCCATGTCAACCTGCAGCTACAATGCGCTGGCGGACATCTGGTCGTTTGGTATCACGGTGCTGGAGCTGGCGCACGGGCACGCGCCTTTTGCGCGCTTCCCGCCCATGAAGGTGTGAAGGAGCTTGGCTTGGAGTTGAAAAGGGAGCAGGGTAGGGGATGCGCGTGGAGCCGCCTTGCAGCGTGAAGCCTCTGGTGCGGCCTCAATGCCGGCCACGTGGTCTGGCCCTCATGTCGGCAGCAGCCTCCCGAGATGGCTGACACAGCCCCCACCTGGGCTCGGAGAGTGGACCTGTAGACACCCCCAACCCTGCTGCGCGGCGCAGGTGCTGCTGATGACGATTCAGAACCCGCCGCCGACGCTGGAGCAGGACAGCGGGAAGAAGCACTTTTCCAAATACATGCGCGATGTCGTCGCCAAGTGCCTGGTCAAGGACCCCGCGAAGCGGCCCACCGCCGCGCAGCTGCTGGAGCACAAGTTCTTCAAGGTGTGCCCTCGCAGGGTTCAGGGGCTCGGAACTCCGGAAAACTTGTTTGGGGGTTCGGTGTGACTCCATGCCCATCCTCCCCCGGTTGAGGCGTGCAGAGCTAGGGACGCGCTGCTCGTATGCAAGCCACCTGTGCACAGTTGCTGAGCCAGAGTGAACGTGTGCACCCTGCTGCCTCTGTGTCATGTTGCCTTGGTATCGTGAACGCTGCTCTGGAGTTTCAACACTCGTCCCAGGCAGTGGCGGCCCGCCCCGGCTGGGCATGCGGTCCGCAATGCATGGTGATGACTGTCCCGGAGACCTTGCTTTCCACCGCGCAGACTGCGACGCACGACAAGTCGTTCTTGGTGAAGCACCTGCTGGCGGGCCTGCCGCCCGTCACGCGGCGCGTCGCCGAGATGCGCGCTGGCCGCGCGCCCGGCCCTGGCAACTCCCAGGTGAGGGGTTTTTCCATCCCCTGCCCGCCGTGCTGGCGCACCCCTGTGGCGCCCTGCTGCACGCGCTGCACGGCCCGTGCCTGCCTCATGTGCATGTACACATGATGCAAGCACTCCAGGCGCGGCGCGCCATGGGCTAGGCAGCAGGGCCGCTGATCTGCTGGTCCGCAGCATGTTGAAGGAGGTCTGTCGGCCGAGGACATCAAATGACCGCATTGCGTTACTGATTGCCCCTTTAAAAGGTCGACTCCCACGCCTGATTTCCTGTGGTCTTCTCCAGTTTGCACAGGCGCAGCACGAGGTGGAGCAGAGCCAGGAGGCGTATGTGAAGGGCGTGAGCAACTGGAACTTCGACGTCGTTGCGCTGAAGGCCAGCGCCGCCGCCGAGGGAGCCATGCTGGCGCCTGTCCCCGAGGGCGGCCCCAGCGCGGGTGCTGCCCCTGCTCGCTTCCCAAGTCCTCTCGCAATCTGAGGCTTCCGCACACAGCCCAAGCACGCCGTGGGGGTGCCGCCCTTCAAGCACAGATCTCAGAGCTATTTCGTGCAAATGCACGCTGCAGTTGATGGCTCCAAGACTTCCACACCTTGCTGCCAAACCTTTCTGATGCGGGTGTTCCTGGCGCGTGCTGTCCCATGCTGAGCACACCCGGCCAAGTGTTGGGTGAATTACTGCAGACGACGAGGCCGCCAACGGGGTGGCCACTGCAGCACAGCCCCCAGCCACTGCGGACGCAGACACGCCGCTTCGGACAGCTTCCGGCGTCGTCGCGGCGGCCAGGGCCCTGGCGCCCGGCAGCAAGGTGTGTGTTTTTCTCTGCTGCGCGCTGCCCGCAGATCTGCACAACGGGAGGCACGGCTACCTGCACAAATGCACGATCTTGCTTCTGTTCGGGCACGCCTGCCGTCCCACCAACTTCGTAACCTGCGCGCGCAGAAGCCAAGCCGCTTTGAGGTGTCGACAGAGGAACAGCCCGTGGAGCGGGTGCACTCGAACCCCGGCACGCCTCTGCAGAACAGGCACGACCACTTCGAGCCGGTCCGCAGCCACTGGGCTGCCAGCCCCGGCGGGCCCAGCCACCAGCAGTCGGCTTTCCAGCAGTCGGCTTTCCTGCAGCCACCGCCGCGCCGCACACCCTCGAGCCCCCTTATGTGACCACAAGGCATCGGTTCTGTGCATGAAACTCCGTCGCATGCACTCGACCAGGCTGTGGACAATCCCGCGAGGGCTGCATGGCAAAGCGTGAACAAGCCACGCCCTGCAGGCGGCCTCGCACATGTTGCTGCTGCGCAGCACACGCGACGCAAACTTCTGCCGCCCACGCCAGCCTTCGAACCTGGCCAGTCCGCCAGCGGCTCTTGAGGAGTGCACCTCACGCAGATCAGCCTAGAACACTCTCAGTCACCCTGGCAACCCATCCCTGTGCCCGCACTGCCGCAGGCCGTTGATGTCGTCGGACTCGATGGACGCCATTAAGGAGCCGGTGAGCCGCACGCTGTCGGCGGTGTCGCTGGAGGGGTCTGAGGGCGCCGGCGCCAGCGGCGCTGCAGCGCCCGCCGCCAAGCGCAAGGGCCGCTTCAACATCGTCGCCGAGGAGGCCGGCGAGGGTGGCAAGGTGGGGGCCCTCGCCGCGGCTGCGCGACTGCGTCTGTGTCGAGCAGCCGTGTCAGACCTGGCAGGTCACCTGCCACACACTTGGAGCTTCTGCACACCCATGCGCATGGCATCAGAAACGCCCAGCCTGCTTGGTCGGCCTCCAGCGCAGCTGCTGTTGCTGCAGCATCGAAGAGCTCCTTCTGACTGTTGTCAGGCTAGCCGATGAGGAGTCTGGTGACCATGCCCGTTGGTTGCGCATGCGCAGGGCCGGGTGGGGCGGTCCACATCGCTCGCCAGCTTCGGAGAGAAGGGCCAACACACCGCGCCGCCGGCCACCGTCCTGCTGCCGACCCTACGGGTGCGCGCCGTGCAAAGTGCAGCCCTGCTGCTGCTCGTCTGGCAAGGCAGTGTTTGGAACCAGCATCCCGAATCCCTTGAAGATCCTGCTCGTGCCGGAATGTCATCTCGCCGCAGCTGTGCAAAGCCACAGAGCCTGGAACCGGTGAGGTGTCGGCAGTGGGTTGCAGTTGTCAGACCGCACAGCTTCTGCCGTTGTTTCCCGGAGAGCCGGAACAGATACTGCCACCCATTCCGTGAGAGCCGGGTCTGGTGCTGCAGACGCCAACGCGGTGACGGTGTGGGCGTGCACAGCGGCCAGATGATTGGCAGTTTGCAGTCGGCGTGCTTCCGCAACATGCAAACCATGCGAATCCCTTTGACAAATCCCTAAGCCCTGGCCTCCCGCCTGCAGGACACCCTGGAGGGCATGACGGCGCAGCAGGAGATGATGAAGCAGCTGGTGTCCGCCCTGGCAGAGGTGGAGCGCGGCAAGCAGGCGGGGCTGAACAACTTCCTGAATGAGTACGGCGCCCGCATTGCAGGGCGCCCCTCCAAGGAGGACTATGCCCGCTTGAAAACCGAGGTGCGCCCTCTGGAAACTTCAGTAAACACCGAAACAAGCAGGCTCTCCCTTGCGCGCCCGCTGTGCAGGGCCCCACGTCACCAAGTAGCCCCAGGAGCTGGGTCATCTTTTCTGCAGCCAGGCCTGCATGGGGGGTGTGGCTAATGGCTGCTGCGATCCTGTGCTCGTGTCGCACCTGAAGCCGGGCATTGGCTGCGGACAACGATCTATGCATTTCCCTGTGCCGCTCCCCTGAGCTGGGTGTGTCCAGCCGCTGCGCCATCAGGGGCTGCTGATCAGCCACCGACCCCTGGTCAACGAATGCTATGCTGACTAGGGGTCCCTAGTCAGTGAGTCCTGAATGCCACGCTGACCGTCCCCTTTCACTGCGATGCAGCTGGGTCAAGTGAAGGAGGAGAACCTTCGGCTGAAGGACCGGTTGCGGCAAGCGGAGGAGGGCGCCTCGGCGGCCGCCCGCAAGCCGCCGCGGGAGGGCGGCGACCTCGGTTCACCGCAGGGCGAGGCCTTGTGAGCCGGCCCGAGGCGCCATAGCTGTGCAAGGCTGCGTGTACACTAGCGAGGGCTATGGGCTGCTCCAGGAATGGGAATCTCGCAGCTGGGCTTGACTGTCCAGGCCTGCATGGCAAATTCAGCCGCGGCGGCCATTGGGATGATGCAACCTGTCGCAGTTGCGGTCACTCTACTTTGCTCACGCTGTCCCATGGCAAGCCTCCTCACACAAGGGCTTGTCGCAAATTGATTTGCTGGGACGCCTGCCAGCAGGGGAAGACCCGAGGCGGAGTTGTTGCGGTGTGGCGCATGGAACTTATGTTGGCGATGGTATTTCGACCAACTTTAACCTTCCATACGCATGTTGGCAGCCTTATTCACTCCATCCAGCTTCGTCACAACCCAGCATGCCACCGCCGCCATAGCCTCGCACTCGGCTCCGACTGTCTTCAGGGAAAAGCGCAATCACAGGGCTCGGTCCCAGATAGTACTGAGCCGCAACACCCAGCCGCGCGGGTGCTCGGCGAGCGGCCGCGAGTGCAGCGCCATGCCCCCAAAGTGCTTGGCAAATTCGTCCAGGCACGCCGAGCGCTCCGACGCATGGCCGCCCACCGAGCTGATGCCCTTGACCTGCAGTCAAAGGGGGACACGCTGGGAAGAAACGAGTGTAAAAGTGGGTGCGAGTCCGCCATGAACGTTTACAGGATGGCCACAGGCACTTGCCTGACAATGACGCTGAGGACTTCAGCCACAGGATCCGCGTTGCCAGCAAACAGAGCACCTCTGCCGCCATGGCTGGGGCTTGCGGCCGCCGGGTCACGCCGTGCCCACTGCTTGGAACACGAGCCTCACAGACGAGGAACTCCTTTTGGAAAAAGTGTCTGTGTCTGCAGATGAACATGCTTCCACACCTTGCGCACCCCCTGGCCCAGGTCTCGCAGCCCCGGCGACCGCACATACACCGGCGGCGCCCCCGTCGCGTTGGCGATCAGGAACGCCATGGCAATGTCCTCGCAGTTGCGGTGCGCATCCACGTAATCCAGCACCGGCCTCGGCACCAATTCGGTATACGTCGACAGCCAGTCGCGGTGCAGAAAGGCACCCTGTGGTTGCAGAGAGTGGCAGACGTCTTGATCAGGTCCTGCCACTGGGAAAGGAGTTCAAATGGCTCGTGGAGCAGAGCAGCCGAGTGGTGTGAATGCGTGTGCACCCGCACAAAAACAGACATCCCCATGGGAGAGACCGTTTCAACCTCTCCTTCGAGACACGCCAATCGTCAAGGGTTCAGGGTTCAGGGCATCACCTTGGTGAGCACCATGCTGTAGTGGCCGCGCAGCAGCACCGCTGCGTCGCGCAGCAGGTAGCGGTAGCGGCAGGCGGCGCTCGCCGCGTGGCCGCGGGGGAACCAGCCGACCAGCTGGTCCGCCGTGCGCTGCCAAGCGGCGAAGGCCGCCGCCACCTCGGCGCACGGCACCATCACGTCGTCGTCGATGCTCAGCACCTGCGGGCGCGGCGGCTGCGGGGCATCATAGTGACATCTGTGCCGTCTGCAGCATTCCTAAGGGGGTCTGCGGAGAGTAGGATGCTGGTGCATGCATGCTGTGAGGGACGCGCGTGAGCAAGCACATGCTCGACCAGCAGCATGTGGGTGGTCCTTATGGTCGGACCAAGTTGCCGTTTGCTGACCGCTGAGCAGGTTCCGACGTTGGCGGACTGGGCATATGCAGCAGCAAGCAGTGCCACTGAAGGGGTAACTACCGCCGAACAGGGTTGCGATGTTGGCGGACAGGAGATGTGCAGCAGCAAGCAGTGCCACTGGAGGGGTGACTGACCGCTGAACAGGAATACGATGTTGGCAGACTAAGCGATGCAGCAGAAAACAGTGCCGCTGAAGGGGGTGACGCACCGCCATGGTGCGCAGGCCCGGGGGCGGCGTGAAGCGCTGGTTCAGGCTGGGAGACGGCTTGACATCATATCGCACTTCCGTGAGGCTGCTGTAGAAGGATGGGTCCTCCGCTGCGCTTGGCGGCCCGACCTGTGAGCAGCCAGCATGCCATTACCAACCATCGTCCAGCGGCGAGGATAGTTGATACAGCTGACGATGAGAGCAATGCGCCCGCAATGCGTGATGACGAATTAGCCGCTCCCTGTCTGTTGTGAGCAGGCCAGCACTGGAAAGACACCACTATCAGCTGAAGTGGACTCAAAGTTCGACGGGAGAGTCGTAACAGGGAAACAAACTTCCCTGTACCTGGTCCTCGCACCACACGACGCGGATGGCGTCCAGGCCCGGGCATGTGGCGTAGTGTGCCACGGACGCCTTCAGCAGGTCGTGCCGCCGGAAGCTGTTGAGCAGCAGCGTGTAGTGGTCTGGCGCTTCTGCTTTCTTATCTCCCTCGTAGGGCACGCGCTGCATGCGAGGGTCGCCAATAGCAGGGCGTGGGCAGTGCGGCTGCGCCGCCGCCTCGTCACGCGTCTGCGGCCGCACGCAAACCAAATGACTGACAAACGTACCAGTGTCATCAGAGCGCCCATCGGAGTCTGATGCTCGGCCGCTTCCTGCTGCTGGGAGCTTCACATGGCTGGTGTCAACCAGCAGCTTGTCCGGCTTTCGGCGCAGCATGACAAGTCATGCCAGCCCCCTGCACCCGGTGAAACGCCCTTGGGGTGCTGCCCTGCTTGTGGTGCGCTGACAGCAGCGCATGGCAGGCTGCAGCACATGGCACTTATTGGCACCTTGCCAATAAGGCTTTGGGTGAGCCTACACAGGCTTTCACACACGAGACAGAGTTGTCCACCCACCATGACGACGAGCATGAGCAAGAAGACGGTGGCTGCGGCCGCAGTAGCGGCTGCGCCTGCCCGCACAAACCAGCCCAGCCGGCTTGTGCTACCCCTGGCTCGCAGCCTGGCAGAGCTTGGCCGACGCATTGGGAGCTGTGTCCCTTTCTTCGCCCTCAGCATCGACTGCCGCTGTTGCCATTAACCCTGCTGACCGCCCGCCGCCCGCATGTCCCGCATGCCGCAGCGCCGCTGCAGCAGCCGCGCGATTCTTAGCTGCTATCACGACCTTTCAAGGTCGCTTCAAGCCGCTTTACAACAGGCGTTGCAGCTCTAGCGCGAGCCTTGCCGCCCCTGCCGCTGCTGCCGCCACTGCCGCCGCCTCACAGCGCCCGGCTCTCCTGCTTCTCGATTTCTGCAGGCGTCTTCGTCTTAAGCGCCAGCGCGTGCAGCCCGGCGGCCAGCTCCTCCTTCAGAGCCTCGTACACCAAGCGGTGGCGTTTCACGGGGTTCTGCCCCTGGAAGCTGTCCGACACAACCTCCACCCTGCGGGCGGCATATCGGCAGGCTGACTGCTCTGGAGGAAATCTCATATGCAGCAAACATGTGCCTTGATGCTGGATGTCATCGCAGGCTTGTATGATTTAGCTTCTGACATATGCTCAAGAAAGAGCCGAGTTCCTGTGGTAGGTGCTAGTGCACCGTGGGTGAGCCGCCGCCGCCATACCTGAAGTGGGTCTCAGCGTCGGGTGCGCCACTGGGGTTGCCCGCGTGCCCCGCGTGCTTGTGCGACTCGTTGACAACGCTCAGGAATGCGGGCTTTAGCGCCTCCTTCAACTTTCTGCATCGTGATGGAACGCACCCGCATGGTTCCTCCATAACCGTGACGATGACCGCAAGTCGACGGAATACGCCATTCCACCCACAGGAGTACTGGAGGTGCGCTCCCGTGCAGTCGGATGTGCAAACGAGGTTCAACCAGAATCAGAAAGCTGCATCAACACGGGTGCATGCATTTGGATGAGCACCACAGAACGCACCGTTCGATGGCGGTGGCGATCGGCCTCGCTGCCTGAGATGACATCTGAGAGTCGGCGTTGCCTTGCATAGCCATGTGCACGCTCTGCTGACGCAGGTGCAACGAGTCGCTGCCAATACATTCCACGTAGTCAAAACCCTGGTTGACCTGTGTACGGTTCGATCAGTCTAAGGGAAAGGCGCCCGGAACGGCCTGGCCTTGATAGACGTGTAGACCAGGCCCTTTGCTCGACACTGAGGTTTTCAGCTCGCGCCCTGCGCCGCAGCGACACGATCGAGTCTAGGAGCCTGCACACAAAACAGGGATCCACATGCATTGTCAGATTTGCATGTGAAGGTCTGTGGCAGCGGCCAGATGGCGAGCGGAGAGCCGCTGCCCTCAGCTGCGTCCGGCGGCACCGAGAATCCGGTCACGAAGCCGGTGCATGGAGACAACCTGCTGCCCTCCACCTTGGGCATCGACGGCATCGAGTCATTCCAGGACAGCCGCGGCTGGCAGTCGGCCCTCGACCTGGTCGTCAGCTCCTGCGTCGTGCTCAGGTCAGTCATTGGCAATGTACCCTCAAATGCGCTTTGTTGCCTACGAACTCGCGGCAGTGATGCTGACAGCGGCGGAAGCGCGGGTCCATGCATCCATGTGCATCTGCCGCACGTGCAGCAGCGTGCGGCAGGCAACTTGAAACGCAACATCCTGCCGTGCGCAGGGTCACACAGAACCGCAGCTTCGACACGGAGGCGGCCACGTCTTCCTATGCCACCGGCTTTGTGGTGGACGATGAGCGCGGCATCATTGTCACCAACAGACATGTTGTGACGCCAGGTGCGGCGTGGCATGCTGGTTCGCGATAGCGCGTCATGACCCGCAGGCGTCGTGCCTGTCGCTGGTCCGAGCTTCAGTCTCCAGCACAACAGATATTGCGCAGGCGCGGTTGGTGGCCACCATTGCTGACATGCATCCGCGACGCATTAAAGACAACCGTGCGAGCGCAGGGCCCACGACGTGTGAGGCGGTGTTTCTGAATCGCGAGGAGCTTCCGGTGTGGCCGCTGTACTACGACCCGGTGAGCCAGATCTGTTTCTGTATGATTTAGTCTGGCGCAGCCAGGATTCAGCACTGGGGGCACACGGCGGGGCGGCAGCCGGCCCGGCAATGCCAAATGTCTCGAGGGCAGCAATATCTCCTACAGTGACTGCATGTGCCACCGTGCTGGATTGCCAGAGCAGTGCCACCTGTGCGCATTGCATCAGGGGCTTGGCCCCCTGATGCAGCCCCCGCCCAGCACAGCACCCAGCCCCCCCAAGCCTGAGGCGCTCTGGTGCCCGCGGCACCAGGTGCACGACTTCGGCTTCCTGCGCTTCGACCCGGGACAGCTGCAGTTTATGAAGAGCGGCCGCATCGAGATGGATCCCGCCGCGGCGCGCGTTGGTCTGGAAGTCCGCGTTGTGGGCAACGACTCCGGAGAAAAGGTGCAGTCTTGCTTCAGCAACAGTGTTTGGCACACGGCCCCTGGTGAGGGGCTGCTGCCTCGCCTCTGGTAGGCCCACGAGGAGATCCCCACATGAACGTCACGGCGGCAGGCGCCAGCTGTGGCAAGCGCGGAAGAGTCAGCTGCGACGAGTGCTGAGCTTGGCCACTGGGTGTCGGGTCATCTGTCGATTCTGTGAAAGATTCTGTCAAGGCATGGGCTCAACAATGCTGCAGCAGCAGCTGCAGCTCTGCACTGTGGGGTGCGTGGCAGGCAATCCATCTCCAAATAGGGCGCTGACGGGCTGTTGCGGAACGCCATTGCAGCTGTCGATCCTGTCAGGCACTCTGGCGCGGCTGGACCGGGACGCGCCACAGTACTCGCGCCACGGCTTCAACGACTTCAACACATGTGAGGAATATCGTCCTTGTTGAACCCTGAAACCCCTGCCTTGCAGATTGGGGCCTGTGCCGTCCCTGAGCAGGCAGCGCCGCACAAACCCACCAGGGATGGGGCAAGCTCGCGGGGTGCTGCAGCTGGGCCAGGCTCCGTCGCGGGTCGCTTTCGTTATGGCCTGCAGTGCACCTTCCAGCAGCAGGACCAGGCACTGTGGCCAACTTCATCTTGTGCCCTGCCTGCAGTCTACCTGCAGGCGGCGTCGGGGACGAAGGGCGGCTCCAGTGGCAGCCCGGTTATTGACGCGCGGGGCCGTGCCGTCGGCCTCAACGCCGGCGGCAAGAACAAGGCGGCGTCCGCCTACTACCTGCCGCTCCACCGCGTCGTGCGGGCCCTTGACATCCTGCAGGTGGGTGGCAGGGCTTCAAGGGATGAATGTGTAGGGAACAGAGTCCAGTGCACATGCTGATATCTGGCCGCGCGAGGAGGTGGGACAGGCCCGCCAAGGTTGGGTCGAGGAGTCCTTGCATTGGTGGAATCGGAAACTGCTGACCTGTGTCGCCCCGAATCCCTGCTGCATGCTTTGCAATACGCCAAGTTCGGCAGCACAGGCGTGCTGCGCAGCACGGCGTTGCAAGGTCTTTTATTTTACGCTTGATGCGCGCGGCCGGTCTGTGAGCCATCAAAGGTGCGCAGACCCTCACAGGCACAACATTTCACAGCGGCCTTGAAAGTCGCACCCTGTGCCTGTCTCTTAAGCCAGTCGTGCTGCTGCAGCGGTGCCTGAGCGAGGACCCGGCCGCGTGGAGCAGCAGGCGGGTGCCGCGCGGCGACCTGCAGGCGACGTTCCTGTTCAAGGGCTTTGAGGAGGTGCGGCGGCTGGGGCTGCAGCGCGACACCGAGGCTGCCATCCGCGCCGCCAAGCTGCCCAGCACCCCAGGTGCGTGCTCCTCCCCCTCTTCTGCACCTCCAGTGCTTGCGGACCCGCCTACCTTGCGCATGCTCGACGGCGCCCCTGAGGGCAGTGAAAGGATATGTATAAGCGGCCTGAGGGGACGCACTTGAGGGAATCCACTGCCACAACTGTAAATCGCTGACGCTCTTCTGGCAGCCGCATGCCGCTTCTGTTGCCCTAGGGAGAGCAGGGTGGCAGTGTCTCGACGGACAAGCTCACAACCTCTACAGCAGGACCTCTTCCTGCGCCGCAAAATCCTTGTCCATTCATGCCTGACCACTGTGTCCAATTGTGTCGCCGCCAGGCCTGGGCGGCGACCAGCACACAGGCATGCTGGTCGTGGACAGCGTGCTGCCGGGCGGCCCTGCAGACGGCGCACTGCAGCCGGGAGACCTGGTTGTGCGGCTGGGCGGGCGCGTCATCACCAGCTTCCTGCCGCTGGAGGAGGCGCTGGATGACGCGGTGGGCACGTCGGTGGCACTGGAAATCGAGCGCGCGGGTGCGCCCATGACCGTGGAGGTCACGGTGCAGGTGCGGCTGCGCATTCTTGCAGACCCTCACGTGCAGCTGGCTTGCCATGGCGCTGCGTGGTGATGTGCGCTCCACTCAGGACGGCCCCTGCGCATCAGGCCCATAGCAGCGACTGTCGACGACAATGGTTGATGAGCTGCACTCCTCCAGCCCTGTCGTCCATGTGACAGTAAAGATGGAGCCCCCGGGCCCACCGCTGCTTATATTTGCAAGCCTTCTACCCTGTTGTCAATTCGCCTCCGACAACAGTGGACATCAGGCTGGGGGCGCCTGATGACTGTCTTCATATGCGCCGATGCAGGATCTGCACGACGTGACCCCGGACACCTTCCTGGAGATGGCGGGTGGTGTGCTGCACTCCCTCAGCTACCAGCAGGTGAGGCTACAAGGACAGGGACTGCAGCTCCCCTGTGACACCGGCGCATTCAAGGGTGCCCCACTGAGTGGCGCTGCGATGCATGGGCGTTGCCATTCACCTCACAGCCCAAGCAAGGACGTTGAACATGGTGCAGAGGGTCTGACCCAGCTGACAACATGTGCCCGCCATGCCTGCAGGCGCGCAACATGTCGCTGCCGACAGGTTCCGTGTACGTCGCAGAGGGTGGATTCCTGCTGGAGCGTGCCCAGGTGAATGCTGTGCGGCTGTCCTGTTTCGGAACAGCTGCGTGCATTCTGCCTGCGACCGCCACAGGCCAGAAGTGCTCGTTCTGGCGCTGACTCGCTGCTCTGAGCTCGCCAGCTCAGAGTTCACTACTGGGATTTGCCACTGCACCAGAACCCCCCGACGGCAGGGTCTGCCCAACACAAAATGAAGGGACCTTCGATCGCCTGACGAGCCCCCGCCATGTGTCTTTACATTCTACCATCATATACCTTCAATCATGACAGGTGCCAAAGCACGCGCTGCTGATGGCGCTGGATCACCGGCCGACGCCAGACCTGGCGGCCTTCTGTGCCGTACTGGCCACCCTGCAGCAGGGCGCCCGTGTGGCGCTGCAGTACCGCACAGCCAGCGAGCGGCGGCGGCCCTCCACCGTCATCATGCACGTCGACTGGCGCTGGTGCGGCGCCCCGCCTGGACCACCCCAGCGCCAGACAACCTGCTGCGTGAGCTGTCAGTCCAAGTCATCCCGGCACACCGTGTGCGCAGACAAGGCTGCCCTCCGACAGGCTGCACCCACATGCGCCTTTGTGTGATGCATCGTTGTGCTGTTGCAGTGAGCGCATCAGACAGGTCTTGTTCTGACTGCGCGATGTTGCTGGTGGCAGGAATGGGCAGCCGGTGCTGTGGCGGCGCAACCATGCAGAGGGTCGCTGGGACTGCGACCCGAACTACCTCAGCATCGTGGCAGCTGCTGCGCCGGCGGCTGTGGCTGCGGCGGCCCCGGCAGTCAGCCCGTCCCCTGAGAACCGGCAGCTGTCGACGGCGCTATCGCTGGACACGCCGATCGCGACGCCGCACGGCAGCCCCCAGCGCGCGGCTGCGCCGACGGCGAACGGCAACAATGGCGATGAGGAGCTCGGCGAGAAGGAGTATGAGGCGCGCCTGCGCGCCAGCATGGTGCAGGTGAGATAATCTATGCACATCGGCAAGCATGTTGTTGTCCGCGCGTGCCAGATAGCGCATGTAAGGCAGCCGAGTGTGCGGCAGCTGGGGATCCTGCACGCCAGGTAGGAAAGCATGCAAAGCAAGGGCTCGACACAGACAAGGCCGCAGTCGGCAGCGAGGCGGTGCCGCGACCATCCCGAGGCCATTGGCACCTGATCTGCACGCGCATGCCGTCAGCGCTGTCGAATTTCTGAGCCCCAAAACCTCTCCCCATCGCAGCTGGAAGTGGACCTGCCGGTGGTTGCGCTTCCGGACGGCGTCCACTCCACCAGCTTCAGAGGTGCGCATGCGGCGCCAGGCTGCGCGAGCCTGCACCCTGCCGGCCGGCCGGGCGCACGCTGCCTTCTGCGTGCCCCGAACCTGGCCCCATGAACCCGGCAGGCGCCTCACTCTGCGGATGCACGAGGCAATCTGCACAGCTGTGCCAGGCCCGACCACTCAGGCAGCCATGTCACCGCAAGCGACCAGCCTCACCCTTTTCCAGCTCCTGCATGTTGCTTGGAAAGGCACCAATCCCAGCGCTGCGTCGCAGGCGCGGGCGTGATCGTGCACATGGACGATGCCGTGGGCCTGGTGCTGACGGACCGCAACACGGTGGTGGTGGCGCCGGGGGATGTGACGGTGTCCTTTTGTGCGCACCCTGGGGAGGCGCCCGCCAAAGTCCGCTTCCTGCACCCGCTGCACAACTGGTCCCTCGTCTCCTTCAATGTGGCGGACCTGCCGCCGGAGGTGAAATAGTTGGACATGTCCATGTCGGAGTGATACGGCACTGCCACGATTGGGCATTCGCATCTCCATCAGTGCGCCATGCATCGCCGCTGTCGCCCGGCCTGGCCGCAGCAGAGTGTACCTGTGGAGTGTGCCATCTGGAGGCGGCACACGGGCAGCGTAAGAGCTTCGTTCTCTGTGTTGACACGCCGCTCATCAAGAGTCTGGCGTACGTCCGGCGTCTCCCATGCGGCTCGGGCATCCATGACGCAATCGTGTGTGCCGCTGCAGGCAAAACAAAAGGTCCGCCCGGCGGAGATCGTGGCGGAGCCGAGTGTGGCGCGCGGTGACAGCGTCTGGCTGGCGGGCCTGAACAGCGGGCACAGCATCGCACGGCGGCGGTCGACCGTCGTGTCGGCCACGCACAGCGTCGCGTTGGCACACCCCCATGTGCCACGGTTCCGTGCCGTGCATGAGGAAGTGCGTTCCGCCTCTTCTGCTGCTCAGGCAGAAGATTAAGGCGGCCTCAGGGGGAACATGCCGTGAAAGCACAACGAGGCATTCATCATGTGGCGACCATGGTTGACCTGCGCTGCCTGTGCTTTAACCCCAACTGCTGCTGAGTGTGCTTCTCGGCGTGCGCCTGCATGGTCCATGGCATGGGTGCAGACACCTCGACAAGCTCACCTGCTGCCCACCTGCAGCATGTCTTGCGTGCTGGGCTGGCAACCTCTGGCTGCAACTCGAGACGCCGCCCTTGTGTGCAGGTGATCAAACTGGACCACGACTTTGGCACAGCGGTCTCAGGCGTGCTCACAGACGGGCAGGCGCGAGTTTTGGCACTTTGGGGCTCATACTCCGAGCAGGTGCCGCATTGGCTGCCTTGTCCCCTGCGTCACCTGATCGCATTGGCGAGCCATAGTGTGCTCTTGATTATTGAAATCGCATCCAGGTCCTTGCCCTCTGTTGTGACATCAGTGCTGACATCGCGCTGCTTATCCGCGGCGTTCCCCAATCGGGGACGACGGATGCAGGCCCCGAACTGAGTTTTTCGGTTTCCATTGCCGCCACAGGTCCACAGGGAGGAGCAGGAGTGGGTGGCGGGCCTCGCGGCACGTTCCTTCGCGCCGTGGATCGCGCCCCTGCTGTCGACGCTGCGGCCGCAGGCGCTGCCCGTCGCCGCCGGCGCCCTGGCGACGCTGCCGCAGCTGACATCGGGCGCCGGCGCTGGCGGCCCCGCCGTCAGGGTATTGCCCCCCCCCGGCCCACWCACACACACACTCTGGTCACGACTTCTTGTGCACGAACGTGCGACGCCAGTGCAGACAACGGCTGCTCTGGTGTGCGACCCCCATTCGACACCTTGTCTGCCGCTTCTGCCGGGCCATGGGCCTGCGCTTGTAGCGGAACCGCTCGGCCCATGTGAGGCGCACACTCTGCGAGCCGCGTGCCCAGCCTCCGGGTGCCAGCGCCGGGCTCGCACCATGCGAGGAGAGCGCAGTCTCGCAGCAGATGTCGTCGCAGTGCTGGTCCCCCGTGGCTGACACGCACACGTCCGTCTTTGAGTGCACGCAGCTGCTTCGTGGCCGCGGGTGCTGGCGGCGGCCCTGGCTCTGGCGAAGCCAAAGCACATTTCGTTTGATATCTTTCCCTACACATATCTCATAGTAAATGTCAGGTCTTTGATTGGATGGCAGGTGCTGGAGGTGGAGCTGCGGTGCCTGTGCCTGGGCCTGGCCAAGGTCAAGCCCCACTCACCTGCTGTTCGGACACCAATGTTGCATCTCGGGTCGGTGCGCAGGTGCTGGAGGCGGAATTGCGAGGTCTGGGCCTGGCGAAGGCGAGGCACCATGGGCTGCCGCACGAGTGGGTCGTCCGCCTCGCGGAGCTGGACCCCGAGCGGCGTCAGGTGCTGTGGCCATGTGCTCCTTGGATAGTCCTCTGTCAATACAGGAGTATTCCGGACCGCGCCCCAGCCGGGCGGTCGCTGCGGATGCTGATGGCGCCAGTAGTTCCCCCGCAAGATGTCGAGGCCCCAGTCCAGGCTGGCGGCCTGCAGCCTGCGTGCGATGAGGGAGTCGCGGTGCGGGTGCCGCCTGCCACCGCTAGCACGGCACCCAGCATCGGAGGCTACTGAGTGCAAGGGTATGCCCTCATCGCATGATCCCAGACCCCCAGACCCCCTCAGGACCCTCTGACCCTGGAGTCGGACCCCTGCGCAGGTGCTCAAGGTGGTGAGCTGCGTTGCGGGCAGCGACGCGCAGCGCGCCCTGCAGCCGGGCGACCTGCTGCTGGCCGTCAACGGGCAGCCCGTCACCAGCTTCCCGGCCCTCGACGCCATGCTCGCCGGCCTGCCGGACGCCAGCTCGCCGCCTGCCGCCGCCCCGACGGCGGCGGTGTCCGGAACAGCGGCGGCGCCCTTGCCGGTGGCAGCGGCGCCCGCGCCGGTGGAGGCGGTGGCCAACGGCCAGCCAGCCAATGGTCAGCCAGGGCAGCAGGTGTGTACCATCAACACATCTGGCAACAGCTACGTGTGAAGGGAGGGAGCCGGTGCAACCGTGTGCCGGTGCCATCGCAGGGCTGCATGCTTCACAAATCTCCCTCATACCACTGTGTGCCATGTTTGCTCCCCGGCCTTGTTCCCCAAAATGCTCCATGATCGCACGTGCGGCCTCAGCAGCCGGGCGGCAAGCGCATGCCGGAGGCCGGCGCAGCCAGCCAGCCGCCTGTCAAGCGGCCGCGGAAGGATGAACCCGCACCAGGGCAGCCCATGCCCGCAGGCGCGGACGGCAGCAGCGGTCAGCCTCAGGTGTGTGCGCCTTTCTCCCGCCAGATGATTCAACATGTCTCCTCGGTCAGATGCATCGGCTGCTGTCAGCAGCTGTCATATCCCTCCTTTGCAACTGACGTGCTGCTGCGAGAGCCTGATCCCCAGAACCTGTGGGCAGTCAGCACTGTGTGACTCCAGATGGACGACCAAGTTCGACTAGCTGCATGCTCCCGACCGCCGAGAGCAGTGCTGCAACGCCTGGCCTGCAGCCCTGGCGCTGGCGGCTCCCACCCGGCTGCTGACGACTGCGCGGCCTCCCCCGCACGGCCTTGTGCAGGTGACGCTGACGGTGTGCCGGGAGGGGCAGCTGCGGGACCTGGGCGTGCGGCTGGGCCTGGAGGCGGGCCTCGGCACCACGTCCCTGGTCCACTTTTGCGGCGCCCAGTTCCAGGTGTGTAGGGTTTCAAGGTGCCTGCTGCCTTTTCGCCTCTCCCTCCACATATGTGCGCTGGGGTCTCGCCTTGCGGCGTGCCCCGTGCCGGCGCCTGGTGCCGCAGCACCGCCCGCACCCTGCGCCGCCTGCGTAGGCGCGGGGGCGCTCCGCCCGCTGGCCGCCTGGGCGTCCGGCACTGGGTTGTCAGGGTTTTGCTCCGGCGTTGCACCGGAGAACATCGCGCTGCCGAGCAAGCCAAGGCCGCCGGAACCACAGTGCATGGAGCCAGTTCAGGGAGTCACCCCCCGAATAAGCTCACGGTTGCCCGAGCGCGGCAGCTTAGGGCAGGCACTCTAGACCCTATACCGCAAATCCAAAACGCACGGCGGCAGGTGAGCCACCGGGCGGTGCGGGAGCTGGGGTACCTGCCGCCGAACGGCGGAATCTTCATCTCGCGCTGGCACCACGGCTCGCCGGCGCACCGTTACGGCCTCTTCGGCCTGCATTGGCTCACCGAGCTGGATGGGCGCCCCACCCCAGGTGCGCCTGCTCATCAGAGCTCCACTTCAGGAAGGCCAGCGACGAGACGGTTTTGAAGTCAGTTTCAGCGACGCACGCCGCCCCTCAGCGCTTGCTCAGCCAGGACGTCATGTGCCAGCGCGGTGTTTGCCGAGCTCATTGCGTGGTCCGACCTGCGTGCGAGATTACGTATTCGTGGCACACACCTTGCAAGCAGCAAGGTCTGCTTCGGTGGGAGTAGATGTCAGAAGCATCTCCTGGGTCAGAACGTAAAAACTTCTTGTTCTCCTGGCATAGACTTGCAAGTAATAAGGTCAGTAGAAATCCTGTAACGCGCTCCCCATGCAGATCTGGAGGCCTTCACGGCCATTGCGCGGGCGCTGCCGGACCAGACCTTCGTGCGCTGCTCGCTGGCGGAGCTGCACTCCGCAAAGGTCAAGGTGCGCGCGCAGGCATTCGTCGCAGCGGCGTCATGTGCATGCATCCGCAGCCGGTCCGCATGCCTGGACGTCATTGGCCTCGCAACGGGAGCGGCACCTGCACTCGGCCGCCTGCATGGGCCGGCTCGCAAGCAGGCGCACCGCACGGCCAGCTGTTTGTGCGCCTCAGCCGGTCCCTGTGCAGGGTGCAGGACACAGGGACTTGGTGTACGACTCGTGCACCCGCCCTCAAGGTGTGCGCCTGTTCGTTTGCAGTTTTGACATGGAAAGGCTCATCCGCAGGTGGTGTCGGTGAAGACCGACCTGCGGTACTGGCCCTGCTGGCGGCTGGCGCTGGACCCGGCCACGGCGGAGTGGCGGCGGGAGCTGCTCAACGGAGCGGACGCTGACGCTGGTGCGGCGTCCGCCGCCGCCCGGACGCTGTCGGCCGCCGGCAGCATCCCCTGCGGCGCGGCAACGGCCGCAGTCGGCAGCGGCGCCTGAGCAGCGGGGCGCGTGCGATTCCAGCTCTGCTGCTGATACGGCAGTGCCGACGCCTGGTGGCGCCTGCGCCTGGCGGGTTGGGCGGCAGCGGCGGCCGAGGGCGAGCTGGCAGCAGACGGTCCATTGTGCATGGTTGTTGCCCGGCATCCTGCTTCTGCTTCTGGGTGGAGGAAGCCACGACAGGATGTCGCGAAGCACAAGCTGGGGCATTCAGACAAATTTTGAGACGAGATGTTGATCCTGCTCTGGCTGCGGCATGGTGTGTGGCGATCAGTCAGCTGCATTTCCATGCCGCCGATTTGAAATTGTGCATTTGGTCTGGCTTGTTCATTCGAGCTCCATGCCTGTTGGAACAAACTTTGGTGGCAGTAGATCGCTGCAGCACGTCGTGGCGGCAGAGAAGTTGTGTGTTGTTTGGCCAGACGGCCGGACTCAGCTGAAATGGCTCGAAGTCATCATGTGCGTACTTGGCTCAAGCTGGCTTCTCTTGCAACACCGTCTCGCACTCTACCTCAACCACGTTCCCTCACCACAGTCCACAGGGGATCTTAATCCATCTGCGCTCTGCGGGTCCCCTCTTCCTGCAGTGGATGACACGGATGGCTGTCGATATGAAATCAGGAGCATCAGGGTGCGCCACCACCCTCCGGCCTCAAAGTGCACACATCGATGGTGCACTCACCTTGCTGCAGCTTCTGGTGCCGGCCGTCAGGATGCAGCCACATACACTATTTCCGCCGGCGCCATGCTCCTTAGCCGCCATGGCTGGCATTCCTTTTCTTCTTCTTGCGCGGGTGGTTGTGTGGTTGCTGCGGGTTGCTCGGTGCCTGTTTTGGGAGCGGCTCCGCTGCTGGCTGTGGCGCTGGCTTGCGCTTGGCTGAGAAGGCCGCTGCCCGACCCGCGCTGTCATCATCAGACGACTCGCGTGCTCCGTCGCCTGCGCAGGCGGCACGGCTACTTGTGGAGCTGACAGAGAGGCGATGCAAATTCGTGTCATGTCTCGATGCCAACAGGCCTCGGCCCTGTGGTCGAGGCTCGCCAGCAAGCAGAAGGCCTCACCGTTCTGATGCGCCGGGTGTGCACCTCCGGCACCCCTGCTGTGTGCAGCCTGCCGCGGGGCGCCGTCTTCCCGAGACCGCGCAAGCCGCCTGCGCAGCTGCGTGTCGATGCCTGCCGCTGTCAGCTTGCCCTGCACTGTGCACAGCACCCGCGCGTGAGCATGAGCACTGGTGAGTTGCACCTTGTTGCGCCGCACCGCATTTCGGCAACTTGTGAAACTTAGTTGCAGCGCAGGTGTGTGCGTTCGCGAGGTGTGACGTGCCTCAAAGACGCTTGGGTACTCGTGCCTGAGCAGTTGCAATAGCTCCTGGGTGCAAGACGCGCCTTGTGGTGTGGCAGGAAGCTGGCGCCCAGCCCGAGGCCGGCGGCGCGCGGTTTGTCCATGACTGATTCCTCGGCCGACGGCTCCGCCGGGCTGGCTTCCAGGCCCTTCTTCGCCAGCCATTTCTGCGCCTGCGCGAAGCCACACAGGTGGGTGAGGTCTAGGCAGCCACCAAAATACACCTCCATGTGCAGTCATACTTGCGGCACCCGAATTGCATGCACACCATCTGCATCGCCTCGCCGGATGGGACGATGGTGGGAATGTCCTGGTCTCCGGCCATGTCGCTGCGGACTGCGCTGCTGTATTTGCCCTGCTGTGTGGACAGATTGCGGACGGTGTCCTGGAATTGGGATTGAGCTGTTCACCGTGCGTGGCAGAACGCGAGGCCGGACTCTGGCGACGCCCAAGGGATGATACAGAACGTATTACCACCGGAAGGCACGGATGATTGTGCGCGTCAGAATGACATGAGTCGAGGATGGCAGGATGGCCAGGGCAGTCGGGCCAGGCAGCAGCGGCGCTGCAGAAGGTGACAGGAGAAGGCAAAGATTTTAGGAGTTGGCGTCCATTCAGGGAGCTCGGCATCTTGATATGTTTCCAGGGTCAAAAGCGAACTTGCCAAAAAGATTGATCTCCAGCGATGCAGCAACCTGCCGACCACAACAGCGCCATTGCGGCACATGCCGGGCAACAGACAACCAGAATGCGCAGCAGACGACAACTCTCTCCGCATGTCAGGGTGCCCTAGATAATATACAAACGTCTCAGAGTCGCCAAGCACCGATAAACCTCTCCTCATGCTCTCGCCCAATCATTGCTCTCCCCCTACGTCCACGTGCGCTGACTGTTGCGGCAAAATCAATGTGCGGTCTAGCTATCTTCACAGCAATTCCTACCAATGCTCCTCCGCTGTGTCCCTCCCTCTGGCACCGACTCGCCAATAATATCCCTCCTCTCAAAAAAAATGCTCGGTGTGCTCCGATCGCATCCGCTCGAAAGGCGCCGCCGAAACTCGCGGCGCCACTGTCATCCAGCTTTGCAGCGCTAGACAAAAAGAAGAACTGATCCTGTTGTCAGCTCCGTCCGAGAAGGACAGAAAAAGCGGCAACACCGCCACCCTCAAAGAATGGTGCGAGAGCCGCGGCGGTACCGCCAGTGGGAGGGTACTCGCCACGGCCACAATGAGGTCAACAGGCGGTGCCCAGGACGAGGACGCCACTTTGCCGCCGGCGGTGCGAACGGCTTGGCGGAGCCCGCTGCGGCTGCACGGATGGCCGAGGACGCGCCTTGACCTGTTGCGGCGCCCGCAGCCGCATGGCACCAGCGGCGCCGGCCGCAACGGCGGCCGAGCCGGCGCGGGCGCTGGCCGCCCGCAGCAGCAAACCCGTGCTCTTGAGGCTGTCGCCGACGCTGCTCAGGAAGGAGGCCTGCGCCTGCGATGCCGCCAGGGTCGCCGCGCCGGCGGCGGTCGCCGCGCCGGCCACCCGTGGCAGCGGCCGCGACGCGGCCGACAGCGCCAGCCCGGTCGAGGAGCCGGCGGTTGCAAAGGCCGGTGCCTGTGCCGCAGCAATGCGCTGCGGCACCCTGCGCCAAACTGGCGCGCCGGCGGCGAACGCCGGCGAGCGGCCCAGCCGCATCGCGATGCGCATCGCATACCGCCGGCCGCCCAAAGCTGAGAGCACTGCCAGGGCTGTCTGAGTCGCTCGCTGCACACGGGGCCACTGGCCCACATCCGTGATGTGGTGTGACAGAAGAACCAGGCGGTCTGTCCAAGCCAAAGCGTCCTTTGTCGCGGTGTAGATCTGCGCGGCAGTAGCAGTCACAAAGTCAGTACAGCATTGACAAATGCACTTGCAGCTTGGGGGTACCTCCTGCTGGACTGGTGTTGAGCACGTGTGCAGGTTCAGTAATGCAAGAAGGACAGGTGCAGCGGAACTGCAGTGCAAGCTTTGTGCCAGACGCCCACCTCGCGCGTTGCCTTGCGCGTGATGCCCTGGACACCGGTAGCATACTGCACCAGGTTGTTGACATAGTGCCTGCAGACCGCATGAGGAGGCGTGTCGAATTTCGCACAGCCTCCGCACAGCCAGCAGCTGTTTGAGGTGCTGGTGTGCAAGCTCACAGCGAATTGCTAGAGCACACTCGTGGTCTGCCAGAGCTCGATTGGTCCACCGCAATGTGTCTGCAGAGCGCAACAGCAGGGGGACTGCTCACCGACAGTCGCTCTTGTGCAGTAGGTACAGGTTGTTCTGCAGGCTGTTGAAGCTGCGGATGTCGCCGAGGCTGAGCTTGGTGCGCCCCACAAACATGCACGACGCGGGCATCTCCGACAGCTGCACGGCATGACAGCGAAGTGCAGTCAGGCATCGTTTCTCCAATCCCAATGAGTCTTGAGGTGAGGTGTGAGAATTTTTGGATGCAGGACAGATGCTGGGAGGCAGTTGGAGGATGCCATTCGAGTTTGCAGCCAACAGGCTGTCACCGGAACAGCATCAGCAGAATCTGTGGAATATGCTGCTGGTCGAAGATGCCTGACAGATTGAAAGCTGAGTGCGACAGCTGCTGGGATGCGGGGCGCTGTGACAAGGGCCCCACCATCATCTCGCGGACTTCGCCAGGAGTGCCCTTTGGCGGCAGCGGCGCGCCGGACAGGCGCTTGCGACCCCACTCCCACAGGCTCTGCCGCGCCGGCGTGAACGCGATGTCGCGGCCGCCGACCGGCCCAAAGTCCAGCGAGCGCAGCGTGCCATCGCTGGGCTGCCTGATCACCGTGTAATAGTGCGCGCCTGCACAGGGGGCCAGCCGAACTGCCTCAGAACAGGGAGCATCACAGCTCCGTACGCATTCCAAAATAGCAGGCGTGCAGGTGCTGTCTCGAGATACAGGGCAGACAAGGGTCGGGCGCGGAGGGCCAGCACTCACATCCGATGTCACGCAGCAGGCCGTTCTGCAGCACCGCCGGCACATGCGGCAGCTTGCACGCCAGCGGCCGTGTGGCGACGTATACCTCCAGACCCTCCTCCACGCCCGACAGCGTCGGAGTGCTCGCACTCCGGCGCATCGACATGGCTGCCGGTCGCCGGGGTACGGCTCACTCGCCAATTTCCGGTCTGCCTGTCCTGCAATCAAGGCGCAGTACAGCTGAGGAGTGCGTATGCCAGGCCACCAAGTGACAAGCTTGTTCTTGGGTGGAACGCCCCCCGACCACCCCAGATCGAGTCGTTAAAAGCGACACGAAGCCACAGCAAGTGGTCGATGCAGCAAGATTGCACCCCTGCCCCAGCTCCCACCAAGCTTCTAGTAGGTCTACGATCATCGAGGTCGGTCGGCCGTGCGAGGCCTGTCATGCGAGGCGGCGGCCTCAATTTGATGGACACCAGCGAGAGAGATTCAGACCAACAACTCTGGCTGTCAAGACCCAAGGCGGTGGCCGATCGGGATGCCTCGGCAGCACGCGGAGTGCGGGCAGCTGTCACACGACGTCGCTGCGAGACCACCGCAATCGCAGGTGTAACATTTGCTGGGCCGGCTGAAGCAGGCGGCACGCGCAGCAGCACAATCGACGGCTCAGAAAGACGACCCCAGTCGGGCCAGCCCTCGGTTTCCTTCGCACATCGTTTCAGGCTCGATCTCCCTCGTTGCGAGTCGATGGCTCACCTGCAATGTGAAGTCGGGCCGAGCAAGCTGCAGGTGCCTTTGCGAGCGCAAAGGCAGTAGTCAACCCTGTCGCCCGCCTTCGGCGCAATCGGTGATGAATAGGAGGGACAACACGCTCAAAACTGCATGACACGCTCGGGAGGGGTCTACGTCGCGCTCAGGTCTACGTCGCGCTCAGGTCTGCGTCGCGCTGCCGGCCAATGTCGTCCCGGCGATCAGGAGCTCTGTTTACCGTCGCTTCTGCTGAGCATGACGAGAAAAGTGTTCAAAATAAGGGTTTGAGGGTCGTTGAAGAGCGAGGAATGTGCAACGGGGTTGGCGGGAGAAATCGCGGTGGTGATGAGTCAGCGCAGTCGCAAGATCGCTACCCGACAAGTCAACAACGCGACAGGCTGCAGTTGATGTTCGAATCCCATCATTCCCAACCGATCCGCTTTCGTGCCAGGGCCTGCGCCGCACAAGCCATCGCTGCGCGCCCGGCATGCGAATCTGATTTCACCTGATCCGGGTCCATACGCGGCAGGTTGCCACGGCCAAGCCCAAGAGGGACTTGTCTGTGCTTCGACTTCTCATTGCATTCGATCAACAATCGTCGCTCTGGCAGCGCCTGTGAGCGATCTTCTTGATCACCCCCATACAGCAGAATGATGGCTGTGTTGCTATCGGCAAACCTTGATCCGTCCAGCTGCTGTGCCGAGCTGCGTACCGCTCAGCGATGCGGTGTGTCAGCATTAGGGCGATCTGGCCAGCCAGGCGCCAACGGCCCGGCGCATCGCTCGATGCAGCGACGCTCGTATTGCAGCGCAGCCCGCGGTGCTACCATCCGCACATCACACCGTCGACAGCTCTGTTGCGCTCAGAGCGTCCAGCAGGATATTGACGAGGTGAGCGGTGTATGATAGGCGTGGCGCTTAAAGTGTGTATCTGCTGAAGCGCAGTGTTGATACCTGATGCAGCGGCGGTGCCGGGCGGCTTTCATGTCGATTTTCTGTTGCCCGACAGACTATCGTCCTGGTGGGGGACATCGGCGGCACGAACTGCCGCCTGGTGCTGGAAAGGATCACTGCCGGCTGCAGCGACCAAATCCTATTTCAGAAGGTCAGTCACCGCAGGCCCTCTCATTGAGAAGACGCTGTTGAGTAGACGCTGCGTTCTGGCCGTTGTCGGCCGACGCAGCACGAGCCCAGCAGCCTGCTGCTGTCTGCACTGTGTCTGCGCACCTACTCGCTCTTCGCGCGGCGAAGCCTGAATGGTGGCTCGCCACCTGCCCAGGTGTACCCGACGGCAGACTACGAGACGTTCGAGGACGCGCTTGACGCGCTGTATGCTGAGGAGGCGGTGCAGCAGCACCCGCCGCAGTCCGCCGCGCTGGCGGTCGCCGGACCCGTCATCAACAACTGCTGCAAAATGACCAATCTGAAATGGGTCATCGATGGCCAGGAGCTTTGCGAGCGCCGCGGCATCCTGTGAGCAGCCTTTCCGTCCGGCCGTCCAGTTACCTTGCTCTTGACGTGCACCTGCATGCCCTTCCGCCTTCGAGTGGCATATTGGGTCACACATGCCCTGTGCTTGTGCGAACAGCTCACGCGCGACAGCGTCACACACGCGGCAACATCCGTGGTGTAGGACTCCGCACCGCCTCAAAGCTGACCAGAGCCGACCCTTTGCTGGCGCTGCTGCGACGCCAGGTTTGCGGTGCTGAACGACTTTGAGGCTGTGGGGTACGGCGTCCCTGTGGTGCCGGACACGGATATCGTGGTCCTCAACGACGCGCCCATTGCCCCCATGGTGAGGTGGTGTCTGAATGAACAGCAACGCTGTTCAGGGCATTGGTTAGCATGCAGGTATCGCACGAAGTACAGTGGCCTGCTCGAACACAGCAACAGTGTTCGTCGGCTGTCAATTGAGCGGTCCTGACCTGGGAGTGTACAACTTCGCATGGAACAGGCACCAAAGGCGGTGCTGGGGCCGGGAACGGGCCTGGGGGAGGCCATCATGGTGTGGGAGCAGAGCTTTGGCGGCTACAGGTGCCCTCCAAGCCCTGTCATGTCCGAGAATCCACCGCTGCCCACCCACCAGTGCGCTGCAAGTGCACAGCTTTGCTTGGCAATGCAGGACTTCAGTTGCGACGATAGCATTACATGGCTGCATCGCTGTGCAGGGTGTGGCCTTCGGAAGGGTCGCACGCTGCGTTTGCGCCGCGCGGCTGGAAGCAGCGGTCACTAGCCGCCTTTGCAGAGCAGGAGCTGGGTCAGCACTGCGAGGTCGAGCATGTGAGTGCACAGGTCTTACACGGAACACTGCAGGTTGCCAACGAGACGGCCTGCACACCACGATAGCATTCACATTTACATGCCATCTCCGTGCATTTGGCACTTCGTGCTCCTGAGACATGCGGCATCGGGTGCCTGTGCAGGTGGCATGCGGCAGCGGACTGGACCGCATCTGCAGGTTTCTGCAGTCGGACAGTGCCGAGGCGCACCTCAACCACATTTCATATGTGAGTACCAGCGACCTCTACAACGGCTGACATATCAGTATCCGCGCGCAATTCAGTGGCCATTGGTGTTATATAGGTGTGCTGCTTCGTGTCTGGGGCCGTCACACGCTGCTTCTTGAGTGGGTTCCACCAGCAATGGCCAGGGCCGGAGGTGTGCACTCCCAGGGGGGTCAGAAGTGTGCGGCAGCGACGCCCTTCCGCCGCAGGGCCTGGCAGCGCCGGAGTTAAAAGAGCGGCTTTCCGATGTCGGCTTTTGATCCACTTCCGCAGGAGACGCCTGGCGCCATCTCGAGGGCAGCCCTGGACGGCAGCGACGACACCGCATCCGAGGCGGTGGACATGTTTCTTTCCATCCTGGGCTCCGAGGCTGGCCACATGGGGCTGCGACTGCTGGCCAAGGGCGGCGTCTACATTTGCGGCGGCATTGCGCCCAAGGTGCGGGGCAATGAATCTTACCGGCCCCAACTCTGAAGATCAGGGTTCAGGGTCTGGGGTGCACTTGCGGCGGCACCTGCAGGTGGAGGCGCTTTCAGCGGCTGCAGAGGGTCCGTTGACTGGGCATCTGTTGGCCCGTTGCACTGCAGAATCGCGTTCCCGCTGCCGCCTCTGCCGCCGACAGAGCTGGTGGCCGCCTGGAGCAACACCGCAACTTGACATTCCGGGCCTGTTTTCGCTCACCCCGCCAGCTGTGCCGTGCCACAGCTGCTGGGACGCATCATGGAGGGCGGGCTGCTGGAGGCGTTCCTGGACCGCGGCGCGCGCTTCGCGCCCATCCTGAAGGACTTCCCGCTGATCGTCGTCACCAACGACCAGCTGGGCCTGCTGGGCGCGCGCCAGTATGCGCTCAAGCTCCTGGACCCGTCGAACGATGAGGCGCGCCCGCCGCCTGCTGGCTGGCACATGTCGGCCGGTGCTGTGCGGCCCCCCCCGCCCACGTCTTGTAGAACACATGCGTTCGCGAGTGACTTGCAATTGGCCCGCTGAAAGAGCTGCTAGCAATAAGGCAGCGATACCGCCTATATCAGACTGTCTCAGGTTTCAGGTGGAGCTGTGGACTGACGCAACGGGCTGGTGTACCTGCGCAGGCACGCCGGGGGTTGGGAAGGACCTCAGAAGCGAGCACACACCTGATGTAGCGACCATCATCCCGACTCAGTGATGATGGTCGCACCACGGCAACGCATTGAGCGGTGTGGTGGCACTGGTGGCGTGTGCTTGCAATTCATCATGATTCATAACCTGAAAACCCGACAGTTTGCGAAGGCCAGAGCAATATTCTGGAGCGCCAACCGCTGCAAGAAGGAGACCTCGATATCATCTGCCTACAAGCAGCAATTGCTCAACAGCCTGCATGAATTGGCTCGTCCTGTAGCCTGTACATCTCGGCTAGAAGCCCTGCAACCCTGATGAGGAACGTCCCCATCCCATCCAGTCTCCACCCTCAGTGCGGCTTTGGCACATACCTGCAAAAATTGAAACACAGGGCTCGTACAGAAGGGACTCGAGGTTCAGCCCAGAAGATCCGCTGCAGATGTAATCTGCATCTGTGAATGCACCTTCGGCAGCTCTGAGCAAGCTCTCACCATCCAAATATGAGCTCACCCGTCAACTGCGAAATTTCGCGTGGCGCTCGGGATGCGGACTCTGAGGCCGTCCAGCTCTCTCGCGGCGATCACTTGACAGCCCAATCGCGACCTGCACACCATGAAGAGAGGCCTCTGCTGTATCGCCCATCACCCGCATCTTGTATCTGGCAGCTGCTTACGTACCAACATGCACATTTCAATCCCAGTACCCAATGGCACGCTGGCAAGACGTACGTCTCTGTCAGGCCATATGCCAGGTCCAGCATGTCGTTCTCGTCGTCCTCTGGCTCTGGAAGCTTATCGTAGTAGTCCTGGTCCTGCTTATGCAGAACACATCTCTGTGGGTCATACTGTAGCATCCTTTGACTGGGGCACACACATGCATTCGCTCTCCCAGTGCTACTGCGGCTTCACCACCTTTACTCTCAAGCAAGCTCGCGTTCCAGCTGCTTTCTCACCTCCACGATCACATGGCAGGTGGAGCAAGCCAGGGAGCATTCGCAGGCGCCTGCACGTTAGCACAGCGGAAACCATTCCGCTACAGGCGGCCAAACAGCAATGATCTTACTTGCATCCTGGCTGTGTTCAAGGATGTGCATGCGTCGTGTCCCCAAAATTACATGATGCATTCTGGCCTACCTTCGAGATCGACGTTGTTCTCATGCGCCGCTTCCAGCAGGTTTTCGCCAATTGGCACCAGCACCGTAGTCTCCGATTTGTCCTTCTCGTCGTAGTACGTCACCGTTATCCTATATCGTTTGTGATGAATCAGGCTCACGGCCGCGCTACATCTGAGCAAGTTACTCGGCATGCTTGCGCCGCAGCAAGTAGCATGCGCCGCATGCGGTGGCCTCACCTCTCAGTCGAATCCTCTGCGGCGCCGGACGCAGCGGCAACTGTTGCCAATGGTCGAGAGTTATCGCTGGCAGCCAGACCCTGCAAGCCCTGTTGCAGATGAGGCGCTGCGGCTCTGGCCTGGCTCGTCAGCAGTCGGCAGCAGATGTCGCTGGCGGTCTGAAAGGTGCGGGCCAGCATCACGGGTTGTCCAGCGCCGTGTTGGAAGAACGACGCATGCGCATGTGCGATTGAACGATTTGGAATGCCAACTTTGCGCGGCGAAGTTCCCAGAGCATGCATTGTGGGAAGCAGAGGACGTAGAGCCTCACAGCAAACTCACTCACATGCCCACATTGGACGCAAAACTCCGCTGCCGCTTCGCCGTCTTGATCGTTCGATGTGTAAGAGCATGTGCGAGATCGCTGCGGGGTTGGCCTGAATCTCTCAAACTCGACCACAACCTGATCTAACGAAAATCACAGTGGGAAGAGGCCATCAGGTCTCTTTTGCATATCAGCACAACGACTGTTGGCAGTTCTTGTCACTCCAGCGCAGCTATGCCTGCAAGCACGGCCTCGGGGCCCTAACTTTGGGTTGCCAGCCTTGCGTCCCAGCAGACACCGGCCAGTGGGTTGCCGGCCTCCGGCGCCTATCATGGGCGTTTTCCAGACACGCAACCGGGTCGGCCCCAGGAAGATTGCCGTTTTCGTGGCGGTCGGCTTCTTCATTGGATCAATCTTGGGATACATCTTCATGGCCACCGTGCACGCGGTGCGTCCCTGCACGCTCGGGCTCTGACAGCTCACAACGTCGGTGTATGCACTCGCCTGCCTCATCTTTGTTCAGTGACGAATGAGCACCTCGCCGATGCACAGATGCTGGAGATCAGAGCAGAGTCACACTATACAGAGTCTGGGCAGTCGGCGCTGGTGACAACAGGTGCGCTGTGCGAGGGCCGGACGTGCAGCGCATTGACGGGCGCATCACAATGTTACTCAGCTGCCCAGTTGCCGCTGCGGCACGAGCCAACGGCTCGATGCGCGATGTGTCCAGGCGCCATGCTCGCGGCGGGAGCACGGCAACAGGCCGGCAAGGCAGCGTCAGCGGTGGTGGCGGAGGCTAAGGGTTCGCCCACAACCGGCGACACGATCCACACGCTGTGCACCAGCAACGGCAGCCCGTACCTGAACTTCCAAAACCGCATCATGTGAGGCCGCGCAGATCCATTCATCCAGCCTGTGCAATGGCTGACGCAGCGCCCTGCAGCCATGGTACCTGAGGGAACCTCCATCACCGACTGACACGTGGGGAGATTGGACACGGCTATGCTGTCCCTGCAGGTATGGGACGTATAAGCTGGTGCAGAGGCAGCCAGGGGGTGAGAAACTGGTCGCCTTCACGCGGATCCTGCATCGGCAAAAGGGCGACATCCTCATGGATGAGGTGCGGCGCTCTATTTGCAGTCGCAAGGATTCCCCATCACTCGGGCTGAAAGCAACCTCTGACCAGGCACCCCGCCCGCGGCTGGGCGCCAAGGGGACCTCTCCAGCCCTGGAAGCATTTGAGTGTGGTCGAGTTGGACTGTGTCGGAGTGTTGAGAGCAGTGATGTCTGTGAGCCGGACACATGGGTGCCTGCAGGTGCCGACGTGGCGGGCGAACCCGCTGACGCCGGCCTGCGATACCTGGTGCGAGTTCCCGGTGGCCGACCGGCCAAACGCGGTGCAGCAGTGGGTCAACGCCGCAAAGGCGGACCCGTCAATGATCAAGGTCGGCACCTCGGCCAGGCTGTGCCGCGCGTGCCTGCTGCGTGTGCTGCATCTGCATGCGGCCTCGCTGATGCGCCAGCGTGGCGGCTTGCTGACATGGCGCCAGCGGGACTCTCCAGGCTGTCGGGCGTGAGGCACGCCCGAGATGCATCCCTTGCGGCGCAGGCGCCCTGGCTGCTCATGATCGAGACGGACTACGTGTGGATGAAGCCACTGGCGGCGCCGGCGGCGGAGAGCGGCGCGCGCTCCATCGGCTTCCCGTTCGGCTACATCCAGCCGCAGCAGCCCAGCATCGAGGCCGTCATGCGCAAGATGTACCCTGTCGACAGCGGGCCCCTGTCCGATGTGCCCAACTCGGGGCCCGCGCCAGTGCTCATGCGCTGGAACGAGCTGTTCAAGGTGCGCCGTCGGCTGAAGTTGCAGGCCAACCACCAGCAGGGCATCCGGGAGTTGGGCACTGGATCTGTTCGATCTTCTGCGGGCGCACATCTCGGCGGTTGAGGGCACTGCCGCCCGTGCCGACTTCCGGCGCTGCCGCTGCCTGCTGCTGGCACCGCTGGGCTGAGCCCGGGAAGGCCGCCCTCGCAGCACCCGCCCCGCGTGCGCGCCGCAGAGCACGCCAGACTGGAAGCGGCTGACATGCCCCGCTGTGCGCCGCAGATCACGCCAGACTGGGAGCGGCTGACGTGGCACATCGAGCACGACAAGGATGCCAAGGAGAAGCTGGGCTGGGTGCGGGAGATGTACGCCTGGGACATTGGCGCCGCGCTGCAGGTGACCTCGTTTTTACAGGAGGAAACTCTCGAGGAGGCATTTGCGCAGCAGGCGGCCTTTCGCACTGAAGAATGCAGTTTGCAGAGGGGGCCGCAACTTCAAATTCAGGAACTATGGAGACCAGCGGCCTTTCACACTGAAGTGTGCAGGGTTGCAGAGGGGGCCTCTGAATCTGGGACCACGCAAACCACAAGAGACGTTCTGGAGACAGGTCGGACGAGGCAGCGGCTCGCCTCCGATGGACGAGCAGCCCTGTGGCTGTCCGACCTGCGGCGGCCGGCCTGCACTTGGCCACTGCTGTTGCCACATTTAAGAGGCTTGCGCTCGGCCTGTGGCGGCGGCGACAGCAGGCACACGTGTGGAGTGTCAGCTGTGGAGCGTCAGCTGTGTGAAACCACTTCAGCTGCGGATGCCTGACGCCGGCGTGCATTGGGGGCGCCTGCAGGGCGTGAAGTTCGATCTGCAGTTGCCGCCGGCGAGCAAGCTCATCTCGCAGCCGCCGGCGGACGCGCTCATCGGCGACGCCGCCATGTACCACTATACCTGGGGCACCATCTGGTCGGACGAGGCCGGCAAGGAGGTGTGGAAGTTCGACAAGCGCTTCTACACCGACGCCAACCTGGAGATCAATGTGCGCGTCGAAGCATCAATTCCCTTTTGAGCGAGCTGCTACACACTTGTTCAGCGCCGGATCGCATGGCACACAATTTTGATGCTTCAGCATCCTGTCATAGCACGAGCGGCATGAAAGTGCACGAAAACCAGCATCGACAGGCTGC
The DNA here is from genome assembly GCA_033439295.1 of Deuterostichococcus epilithicus. Taxonomy (NCBI): domain Eukaryota; kingdom Viridiplantae; phylum Chlorophyta; class Trebouxiophyceae; order Prasiolales; family Stichococcaceae; genus Deuterostichococcus; species Deuterostichococcus epilithicus. The sequence goes on from JAVTLE010000010.1 coordinate 840,340, forward strand.
TGTGTGCCACTGTCGAACCACGGGATCCAAGGCAGACGCTGCCGAGTGCTGTGCGCAGACACCAATGATCCCCATGCCGCCAAAGTGGGATGCAGCGCGGAGGCTCAAGCAGCAGGACGGCATCCCCGTCACCCAGCAGCTCACAGAAGTGTATGGACATATGATTTCGCAGATGAACAAAGCGATTGAAACGTTGCCTGTGTTGCAGAGGATTCAGTAGTCGGTCGCAGATTTGGTTGACAATCCAATTGCAACAGCGCAACTGGTATATGAGAAGCGCAATTCTACTACGCAACATTGTCCGATAATGCGAATCACCTATGTAAACCGTCCCTCACACGACCAATCCAGCAATGCAGCAATGCGCCCGTGCGACCAGCATCTCAGGCCTGTTTCTTGGCCCTAGCCTTTGCGGCTCTCTTTTTGGCAGGCTTTGCCTCTGCATCTGCCTCGGCTGCGTCTTCGACATTGTCTGCAATGTCGCTATCGGCGGCTGGCTTGACCCGCTTCTTCCTGCTCTTCCCGTTCCTGTTGCCGTCGCCTGTGTCCTCTGTTGCTGAATGGCCTGTCCTGGACAACAGCATCGTTCAGGAAGTTGTCCAATTTGCAGCGAAGGTTCAGAACACCGCAGAAACACCAACAATTGCAGTGACCCACCTGCCGCCTTCTTCGCCTTCACTGTCGCCTTCTTCTTTGGCTTCTCCTCGTCTTCGTCTGCTTCTGCCTCCTCTGCTGGCGGCCCAGCCAGCTTCTGAAGTGCGGGCTCGAAGCAAGTCGTCTGCAAGCACGCACCGGCACTACCCTCAGTTGCGCCTCTGCACGATGAATTTGGCGGGGCCAATGATGCAGCACATGCAGCATTGCCTCAAATGCAAGGCTTCGAATGCCTCGACATGGATACACGGTGTGCAGGACGTGGGTTCGGACTGACCCTGCCACCAATGGTGAGAAACTTGTACTTGGCCGGCGCGGCCTTCGGCTTCCATCTGCAAAATCGACCAGGATGCATACTGAATGGGCTACGGGATCGACCAACAATCCATGTTTCGTATCGATGAACATTGCCTCGCCATTCAGACCACGACCGCTTCAGCTTTGGACCCCTCCGAGCTTCCCGAGCCAGCCAGCAGCAAACCTGACGGCAAACAGCCAGTGCGACGGGTAGCGAGAATCGTCAGCATCAACAGCAACCGCCGTCTGCGCCACCCCCAGCAGCGCCTCCTGCAGAGCCGTGATCTGCGCCTGCACGTGCATGATCGATGTCGGAGCCCAGCAGTGGGAGTTCTGGCATCTTGATGCCTTTGCAACGGGGTCTGCCAGGGTGCAGGAATGCCGTTGCCATGAGCGTTGCCATGAGCGCTCAGGTAACCGGCAGTCAGAAGCCCAGGACACACACCTCCGTAAGGTCAGAAGCCTGCAGGTGCAGCAGCACAGCGCGTGTCACGGGCAGAGTTCGGCACGCATTCAAGGTGCCACAACGACGACGTCCTTGCATGCTGGGGACCACCTTTTCGCTCGGGTGCAGCTTTGCCTCGTGCAACACCTCGTCGGCGACCCAGTTGCCGACGCCTGCCAGTACTGCTTGGTCCTGCATACGGGTGTGGGCGAAAAATGTCCGCAATTGGCAAGTGTAATGGTCTGACCTGATGGCTGAATGCACATGTAGGAAGCAAATACCAAAATTATCCGTGCGGACATTACTTGTGCAGATCAATTGCATGTGCATGACAACACATACCATGATCACCGACTTGATGGCCGACTTCCGCTTTCCCAGAGCAGCAGACAGCTGCTCTACTGTCGGCCGGTCGTTGAGGATGTCATAGCCCAGGAGGCTGTGCCGAAGAATATGATTTCAAAAACGAGATCATGACCTGCATCGAAAGCTCTTCTCATGCAAATTGCTGCGCACATACCTGACAGGCGGGTTGTTCAGAGGATCCTCCTGCAGCCAACATACAGTGTATGGAACGCATGCGCATTGTCATTCTCTTGCATTGCTGTCACTGTCAGCTCAGGACTGTATCGATGAAGCACCTGGAAACGCGCTCGCGCAAACCGGCGGCTGTCGCAAAAGGCGACCTTGCGCCCCTTGCTGAGCTCCAGCTCGATCTGACGCATACACACGTGAATTTTCGTATTGCAAATATGGAAAACATGTGAAATGATGTGCAAGCAAGCAGAAAGATACGTCTGACAGCGCACTTTGCAGTACTTTGGCGGCCACACGTCCTTGTCAATGGCCTTTGCATTCACATACTTGACTGCGTCCACGCCCTGCATGGAAGGCAGACGACTCGATGGGTCTGGCCGACCTTTCGCAGGCGATTTGACAATGCAGTCCGGGCTGCCAGACGCATGCGCATCCGTCAGGTTGAGACTTGCCTGGACGACCAGGCAGCCTGTCATGCCTGTGGCATCGCGCAAAAATGCTTCAAAAAAATAATCAGATATACCTGATGTGCGACAGTCGCATGCGCGGGTGATTCCTTCTGTGCTGGATGAGCAGCAGTCAGCATCGCAGATGCATGCCTGGATCCTCAGAGAGCGCAATGGCGACGGGCGCAGGTGAAAAGTGAAAAATCAAATCCGTACCGAAGTGGAGCATCAGCGCCGGGCTTTCAGGTCCCAGGTCGAACCACAGCTGCTTGCCTTTGCGGCAGGCTTCCACGATCGTGCGCCCCTCCAGCGCATTTTGCAAGTCCCCAGGGACGATGCCATCGATGACCTCTGTTTTGCAGGAGCCATATGTAAGGAACGCAGCACGCTACCGCTCGCTGGCCGTGCAGGCTGCGGATCACGTGCATCATGATACAGCGGACGCCATACTGCAACTCACTGCCGTCGTCTGCCACGATGGCCTTCAGGATCTTCAGTCCAGTGCAGTGCTTCTCGGCCAGCGACCTGCAGATGCACGAGCCAGCCAGTGGTTATCGATTGCGCAGTCGCATCATGTATGGCTGCCTAATGCGGCCACAGCAATGCTGTGCTGATGGCCCACCTTGCAGCTTCGACCTCAGGAAGCTCCGGCATGCTTGCTGCGCCTGATTTGCTGATGGTACTCCCTTTTGAGACAACTTGTTTTTATTCAATCCTGCACAGTAGATCGGTCTTAGGCGGACCGTCTGCGATGCCGATCGATCCAGACGCTGCTTTCTATGCTCAAAGCATGCACAGGGGTCTTCGGTAGTGACAACGCAGATGCTTCATGTTGAGCCAGCATCCGCATTCGCAGCACAGCACAGCACACAATAGAAACCCTTCAACATGACTGATCTGCCTGCAAGACGACAGCTGCTGGCGGTGTGTCGCAGTGACGCTCTCTGCCGCACTTGCGAGGCCGTCTGTCATTGGAGCGCGTTTTGGCGCCCACAGACGGTTCCTCTGCTGCGTTGCGCGGGACTCGCAGTCGTGCCGCCGGACGCAGCTGCGGGGTTCAGATCAAGTCAGAAACTACGAACTGAGCACTTGGCCAGTGGTGCTCCGAGTTGCTGCAGTCGCACGGCCGTCTAGATTATCGCTCTGCAGCACCTCACCTGCGCGTCTCGATCGGCGTCGCGCTTTGAAACTTGCCGGCCACGACAGCCACAGTCTTGTCGGGGCAAGCAACATGAGCAAGAAGGGGTGAGCAAATTGATGGATAGTTTGCGGAGAACACTTCTTTCACGTCTTTCGTGTTGCTGGATCGATGGGCCACGACAGCAGCGGTGGTCTGCAATGCTTGGCGGTTGTAACCGCCGGCACAAATCGGCGCCCATAGTCTTCACTGCACCGCAGGTTCCAGTTTCCGCCGTGGCTGCCCAAGGCAGTGGTGGGCATCCTCATTGCCGCGGTCATCTACCTTGCATTCTTCCACCAGGGGTCCCGTGGCACTGACAGCATCACGGCGACGCTCACCGGTGCGTGCCCGCGGCCATGCACATGCATGCGCCCTGTTCCGCATTTGCCGAGGTTCGCACATCCAAGGTTCATGCTGCAGCTGTCATGTCTGATTCGACCACGAGACAGCCTGGATGAAGCGTGCGGCGACTGACACGCACAGATGAGGCCTTGAACTCCAGCTCTCCTGTCCCATATGCAGGCTCCTCTGTCAGCGACCTGCGGGCGCAGGAGGTGATCCACCGCTTCCACCTGGCCAAGCGGTATGTCAAGCGCATGAAGGAGGTCGGCAAGAATGAGCTATTTACCCTCACTACCTGCCCGGAAAAGTACAGCATCGGCAAGCGCACGACGCCCGGTCAGGTGAGATGCCCCCAGATCTCTGGGAAAACGCAGATGATGCCTGCTGTACCACCTGCTGCATGCTGCTGCTGCTGCTGCTGTATGGATGGATGCTGTATGTAGTAGGAGGCTAACCGCCGCTCACAACCAAACGGTTGCCTATTTTTGCGCAGGTCATTCCCGAGTACGTCGGCAACACCTGCGAGGTGTGGCGCCGTGCATGCACAGTGCAACACGTTTGTCTGATGCTTGCAACTCCTCTGTGCTAATGACTGATATGGGTAGCATAGCACATCCTGTGACGAGCATCGGGGTGCCTCCCGCAGCCGTGGGTCGCTCGCTTCGCGCTCATCTTCCTGGACCGCCTCCTAGACCCAGGTGAGGCCCTTGCTGGTGCAACAGCCTGTTGTGCGTGCATGGTGAATCTCCAAACCGGCTGCAAAGCAGCAGCGTCAATGGCACCGCTGCACTGGACTGGCTGCGGACCATGCTCGTCCAGCAGACCTGTGCAACCTCTCGGCTGCCGGCTGCAACCTTCTGCCCCGCCAATGTCGTGATCACCTGGTTGACACTGGGTCAATGCGGCTGCAGACATGAAGTGCCTGGAGTGGTCCACGGGCTCGTCGACGCTGTGGGTGCTCATGCGCGTGAAGCACCTCATCTCTATCGAGCACCATGAGCGCTGGTCCAAAATGGTTGCCCAGCAGCTCGCCAAGATCTACAATCCCAACGTGAGGCAGCTCCGTTATTCAATCTCGCGACCGCCTGTTCCAGGCTGCTGTGCCAGGTCGCATGCACCAATTGTGATGCCCTGCCCCAAGTGTGCCACCCCGCGCGCCTTCCTCCAGACTAGGCACCGAACTGTGCCGACAGCGCGACCTTATGTGCTCTAGCCAACTCTGCGAGTGCTCCGAGTTAGATTGTGCCGCAACGTGCAATGACAGGACCTAGAGCGCCGCTGGGAGCTGCATGCGGTGGAGCCGCTGCCAGGAACCAAGGAGGTTGGCCCCGACAAGGAGGACCCTGTCAAGTTCAAGTGCGCTGCGCTCTGTGCGCCAACCTTCATGGCGGTGCACACCTGCTGCTGATTCGCATGGCGCTATTCGTTGTGGCGTCAACTCTGAGCATTCCTCGCTTGGGTGCTCGAGAACGTGTGCGATTGTTTCTGGGAGCAAACTAGGGGTTGAAGATCTCGGAGTCGCTCAGGCGCAATGACAGACCTCTGATTCAATTTGGAGCATCCTGCGCCTCGCTTGTGGCGACATTCACAAAGGCATGTGCAGCGTCTGTAAGGGCCGCGCCTCCGTGCAGGGACTACATTGCGGCCAGCTTCCTGCCGGAGAAGGAGGGAATCTACGATTACATCAGCGTCGACGGCCGGGCCCGTGTGCAATGCCTCAAGCGCGCGCTGCCGCTGCTAAAGCCCGAGGGCGGCATCCTCATGCTGGTGCGGACGTCGCGGCTCGCTGAACGTCACTGACATGTGCTCCTGGCTTTACGAACAGGCTGGAAATACGCACACAATGCTTTCTGCCAGACCTGACGCGGGGGGGTGGTTCGTGATCTTGGGACACGATGCGCATCACCTCTGAGCCCGTGCTTGACTGCTTCCTCCTGCTCTGCTGAAACAATGGCAACAGACGTGCCGACTGACGCACACCTTTGGCGTAGCACAGGACAATTCTGAGCGCGAGTGGTACGCTGACGCCTTTGCCGCCGTCCCAGACCACTGGCTGAAGTACGAAGACTATGTCAACACAGGTGCGCATGTCGGCTGCCTGCCGAGATTCGAGAAATTGAGGCGACAAATGGCTTGCAGCTTGTGCCAGGCGCCCCAGATGACGTTTGCCAATGTTTGCGGACGTTTCAACTTCTCCAACCTGCAGGTGAGCGCACAACGATTTGGGTTTCGTGCAAGCCTGGTCGGTGCGGCGAAGACTCGGCCGCCGACTTGGCGACCGCGGTCGTGTGAGCACCCGCTGTCAGGCCCAAATTCTTGCAGTTGGGGGGTCTAACTGGCTGTCGTGATGACCACCGCCTGGCTGTGGCAAGGTGCACTAAGGCGAGCCCTCGTCAGGGTGATGCAGATTCTTGACGCCATATAACTGCGCCAGATGAATGCAATACATCTGTGACATGGATTGCGGCAGACTGGAATTAGGTGGTGACCGCCGTGCCGCTGCTATCCAGCGCCGCCATGATGCGGGTTTCGACCAGGACAGTAGAATGCAACTCGACAGATGGTTGTGCCAAGCACTGCGTTGGGTATTGGTGGGAACATTCTAACCTCGCGTGTACGACGGCCGACTGGACCTCTCGTTGCTACTATCATCCCAATTTGAATCAGCACCGCTGTCAGGAGGCAGGAGAGGGGCAGATGAAAACTCAGATGTCATCCTCATTCGCTCACATCACATACAGCGTGCGGCTCTCTTTTGCGCGTAAGACCGGACACACTTGTCGTCCTGCGGCACTGTAAAACGCGTTTACCTTTCAAGCCGAGATTGGGTCGATTTTAGTGCAAGTTGAACATTCTGTGCCCATATGTCATTATCGATCATGCCAGCCTTTGTATCAACACCTCGTGGTGCAGCAGACCTGCAGCACAGCTGCTTCACAGTGCGGCCACCACTGCAGCGCAGAGCGCGCCCTTTGGCTGTTGCCCCAGCGGCGGACCAGGCGTATAGATGGCAAGGCCGTGATGAATTTGACGTGCAAGGCGACCGCCTGGACCAGCCTCCATTGCCATTGCCCGATGTTGAAGGCAGCAAGATGGTCATGCTGGTCCGGCACGGGCAGAGTCAGTGGAATGCATCCGGCCGCATCCAGGGCAGCTCAGACCAGTCCCTGCTGACGGAGACGGGCCGCAATCAGGCAGAGGCTGCACGCATGATGGTGCGATCCTGCGTCGACTCGCGGCTAGGCGTCCAGCGCTCGTCTGTGCATGGTCCCGCATCAAGCCTTGCAACATGCAACTGTATCCTGCCAAAGAGCATGTCGTTGCTGGACAAAAGGGCTCATGTTGTTGTCTTGCAGCTGGAGGGCGAGGAGTTCGATGCCTTCTTCAGCAGCCCGCTGCAGCGTGCGGCAGTCACTGGCGAGATTATTTGGGCCGGGCGGGCAGGCACTGCCCAAGTGACATATGCTCTGTCCTGCTGCATAACAGAGTCACCCGTGCCCGCATCGCCTTGATGGCAAGCGCAGCGCGCGTCAATGAAGCGTTACAGCGTCTACGCCGCTGGTGCACAGCGGCTCCACGGGATCACATCCACATCGCCATGCTGTGTGTTGTGGTTTGATTTCTGTCGTGCATGTCCAACAGTTCGAAGTGTAAGATCAATGTGCATAACACAGGTGCTGCCAAGCCTGCGGGAGGTGGACCTATACTCCTTCCAGGGTTTGGCAAAGGCGGAGGGCAAGGCGCTGTATGGCGCGCAGTATGACGCCTGGAAGGCCGACCCTGCGTCCTTCGAGATCGATGGACACGCCCCCGTCAGGCAAGCACCAGCGCACTACCTGGCATGGCGGCTTGTGGGCATGGATGATGTGTCTGCATCACTTCGACCATGCAGTGCGAAGACAGTGAGTTGATCTGATTCCTGCTTTGACTTGCTGTCATGTCTGCAGCCAGGTGGCGGGAATCTTCAGCCACAGAGATGACAGAGAAGACAGAGAAACCAGCTGTCGCTGTCGCAGGGAGCTGTGGTACCGGGCGTCGCTGGCGCTGCAGGAAATCCTGGCGGCGGAGCCGGGGCGCCGCACCCTGGTCGTCGCGCACAACGCTGTCAATCAGGCGCTCATCGCGGTGTCGCTGGGGCTGCCGCCCTCCGCCTTCCGCCGCCTGGTGCAGGCCAACGCCGCCACCACGCTGCTTCATTACCGCCCGGCGGCCACTGGCGCCGAGCAGGACGGCACACCAGCGACAGCGGGCGGGGCGGGGGCGGCGGCGGCAGCGGCGTCGGCGGATCAGCCCGCAGGCGCAGCGTCCAGCCGGGCGGTGACACGAGCCACGCTGCGGCACCTCAACCAGTCGCCAGAGGTGCTGGCGGGTCTGGCAGTCGACGGTCCGCCCGCTGCCGGCGTGCGCGTCCTACTGGTTGGCTGTGGCAGCGGGGGGGCAGCACCCGCCGACAAAGCAGCCGCGCACGCCGCGACGGAAGCACTGTCCGCCTTCAAGGTGAGCTGCGTGGCTGCGCCTCAAACCATCGTCGGTCCATCCACTGCTTTCAGACCGCACTGCCTGCCTTGATGCAGCAAGCCTTGTGCGATTAATGCAGACAGGTAGAGCATCTCATTTGTGGTCGCACCGGGCGCAGGGACTAAGGTGTGCCTGGAGACACCTGCATGGAGGCCGATGCCGCTCAACTTTCGCGTCTGCAGGTGGACAGGCTGGTATGCGACGACCCGCTGGCAGCCCGCGCCCTGCAGCAGGCGATCGCCGGCGCGCGGCCGCATGCAGCGGCGCTGCCGCCGCAGCTGTGGCACCCGACGGCGGTCGCCGACGAGGACGTGGAGGGGTCGGCCGTCGAGCGGGCGGCGCTGGCGGACGCTTTCCAGCTGCTTTGCTCGCAGGTCGCGCTCGGCAGGTCGCCGGCGGACAGCGGCGCGCGGGGCGGCACCACGCCAGCGGGCGCCGCAGCGGCCGGCGCTACAGAGCCTTCTGGACATCCACCTGCAGATGGAGTTACACTGCTGGCGGTGACGAGCTGCCAGCGCGCAGCGGCGCTGCTGCACGCGTTGCTCGGGCTGGGCCAAGACTGCGCCTTTGCCGTGGCGCCGCAGCCGACAGGCATCTCGTGCATCGACCTGGCTCTGGCCGCGGGTGGCGATTGGTTTGCCGGCGCCACGGTGCACTGCGTCAACAGCTGCGCGCACCTTCAGGTGCCGGACACAATGGCAGCAGCGGCGGGCGGCAAGTCAAACGCCAGCGACGTGTGAGCGGCAGCAGCCCTGTGCGGGCGCACAGGCGCTGCTGTGCCCTGACCGCAGCATCAGCGATGCTGAGTGGGGTGGGCGCCACAAGCAAACCGGACTACCCACTGCCAACACTCTACGTGCAGCGACTTGACAGCACCATCGCTGGATCTTCGAGGAAATTTTAGAGTTTTATCCACAGCGCATCAGCACTGCTTGCCAGGCAGAAGCTGTTTGCACTGTTCTGCCGCCGCGTTTGCCATCTGCCGCGCGGCGGCGTCACTGACTGTTTTATTTGGAAGCCTGACCGGCGCAGCACCGCTTTCCAGATTTGACCTTGACCAAAAGTGAGGAGTTCGCTGTCGTGCTGCTGCACACTGCTGTGCGTCAGGTGCACATCTCGTGAAGCAGGCAGGGTTTGTGGATGAGTCCCAGGATGGGGCTGACAGGAGCACAGGACAGCCGTGCACGCAACATTTGCAGACGCTTGTGAATCTGCGATTTTTGCTCAACTTAGCTATGTTTGGCGTTCGCTGATTGATACCCGGTTCTCACGGTGCTGGGGAACGTCTTATGTTCATAACACACACTGCCGGAACTCTGAATAGAGCTAGACCTCTGGTGGCAAGAAATCAGCTTCACAGCCTGCACTATGGACACAGCAGGCGTGTCTTTCATCCATTGGCCGGGCGTTGCGTGCTCTGCCGTGGGCGGCCTCTTCTGGCTTGTGGGATGGGCGAAAGGCAAACAGTCCAGACAGCTGGAGTCAGCGACGCCGTTGAACAAACTATCAGGTGATTATTGCATCAGCCCTGTGTTGTTTGCCCAATCAGATCAATGCCACCGAGATTTGGTGGTGGCATTGACTGTTGCCGCTCGGCATGTGGCGCCATGACATCTTCGCCGCACAGATGATGCATCACGCATCAACTAAAAATCCACCATCTTCACAAGAAACATCTCGCAGCGCAGACGTGAAGAAGCTGGCGGGCATGGTGCCGCTCCTAATAGCGGTCACTGGGCAGGCAAGCATTCCTGCCAGCCCTGCAGCGAACCAGCAAATGCAGGGCCTCCTCATGCGACTAGTTTGAAGAGACCTTCACTCCAAGCGTTGCTTCAGCAAGGAGCGTCAATGCCTGCGGCAAACCGCAGGCGGGCGCCGCCCTGCGGACGACACCTGACCACTCGCCTTCCGCCTGCGCAGGCACACGCTGAGAAGCCCGTCGTGGGCGAGCTGACGAGCGAGCCGTGCGTCATTACTGAGGTGCGCATCCATGGCCGAAGTTGTCTGGTTCCTGGCCACATGGCGGCCTGCATGATGAACCCCGATGAGACATGCACAGCTTCAGCGTCTCGGCCGCCCTCCAGGACACCCCTGAGCCTAAAATTCCAGGCACTTCTGCAACGTTTCGGTCTTGAAACATTTCTGTTGACCATGGCCCCAGGTGCGGGAGGAGCAGCAGATGTCCAAGCGGCTGAGCAACAACCGTTGGGTGCGGGACAGCAGCACGCTGAGGAAAATGCGGGCCGAGGTGCCCTGGGCGCTCGCAGACGGCTCGGCCGTGCAGCTGCCCATCGTTGACGCCAGCAGCGCGCACCTTTCGCTGCCCCTCGTCGGTGCGCCCCGCCCCCTGGCGGCAGACTCCCTCGGCTGCCTTGGCGAGGGCCTGGTGCACAGCCGCTGCCGCTTTGTGTCACCACAAACCGCATCTCGCACAGCAGACCGGGCTGCCAGATCGACGTCACGATGGGGTGACCTGCACAAATCCCCCACAGCCGATGCCAAACAGAAAATCCTGCCCTGCAGTGGAGTCGTACACGGACGGCCCCAAGCGGGGGCTGCTGCAGACGGGGCTGGACGCCTTCGCGGGCTTCCACATCCTGGGACACACCGTCACCGAGCGCAGCCTGCCCGTCGGCACGCCGCTCACCGTGGTCGGCGAGCTGACACGCGCCCCCCGGTGCGTTTCTCACCGACAGATGGTCCCCCTCCCCCCCAACATGAGGCGCATTTGTTGCGGAGGCACGTCTGTTGCGGCGCGGTGGCAGGCGTCGACACTTGAACCCGCTCTGCCAGCCTGCAGGCTCCCACGCCCGCAAGATGGCGCTGCCCAGACGCAGTGCTCATTGTGGTAAATGGGACGGTGAACTGGCCCTGGCCAATGGTGAAAGCACCCTGGTCTGCAGCGACGGCGGCTCACGACTGCATCATGTGGCCTGCGGGCTCGCTGGACCGCACACGCAATGCGGCGAGCCCTTGTTGCCGGCTGCGCTGACGGCACACCTTCTCAGCAGGGGCCAGACCTCTGGCTTTCTGGCATCGCTGCAGGGGCAGCGTGACGTGCCCCAAGGCGGCCACCGCGGGGACAGATGGCGTGCTCGTGCTGCGCTCGCCCGCCCGGGGGGACGCATACTTCATCACCACACAGTCCCTGCCCGACCTCGTCTCCTCCATCAGCGGGTGCCACCTTATGGGAACCCTTCGCCCAGCGACCCTGCTGACCCCCCTGGAGACCCGCCACCCCATGCCTTGGCTCCATCCCCTGGCACCCGCCGCCCCACTGCAGGCCCGTGCACCGCCGCCTGCTCACGAGAGCCAACCCGCCGCACGCCTCTACTCGTCAGCGCTGGGGGCATGCCGCGCCAGGTTTATAGGATTCAGGGTTTAGGGAGTCCTGCCCCGCGGCGAGTCATGAGTCTGAGGTCGAGAGCCTCCGCCCTTTGCCCCGCAGCATCGCGAAGACTTGCAAGTGGCTGGCGTTCGGCTTTGGCGCCGTGGGCGCCGCGCTTGTGGCCTGGCGCCTATCCGGCGGCGTCGTCACGCTCGTGCGCCGAAAACGGCTGAGGTGCGGCGTGTCCCGGGTTTCTTTCTGCAGATTTCCACTGCTGCATCGAGTGACCAGCTCATCTCTTGCAAAGAGTATTTACAGTACATCAGGCATGTGGATCCATATATGCAACTGTATACATCTCTCAAACGAGCTGATGACAGAGCTGAGGCCTGCATTGCCAGTGCACGTCCCTGAGATCGCAAGTTCAGCAGCCTCAATGAAAAGACTGGCACCTGCGCAACCGCTGGTGGTGACGTCCTGGCGCAACTCACTGCCGTGCACCCCACATGTGCCGCAGGACACGAGTGGAGGCGGCCAACAGGCGGCTGGAGGAGGCTCGGCGCGCCGGCAACGGCGTCGACATTGCTGACACAGCAGAGGCCCCAGACACGGGCGACAGGTGGGACCGCCCGCTGGTTGGACCGCCTGCACTACTCTGCGCGGCGGCTGCATCATGGCATGCTCCAATCGCTAACTCGATCCGATTCGGTGGCATGTGGCTTCTCACACACCGGCTGTGCATGCCAGACTCAAGCACACCCGCCTGCTGCATGCACCAGCATGTCTGACAGCAGCAGCTGCTCGGGGCGCAGGGACGCCAACCTGTGCGCGGTGTGCCTTGAAAACAGCTGCTCGGCAGTGTTCGCGGCATGCGGCCACATGTGCTCGTGCTGGGACTGCGCGCAGCGCATGGATCGGTGTCCCCTGTGCCGCTCGCGGACGCATGCTATCAAGGTGTACCGGCCATAGGGTCGGGCCGACTGCTGAAAGTCAGAAGCAAGTTGGCATGCTGTAGCCCATTTGCACCGCTGAATCGTGCGAAGGCTCGTGCAACCACATTGATGCCGATCAGCGCCAATGTAAAATACTGTACATCCTGGCAATGATTCAGAGAGAGGTCCGCTCTTCGTTTTGGGACTCGAGGCGCATGTGGTTTAAAGTTTGATAGGACGGCTCAGATCTTACGACACATTGCAAAGCCTCAAAACCCAAACATATTCAACTCTGCGCCATCGCTGACCTGCTGCTGTGCGCGTCGCCTGCTTCCCTTGCTTGTGGGGCTAGAAATGGGTCGATTGCTCTTCGTGAGGTGCTGCGTGCTCAGCCCGATATCCCGGATGCAGCAATCACTCGTCGTCCTTGTCATCGTCGGCGGGCGCCGCCGGCGTCGCCGGCGCCTCCTCGTTCTCTGTGAACGGCTCGTCGGCGTAGTCCTCCTGCACCACGCATAGCAGGGGCGTCGGCGGCTGTTCACGCTGCAAGGGGATCTCTGGCCCAGCACATGTGCATCTCACAGTCCTCGTGCACAAGCAATCGGGACGCTTCCAGGAGCGGCAGGGGGTGCCTGCGCTGGTTTCTGGCATCGGCGGACGTGTCGCACAGGCGCAGCGGCAGCTTGTTGTGGGTTCGTATCCAAGATTGATTCTCAACAACAACATTGGCGAGTGCACGGAATAAAAGGCGCCGGAAGGCAAGTTGTACATACGCTGCAGCTGCTGGTTGCCATTCATAGCACTGTTTGAAACTCAAGCAACTGGGATGGAACAGAAACAGAGCAGCCCAACCGCAGTCACCTTGAAGGCGTCGGCGGGCACGTCGTACAGGCGCAGCAGCGGCTTGTTGGGGTCCTTGACCAGCAGCCACTTGCCGTCCGAAAGGCCGCCCACCACGTCCACCAGCGCCCGCACAATGCCCCAGCAGTTCTCCATGGCCAGGTTGATCTGCATCGCGAAGTCGCGCGGCTTGACCGCCTGCAGGCAGGGGGAAGAGAGACTAGGTCAGGCTGTCAGTTGAGCGCTCGTCTTCGGTCTGCATGGCCGGACTGATATCCGCCGCGGATCGTGCGGCTTGACCGCTGGCAAGCAGCACAGGGCACACAGCAGGTTGGCTCGTCAGTCGGGGAGCGAAAGAGCCCCGCAGGCGGCATGGCCTCGGCTTGAACTGGAGCGTGGGTGGACTGTGTCATTTCCAGTCATGTGCAGGCGGCAGCTGTGCATCTGCAGCACGTCATTGAGGGATGCAGGTTCACATCACCACTGCAGCGTGGCATGCACCAGGCTGTGCGGGGCGGCGGGCTACACCATCCAACCACAGGTGCACGTTGTGAGGAGCAGGCAGCCCCCCGCTCCCTTCTGTGTTTACTTGTTAGCAATTGTCAAGAAGCCCTGAGAGCGGAGGACAAATGCACACAGCACTCCGGAAACTCTGTGAATCACTCAAAGTCGGTCTCGAGCGGGTCACCTGGGTGGACAGGATGACGTGGTGGTGGGGGTCGCGCGGGTGGGAGCGCGCCACGTAGCCCAGCTTGATGACATCGACGCCTGCCACCAGCGCCGAGGCCGTCCACTTGGCCAGCTTGTTGGCATTGTTCTTCAACTCCGTCGCGAGCACCGCACCGCGCTGGTTCTCGATCTTCTGTCGCCAGTCGACGCCCGTGAGCCTGCGGGACGGGCGGCAGCGCCAGTGGCTTCCGGTGATCCGCATTGCATGCCGCCGTTGTTCGGGTTGTTTCCCCATGCTGGCCATTGCACAAGGCATGTCCTGCGTCACCCGAGCTGGGGACGACCAGCAACAGCCACGATGCCTGGCTGCAGCACGGGGCAGCAGGAGCGGAGTGTGTGCGCATGCGGGTGGGGAAACATGAGGATCAAGTGCGCGGTGCGCACTTGGGGTCGAACTCGTTGAGGGCCTTGATGGAGATGAGCTGCTGGGACTCCTTGAAGCGCATGACGCCGTCCACCGCGCAGCGCACCACCAGGCTCTGCTCGCCGCCCAGGCTGGCCTTGCGGTACCTGCACAGCGGCCCGATGTCCATCCCTTGTGAGCTGCTGCCTCGAGGAGCACAGCGGCGCTCGAAGGTGAGTGAGCATCGGCGAGGCGTCGGAGGCATGCGGGCCGTTACGAGCGTCGGATCCAGCTGCGGGGCATGGCTCGGGAGCCACGCCACAGGTGCAGTGATCAACACATTCCATCAGCCTCCAATGGTTCACGTGTTTGTGTGACGCTCGCAGGGCAGCAACAGCAGCCGTGTTGCGACGGCAGCCAGCATGCAGCATGGCTGGGAGGGAGGCACCTGTAGGCGATGCTGGCGGGCTGCGCGCCGCTCGGCAGCTCCTGGTCGGCAAAGGGGTCCGGCGCGCCGCACTCGTGCACTGGCTCGTCTGCCGACAGCACCTGGCCGCGCAGAGGCACGTCGGTGAGAGCGCCGGTCGGGCGGCAGCGTGCCATGATACTGCGTGCTGTGCCTGAACGGACAGCTCAAGCCCCAGGCGGCACACGCAGAGCCACAGGCACAACGGCCTTCGACGTCCGGCCAGCAGGAAAGTTGCAACCAGGCGCAGCGTGTGGCGGCGCCTTCGCGAGGAACAAGGGCGAAGCTCCACGTTTGGGCAGCGGAGGCGCGTCGGGTGGGCACACCTGCTGCGAGAAGGCCTGGTTGATGGCGGTGGCCTCCTGGCTGAGCTGCTGCACGCCATTGATGGAGTCCTTGTCCTCCGCCACCGCCTCTGGCGCCGTCTCCGCCACCTGACCACCAGACGGTTCAGGGTTTAGGGGTTTGATTTTGCACTGTGCTTCACGTACACTGTGTCCTGCACATGACACTAGCCGTGCCCCCAACTGGCTGTGCACGGGTTCGACCCAGGCACAGGCCTGCTTGAGATGTCATGCGCCTCAGCGACGAGCCCGTGCACGATCGGCGAGCCCCTGCACTTCTCTCGTGCTGCAGGCCGCAGAAAGGCCGTCGTCTTGCGCATGCAAGCTGGACCTGACGCGCCACTGAGCCGAAGAACAAGTGCCACATCTCCAGGTGCAATGGCACCCCATGCTCCTGACTGGGCCTGCAGCGGCAGCCGCACCGTGAGGGTGGCGAGGGAGTAGCCGTCGCGCGTGTCGAAGAACAGCTTGCCGTCGGCCTTGGTGACCAGGATGTCCCAGGAGTACACGGATCGTGGCGCGCACATCAGCGTCGCCAGCACCGTGTCGCTCATGAACACCTGGCCTGCGCCCTCCTCCGCCAGCTTCCTGCGTGATTTCGACAGGGGGGTTTCGAGATAAGAGGTCTTGCAAAAAGGAACCTTCGCCAGCACCGTGAAACCACCCAGCACCATGCCGCTCACGAATGTCTGCCCCGCACCCTGCGCCTGCCGTTCCCTGTTGATGCGAAGGAGTGAAGCGAAGATTGCCAGCACAGTGTTGCTGAGGGTGTCACACGTGTGGTCGCTGGAAGGAGTGGCTGTCGCTGCGGCCCTCACGACGTCTGCATTGCATTTGTCTTTGGTCTCGTGCCCTGTGCAGAGTCGCACATTTGTCCAGACAGCTGCATCGCATGGGTCACCCACGGGACGAGCCGCCATGCCACGTCGCGGCGGCGGCTTGCTTCCAGACTGCGAGGGCTGTCCACGAGCAGCCTCGACCAGCACACGTGCAGCCCGGGGTGCGGGAGCAGCTAAGGGGCGGCAAATGAAGTTCTCATGAACAGTCATTCATCATTCAGGAAACAAGCGCACTTGACGATCGGGTCCTCGGACACGGTGACATCGTGGAAGACGGCGCGCGTCGGCCGCAGCGCCTTGTCCGCCTTCGGCGTCACGCGGTCGAAGGTCTTGTCATAGAAGCGCAGCGACCCGTTGAAGGACACGTCCTCTAGCTCTGGCAGCGCCGAGTGCAGCTTGGCGAGCGCGGTGAAGGGGATCTGCTCCACGACGGCCCACTCCGGGCGGATGTCCACCGAGCTGCTGTACACCATTTGCTGCGCAGGACGGAAAAGTCAAAAGGGTAAAGTCTAGATATTCGCAAAGGACTGGAACGAACGGCAGTCGGCTGTGCACCACAGCCCACTCCGAACGGATGTCCAATTGAGCTGCTTGACACCATCTGCTGCAGGGCATAGACTGCGCTTCAGCTGGTGTGACAAAATGCGTCATGCACGTCAGGAAGGGCTCTTGAGATGCCTCCAAGCACAGCAGGCAGACACATGTGGCAGTTTTGACAGGGGCTCGGCCCTGGCCCCGAAAACCATGGCCTCAGCTTCATGCAGAGGGGTGCAGTCCAGCCCCCGTGATGTATCAGTATGAGTATATGCAAGCCAGAGGTGCAATGCGACGCAATAAAGCGACTTGCCGTGAATGGAGTGCTGCAGCAAGAAAGAAACTGACACTACGCCTCACCCGCTGGTCATTGCGCTGGAAGTGCTGGAAGTTGCGCTTCTGCTGCTGCTTGCGTGGCTGCCGCTTGGCCGTGGCCGCCGCTGCCGCCTCTTCCTGCTGCCGCCGCTGGTTCTGCTGGAAGCGGTTGGGCTGGAAGCGGCGTGGCCCGCCCCGGTTCCGCTGCACCGGCCGGCTGTCCACTAGATGGAACGAGTCCTCCTGTGAAAGGAGATCAATGTTGAAGAGCAAGCATGAAATGTGACTGGTGCCATGTGCGCTTGCTGCGCTTGGTGCACGAGGCAGCGGGAGCAGGGGCACACCAGAGTGGCTGGTGGCGAGCGTGCGGCTGCATGATACCAACGCAAAGCAAACCCGATCGTCAGGCAGACTGGCAAGCGGGAGTACAGATGCTCACATCCTCGTTGTGGAAGAAGTTGAAGACCGCAACGCCCGGCTCCCGCTGGTTCTGATACCTGTTGCCTGCGCGGTCGAAAGATGCACACACTAGCATGCTGAATTCAGGCTTCGTTGCAAACAATCAGAGCCGATGCAGATACATCTGCTGCACAGCACGCTGAATCCATGACTTCCTGCTGTGCCACTCAAGATCGACAATTACCATAGCGCAGTCCCGCGGCTGTGAAGTCAGACACACGTCCAATCTTGTCACCCTTGCCGAAAGGCGCATACGGCACGCCATCCAGCTGCTCTGGCACTGTGGTCGGGCCCCATCCGCTCTCGTTGGCTGCCACTTGTGGCACCTCAAAGCTTGCTACCATGCTCGCCGTCAGCAGCAGCTATACAATTGGGAGCACGGAGAGAATGAAGGTGTACGAGAGCCGCTCCTGCTGCTGCAAGCTAATTGAATCGCCGCCACCTTCGAAAGGCTCGAGCTTCTCCGGCGTGACTGTGCAAGCCGCGACCAACTTTGTGGTCCTTGTCTTTCTCTTGCAGCTGAAAAGCCTCAGACTGCCGCGCCGCGCCACCGCTCCGGGTTGCTGTTCGGGCCTTTCAGGCTGCACAAAACCCTACCAACATCGGCGCAACACTCGTGCCGCTGCCCACCTCCGCTGCATGATTCAGCACTTGGGGGTATCCCTGGAGTACGCTACACCCATATTGCACTGAAATTCGCTGGTCTCCTTACAGAAACTCAGTCTCGCCTTTGCTCAATCTTCTCTTTTGACGTGAACCTCCCACGTCACCCGCACGGAGGCGCAATTGCACTGGCGCCGCGCAGCTGCTGCTGCGTCGGCCACAGGTCGCCCCAACGCAGCTTGCGTGCGAAGCGATACATCGGAGCGCCCAGTCTTGAGCCCGAACGGCTGACGACCCGCTGCTCCAGGCGCGGCTTGCCATTGGCGCCGGCGCCAGCGCTGCACAGGTCCAGCACCACGTGCCCCGACTTCTTTCGGGGCGGCCTGCATGTGAGAACAATATGTGGCCATTTCAAAGCTTGCTTTGCAGACACCGTCAACACGCCGAGAAGCGTTGAGTGATGTGGACGAAGGCAGAATCGACGCCAAGTTCACAAAGCAGTGGCCTGTGAGAGACACACCTGATGACACGAGACCAGGTGCCGCTTGCAGCGACAGCTGCGGCTACCTCCTCTGGAGTGCTGCTCTCTCGCTCGCCCTCGCCGTCCTCCTCTGCATATGGCGGTGGTACGGCGGCGGCGCCGGACTGCCCAGAAGCCCCAGCAGCCTGCCTAGGCTGCGGGCTGAACGCCTCTGCCGCCGCGAGGCTGGGCGCTTCGGCATGAGGTTGGCTGTTTGTTGGCGCTGGGCTGCTGGACGAGCTTGCCTCGATGACCGGCCTGCTGCTGGCTGCTGCGGTCGGCTGCGCAGTTGTGTTGTGTGTTCCCATCCCATCCGTGCCTGCCGTCACTGATGCTGCTGCAGGGCTGGGCTCGGCCAGGCTGCGCATGAAGCTCTGAGCAAACTCCTCTGCCTCCGCCACTTCGTCCTCGTCGCTGTCGTCCGCGCCTTCGCGTATGGACTCCAGGATCAGCTGCAGTGTCTCTGCGTCCGGCGCCGCCGCCGCCTGCCCCGCATCCGCTGCTGCCTGTTGCAGTGTCTAGTCGTGTTGATATGCTCACTCGGTCTCTTTATGTTCCTGATTCTGCTATCGGACTCGTCCATAGGCGTGACTGGGCAAGCCGCATCGAACAGTGGTGCAAGCATGGTGCATATAGACACGACAGGGCAGCTGACAGTCCAGGAAAGGCCGACACAGCCACCATCTTGCAGGGCAGTGTGGCACGCACGAGCTATGATGGAGCTCGCGCACCTTCATTGCTTCCGCCTCGAGTTGCTCGAAAACGTCATCGAGCAGCTCGTCTCCCAGCTGCGGCGCGGCGGGCGAGGGTGACACTAATTGGACGCCTGCGGGCGCCTCCGGCCGCGCGCCCCGACGCAGCACCACATACGAAAAACGCTCGTCCTGATAGTCCCGGGGCATTGCGCCACCTGTAGTTAGTTGATGTTACGTCGACACGACAGGGAACTGAGCACACGCAGCAGCTCAACGTGATGATGGCCGTTTGGGGATCAGTGCATACACATGACATCAGGTCCACTTCCCGCCCACAGGTGCAGAGAAGAGCACCCGGCAGGATCTTGGTGCGCTTCTGCGCGGCCGTGCGCTGGAAACGCTGCACGAAGTGGCACCAGCTGCCCGTGCCATCCATGGGGCAGCCGCCGTCGTGGGGGCAGGGCGCCACCACATGCGCCCTGCCGTCTGCCGCTGCATCGCCTGTGCCTGCCCCAACACCGCCTCTGCGCTCTGCTGCCAGGACCTGCACAGCGGACGAGCATTGTGGTGACGGCAAACATATTCCAACCAGCGTCCTGCCGCCTGCCGCTGCACCGCCTGCGGCCGCCTGTCAAAGTCACTGCGTCTTTGCTCTGCTGCCAGCACCTGCACCGACCGATGGCTGTATGTTGTCAGGTGCTGCTGCTTAACACGCCGCTGTACAGCGCCTTCAGCATGCACCAGCCAACCAGCCACGGTCTAATTTGCTGCATGCGTGGTAGTAGTCTACACGGCAGAAGGGCAGAGGGGGGGAGCCTGCAGGGCACCATACTGCCCCTCCCCCCCGGGCTGCCCCTCTGGCTGGTCGGCAGTTCGACTTTGAGTCGCCTTGCGCATCCAACGCTGGCCTTTGTATACGGCTGCGCATGTGGAGGCCTGCCTGAAGAGACTCGACATTGCATCACTCGCCTGCGTGCGGGCCTCGCGCACGTTGGCGGAGCCGATTGGCGTGCCGGGCTCCACCAACAGCAGCAAGCCGCGGGTGCGCTCCCACAGGCTGGCTACCACACGGCGCCGCTCCGCCGGCGTCCGCAGCTCTGCTAGGATGTAGGACGCCACCACCAGGTCGTACCTGCGGCCGCATGATTGGGCTGCATTGGACACCATGTACTTGTCCTTCTCGCGAGCTTTCACAACCTCTGATAGAGACAGTCTGTCCCCGTCCGCAGAGAGAGGGGCCTGTCTTCGGAGGTGTGCCGGCTGAAGGCTGCCGCAAGTCGAATGTGCAAGCTGTCCGCGATACTTGACAGTGCTGGCCAGCAGCAGCTCACTGCTGGGACGCCGCGCGGCTGCCGGAGGGGGCCGGTGCCAGGTGCCGTGACCAGCGCACGCTCGGCATTGAGGCGTCGCCGGCCCGCAGCGCCTGCTGGCAGGCGAACCCCAGCGCCAGCATCGGCGCCGCCTTCTCCACCGCATGCACCGTCTGCAGCGCGCCGCCGCCCCACACCTGCGCCGGCACAAGCCCCTTTCATCCGCAGCTTGTTGATGGGTGCAGGGATGAGCTAAAGGACGCAAGTTTCGGTGCAGGACGCTACTTTCGGACTTTCGCACGCTACTTCATTGAAACAAAAGTGCCGAAATATCTCCCCCTTGTACCACCTGCGGCACGCTGCCCGCCTACACCTGCACCGGCACGACGCTCCTTTGCTCTTCCACTCTGCCACATCAACGGCTCCAGAAGCCAAAGCAGGTTTTGGGAGGCAGCACAGTCCTTGACACCATGTTGGCGAGGCTCCCCCATAACAACGCTGACCCGACAAGCATGTGCGGAGCACAAGCCAGGCTGAAGCTCGCTAGCATGCCATGCAAGCGCCATGGAGGTTCCCATGTGGGGTGCTCACCGAGGTGGCTGCCCAAATGGCGGTGCCAGGCCCAGCACCGAAGTCCAGGACCCTGCTGGGCTGAAAGTCCGGCAGCCGCACCCGCAGCTCCTTCATGACCTGCCATGGGATTAGTGTAAGGATTTCGTGGCATTGCAGAGGTTTCATCAGAGTAGCAATACGCCTGAAGATGTAAAGGCCCTGGACCTCAAGTTCTGAGCTGCTTCCTCACTGCCATCTCTGCCTTGGACCCACCTTCTGCAACACGGAGTAGGTGGCAGGGAAGCGGCTCGCGGCGTAGGCGGCGGCCTGTGCCGGATCGTACACCGGCGACCTGCTGCCGCCCTCCTGTGCCGCCTCATCTGCGGGTCACGGCGTCCAACGACATGCTCAAGAGCTGCGATCACCCGAATGTCTAGGACTGATGCAGAGCATGGCTGGGGCACTCGTAGGCTTTGGGTGGTGAATGCATTCTCCACAGGACTCCATTCTTGAGGCAAGTTTGAGGGTTGACCTGCGGCAACGGGCGCAAAGAAGTCTTCTTTGGCGCTGTCTTCGTCCAGATCCCCTACGAAGGGCGTGACACCGCCCTGTCGCATCTCCCGCATCATGTCTCTTGTGCTGCGCTTCCCCTGTGCGAAACAGAGCATGATGATGGTGGCAATGCCCTTGCATGTCAGGTTTGCCACAGACAGTGCAGATCGCCAGAGGGAATTGGTCGAAAATGACAGCCGAGCAGGAAGCTCGCACCCGCTTTGTGCGGGCGCGCATGCCTGAACCAGGGTCCATTGTCGGCACCGCGCTATGGCCGCCCTTAGCACTCGTGCGGGCATTGCGGCGCAGGCCGTCTATCAGCCGCCTGCTGCTATTGGACAGCTGCCGCCCGCGCTCGCCGCCCAGCGCGCCGCTGCTCGCCTCCAGGGCCTGCTCCAGCTCCGGCGGCACCTCGACGAGGCCCACCCAGCGCTTGCTCACGACCCGCGCAGCCGCCAGCGGCACCGTCGTCTGTGACGGAGCCACCTGCAGCCGCATGTCAAAGCGACTTTCTGTCAGCTACAGAGTTGCAGAACCTGCGAAATACTTGTTGCAGCGGAAGAGGCGTAGGCCAAACGATGAGGGCGTCTGCCTACCTGCGCTTCAATGTAGGCGGTGCGGGCGATCAGCCGCAGCAGCATGGGCCTGGAGCTCTACCACTTACTCTCCGAGCTGCCTGTCGGATGGGTAAGCACAGATGTATCTGACAGAGAGAACCTGAGCAGCTTTGTGACACGCTGCGCTGGACAACGGTGCAGTGGGATGCAGGTGGGCATCGACCAGAAACCGACAGTGAAGTAGCACTGCTGCACGCGCAAGACTGATCGAATTCGACTGACGTATACAGCTATGCACCGCATAACGAACTTTCGGTAAGCACGAGGGAATCTTCGGATTGCTACATGCACATGCGTGCTGTGCATGCTGTGCATTAGAGCTTCAAGACCCAACCAGCAGCCCTTGCGCGACACTCTGCTCGCGCACCATTGCACGCACAACAGTCAGGCAAGTGAAGAACGTCGACACCATGTCGACCAACGCTGCGGCGGGTGCAGCGCTTGAAACCACAGGCAGTGCGGCAGCTAGTCTGGACGCTGCCACAGTGGACTCCCTGGCCTCCCGCCTGGCGGACGACGCCACGCTCAGGCTGCCGGGCAGCCTGAGCGGCCAGGTGCAGGAGGAGGCGCCCGCCAGGTCCAAGCGCGTGGAGTATCTGACGGCGCTTCTCCAGCGGGACCCGGGCGTCTTCCTTGGCGCGCTTTGATGATTTAGACTGCTTTACATGATCTACATGCTTGATAGATTTATGGTTTGGCGACCGCATAGTGTGGCTCGTTCCACAGGCAGTCCATGATGCACGGCGTGCATCACCGCAGAGCGCCATGGGGATCACCTAGACAGCACAGATCTGCGGGCCTTTGAGGGGCTCAGGAGCGATTACGAGGTGTGTCTCTGCACTTCCGTTCGTCTACACGTCAGGCTGCACAGGACAGATGCACGCCATGCTGCTGCGAACGCCACTGTGCTGCCGGTCCCAGGTAGAATGTTCTCGGTGCACCTAGTGGCTCAGTCACTGTTGCAAGCCTGCGTGAGGCCAGACACTGTGCCAAACTGACTGCGCTGGCTGCGCTGTGCAGATTGACTTCTTCATCCGGCAGCTGTCTACGGTGGCCGAGCCCGCACAGCCGCGCCTATCGCCGCAGGTCCGCAACAGACGCCTGGCGCAGCTGAACCGCCTTATCGATGAGGGTGAGCCCCCTCCGGGTGCCGGTGCCTTCGCTTGCAAAGCTGTGCTTCCAGTCAACGGCACTTGACCTGCAAGCCGACGGCCTGACCCCAGACTCTTGCAACTCAAAAAGACTTTGTTGCCCTGTGATCCCCCCAGGCGAGTTCTTCAGCAACGACGCCATGCGGGCGCGGCAGCCGCTGCTGCACCTGCAGTACGTGGGACAGTACCTTCCAGCGGCACCGGCAGCACGTGCTGCGCCGGCCGAGGGCCACCCGCTGAGCAGCAGCATCCTGCACGACGTGGACGAGGCGCAGACCTCGGAGCGGTTCCGGCGCGACAAGGAGGCCCAGGACGCCATTGAAGCGGGTGACTCACAGCTTTCATACTTGCAGCATCCAGACACAGTCAAAGCGACCCGTCAGAGGTTCATGCATGGCTGCGTGCAACACCCAAGCAGCCTCCCTCCAAGTCGCGAGCTCCTCAGGGTGATGCAAGCAACCGCACGCCGTCAGCTGACGCTCCCGGGGTTTGCGCAAGGCATGACCGGACAAGTCACCTGCCTGCCTGCAGACAGCTCGGACGAGGAGGCATACCCAGAGGACCGGCGTGCAGAAGTTTCGCAGGTTACTACGGCTGCAGACAGTGGCGGTG
This sequence comes from Deuterostichococcus epilithicus, assembly GCA_033439295.1. Lineage (NCBI taxonomy): Eukaryota > Viridiplantae > Chlorophyta > Trebouxiophyceae > Prasiolales > Stichococcaceae > Deuterostichococcus > Deuterostichococcus epilithicus. Next base: position 864,500 of record JAVTLE010000010.1, read on the forward strand.
CGGGGCCTGCCGCCCTGGCAGGCGCCGTCCCGTCAGCAGCCATAGGATCGGCGGGACAGGAGCGAGGGACGGCTGCGGAGGAGGCAGGTGACGCCGATCAGGGTTTGGATGACCGGGCGGAGGATGCCGAAAACCGCCCGGAGGCGGCGCCTTTCGTGCACATCCCTGGAGAGGAGCAGACCCAGCTGCAGGCGAGCGGCTCTGTGTTTGTGAGGCTCACGTTGGGCAACGCCTGATAGGCTTGCTGCTTCTCCTTGTAGCAGTCGCTGTATTCCCTAGGCAGACGCACCACAACATCTGGACTGTGTGGGGCGCACACCTGGCATGGGTCTTGCTGTCCTCCTGCGCGTGCTTAACCACATACCTTCGCCTGCAGGCGGACTTCCTGGAGCTCATGCACCAGCGCTTCCTTGCCGGCGACGACGAGCAATACATCGACTACGCACGCATCGATGGCGATGCGTCGCTGGACGACGACTGGGCAGACGAGCGGAGACAGGTGGCGTACCCACGCCGCATTGCGTTTCCACAGTCCGTGTTGCGTGTCACGTGTGCTGCTTGTGACTGGCCGCGCTCTCATTGCAGTCGGGTCTGGCCGATCGCAGGATGACAATCAACTGTCAAATTCGTGCCGCAGGACGCGGAGGATGCATACTTCGACGATGTTGAGTGAGGGGCAGGGCTGCGACCACCGCCTGTGTTGGGAGTTGCCGTCTGGGTGTCGTCTGGATGTTACAAGGGAACCAAATGTTGATGGTCAACACGGCATAAGTGCCAATAGCCCCTGCAGCGCCTCGACTTTTTCGTTTTGTATCTCTACTGCGCGCATTTGTGGCGAGCACATTGTAGGTCTCAAGCATTCGTCACTCATCAGGCTTTGTTGCTGCTGCCGCCGCTGCCCGCGTCATCTCCACAATCAGCGATTTGATATCTTTCCTATCTTCGGCAGGCCTGCAGCACAGAACAAGGTCGCAATGCTGTACTATTGCGCATCCCTGTAATGCCAGCATGGGCAGGGGAGCCATGCTGGGACGACCAGCTTGCTGTGGGCGTCATTTCTCCTGCTCACCTTGGGAACGGCAAGCGGACGGGGATGGCGTCGCGTTCGAAGCTGGCGCTGATGTTCATCCCCAGCCTGTCCAGGTCCTTGATTTCCGCGCTGTCAACCGGCAGGCCTGTGTAGTGCTGCACCATGTCCCTCGTCGAGCTGGCATGGTCGTCATTCCTGCAGGTGAAGTCGCATCAGCATTTCGAAGGGAATGACATTGGCTGAGGAAGTGGACCTGCAGCAATCTGAAGCCTTCTCGAACGATGGTCGACTAGGCTCCCCGCTCACATGTGCCTGGCAATCGGCGCCGAGAACGCTGCCACCGGATCCGTCTGTGCCGCGCAAAACTCTGTGCTGGACACCTGCAAGACACACATCTAAAGTTTTGCCAAGTCTCGAGGCGGGTACACGACTTTTGTGCCAGCTGAGCCGCCAAATGCAAGACTGGGCCAGCGGAGTCCAGGCTCACCGTGGCTGCACGGGCGAAGCCGCCGTTGAACCTGCCTTCGAGGATCTCGTCCATTCGGAAGATGGAGAAATCCCCAAAAGAAGCCTGCGCCCCAGAAAGCTCGGCACTGGAGCGGCTGCCAACATATCTATCAGCTGCACCCTCCCATGAGCGCACGGGGTGTGTGATCGCAAGAAAGCCTGCTCACCCAGAATGAGCCCGGGTTCCTCGTCATGTACGCCTCCCTGGCGGCAGCCTCCTCCGACTTGGACACCGGCAGCACCCTGCCGACCAGCGTGAAGCGCGCATCCGACATGCCCTGCGGCGCCCACACCTTGCTCAGCAGCGAGGTGCCGGGTGCACGCCCACAACAGCAGCTGCTCGACATGCTGTGGTCCGGCGCACATGCCTGCCCTTCCCGGGGGCCCAGCAGACGATGCACTGTGCTTGTGGGACTTGATCCTGCAGTTCAGCGCGCCCAAACAATGCTGTCTCGTCTCACCTGGAAGCCCGGCGAGGTGACTGTCAGGCTGCACCGCGGGTCGGTGCGGATGTCGCGCGTGTGGCCACTGAGGGAGCTCAGCGCAAACACTGGGCGCCCCTGCCCGTCCACACCATACTCCACCACGGAGCCCAGTGGAAAGCCCGCGGCGGCCCGGCTCGAGCCAATCGTCGAGAGCACCCCCGTCCTGAGGTGAAACAGCGAGGTCTGGGCCGGCGACCATGCCACAGAGAACCTCACACGCGGCAGATGGCGGTCTGCGCATGCCCAGTGCTGGTCGTCCACGAGAATTAGGGCAGCAGTCGGAGGCTCGATGAAACACCATCTTGAAGCGCCTCATGTTGTGCACCTGTTGATCTCCACGAGCATGCGTGCCTCCTCTGGGACGGAAATCCGGGCCGCAGCCTTCTGGTGCTCGTGGAACTTGTCCATAACCGTGGACTGATCGCTGGCCGTCGCAGCCGATGCAGCGACTTGTCTGAAGCCTACTTGCGGTTCACATCGCCGCATCACAGTTATTGCTTGTCAGCAGTGCATCAGACCGACATGTGACGCATGACATGCAGTCTGCGCACCTGACATGATGAAATGCCGACCGTTGTGCGGTCTGAAAAGTCGCGCCGACAGACCTGCTGATCTAAGAGTGTGCGACTGGCTGCGGATGAAATGGGGTTGTGCTGCTGATTGCCGAAGCAGCATTGCGGTGACCATTGATGGCGTGATTTGACCTTCTCTGTGGACGATGCGCCACTGTTCAAATGATGCGTTCAACTCCAGCAAAACGCACTAGATACTCATATTGCTGGCGAACGAATTGAGTTGCGCGTGCACCTGCGTTCTGCCCATGCCTGACGTGGCACATTGACGGTGCACGTGAGTTGTTCCGCTTTTTTGATATATTTAGCCAGTGCTGGTGGGCGACACAAAACACCATGCATGTTGCGATAGAAAATTGCTTCCCATTCGTCATACGTCGCCACGCGTGTCCTCGCAAATAGCAAGCTTTCGCCGCTGCGTTGCCGCGATCTGTGATGGCCCCAAACCTCGTGGTCACAGGTTTTGGTTCATTCTACGGTGCGCTGCTGCCCCAACGTACATGTGAGATTTCGATGCACTGCAGGGGGTCCTCGCTCGGATTGGCAATGATTTCGGCTAATGCGATGTGTGTCAGGCATCGACAAGAATCCAACAGAGTGGATCGTCAAACAGCTGGCAAAAGACCATGAGAATGCAGGTGCGCTCTCGCGGACTTGCTCTGCCTTGGATCCTGGATGTTGCCCGCTGGCATGTGGAAATCAGCACGACACAACCTTCAATGACGCATTTCTGCATGCATTCCATGCAGAGACTGCAGGGAACGGGACCGCGCATGCCAGCTTCGCCGTGCTGGAGGTGATCAAGCATGCGAACCAGATTGGATGCTGAGCTCAAGGCGTTTCAACTTGTGCACTGACATGGCGCAGGCATGATCATGCTTGCAGACAGTTATAACACCTTGTTGACCTGCCGGATGGTCTTGATCCTGCAAGGTGTCGGCGCATTACGTGAGAGACAAACTCACATCTCTTGCGGAGGAGACAGATGCGGGCGCCCACACTGTTTTTTTGCATTTTGGCGTGGAGGCCTATGCGCAAGGCTTCAAGCTGGAGGCGAGACGGCGCTCTGTGGCATTTGCGCGCTCCTCCGCTGTGCCTTGGTCCTCAATTGCAGTCAACCGTGGCATTTTTGCATGATCAACACTGCACTCTAAGTATGCTGAAACGAGCCTGTGCATGCGGCAGAGGCAGGCTTTCAATGAGGCAGACTTTCGGGTACCAGACCAGGTGAGGTGCTGCCAGAGCAGGAAGACTGGTGGACAGGCGTGCATGTTGCTGTGCGATACGCGAGCCAGACAAATCACGGTACATCTGGTCATTGCGATGGCCATGGTGTCGCAGGCGGGCTGGGAGCCAGAGCACCAGCCGATTGATCCAGAGCATGGCCTCCACCATCGGCTGCTGACGAGCCTGCCGGTGGAGGACTTGGCAGGTATGGATACAGGTTGTGACTTGAGAGACATCATGCATGCTGACGAATCATCGAGGCTGAGTGCCGGGTCATTTTGCAGGGACGCTGCGGGAAACCTTCAGCACATCAGTGTCGGATGATGCGGGCAGGCGAGCACAATTCTGGACCGCCTGCTTGCAGCTCTGCCCGTGAAGCCAATTCTCACCCGTGCAAAGGCTCTCAGGATCACAGAAACGAGGCTGCAGGGATTTTTGCAGGTTCGTCTGCAATTATGCGTTGTACTGGAGCCTGCGGCAATGCCAGCAGCATCAGGGCGGCAGCTGGGAGGCGCTGTTCGTGCACGTGCCGCCCTTCGAGGTCATTCCGGCAGAACAGCAGCTCGCCTTTGCGCACGAGCTGCTGCGCTTGCTCAGGCAGCAGCCGGCGGCAGCCAGCGGCAGCGCCGGCACAGCGCGCAGCAGCGCCGCCAGCAGCGGCGGCGGCGGAGCCATCCAGCAGGTGTTCAGCTGGCTCGGGCACCAGCCTCTGCAGGCCCTGAGCTACGCCCTGCTGACATGGCTCACGGTCAAGAAGAAATGACAACCGGAGCGCCATGGGACGGCAGCTTGCTGTGGCGTCATCGTCACAGGTCTCTCGGTCAATATTGCCTGCTGTCGATTAAAACTGCAAAAACCCAGCTTTCGAAAAGAGATGCGCACAGCTGCGGGAGCCTGTGCTTGTCCAGGCTTGCCACATGATCCACCTGGTCGCGATAAAGAGAAAATCGCATACAAAGAACTAGGTATTCTCTATACAGGTCGAGTTTCAAGTTGAGTTTCGACAGACACTCTGGCATGCCCGGAAAGCATTTGCTCAAGCACCAATGCGTGCGCCAACAAAGTGGTGCCCCATCAAATGCTGCCTATCCAGCAGAAGTTCATGCGACATACTGCGTCACGGGCTTGTCCGTCACGCAGCGCCGCAGGTCGGTGTCGAAGCAGGACCGCCAGAAGTACCCACCACCATCGTTGCGCACCCTGTGGGCCGGTCCCACCTGCTTGCTGTGGCGCAGCCGCTTCTGCCCTGCAGTGACATGGGATCCCGATGCCATCATGCAGGTTGCTGCAGCGTCCCGCAAGGCGCCAGAGTCGAGGCCTCCAGTGCATGCAGTTGGATGCGATTGCAAGTCTGTTGTGGACCCAACGCCATACTGCAGTCGCAGATGCGGCGGCGCCTGCTCCGGGTAGGGACCTGCGCCACCTGACGGAAGGGGAGCATGACTGCAACCGTCACAACCGCAGCCCCACCTGTGACGTCGACGATGGGGCAGTGGAAGCGCTGGATGCCCTTGAGCAGCTCGAAGCGCCGGTCGAAATCTGCCGGCAGCGGGATGGCGGTCCCGCAGGCGGCCGCCAGCTGGTCGATGTCATCTGCCCTGAAGAAGCGGCAGTACTCCAGCCAGTACTCGCCTGTGACATGAAGAAATGTTGCGTTGAAACCGCTCAACTTCTTTGTGCTGTGAGGGCGAAAATGTCGGTCGACAGGGTACCGGTGCCTGGTGCAGGTCGACAGTGCAGTTCTGCAGGCGACATCTTCTGCAATCAAGCAGGGGCTGGCTCAGACTCGCCGGAAGTCAGCAGATAGAGACTCTTGATCTCGGCCAGCAGCGGTGGCGGCGCGCTGGCGCCGCCCGCCGCGGGTGCATCCGAGTCGTTGCAGTCTAGCGGCGGCGGGGGCTGCAGCACCGCAGCCACCTTTCTGTCCTTTGTACTCAGCACCAGCGCCGCCCGCAGCACCTGCACACGTCCCGCAACAGCAGCCTGTTCTGCAACTTGCGATGAACAAGCTGCACTGGACACGGTTTTGCAGGGTGACACGCAGCCTGCATGCGGCTCAGACTCGAAGGCCATGCCTACAGCTGTCTGATTGAGAGATGCCGCAGGCAGCGCCCAACGCCCAGGTGCACACCTGCACTTGCTCCGCGAATTGAACCTTCTGCATCTGCTTCTTGCCGAAGCCATGAAAGGCAGCAACGCTGTTGCCGCGTGGCGGCCGCGCCAGCAACTTGAGCGCCAGCACCGCGCCCATGCCCGCCGCCGCTGGCCGCATCGGCGTCGAGCCTGCACGTCGCACGAGCAGTCCCCGCCAGATTAAACTGCAGTATGGCAGCAGCGCACAGCTTCCAACGATGCTTTGCTGCAGCCCACTGTCCTGTTGCCGCTTGTCAGCATGCTGGCACACGTCAACACCCCAACTATGCAGCTGCGGACTCCAGAGTCATGTTGCCCTTGCTTCCCTTGGTCATGTATGCCCCGGCGTCACAGCCGCTGCAGCCTGTTCCCACCTGCCAGGTTCACTGACGGCGACGCCGGCAGCGGCGCGGCGCGGCGCACGCTGTCGGCGGCGGGGCTGTCCCACAGGTCCACAGGTGTGGAGGACGCCACTGTCAACGGCGCCGCGGCAAGCGACGAGGGCGCCAGACCCGAGGCGCTCGGGCGACGCCGCCAGCCCTGTGCCGCCACAGCGGCCCGGGCTGCGGTGGCGTGCGGGCGTCGGCGACGGCAGCGGCTGCAGCGTGCTTGGCTTGTCTGGGTCTGCACATGCGCGACTCGTCAAAGCGCTGCCTCTCATGCATATAGCACGGTTCATGCCAAGAATGCTGGAGCGCAGTAGAAAATCTGTCAGACAGTCGTTCCTGCTCCCTGCCGCCATGTGTCATAGTACCCCGGCAAGGTGATAGCTGGCTCTCAGAAGTTCAGGCTGAATCAAAAAAGTACTGCACCTGGGGAGGGCTGCGCGCAGTTGATGCTGTCGTCGTCGCTGCACGTGCAGCTCCCTGCCGCCGAAGCTGCTGCAGGCGGCTCGTGCTCCGCACAGTCTGGCAGCTCCACGACATCATCGCCGTCGCCGGCCCAGCTGGCTGCGTCGCCGCCGGCTGCCGAGTCGCATTCGTCCGGCCCGCCGCCCACTTGCAGGCGGCCCAGCCGCGCCGCCAGGGCGGCTGCCTCGTCCCCCGGCTGGGCTGAGTCGTGCGCGGCTGCAGTCGAGGGGCCGGCGGACCGCGCGTGTTTTGCAGCTGCATGAGGATCCAGATTCTCCTGGTCCCTGGCGCCGTCGGAGCGGCTGCCGCCGGTGCCGCTGCCGGCGTGCCTGGGGCCGCTTAGCTGCCACTGCTCCGGCATCGCTACTGCCTCATCGAGCGGCGATTGGGCGCGTGCGGCGCCTAAATGCACCTGCTGGGCTGCCACGGCATCGATGCTGGGCGCTCCGGTTGTGTGCGACTCAGCCGCACTGTTCGCTGGTAGAGCTGGTTGTTTGGGTGCGGCTGCGCTGCCCGGCCCAATGTACAAATAGAGCCCTGTCGGCAGCATCCGGCCCCGCGCCGCGCTCTGCTTGAGCCATGCCCATTGCAGGGCAGGGATGCCCCACTCCGTCGCGCGCTGCAGCTTGGAGCTGGCCGTCGCGCCGGTGCTGTCGCTGCAGACCAGGTGCGTCGTGACGCCCTGCTGGAGGTCGCCGCAGTATTCTGCGCCGCACGCCTTCGCGGCCTCCCGGACCATCTGCCTGCCGTCTCCATGAAAGCCTGGACACAGCAGGCGAAGCACGCTTTGGGTGATGAGAACGTTGAGCAAAGATTGAAAACAGGACGCCGCAGAGCAGCAGCTGCAGTGCATTGATGCTGCAAGTGTGCATCGGAGTTGTGCTGGGCACCTGTTCCAGTGATCACTGGCATCGTCGCAAGCGTAGCTCGGTCTACATGAGCGTCTATCTCCGCAGCTGCGCTAAGAGTGATTCATGGGCAAGGCCGACCCTGCGCGGAGTTATGAGGTCAGCAGCTCAATGTCTTGCAAACCTGCACCTCGAGCTCAACATAGCGGGGAATTTGAGCCTGCAGGGATGGGATTGCGGCTTTCGATGCCGACAAATGTTGCGTTGAACGTCCACAGGCGCTGGTGATCACGATGCATGTGGTGATGTGGGCAAAACTCAGAATCTGCTGCTGGAGTGCTGCCTGTCTGTTTGCAATTCAAAATTCAATTTCGAGCGAGTCAGAGCGAGTGCAGGGTGCACGGCTGCAGGCCCACGGGCCACGGCCGTTGGTCTTCGAGGAATCGAGCTGTGCAAGGCACTCCTCGCAATGTCCAACTGCGGCGCTTTGGAGTTCGTGACCAGCCAGTTGGTGCGCCAGCGCAACATTTGGCGGTTGTTCAATGACGGCAGCCGGTCACAATTCACTTCAATGTTGGCCTCTCTATGCCCTTTGGCATCTCCTAGTGGTTTCTGTTCACTGCTGATAGCATCTAGGCCGTCGCGTCGACGCGCGTCACCTCGAGCGACCAGTCCCCGGTGACCGGCAGGTTCGGCTTGCGCACAAGCAATGCCGTGTCTGCCGCCCCGGGGGTGAGCTGCAGCGGCCCCGGCATCGACTCGATGGCACTACTCCCCCCGATCAGCGACACCTGAAGAGCCACAGCACACACACGCCATTGAGCCAGCACGAACACAACAACAGTCATCGACAGCCACAGCTATTACGCACCTGTCAGGAATTCTATCATAACAAATACTGATGCACGGCACGGCGGAACAGCATACATCAACATGTGGCGCTCATTCGGTGGGCCTTTGCCGTGATAAGAGCCCTATGAGCCAGTGTCACAGCGACCAACCCCACGACAGGGCGGAAGTGCATTCAGGCGAGCCTCTGCCGTGATGTTGCTCACCTGCCACCCGGAGGGGCCACCAGGCAGCCCCAGAATGGCAATGCGCTCGATGACGCCCTCAGTGTCGAAGGCCGCCTGTGCCACCTGGCCGCCAGCGGCGTCATAGGCGCTGCTGCTCAGGACGCCATCCTTGTATCTGTGGGAGCAACTCGGGTATCAGCACTTTGAACTCTGATTTTAGAACGCCATGCCATACCCTGAGCACAGCGTGCAGATCAGAGGGCCGACACGTCCAGTGGGCGACCTCCAGTCGCAGCTGTCGATATTGCATTCCCAAGCTGCAAGGCAGAGCCCAACCTGAAGTGGCGGTGGGCGAATGCGCCGAGGCTGAAGGCGAAGCTGCGGCCGTCATCCAGGTACAGGTCGCCCTCGGCGCTGCCGCTGCTGTTCAGCGCCACCACCTGCCACACGCCACATTACCTATTACAGGCCAATGCTTTGTTGAAGTATGCCAGACGTGCCCCTGGCTCTCCAGACTTTCGGGGCAGCAGCAGTAGGAAAATGCTCACAGGGGGTCCACCGAAGCATCCGCTGGCTTGCCGGTGTCGCTGCAGCATCGCAGAGGCGGCTGGAGTGGCCGGATTGCGCTGCCTGCCGGCTGATGCCCGGGAGGGAGCAGTGGCGGGGACTGGACGGTATGCCAGCCCTTGAGAGGGACGGCGCACCAGGGTGATGGGGTCAGCGGCCATGGCGGCGGTGCTGCGGCGGGCGCGCTCTTTGCGCGGCACGATGCTACCGCCGCGCAGGTACACGGGCACACTGTCCATCGTCACCGCCACCTGCTGCGGGCTGCCGTCGGTGGTCGCTGGCGCGCCTGCGGTCGTGGCGAGGCGACCGAGCTTGTGGCTGGCTCCACCAGGCAGCAGTGCACGAGAAGACTGACACATGGCAATCAAGAGAGCAACTTGCATCCGCCAGGAGCGGCTGCTGCCATCCGTCATCAGCCGTCGTTCAGCGATCAGTGCTTCCCGCAAGCCCTCGAGAAAAAATTATGGGGGCACCTGTGGCGGCGTCAAACCAGGCGGCCTGCACTGGCAGCGTCAGGGCCCGTGAGGATGCGCCCTCTTCCAGCACGGGTGCCACCAGCAGCGACGGCCCCAGCATGAAGGCGTCGTCAGCGCCGTACAAACCCTCAGCCTCAGGGAACTCGAACCACAGCGGCCGCATCACCGGCTGACCTGCAGCAGCAGGAGCAGCAAGAACATCTGAAACTCGGGTCATAACGAATGAATACTTTGGGCCGGCACGAACCACAGCGGCCGTACCACCAACCGGCCTGCGGCGGCACGCCCGCATGTGGGGTCTGGTGCCGAGATCAGGGAGCCAGAAACTTGTGAGGGTGTCCGCTCTTGTTGGGGCTCAGCAGCAGCAGGGACCCTCTTCGAAGTCCGACCCTCGGGGGAGTGCATCGGTCTTTGGTGGGTCCCTCGCCAACTCTACAACGCCTGTAGTACCTAGTCGAGCAAGTCCTACCTTTACCTTTGAAGGGCACTGGCAGGAGAGGCCCGCCCTTGTGTATTTGGGAGGCCCGCCTCCTGCTGCACAGCAAGCAGGGGCATCGCCTTCCTCAAATCTCAAGCGACCAACCCGTGAGATTCGCGTGGCGGAAGAGCGTGTAGATGTAGGGCAGCAGCGCGTAGCGCGCCCTGATGGCGTCGCGAATCCGCGATGTGGTCGGGTCGCCAAAGAGCCATGGCTCCCGTCGCGCCGTCTCCAGATGCGCATGACCCTGCAGCATGGCAGCAGCAGGTCGGGGTCATCACCATATATGTCACACCTTCATCGCCGGGCAGGCAACACGAGATGCACTCGCGTCAGCCAGGCAGGGCCTCGCCCTGAGGCGCCGCCGAGGAGTCTTGCCTTGTTGCCCAAGCACCAGGCCAGCAACCTGCATTGCCTGCGGCTGGCAGGAGGGTTCCAAACAGCAACTAAGAAGCAGCATCCAGCGGTGGCATGAACTTCACAGCGCTCTCCAGCACTTTAAGAATGCTATCTGCACAGCAATTTCTGAGGAAGACCGGCAGCGCACCCGGAAGAAAGGGTAGTAGGCGCCCAGCTGGTACCAACGCGTCAGCAGCTCCATGCTGGGGTTGCCAAAAAAGCCGCCCACATCCGCGCCTGCGGAGCACCAGTGATTCAAGCCGAGTCCACAGCAAGGTAGGCAGCAAGCAATGCCGAGGACTCCTGCGCAGGGTAACCGTGCGGCGCCATCCGCCAGTGGCGGCGTGGAGCATGGCAGGGCAGGCCCTCGAAAAGCACAGGGGCCGAGGCGCACCCGAGAAGGAGATGCCGGCCAGGTTGATGGTGAGCACCATGGGAATGGACACCCGCAGGTTCTCCCAGTTGGCCGTGTTGTCGCCCGTCCAGATGGGGCCCACCTGGCGGGCATCGCAGCCGGTGCAGCGTCAGCCAAGGAGCCCAAGGGGTCGCACCGTCAAAAGTAACGACGGAGACTCTCGCGGCAGAGCCGCACCCTGCGGCACCAGCCTGTCTCCGCTCGGCAGTCGGACGCCGGCAGGTCCACACCACTCCCTCTGCGGTGCAAGATTGCGTCCACAGGACACTGTGTTACAAGGGGTACCCAGCACCCACATCAAAGGGCGATGGCAGGATCGGCGCACCGTCTGGGTGCCGGCAAAAAAGGCGCGGCTGAGCACAAAGGGGCGGTCGCCGTCAGCGCCCCACTCCGCGGTTCCCCGCGCGACCAGGCCCTCGGCGGTCGCCTCGTGGTACAGCTTGCCGAACAGGTTGTGCACGTCGCGGTGCTCCACGTCGCCGTGGTGGATCAGGTCTTTGGGGAACGTGATCTGCGTGCAGGAGCAGGGATCAGTCATCAGGGGGTAGTGAGGTGCAGCCTTCGTCAGTGGCCCTTGCACTAGTACCCTGTCTGCTGCAGTCGATTGTGACAAGCGAGATCACTGTCCCTGCAGCAATGCCAGGCTTGTGTAGCTATGCACGGCAAGCCCGGCCTCCAAGCTGCGCCGCCACAGCAAGCATGTCTGAGCGGCCGCACCTCGGGCCCGTTGAAGACGGAGGGCTCGTTCATGTCGTTCCAGATGTACAGGTGCTTGGTGGCGCCCGGGTAGCCGCCCGGCAGGAAGTTGGTGGCCCACCAGGCGCGCACCTCCGGGTTCAGCACGTCCAGGTACGAGCTGGACCCCGGCCAGCACCACCTGCAGGTTATAAGCACAAAGACAGACCTACTTGCATACATGCTGAAACACACGAGTTGAGAGTCTCCAGGCTGCCTTTGGCAGCTCTGCATTCGAGTGTGAGTGCTGCGCCGTCTTATCACAGAGGCGCCGGGAGCAGGCGCCCAGCTCGGCTTGGCTCGGCGCCATGCTTGGTGCGGCAAGAGGCCGGGAGGAACCGCGGCCAGGCAGCGACGAAGGGTACCATATGTCGCTGCCAACAAAAATTGACACCGCCCGCAGGCGCGCCTACAGCATGGTGACCAGCTGGCAAACGGGGCGTCCGGCTGGAACTCGACACCCTAAACCAACTGGTCAATCAAACCCTCACACACGCACCCGTCGTAGTCTGTGCCGTCCTTTGATTTGACGTAATAGCCCTTGTCCTCGGCGGTCTTGAAGAGCGGGTAGCCCGCGTCACGCTTGATGTGCGGGTCCACGATGGTGACCACCTTGCGCCCCCGTGATGCAATGTCCTCCTGCATCTTCTCCGGGTGCGGGAAGGTCGCCGCATCCCACGTCAGGTACCTGGGCAAGCCGCGCCGGCTTCTGAACTGGCGGCAGCGAAAGACCAGAGGTCTAGCAGCAGCAGGTGTGAGTCAAGCCCATTTCAGAGGTGTTGTCTCAGCCAGGGTGCGGCTCATCTGCGACAATACGGGAAAGGACTACGGCACATTAGACGAGTCAGTCTCCAGGCTGCAGAACCGACTAGTGGATTGCGCCATTTCAACCCTCCAGGTGGCCAGAGTCCAGCCGAGACGATGGGGAGCACACCGCTTGCCATCGGTGTGCTCGATGTCCAGCCAGATGACGTCGTAGGGGATGTCGTGCTCGTCAAAGCCGGCGTCCACCGCCAGTGTGTCCGCCTCGTCCCGGTAGTTCCAGCGGCACTGGTGGTACCTGTCCGTTGCTGCCGAAGTGGTCAGCCTCACAGCCTCATGTTGAGCACCCCACCCCAGCACAAGCAGCTCACAGCACGACTTCAGTCCAGCGGGTGCTGCACGCAGCAGGCTCGACATCGCTTGACCCAGTGACCAGGTGGTAAGCACCTCGGCAGCGTGACGGTCTCGACGCGCAGGAAACAAGAGGAGAGGAGCAGAATGCCACACAAGATGCAAAAGAGCGTGCACCCGAGTGCGAACATCTGCGGCATCGCGGAAGTGCCGGTGACGGCGGCGTACTGCGCCGAGACGTCCGCGGGGCGGGGGCCAACCAGCAGGAACAGGTCCAGCACGCCGGACTCGGCGATCCACTGCGTTGATGCGCCAGCCGCCGGCTTACTGACGTCCACGTACATCTCCGCCGCGTTCAGCCTGCCAGGGCGCAAGGGTTGAGCCATTGAAGAGTAGGAGAATGCCTAGGATGCCTCGCTCTAGAAGATCAAGCGCCGTACAACGCCTCTAACAGGCGTCAAGCACTGTTGCACAAAGGTGACGGTGCACAACCAAAGTCCGTCGTGAGCACCGGCCGGTGTGGCATTGTGCGTGCGGACTCATACCCAGTGCGCTACACGCCTCCACCTGATGTTGCATCAGTCCAAAGATCGGTCAAGGCCGCAGAGAGCGCAATTTGCATTCACAGCGCACCAGAAGGCGCCGATGGTGAGGCCCAGCTTGTGCGCCAGCACCACCGGGATGGAGCCGTACAGCCCGAAGTTGGACTCGGGCAGGTACTCGAACACGTCCAAGTTGTACATGCGGTACGGTTCCGCCTCCTTGTCCGGCACACCTGTGGCATGATTATTGATTGCATGTCGACACCTAGCGTCTGAATACCATCTGCCCGCAGGACATCTCAACCTTGCTTGCTCGCTAGGCTCCCAGCAGCCTCCATGTCTCAGCGCCGAGCAGCACGCACTGCTGCAGCTGGGTGACGCTGCAAAATGGTCAAGTACTCCAGAAGAGACTTGTCTCCATGCATGGATCCGTAGGCTGCCAAGAGAGTTCGTGTGCACCTGTGGTGGGCTCCAGGGACAGGCTGGTCGCATGCTCCGGCAGGCCATACACGTGCTGGGCGCCCGGGAAGGACAGGTCGAACGAGATTGCCTCCGGGCCCTTAGGCTTAGAGTCAGAAAACGACTTGAAGCTCTCCTCCCACCAGCCCTCCGGGTCCCCCTCCTGTTAAGGAGCAACAACGAGACTATCTTCAGGACTGGGAACTGAAGGACATCACTTTGGCTCCGCCTACCCCTAGTCGTCACGAGATGGAACAAGCATGCGTCGATGACAGCCTGCCACCTGCATGGACTTGATCCCAAAGCATGCTCAGCCCTCGGCAGAACAGACAGGGCAGGCTCAGAGTCGAGCCCAGGCATCTTGGCAGGCTGAAAGTACTCCAACACCAAAATGGCATACACAACAAATCCGCATGCAGCTTGGCAGGAATGCGTCACGCATGTCACCTTCTTCTCCCGCAGGTGCTCCATCGCGAACATCTGGGCGGCATTGAAAGCGATGGCCGGCTGCCCGGCCACAGCCACCGTGAGCGCCAGCGGCCGGAAGGCCAGCGTCACTGAGATGCCCTCGCCCAGCTGTAGTGTGGTGCTGCCGCCAAGCAGCGCCTTGGACTGTTTGCCCCAGGGCAGCTCTCGTGACGCCAGGTCCTCCCGCAGCACCGAGGGCACCTGCGCATTTCGTTGTATGACATTAGGTCAGCAAAGTGGTGACGCACAAGCATTCTCCGGCCCGGTGCATCGCCATTGCTCTGCTTGCCCCAGGGCGCATGCCACACCACCAGGTCCTCCCGCTGCAGGCTGTGCGTTTGGTTGCAAGGTCTGTATTTGGCTTACCTGGAAGCGGCCTTTGGAGGCACCCTCATCGATGTGCAGCCGCACGATGTCCTTGTAGGCCGTCAGCGTCAGAACGAATTCGGCGCCGTTGGCCTCATTTGCGATGTGCGCCGAGAGCCTGCTGCCCTCGACGGCCAGCGTGTCCGACTGAACGGCATAAACGTCGCCCTTCTGGCCGCGCAGGCGCTTGCAGAATGCCGCATCCGCGCATTTCTGCAAGTGAGTAGCATTAAGCGGATCAAGGTCGGGTTCCGATCGAAGATCTGTTGTGATTGCAAGCTAGCAGTCAGAGCACAGAAGCAGCCCCACCAGGGACCATGATTTGCCTGCGTATGCAATTTAGTCAAGCGGCCTTTTGCAGAGATGATATGCAGGCAACACACAAAACGTGATCGTTTCGGTGAAGAACAGCTTAACACACCTTGAAGTCGTGCTCTTTGAAAGCCGAGACGTCCTCGGGTCCGATCGCTGCCATGGTCAGCAGTAGTGCCAAAATGCCGGCCGCTACGCTGCCCATTGTGCCCGATGCCAGAGCCTCTCAGATGCGCACGCTGCTCCTGACAAGCACCGATGGAAAGCTGAGACAGAGGGCTGTGGATGAGTGCTTTTGAGATCACCACTCAGTGCAACACACCTCCAGTCACCACCCACATCGTGTACATCATTTGCAGCACACTCTGAGGTACGAGCTCGCAGTGTGATTGTGATGCCTGACGCATCTGCAGAGGCGCTGAGGCACTTGCTGCACCACGGCTGCACGGCACCACCGAACAAGCCGCCCAGTAGTACTACTTACTGCCATGCCCTCAGACTCAGTCGCACCAAGCCTGCTGTTGCCTTGCAGTGCTTCGCTTGCAGAACGCTTTTCTGTCGGTCGCTGAGCAGGTCGCCGCAGTAGCGTACGTGAATGCACCTGCTCTTGGGTCGTCGATGTCCACCGGCCCCTCGACACCCATTCCGATCGCTTGACCAGCTGCTTTCGCTGTCAATTGTTACCTTCGAGCTCTGGCGTGATGGGGCAGGCCCTGAGCCACTCCGATGCGCCACCACCGGTCGTGCTGGTGCCGCCGCTGTTTGAGCGTGACCTGCGGCTGAGGGTGAGCATTTTCATAGCATGATGAGGGCACTGTTGCCCTGAAATTGACACGTTGCAAATGATGTAAAGTAGCATGTGTCCTGCAAGACAGTTTCATTGGGTTGCAATGCGGCACACTGGTGCCCGGGCGCGCCTTGCGAACAGCTTCACCATGATTCCACCCTGTTCCTGTGCAGACACGCATGGCTCACTCCAGCTATGAGTACATGTTTGGCAAGCCGGCGCTGCGGTTCCTGCTGGAAGACTACATGCAGGTCCCACCTTGCAGATGACACTCACGCTGCATCCAAGGCCGCTTCTGGGCAGCCACACGCACAATGCACCTTTCAATGTGCCTGCTGTTCGCTGGAGACGCCACGCATGCAGCCGACACGAACACGCCAAGTTGCATGAGCGCTATATTGATCCATCATGCTCCAGCGCAGCCGTCGGCACGGGCGTGGCTAAACTTCCGGCCCGCGGAGGACCCGCGCATCAGTGTATCCGCCGTCCTGGACACACCCACCTCGGAGCCGCAGCGCGGCACAGGTGCGGCTGCTGATCCCGCATGTTTCGACTTCCCCATGCGTCAGTCGAGCGCTGTAATGATGCATCCTTCAGCAGCACCTAGCTGGCCATGGCGCCAGTCATCAAACGGTGGACTGCTACACCGCACTCCGCCTGAAGTGATGCTGCGCACCACACAGGGGTAGTCAACCTCAGGTATCAGCCGGACCCGCAAGACTATCTCAACTTCTTCGACATCAAAGCCCAGGTGACTGTCAACATCCATTGTAGGCTGCAGCTCGCAGAATGCTGCATAAATGGGTACGAGCCTCATACCTCGTGTTGTCTAGCCGCCAGAGTGTGTCCAAGCATCCACCATGCAAGGCAGGACGAGGCATCGGACACAATCCCATTCCCCGTGATGCCGCAGGCACGGAAGGGCGGCATCGCCAAGGCGCGCGCCTGCCTGTTCGATCCAAGCTCTGGCCTGGGTGGCTGGGTGAGCATGCCGCTGGTGCAGGGCAGCGGCGAGCGCGGCCTGATTGGGCTGCGCTATGGCAGCGCCACAATCACCTCCGGCCTGGTCGTCAGCCCCACCACCCAAACGCTCGAGAAGATGTGGCTGGTACGTGGCTGCTTTGGCTGTGTCCGAGAATGCATCGCAAGAACTGCAAGGAGCAAGGAAGGCGTTCTGTGGGTACATGCTAACTGCACTGGCACTGTCAACTGCCTCGCCTGTCTTGCCATGTTCGTGCCTGTCAAAAGCGACACAAGCAAGACAGCCATCCAGGGGGAGCAGGTTGGCGAGACGGCGCCCGTGACAAGGAGGCGGCTGTGGTGTGTGTTTCACAGGGCGGCCAGCAGGGGGCGCTGTCGTTTGGCGTGCAGACTTCGCCGGGGCAGTCGCTGGACAGCCTGGCGGCAAAGTCGGGCCTGCAGAGTCTGGGAGATGCGTGCCAGAACCACATGAGCTACAGCATCGCATACACACCAGTGGCCACGAACACAGTGCCAGGTGGGTAGATCTGCTGCTAGGTCTCGAGACCAGAGCGAGCCCAACAGAAGATGTCGGATGACACACTTTTTAGATATTTGGCTTTGTGGGCAGCCCAGCGCAGCAGCCGCAGCTGCATCGACGGCAAGAGGATCGCGAAGAAGCCTTTTCTACGTTTCCTCGTTTGCTTTACGTAGCTGTAATGTGCGGCTGCATTCCCGTACGTCGTGTGATCCATAAACCATGACTGCAGGCCGCGGCACATTCACAGCCGCAGTGGAGGTGAAGGATCAGCGGCAGATGCTGGTGTCATTCCTATACCACCTGGCACTGCAGCGCAACATCCGCAACCCCTTCGAGGTGCTGTATCCTTGAAACAAGCTTGCTGGGTCCATTCTTGACAGCTGGCGCAGGCGCTGGCGCCGTGAAAGCGTTGCGGGGCGAGGGCCACATGCGACACTCATCGGCGTGCGTCCTCGTGATTTTGCACATAAGTCATCACCGTCTGCGGCACCCTGCTAGCCGGCCAGAGAAAGCAGAAGTGAATCAGGAGCAGTGGGGCCACCATTGGCGCGGCTCGTGCGTTATTTCAGTTTTGGCACATCTGGCCGTCCGCGCAGGGATCCGATGTGGTGGCCATCACCAACTACCTAGACGTGGGGCTGCAAGTCGCGACAGATTACGCATCCGCGAACGGCGATGCGCCGCCGCTCAATGGCGCCGCCCTGGGCGTCGCCTGGCAGGCAAGGATCTGCTGTCAGCCCGAGTGTCGAGAACGCATCCTTCATTGTCGCCTCGCCTTTTTATTCCGTTCATCGCCGCATCAGCTGGCAACCCAGACACCTTGGACAGTTGCGATGCCTCGTCTCGCTATGACCATTCAGCATACTCCTGACTCTAGGCTCTATCTGCAGGCCAACCGTGGTCTGCTGCTCAAGGCCAAGATCTCGTCCGACAGCATCGGCGCCGCCGTGGCAGTCAAGTCCTGGTGCGTGGCGTGCACTGGTGTCGCTGCTGGCATGCTGTTGGAAGGGCTGCTGATGCACTGCATGATCTTGAGGCTGCGAGGCAATGCGCACAGTTCTTGCACAGCTTCTGCTCACACGTGACCATATATCTGCATCAGGGCGCAGCCCTCCTGGACGGCAGCCGCGTCGGCGACCTGGGTCTATGGCAGCAGCTCGCCCAAGCTGGGCCTCACCTTTGGCGTGGAGAACCACGGCAACGTCAGGTGCGCCTCCACATATCACCCCACAGCCTTGAGCCTTTCGGTTTTCACATGGCGTCCAGCTTATGAAATTGCAGGGCGGGCTGCTGCTTTGCCATTAAGAGGAAATCTCGAGTCAAATCTAGCAGGGTCCAATGTAAACCTTCAATGTTCTGTGCAGGTACGAGCGCTCCAAGGACTCGACGCCGCGGGGCTCCAGCGTGGTGCAGCGCCACTATGCCATGCAGGAGGACATTGACAACTCGGAGGGCAAGGGCCGCCTGGTGGGCATCTCCCCGCCTCTCTGTCTGCAGGACAATGCTAAGCACATGCCGCCGCTTCCATCGAATGTGGCTCCGTGCTTGTCGCAGTATGGTTCGTCGCTCAGTGGACACCAGATCAGTCGCGCTGCCTGCTGGCCGCTGCTCTACTTTCGCTGCAGGTCGCCAGGCAGGGCTGTCCGAACAATGTCCGAGGTCGCCACATGGTGCGCAGGTGCCGCCGTCGCAGATGGATGATCCGGAGGTGCTGGGGCAGGTGCCACGACCGGCGGACCGGGTCCTGTGAGCCTCTATAGAGTGAACGAGCCCTGGCTAGCCTGCGAATCAGGTGGCGGCACTGCGGTTGCTTGTCGGCAAGGTTGACTTGAAGCGCGTAGACCATGCTCGGCAGTTGAGAGCAAGCAGGCGCAAGGAAGCTCTCGAGCTGCATGCTTACTTAGATGTTCACTCTGAACCCTTCATCGGCGACTCGAGTGGTAGAGCGATAGCAAATCTACGACTGCTTGTTCGCCCGCCCTGTAGAGATTGCTGTCCTGGACGAGTGCTCACAAGTTCCTCCAGCTTCCTGTACTGTTCACTCTTCTGCGCCCGGGTGCGTCTCTCTTTGTAGCTGCCGAACATCAACTGCTTTCGGATAAATGCCCCGTCGTTGAAGCGTTCGGAAATCCACCTGGGAAGGCCACACCATCCAGTGAATTTCGCCTCGAACCTCGTCGTTTTCCTGCACGCACCCGGGGCTTCAGCCGGCATGGAACTGCCCATCACAGACAGGGACTTGATTCACAGGTGATGTACTGCGTTGTTGTCAACACCGTGCTGTGCGCAGAGGCTTTCCCAATAGCGGTGCTGAGCAATACATGATGTAGGTGGCCAGCATGCGGGAGGGCCAGGCTCGCCACCTGAACACTGACTTCCATATAGCTTGCGGCCAGGTGTCAAAGGGAGTTTGATGAGGCACAGAGCTCCGGCGCCGACACGGGCAGCGAGGGATTGCGCCTCGTGTGGGTGCGGCTTTCAGACAGGCTCCCTCCAGTGACAGACGTTCATCGCTCATGCCCTTACAGCGCCTGATGTTGCGTTGCGTTGCATTGCATTTGTGCTGCGTTCTGAACACACCGCTGGGGGTTCTGAGCCTGCGCAGGCGCTGGTGCACTCGCGGAGCATCGCGACAGATGTGGCGCGCGGCGTGCAGCTGGCGGACACCATGATGGACCGGCCGGGCGCTGACGAGCAGTTCCAGCGGGAGCTCATCTACCTGCGCGCGGTGGGCAAGTACCGCGCCGGCAAGCTGCTGGAGGCGCGGCGACAGCTCGACGAGCTCTTGAAGGTTGGTCAGGAACCTTGGCATTGACAGGCCCTGACGCAGGGGGAGCCGCGAGAAGGTGCTCTGAGACACACTGCAGATGGACGTTAACTTCCTGCTGCTTCAGCGTTCCTGGGCCATCAGAAGCGCCTGTCGGATCACTGGAAGCACGGCCAGTGCCCGCAACTGCCGCAGGTGGCGCCGGACTCGCACCAAGCAAAGGGTCTCAAGCAGGCAGTCGAAGACCAGATCATCAAGGAAGGCCTGATCGGTGCGCTATCAGTTGCCAGGCATACGTCGCTGCGCCAGCAGCCAGCATGGAAGCTTGGTCGATGTTCTTACACCTGTGCGGACGGCAGCGCAGTACTTCGGCCTTGCCCAGTCATGACGCCAGCCAACGGCTGGCAAAAGATGCCAGGCTGCACTGCTGCACGAGCCGATTTGTCTCTTGGATGTTGGGTGAATCAGGAGTGGGCGTTGTTGGCGGGCTGCTTGGAGTTGGCGCGGTGGTGTTGTCCGCCGTGCTCAGCAGGCGCTGACATGGCCTGCATGGCTGTGCACGCTTCGAGAGTGCTGGTTGCGGGGCGACGCTGCTGTGCCTGAAGCTCCAACAATGCTGTTATCGGTACTTGATTTCGTCACATCGATGCACCAGCGGCCCTTGCTGAGCAGACTCTGAGGCTTCCAGAGGACGTTGGACAAAAGACTGTGGCCTCGATTCTGCAACCTTTGAATATATTACAGCATGCCTGGAGTGCAATTTCCCTGCATCTCTTGTCAGAATTTGCTCGTTCACAGCCCCGGCTGGGCAATCAAAAAGCTGCCATCAGGAGTGCATTGGGTGCCAATACCACGAGCAACGGGAAGAGGACACATCGGCTAATAAAGAGGCACATCGTCCTCGATCCCGTTGTCCTGCGCACTGAGCGTATTGAAATGGCAGAAGCCCACTGCTTCTGGATCCTGACAATTGGCGCTCCGATGCAGCTTGTCGGGACAGAATCACCTTCGCATCAGCACGCCGCATGTGGCGGGCAGATGGGAAGGAGATGACGACTGCGTGTCGCCATCCACATCGGAGGATGAATGCTGGCGCTGCGGCATGCAGCACACAAATTGGCAGCTGTGGCGTACAGCGCGCTGTGAGGAGACTTGTGGCACGCGGGCACACGGAGTGGTCGCTCTCAGGAGGCGTTGGATGTCGAAACTAGTTCATGATGCCGTCAAGCATGTAGGTGTGGCCGGCAACAGCGGGTCCGCCGCCGCCGCCGCCGCCGCCGCCGCCGCCSCSGCCRCCGCWGCGGYGGCCGGGCCGGTTGCGGCTCTGATTGCGGCGGTGGTCGCGCCCGTCGAAATGCACCACAGGTCCCAGCATTTGGTCCTGCTGCTGCTGCTGCTGCTGCTGCATGCCCAGCCGGCCAAGGCCCTCGTGCATCCCCTGCTGTATGCCCTGCGCCTGCGCGCATTCCCATTCCCCCTTCAGCGATGCGCCGGCAAGCAAGCAAGCATTCGAAACACCATAACGTCCGCCATCCTCACGAGTGAGCTGGCATGTGCACACACTGATGCATTCAAAGGCGCACAGGGTCACATCGAGAGGCCCCATAGCCACAGAATGCAGCCACTGGCGGAATGCCCCACTTGCAACTGCTGCTGCGCCGCCTGCAGCATCGCGAGCGGCCCGCCGTAGCCGTCCATCAACGAGCTACCGGAGCCGACGGTGCTGCCGTTGAGGCTGCCGCCGCAAAGGGTGCTGCCGCTGGGCTTGCTGCTGCCCATGCCGCCGCCCAGGGTGCTGCCGCTGCGCGCACAGCAGCCGGGCCGCTCAGCATCGAGTTCTGGAGCAGCAGCACCACAGGTATGCATAGACATCCACAGTGCACTCCGACCAGTGCTCCGAGATGGTTACCATGTTGTTGGAACGACGTTGCTGCCTGCGGCTGTCCAAGGAAGTTGGGGTCCTGCAACAGGGTGAAGGAGGCACGCACCCGTCGCCAAAGCCCGGGCCCAGGTGCGGCATGGGGGACAGGTGCGTCTTGACCATCTCTGGTGGCAGCGGCGGCTGGTAGCCGGGGCTGCGCTCGTCCAGCGGCACCGTGGACAGCGTGATGCTGATGACCGACACATGGCGCGTCACGCTGATGCTGTCCAGACCCTCCTGCGGTGTTGTGGAGCCGGCGGCAACCTTCAGCCAGGTTATCACCACTCAGTGGCAGTCCCTGCCTACCCACGACGCCTCAGCCCCGATGCACATTCCAGACCCCAAGCTGCTGCTGCAATGCCCCTCATCCACGCACCTCAATAGGCTCCCAGGTGTCCTGGATGGCGATCGACGCGAGCTGGTTGTTTTGGTGCAGACCCAGGATGCGCCGCTTGATAATCTCAGCTGCATTGCACGAGCTATGCGCTCAACAGTCGGAGTAGAGACTGAGCGGTTTTGGGCCTTGAGAACTGCGCATGGTGCGCATTTTAGCGCAGCTGGACGCGCAGGGCTCACCAATTGTGACTGTCTTGTTGATGGCCTGGCCCATGGCCTTCAGCTCCACGGCTGTGCAGCCCTTTTGCTGCAGTGGCGAGACATAACTCAGTTGAGGCAGGGGCCCTGCTGCCGCATGCGCAGTTGTGGCGACGCATGCATGGGGACTGCCCACGCAGCGGTGGGCACGTGTACTCACGGTGAGCAGGCCTGTGGCATACGCGATGTAGTTGCGTGTTTTGCCCGGCCCGGTGATGCGTATCTGCACAGGCATACACGTTGCGTGAGTTAGTTTACTGTTGCAATGTCAGCAGCATATGGCTACACGGGAGCCCGGCGACAGCGCGAGCACCTCATGATCTTGTATCTGGGTGTCCTCCGGCGGCTTTGGCTGCTCTGTACGGACGTATCGATCCAGCGTCAGCTCCCGCTGCTGGGTGTTCATAGCCTACGGGACGCCCGTGTCTTCGTCACTGTGAGCCGCCGTTGTGGGGGCGGAGGGGTACAGGACGAAGACGCAGAGGCTGTTGGACTAGTGCGAAATGCTCAGTCACGGCGTCAAGTCGGGGGCTCGCGCGTTATGACGCTGCGAGAAGCCCGCAGTTGGCTGCATTAGGGCTAAATGAGCAGCTAATGCAGCAGCGGGAATGCACGAGGCAAGCGAGGGGCGCATGGGCAGCAGCAGAAGCGCATTGTGTTGGTTGCAAAGCCACTCTTTCAAGCTGAGGCCGGTCCCCTGCTGCATTGACACGGCTCCCGAGCGCCATCAGAGACACTCCCGTGCGATTGCATTTGGGCAGCCGTCTCGACTGGCGCGACTGTGTGAAGAGCCGCCTGGGGCGGCATGTCGCTGGCATTCGATGAATATGGACGGCCATTCATCGTCATCAGAGTGAGCAGTGGGAGCATCAGACTGCGTTGCGCATTCAAGGCTGCAAGGCTGGGCTGCAGTTGTCGATCGACAATCGCCGTGATAGCGCCGGCGCGTTGATTACGGACAGGAGCAGGAGAAGAAGGGCAGGCTGAAGGGGCTGGAGGCGCACAAGGCTAACATTGTGGCCGCCAAGTCGGTTGCGCGGCTTATGCGGTCGTCCATGGGGCCAAAGGGCATGGACAAAATGATGCAGAGCCCCGATGGCGACATCCTCATCAGTGAGTTTCTCGTGGCGAGTTGCCCGATGTGGACGCTTGCTTGCACGGTGCATGACGGACGACAGCCGGCCCGGTCGTGCGACGGCCGAGGTCCCACACAACCCTGGCTGACTTGCCCCGTGCCTGTGCCGCAGCCAACGACGGGGCGACCATCCTGGACCAGATGGAGGTGGAGAACCAGATCGCAAAACTGCTGGTGGAGCTGTCCCGGTCGCAGGACCAGGAAATCGGCGACGGCACTACTGGCGTAGTCGTGCTGGCGGGCGCCCTACTAGAGCAGGCGAGCACGGTCGTGGCAGGCCCCCAATCCGAGGCAGCTCTACTACTGTCTTTCCAGCCTTGCAGCAGTGGGCTCGACGGCAATGCGACGCGTCAAAGCAGCTGACGCAGGCCACGTGCACAGCGCAGCGGCGTAGGGCAGCAAGACTCCCCTTAGTAGCGCAGCAGCATGGCCGGCATAAGCTTCATTCGGCCGTCCAGCTACAGGCTCGTGATGCGCCTTGCGGTGTGCGGCTGTTGCATTGAGGCTTCATGTGGGACGCGCTTCTGGACCTGTGCGTCTCCGTCACCATACTCCGCCGGCAGGGCCAAGACCGCATGTGTAGGATGGATTCAAAAGATTTCCGAGCAAATCACCGACACGAGGGCCTCGACCCTACGCCCAAAATACTGTGCAGGCGGAGAAGCTGCTGGATATGGGCATCCACCCGCTGCGGGTGGCGGAGGGGTACGAGATGGCGTGCAAGGTGGCGGTCGCACGCCTGGACTCCATCGCCGAGTCCTTCGAGTTCACCTCCGACGACCTGGAGCCCCTCGTCCGCACCTGCATGACGACGCTGTCCTCCAAGATGTGAGTTCCTGCCCCAGATGTCACATTCTTATAGCTTTGAAACTGCAGACACTGCAGAGTCATTGTGCGCTTTGATGCATGCTGCACTCCTTGACCGCTTGCCGAAAAACGGACAGGAGTGTTGCAGTGCAAGCCAGCCGCATCCTGCCCGGGGCCCGCGGCCGCAGGCGATGCCTTGCAGCGCCATCCACAGAACCGACGCGTCCATTGAGCGTGGGCTGCAGCGCAGCAGGACACGCCACGGCGGCACCAGCCTGCAGCTTGATTGTTGATCGTGCCGTGGCGCCCGTGTCCCGTGCGCAGTGTGGGGCGCTGCAAGCGGGAGCAGGCGGAGATGTGCGTCAAGGCGGTGCTGGCGGTGGCCGACCTGGCGCGGAAGGACGTCAACCTTGACCTCATCAAGGTGGGCTGCTGCAGGCCCGGCACCGGGCAGCGGTGTTTTGTCTGGCGCCGCCCTTGCCTCTGGCAGCGAGGCGTCGCGCCAGCTGCAAAGGGGAAGACAGGGGCCCCAGGCACAGGGCCTCGATGGGTGTTGTTTCATGTCGGTCATCAGCCTCGGAACCCTGCTCCTCCGCAACCCTCCACGGGTGTGCGGCAAGGCGGGCGGCAAGCTGGAGGACGCCCAGCTACTGCCTGACGATCAACACATCCTCTCTAAAGTGAGACCTACCTCACCCATGTGCACAGGTGGACGGCAAGGTGGGCGGCAAGCTGGAGGACACCAAGCTGGTGTACGGCCTGGTGCTGGACAAGGACTTCAGCCACCCACAGATGCCCAAGGAGCTGACCGATGTCAAGCTTGCAATCCTGACCTGCGCCTTCGAGCCGCCCAAGCCCAAGACCAAGCACAAGGTGCATGCGCGGCAGAGGGCGGTGGCTCCGCCGCCGACCGGCGTCTGGCGGCAGCGGCGGCGTGCAGCACTGCTCTCCAGCTGCTGCTGAAGCGCAGGCCGCCTCGTGGGAGGGCGTCTTGCGAGTTGCCACTGGGCACTGCATGGGAATCGCAACAAGAGGAGGGAGTCGTGGCAAAGCTCCTTCAATAGTCCATTGAGTCGGCCTGGTGGCAGGGCCATGAATCATACCGGCACCCAATTTGCTGCAGGTGGACATCGACACAGTAGAGAAGTTCGAGAGCCTGCGCGCGACGGAGCAGCAGTACTTCACCGACATGGTGCAGAAGTGCAAGGACTCTGGTGCGCCTCTTGCGAGGCCGTGTGCTGCAGCACCTCCCCTGCCTGGCCGCCGGCAGCCGTGCATCGTTTGCTCAGGCTCGGGCAGACAGAGACTGTGTCAAGCCAAGACGACTAGAATTCCCTTCAATCACGCGCCGGAACAGCAGGAGATCCCCTGGACCTGGAAGCCACACGAAATTTTAAGATAAACTGTGGCGCAGGCGCGACGCTGGTGGTGTGCCAGTGGGGCTTCGACGACGAGGCGAACCACCTGCTGATGCAGCGGGGCCTGCCGGCGGTGCGCTGGGTGGGCGGCGTGGAGATCGAGCTGCTGGCCATGGCCACTGGCGCGCGCATCGTGCCCCGCTTCGAGGAGCTGTCCCCGGAGAAGCTGGGCTCCGCCGCCTCGGTGAGGGACGAGCCGGCAACACAGGCTGCGCCACCTTGAGTGTATGCCTCGATACATGGCGACGGTTGCGCCTTCACACAAGAAGACACAGGGTTGAAGGCCAGCTGCTGTGGGCTGAAGTCAGCGTCAAATTGGATGGAAGATGCATCAGAGAGCACACGGTGCAGCGCTATCAGGAGCCTGTTCGGCGTGCTGCCCTGTGCTGGGGGCTTGGCTCGGAGATGTGCACAGCATGAATCGCGACCCTTCTGCGCTACCCCCTGCTCACAGGTGAAGGAGCTGGTGTTTGGCACGACGCGTGACCGCATGCTGGTGGTGGAGGGCACTCCGCAGTCCAAGGCCGTCACCATATTCGTGCGCGGTGGCAACAAGGTGTGTGGAAAGAGAAAGCTCCCGCGCGCCGCCAGCCGCCTGCCGCCCCACAATTGCTCGCACTGCTGCCTGCACTGCTGCTTGCCAAGGTCAGCCGCCTGCCGCGAGCCGTCTGTTGCAAGCTGCCGTAGCAGTCCATTCAAAGAGACGGTCCTTGACAGTTTGCGCCGCTGCAAGGCAGAATGCTTGCAAGGCAGAATGCACAGGCACCTGCAGTTGACGAGAACGTGCAAAGTTCATGCCTGACGCAAATGGATGTGGAGGAGGCGAAGCGGTCTCGATCCGCGACGTGCGCGGTGCGCCCTGCAATGGTGGGCAGCAGTGCAGCACGCCCCTGATGCCGTCACGTGCTGTACCTCGCTGCAGATGATCGTGGAGGAGGCGAAGCGGTCGATCCACGATGCGCTGTGCGTGGCGCGCAATCTGGTGCGTGACAACCGCATCGTCTACGGCGGCGGCTCCGCGGAGATCTCCTGCTCCATCGCCGTCGGCGACGCCGCAGACACCTACCCCGGCGTGGTGAGAGGTCTTTCGCATTCGTGCATTTGTTGACTACGCCCCGCAGTGCCAAAGCCTGCCCCTGCACTGGCAGAGATTCTCCTCCTGGAGCGCTGTGGTCGAGCTGCGCCCGACGCCCTTACATCAGCATGACTTGCACGGTGGCGCATTGCACTGGTTCGTTGCAATCAAATAAAGTATGGAATATGTGCCAGCTCTGGCGTCGCTTTTCCATCTTTGCCTCGAATGGCCTTGTCATTGACGTCCCACAGGAGCAGTACGCGATGCGGGCATTCTCGGAT
The DNA here is from genome assembly GCA_033439295.1 of Deuterostichococcus epilithicus. NCBI lineage: Eukaryota > Viridiplantae > Chlorophyta > Trebouxiophyceae > Prasiolales > Stichococcaceae > Deuterostichococcus > Deuterostichococcus epilithicus. The sequence goes on from JAVTLE010000010.1 coordinate 891,785, forward strand.
GCGCTGGAGGCTATTCCCCTGGCGCTGGCGGAGAACAGCGGCTTGGCGCCCATCGAGAGCCTGACAGAGGTTAAGGCCCTTCAGGCGAGCACTTCCCTAAACCCTGAGCCACATCTCTCAGCTCCCACGAGACCCCAATGACATTGTTGTACCCGGCATTCTGGTCTAGCTTCATGTGTGCATTCAAGCCCGTCGACAGTTGGCTGCTTCCTGTCCACATGCTGTTCCCCTTCCCACCCTTCTGCATGCCTTGTTGCCTCCGATGAACTGTTTGTGGGTTTTCTCTCATGGACTGGCTCATGCTGAGTCGCAAATACCGCCGGCTGCCAAAACGGCTTGCAGTGTGCCGGCTGGCTTCATCTGGGTGCTGCTGCGTGCAGATCAAGGAAGGGCGGCACCACCTGGGCATCGACTGCAACCAGGTGGGGACGACGGACATGAAGCAGCAGGGCGTCTTTGAGACGCTGCAGGGCAAGAAGCAGCAGCTGCTGCTGGCCACGCAGGTGCGCTTCTGCACCTTTTCGGATAGCCTTCTCATGGACAATTTACCGTTGGCCTGATCTGGATGGTGAAGTATGCCCGGAGTGCTCGTCGCCAGCTACGCAGATGGGCATCGCCTCGCACCTGCATCCCTGCTACTGCAGTGGCAGCGACACTTGGGTGCCGAGGATGCTGTGGCGTTTGCAGGTCTGCAAGATGATTCTGAAGATTGACGATGTGATCAGCCCCTCGTCGTTCTGATGTGCGAGGCCGCACGAGAGACCTGGACATGTACCCAGGTTTTGGGTATCCTGGACGTGCCGAGTGATATACCAACTTCAGAGGTTTCTGGCACCCCGATCTGGGACGTGCGTAATGTTCGTTACACAATGGCATCAGCGTGCAACGGCACAGCTGGCCTCGGTTCTGACGGGATAAATCATAGTTTTCATCAGAGTGAATCGTTGAAAGGCACCGTGTCCTGAACACATCCGTGTCAGTCGGGGTCGACACAACTCAGTCGGCGGCAGCGGCGTTGTTCCCCCCACCAGCAGCGGCGCGCTGTCACCGAGACCGTCCTGCTGAAGCCGGCAGCTTCGCCTTGATCAGGCCCTTGAAGAAGTCCAAACTGTTGCCGTCTGGCGACAACGAATACCGCTCCCCTTCACTGTCCTCCGCTAGGAGGTAGCCGTCGGGTGTCAGGCCTCGAATATGCACCTTCACGTCTTCCTCGCCTGGCCGCTCACCCTTCAGCGTGACCTGTGCAATAGCGTGAACAGCTCGCGGTGCAGGGGGCGGCACTGATCGCGAGAGAGCCTTGCAGCACGAGGAACATGCAGGGGATGTGCACCCTGGCGGCGCAGCAATGCATCTGCGCATGAGCTGCTGTACATGGTTAGCATTAACGTCTGGATGGACAGTACTGACCTCCTGGCCGCTGTGCAGCCAGTTGGCTGTGTACGCAGCCTCGAGGGGCCCGAAGCCCTCCGTCCTGAGCGTCTGCACATGCTGCTCGAGCAGCGACAGGATGGCCGCGAGCAGCGCCTGCGCACATCAGGGCAACTACGCACGTCCTTCACTGCCTTCGTGTGTACTGCACACAGGCATGAGTCACAACCTGTGCAGCACCAATGCGCTCGGGATACTGCCAGTGGCTTGGAGGTACACAACTGCCCCACTTCGCATGCCGGCCCGCAACACGTGCCTCTGGGCTGATGGTCAGGCTGCTGTCCTGGTCGCCGGTGCGCCGCTGGTGCTCCTCCCGCAGCAGCGCGTCGACGCAGGTGCTGGGCTCCTCGTTGCCCACGTTCAGCCCCACGCCAATGACCACCTGACGGATCTCGAACACCACATAGTCAGCCTCCGACAGGACGCAGCTGTAAGGCTTGTTGACAAGCCCTGCGACGTGAGCTTCTCGTCAGCTGCTGTGCCGCAGCATTTCCACCAGGGACTGTTGAGTCCAGCTGTGGGCTGACCACATTATCAGATCATCATCCCATAACAAAACACCTGGAACCGCCGGTCTCGGTACACAGTCTGGCACAGGATGCCGCCCAGCTTGTGGGCGCCGCTGTACAGGTCGTTGGGCCACTTGATGCGCACATCCAGCGGCTGTCCTTCACCGCCCAGCAGCTTGCCTGCAGTGGTTTAGGCTGACATTCAGGCCGTGAGTGCGGGCCAGAAGGGCAGTGCACTTCGTGATCCGAGGATTGCGAAGGGCAAGAGGCAGCCAGGATTGAACTTGCCTGCCTCTGCCTGGATGGCCTGCAGGATTGCCAGCGAGGCCACATACTGGATGAATGGCAGTCGTGTACCTGCACTGGTGAAATCGGTGAGGGTCAGGATGATGTCTGGCTTTTAAGGCGACATTCTCGCAAATCAGGCAGGGTACCATGCACTCAGGTCTTGTACCAAGGGATGTGTGGGCCAACAGCACGCGGACCTGCGATCTCCAGCCGCGTAAGCAATGAGAACATGAGGCAACCGGGGGGTGACGTCCATATGTTGCCGCCTCTGCCTGGCACGCAGGTAGCCAGTGTTCAGATGCCACATTCCTGTTGAGAAAGACCGCGAACAGAAAGTGAGAAGACGGCATGACACGATGCAATCTGCCGGCGGCGTATCACGCACAGCCGGCAGGCTACGCACCTTTGCCCTGATATTGCGTGTCCGCAATGCACACAGTGCCGCTGGGAAACAGACGCGCATTGTTCTGCAGCAGCGTCTGCGTGGACGGCAGGGCCGCCGCACTGAGCAGCGACCTGCCAAACTCTGTGGCGCTCAGCTGCTGCTGGCATGCTGCCGCATCGAAGCGTGGCATCAACTGCAGCTTTTCTGGCAGGAAGTACGGCACCGCAATTGCGCCGCCGTCCAGCGCAATCTTGCCCTGCATGGATTGCCATTCGCACCGGCATGATGCAGCATGATGCGTGTCTGCTCCATTCCCTTGGGATCATGAGGCAACTATGTATGGCCGCGTCGTCTGGTCAGCGCTGCTGGGATTCTGCCGCTACCGTCCGATCTCACCTCAGCGATGCGTTGCTGCAGCTCTCCAGAATCTTCCGTTGTTGCTGTGGTGATCAGTACCTCAGGCCTATCAGGTCCGGACATGGCTTCTACTAGAAAGCGCGTGCGGGGCGGTTTGCGTCTGTGCCTGGTTGTATGGTTCACACGGGCGCGGTTGGAGGAGCCAAGCGCTTGTAGAGCTAGACGCCTACCGGTACCAAAGTGCCCAGGCAGGCTTGTCTGCGGCTGCAATGCTATCATGCAGGTCTGCACCTCCAGCTTCGCATCTGCACCTTCCAGCTCGAATGAGGTTCGAAAGCGAGGCTTGATGCGGCCTTCGCACTGTCGATCGCTGTGACGGCTGTGCTGGAGAGCTTCTGAGCCGGGTATGCGGACACACACAGCACTTTTGCCGCATATTGCAACTGCTACAGCTGCTGTCATGAATCACGTGTTGCGGTGGCAAAATATCCTATAGTGAGATCGGGAGATTCAGGTCTGTCATACTGCGATACACGATCCCGGTGTCACATCTGGACTCGTAAATTGTGCCTCGTCTTCCGCAAGGGACTTTCTACTGACCTGCCACCATCCAGTCCTGCGATATCGCCGTACTGCGTGCATTGACGAGCTCGCGGTGTAAGATCCTTGGCACCACCTCCGCGCTGCCGCCTTGGCAGCAGAAGGAGCAGCAGCTCCTTGCGGCAGCAATCCTTCAGGATGCTCCGCAGGTCGTTGGAGCTCCGACAAAGTGTGGACCGGCCAGAGGCAGCTGGCGGCTTGCACCATCACACACCGAGCAGGTGTCGCAGCCGTCAGAGACACGTCGTGCAGGCACGCAGGCGGACGAGCCCCACTCGGCTGCCTCTGCCTTCGAATGAAGTCGGCTTCGACTCCGACCCGGAGGGCTTCATTTCCCAGGTGGGTTACCTGCGAGCCAGTATTGCAGTGCAACTGCTGTCTCATGTCTGGCGATGCGCTGCTGCAACCATGCACTATTCGTCTTGAAGGGGTGAACATCCGAGAATCATGATGCACAGCATTGACTCTGCATGGCGCCCGTGCGGCACCAGCATAGCGGCCTCCCCACAGCCGACCGCAGGAGGTGCAGCATTTTGGAGACTCCTCGTCGACATGCACATTCACCCAGCGTTACCCGCTTGTAGAGCCCATGAAGCACTCCTGTGGCTGCCCAGGAATGGCTGGACGCGCCGGCAGCAGGGCCGAGCCCCGAGAATGCTGCCGCACTCAATGCGCGGGCACCTGGCTCGTCCATCTGGGCGGACCGCAGCGGCAGCCTGGACGGCGGCGACTGGGCGGGGTTCGGCACCGCAGACTTTGGCAACGCAGCAGACAGCAGTTTGACCGACGATGCCGCGGCAGCCGGCAGCTCTGTTGATGCCTCGTTGGCGGACGGGAGCCTTCTCAGCAGCTCGCTTGCCGACAGTTGGCAGGGCAGCCTCGACCCAGCAGACAAGCAGGCTGCGGCCGGCGCGCAGCTGGCGTCGCAGGAGCTGGAGGCCCGTGGCGCCCTGCGGTCGCTGCTGACGCGGCTGACGCCCTCGTGGCTGACGCCGCGGCAGAGGGGTTTAGGCCTGCTGTGGCTGCTGGTAGCCCTGGTCGCGACCAACTGGGTGAGTAAACGGATGAGATCAGCTGACCACATGTTACATACAAGCCTTTGATGAACAGTACTACTACTCTATGTTGATACTGATAATTTGTGCCAAGTCTGCCGCCGTCCTTGCCCGCAGGTCCTGGTGAAGGACAGTGGCGGCCTGGAGCCGCTGACATTCAGCTTCTTGCGCTTCGCATGCGCCGCCGCTGCGTTTTCACCTTTCCTGCCCGAGGCCTTGAAGGACACGACAGGGACGCTGCTGCCCGCCGGTCTTGAGCTGGGCCTCTGGACTAGCGCTGGGTACCTCACTCAGGCAAGCGCCGTCAACTGATGCAGCCATGGAATGTGCACAGCTGCAGTGGAATGTGCACAGCTGCAAGCGTCTGATGGGTTGCAGTTCGCTCGTTTCAACTGCACTTCTCACTGCTGAAACGGCTGCTGCACTGGCTGGGCATTGCAAGCCGAGGGTGGCCAAGGTGTCGTGTGAGGTGCGAGGTGTGACCCTGCTGCACAGGCAATCGGGCTCAGCTCGACAGACGCCTCCCGGGCGTCATTCATCAGCACCTTCACGGTGACCTGCCCATACTTGTTCTGTGCCTTGCTCGTGCGTTTGATTGCTACTTCACGGAGCCTCGTACACGGAGTATATGTACTTTGAAGTCAAGGCAAGCAGGGAGCGGTGCCGAACCCAGTCAAGGCGGCCCACAGGTGCTGGCGGTACCCTTCTTGGCGGGCAGCCGCCTGGGCGATCAGCGGGAGATCAAGCCGGTCACCTGGCTCTGCTCCTTTGGCGCCATCGTTGGCGTCGCACTGCTCGAGCAGGGCGGCAGCTCCCCGCCCGGCATCGGCGATGTGTGGTCCCTGCTGTCCGCCATCTTCTTTGGCGTCCAGGTGGGGACAGTTCAGATCGTCTGTGCGCCTGCATCTGAGCCCTCCTATTTAAGTTTTGGAAGTGCCGCCTCGGATAGACAGATCCGGACTGGTGCCAAGCCATTCCCTATGCGCGTCCTTCTGAAGGCAGAATGGTGGCCTGTGGCCGACGCCTCTGCAGGCTCACTAATGGCATACTTGCTCATGAACAATGCCTGCTCGTGCAGATCTACCGTACGGAGAAGCTGTCCCGCAAGCTGCCGCCCCAGAGCACCTTCAAGCTGATGAGCATCAGCCTGGCGACAGTGGCGCTGGTGGCTTTTGCGTCTGTAGTGCTAGCGCACCCCACACAGGTCGGTGGTGCATCCCTTGGGTCCACGAAATGGGAGCATACGCTCAAAAACAACCAGCTCATGGTGACACCTTCAATTCCACGCTGATGGCAATGCTGTTTTCGACCGCCGCAGGCACTGAACCTGCTCACAGATCCCGCCAGCGCCCTGTCCGCCATCCATGGCCGCAATGTGCCCTGGCAGTCCATTCTGTGGACGGGGCTGGCCTCTACAGACTTGGCATTGCTGATCGAGGTCCGTTTAAATGTGACCTTCCTGCTATTGCCAACCTTGTTCCAAAGCGGCGCCATGCATTGACCGTGCACGAGTGAGCCCTCTGCTCGAAGACCGAGATGCACGACTTCATCGCAGTATGTGCCTCATTTCATTTGGTGCTTGCCATGCAGCTGACGGCGCTCAACACCGTGTCAAGCATTGATGCGTCTCTCATATATTGCGCCGAGCCGGTGTTCGGCGCTGGTCTCGCATTTCTGGTGCTCGGGGAGAGGTGGGCCACCACCTTTGTGTTGAAACGCATTCCAGCGTCAAAGTGCACCATCATGAACCCCGCACGCCATCGCCAGTGCAGTCATCCGGGGCATGCTGGGGTGCCGCTCTTGATGACTGTCATCCGATGCTGCAGGTGGGGACCGACGGGATGGGTTGGCGCTGGTTTGATTGTGGCCTCCAGTCTCGCAGCACAGATAGCAGGTAGCGGCGACGAACCCAGTCAGGCATAGGCGTGCCTTGCCATTGAGGGGCCGGCACCTCGAGACGCCGCGAGATCCACGTGCTAGGCACTAGGTGATCAATATTGAGCACCAAACTGAGGATAGCCGCTGTGACGAGCCCTCTTTCAGCCTCGGAGGTGCTTTCTGATTAGGATAGCGATCACAGCACGACAACATCTCGAGCGGCAGAACGCATGCAGGTACTGGACCGAGCTGACATTTTCGTCTCAGCATAGGAACGCGCTGCTGGGCCAGCAGTGCTGGCTGCCCTGGTTGAATGCCAAATCCCTGGCAGCTACCTAAACACATACTGCATCAAGAGAAGTCTCTTGATCCCTTGGCGGGAGTCCAGCTTGACGATGCATTATGCGCAATTTTGAAAGGTTGTAAAGGCGTCGCCCAATAATTTATCGATAAATCATTAGAAACCATGCGTCAAAACCCTTCAAACTGCTGCTCGAGCCCCTGTCGGGTCAGGCTTCTTCCAAGTACTCCTCGATCACGTTGCCCAGGGCGCTGCAGCCGATTTGCTTCATGCCATCCGACATGAGGTCGCCAGTGCGGTACCCCTGCTCCAGCACGTGCATGACCGCTGCCTCTAGCTGGTCGGCCACCTGCGGAACCATGACGGCGGCGGTCATGTGCATGTCACACCTGCAGAGTGCCTCCCTGCGCAGACGAAAATATGCAACAAGATGCCCCTCAGCCTGGTTCCTGATTTCGGTCTGGGTTCCGGTGTCCTCTACCGGCGCATCTCGGGAATGGCCTCCCAGCTGCGCGTGCTGCCGCTTGCACGAGTCAAGACCTACCGGCTGCGCAGGCAGTGCATGGTGCATGGATGTGTATGCAACAGCACGCACGCACCTGGGGCAGCTGCAGGCCGTAGCGGCACATCATCGCGGCGCTGAGCACCATGGCCATGGGGTTGGCCACGTCCTGCCCCGCGATGTCTGGCGCCGAGCCATGCACCTGCAAATCGGTGGACAGCTCGTGTCAGGCATAAGGCTGCCGCGGACCGAATCTGCAGCAGCTCTGCTGTTGCTCGATCACTCGATCTCTTAGTCGTCAGAAGCAAGGCAATACCTCGGGAACGGAATCGAGGCCGGAAGGACAAGGGCGGCCCGCAGGACCAGGCATGCACGCATCAGTGCGCAGGGGGTGGGCGGCTGACGCGGATGTCAGGGGTGGCGCCGCACCGGCTCGAAAACGCCGGGGCCGCTGTTGCTGATGCTGGCGGAGGGCAGCATGCCCAGGCTGCCGGTCAGCATGGAGGCGGCGTCTGACAGGATGTCGCCGAAGATGTTGCCCGTGACGATGGTGTCGAAGGACTTGGGGTTGCGGATGATCTGCATCGCCGCGTTGTCCACGTACCTGATGCAGATGCATCAGACATTATGGGCCTGCCAGAGGCGGAGACGGTATGAAATACAGGCACAGTCGGAATACGTCGGCAGCCGGGTGCTACAGGCATTCGCCAACAGAAGCCGCACTGCCAACGACGGCGGCGCATGGCCTCCAGTGGTGCCCTCGCCTGTGAGGCTTTCTAGAAGGTGATTCATCTTCAAAGCGAAAAGGAACTGCGGTGGCGCACATGTGGGACAGCTCCACGTCTGGATACTCTTTGCCGACGCGGGTGACCACCTCCCGCCACAGCTGCGACACCTCCAGCACGTTGGACTTGTCCACGGACACGAGGCGGTTCTGTCGCTGCTGCGCCAGCCGGAAGGCCGCGTGCGCGATGCGCTCCACCTGCACCGCAGCAGTGCAGCGTTTAGGACTTTTACATCCATACCCGCACCCTCAGGAACGGTCGTCAGCAGCTCGAGTGGCGGGAAGTCTGGAAGCTTGCGCTGCACGCATCAGGCTGCTGTGCAAGCTCGGCGTACTTGCACAGATGGCGCATGGCTTGGCAGCTGTGTCAGGGTCCGGCTGCTCGGGGCGCCGGTCACGGTGTGGCAGTGAGATGACTGACACCGTGGGTTCACCTCTGGCTCTGAGTACACCATGGTGTTGAAGCCTGTCCTGTTGCCCTGCTCATCCTTGCCGAAGCCCTGTAGCAGCAACACAATGTGGCGGTGTCGGCCACCAGGCAGCGCTCCACACGGTGCTGCAACGGTTTGGCCGCCGCTGCTCGGGGACTGCTGCGTCTTGCAGGCGGCGCGGCCAGCCCAGGCCGGCTGCTGCTGCGTGTGCAGTACGAGTCGGTGTGACGCAAGCAGTCTCAAAGCCTGTCGCCTCGACCAGGGACGCGCATTCCGCCACTTGACTGTGCCTCTGCATGAATGTTTCCTGCTGATCGGCCCAACCGTTGGTTCTCGTCACCGACACATAGCCTGCCAGGTGGCCGGACCGGCCTCCGCGCCAGATCAGACCGAGGCCTGGCCGGCGCCACTCACCCGAGGCTCGCCAAAGTAGATGCCGCCAACCAGCTCCCGCACGATCATGATGTCCACGCCCGACACGATTTCCGGCTTGAGACTCGACGCGTCCGCCAGCTGGGGCAGGACGGTTGCGGGGCGCAGGTTGGCGAACGCGCTCAGCCCGGCGCGCAGTGCAAGCAGCCCCCGCTCCGGCCGCTGCTCCGCCGGCAGGGTGTCCCACTTGTACCTGCAGGCATGTGGTTGCCGATGTACAATTGGTAAGGTGTTGAAGTGTGCATGTCAACTTGCAGACACCTTTGTTTTGAGCCCGGATGGTCAATTGTTACGGCAGCCGCTGTGTCCGTTGCACCACGTAGGGTTGACTGTGCCAGCAAATGCTGTCAATGCGACGACATCATGTTGGCAGTGCCTTGTTGGATGCAAGCCGCAGTAAGAGTGCTTCAGTTGAGTCGATGTCGATACCAGATCATGATGCGTCTAGACTGCATCATAGCGCCTACTGATACTTTATAAGCCGAGGTGCATGACCACTCTTAAACATGCACCCAAGGCACCGGCTGCGCGGTATGCATGCCACACCCTGCAGGCACATGACAGGCTCACCCGCCGATGGCTGCCAGCAGCACGGCATCACTGGCCTTGCACTTCTCCAGCGTCTCGTCCGGCAACGGCTTGCCGGTGGCGTCGATGGCCGCGCCGCCGACGAGCGCTTCATCAAATGTGAAGCTGACTCCAGACTTCTTGCCCGCCACCTCCAACGCCCTCAGCGCCACCTTGGTAATCTCCGGGCCGATGCCGTCGCCGGGCAGCACCACAATCTTGTAATTCTGGCCCGCCTGTACGATCAGGCTGCGCCGGGCGCACTGAGATCGCTGCACCTGAGGCAGCCTGAAGCAGCCCTGGCCGGAGCGCAGCATCCACTGGTGCGCCATGGCGTGTTCTGACGTCTAACACTTGACGGGACAAAGTTGTATTGGGACAAAATGCTATGTCTGTTGCGCGGTCAGCTAGCTAATCGCTTGATCCGCGCCGTCACTGCATCCAACTTCCATGTAAGTGCTTCCACTGGCAACAACAGGCCTCACGCAGCTGGGCTCAGGTAGGATGCTTTTGATGGGTTCATTACGAATGGTATGCTATCTGGAACACGCCACTACACTCGGGCATTGTGAGCTGCTTCCAAGTGCACTACTCAGATCAGCACAGACAAAACTCTGTGCGGCGCCACAGTGTCAAAGACTGATACAAGGAATGAAAGCAAGGCGACAATATACCCAGACCGGGATGTACAGTGATCCGGATCAGCAACCTCCGTGGCTCATGGATCGCACAGGAAGCCGACAGGGGCAGCCCGCGGCTTAATATTAGCAATACCTAATATCTCCTATTTCGACGCGCCCATCCCAGCCTCCGCGCGCCTCTCGTAGGCCTAAGAGCGGATCGAGGGCGGCGCACGCATGAGGCGAGGCGGTCACGTCACGGCAGTCACGCGGCCAGGTATGAGCCGTGGAAGCTGTAGGTCAGATTGAACGGGAGGAGCGCGCGGCCGACCTCCCGGAAGCTGGAAGCATCGAGCGCCAGCAGGAAGGTGCGGCCATCGCCGCCGGCGCACACTGACAGGACCAGCCCGTCGTCCTCGGCGGCCGAGCCGTCGCGCACGCGCGGCACCATGACTGGCTCTGCGCAGGGACCATGTGGATGCTGAGTTGAGCAACGGCATGGACCAGAGGCACTCCAGATGCTGGGAGGGCACACGCGACAACACCGCTGGCTCTGAATTATTTGACACTCCAGTAGTAGCAGCGACACCTGCAGGAGAGGCTGTGCAGCTGAAACGTCACACCTGTGGGCAGGGCGCCAGGCTCATGCCACACGGTCGTCTCGCCGGTCTGCACATCAAACTTGGAAAGCGCGTTCTCAAAGGTGCACGGCCCCACCGCTGAGACGCTGTAGCCATACCTGCATGGTACCAGCCGAAAGTGCGGGTCAAAACGCACAGCTGACCGCTGCCAGCCATGGCTCAGATGTATGGCACAGCCGGCGCTGGGCACTGCCGACATTCCTGGGCAATGGGAACCACTGGGCGTGGGCAGCCTGCAGTCCCTGCAGGCTGCGCCCCCGAGCAGGGCGCCCACTGGGCACTGCCGGGACACTCCTGGGGCATGATAGCAGCTGCCCCAGGGGTGTCTACGGCGGGCAGCCTGCATCACCTGTAGGGGCGGCCCTTATGCAGGGGGCTGACGCGCGGCAGCTCCGCCTGCACATAGGCGCCGTTGTCCTTCATCAGGTCCTCCAGGGTGGCCGGCCGCTCCTCGTGCTCCAGGTCGATGGTCATGCGCCTGCACACAGGGGGTGGGCAAGGCATGTCTGCTGGAGCTGGCACGATGCTGGGGGGATATGGCAGGTGTGCATTGCTCCCAGCTTGTCCTTCCCGATGCGGATTGCTGTGGAACTGGTATCCAGCCACGCTGTCAGCCATCCACTGGCGCATCCCATGCAAGACCCTGATGGTTCATGCACGCTGCGTGCGCAGGTCTGCATGAGAGGAGCCTGACAATGAAGCGCAGGCGGCACGGCCGCCACCAATCAGCAAGTGCTGGCCCTTGGCCAACGTACTGCAGCGGCGCAGGGCAGATGGGCTTGGTGCCTTCCCGCATGGTAGCCAGCCGCAGGTTGTTCAGCATGTCCGGATCCTCGTAAGCGCCAAAGTCTATGTGGATCTGCTTCCCGTCCTCTGCACAGCAGCCCGGCAGCGCATTTAAGGGGGGGTTTGACGGCTGACGCACGCCCAGACGAATCTCGGAATCCAAGATCAATATGCAGATCACAACGCGGTCTGAGAAGCAAGGGAATACAACGGCCAGGGCGCCAAAATCAGGTGCTGCGCACGCCGCAGGTGAGCCAACGTGCGGAACCTGACCCGAAGGCGTTCATGCGCTTGTAAGGACCGCACCAAAAGCGTTCATGTAGTGGAAGGTGAAGTACTTTGGCGCCCGGAAGGACCGCACCCCGCCCTTCCCGCTCAGCGGCACCACGTGCAGAATGGTCTCCTCCTCGGGCTTCCACCGCATGACGACGTAATCTGAGGGCTTGCCGGTGCTCAGCGCCTGCGGGAAGCAGCGCACCCGGTGGCCGTCAGCGACGCAGGCAGCTGCCACTGACAGCCCACGTGGCTGGTGTGATCCGCTGCCGTGCAACCCCACGGCAGCCGCTGCCGCGCCCTGATGAGTCATAGGTGTTGCATCAGGAGCCTGCAATGGTGTGGGCACACCTTGAGGTCGAAGTAGCAGGGCGTCTCCGGCAGGATCATGTAGTTTTCGGTGTACGGAAAGTCATGGACCCACGCCGGGATGGTGCCGTCGCGGAGCGGAATTTCCGCCAGGACGTCGCGCTGCGTGCTGCCAGGCTGTGTGCGGTACACAGTGTACTTCCCCCCGATCTGCACGAATTGACACTCTCAAACGGAGGCCTTCTCTTCAAAACTGAAGCGCTGCCTGTGGAGCACCGCACACGAGTCGAGGTCACATGAAAACGAGTGTGCTCCAGAGCTGAAGTGCTGTCTGCAGAAACGTGCAGCAGCGTGCCGCCTTGACAATTGCGGCAGTAGGGTCGGACAACCCATGCTGCACAACAAGCCCGGCTCAGCAGCAACAGCAGTCGCAGCAGCAGGAACGCTTCAAGTCCAGCGAGGCAGACTCACGTCTGAGGTGAAGTTCACGATGCTGCCATCCGGCAGAACCGCTGGGTGCGCCGTTGTGAGAATGCCCTTGACCTTATCCTTCCAGACGATCTGCCGCTGTGTCTCCAGATCTGACAGCCGCACCTGCAGTGCACTTCCGTCCGTCACGCATGACCTGCTTTGTGATATGGTCTCTCCCATGTGGCGAACTCTCGGGTTGCAGCACTGTGCATGAGTGGGCCGGAGCAGCAGCCACAACTGGGCTGATGCAAGCATGCAGCAGCAGTGAAGTACCTCGTAGGTGCCCGCAACTGCCTCTGTCATGGAAATGGCCGTCTTGCCGTCGGGCAGCGGCAGCACCGATACGTTTGAGTTGTCAGTGAAGCCTGCAGTCAGTCGCACGTTTTGCATAAAGTTTAGACAGGGGCGCATCAACCACCTGGCAGTGTTGAGCACAGGTACAGAACAGCCCGCGAACAGACATCGCCAGCACCTTGGCCAATGCCACTGAAATGTTTAACGGTGTTCCAAATCGTCTTCAGTGGGGACACCGGCGTGCCGAACTCTGAAAAAGCCATCTTGCCAGACTTGCGGAAGGCCTTCCAGCTGTTGCTCTCCACACACCGATTCGACACCCACACCCGGCCATTCTCAAACCGATATTTGCTCAGCATTCCGTACCCATCGAAAAGATGCTGCGAGTCAGAATGGACTGTTGAGATTGGAGGCAAACTTCGAACTGTGGTTTGGATCAACGGGGGCACAGGCGGCAGTGCACCATGGTCATCAGCTAATTTCCAACCAACCAGGACTCACCCGCATGCCTTTGAAGCTTCCCGGGCCATTGCGCAGCAATGTGCCGTGCAGCCATGCCGGAAACTCGCCATACACGGTAGCCTCCGCCTCCTCGATCTGCAAGGCGCACATAGATGCTTATGCACAGCAGCTTGCGGGCATGGTATGCGCCAGCCCTGAAAGCTGAAATATGACGCATGAGTGCATACGTTGTGCGAGCTCACGTGCTGCTCGCAGGCGTCGTCGCTGAGCATGCTGTTGATCGCAGCCTCTGACGGCGCATTGCCGTATTTCTCTGCGAGGGCGTCACGCGACGCGACGCCGTTCGTCTGCCGCACCTGCAACTATGACATGCTCGCGGTTGACAGTGATGGGACACGCATGACCTGGGATGTACACGTTATTGCAAGAATGCAGAGCATCATGAGCACCTCGGCGCGCTCCTTGGTCGACGGCATGGCCGCTTGAGCAATATTCCGGTGGCGCGAGAAACCTCTTGCTTTTGGGCCGTCGCAGGGGGAGCGCACGGCCAACGGTCCGCGACCCAAGGCAATTCCTTGCATGTTTCTATGTCAATTAGCAGCGCAAGTGCAAGCTGCGGAGGTGGGCATCAGATGAAGTCGACTCTTATTGTACGTGGCTGCCGCGTCATCATGCGCTGGAGGCTGCAGCATTTCGGGCGTCGCCGCGCGCAGGCCAGTCGTCTCAGAGCCTGCCTGCTTTCACCGAGCACGAGAACCCTGACGCCTGCAACACCTCCACTGCTGCGCCATTCGACCCAACCCGCAAGAGTCAAGGAGTTGACAGCTTCGAGTCGTGGGACAATCAGCGTGCAGTCGTCGTCGGAGCGCCTCATCGCCGGAGAGCCCGTCGCAGTGATGCAGAGGGCAACAATGACACCATCTTGAGACGCTTTCCGCCGGCAGTACGCACTACACCATGCAGAGGGCAGCCTCAGAAGCCGCCAGGAGATGGGTGGCGAGTGCCCTCGCAGAAAGGTGTGTCTCTGTACGAGCGAAGTAGAGTTCGGTGCATCTCCCATTTGCATCGGGCGTATTGCTGGCTGTCTGCACCTCTCTTGCTCGGAGGACGCTCCCAGACAGGGTGGCACTCGAAGTCTTCGACTTGCAGACCAGTGTGGCGGTGGCGCCAGCCTCAACGCCCTGCGAGCCGGCACTGTCTGCGTCCGTGCAGCTCGCGATGCAGCGCGGCGATGGTCCCGTCGGCCGTCAGCGGCATGCTCGCCTCAACGACTGCTGGCGGCGCCGCGGCCGCGGCGGCAGCCACGCGCGCCCAACTGCTGCAGGCGCTGCCGGCGCATCTGCGAGGCGCGCTGCGAGCGTCGCACCTGGAGGCCGCAGTCGCGGAGGTGGCCCAGATGCGGGCGCGGCAGGTGGCCGCGGCGGTGCGACAGATGGACGCCGCCCGGCTGCGGGTCGCGGCCATACAGCGGCAGCTGCGGTGGGACAGGGTGGAGGCCGCGCTGGCGTCGCGCCTCGCGCCGCAGTTCTGCAATGCGCTGTCCCTCACCAGCGGCGGCCAGGTAGATGACTGGTCTGATTGGTGGGCAGTATGTGCGCTTGCGTTGATGGAGGGGCAGTGCTCTGGAAGCAAGAAGCAGCTCCGGTTCGGTGTGAGCTAGGAGGGTTGCGAAGCCAGGACTTGGCTTGGCGCCTGGCCTCTTGTCAATCCCGAGCCACAGTTTCAATGAGAGTGTCTTGACATAGCGAAACAACATGCCCGTTGCACCGCGCTCCCTAACGCCTGCACATCCATGTCGATGCTCTTGCCCTGCGTGTGCAGCGGTCGCTGGTCGTCGGCGCACCGCTGTGCCTCAGCTGGTACCTCGCCTCCCAGCCGGCGCACTGCTACACCACCAGCGCCATACCCATCCAGCCGGTGCAGCCCGGCCAGCCCGAGCGGCACGTGCTGCTGCGCGCCGTGGACGGTGTGGCAGAGGAGCTGGCGATGATGGCGCGAGCGATTTACCTGCTGCTGCTATTCGTCCCCGCGGCGGTCACCGCGCCGCTGTGCATGGTGCTGGAATGGCGGCGGCGGGACTGGCTGCACCTCATGCGCTGGACGCTCGAGCGCGCCGGTGCGTCACGTTGTGCACCAACACAGCACCAGTGACGGTGGCGCAGGGCCGCCCCTGCGAGGCGCTCCAGGCTCCGAAGCTGCGCACTCGTGCCAGCAGGCAGCCATGAAGCCACACTCTGGTCATGGCGGGTCTCAGCAGGAGGGCAAACCCAGTGTTCCCTGCTGCAGGCCCGGCGTTCATCAAGTGGGGCCAGTGGGCGGCGACGCGGCCGGACATGTTCCCAACGGACCTGTGCGAGGTGCTGGCTTCGCTGCAGACGGGCGCGCCGCGCCATGCATTCAGGCACACCAGGTGAGCTCACGAACGAATTCAGGGTTTACGAGGTTGTTCTGTAAGGGCTTGCCGTCTTGGCTCCTGATCATGAATTCTGCCGCGTCACTCATCCTCAGATCCGGCTGCTCGGATTTGCGTCAGCGCGGCGCAGAAGGTGGTGAATCGCTGTGGCGTTTGACGTGCAGGCGGAAGATCGAGGCAGCGTTCAGGCAGCCGCTGCACGAGATCTTCGAGGAGTTTGACAGGACGCCAGTCGCGTCCGGCAGCATTGCGCAGGTGAGCTCGGTACTGCGGAGGCTACGCACGAGCGTGCCGCACTGCAGCAGCAGTCCAGAGGAGTGGCAAGTCTAGACATGCGCACCAGACATGTGGGACAAGACGTAGCCGCTCCTGCATGCTTGAAACAGCACAGGAACAACCCACGCGGTGGCGCCTCCCGGACGCCGGGAACGCTGCGCCCTCGCGGCAGCACGGTCCTGATTTCCAGCCACATCTGTGTGGTTGCGATTCGCAACCTGGCTCCGGCGCAGATACACAAGGCACGGCTGACTGCGCGGGGCGCGGCACGCAGCAACGTGGAGCCCGGCACCGTGGTGGCGGTCAAGGTGCGGCACCCGGGCGTGTCCGCCACCATGCAGCGCGACTTCGCGCTCATGCAGCGGGCGGCGGCGCTCTCGGCGCGCGTCCCCTTCCTCGCCAAGCTCAACCTGGAGGTGCGATCCGGTGTTTGTTGCATGGTCGCACCTCCTCCAGTCTTATGGTCCGAAGGGTGCTCCGGATGCAGGGTTCAAACCTCGCGCGCCGACAACACACTTCACAACACCTGACAAAAGTCATTTGCAGCACTGAGAAGCTTCACTGCCTCTCATGGCAGCGAAAGGAAGCCATAGCCGATGGTGCCCATTCGCGTTTTGCATGGCTGCGCGGAGGCTCATGGTGTGCTGGAGCACAGGCTTGCACACCTGCAGCAGCATGTCACCAGGTTGGCCTGACACCCCACTGCCAGGGCGGACATGCGGCAGCCCGGCGCGCTGCCGTCGCAGGCGCTGCAGCCGCTGACATCGGCGGCTGCTCGTCGTCGAGCTGACAGGCCGGGACAGACGGCCGCAAGACGGCCGCTGCGGCGGTCTGCGGCGCCGCTGGCTGCAGCAACAGCAGCAGCCACTGTCGCAGCCTCCGGGTCGCCCGTGCGCCAGCCAAAGCCGCTCGGACGACGCGGGCCTCTGTGCGACCGCAGGAGAGCGTGCGGCAGTTTGGGGCGCCGCTGCGGGAGCAGCTGGACCTGTGCAGCGAGGCGCGCAACCTGGCGCGCTTCAACGCCAACTTCAGCCGCTCCAAGCGCGTCAGCTTCCCCAAGCCCATCTACCCCCTCGTCGCCCCCGACGTCCTCGTGAGTCCCGGTGGCGCACCCTCCCGCAGCCGCCTCGGCTGCGGCCTCCCTTGGTGCCCGCCCGCTGGTCCAGCGCAACCCTGCGACGACGAGCCGCGACCCCGCGCCAGCTCCCAGGTGCAGGTCCACCAGGCAGGGCAGCTGGCGGAGGGGGCGCCGCCGGCGGTGCACGGCTGAGAGTCGATGCTCCGGAGCACCGGTTCCGGTGCCCCTCTCCCGGGCCCGCACTCATCCGTGCACTGCCGTGCGCAGGTGGAGTCCTTCGAGGAGGGCGACCTGATCAGCAGGTACGTGGACGACCCGCAGAACAAGCACAACGAGGCGTTGGCGGACATTGGCCTGGAGTCGTACCTCAAGATGCTGCTCTTCGACCGCTTCTTCCACGCCGACCTCCACCCCGGCAACATCCTGGCGCGCTGCCGCCGCTGCGGCGTCCCACTGCAGCGCGACACATGCTGCGCTCGTTCGCATGCGCTGTTTGCCTTGACATATGCACTCGTTCGATTGTTCACCAGGCCGAGCGGCAGCTGGTGGGCAATGCCAAGCACGCCGCCGCTGCGCAGACACTGGCAGCCTCACACGACGCCTGGGCTCATCGCTGCACGAAAGCACCTCCAGTCGACGTTTCGCTGTGCAGCGCCGGCAATGAGTCACGGACGCATCTGCGCACAGGTGCGGGTGGAGGACGACGGCGGCCCCTGGAACTTCGGGCAGTACCTCAAAAAGCGGCTCAACCTGACGAGCGCGGAGCACCTGGTGCTGTTGGATGTGGGCATGGTCGCGGAGCTCACCCGCGACGACCAGCTCAAGTTCGTCGACTTTTTCAAGGTCAGTCACTGCTTGCTTTGGGACTTCTTGCGCTTCCCGTGGGTGCTCCAGGATCTCGTCAAGTGCCTCCCGGGGGAGGCACCGCATCTGGGGACGGCCCGGCAGCACGCCGTGACGCCTCTGCCGTGGCCCACCCGAGGCTCAAATCGTGCTTGTGCGGTCGTGCCGGGCCCGTCTGTTGGCCTCTCGCCTCTCGGGCCGTGCTGCGCTGCCGAGCTCATTGCTTGTGTCTTTCTCGGCATGCAGGCGATCACAGCCAAGGATGGGCATGCGCTTGGTCTGAACATCCTCAAGTTTGCAGAGAAGGAGACCTGCGAGGTGGGCTCAACGAGCTTGAATGCTGGCCTGTTGCCTTCCATGCCCTGCAAGCTTGCGCAACCTGCGGTGCATCGGCTGTCCCGGTCCACATGGTGCCCAACTCAGTCTGTGAGAAATTCCGCAGCGGCCGGACCAGTTTGTGGCGGACATGAAGACGCTGTTCGACTCTCTGACCTGGGAGCAGATCAGCGACGACACCGGCGGCGTCATTCAGGTGCTTTGATTGAAAGCAGGCACACGATGAGTGTGCCCCCGCCTTCATCCTCACTTGTGCTCGATTTCAAGCAGCCCTCTAATTGCAGTGCCCCGCAGGTCAGTGTGCCAGGGCAGCATCTACCAACAGGCGTCAGCGGCACCGTCTTTCCAATTGCACCGCATTGGCAACGTCATCAAGTTGCTGTTCTGCTTGATGCACAGGACATGATGGAGACGGTGCGGCAGCACCAGGTGACGCTGCGCGGCGTCGTCTCCACCGTGGTGGTGACCACCCTGGTGCTGGAGGGCTGGTGCGTGCCTCTGCGTGACGCACCCGTGACGCTGCCTGTTAGCTGCCTGTTACTGCCAAATGCATGCTGCCGTCAGCTGCTCGTGTGCTGGTTGCCTCCAGAGTCAGACAAGGCATGAAGGCCGGGATCGATTGTCTGTCCTCCAAATTTTTGGGTGCCAGAGCTGGCGATCAAAGATGCCGTCGGCGCTTGCAGGTCGTCCAAGCTCAACCCGGACCTGCAGATGCTGGCCAAGTTGCGCTCGCTGCTGCCGGCCACCTGGCCGGAGCGCATCAACAACGCCATCACAGCTTTCGGCTCTGACCGCGAGGTGTCTGGCGGCAGCCTCATCGAGGTTTAGGCAGCTTCCGGTCTCTCGCAGAGAGTGGAGAAGGACGACACAATCCAGTCTTTGTCGGACTGGCCGGCGCGGCGATGCTTTGCGGCGTTGAGGCCGCCCGCTTCAGCAGAGTTTGGCTGCGAGTTTACCCAGTCGCCTGGTCTGCTTGATCAAAGACGCCTCAGGACCATGTGCTCCATTATATTAGGAGTGACGCCGTTCGTGTGCCTGCAGCCATCTGCTGCCGGTGCTGGTCTCGACTCCGTTTCTTAGGAATCCCCCAGTTTGTTGTCTGCCAGCCCATGTTGGTGCTGCCTGGACCAATTTCTTGCACTGCTGATGCGCCTCGGAATTTGTTGTGACATCCCTCTCAACACACGCGGTTGAAACGGCAGTAGATCTCCATTGCCTCAACGAGTTGTGACATGTTGTTGTAGCTGTTGCAGCACCAGGAGGATGCAGCATCAGTGGTTGCTTCAAGACTGCTAGGTTTCCAAAGCAACATGGGTGGCTTTGAAACAGCATCATCGAGATTGATTATGGTCTTGGGTGCTCAAACCCGGGTACCTATATCTTGGGGCTGCGGTCGTCACCCATCAGACAGAGACGACGGAGGGTCACAGCGAAGTCCGTGGGCCTTCCAACACTGAACTGCATTCATCGCAGAAGGTATGCAACGCCAAGCCTTGATGACAAAACTCTCAAATGGCCGCCATCACGAGGTCGGCTGTGCGCTCATGCCGCCAGCCTGCATCGTGGCATTGGTCCTTTCGTCGTTGCAGGCCTCTTGCGGCCTGGGCCACGATGCAGGGTTGGCCACGCCGCCTCATGCCGCTGCACCAAAGCGGGCTGCCCTCGCCTGCACACTCGAGAAAGTGCGAGGTCACCAGACGGCCGGCAAATTGGGATGCGGTGGTGGCACGCATGCCCAGCCAGACAGGTGCATGCGCGTGGTCTACTGCAGACCCCGGCGCAGCCAAGCGGCTGCCAGTCAAACACTTTTCCACGCGCACCTTCCGCTTTGCGTCCAGGTCGTCTGCCGTTGCCGACGCCTTCTCATCGCTCGCCACTGGCGCATCCTTCTCCGCCGCGGGCGCGTCTTTTCCGCCGGCAAAGCGCTTGGCGCGCTGCGCAGCCTTGTCCGCCTGCAGGCGCACAGGGGGCTGTCGCTCACAAGCACACAGGACCCGTGTCAGCCCGCCCGCTTGCCGCCCAACAAACCACGCGTGATGCGCAGCAGCCGCGACGGCGGCGTCCTGAGGCAGCGCAGCCTTGCAGGCCTCGCAGAGCATGTGCCAACCCGGGTGATTGATGACTGTCCGTGGCCCACCTCGGACAGGGTGCCAAAGCGCTCGCCGCGCTGGCGCTTCTTCTCGGCGGCCTCCGCCGCCAGGGCGGCCGCCTTGTCCTTGGCCTCCTTGGCCAGTTCCGCCTCGGACTTGGGCAGGTTGAAGCGCTCCGCCCGTGACTTCTTCTTCGCCTCCTCCTGTGCGAGAAATGGCTGCCATCGGCGCCCAAGTGCAGCAAGGGCACGTGTCGCGGCAGCTGGCATCCGCTCAGCACGCCGTCTGAGCCCTTTAATGGCCAGATAGCCGGGCCGCACCATGCCGTGGCGGGAATGGCGCTGCCTAAGCTTTGCTGGTCTGCACGGCGATGCCAGACTGGCACGCAAGTCCAGGGATGCGCATATCAGGCCGAAGGATGCCTCCCACCAAACGGCGGCACCTGAACAGGCTGTGCTGCCCATTTTGGCAACCGTCATGATGTCTCACCTCAGCTGCGAACACTGGGACGGGGAGCCCGAAGCGCTTGGCCCTGTCCTTCCGCTTGCCAATCTCCTCTGCTACGTCCATCTGGGAGCACGACAGCGCCACCATCAGTGTGCACTGTGACCCTTGTCAAGCTCTCGTCTGGTTGCAAACCCTCGTGCACCGCCACGCTTTGTGCCGTCGACGCCAAAGTTGGCAACTGCAGAGGTTCACCTTGCCCAGAGCGCCGATGCTGGCATCACCCTTTGCACCACCAAACCTTCAAGCCACCAGCAGGAGTGGTCAGCATGAGCACTGTGCACATCCTCTGTGCTGCCGCAAGACGAGTGTCTGGGCTGCAGTGCGGAGGATGTATGCGCTCAAATGCACTCAATTTCACTGCAGTGCTGTGCGGGTGCAAGTCCTCACCCAAAGCGGGGCAATGAGAAGAAGGCTTACCGCTGGGCGCGCAGATTGCGGCGCTCCTCCTCTGTCAGCGCCGCTGCATTGATGGCTTCTGCAGTCGGCTGCGCCTGTGCCGTCGCAACCTCGTCTGCAATTGCCGCAGGCGCCTCTGCAGCCTGCGAGTTTGTGTCCGCCTTGCTTGAGAAATCGATTGCGAAGGTGCAGAGCACAGGTGAGCAGGTGCAGAGGCATTGTGCGCCAGTGCATGGCCGGCACACAAGCGATCCCATGCTTGTCGCAGCAGCATGCGATTCCGAGATACTGGTCGTCGTTTACGCCGTGCCTCAGCTATGATCCTGCGTGATCTTGATCTTGCAGCAGCAAGGCAACCAACCTCTTCTGCAGGCTCTGCGCCCCTGACGTCGTCTGCTGCTGCAAGTGCTTCCGGTGCTGCCACCTCTGCTGCAGGCTCAGCTGCACCGCCATTGGCCGCACCGCCAGCCTCGGCTGAGACAGCCTCCTCCAAGCGCTCAACAAGCACGGCCTTCAGGCCAGATGTATCTAGGCCTCGCGACTGCAGCTCATCCTTGAGCTCCTGCACGTCGAGTGACCAAGTTTGTTGGTGATTGGCCATCCCGCCTGTCGAAGATCGGACAGCAACAACGGTTCAGCTCGCGTGTACCTGCACTTTGAGCTTTTTGACGTCTGCCTGAGCAACCATCGCTGATATTTGTTGCGTGAGCGGCCAGGCAGACTGCTGACGGGTCTGCTGGCAGCACCGGTGGCTGTCAGAGGGTGCTTGGCGATGTGATCCTGGAAGCCTGCTCTGCTGAGTGATCTGTGACTGAACAGCAATGGCAGAGCTCACAATCGCTGGTGGAGCTGTAGGCAGCACGACCCGGCAGCTAGAAGTTTTGAAGTACTGCCAAAACCCTGGATGCTGAAAGCAAGTGCTGGGCTCGTCCAAGAACCTGATAAAATCAAAACCCCTGTTTGTCCCAATAGGTCAGAGCCTGGTGCAAATGGAGGCCATAATCCATGTGCTGTGCAACTCGGCCGACAGGCCACAACTGCTTGCCGCTGCCATGGTTCTCGCGTCATATGGTCAGCGCCGCCGCACCCTCCGTCTGCTGCAAGCGGCGCCTGACGATGTACTGGCAAGGTACATGAGTCGATTTCGACTACGCTTTCGTGGTATCGACAATTATCTAGCGTCTTCTATAGCCCGTTGCCTCGTGGGTTCCAGGACCTCAGATGGTCGAACACCGATGACTACGCGCAACACAGAGAGTGGAACGTCATTGATGTGGCTATCACAGCCTATCCCCCACCAGCAGCGCAGGCAAGCATGGACGACGCAGAATCTTTTCACAATGTATGTAAGATTGGCCTTGCAGGGATCTGTAGGGTCTTGCTTTATCTGTTTGCAGACCTCCAGAGGACACCTTTACTACTGTCATAGTACCGCGAACAGAATTATAAGATCAGCTCGATGCACAGCCTGCCGCATCCACATAGGACGCCTTCTTGATCGCTGAGAAGATCAGTCTGCTGATTTGAGGGCAGGGAGCCAAGGCAAGTGTGAAGAAAGAACTATCAAGCCAATGGAGCAGACGCAGCGTGTGCTGCCAAACAGCTGGGTGATCATCAGGAACCCGATGATGCGCGTTGGACGCTTCGGAAGGTGCTGGGCGAAGTCGTATCGGTGGTACTACCTCTCGATGCAAATCCCGATAAAGTCGGTGACCATGAATGTTACTGCTTGCACAGCCGTAACCCACCAGATCGCCTTAATGTTTGGCGACACGCCATGCTCAGCTGCGCAGGTGGACAATCTGTAGACCCTTTCACCACCTCCATGATGGTCGCAACCATTCCGTCGGGGTATGCAAAAATACATCGAGCAAGGTCGAAGTACTTTTCGAATGCGGCAGGGAATGCATGCAGGTGATGGCAGACAGCGCGCCTGCGATGTGTCCAAAACTGAACAGTGCGCCGCCGGCTAGAATACGTAGATACTGACATACTCGGCCAGCCTGGCCTGGCCTGGAGACTGCGGGCCCGAATCTCTGCAGCACGCCACTGCGTGACTTCGTCCGCCGCCAGTGTAGCCTGTGTGTGTTGAGCGGCGGCGAGAGCACATCAACGTGCAAATCTCGTTTTGCACACACATGCAAAGTCTTGGCCGTGCAGTTTGACCAAGCCTTCTGATGACGATACCTGTGCGGCGAACATACATGAGCCGCAGCATCATGTCGGCGTTGCGGGTGGCCAGACGGCCGATCAAGTCCAACATACAGACCGGGAAGTTGAGTATGATGATGCCGGAGCCGTTGGAATGCTGCAGCAGCAGGAATCGCCCATAGAGCGCCTTGTACATGTAGGAGTACATTAAGTACTGCCTGCGTGCAGATCAAGGAAAGAGCAGTGTCATGTACTAACTGGAAGCCAGTAGATCTGTGCATGACATCGTGATGAGAAGTACATGCAACCAATGGCACCTGCGCCATTCCCGGCACAGCCCTACGCATGCACGGTGGTAATTGACTCACAGCGGACCCAGAAGTGGTGAACGATATGAAATGAAGCAGTTGATCATGCTCAACGAAGGTGGTGTCTGCCATCCGTCTGTACTTTCCAGTTGCGTGGGTAGTGCCCTGGCGCATGGACTTGCAGGACATGTATGGCGGTGCATCACTCACCAATGTGCCTGCCGAGGTGACGGAAGTACATGGTGACCATCACCCAGATAGATGGTTGGTTGACCAGTCTGACCAGCAGCTTTTGCGTCGGCGCGCCCTGGTCGTCACAAGCCTGCGCAGGAATACACAAGCGGTCCGGGGTGGGTGGGCGGCATTCTGCCCATGACAGGGCCTGGCAATAGCTGTGCGTTGCATTAGATGTACGCTTGACACTCTGCTGTTGTAGGAGTGGCACTGGATTTGCGGCACTGTGATCTGTGTGGCGGCAGCGCACCGCGGCATACCAAAAGCATAGAATGTTGCGACGATGCCAATCGACCTGGTCACGAGGAACCAGCGGGCCACATTGACAGGGTTCTTGGTGGACCTTCCACACGCTCTGGCGCTGAGGTACACCGGCATGTAGCCGAGACTGACTGCATGCGCGGGAAGGACAGGTTAGCTTTGCGAGTGCGAGTTAAATGTCTGGTTGTGAATGACGGTCAAACCTGACCAGATTGGCCACAGCGTTGCAGGCAGATGTCCAGGCTAGACCAACATGTTTCAGGGTATAAGGCAGAGAGGGGCAACGCCGTACTGGGAACGAAGAGCTGCAGAGTAGGCTTGTTGATGGCCCAGTTCTTGATTGTCGTGCCCGTCGCCGTCAGAATGGAAACGCCCAGGAAAACCGCGCCGACCACCGCCTTTTCTTACCAGGCAGCCCAGGAGAACCAAACAGCTCTGTGCCGACCAGGCACGGCACCATGGCCTGCCAGGTCCACTGGGCCGTGTAGAAAATCAGGAAGGGGATGGTGCGGCCTGGGTGCGTCTTATAGTCTCCGTCCCTAACAAACACGTAGTCTGTGAAGCTTTTGTTGGTGCCCTGCACGCACATACCGTAAATGTCAGCAGCACCTAAAGGTGACGGCGGAGCGTGACGGGCTGGTCAGCCCAGTCCTTGCTCGTCAGCCAAGGCTCGGCGGGCTGCACAGCGCATCGCTGCTGGTGCCGCACCCGCGCATTCTTGATGTCCTCCTTGCAGAAGAGACTCGGCACGTCATACGACCAGGCGCCGTAGTAAACCAGTTTGCAGATCAGCAGCACCCCAATGACGATCCACATGCGCCTGTACAACTCCGCGACGTCCTGGATGGCGGCCTTGCCCGCCGTCAGGTGCTCGGCCTGCTTGGCCACTAGCTGCGTCTGTTCATGCTCATTGTCGCCGTCCGCCGGCGGGGCATCAGGCACCGTGCACGCCGATATGGAGGGCCTGACGTGCAATGGAACGACCTGCGCACGCAAATCGGTGTGATGTTTGCCCTTGTGGGTGTGTCCCGTGTTGGGAGATGTGCAAGGCTGCGCGTGTCGCGCTGCAGCAGGCAGGGATTGCCACCGAGAGCAGTTGCTTGGGCAGTTGGCTGTAACATATGCAGCATAAATGCAATACGATACTTTAACCTTTCCAGTGTACCTTCTTCTTGAATCTGAGCAATCCCATCCTAGCTCAGATTCGGCAGGTTTGGTCACCACCATGACGCTTCACAACGCTGGATGCTGTGCTGTCAAATAGAATCAACGAAACAACTCTGCAGAGGAGGGGTTGCACAGCAAGAGCTGGCTGTGCACAGTCGAGCGGGAAAGCTTCGCAGGCTGCACGAAAGGGTTTGTCCAAGAGAGATCTGGGAGCAGCGGAGGTGGGCAAGCTTGCAACCGCAGCAGTGGTGCACGTGCACGCTGCAAGTCTCCAGAGTTTGTCTGTGGTGGACATCGAGAGATCAAGAGGCTTTTGGCCTGCAAGCGGGGGTCGAGATGGGTACACAGATCGATGACTTCCTTGTGGCTCAACTGCTTGACATGGGCTACTCTCCAGACGCAGCTACGACCGCTCTGAGGGCCACCGGAGGCGCAGGTGGGGTGGCCTTGCTAGGAGGGAGCTGATGTGCACCCTCTCTGCGGCGCGGCCCTGAATGCCACTATCATGCTTGCGCAGACCTGTCCCAAGCGGTGCAGTGGCTGCTGGAGAATCCAGACGCGTGCGAACTGTCGGGCTGGTTGTCGGTGGACCGCCCGTCGCCGGCAGCGGCACCCGCGCCAGCGGCGCCGGCCCCACAGGTGCAGGCGTGCAGCCCCGCTTCCGTAGCACCTTGCACAACATGAACCAATCAGCTGTATGCTTTTATCTGCTGCTGGACGCCAGAGCGGCATCGAGTCTACCATGTCTTATCGATATAGCCGATTTTTCAATTCTGCGTCTTTGGGGCCCACAGGCACTTGATGCGGTCTTCAGCCCACTTGCCATTGGCGCCGCGGAGCTACAGGCCAGGGTGTCACACCAGAGCGGAGCCATGCCTTCGGACCACCAGTGGCCGCCGCCGCAGGATGCACATGAGCTTGACGCACAGTGGCTCAACCCAGCGGCGCTGCGGCAGCATGCAGGTGATGTGCAATTTCGTAACTCTGCGGCCCAAGATCGGCAGCCCTCGGCATGGCAGCAGCAGGCAACGGATGATCACCAGCAGCAGGATGCAGCACATCAGCAACTGCGGCAGCATCCACAGCAACCCGGCAGCAGCGGCCCAGGGCGGCCTTCACCGGCCCCGAGCGGCGTGGCGGGGCTCATCGCAAGGGAACAGCAGAAGGCAGCTGCCGCAGACAGGTGAGCCAGACAGTCCCTCTCCTTTCACCGGGCGGCATGCACAGTGCACGGGGTCGCTGCTGGCTGCCAGTGAGCCAGCAGCTCCCTATGTTGGGCATTGAGCGCTGGCTCCGCTTGGGTTTCAGCCAAGCAGCGGACGCTGTGTCAGCGTATCTGCAGGTGGATGCAAGAGTGCCCATGCAGTGGCGGAACAGAAGCATCTGCAAATCTACGGACGCTGGCTGTGGCTGGGACAGGCGTTTACAGACTGCACATGGCACTCAACCTCATGGCCCGGTCGTTGACTATCTGCCCAAGGAGCAGCCCTGAACCCGACCGCTCTGCTGAGCGCAGGATCCTGGACACCGGGCTGGCGGATCTGCAGGCGCTGATGGCGCAGGCGCAGGCAATGGTGGAGTTGGCGGAGCAGTTCCGCATGCAGATCGCTCGTCAGCCGCCCGAATCCGCCGGCCAGGAGGTGCGCACAGTGCGCGCCGCCATGCTGGGCGGCCCTCTCGGGCCCCCGCGCCGCGTAGTGCCGGGCTGACCGGTGCCGGACTCTCCCCGTGGCTGCGGACCCTCTCAAACCAAGCCTTCATCCGCTAACGGCTGCCGCAAACGCTCGTCTGCCGCAGGCTTGTCTGACGTGGTTATGAAGCCGCCAGTTGGCACTTCCCACGACAGCAGCACTCGCTTTGTCTGCTTATTCCCTCCGTGACAACAACGCACAGCTATGCCTGTGCTGGCGCCAGGTCATGACGACAGATTTGTCGGACGACCTGGTGGCCATGGGCATTGCGGCGCCCGTGACCAAGGAGACCGCCGGCAGGAAGTACCACAAGGAGTTGGCACGGCAGGTGTGGGGTGCTTGCGGCAAGGCTGATGCTGGTCTGTAACACATGTGTGTCCACCTCTGCTTGTTCGCGCGGCATAGCTTAGTTGTGGCATGGCTTAGTTGTGGACCTCTTCTATTGGCTCTGTCTTAGGAGGATGACGTCAGCTGATTGACAGCCTTGCGAGCACGACAGCACACAGTGAAGCACCTGCGAACCCTGCGCAGCTGGCGGATTTTCTGCGGGTGCCGCTGGAGCGGGCTGGCGGCATGATGACGCTGCCGGACGTGTTCTGCCTGTTCAATCGCGCGCGCGGCACGGAGCTCGTCTCGCCAGATGACCTGCTCCAGGTGCTGTGAGTGTGGGACACTTAGCTGGCAACCAATGCACATGATGTGTGTGCGCAGCTGCCTGTGAAAATTTGGGCTGGAACGGCCGCACGGCCAGACTGAGACGGCAACTGCGCTCTGCTTGCGACCAGCACTCCTACTCCCGTGAGCATCTCGCAGCAGCACGTCCTTAAGAGCTCCCCTCTCTGCTGCCTTTGACGCCTCCCCAGCCTGAAGGCCGGACCTGCCCGCCTGCTCGTGGCAGTGCACTACCAGTCGGGACTGAAACAGTCCTCCCCAAAACCTCTCCTCCCCACGTAACCCCTCCTCCCCATCCCATCCTCGGCCATCACCATTGCAGCACACTGCTGCTCGGTCTCATCTGTGCTGAGGTGTTGCCACGCAGGCTGTGAAGCACCTGGGCAAGGTCGGCGCCCCCGTGGAGTTGCGGGACTTTGCAGATGGTGTACGGGTGCTGCAGTCGCTGTCCCACAACAACGAGCAGGCGAGCACCTGCTCAAACTGGACACCTCTCTCAGGTTTCTTTAACATGTTTGCGGTGCTGGTGTGTGCCGGCTGTGAACATTTGGTGCTGAATGTGCCGCTGGACTGGCGGCCTTGCGGTGACTATACCTACAGGTGTGCAGCCGCATGTCCCAGCTGGTCCGAGGCGGTGGCCTGGGCCCGGCGCTCAGCGTCAGCAGCACCGCGGCGGCACTGCGGGTGCCGCTGGCCATCGCGCAGGAGCACCTCCTCACCGCAGAGTCCTGCGGCACACTGTGCCGCGACGACGGACCCGAGGGGCTGCGCTTCTTCCGCAACTTCTTCGCCGAGGTCGAAGCGGGCGCATGACGACTACACAAGGCCCGAGGACTATGGGATGGCGATGTCTGTTGCGACGTTACATGACGAGAGGAAGATCTCGAACTTGACCTAGCAAGTACGGGATCGGGGTTTTGGCGGCAGTACATGTGAGACAGTGACTTTGGACACACTGTGCCTGTTGAAAGGGTTGCATGCCCAAAACTATTTTGTCCGGCAGCTGCGCACCGCCTCTGCTCGTTGTCGCGCCTGACAGCGATTTGCCACAAGAACTACACAACAAGGCACCTCATGGGCAACAGCTACTGCTGCAGACCGGTCCAAGCATACACAAAGTATCGCAGGTTGCAAGGCGTAACAACTTGCACATGTGAGCAGCCCGATCGGAGATAGTGTGGACATGGTGGTGCAGGTATGTTTCATCCACACATACAGCGTGCTGCGATCGTTGCTGATGAGCGGGCTGCTGCCTGCGAATCCTGCAGACCCTGACTCTGTGCACAATCAGATGCATTAATCTGAACTTCATTGATGTGCAGTGGCTGGAGTTCAGTAGCCCCGTGTATGAGCAGCTTTACTGGGAGCACTTTGCGAGGGCTTATCACAGGAATGACCTGTACGTCTGTCTCGTCAACGTGCTGTTTGGCGCGGCCTGGGTCGGTCGAGTATGGTCTATCAACCCGTGGTGAGCTGCTAGCTTCCAGCATCCTGTTGCACCGCTGCACTCATGCGGGCGCGCAGCGCCATTATGCTCTGATGCAATTACAACAGGCGCTGTTGTGGGTCTTGCAGGTGGGACACAGGCTACGTTGCGGTCTACATGGTGGTACACTGCGTCATGTTCCTGGCAATCTGGAGGCAACACCCCTTCTTCGTCAGCAACCGCCACAACATCGTGACGATCGACCGCATTTGTTCATTCTTTGCGCTAGCGCAGGCGTGGCTCCGCCTCTCCCTGCCCTTGCACAGTGGCAAGCCTCGCCTACTTTTCCTGCACATCATCGCGCCACGGCGGTCTCCCGAAATACTCAGATGCCAGTGCAAACCTGTTGCGGCACAGGGACAATGGCGCATCATCAAGCTGTCGGGGGCCACAAACGACTGGGACGCGATCGTGGCGAACGTCCTAGGCTTTGGCACGGCGACGATGCTGGCGTGGCACGCCATCAACCACCGGCTGCCCTTTAACAGGAGCCTGGCGCTGTCGCTGCTGCAATTCTGCCTGCTGATCGGCACCAATGGCCTGATAGTGGACGCCATGCGCACAGAATTTCCGGACAAGCTCAAGGTGAGGGGCCACCCATTACCTCGATCTGCTCAGAAGTCTGCCAACTGCTCCTGCTGGCTTCCTGCGCTGCGCCATTTTGCACTTCGTACCTCTCCCCATTCGCCGTGTGATGCAGCCATCCCGTTTCATCATGGGCGGCTCCCCTGCGACTGCAGATCGGGGCCGACAAGGCCAACTGGGTGGGAGCCGCCGTCTTTGGGACGGCTTGGCCCAGAATCTCTGGTGCCGCATATTTTGCCGTTTTGTTTTGCGGCGCCCGCCAGGTGAACAGCCTTCTATCAGAGATCGATTCCGAAAGGCCTGCAATGGTCAGCAGGTGCCGCTCTGTAGCATGTGAACCTCTGCAGAGTCCTGAGTTGGTTGAACGTCCGTGCTGCACCTACCCTGCCGCAGCTCATTGCCTTCTTCTACGTCAACTGGTTCATCTACAAGCTGGAGCACGGGCACCGCCGCGCCTTCCTGCTGCAGTACCAGATCGACCCGGACACCTGTGGTTTTTCGCACGCCACGAGCTTCGACATCGCCTTTCTGGTTTCCAACGTGCTCGTCGTGACGGGCACGATGACCAACGAGCTGCTGGACTTGTATGAGTCCCCTGCCGGCCCGGGCGCAGGAGCGTGCGGCCCGGTTATTGGCCAGCAGCTTGGTCAGCAGCTGCTAGCTGCAAATTGTAGCATATGACGCGGCCGCACTGCCGCTGACTCCGCCATGGCAAACAGCCACTGCTGCGATGACGACACTGACCTTGGTTTGGCATGACATCGTCTTTTTTGTGGCGAAGAGCAATCTTGCCCATGTTTCATGCGCTTGTTTTCGAGGCGGGTTTTTTGGCAGCGTGAGCTTTCTTGAGGTGCACTTAGAATAGTATCGACGTAGACTCTCATAATGACTGTGTACATATTACTGGTACTTTCTGATTCAGTCTCAACCTGATTCAGTCTCGACCATGAAGCGCCACGTTCAATCCAATAGGTAGCTGAGATTATGGACTTCAGGTGCTCGAGGTCTGCGAAACAATTGTGCTCTCGCCACCCTCTTGCTCAAGTCGCACTCACGAGGATGCGATCGACTACTCTACTTGAACCCTGCCTGGAACTAAGTCCGCACGAGACAGATCTTCTCTGCTGCCTCATGCCGGGGCTGACTCCTGGCAGCCGACGTCACACTGGCACGCACAGTTCTGCGCACGGTGCGGCTCGCTTCAAACCCACTATCCCAGCCCTGAAGGGCGCAACGTCACGACTGTCTGCGCACCGCCCAGTGCCAGCCCACTGGATTGCAGGCCCCGAGTGACGACTTCTTCTCGGTGCCGCCTGGCACGGGCACAGTCGTGGAGCGGAAGGGTTCACACGTCATAGGAGGGCAGCCGGCAGCTGGACCCAACGGTGCCCATCATGCGCTCATACCAGCCGCCGATCTGGGTGTTGTGCATCAGGTCCATGAAGGTGTCAGTGTCCGTGATGCTGCGGATGGCGCCAAACACCGACAGATCCGCCAAGTTCGGCTCGCTTCCTGCGCAGCATGAGATCCGCAACTCTTGGGCCCAAGCAACCGCAGTTTAGCGAGGTGACTGTGGTGAGCCTCGTCCGATCGAGCCCAGCGCTGAAGTCCTAATCGTGGCTGCACGCACCTGCCCATGTGCTGCCGCACACGCACGAACAGCCACTGCAGGAAAGGCACACATCCCCAAGCAGAACAACGGCAGGACAGCCTCACCGCCCAGGTAGTCGCGGCCGTCGAGCGCCGCCAGCCAGGTGTTGGCGCAGGCATACAGCTCCTCACGTGCCTCGCCCTCGATGCCGTACTTCTTCCGTAGCCGCCCGCTCACCATCCTGCGCATGAGCGGAAGAGGGCGAGCGCCTCTGAACACACACACGTCGGCTGACAGAACTCCAGGCTGTGACCGCACACTATTGCTGGTCTGCGCATTTCAGCTGCCGCCAAGTGGTCGAGCACTGGCCGACTGCTGCCGCCTCCTGTCAAGCAGCCCTTCTTCCGACGCGGGCGAGGGCCGCACCACATGGTGGCGGCGCCGATGACACGCCCCGCCTCCTTTTCCAGCCAGTTGAAGTTGCCCTGGCGTGTGATGTAGTCGAAGGTTTGGAAGGACTCGGCACGGTTGCGGTAGATGTTGACGGTCAGCACTCGCACCAGCCGCGCGTCCACCCACCGCCGCCACCGGTCCTCCTCCTCTGCACAACATGCAAAGGGCCGAGCACCGGAGATTTGAGAGCACTCTTGGCTTATGTGCGATGGATGCATGTCGAGGCCGTTCGGCAAGAGCGCACAGAGCGCACGTTGCTTGCCGCCACAACTGCTGTCGGTGGGTCGTCGGCGTGCATGCGACATTTCGTCGTGCCTGTGTGCGAGCTGGGTGCGCCGGCGGGCTCTGAGCTTTTGCTGAACCAGCCGCGTTTCGCCGGCTTCGCCTGGGCGGCTGCCGCTTCCGCATCTTTCTCAGCAGCAATCCGCGAGATGATGGCGCTGCTGTCGACAATTGTCTCGCCGTCCAGCATGACCACCGGCACCTGGGAAGATTGCAGAGGGAGGGCAGCCTCGGTGTCGTCTTGTGATGAGGCAGTTAATTCTCGTGCATCACTTGAGAGGCTAGGGACAGGCACACTGGCAGGGTACCCTCCTAAGCATCCTCGTGGCCTCAGGCGCAGCTCGGAGGTGGATGCAGGTCCGACACAAGCTGCTGCCCTGTGCAGCACATGAGGCACACAGCATGCCGTCCACAGCCAGAAGTGCAGCGTGCATGCCAAGGCCGTCCGCCCACCTTCTTGTAGTCTGGTGACCATTTGAGCTCCGCCTTCATGAGCGGGCCCACCTCAACACAGCGGTAGGGTATCTGCAGTATCAGCATGACATGTCCATTGGCACATTGACACCTGAAGCCTGCAGTGGGAAACAAGATGTGCAGAGCACGGAGCAGAATGTTGCGCTGGCGAGACGCCAGCCTTCGAGTGTCGTGGCATAGGGCGGTGTGCAAGACACGCAGCGCACCCTGTAGTAGTCAAGCACCGCCTTGACCTTGCAGCAGAAGGGGCAGACGTCATACTGGTACAGTATGACCTCCTTAGGGACGCCGCGCAGCTTCTCCGCTGCCGGCAGCACGTACACGTCCTTCGCCGCCGGCGCCTGTCGCAGCCCAAAATGTGCATCAGTACACAGCCAATCGAATGGCCAGCTATGACCGCCCGCATCCATGGCCAACTCGCCGGCATCCAGTGAAGTCAGAAGTCGCAGGCATCGCGACCAGCATCGTTCAACCCTTCGCCCCAAAACATGTTCGTCCTCGCAGCAGGTGTGACCTGAGGTGTCTTGTGCACGCAAACAGCGCACGGCACCTTGGCTGCGGGTATTTCGGCGCCCGCCGGCGCAGGCTCCGCCACCAGCGCCTCGCCCTGCTGCTGCAGCAAGCCGTAGGCGGCAATGCTGCCCGCGAGTGCAACTGCCAGCGCATCCAGCCGCACCGACCGCTCCGGCTGCTGCGGCACGCTGCTGAACTGCCTGCGGCGGGTGGCGTGCGACGTCAGCAGCTTGAATTGTTAAAAGCCCACTCAGCTCGCGCTGGACGGCGTATAATATGCACGTAACTTGCCTTACAGATACTGCTGGTGGCTCAAAGGCCCACGGCGCATGCTGCAGGCTGCTGGCCGCTGGTGCGCATGCTGCAAGCCCCACTGCCCCATCAACTTGCAAGTTCCGCTGTAGGAGCGACCTCAGCAGCGCTGTCTGTGCGCGACGCATAATGGCTAACTTTTGCGTGTGCTTTGGAAAGGGGCGTCGCTCCTGAGCAAGTAAATCGCGAAATGATGTTGGAGGAGTGGTGTGGCCTTTCGCCGCAGGGTGGGTGTTTGTTTCACCTGCCCTGCAGCAATAATAGTGTCCAAAACGCTCGGCCTTCTCGTCGGTTGACTGCGCACAAGCCGACAGCAATGATAATGCAGGAGCATTCAAGGCACTTCTCGTGATTTTTGACAGGTATATGCAGTGCGTCGACGGTCCAGTTTGCGCATTTCCAAATGGACACAAAAGCGTCGTTCGTAGGGAAGTCCGTGACCGCCCATGCACCAGATTGGCTTGCGACTGAAGAGACGGTCGAGATTAATAGTAGCTTGCTCGTATCACCTGCAGCTGTGGCCTAAAGGCAGCATTGCCTGAGCGATCTGAGACGCGGTGCCAGCAGCAGTCCCTGGCCGCAACCCTTGCTTGAAGAAGGGACGTCGCACAAGATTGAGGTTTCGAAAATTCAAGAAGAAGGTCAAGATCCGTTCGTAAAGCCTGCGGCGCCCTTGAGTGGCTCAGCCACGGCTGAATCGTACTGCCGCTTGCATGTTGCTGTGCAGGTGCAGCGTACAATTTGAGCGACCGTCGCAACTCCTGCAATTAATCGTTCCAGTGTCTGAAGAAACAGTTGTAATTTCTGCCTTAACATTGCAGGCCTGAAAGACATGGGATCGTGCGCGAGCGCCCCTCTGGACAGCGACCTTGAGGCGGCCGCCGCGGCGGCCATACCCGTTGAGGAGTGGAAGCACACCACTCACAAGGCACGGTACTGGCATCGCAATTATATTCCTTCCGCAACACAGACCTGAAGCTCTGTGCGTCTGAAGCAGCCAGGTTCATGTTCAGGAAGTGACACACAGCAGCCATGCGAGCGGGCGCGCGCCGCGCTTCTGTGCACATGGTGGTGGTCACCTCATTTTTTGAGGCACATGCTTCCTGCACCAGCAGGCGGCCCAGGTGCTGCCGGCACATGCGAACAGCAAGACTGCGGACTCGATGCGGCAGAAGCAGGCCGGCAAGCGTGTTGCCATTGCGGCGGAGGCCGCAACCAAGGCTGCGGACCTGGACATTCCGGACTGTCCCAAGTCGGATGCCGGCTTCAGGATGATCGGTGAGCAGACCACTTATCCGGGCCTGTGCTGATGAGCCTTCGGCTGCCAAGAACGCTGTACTACAACTGATGTGCGTGTCTGGCCTGAAGCCAAAAGTGAGCTGGCCAATGCGCAGAGGGAGCCGTCAAGGGCAATCTGCTCTTCGACATGCTGACGCCGGCCGCTCGGCGCGACATCGTCGACAGCATGACGCCGCTGTCAGTGTCCAGCGGCACCAACATCATCACTCAGGTCTGAGAAGATTTGTGGGAGTCCACTGTCCCGGCATCGTGAACATTGGTTTCCATTGGCTGGCTGCCACCCACCAGTCCGCCTCTGCTTGTCGCTGCCCGGTTTGCAACCCATGAAGCAGGCCGAAGCAGTGCAAATGCATCTGGCTTTCGTCTCCAGGGCGAGACGGATGCAACTCGCTTCTACG
Source organism: Deuterostichococcus epilithicus (assembly GCA_033439295.1). Classification (NCBI taxonomy): domain Eukaryota; kingdom Viridiplantae; phylum Chlorophyta; class Trebouxiophyceae; order Prasiolales; family Stichococcaceae; genus Deuterostichococcus; species Deuterostichococcus epilithicus. The sequence goes on from JAVTLE010000010.1 coordinate 926,974, forward strand.
TCTTAGAGGCTGGCATGTGCGAGGTGTTCATTACGCGCCCCGAAGCCGCGGCGCCAGAGCATGTGCACACATACCAGGCCGGCAGGTTAGCCCTTCAGCTGCAGGCCGCTGAAATCACGGTTGCCAGGCGTCGCCGCATTGACGTGATGCACTGATGTTCCTTCAGCTTTTGACGATCAGCTTTCCAAGAATGCACACACCAGCCTTGTCCATGCTCCTTTACAACACTGAAAAGCCAGCCTAACTGATACTCAAGAGACTATCTTGATGTGCGCAGTGGGTTTGGGGAACTGGCGCTGCTGTACTCAGCGCCGCGCGCGGCGACAGTCAAGGCGGTGCGGGACTGCCGGCTGTGGGTCATGGAACGGCCATTCTACGTTGCAATCAAGCTGGCGCACACAGAGGCGGCCCACCAGCAGAAGCGTGCCCTGCTGGATGGCGTTCCACTGCTCGCGCTGCTGCGGCCGGTGAGGCTTTCTGGGAGTTTCGGCAGCGAGTGAAGCAACTGCAGCGCAGTGCACAGATGCCAGTGTACGCAACTCGTGCCCTGCTGGATTGGTGTGCCCTTGCCTGCGCTGCTGCGGCCAGTGAGGGTTCTGGAAGCCCTAGCCGGGTCCCCATGGGGATTGGGTTGGCAATTCCACCGAACAGGGCGGCACCTGTAGTGCAGTGCGCAGGGGTTCGTGTGCATCAGGGCATTCGACCTGAAACTGTCTTGCCGGTGGTTGCGTCTGACAGCGCGAACCAGGTCGCAGGCGGGCGTGTGCCTGCGCATCCATGTCCAGGCGCACCGTCCAGCTGCATTCTTTCTCTCATATCCATTGCGAAACTGGCGCTGAGAAGCCTCTATCTGTGGGAGCAGGCGCAGAAGCAGCGGCTGGCAGATGCGCTGGAAAAGGCGGAGCTCGAAGATGGTCAGCCGCTGTTCCTGCCGGGCGTGCCCAGCGACCGGTGCTATCTGCTGCGGTCCGGCACCGTGCGGCTCACCGCTCCGGGCGGTGACATTAGCCGCCTTACCGATGGCGCCTGCATCGGCGAGCGCGCCCTGGTCGCTGGCGACAACAGGTGTGACGGCTCCTGCCTGTGGTGGACAACACAATCCTCCCGATGCAGTCGGCCTTCCGGTTGATGCTCTGCTGCTGTTGGGTAGCCAGGTGCCGCACATGCGCACGCATTGCAGTGTCCCAGAGCAACATCCCTGCGACTACTGTCGGGTCAGCTCCGAAATGCCAGACCCCAGCCCACGGACACACCAGCACAGGCTGATGGCAGCGTCTCCCCCGGCCACCAGCAAGCCACATGCTCCCGCCCTGTCGTCACCTTCTTGACATGCTGACACACCACAGCCGACGACCACCACCACCATGCTCTAAGACCTCAAACCCTGGCCCTAGACCCTCAAACCCTTTGCAGGGCGCCAGATGCGGTGGCGGAGGGGCGGGTGTCGGCGTACTGCCTCGCGCGCGGCGCGGTCAACGAGCTGCTAGGCCCCATCCAGGAGCTGTGGCGGCATGAAGCGCTGCGCCGCGTGCCCATCCTGTTCAACCTGTCCGAGGCGCAGCTGCTGCAGCTGGCCAAGTGCATGGCGCCGCGCTCCCTTGCGCCCGGCGACGTGGTGTTCAGGAAGGGCGATGTCGGTGCGATGCTGCCCCTCCCATGCGGGTGTCTGCACGCTGGTGTGCTATGCGCCTGCGCGTGGGCCCGCCGCTCGCCTGGGCCATGCACTCGGTATAGGTATAGGGCACGGAACTCCCGACGCTGCACGAGGGTGCCGTGCGCGGCAGTGCTGCAGCATGGCCAGCAGGCTGCAGTGCATGCAGCGGTATGAGACGGCCCCTTGTGCGGACACACTCGCGCGGCACAGCTGCACCTTTCATTGCCGCAGGCGACATGTTCTACGTGGTGGAGGAGGGCGAGTTCACCATCTACAATGGCGCCTCCGAGCTGGCGCGCGTAGGCCCCGGCTCCTGCTTCGGCGAGCTGGCGCTGCTGCACGGCGGGCCGCGGGCCGCGACAGTGAAGGCGCTGACGGCCGCCATGGTGCTGGGCCTCGCACGAGCAGACTTCGCTCGCATGCTGGGCCAGCTGCAGGACATCCGCCACATGTGGCGCTTCGAGGCGCTGCGCAAGGTGCGGCCGCAAGCACCGGATGAGCCGCCGAGTGTTGGCCTGGGCTGCCTGAGCCTTCCCTGCCAGCGACTGCTGAAACGAGAACCGAATCTGAAGAAAGCCTGCCGCTGGCAACCGCTGTCCTCAGGTTTCAGCGGTTCAGAGGCGCCGCGTGACGTTTGAAGCGTCGATATGCTGATGTTGTTTCTGCATAGGTGCCGCTGCTGGCGTCGCTGCAGCCGGTGCAGCTGTCCAACCTGTGTGGCAAGCTGGGCGCGGAACACCACGATGCTGGCGCCATCATCGTCAAGCAGGTATGGATTGAAATTAATTAGCAGGTGCATGTGCTTGGCATTCTCTCTGTGATGTGCTTTGCCTGACATGTCACCACAGGGGAAAGCGCGCCCTTACCCTTGGCCCTTGCGTTCCAGGTGCTGTCGTGACAAATTGAACATAAAATCTTGTTCGTGCAGGGCGAAGAAGGGGACACCTTCTACATCGTGGAGGCGGGCGTATGCAATCTGCTCGGCTCTGACGGCCAATCCGTCGGCCAACGCCTAGGGTAGGGCCTCCTGCACATCAGCATGCAGCCTGATATAAGGCCGAGGCGATGCCCACTGTACCATCCGAGGTGGTGACAGCATGCAATGCCGCCTGCCATCTGCTTTCGGGAAGACTCCAAATATTCGTGAGGTGTGTGTTCACGCAGGCCAGGCGCATATTTCGGGGAGCTGGCGCTGCTGCATGGCGGGCCACGCGCCGCCACCGTCGTCGCGGCGACAGATGCTAGCCTGCTTGTGCTCGCCCGCAGGGACTTTGCCGACCTTCTGGGCCCGCTGCAGGTGACGAGGGAAGCGAACTTCCACTGTGCCACTGAAGTCTTTTCGCCTGTCTCCAAACGCCCGTGCAAGGCATATGAGTGTCATGGTTGAGGCAAATAGCGTGCCGCTATAGTGCGCGCCGGCGGGGGATGTACAACAAAACACGAACGCTTGAAGTCAATCTGTCACATCTGCAGGCCAAGCTTGAGAAGCAGGCTGCCGAGTATGCACCGCTGCCAACACCGCCACAGCCGCCGCAGCAGCCCCAGGCGCGTTCCCTCCACGCTAGCCTGCTGCTGCTGCTGCCGAAAGATCGATCCTTCAAACATGCGGGTGTGCCACATGATGAGTGCAAGCTTAGGTGGGAAGAGCGACGTGATTTGATTGACGTCACACGTTCTCATGTGCAGTTTGAGCTGGCAGACTTCAAGAAGGTGGCGGTCCTCGGGGCAGGCGCATTCGGTCAGGTGCTGCTGGTGAAGAAGGGGTCTAAATACTTCGCACTGAAGGTGCTGTGCAAGGCGCACCTCCTTCAGACAGGGCTCCAAGTGCGTCTCCCTTCCTCTCCAGGTTGCCTCGTGCCAGCTTGCAGCGTTGTGCGCTCTTCATCACAGCCTCAGTACTCAGTACTTGCTGATGGCTGTCACGCTGTTGTCAGGACGCTTCCAGGCGGCAGAAGCAGAGGCGGTCAGTGGCGTTGCCGTTCCGCACCGCCAGTGCAGAAATCACATGCACATCGGCATTATGGCACTATGCAAGTCGTTTGTGTTTCCGTCCCCCCTGCAGGAGCACGTGAAGTCGGAGAAGCACCTCATCGCGGATTGCGACTGCCCCTTCATGGTGAAGCTGCTGGCCGGCTTCCAGGACGCCAACTACCTGTACATGCTGCTGGAGGCGGCCATGGGCGGCGAATTCTTCACCTACATGCAGGTCCGCCGACATTGACCTGAAATGGCGGCAATGCCTCTGTCCTCTGCTTGTTTGTGCATGCATTGCAGTGGCTCGAGTGCCAAAGAGGCTCGTTCTCTCTTTCCTGTCCTGCTGGCCCGGCAGCAGCCGGCAGCAACCGTGTGCAGCAGTGCTGCCGTTCGGTGCCTGACACCGCCAGCGTCCAGAGGCACGCCGTCAGAATTAGCATTCAGCATAGTCCCAGAAGCACTGGGCGGGTCCGTCATCACGAGGGCGCTGTCTGCTGCAGGGCCGGCCGGACGCCATCCCCGAGCCGGCGGCGCGCTTCTACGCCGCCGCTGTGGTGCTGGGCCTGGAGTACATGCAACGCCACGACCTGGTCTGGAGGCGCGCCTTCCGCTCCGCAATGTTGTAACTGGCAGACACGCAGTCAAGCGATGTGTAGGTGCACACTGTGCCCGGGCCAGCCCGCCCGGCAGCGTGCAGCTGCAAAGCGCCAATCCGGTCTGAACGTTTGGCGTTACCAGGCACCGTCCCGACCGCGCTGCTTGTCTCTGACGGGCAGGGACCTGAAACCGGAGAACCTGCTGCTGGACACCAACGGCTACATCAAGATGGCGGACTTCGGCTTCACCAAGCGCCTGGCACCGGGCGTGAAGACGTACACGCTGTGCGGCACGCCCGAGTACCTTGCGCCCGAGCTGGTTACCCAGGGCGGCCACACCGGCTCCGTGGACTGGTGGGCTTCTGATCTGCAGTGGCGGGGAGCCACTGCCTCTCTGAGCGTTTGTGTCCGGTCACTTAATGGGTTGGCCGGCGCTCCGCTGGTCCCTCAATGTGGCGGTGGCACTGCTGCCCCCATAGAGTCACTTTGTATTGCTGTGACACTGAACAATACTGGCCACTTGCGTCATACATGGCACCACTCATGTGCCACCAACACATACAGGTGGGCGGTTGGCGTGCTGATCTTCGAGATGGTGGCGGGCTACCCGCCCTTCTACAGCGAGAACAAGGTCGAGATGTTCAAGGTACATGATCGGGGTCCAGTCTGTAAATGCAATTGCACCCTGCCCGGCAACTGTTGCAAAGGAATGACAGCGCACTAAACACGCGCAGACATGTGCAACACACTTGGCTTAGTTAACGGGCCTTCATTGTCCTGCAGGCCATCTGCGACGTGCGCTACGACATGCCAGCGCACTTCTCCAAGGTGCGCCGTGTCCGCTGGCATCAGGCAAGTTGCACCGTGCTTTAAAAATCGATGCGTGGCATGCGCCAGTGCGCCCCCACCAGCATCTCTAGTCGTCATGGCTCCAAGTACATGCACGCGCTGTGCCCTGCAGGAGCTGCAAGACCTCATCAGGAAGCTGCTGGTGTTCAGCCCGGCGAGGCGGCTGGGCGCACTGAAGAACGGCGCCGCCGGCGTCAAGCAGCACCCCTGGTTTTCGAGCTTCGACTGGGAGGCCTTTGCCAGGCGGGAGATGCCCGCGCCTTACATCCCGCAGGTGAGGACGAGGAGTTCGCATGCCCACTCGATGTGGTGAGGACGAGGAGTTCGCATGATCACTCGATGTGCTGTTGCATTCGTGGCGGGGCTGGCTGCTGTCGGGACGCCGCAGGAGTCGGCTTGCGCGTGCTGGCTGCAGGTCTCCTCGCCGGAGGACATCAGCAATTTTGACAGCACCAACACCGACGCCGGATGGGCGAACATGGCGAACCGACACAGGCAGTCGACGGGGAAATTCGCTGACTTTTGAGCCAAACAGATCCGGGTGTCACTGGAGCTATCTACCAGCTCGTTGACAAAAACAAGTTTGTAAGGGACAGCAATCCAACGTGCTTTGCAATCAACGACAATCAATCGGCGCTCGCAACTCCTCCCAGCGCCCAATATGGACGGCAAGATGAATATCAACAAAAACCTCGCCGCAGCAGCCCCTGTGCAGCTGGTCAGCACAGCCAGGCTAGGTGGCCGCATGCTCAGCTTGCTGGTAGCCGGCATCAATCTGGACAGCGTGCCCGGTACAGATCTGGCATTCAGTTAAACCCCCGCTCACAGGATGCGCCTGTTCTGCATGTACTTCAGAATGGCCCAGAAGACCCAGCAGCAGCCCAGCACGATGCCTGCCGTTGTGCCCCAGAAGCCGATGACGCTCTCCTCGAAGGTGGACCGCAGATTCATGCCTGCGCATCAGCATGCCGATGCTTTTGAATGTGCTCAGAGCAAAGCGAGGTTAGTGAGGTTAATGCAGGTATTGAAGGTCAAAACCGTCGTCATCGTTGTTGATGCAACACTGCGAAATATGATGGTCAAGCCCCGCCACTAATGTTCAGCAAACGGAAGCTTCAGCAGGTTCAGCGAACGTCCCACTCACCAAAGATACCCGCCACCATGGCGCCGAGTGCCGCCGCAAAGCTGCCGATGGAGAGCGTCAGCTCCAGCCTGTTGACCTGTTTGCAAACAAGCCAAGCACCTCAGCATTCTGTTCGATGACATCTGTGGCTGCGGACGGCAGCCGGCAGACGCTGTGGTGACAGCAGCGGCAGGAGGGATAGCCCAGCAACGCAAAGCCTGGTCATCAGCCGCGACAAGGCGGTCCAGATCCAGGGCGGGTCGCCCCCCAAGACCACTTGTAAGTAGTAGTAGACTACTTGGCACCAGGCAGTGTCGACAGCGTGCACCTCGAAGCGGCGGGCGGAGAGGGAGACGCCGATGGACTCCTCTAGGTCGCGTGCGCCCGCGAGCAGGCGCTCGCTCTCCGACTGCAGCGTCGCCGCCCGCTGCATGTAGTACTCCAGCAGGTCCTCCACCTATATGTTTGAGGGTGAGAAGGTGTACAGGTAAGAGCATCATACTTCGAGTCAGCTCTGGGTTCGAACCCCTGCAAGAGGATGCCTTCAGCGTTCCGGGCGCCGCCGCCCGCTGCAGGTGCCACTCCTGCAGGATTTTCACACGCGTGGCAGGTGGAGGGGTGAACAGTTTGATCGAGGCTCTAGGCGTTGTGAAGGCCTTTGCTGCTGTGCGGCAGTGTCGGCATGGTAAGCATCGTGGCATGTGCCATCACCAGCTCTCGACACCAGCTCGACAGCTTTCGGCGCTGGTGCATGAGAGAGAGTCTGCGCGTCTGCAGCGTGGGTTGCAAGGTGCCCCAGCAAAGACGCGCACACCATATTCACTGACTGCCGTGCGGCCCTGCGAGGCCCGTGGTCCGTCACGCAGGCACGCAGTGCACGGCGTCCGGAAGCCGGCCACTGCAAACCCGCAGCTTGAGGACAAGTCGACACCACAAACCCTAAACCCTGAGCCCTCACTGCCGCACCTCCTCTGCCTCCCGCTCCGCCTCCTCCCGCTCCACCAGCCGTGCCAGGGCGTCTTCTGCACCCTCGAAGCTGCCCTCCTCGCTATCCCGGTCGTAGCTCCGCCTGCCAGCACCCAGGCGAGGCTGTTTCAGGATGTTTCAGGGTTTGTCGTCAGCTCCTGCGTCTGGGCACCGGCCTCGCACGCGCAGACACTGGAGGCAGATGGCCTCCTGTCCCTCCCGCGGCGCCCTGAAGTCTGATGCCGGGTCCGCAGGCTGACGCAGTCGACTGCCCAGAACGGACACATGCCCCAAGAAGGTGCCTGGTGCACAGCCCATGCGGCAAGCATGCAGCGCTGCACCGGTCTGTCTTCGGCGGCTGGAGGTACATGCTGTCTGCTGAGACGCCGTCCGTCGACCTCGCCATTTCATCCCGCTCCATCTGTCCACCAGATGACAACAGCAGGTCAGAGGCCTCGTGGACTGCCGCCTGGCCGTGTACTGAGTGCCACATACCGTTTCTCCATGTAAAATCGAAAGCCCTTCTGCACACACAGGTGAAGTATGCACAGGAAGGCAGGAGCCGGATCAAGGGGCAGTAGGGGGACTAGTGTGTTTTCGTGTTGAATTTTGTGTTATCCCGAGCTGTAGTGGGGGAACACACCTCCCGCTCCAGGGCCTCCCGGTCGCGCTGGCGGCGGCGCTCCTCGCGCTTGGGCCGGCTGCTGAGGTTGATGTCCCCGACATCCTCCTGGTCGTCCATCAGCTCCTCCAGCATGTTGCTGCACACAGCCACTCGAGGTCACTCGGGTGGGCATTCTGGACGATAATGCTGGACGCTGATGCCAAAGGTGCTGGAAGCTGAGACCCCAGCAGGCAATTCGAAATTGGACTCCGCAGGTCCGACAGAGGTTTGCGGGGTGTAGCCAGGGCAGCACGGCCTGCGGAGCCTCGCACGCCAGACTCGTGCGCCGGCTCCTGGCTATGCGTGGCCCGGCTCCTCCGCCTTCGTGATGGCACCAACCCCCTTTCTCCCCCCCGAGTGTGCCCAACACAAAGCGGTCGCCAGCTTCAGAGTTTGCCAGAGCCCCACCGCAGCAGGTCGGCCTTAGACTCCAGCTCGACCAGCAGCTGCTTGACGCGCCGCAGCTCCTCCAGGTTGACGGGGGTTACTTCCTTTGGCAGCGCCCGCAGCACTGTGGCCACGCGGCGCGTCACCGTCATCAGCTCGTCGTCCAGCCGACCTGAGGTTGTGACAGTACAGACGCGTGCCACCGTCAGTCCTGCGAAAGTCTGAGGCCGCATGCCGACAAGCAGTGCACACAGTGCCGTCTGCAGCATTTGGCGTCGCCATGACAGCCCATTGTAAAGCCCGGCACGCACCATCCAGGCATGCATTGGCAGATGCTGTACTCCGGCACACCCGCAAGCTGCACTATCACTGGGAACAACAAAATAAAGCTCGTGCTGCAGTGCTGGCTTCAGTGGGGTTGGGCACCCCACCTGTCGCGACGATGAGCGCTGCCTCCAGGAGCTCCAGCTCGAAGGGCGGCGGCGGCGACTCCGCCACGTCAAACTCCTGGTCGTCGGACGACTCTGTGGCGCTTTGCGGCGACGGCGGGCCGCCGAGCGCCCGCAGCGCCCGGGCGGCGCGGTCGGTGTCGCTGGCCGCCAGCCGCGGTAGGAGCAGGTCCAGGAACTTCTGGCTGGAGGCGCTGTTGGGCTCGAACAGCATGCACTTGTCCGCGCTGATGATCATCCTGATTGTGTGAGGAGGGGTTGATCATCAGTCGGAGGCTGCGATCGGAGACATGAGGAGCCGTGGGGCGCCTTGGCGCATGCCGATGATGCCCCGACTACGGACGCGCCGTGAATGTTTGCCCACTCACCAGGGATCGGAGAGTCCTTCGGCAAGCCCACGCCGGCGGCGCCGTCCAGACAAGTGAGAGGACCTTCACCCAGATGCGCGAGTGAAAGGCGCCTCACCGGATGCCGCCCAGATTGACCAGAAGGGCGTGGTCCTTGATGGTGATGCTGGGGGAGGTCTTGACGACGGAGAGGGAGGGGTCGATGCGGCGCAAGTCGCGCGGCAGCAGCCGGTTCCTCCGCAGCAGGTCCCGCCGCTTGATGTACACCTTGTTCGTCTTGCCGGTGCGGTCTATGCGCAGCACCTGCGGGCGCGAGCGGCGCCTGTCTCAGCACCCCCTGGCAGGTTCCGCAGGAGGAGTTCCAGCAACCGGCGCTCGGCTCATGGCAAAGACGCCCTGCACCCCTGCACTCTGCGGCCGCGTCAGGCCATGCCGTGACACAAGCACCCATATGTTGCGACACCACTCCGACACCACCACTGCTCCTGTGCGAGCAGACATCAGAGACAAGTCTAGACTGAAGGCTCTGAAGCACACCCTATGAAGACAAGTCCAGAGTGAAGGCTCTGAAGCACACCCCATAGAAGGCGCGGCCGACGGTCGCGGCCAGCGGCTGGTGCTCCTGGGAGATATCCTCATGCGGCTCCTGCAGCAGCTCGTCGTCGGAGGCCTCGCCGCCGCCGAACGGCACCGACAGGGTGTTGAGCGCCGACTGCAGCGTGTTGAGTCGCGACTGCAGCAGCGCGCCCGCCGACGCGTGGCGCTGGGGCGTCGGCGGCGGGCTGCCGCCGCCTGCTCCGCTGGTCGCCCCCGCGTACCTGCAGACCGCACGGCGCACGCTCGTCAGGCGGTGGACAGGACACCATGACCACCATTCCACAGACGCTGCTCATATAGAGTGTGGCGCATTGTCGCTGGACTCGCTTGCGAGCCTCACAGCAGCCGTGCAGCTGCAGCGGCAGGGTCAAAACCTGCTATGCACAGCAGTGCAGACGGTGCCATCCAGATCGGTGGAAGGAGGGAGGAGGATCAGCACCTCAGGTCAAAGGCGCCGCCATTGCTGTCTGCCTCCGGTGGCGCCGGCGCCTGCTGCTGCCGCTGCTGCTGTTGGCTGGCCGCCTGATCGCTGCCGTCACTGTTCTGGTCATTGTCGCCCGGGAGCGGCAGCCATCGCAGCACCTTGCCGAGCGCGGCGCTGTGGTGTCCCAGGTGCCGCTGCCGCTGCCACTGGTGCTGCTGGTGCAGTTGGAGGAAGCCGCGCCGCTGGCCATAGAACCAGCCGATGCACGGCGCCAAGTGCGGCCGGGGGCCTGGGAGGCGGGCGTCTGCACGCGCACTGCAGGAGCCGCAGAGAGCACCCGCAGGCCTTGGATTCATGCAAGCGGACCAGCTCTCCAACGATTGAACCCGGCTGCGCCTCCGTCAAGAGGCGCAGCAACCTCTGTGCGTAATCTGTGCCGATCAGACTAGAGCTGCGGCTGCACCGACAAGCAGACCGCTCGGCTGATGTTTCTTCCTGAATACGGACTCGACCGGCGGTGCGCGATGTGGCTAGGCTGTTGGAGCAATGAAGGGGGTTGACCCGACGACAGTTTGCGACGATTGCGGCTGGGATAGTGCAGTGCACCTCAATCAAAATGCAGGGTTCTGATGGTCGCAGCGGTTGCGAGTGAGCAGAGCGTGAAGCAGATTGCGATAGACGTTCTTGATGCTGGAACTGGAACTGCCGGGAAGCTCAGGGATGGCGCGGGAAGATCATGAACCTTTCTGTGAGCCCCTTGAATTGCAAATTTGCAGCTACCCCTGCTTCAACTCGGAATGAACCAGCAGGTACCACAGGTCAACATTGACAAATCACTAAATGGCCAAGAATGCCCAAAAGTGTCACAGGAGTTGAGGAGTAGTAGTTGCGATGACAGATTTCGCGGTCCGGCAGGTGTATGCGGAGAACGCCGCCCCAAAATTGATCGATACTGCAAGCCCCTCATCCGGCTGGTACCATTGCAGTTCGTGCGACACAGATGTCCCCACACATGTCATCAGTATCGGCATAATGACGCCCTGATCAGCTGCGCTCGGCGTTCGCCCGCGCAGGCGCCATCCGCACCACGTGAACAAAGCGCTTGTCGATGGCCTCCACGTTCTCGTTGAGCTGCAAGGAAACATTCACATTATTTTAGGTTGCCTGAAGTGATCAGACTTGAATACTAAATGACATCATAGTTATTGACAGCGCACGGCAATGCCAGGCACAGAGCGACACTGCAGCGCATTACACCTGCAGCATCTTCTTGGCCTCCGCCACGGCTGCCACGTCTTGCGGCGTGATCAGGATCAACTGCGGGCATGACCAAGCAGCATTTGAACGAAGATGCCAGCTGCGAGAGGCAAGCCGACTGAGGAGCAATGCGGTGTGTCGCAGGATCGAGGCAGGATCATTCGATTTTGCAGGGATCAATGCAGATTCAGCACATTGCACACCTGCAGCTCGTGGCAGTGGCGAGCAAAGCCGAACAGCAACGCCAGGCTGACGGTCCGCGTGATGCTGCGTGGGAAACAAGGACGCATCAGCTTCGTTCGAGCCTGACCGCAAGGCGCACGCACTGTGAATACATCCTTGGTGCCGCCTGAACTTAACACGCGAGTTGCGAGGGATGGCTCGGATTCGGCGATCACCAACCTGTCAGCAAAGACGTCAAACTCGTCGAGCGCACGGAAGGGGCAATTTGCCCACTCGCCGATGGCCAGCGTCAGTGCCACAGTGGTAAAGGACCGCTCGCCACCTGCGGCACAAGGTTACCTGCATTCTGATCGGCCTTGCTCTAATTCACAGGGGACATCAGTTTCTCCACAGACCTCAGCATCAAAGTGTGGTACGCCTGACATATACACAATCTATTGCACCAGGGTTTGGCAATTTCCTGCCCGGCTTTACTGGACGGGCAACCCGCACCTGACAGCTGCTTCATGTCCTTGACCTGGCCGGCCTTATCGCTGGAGCCGGCGACCTGCACCTTGATCTCCAGCTTCCCGTCCTTGAGCGAGATGCTGCCCTGCAGCAGGGGCCCAGCGGTGCGGCGTCAGCCATGCGCATGGTTCTGTATTTGGCGCCGTCGCAGTTTGTCAAACTGCGGAGCCAGCGACAGGGAATTTCGTCTGGTGGACCAAAGCAAGAGGACCGTCAGCATTCTGCCTTTCGTCCAACTGGCCGCAGTGAGCTGCCAGGTGTAATGCGACAGGCCAGACAGCTCAGGCCAGACAGATTAGGCCAGGCAGTGGCGTATAGGACTAAGCTGAGCATGGAGCAGCAGCGGCCCCCTTGACGAATGCGCACCAGGTGGCCCTTACGCCCCATATGCTCCGCAAACGAGTTTTTCACCCTGCAAATGAACCGGACAATGCAGCATCAGTGTCACTTCTCCCGGAACACATGGAGGAGCTGTGATTAAGCCCGGCACCACCCTCAGCGCCCTGCTGGTCCAGCCGCGACCAGACCCTCGACTGAGTCCACTCGGCTGGCGTGCCGCCTGCATGCGTCTTGCAGATGGCAGCGTGACATGCTGCGCGTGGATCGACAGGATGCGACGGGGCCGCACCGCGCGGTGATCATCTTGGTCTTCTCGGTGAGCGCCTTGGTGCGGGCTTCATAGCCCTCCACTGCCACGTTGAAGGCGTCGACAACGTTGGCCATGCGCTTGTGCAGGTCGGTCTGCCGCCGCAGCGCCCGCTGCAGCTGGAGCTGCGGGATGAGATGGAGGGGAGCCGCATCAGCCCTGGGTTTTGATCTGACATGCGAACATGCCGTGCAGGCTTGGCATCCGTCCACAGCAATTGGCGCTGTACGCTCGAATTGCAGGGTGCTGAGGAGGCACCCCCTTGCACAGCGCACAGCAAGGAGCACATGCAGAGAAGAAATTGACTGCCGTGTGTCAGCGGTTACAATAATGCTCGAGTGCCTCGAGAGCATCTGCACAAGAGCACCTCCAGCTCGGGGGCGCTGCCGCCTGCCTCCTTCAGCTGCGCATTCATTCGGCGCTCCAGCTTCTGCCGCGCTGCGCTGAGACCCTGCGCAAGAAGCATGAGGCACGTAAGAAGAGTGAGGCGTGTCATCCTGCGAAGGCAGCACGGCTGCCAGCAGAGGAAGGCGCGAACGTGCGGGAAGGATTGGCGGGCACTGACAACATGCCGCGCAGGCCGCAGGCGGACCATGCATCGGCAGCCAGGCGCACAGAGGGTTGAGGGGACCATCATCTGGCCAAAACGGGAAACTGCGCACCAGCGGGCTGATGGGCAGCGGCACCGGGAGGTCGCCGCGCTGCGCGCCCGCCTCCACGTCTGCCAGCGCCTGCAGGCCCTGCTCCCGGCCGCACACCTGCTCTAAACAAAAGATGAGATCAGCTCCTATGTCCGGCAAAGAGAACTTGGGACTCCTCTCTGGACGCATGTACCGCATGCGGCTGCCAGGGTGGGGCAACCAGTGCGCAGGCAGTCACGAGCGGGGGCAGGCATCGACACGGCAGCCAAGGACTGCACCTTCTCTGCCAGCTTGCAGCTCCTGGAGTGCTGCTGGCGCTTCTCGGCCTGCACCGTCTCCCACTCCTCTTGCTGCGCGGGCAGTGAATCGAGGCGAGGTCAGGGTCATGCAAGCCAGTGCACGCTGTCTGTGCATTGCCATGGTCGCCCCCGCAGCCGTCCCGCCATCCGACTCAGGAGCAGCTGCACTCATGCTGCGACATCGCATCATGGGATCCTAGCTGGAAGCCGCAGAGCTGCATCCTGAGCTGATGTGTATCACTTCTCCATGGAGGTGTCTGACTCTCCACACACCAGGGCGGTGATCTGGTGACGGTTGGCCGCGAGGGCCTCGTGCTCGGCCTCCTTTCGGCGCAGCACCTCGGACCGCGCTGCCATCTCCGCCAGCCGCCGATCATTGGCCGCCTTCATCTCGTCGATCTCCGACCTGCATGGGATGGTCCGAATCCTTTCAAATTCAAAACACAAACGTACGATGATGTTCATGATGCAGGCCTGTTCGGTGTCGAGCAGATCAGGAGCACGACTCGAGAAGGAGCTCAGCCGGCACGAGTGCGGCAGCTGCAAAACAAAATCTCGAGCGCCGCCGTGTGTTGCAGCGCTGGGCTGAATGGCAAGTCTGGAGCATCCAGCGTGTGCACTTAGGAAAACAGGTTTACGCCTTTGGGGATGGTTCCAGCTTCTATGGAGGATACAATCTTCAGATCAAGAATCCAAGACGCACTTTTTGGCCTGGTGATCGGCGTCGGCAGACCGCTCCCGGGCGGCTGCCTCGCGCATCTTGCACTCGTCCGCCACCAGCGACTGTCGGATGTCCCAGATCGCGTTCGTCTTCTCCTCGATGTCCGCCTGCATCGTTTCATGGAGATCAGAGCAGGCATCACATTTGGGATACCTGCCACCATGCACCGCCTGACTGCCCCGGCTGACAGCAATGCCTGGTGCAGCAGCTGGCAGTCCTTGCCGCCGCCGGCTCAGAAGACTCTCCCGGTCGAGGAGCCTATAATTTGCGCGCAGCACATGGCAATGTGATTGGTGTGTGGTTTCCACCTGCAGGCCGTCCTGCTCTGCGTCATCGTCGCCATCAGCGGGCGCTGGCGCCTGGCTCTGCGGCGGCGGCTGGCTCAGCGCCACGTCCAGTTCGTGACGGGCGCCGTCCTGTGCGGTCCAGGCGGGCACTCTGTCAGAGCTGCCGGTGTGACGTATGCAGCCAGGCTACGAGCCTGCCACTGCCGCTGGCCTGGCAGGCTCGTAGCCTGGCTGCAGAAACCGACCAGTCTGGCATGCAAGTGGCTGCCTCCCAGAGACCGCTGGGCCTGTCAAAAGCAAGGCAGCACGCTACCATCATGCAAACGCCACACAAGCAGCGGCAGCAGCAGCCTGTGTGTGGCAGTGCATTGACGGAAATGGCCGATTCCGACACAGGCAGAGGCAAAGCAGCGGCGGAGTCTGCAGCAAGAGACGCAGCAGCAGCACCTGCTCCTTGCGGCAGTCGTAGACGCTCCGGCGCTCCTCATGCATACGCCGCTTCGCCTCATTGCGAACCTGCAGCAGCCGCGCCGTCTCCTGCTCCGCCGACATCACCTCCAGCTGCACATGAAGGGGCATCACCGGTGAGTTCGTCAGCATGGCACATCTGCATGCTGCAGGGTTCTGCTTTGGCGCGCTCAGGTGTTTCCAGCAGAGCATGCAATTGCGCTGGGGAGCAGCATACGGCGCAGCGTGTCCTGTGGGTCGGGCCCCGTCCCCTGCATCGAGCGGCGGCCTCCACAGGCGCAAAAGCCCACAGCTGCAACTCGCTTTTATTGGGATCGCCACTTATGACGCACCTGGGCACTGGCCAGGTCCTCATCCAGGCGCCTGAGGAGGGCGGAGCCGTCCTCGCCCAGCATGCCGCGCCGGTAGTGCGCCTCCTTGTAGGGCACATAGCCCTGCGGGGCGATTGAGCCGGGTCAAAGCTGAGGTGCAATGAGCATGGCAGCGGGCTAAGCTTTATCCGTGTTGCAGTTCCTCTGCAGCTACGAGCTGCTTTAGGGTGCAAAGCCAGCAGGGGCTGGGCCTGGATCTGCTTTGACACGGCGGATCACGGTGCCGTCACAGCATACGTGCTGTCACACAATGCCACACGAGGCAACAGTAGCAGGGCGACGTGCTGCAGCGCCAGACGCAAACACACCGTGGTGGAGTAGCGGGCATATCGCTTGGCACCGTCTTCGGTGAAGACGGCCGTCACATTGGGCGCGTGAATAGCCTTCTGCGCCTCGTCTGACCGCCCGCAAAGCACGATCTTCTCGCACTTGAACTGCAGCACAGGGCATGAGCACGCTCACGAAGCTGCTGTGGCCTCTCAGGGCCTCAAATATCCCAGATGCCAGCATCACTGCAGGCATCACTGCAAGCCAAGCATGAGACACACAGGGGGCGTCCCCACTCCCTTCCCTTCTCAGGCTTCAGCCGCTTCCCTCCCTTCTCAGGCTCGAGCCGAGCAGGTACCGCTGTGTCCGCCTCACCTGGTCAACCAGCACGTTCATGACGGCGTCGCTGCGCTCGGCGTCGCAGGCCAGCGCCTGCAGCAGCGTCAGCAGCTGCGGCGGCGGCAGCCGCGCCGGGTGCATGCTGTGGCGCGGGATGTCGAAGCTGAGCACGCTGATGGACAGCCGCGCCCCGAGGCCCGCCTCGCGGCCCAGGCCCCGCAGCAGCTGCATGTCGTGCGCGTCGTGCACCAGGAAGTTGCCGAGGTGGCGGCCGATCGCCGCGTCCACCGCCTTGTTCCACCTGTGGAGCGATCAGGGGAGATGACGCAATCTGCAGTTGCAGCACCAGCTGGAATGGCTGCAGGGCAATTGCAGGCGCTTGACTCTCGCTGCACAGTTCAGCACAAGTGCGCGACGCAGGACCCAACAGCTACCTGGCGTCTGTGAGCGACAGCACGGCGCCGAGCGGGCCGATGGGCTGCCGGTGGAAGCGGCCGGCCGCGGTCGCCACGCGCGAGCACAGGTCCACCATGGCCGGCCCGCCGAACTGCGCCGCGCGGCTGCCCCTGTGCTGCTGCGCCTGCTGCTTCTGCCGCTGCAAATTGTCTGCCTGCACAACAGTACAGTGAAAGGTGCATGCCACAGGATGTCGGTTGGCAGCATGGAACCTGTTCTCGACCGCCAACAGCCAGTCGACAGCCGGGCTGAGGCTGGCCTGCAGTGGCAATGCAGGAACAACACCGCGGAGGCTCTGGCAGGCACTTCGCAGGCAGCGTGCAGCGCTGTGCCCAACGCTGACGCAGCCCTGCCGGTTCAGGTTTGGCGACCGGATTTGACAAGCTGCAGCCATGAATGCAGCAGTCGAACAGGACAGGAGGCGCACCTGGCCCTTACGCTGGTGCAGCGCCTTCTTGGCGGCGTGCTCGGCGTCGACGGCTTCCGTGTATGCGTCGTCGGCCTGCCTGCAGCGAGAATTAAGGGTGCAGGTTGAGCATCGCCCCTGCGGCGCCCAGCTGATGCAACTCGACAGCAGCTTCGTGTGCTGTGAGCCTTGAGGCAACTTTGCCACGAGCCGGCCTGGATGAACAGCGCCTCCACAATTGCAAACAGCCAAGTGTGTCCACACTCTGCGCCACTCTGATGGCACCGGGGGAACAGGCAACTGCCAGGGGTCGACGACAGGGCGGTGCACCCCCGCAGGCGACAGGAGGTCATATCAGTGGCAGCAGGCGCGCACTTGGCGGCGGCGTGCAGCTGGTCGCCGCGCTGCTGCAGGGCGTCTGCGCGCGCCTGCAGCCGCTGCACGTTGGCGTTGTACTCGGCGTTGGCCTCGCCCCACTCCGCCTGCGACTCCGCCATTGTCTCATCCAGCAGCTGCGGCGCAGGGCAGCACACGATGTGTTCAGGACAGTCCAAGTCACGACTCTGTGCCTAGGGATATGCGCACCCACTCCGCCTGCCACGCCGCCTTCGCCTCGTCCAGCAGCTGCGGCAAAGGCCGACATCATGGATTCATGACAGTGCAAGAGGGGGGATTCGTTCTTGGGATGTGCACATTTACTCCGCCTGCGACTCCGCCACCGTCTCGTCCAGCAGCTGCGGCGCAGAGATCATGTCGGATCAGAGATCACACCAGGTCGCTTCATCAAGTTTACGTGGATTGTATTCCGGTTTACGATCGTTGACAGCAGGACAAACATACAGTAATCTGTTCAGTTGAGCATCGTAATCTTCTGAGGTCCATGCACGAGGCGCCCGCTGGCCGGCGCTGCCCGCGCAGCTCACGGGCTGTCATTGTGACTGGGCTGTCCAGCGTCGCCATCGCGCTGCCGCCCGCGCTGCGCCACGGCAAGCTGTCGCAGAGCACAGCTCACTATGTTCTGCCCGCACGTCTCCCAGCCATCCCCTGAACCAGTAGCGGACAGCCCAGCCAAGCTCTGCAGCGCCAGGCACACCCGGAAAAGCCGCTCACCTGCTTTTGCGTCTCAGCGATTTGAAGGTTCTCCTTCAGCCGCTTGATGGAGTTGTTGATGCGGCCGCACGCGCGCCTTGCCTTCACGTGCTCAGACTGCGGAAACGGATTTGAGAGGCGGCTTTCAAGCCACTTTGCTGCAGGCCTTTCAGGTGCAGACGGCGCCAATGCGCAATGCTCGAATTGCAGGTGCACAGTCTGCATCGTGCCATGCGACATGCATATTGTCGGACAGACATGATGCCTGGCAGCAGGCAGCACCTGTAGCGCCGCGGCCTCCTCCGTGAGGGCGCCGACATCCTCGTGGAACGACTCCATCGCTGCTTGCTGCAGGCAGCGCACCCGGCAAGCATGTTCAGCTTGCCATGCTAGGCGAGAGGTGGACCCTGGCGACCCTGGCCGGTCGTTCTCACTTGAAAGCATGCCATTTGGCTGTGATGCAACAACAGAAGACGACCGGCAGGAGACGGCCAACATGTCACGTGCCTGCGCCTTCAAGGCTCCTGACGCACATCGGTTTCTCTTCGAACACAAGGCGTGTGGAAACCAGCCGCCGCAAGGGGAAGGGGCACCTGCCGCACGACCTCGGCCTCCTGGGCAGCGATCTCCGCCTGCACCGAGTTCAGCGAGGCTTCAAGCTCCGCGCCGCCCATGGTCGCCAGCTTCCGCAGCTTCTCCTCTGCCGTCGTGATGTGCTCAGCGATCTCCTCCACCTGGCGGCAGCGGAGTACGTCCAGAATCACCCTCCGCTGGTGCCGGACGTGCCTGGCATGCATGCCTTGCTTCCAATTGTGCAATGTTAGCATGACAAAACAGGCTTGCTGCACCGTCTCACACTGCAGGGCTGTGCCAGCCGCGTTGTGCAACTCCAAGGTTCTCGTTGGGCATTGACACAAGGCAAAGGCTGGCTTCATTGCAGGGAGCTCTGTGCCAGGCGTGCACGCATTGTATGTGCACGGCGAGAGCCTCACCTGAGCCCAGGCGAGCGCCCAGGTGATCTGCTGCGACTGCTCCCGCCAAGCCTCCACCTCCTGCAGCAGCACACAGCCACTGCTGGTTTGCAACACATGCAGCCACTCAACCAAACAACGACGGAGGTGTTCTCAGGGGAGCATGCCTCAAGCTGCGCAGGAGCTAGTCTTGACAACGTGGACGGCATCAGTTGCTGCAGAGTCCAAGGGTTTAAGCCTTCAGACTCAACGGAAATCATCAGTCGGCAGGGAGGGCACTTTGAGGCGCTCGATGCTGGCCGCAAGCTCCTTGGCCTCCTGCTTCAGCTTCTTGAGCTTTGGCTTCTCCGCCTGCAGGCAGAGCGCGCGAGGCGTCCTGGGGTGTCGCCGCTGCCCTTTTCCGGCTGGGTTCGTGCATGAGGAGGCCTCCTCATGCCGACGCACTACTGGGGTTGCTCTGCTGGCGCAGCCAACTGCACACATGCAACATCTGGAAGGCAGCCTCAGGAGGAGGCTGCAAGGCACTGAGCTGGCACCTCGATGGCGTCGCCCTGCTGCCCGATGTATGCCTCCGCAGTCGCCAGATCCGCCTGCACCTTGGCCAGACTCGTCGCCTGCAGGAACATCGACTGTCACATATGAAGTTTGCGATGACGGTTCCCACTCAACACAGTCGGCACTCAGGCGCTGCGCATCTGCGGCTCTATAGCAGTTCCTGAAGCACGACATGAAACTCGCCTGCATGAAGAGCTCGTGCTTCTTGCGGTCTGATGCCTCGCCGGAGCCGCTGAGAAAGTCGCGAGCAAGGTCCTGCGTCATGACTGTGCAGCGGCAACGACACAGCATCAGGCTCGCTGCAGCATCTTGCCGCGACACCTCCAGCATTGGCACGCCAACAAGGGCATTCGCAGTCCACGCTACAGTCGCTCAGCTGTGAGACATGCTTCGGAAGGAGCATGCACCGGCAATATGCGACGACTGATAGTCATCATTGCATTGCGGCCGCCAGCCGACTGTGGAGACGGGCGTGCCTGCAATGGGGTTGGCCGCATCGATAGACAGGTGGTCGATGACTTCCAGCATCTCGTCGCGCGAGCGGCTCACGATGTTGCCGCGCTCGCCGCTCAGCATGTAGCCGCTGCCCGAGCCGGCCCGCCGCTGGATGGTGATGAACTGCCCGTAGACCTCCGGCCTGTACGCGTCCTCCCCGGTGTTCCACAGCGTCACTGCCACCTGGGGAGGCGGTTCAAGGATGAGAGGTCTGACTGATGTGGAGACCGAAGTGCGAGTAGACATGAGCAGCAGGTCCATGGGCGGCAGGTGAGGAGTCCTATGATGATGATGAAAGGTTGGAGTTGACGCATGGGCAGGAGGCTGCCGTGCAGCCTTCAACTGCACCAGCCGCTGGGCGGTTTGCTTGCCACCGTGAATCGAGGGCTGGACGCAAGCGTGCGGCATTCCCTCCTGACACTAGATGCACCCCTGCCACCACTCTTGACAGCTGCCCTCCTCGCACAGTGCCCGCACCTTGGCCTCGTGGCAGCCGGACTTGACGAAGTTCTGATTGCTGCCCGCGCGGCCCGTCTTTGCCGCAGACACCCCCAGGCAGAACTGCAGCGCCTGTAAGACAGCGGACTTGCCGGAGCCATTGGTCCCTGCGCACACCCGGCGCAAGGAGTCGGTGACCCGGCAGCCTGCTCGAAGATCTTGCGGGAGACGCAGCAGTGCGGTGCACCGCTGCACTTGATCACTCGAGTGCCGGGTGATGTGGCGTGCACACTCACCTCACCGGATATGAATGTGACGTGGGGCCCAAAGTCCATCTGCGCACAGTTTGAGAATGCTCTGTTGAAAGTGTTTTCAAGCGATTTTGCGCATGCGCTCTGGCACTCCCAGCTTTGCAGCGGTGCAGACGCTCCAGAACTGCCTGACAACCACGCACATGTGCAGAGGACAGCAGACTCACCGTGAAGTGGCTGTGGCACATGAAGTTGCTCATGGTGATGCGGTACAGGTGGCCCGCCAGGCCACGCGTGCGCGTCCTGAAGCCGTCGCCGCCCTACAGAGACACAGGGTTCAGTCAGCGGAAGCCGCCCGGCTTTCAACAGCCCGCAAGACTGTGTGCCCACATGCACTGCCTCCCAGTCACATTGAGGAATGGTCTCACCGCTTCGGGGCTGTAGGGCGCCGGACAAGGAGTTGACGGACATACCTCAGCGTCCATCGGCTGCAGCTCGTCGCTGCCGGGCGGCATCGCGATGCGCAGACTGTCATCCACGCGCTCCCTTGGGGGCGCCCTGTCCCGCAGCCCGCCGCCGCCGCCGCCGCGCTTTTGCCGCTTGGGCGCCGGCGCTGTGAACGCATCCGGCTCCTCCAGGCCCGACCGCACATGCGCCCTGCGGCCGGCCGTGGGCGCGGGCGCTGCATTCTCCTTCCCATCTGAGGAGGGCTGCGAGGCTGCCGGCTGCGGCGCGGCCGCGGGCGGCAACGCGGCTGCAGGCTTTCTGGCTGGCGGCGTGGCCGCGGAGAGCTGCATGCGGGCCGGCGCTGTCGCTCGCGCCGGCGATGCCCGGGCTGCGCCCTCCTCTGCACAGCAAGCGTGCCGTGGGGCGCATGAGTCAGGCATCGGCGAGAACGCTGTGCTCATGCGCCAGCAGCACTGCAAGCGTCTTGCGACGACTTCGCCGGCCGATTTACCTGCTGCGTCCTCCTCATAGCGTGACGGCCGTTTGATGTTTCGGCGCGTCATATCCTCTGTGGTTGTAGTTTTCACTCTGATCGCCGCGAACGTGTCCCAGGTGACGTCCTCCTCATCGCCGTCTGCATCGGAAGAGGTCATGAAATGCGAGACTGCCAGGTAGGTGGACAGATGCCTCAGCAGCCAGCGACAGATGCAATACAACAGTCTCTGCCACTCAAGTGCGGAACCCAGCCTGCAGCAGACTGAACGCAGCAGGTTGCAAGGATGCCGACGGTGGCAACTCCAGTTACAGGTGCATGTTCGGGGGCCATCCAGGCGCGGACCTGTATACTTTATGTGAAGATGAAGCTCGCGTTTTTCCTTTCCGTTAATTCGAACCTTTCCGACAACGTCGGTGACGGTGCCTGGAAAGAGCAAGGTTCCATGGATGTTTGGCTGGCAGGGGGTATCATGGCTTGCTATACTCTGAGCCATGCCGAAGGAACAACCCTTGCTTTGACTGGCACCCACCTTCGAATGTGCCGTGTTTGCCGAAGTTTTTGCGGACCTTGTGTCCGATGTATTGATGCGCCAAGGTCACTGTAGGCGCTGGCTTGTCGGCCGTTGTCATGCGTGCTGAATGCTGTGCGGCGTAGCGATCATCGAGGAACCGACGAGGGCGCTGATATCTGCAAGGCAGACGTGATGGCCTGGGCGGATGAAGATCTGACGACATATTTGAAAACTCAAATTCTGGAAGATGCCTGTTGTTATTTCCGGAAGCTCTGTTCGAATTGCACTGCACTACTGCAGTAGCCTCGCAGCACGCAGTAGTCTGCCTCGTGTGTGTGTACACTATGTCGTGTCCTCTGTGCCCGTCGTTCAGCCGCAACCACATCCCTAAACCTGTGACGGTCATTGCTGATAACGTGCGCATGCTCGATGCGGCAAACCAAGGAGGTAATAAAACACTCCTAACACCGTGACCGTTTCCCGGCAAACATCATTTGCGATCGTTTGCGACGAACTCGCCTACCAAACGCCACCAAAGCTGGTACATTCCCAAAGCAGACAGGCGTTGACGCTGACTGCGCCGCATCAAACGTCCATGTTTTAGCCGCAAGAGGCCCCTGAACAGCTGAGGCGCCGAAGTGTTCGTGTGCGTGTTGCACTCTCCCAGAGGTGTTCCTGATTTTCCGTTGTCCAACTTTCCTCCCGACCCTACAGCTTGGGCTGCATTGCAAGCATGGCGCGCTGGCGGCAGCCGCACGCGGTGCAGGTGCAGCCCGCTGCGCAGCGGCAGGCGCTGCCGCCGCAGCAGTTGTTGCGTGACACCTGCTCCTGCGTCGCGTGGATCTCCTCCTCGCGGGTAACGCCGCCGCCACCGCCGCAGCAGCCGCCGCCCACCTCGACGGACGCCTTGTTCGGGTTGGGCGGCAGGTTGATGCCCGGGTTGACCTCGAAGAAGTTGGCCGGCCTGGTGTGCGAAACTTGGAAGGTGAGGACGGACATTGAGGGTTTGCGGTATGCAACATGGAGACAGCAGATGCGCCTTGTTGCGGCCCCCAGGCTTATGTAATCACATTGCACAAAGGGTGCAGACTCGAAGTGGGCCCTCAAGCAAGGACGCACTTGAGATGGAACGACGCGTATTCGCATGGCCTGCAGTGACGACAACGAAGTTTCAGTCGAAGCTTCATGTTACAAAAACAATCTTGAATGCATATACTCTGCATGCAAGTGAAGAGCGGACAGCAGAACACAGGCCGCAACAGGCAGACAAGCAGCGACAGCGGGGGCGCACATGACGGGGAAATCCTCCGGCCGCGGGATGTGTGTGACACCCTGCGGGATTGGCAGAATGGTCAGCGCCTTCAGCTGGGTCGAAAGCGTTCACGTGTGAAAAAGCGCGGACAACTACACGCTTGCAGCTGGACCAACTCCAAGTCCATGTGCAAGAGGACAGCAGTCACCATGGTGTGCCACAGGACGAGGTCCTTGCCGACCAGGCTGCGGTTGCGCTCTGTCCATTGCTCGATACCAACGGGGTTGGGCTCCAGCGGGTACAGCCCCGCCGGGTACAGCTCGTCGTCCGCGTGCGGCGTCACCCACAGGTGCTGCGCACAGGGGGGCAGGGGCGATTGCTTAGGACCCAGGCCTGGCCAGGCTCTCAGCTGAGGAGTGGTGTTTCTGATGTGCAGCAGAGACGCCATAGGTGCTGCAAGTGACACATGTCGAAGCTCGCAGATCAGAGGACCTCAACTGAGGAGTGCTTCTCATCAAAGCGAAGACTAAGAAAGAGGTCCTGTGAAGTCGAAGCATCACGCTTGTGTTCAGATGGCCCACTGACCGACGCCAGGCGGCCCCACAGCAGGCAGGTACAGCGAGACTGTCGCCGCACCTTGGTAGCGAACTTGCCGCGCCGGTGGTGCGTGCTGGAGGGGTTGGCGTACAGCGGCGGCGTTGGCCCTGGCGCCAGCTTCCAGGCCACAGGCTTGCCTGCGGCCGGATTGCAAGAATCGCGGGTTTGCCAGCATGAGAGCCGGGCACAGTGTGTGATGCTGGCATGAGGGCTGTGCACATGCACAGTGCTTGCTGCCACCCTGACAGACGGCAGGTCGATAGGATGTCCATATTGCAATTAGCTGGTTGCAAACCACCGATACCAACCAGCAAGGAGAGGACAGTGTGCAGAGTGCATGATTCCAGAGACTGCTCAGGACAGCTAGGCTGCCGACTCACCGTTCATGGGGTTGAGGCTGGCAGGGTTGACCACCTTCCAGACGCGGCTCTTGGCGGCATCACCATTACGCTGCGCTTGCTGCTCCGTCTTGAGCACCGTCTCCGTGGCGCAGAAGCCCACCCCGTAGGGGTTTGCCGGCCCGTCTGGCATCGACTCGCAATTCACCTGTTGGGGAATGGAGAACACGTGAATCAGAATGTGCTCAAAGTTGAGAGCAATTGTTGCCTTTGGTGCTGCAGCAGCTGCCACACATGGGTCAAGTACAGAAGGCAGCGCCCAGCGGTCAGCGTCAGCGACCTTCAGATTCAAGCCATCTCGCACGGTGAGCATGCACGAAGGCAGGCCTACTGCCAGGAGGACTGTGCGGCGCACGCAAGTTCCGTCTTGCGCACAGGGGTCGACACGTCGAGATCTTGGCCCAGAAAGCTTGCCGCATCAGGCATCGTCACGCATTCGACCCGGGCTCTAGCGTCCACCCACAAACACCTGTCCAACGGCCGAAAGGCACGTACAAGCGCGCCAGGCACTCTGCATCCCGTGGGCATGGCGCTCACCTCGACCGCGATCAGGTTGGAGCCGCCGTTGTCGTCGTCACACGCCATGTCGAGGCGCACATTGAAAAAGTGCTGGTGGATCTGCAGTCACAATGTGTCGGCTCAGCATCCTACTGCAGCCCGACAGCACGCCTGAACAGGCAGTTACACTGCTCTCTTGATGCCAGGTTCGACTGTGCAGCGTGCGTTCGACCCACCTGCGCATTCAGGTGCGGCGCCATGAGCACGCCAGAGTCGGGGTAAGGCCCCTCGCCCTCCGAAAGACCGTTGGTGGACAGGATGCCTGTCAGCTTGACCTCGTGCTCGATGCCGCCGTCTTGATAGAAGTACCAGAAGAAGCCGTCTGCGGTGAGCAGAGCGGACACAGGATCAACGAAGCAACCCAGCAGGATGCGCATGCAACACTGCAGCGGCAACAAGAGTAATATGGAAGGCCAACGCACTGCACCAGATATCGCACAGCCAGGCGCGCGGCGCTCACACTCGTAGTTGGCGATGGTGGCGAAGAAGGATATGACGAGGCGGCGCGAGCGGCGCGTCTCCACGTGCTCCGTGCGATACTCCGTGTGCTTCCACAGCACGCCTGTTCTTGGCAGAAAAGGCGTCAACCATCAGCGACCCAAGAGATGGCCTGGCCCCAGCGCAGGCCCCAGAGCTGGCCGGCTTTGGCTGTGTTGGCTGCAGGGTGGAGGCAGGCTGGACCATGGGCTTCCTCTGTGGTGCAGAGCGGGGCACTGGTGGCAGCTCTCAAGCATGGCACACAGGCAAGTGTGACCAGTCTGCGAGCGGGCTGGAGGAAGGCGCACCGTAGTCCTCCTCGTGCATGCAGATGGCCTTCTTGATGACCATGGGCTCGCCTGCAGCAGGGGAGTGCACTATCCTGTCAGAGAGGGTCACGTGGAAGGCATGTTGCCACCAAAGACGATGAGATGTTTGCGCAGGAGCTCACCCTTGGTGTTGGTCAGGACGCCATCAAAGTACTTGATGGTCCCCAGGCAGTCGCAGCCCTGCAATGCATAAGCACATCAGCGAGCGGCTGACGCTCTGCATCTGAGCGTCACAACAGGCGGCCTGTCGTGCGACCAGGGTCGCTGAACCAGGCAAGGCGGCAGACGGCGCAGATCGGCAAATGATGCATCCAGCGAACTGCAGTGCACGCACCAGCTCCAGGGAGTTGGCGGACACGCCCAGGCCATAGTCCATGGCGTCAAAGGCGCACTTGCGGTTGAAGGGGGCACCTGTCGCAAGGGGTGCACGGCCTGTCGGTACCGCGCCCCCCGATCAACAAACCACAAGGGCATGGCTGGCACAGAGCACCGGGAAGAACAGCTTGGAGCGGATCTCATGCAGCAGATCGTGGCGCAGGTCGCGAGGCCGCAAGGTGAAGCTCACGTGGGTCGCCGTACGGCACGATGATCTCCACGGTGGACGCGCGGTAGAGCACCGGCCGCACGCGTCCCTGGTCCTCGTAACTGCGGCAGCGCTACCCCGTGTCATATGGCAGCGTGTGAGTCGTGACGTGTTGCGACTGCCTGCACAGCGAACCCCTGTGGCGAGCCTGCTGCTGTGCGCGCGCCTCGAGGGCATGCATCGAGGGCTGCTCCCAGCCACTGCGTGGTCTGTACAGGATGTAATCACTGCGTGACTGACCAGATGATGCCAAACACAAGAGCAGCGCGGCTGACGCACCCGATCTGGTGCAGCACCAGGCCCTCGCGGTAGTTGAAGCCGACGCGCAGGTCCCACTGCTGCCACCTGACGTGGTTGCCGTCCAGCTCCCAGGATGGGCCCTCGGGCTGCACGCGAAAGACGCGTGCAATTGTAGGTCAGCTGACGGTCTGAGCAGTCTCCGCTGTCGTGCACTGAGCAGGTGAGGGAGTGTCTCTCTTTGGCACACAAGGCCATCTGCAGCAGCGGCAGCGCCCGCTGCTTGCTGCAGGCGCAGCTTGCTGCAGGCGCAGGGCAGGCCCGGGCAGGAGGCCATTCATGAAAACGCAGGCACCTGGATGACGTTCAGCGGCTTGAGGCCGGTGCGCCAGGGGCGCTCGATGTACTCTCGGTGGTAGTTGGAGTTCATGCGCGGCACCTGGTACCCCTTGCCCTCGTGGTGCCAGATGGCCACCACCTTGCCCGTGTTCATGTCCTGCGCGTGTGCAGGAGGTGTTGTAGTTGCCAGCCATGTCGATGTTCCCTCGACACCAGCCTGCAGGGTAGAAGGCTGGCAGAGGGTGGCTGAGCATCGGCGCATGCCCGAAGGCACACGTTCGGGCAACAGGCTGCCTCGTGAGTCTGATCCTCCCGTCTCCGCAGCCATGCCGGGCCTTACCAGGTTGACGACCATGTCCAGGGGGTGCGCATAGTGGTTGTCCTCCGCCATGCCCGCAGTCTTGAAATACAGGAAGCACTGCACGACAATGATGCTTGATCATACAAGGGGCACTGTCTGCAGATCCTGGCACATCGTCGCGTGGCGGCCCTGATAGTTGCTCATGGAGGGCAGGCACAGTAACAGACCCTCGCGTGAGCGCGTGTGGCCCAACAAGGGGGTGGGGAGATCGTAATGCAGGTCAAACCAGTGCAGAGGACCACCGAATGATTTTGGAGTGGGGTGTGGTGGGGGGGGGGCAGACCTGAATGAAGCGGCCGGTCATCTCTGTGGTGCCCGGCTCGACTGCAAGGCGGGGTCCAGCACGTCACTTTCCGCAATTGTGTCAGCGCTGCTCATGTGATGCGAGCAGCAGGAAAAATCCGCAGAGCCAGGTGAGATTCGGTGGATAAGAGCTCACTGAAGCGCTCGCCGTAGTACCAGGGGTCGCACACGACGTCCTCCACGTTCTCGATGCCATACCGCTCCTTGCACAGGCGCTGCACATCGGGATCCTTCTGGAAGATCTCCTCCGCCTCGATGCAGTCTTCAATCGTGACCATGGGCTGCACGCCATCGACCTGCGGACAGGCACGATTTTCAAAACTTGCCGCGCCGGCCAACATGCATGAAGCACACGCTCGGCAGCGCTGGCTAACATGCATGATGCAGATGCTCGGCAGGAAGACGGGCAGCAACGGTAGGATCGCCTGCACAGTAACCCTGCAGGTTGCTGACAGCGACGCTGAAGGTTTTGCTGACTAAGAAGGAAGGGATGGCCAGCTGTGCACATGCCCACCTTGCGCCAGCCGACCACCTGCGCCGGCTCGTCGCTGAGTAGCACATCCGCCTCGAATATGAGGTTCGCGTCAGGCACCTGGACGATGCATAGCGCCAGGCGGCTCGGCGGAGGAGACACGCCCCTCTGCCATGCGAGAAAAGCAGCCTTGGGGGGCTCCTGCGCAGTTGGTCAGGCACGATTATACGCAAGGCGTGTGTCTGCATGCTGCAACACGAGGATCGCCGCTGAAAGTGCAGCATGCAAGCCGCGGCTCTAGGTCTGAGAACAGTCTGTCACGTACTCCACGTGGACCCCGCCCGGCTGTACTGACGTTCCAAAACTCACGGTGAGAGTGACGGTGTTGAATCTCAGTCGGCCCTCGAAACCCTGCCGGCCGGCGAACAGCGAGACCGCCTCGGTGGCACGCTGCACCTCGCCCGGCGAGAGCGGATCCAAGGCGTGTACCCGGTCGTGGGTCAGCGCCTTGCGCGGCGCCCGCTCCGGCTCCTCGATCAGCACGCTCAGACCGTGGGGGTGGGCGTGACTGCGGCGTCCATTTTTGAGGCTGGTCTCGTGAGCCTGAATTTTGTCCGGGATTGGCGAAGTCGTGTGCAGGCTCATTCGCGAGAACGGCTCGCTGGGGATCTGTTACGGCAGCAGTCAGCGATGGGACTGGATGGGGTGGACGGCAAGTTGAAGTCACGGTCTGCCTTGCGCAGCCTTCATTCCGTCGACAAATGGTCGTGTCATCATGACATTGACAAAACCCTGACTAAGATCTTGGGATATCGGGCCCGCATGATGTCCCCCTTCATTGCGGATGCGACAGTGTGCGGCAGAGTTGCCCATCATTGATCTACATCCTCATCACGGTGTTGCTCGAATGCGTCATCGTGCCAGAAATAGTCTGCGCGGTGCCGTCCGCCTGGCGGATCGACGATGTGAGCCGCCCGGGCGCCCAGCCATTGTTCCACACGGCGGCCGCCGGGTCCTCCTTGCCTGCCTTCGGCTGCGCTGCCTCCCGCTTCTTGCGCTCTGCCTTCTCCGCCCGCAGCCAGCGCTCAACCAGGTCCAGCAGGCGGCCTTCCGCCAGTTCCGGGAACTGCACAGCCGGTGCAAATTCCTGCAGCAAGACATGACACAGATGATGTGACGCTTGTGCACCGCGGTGAGACGGAGTGCGCAGCCGCCGCAAATCTCTGCAGCAGGACAAGGCACTGAATGATGTAACGCTTGTGCACTGAGGCGTGATGAGATGGTGACCGCAACAGCCAGTGGCGATGCACTGACATACAATACGCCGGCCACGATGCCATGCACAAACCATCAAGACCGCAGGCTGACCTGCAGCTTGCCGTTTGCCAGGTACATCAAGTGCGTCGGCCACGCCTCCAGGCCATCGAAGATGTGCGTGGCGTAGATGATCGTCGCACCGGTGGTCTCGCACTCGGACTGCAGGAAGCCCATCAGGTCCGACCTCCCTGCAGGAGGGTTCACGTCTAGTGTCAATGTGAGCCTTGGCAAGACGACACCTACAAGGACGACCCGCGGCGGATGCAGGTCAAGTCAGTTGCGATTGGCCCAGCGCTCACCTAGAACATCGAGGTCCACAGTCACTTCGTCGAGGAGCAAGACCTGCTTGCAAGTGAGAACATCACTTGACCGACAGGTGGGTCCTTGCAGGCTGTGACAGCATGCATCGCGCTTGTGTGCGGATGTCACAAGACGGACACCTCGCGCGGGGGCACAGTGGTGCATGATGCATCAGAACAGCATTCCACTGACCTTGAAGGGCCGCAAAAGGCCCATGGCGATCTGCACGCGGCGGCGCTGCCCGTCAGACACCTTGTTCATGTGCCACTTCGGGTCGACGTCCAGCACCTTGATCAGCCGCTCGCGCCGTGCCGGGTCGATGCCCTGCACGTTGTTCAACATCTCGCCAGCGGAGAAGCCGCCCTGCGCGGCGCATCATCAGCCTGTCTTGAGGAGTGGGTGCTGAAGGCGCCCAGAGGTTCTTATGAACACGCAGTCCGCATCCACCTTTGCCTGCCAGACGGCAGTCTGGCCAACTATTGCGTGGACAGCAACAAGGCATTACCTGCAGCGGCACCGAATACCCGGCAAACGCGACGTCCCGCTCCCAGTTGCCGCCGATGTAGGCGACAGCGCCGCTGGTGGTGAGCTCCGTCGCATAGAACGGCGGTTGCCCAAGCACGGAGACCGCAGCCTCCGGTACCTTGTGCTTGCCCGCCAGGATGCGCAGCAGCGACGTCTTGCCGGCGCCTGTGAAGTGCAAGCCAATCACTCGATATGACTGAGGTTGCACATTGTGATACTGCATTGCCAGTTCGCAGCCCAGCACCCATGCGTGCAAACAGCTGGATGCCTGCAAGCAAGCTTACCGTTGGGTCCGATCAGCAGGCACCGGCAGCCGGGCTTCAGCTGCACCGACATGTCCTCCACCACGCTCCGCGCGCCCGGCAGCGGCCTGCCATCTGCATTTGACAGCGCATTTCCTTCGGACCTCGTGCTGGGCATCATTGAAATGCACTGACACAAACATGCGTCAGCAGAAACGTCATGATTCGGCTTGTCCGCAACAAGATACCTATGCCCGGGTATTTGAACGTCAGATGATCTGTTTCTACAGAGTACTGTGCCGTTGGCTGCGGCGGCGTCGCTGCAGGCGGCTGCTCCGCGCTTCGGACGGCCCTGCCGTTCGTGTCTGACGAGTCTGTGGCTGACAATTCTGTGGCAGTTTCTTCAGCTGGCGCAGTCTGGCTGGCCGCCGTCTGCTTGATGCGTGCAAAGGGACCCGCCGTGTCAAGCACCGCGCTGTTGGCACCGGCATTGCCCACGCCCTTTGCATGCGTCGTCGACACGGGCACCGGCATGATTCAATTTGCTGCTGCGTGAGACGTGGAGATCAACTGAATTACTGAGCGTTGCAAAGACTTTTCACTAGTTGCAAACGGTTTGGCCGATGACTGAAGTCGACGCCGATGTGAAAGGACGTCCCCGAGAACCGATCTGAAAACAACTTGAAACGCTTGATCTACCAGACAAACATGTGAATGAACGAGTGCATACATTTGTTAGGCACTGAGCAGTCAGCAGTGCACATTTGGCCACGCAGCATGATGTCACTGCCCGTGCTGCAGGGCGGGTGCACGTGACTCGGTAACTGCGCTAGAGTCTCGGGACTTCAGCTGGGAAAGCACTCGCACAGCTGCGCACTACTGCCACTTTCTTCCGCTCTTCAGTTCCTGCTAGTTCAATCGCCACCCAGATCAGACTGACCCCTAGCACTTTTCGCACTCAGCGCCTCACGCAATGGCGCAGGCTCAGCAGCAGGCCGGCAAGGCCGCTCAGAAGGCCGACCCCACACAGCAGTCGCTGCAGAGGCTTGACTTCCTCAAGTCGTACACCGAGTTCGCGGTGAACAAGTCGTCCGACATCGCCGGCTCGGTCTACGCCACCAGCCGGTCCTTCACGCCGTCGTTCCTGGAGCCCCAGGTGCAGGCGGTGGAGGGCAAGGCGAAGGAGGTCGCCTCGAACTATGGCGCCCCCATCGTCAACGCCGTGCAGGACAAGTCCTCCCAGGTCCTGGGCGTCGTCGACAAGCAGGCAAGTCTTCGATACACTGCTGTGTGGCCGGATCCGGGGCGCCGAGGCCGCTTGGCGGCTGCTTCGCGACCGTTCGTCTCGGCCCGCTGGGCGACATGGAACCTGGTTGGCAGCGGCTCCTGTTGGGGCCCTGCCCACCTGCAAGGCCTCACAGCCGGCCTCGATACCACAAGCAGCTACTCACGGGCCTGCCCGCGACTGCTGACCGGGCTGGCGGATTCGAAACGCAGGTCGATGGCGTCGTGAAGCGGGCGGAGGAGTTCTACTCCAACAACTCCACCTACCTGTCCAACGCGGTGAAGAACCAGTCGGACTACCACGCCAAGAACCTGCAGCACTTTAAGGACGCCCGGGACGCCTACCTGAAGCAGGCAAAGGATGCAGGTGCCTTTCTGCCCTACCTCTGCTTGTTTGAAATGGCATCTTTCTTTGGCTGCTCCACAGCCAAACGCAGAGGCATCCGAAATTCGATACTGCCCTGTCACCTTGTTATCGCGTATCACAGCAGCATGCCTGATTCGCCTTGGCTCAACCCCGCAGTCAACTTCCTGAAGAAGGAGGGCGTCAGCGGTACAGCCAAGGCCGCGGTCGACTCGCTGATGGCGACAGTGGAGCAGGCAAAGGGCGTGCCCAACTACCTCAACGAGCAGGCAAATTTCCTGCTGGAGAAGGTGTCGGTCGCCTGGGAGAAGCTCTCCAGCGTGCCTGCAGGTAAAGTGGGTGCTGTCGCTTTGCGTTGACCTTGCGATTGACGGGTTTGGTGTCGCTTGTACTTGCACTGAATACAAGAAGATTCTATCAGACACATGTCCTGACAGCTTGCCTCGGGTCGCCAGCAAGAGTCTGCCGCCACTGATTTTCCCGCTCGTTTGTCAAACTGCAGTCCAGAAGACGCTCGACGCCGTGTCGCCAGCGGTGGAGCAGGCGAAGAAGAAGTACATCGAGGCGCACGACCTCGTGGTGGTGAGCAACCCTGTCTCCTGGCAGCTTCCATTGCTGATCGTCAAAGGAAACGATGTCATGTGGTATGCTGCGATTCTCACGGTTCTCAGGCCTAGGACTCGCTTCCACCCCTGTCGACTCAGACAGCTCAACCCACTACTCGCTCCTACTACAGACGGCGCCAGTGTACAACAAGGCCGTCGACACCGGCGCGGACGTGCTGACGAAGGTGCAGACGACATATGTGTACAAGACAGCTGCGAACCGGCTGTACCCTGTCATCTCCCCCTACGCCGACCCGGTCATCGAGAAGGTACCTTTGCAATCCCTCAGATTGACGTCCATCTACTGTTCCTGCATTACTGTATCCTATCTCAAAGTGCTGGATTCATGTGCTTTCCGGGCCCGACAAACCTGCTGACAAACTTGCCTTTGTGAAAAAAGGTGTCGCACAGCCCCTACGTCAACGGCGTCATCGACCACCTGAAGCCGCAGCACACCGTCAACGCAACGGCCTAGACTGTCCAGCGCCTTGGTCGACACACCTTGGTTGACGCGGCGCTGCGGCCGCCCGGCGTGAGCGGGGCTTAGAGTGTTTAGGTTATCGCTAGCAGGACCAGATTGTGGTTTTCAAACAGCAGCAGCAGCGCCACCATTCTTCTGGCCCAAACATTTCAGCTTTGGGGTCGTTGTACCATGCCAGGGGCTTGAGGGTGCCCACGGCTACAGGCAGGCTAGGACTGTGCTGCACGCCAAGATGCGATGATGGGTCGCGCCAGCCTCCAGCGCGGTGCTGCACTGCATTACTCTGGTGCGCTGTGCGGTGCTGCGTTGGAAGGCTGGAGTTCGTTTTCCAGCTTGACAATCGGATCGTTAGGTGGCTTCTGTCTGTACCTATCTGGCAGTACCGTATATCTCAGCGTTGAGGCACACAGACATTTTAAGAAGGTGCACCATTGTGCGTTAGGGGGTATGTGTGTTGGTGCAGTGTAGCGTCTGCGCCACCTACTTTAGGGTTTTCATTTGGCTTGCTGCCCCTTTTGTGCGTGTGTGTTACGATGCTGAATGACTGCTGAGGACGATTGACTTGTAATGGAGACTTCCTGCCATCTTACTCCGCATCTGTTCTCCCTCCTCTCCCAATCAAGCAGAGAACCAGCACCTAATATGATATTGTCCCTTTTCACCAAGACAATTGAGTGTGCACAGCGGTGCAGAACTACAGTCGCACGCCAGTCATCAGCAACCCCAATGAAAACCCTAGCCTCATGTGTTTTTTGTAGATACACAAAAAGTGAATTGTCCAGCATTTCAAGAATCCGAAGCTCCGACCGTCACATATAACAAACCACTTTGTTACTGCATGCTGTAGGCTAGATCATCGTGCCGCGTGGCGTGCTGCTGGCCGGCAGCTTTACTGCCATAACTGGTGGCCCTCCTGCCTGGGCGCTTGCTTCCGCCGCGTCACTGTGCAGCAGGTTGCGCAGGCGCTGGGCGACAGGTGACAACCGCCACCCGCCCTGGTCCAGCTCCTGCCTGTGTTTGAGGTTGCACAGAATAACCTTGTTGATACCTGAGTTCCACCCACAAAATTCCAGGCGCAGCAGTGGTGTGCCGTGCAGTCTGCAATGCTGGGACCCTGACCGACCTGACGTCGTCTCCGAGCCGCCTGATATTGGATTCCAAAAGCTGCACCCGGTCCTCCAGCCTGTGCGCGCACAGCCATTTCCGTTTCTGATCTGTGGCCCTGTGATGTAGTGCGAGCGCCGAGCTGGAGAGCATGCGCAAAGTCTGGTAGCCCCATCTTGGGGTGGAAGGTAACAGCAAAACTTCAGGTTTGCCTTTCGGCAACCTGTTACCAGCAGTTCGCACCTTTGGTTCTCTGCACGAAGCCTTGTTATTTGCTCCTCCTTCCCTCGCAGCTCACCCTGTGCCATCATCTTGGCAGTGTCATTCAGCGTTGGGCTGCTGCGGCGCAGAGTATCTGGGTTCAAGGCGCGTAAACGGCCAGCGAACAACCCCTACAAAGATCACACCTGGTGCTCGTACTTCTGCTGCAGCTGGCCTGCATGTAAAGACCACCGTGATCATCCGTTGTGCGAATGCAATGCACGGCGTACACCCCCCCAGCGCACCAGCAACAGGATCGTGAATTGTGGACCTTGCATAGCTTACTGTGCACCTCTGAAATGAACTGCCGTCTGTGAGTTTGATGCTTAGAGCTCGAAAGGGGTGGCGATGCAAGGGGGATGTCATGCAGCAAAGACGCAGCCGCACCCCAGGCGACGGCGAACACGCAGCCGGCGAGTACCGCATTGGTGATGTGCCCGCCGTGCTTTGTCAGGTGGCTGGCAAAGCGAGCGCTGATCGGCTGCTTTTTGGCTGCTCGTTGTCCCGTGAGGCTCTCCAGGCGATCGATGCGCTGCTGCGTGCGGTCTATAAGAGCATCCAGGTTGTCCGCCTGGCTCATATCTTGCTGACAACCGCGTCGCAGGCTTTGGGCTTTCCTCAACAAGCCTCTCAAACGCTTTCACAGTGCAAACTGCGACCGTTGCCGACAACTGCGTTTCTGCACCAAAGCGGCGAAGTCGATTGAGAGCAAGCGCTTGATGAATCAAGCCGAAGCCCCGAGATGCAGATGCAGCGCTGGCACGTTACTCAGCTAAGTATTGTGCCTGGAGCAAGTTGGCATGGAAATGATATCTGAAGCAGGTGGCGAGCTTTCGCAGCTCATGTCGCCTTCGCATGTAACATTTGCCACACAAAGTCGATTGTGCAAGTGCACAGCAGTGATGCTTTAGCGAGCTGATAGACCTTCAGCACCACTGAGCGGTCTGCCACACCTGTACTGAACCCCCCGAGCCCTCTTGTTGGTCCCACCTGCGCCTCAGCTATTCGCAATGCGTTGAGCTCGAGCTGCCTCAATCTCCTGACAGCCGCCGCAGGCCGGCACTATGACTGAGCCTGACCCGGAGCAGCAGTTTGGGCTCGTGCTGCGCGCCAAGACGGATGGCGAGCGCCATGTGTTCAAGGTGCCGCAGGGCGGTTCACTGCTGGGTGCGAACTTCCCTCAGCCAGCACACCTCCATGGCTGCCGACTGTGCATCAGAACGCGTTGTGTGCCT
The DNA here is from genome assembly GCA_033439295.1 of Deuterostichococcus epilithicus. Taxonomy (NCBI): domain Eukaryota; kingdom Viridiplantae; phylum Chlorophyta; class Trebouxiophyceae; order Prasiolales; family Stichococcaceae; genus Deuterostichococcus; species Deuterostichococcus epilithicus. The sequence continues at coordinate 962,729 of JAVTLE010000010.1, forward strand.
CGCACCGATGCTGATGGAGGCCACTGTGGCTGTTGACACGGACTGGGCCAGCATGTTCGAGCTCAACCTGTTGTGCCGCAGGTTTGGACCGCCTGGCCAGCCAAAAGCGCGCCGAGCAGGGCAAGCCGGAACCTCCACACGGTGAGCTTTGAATCCAAGGTTTTGTAAAACCCTTTTCACAGGCTGGCATCCCGTCCCCTATGACGAAAGTTTGCATGTTGGAGCTCTGCAATGAAGCAATCGGCACGGCTGTCCATGGCTACCTTCGTTCAAGGCTGAATGCTCTTCGACTGTGTTCACGTAGCCAAGCGGGCAAAGCTGTTTGCCGCCGCTGCGGATGACACCGCAGAGCCGGAGGAGAGCGCCACAGCAAACAGGGAGGCCACGGGCAATGCGATGGCCGCGCCGCAGCCACGCCAGTTCCGCGGCCAGCGGGTCGAGACCCCCAGCAGGCCAGGTGGGGGCCATTTAAATGTGCATCAGTGCCACGTGGCGCTGATGTATGGTGTCCGACGCTGCGGGCTTGCGCTTGCTTTCTTGAGACTACTTTGCGAGGCCAGGCACATGGTTGTCGGAGTGCTTGCCTGGGAAAGCATCACCGACTAGCTTGGCGATGAGTATTGTGATAGGTGGGTATGCGCCGACCATGACGCAGGCGGCGTCAATCCGGAGGCAGCGCAGGCCATTGCGGACCGCAAGCGCGAGCGCATCCGGGACAGCCAGCTGGCGTCGACCTCGGGGCGTGACGAGCGGCGCGACAGCCGCGGCAGGCGCGATGACGATCGCCGGAGGTCCAGCAGCGGCAGCCACCGCGAGAGGTGTGCCAGCGGCCGGCGTGCAGCCCAGTCATGCACAAAACTGCAGCTTCCTGTGCCATGTGCAGTCTGCCACGGGCTTTGTCAGGCCACCATGTGCGATGAGTAGCCTGACGTGCCGCTGCACGGCGGTGCTCGCAGGCATAGACACGAGCGTGAGGGGGCCAGGGACGTCCGCCGCAGTGAGGACCGACGGCGAGACGACGGCAGGTCCGACGGCGGCAGCCGGCACGGCTCGGTCGCACGGGACGGCGGCGGCAGCAGGGGCGGCGGCGTCTCCTCGKGGGAGGCGGCCACGCCGCGGCGGCGCGGCGGCGAGGACGAGTGGGAGATGACTCCCGTCACGGTCAGTGCCGCTGCATCTCTCGAACCCCGCATCCTGCCATGATCGACCTCAGCATGCAAACCAGCCGGGTGTCCGGCTCAACCGGCACTACTGGGTCTCGCGCGCAACACCTGTTGCTGGTGTGATCATGCCCTGTGGTTACGGAAACCCTCAGGTATCGGTTGTTGTGGGAGCATTGCCGCTGATCGGCTGACAGTTGCACTGCGCTTCCCGGCAGGCACGACGTGGCGGTAGCGCGGCGCCCAGCCCCTCGCCCTGGTCCGCGCGCGGTGGAGATACCCCCATGCGCGCCGGCAGCGAAACTCCTTCAGGCGGCGGCGGCGGCGGCGGCGGCGGCGGCGGGTCCGCATGGGATCCCGGCGCCGCCTCCGGCCCGGCGCCTGTGCGCCCGGCAGCGCCGGCGGGCCGGGCGTGCCGCGGCCGCGCAGCGGCATGCGATTCGCGGGTGCGGCCCCCAGCCCGGCGCTGACGCCCTCGTGGCGCAGCAACGCATGGGCGGGCGGCGGCGGCCCGCCCGGCGGCGGGGGCGGCGGCGGCGGCGGCGACCGCTCCCCGGAGCTGAAAGGCGACATGGACGGCCTGCTGGACGAGGAGTGGAAGGCCAACGAGAAGCAGCTGGACCGGGACTGGTATGACAGGTAGGCAGCCATGCTTCGCAGCGCCCTCCAGCGCTGTTCCGGAATGCTCCGCAAGCAGGCCCGCTGGGGCTGGCCGGACCAGTGCCAAGTGCGGCGCGTCGACTAGCTCGCTCCGGCTCACTCTGGCAGGAATGGTATGAAGGAAGTTTCGAGGGCTTTCATCCTGCGACTCCCATTCCCTCCCCCTTTCTTTTGCGTTGGCCACCACCACTGCGGCACAATGAGTGACCACACAGCCAGGAGTCGATGCCTCGGCCCTGCAGGCGGCGACAACACAGACGTGTGCTGCGCTGCTCCCGCTGCATCAAACCTGCGTCAAACGATCCACAGGGAGGAGGAGGGCGGCGGCGTGGACGAGACGCACAACCCGTTCACGGGTGATGAGGCGCTGTTCCAGAAGCGAGAGGCGGAGCTACAGAAGCGCATGACGCGGCGCGACGGCAGCGTTATGAGCCTCGCGCAGTCCAAGCGCGCGAGCGAGGTGCAGAAGGACATCAACGCCTGGGAGGAGAACCGGCTGTTCACCTCCGGCGTTGTGCGCGCCCGCGAGGTGCGGTACTTCGTTGCAGACAGCTGCAAGACGCAGCTGCAGGGTTGGATGCTCCCCCAAGTTACAGTTGACACATCAGACACACATGCAAGCCCAGGTGAGCGAGGCCACGGGCTTCCGGCAATGAGCGCTGCAAAGACCCCCGGCAGCAGCGCTCAATCGCATGGGTAGAGACATTCACGCTGGCATGGGCTATTGCACCTGCGCAAGTCCTCTAGTGGTGCTGTCTGCCGTGACGCGCCCCGTGCCAGTGATGCGAGTGTGCCTGTGCACGCCCACGACAGCAGCCAGCGCTTGAAACCTCATTTGTAAGCCTCTTCGTATGAGGAGTCTGTGCAGACTTGCTATTGGACCTTGATGCCGACACCGCCGACGTCCCGGTCACGCTGGGCGCGGTGTCGCCTCTTGTGACTGGCAGCAGGACGGCTTCGACTTGAGCCTCCGAGCGATGTCCAACCATCCGGACCATCGTTTGATCCCTGCAGAACCACCATGGGCTCTGACGCAGACAACCCAATGTGCGGCACTCCGTCGCACTTCACCCGCAGAGTGTTTCATGAATCCTTCGATCCCTGCAGAACGACCTGGACTTTGACGCGGACAACGACGTGCGCACGGTGCTGATAGTGCACGACACGATGCCGCCCTTCCTGGACGGCCGTGTGCGATTCACCAAGCAGGCGGACCTGGTGCTGCCGCTGAAGGACCCCTCCTCCGACATGGCCGTCATCTCCCGCAACGGCTCCCACCTGGTGTGCTCTTACCTACGTCAAAGTGCTGGCTCGCAGTTTTTGGTTTGCGCTGTCCTGTTCCCAGACGACTGCGCTTGCATGCCCAAACCTGGCCGCGTCCGGAACCATATCGTTTTGTGCGTTGTCACATTTCCCGGCGCGCAAAGGCCGCCTGCGGCTGTGGGGGTCCGCACGCTCTGAAAGCATGCGCCGCCTCGGCACCTGTGCTGCACCATCTTGCCTGGCTGCGCACACCGCACTTGGCGGCCCTCTGTCGCAGTCATGACGCTGTCTTTGCCGGGCTTCAGGCTGTGGCTGCTGACTGTCAGCATTACATTCCACACAGGTGAAGGAGGTGCGAGAAAAGAAGGAGGCGGGCAAGTCGCGTGCCCGCTTCTGGGAGGTGGCCGGCTCCAAGATGGGCCAGATCACAGGTGCGGTCCCCGGCCGGCACCGCGCTTGATCCCTTCGTCTGCCGCGCACACAGTTGCCCTCCTGCATTGCCGGCCCCTGCCGGCCGCAGCCCCTATTTGCTGCAGGCCGTGCTTGCCGCAGGCCCGCTCTTCACCATCGACCTGAGGAGTGCAGCCCACCTCTCAGTGCCTTTCGCTTGCTGCTGATGCCGCTTGCTTGTATGTCAATACGCCTACGGTTTTCAAAACCACAGGGCTGACGGCGACGGAGAAGGACGAGGGCGCCGCGGCAAAGCGCAAGCTGGCGGAGGAGGCCGGGGAGCGGATCGACGAGGACGGCGCCGGCTCCGATGACGAGGGCTACAAGAAGGCCAACCAGTTCAGCCACCACATGACCAAGAAGAACGAGGCGGTGAGTGTGGCCGCGCTGCCGTCCTCTGTGTGGTTTTCAAAGTATCCTGTTTGGGCGTCTGCGCCAGAGCTTCCTGCTGTTTGCTCAGCAGGGCCAGCTGCACACTGCCCTCGCTAGCCAATGTTCCAGCAGCCATGCTGCTGATGCGTCTCTGCTGCGGCTCTGAAAGCAGCTGGTTGCTGCTGTCAATCCATCTCATGGGCACCTACCTGACAGCATGTCTCGGAGTGGGCTCTTCCGACCTTGCCGCGCCCCCACTCCCGCGCGCAGGTCAGCGAGTTCGCCAAAACCAACACCATCGCGGAGCAGCGCAAGCTGCTGCCGGTGTACGAGGTTCGGGAGGAGCTGCTGCAGGTCATCCGCGAGAACCAGGTGGTCATCATCGTCGGCGAGACGGGCTCCGGCAAGACCACCCAGGCACGCCTTCAGCTGCTGCTCCTGGAGTCCCCCTTCCAGGCGCCCCCGCGGAGCACGAGCATGAGCTCGACCGCAGCCGTGCAGCCCCCTGCTGCGCACCGGCACATGGGATGCACATCACCTTGCACCAAGCGCATCAGAGCTGCCCTGCAGACAGGCGGCGCCACCCTGTCTGCGAGCCTGTGTCTGCTCAGCAATTGCGGCTCCGATCGTTTCATCCCCTGACTGTCTTGATTTTTCTGCCCTGCAGCTGACGCAGTATATGCACGAGGACGGGTACACGACGTACGGCATGGTGGGCTGCACGCAGCCGCGCCGCGTGGCCGCCATGTCCGTCGCCAAGCGTGTGTCCGAGGAGATGGATTGCGAGCTGGGCAAGGAGGTGCGGTCGGTTTCGCTCCGTGCATATGCCTGCCTGGGCACTGTATGAGGCAGCGCGCCTGCTGGCTGCCCCGCCAGCGACTTGCTGGCGCCTCCGATGGCCAAGGGTGCCGCAGGGTGCAATTGCATCTCTCTACGCCTGATGATGCGGCTGCCACATCCAGTGTTGCGTCCTTCGCGGCAGGTGGGGTATGCCATCCGCTTTGAGGACTGCACGGGGCCAGAGACCATCATCAAATACATGACGGACGGCGTGCTGCTGCGGGAGACGCTGCGCGAGGAAGACCTGGCGAGTTTCGATTTCTCAACGTGTACTGATCGCTCTTCCTTCTCATTTGCTCCTCCGCTTCGCTTGTAGCCAATGCTCCTCACTGCAGGAGACACGCACGAGGCAGACTTGGCGAGTTCACCACACAGCATTAGCCAGGCGCTAACTCTGTTGTCTGGATGACAGTCAGTCGCCTCCTGCTGCTTTCCTTTGCAGTGATTGCTGTCGGCGACCTGTGAGTTGTGGCTGTGGATCGTGACTCCGAAATCACAGCAATATTCCATCTGGTTCCACAGGACAACTACTCTGCCATCATCATGGACGAGGCGCATGAGCGATCCCTCAACACCGACGTGTTGTTCGGCATCCTCAAGAAGGTGCACCACAAAGGACACTTCTGCACCAATCACTGGCGGAATGCTTGCTCTGAGGGGCCACCTGGATCCTCTGTCAGACGTTGGACGCCTGCAGCAGTCCTGAAACATGGTGATGTGGTTGCTGACGTGCAGGTGGTGGCGCGGCGCCGCGACTTCAAGCTGATCGTGACGTCAGCGACGCTCAACGCCTCCAAGTTCTCCAACTTCTTCGCCAAGGCGCCGGTGTTCAACATACCTGGGCGCACCTTCCCAGTCGACGTTCTGTTTTCCAAGACGCCGCAGGAGGACTATGTGGAGGCCGCCGTCAAGCAGGCCATTGCCGTGCACTTGGGTGAGTTGATAATCGCAAGAGACATCCGCCCTCTGCTGTCCAAGCCGCACTGCAATGGCCCTGCAGCATCCGCTTCGATCGATGGATCAGATCAACGAGTGGCCATAAGCAGCCCAGCGCCTGCACGCTACCGCGTGTGCCAGACTTCATCACGGGTGCCCTCCCCAACGGGTGCTGGACAGCGTCGCCAAGCCCTCAATGGGTGCAGTGACGGCAAGGGACGTGTGCCTTAATGCCTGCTTGCTGCAGGCCATCCTTCAACAGGAAACCCTGAACCCTAGATTTGCTGCAGGCCACCCGGAGGGCGACATCCTGATCTTCATGACGGGGCAGGAGGAGATCGAGGCCACCTGCTTCTCCATCAAGGAGCGCCTGGAGCACCTGGGCGACGGCGTCCCGGAGCTCCTCATCCTGCCCATCTACTCGCAGCTGCCCTCCGACCTGCAGGTGCGCCCCTGCTCCCCGCTCCCGTGCCTGGCATGCGACTGCTGTGGGGCCCGGGCAGGCTGAAGGTGAAGCCGTGTCATGCTGGTACAGCGCTGTCTCAGGCAACGCTGCCAAAATCGTGGCCTGCAGTTTGTGGCGTGCAATGTGGCACACAAGGTCCTTAGCGTCCAGTCGGGCAGGGGCACCCGTGCCGGCTTCGGCTGACCATTGCGCTGCCGCTTCACTACTCTCTGCCGTTGCAATCGCCCGCAGGCCAAGATCTTTGACAAGGCGCCGCCGGGCGTGCGCAAGTGCATCGTGTCCACCAACATCGCGGAGACGTCGCTCACCGTGGACGGCATCATCTACGTCATCGACACCGGCTACGTCAAGATGAAGGTCTACAACCCCAAGGTGCGTCCGCTGGGGCAGGTCACCGGCTGTGTTGGAGCCACTTGAGGTCGATCGCACTGCACCGTGGATCGAGGGATAGCTAATGGAAGATTCCCCTCAACAGAGGGGGAATCTGTTGATCAGGCTGCCAAGCACTGCATGCACAGGCTACGAACCAGCCGACTGTCCCTTTGCAACAATTTTGCTGCTGTTCTGGCTGACGCTGTGACCTTTCGTGTTTCCCCCCCCAGATGGGCATGGACGCGCTGCAAGTGTACCCGGAGAGCCGCGCGGCGGCGAGCCAGCGCAGCGGGCGCGCGGGGCGCACGGGACCCGGCACCTGCTGGCGCCTGTATACCGAGTCCGCCTTCCGCAACGAGATGCTGGAGACGAACGTGCCCGAGATCCAGCGCACCAACCTGGGCAACACGGTGTGCGCCGATGCTGATGCAATCCCCTCCACAAAAGTGTACAGCTCTGCCTCTGCAATCAACCTCCATCGACCAGGCCAGGATCCATGCCATAGGTGCATGTCAGCTGCATGTCAGGGGCGCAGCCCTTGCAGATTCCAGCCTAGAGGGGCGTCAACACTGTCGAGCAGTGTCTCAGCACACGAACAAGGGCGGGGCTGCAGACTGGACTCGGCAAGGGGTCCTGTCTGAGTTCATCGATTCTCCGTTCCTGTGGTTGGACCGACAGACAGCCTTGCCTCTGTGTCCACAGTGCCTTCACAATACAACACCTCCTAGTCCGCTTCAGAATGGTGCACCGATGCCTCGCCGATGCGCCACCCCCTGCTGCAGGGGGTGCTGCTGCTCAAGCGGTTGAACTGGACTAAATGCGAATCATGTAGACATGCCTCCTGAAGGGTACGACTCTGACAGAATGGACCATCGACAGAGTCGTACCCAACACTTGCCTGATGCGCTGACCCGATTCCCCTGCCGCAGGCGCTTGGCGAGCCTGACTGTGGACACTTTGCGCCCTTGCAACAGTCCCTCCCTTCCTCAGCCCTGTCAAAAGAGTACACTGACCTGTTGCAGACATGCATGCATCCACCCTCCTTTGGCACCTGCCGCAGGTGCTGCTGCTGAAGAGCCTGAACGTGGACAATCTGCTGGAGTTCGACTTCATGGACCCGCCGCCGCAGGACAACATCCTGAACTCCATGTACCAGCTGTGGATCCTGTACGCGCTGGACAACACCGGTGCGCGGCGCTCCGACAGCCTTCCCTGGCTTACCCATTACCCACATGCAGGTTTCCTGCGAGCGGGCTGCGGCAGGGCAGCCTTGTGGGTCGCACTGTGGCCAACGCTGGTCCGATGCCAACATGACACCGAGGGTTCTGCCCCGCAAACCTGCCCGCCACGAGCATCTTGCCGACTGAGTCGAGCGTATCGCTCACTGTGCTAGCAGCCTTACTGCACTCTCCTGGATGCCTGGCTCTGGCTCGTTTCTCCCGCGATGACCCCTGTAGCGCTATCCCTGCATATTGAATGCTGACCTACATGGGCGCATGCGCCGCGCAGGCGGGCTGACGAAGATTGGGCGCAAGATGGTGGAGTTCCCGCTAGACCCGCCGCTGGCCAAGATGCTGCTCGTGGGCGCTGAATTGGGCTGCAGCAGCGAGGTCAGTCCACAGCAGCTCGCGAGTATCACTGCGCTTCTTTGGACCAGCAGATCCTCGCTGTTGTGTCTAGAGCCTGCCACGCTGACGTTGCATTGTCAGGACTGCCGCTTCTGTCTCACGATCGGCGGTCATGCTGCGCTGCTCAACTAGTCACTTGGCGCCGCGCCTCTGGCTCCCCGCAGGTGCTGACGCTGGTGTCCATGCTGAGCGTGCCGAGCGTGTTCTTCCGGCCGCCGGACCGGGCGGAGGAGTCGGACGCGGCGCGGGAAAAGTTCTTCGTCCCCGAGTCGGACCACCTGACGCTGCTGCACATCTACCAGCAGTGGAAGAACAACGGGTACCGCCCCGACTGGTGCTCCGACCACTTTCTGCAGGCCAAGGGTGCGCGCATTGCTTCGCCATCACCCCCCTGCCACCTCATCCCGGCCAGAGCCCAGCAGCCGATCCTGCCGTGCGCAGGGCCCAGACTTGTGGTAACGCACTACTCAATGCATGCCCCTACACATCTGGTCTGCACAGCGCTGCTCAATGCGTCCCCCTTTACAACTGGTTTGCACAGGACATGCGTCACCGACGACTGTCCTGCGCTTCCAGACGCACATACCAGCCCGGACAGCCTATCCGCACCCTCGTCCGAATCCTAGGCACAAATTTGATGCCTCGTGGCTGCCATGGCGACCCTGGCATTTACTGTTCTTTGCCGTAGGCCTGCGCAAGGCGAAGGAGGTGCGGGCGCAGCTGCTGGACATCATGCAGCAGCAGAAGGTGCCCATCAACTCCTGCGGCTCCGACTGGGACATCGTGCGCAAGGCCATCTGCTCCGCCTACTTCCACAACGCCGCCAAGATCAAGGGCATTGGCGAGTACATCAACTGCCGCTCGGGTGCGCGCAGTCTCATCCTCTCAGCTGCCCTCTCCTTCCTTGGGCAACTGCTGGACGTAGGTCTTTGCTGCATCGTGGTCGAGGGCGACAGGCCATCACCGTGCTGGCCGCTGTGCAGGCGTCATGCGTGGGCACGCAGCGTCCAGCTCCCTGGGCCCCGGTCTGTCCATGGCCGCTAACTGCCACACGTCTGTTGTAGCGCAGGTGTGCCGTGCTGTCTGCGCCCCACACGCTTCTTGTCTCAGGAGCGCCACACACTCTTTGATTCGCAGGCATGCCGTGCTTCCTGCACCCCACCAGCGCGCTGTACGGTCTGGGCTACACGCCCGACTACATCTGCTACCACGAGCTGGTGTTCACGTCCAAAGAGTACATGCAGTGCGTCACCGCCGTCGACCCCGAGTGGCTCGCCGAGCTAGGCCCCATGTTCTTCTCCATCAAGGTGCGGTCAAGGCGCTCAACGGCGCTGAGAAACGGCTTCTGACTGTCGGATTGCTGGGGCAGATGCGGCCCGCCATTCCTGGAGCCCTGTGTGAGGATCGCCATTTTAGGGGAATGCTGCGCCGTCGCGCCATGCACGCAGCCGCGAGATTGACAGTTCACGGATATCACAGCTCGCACGATGGCTCATAGACATTGCCGTGCCGCATCCGCAGGAGAAGAATACGGCAGCGCGCAAGGACCAGCGGCGCAAGGAGCGGGAGGCGTCGGCGATGATGGACGTGCAGATGAAGGAGGCGGAAGCGGCGAAAGCGGCCGCCGCGGCGGAAAAGGAGGCGGTGGCCTCCAGCCTGCGGGAGAAGCAGCGCTCGGCGATTGCCACCCCGGGGCGGCGGACGCCGGCGCACACGCCACGCAGGACCTTCGGTTTGTGACGCGACCAGCCAGTACAGCCAGGAGTACTGCCTCAGGAGAGAGGGGCAGTTGGCGATGCCAGTGGGCGCTGCCAGCAATGCCAAAGCCCCCACCATAACCTACTCAATGCTGCTGGCGCACGTGGCGATTCCGCCGGCGGCACATACGCAACGTCCTGGATTTGGTCCCACAAGTGCGGCAGGTGGATGGGAGATGCCTGGCGTGCAGACAATTGACCACAACGATGCAGCGTACCCCACGTACATCGTGCGCTACCAGCTGCCGCGACGCTACGGGTGAAGTCCTGCCCGAGGACAGCGCTGCGGCCATAGATTGCCAGCTCAAAAGCTCAATGCCGTGCTCAAACACAGCTTCCGAGGCCTCATATTGGTCATTAAAGTCCGTACTCAAACCCTAACCATACCGCTAAAATTTCCGCACAGTGAAGCATTGTCGAAGGCAGTAGGAAGGAGCAGGTCTGGTGAATCACAATCTGCAGCATTAGCACACAGATGACAGATGTGGTTTACAGAGCGCAATCATTCACAGCGAGCTGTCTGTCATCGCAAGTCGGCGAATTTCGAGGATATTCACGTCCGGTCAGATTACCACTTAATCGCCTGTTGACTGAGCATTGCTGGCTTCCATACTCACAGAGGGTTCGACATTTATAACTGCAGTACTTCTGTAGCATCTGTGGAGTTGTCGACGGGCCGAGTCTGCTTGCAAAGTCGTGAGAGACAGTCCAGATCGACAGGTTCCCCAGCTCACAGATACACTCGCCCGCAAGCAGCAGCGAAGACTCAATCGCGTCGGACAGAAGACTGCTAGATCTTGCACCACCAACCGCGGGTCTGGCGGCGACGTAGCAGGCGAGGCCAGAGCCCCCCACCATGAGCGTGGGGGGCGGCGTCCTGGGGACGACGCGCAATCGCACAGACTTGTTCCTGAAATACAGGAACCAGGCCCGCGGCATCAACAGGTTCGGCGCGGACGCCGGCCCCGACGCCAGCAGGTGGGCGTGATCGGGCTGTCGCATTGCCCTCCCGGCAGAAGCCGCTGAGGTTTGGCGGCGTTCTGTGGTGGTGTTGCCTAGGCACGGCAACTTCCGCATGGCACCGCGCATGGCTGTCCCAAAGGCGACCGGTGCCCGATCGGGCCGGGCATCTGGTCGCGAAGTACTATGCAAAAGCCACCAACCGCACGGTCCGCTGAGTTGCTCGTCTGCGCACGGCGTGCAGGCTGCTCGACGCGGCGATCGGCAGCCATGTGCAGAACGGCGCCAACGCCGCAGAAATGGGGCTGGCGGGCGCGGCGGGAGTTTTACCGCCGCAGTACGTCAACTTCAAGGAGTCCACGCGCTCCGAGATGCTGGACATCAAGGCCAAAATGGGCGAGCTGCGCAAGCTGCACGGCCAGGTGCGTGGCTGGGGGCACTGTCCACACGCTGCTCAGGGCGCCAATGCCCCAGCAACAAGTGCACTGAGGGGCTCTGATTTGGAGCCAGAGCCCCTCTGCTGCTGGGGCAGCCGTGAGCTGCGGCAGCATGTCATGACGGACGCCTGGAGCGTACGATGCGAGCGGCAGAGGAAGGAGACAGCGGGGCGATGCCAGCTTGCATGCGCAGCCGGGCGGCGGGCGAGGTTGCGGGGGTGCGGCTGGCATGCGGCAGTCCCACATTGCCGTGCCCCGCGAGCCGATAGGTTGGAGTCGAGGCAGACCGTGCTGCTACTGTGACGCCTGGCACTGCAAAACGTGTTGACAACCTGCGTCCGCAGGCGGCGCTGACCAGCTTTGACGACACCGGCGGCAAGGAGCTGGAGATCGAGGTGGTGACGCAGGAGGTGACGCGCCTGTTCCGCAAAGCGGAGGTCCACCTGCAGCGCTTCGGCGAGCAGCAGTCCGCCAGCGAGGCCGACGACAAGGTGGGTGTGTCCGGCCGTGGTGCGAGACCGTCTGTGCTACTCCAGAGCGATGTCACACGATGCTCAGTCCGGTGGGGATCATGGGTCTGCTCTGTCCGAGTTGTTTCGGATGGCAGGGAGGCGAGTGCAGACAGCCTGGCAGGAGGCTGCGGGTTGCAGATGTGGCGGGGCAGGCCCGTCAGGTGCTGAGCACGCGTGAACTGCCGGTCGCAGGTCAAGCGCAACGTGCAGCGGACGCTGGCCATCGAGCTGCAGAAGCTCAGCGTGCAGTTCCGCAAGCAGCAGAAGCAGCACCTGAACCGGCTGCGGCAGAACAAGGAGGGCGCCGGGGGCAGCTGGTTGGACACCGGGCCTTCAGGCGCCGGCGCCGGCGACGCCGGCGATGAGTACGACCCGGGCTTCACAGACATCCAGGTGGGCTATCCTGGGTTCTGGATCTGGATACATGGACGACAGTACATGGAAGAGCTCCGAAGCAGAACCTACAGGAGGATTGCTCGACTTGCGGCGGCATAGCCGGCGCACAAGGCGCGCTGCAACCTGGCTGAGATCAATTGCAGCGCAATCTGGCAGCAAGGGCTACCGCTGGCGTGGAGGGTGCCGCCGTGTGCCGTGCCGGTGCAGTCCCCAGGCCCAGGAAGCGTATGCAGCAGCAGCGGCTCACTGGCAGAGGCACCGGCAAGCCAGGCCCAGACGCCTGTCAGGTCTTCAGCTGGGCCGCCAAGCGATTGCCAGCAAGCGCCTGCACACGCGTCTCACACGCTGGCGTCCTGATGCACGGCCGGCGCGGTGGGCGGCACGCAGGCGGGCAGGCACGGACGCGGTTGCAGACGAGCGGGACCGCATGGCGCTCTCGATCAGTAAGAAACGCGTAACCAATGCGCACAGGCAATGAAGGCGAGCAGCATGGATGCGCTGGCGGACGAGCGTGACCGGGAGGTGCGCAACATCCTGGCCTCCATCGCGGACCTGGCGCAGATCATGAAGGACCTGTCGACGCTGGTCATCGACCAGGGCACAATCATGGACCGCATCGACTACAACATGGAGCAGGTGTCCCTCAAGGTGCGCCTTGACCTCTCTTCTTTCTCAAGGCTTTTTGCCCGCCAGCCAAGGCACGTTGATGGACCGCATCGACTTCAACTAGAGCAAGTGTCCTTGAGGTGAGTATTCTCGCAGAGTCTTCTTTTACAGGGTTTGGGGCTGTTTCAGCACAGCCCAGAACATGAGCTTCGGCACCGTCCCATACCTTCTGGCGGCAGCTGCCCATGGCTTATGGCGCCGTCGCCGCCTGTTTGGCGCCGCCGCCGCCCATGGCCTTTGGGCCAGAGGCGGCGTGCATGTGAGTGATTGGGTCCGGCATCACACAGTCAGCTTGCAGATGTTTCTTACGCATGCCTGTGACCGAAGCGCATGCTCAGGAAGCGCAATCCTGATCAGCGCCAGACGGCAAAGCAGATGTGGTCTTGCGCCACAGTCGTGTGCAGTGGTGCTGGACGTGAAGTGCAATACCTCGAGCCTGTGTGCGCACCGGGCTTTGGGTCTCCGTTCAATGCATGCCATGTGCGGCCATGGCCGCACCCTACACATGAGCACCAATGTGACGCGTTCCAAATGGTGGCTTGCAGGTGGAGGAGGGAGTCGGGCAGCTGGTGAAGGCGGAGAAGAAGCAGCGGCAGAGCAGGCTGATCATGTGCATCATGTTCCTCGTCGTGGCCGTGATCGTTATGCTGCTGGTGGTGGTCTTCAAGAAGCTTGTGTTTTGAAGCCAGTGTTAGGCAGTGTCTGGAAAGCAGCGTTCGTTCAGATGATACTGGGTGCCTTACGAGCAGTCAATGTAGTGTTCTGTCGAGACTGTACATTCACCTACCTACTTTCTAGACAACAAAGCTACCAAGAAACATTGGGTCAAGAACGTCAGCCATGTGCAATTGAACATGCAATGAGTGACGATTCTTCTCTGAGTTGGCATTTTACAAGGTCTGCATCCCGATTGGGTGCTCAGAGCGCGGATGGCAGCGGGATTGGGTCTGGCCTGGTCTCCTTGACCAGAGACGATATCGCCTTGAAGGCCGGGTGCTGCACAGACGCGATTTGCGGTCGTCAACTGACATATATTCAAAGATTGAAGTTCAGCAAGTTGCGCAGCTGTTCAATGGTTCGAGGCAATGGCATGCACACCAGTGACACCCACCTTGGCGTCGCCAGCCAGCTGGAAAAGGGCAATTTCTTGCGTTGACAAGAATGCGCCCGCTTGCGCCAGCCTCTGTGCAGGGGAGGCGACAACATCAGCTTGCAGGCTGACCCAGGTGCGAAATGTCATAAGCACCCGAGCACTGCATGACAGCATGTGCAGTGGGCCTGGCATGAAAAGCGCCCCTGGCGCTGTGAGGAGTGGGTTCTCAAAACCACCTGGATGGCGATGGCCCTGTCACCCAGCCGCTGACTGGAAACGCCATCCACGATGACGTGCACCTCGTAGCCCTGCTCGATGAGGTCCAGCGACGTTTGCAGCACACAGACATGTGTCTGCGCAGAGTGACGGCTGGAGGTCAGCACAGCATGCACATGGTGTTTCGTTGCGCACGATGACAGCTGAAGGTCAGCACACCATTGTGGAACATTTGAAGGCTGGTGAATCTGAAGTGCGTGCGGTGAGCATGTGGGGCATCGGTTTGGGGAACGCAATAGTCGCAGATGTCATGGCAGTTAGTGACCCACCTCGAGACCCGCCAGCATGACCTGGTTGACATCAGGCAACTCCTTCAGCCGCTTCTCGATGCCCTCCACTGCACCAGATTGACACTTGTTCTGATTTTAAGCAGTCCATCTGTTTAGATCATCCAGGTGAGCGACTGCGCGCTGATACTGCACGTTCCTGCACCCAGAGCAGCATGGGCAATGGCTCAGGAGGGCCTGACCAAGCGCCGTTGCATCAACGTCGCTTGAAACCCATTCGACGCACCGCACATGCTGAACTTGGTCTTGTCCACTGTGAAGGTGCCCTCCGGCAGCACCTCCTGCAGCTCCTTCACAGTGTTGCCCAGCGCCTTGGGGTACTGCTCTGCAAGGACACAAGATGTGGGGGTGACCGTCGCCGCCCACGCAGGCTCGCCGCAGGACAGGCACTGCCGATGCAGCGACTTTCCTCTCCTGACAACTCCTTTTCTTTTCGTTCAGGCTGGGCCGAAGGTTGCAGCTCACCAGTGACGAGCACAGGTATCTGCAGGGCCTCAGCTCCTCGGGCCTACGTGAGCATTTCCGGTGGCCGCCTTCAGTGCCAGGTATGCGTCTGTGCACAATAGGCAGCTTCTCTATGCTTCCAGTACATGTCTGCGGAAAGCAATGGGAAGATGAGGCCCGTGCACACTACCCACCAGGCGCCGTGCTGCATCGATCAGCGCTGGCATCCCTTGGATGTTCTCACGAAAGCGCTCCTGTGTGCGATATGGTGCCGGAGGGTTTGAACTAAGAACTGCTGCAGCAGGATTAAGGCAGACAGCACGTCCACACAGTCATAGTATAGTCCATCACAAAGAGCAATGTCAGTCGAATTCATCTCTTGCATTCCCTGCACCTGAATGTCACATAGCAACAGCGCGCTGCGGGAGGCATCCAATTTTCCGAGACGTGGTGCAGCGCCAGGCATGACGGTCTGCGAGGCAAATGCCTGCGAGCGCACGGGCATGAGGATTTGATCGTGGCGGCAGATCCCGGCATGGCTGCATGGCAGTGCGCCCGAACGAGTGAGCAATATGATCGTGAGGCTGTCAACGGTCTTTTCAGATAATCGCAATGAACAGACGTCGCACCTTGACAGGCACAGATCTGGCAAATGCCTGCGTCCTAAGGGCAGGTTGCAAAAGCTGCGATGCCCTCGCTGCCAGGAACATTAGCGCATGTAATTGCAAAGCGTGACGACCCGGCGGTTTGTGCGTGAAGCAACAACTGCGATCGATTTTGTAAGCTGAAAATTGGACCACCTGTTGCAGATTACATCTGGCTCAGGCTTCTAAACGCAGGCAGCTGAGCTGCAGTCTATTACGTGATCGTACAGTGGGCGCTTGTCGAAAGCAAGGGCGAAAGGAAGGCCCCATGGTTAAAAGCCGACAAGTGAATGCTCAGCTTTCAACGGCCAAAAACCCGTGCACTCTGTGCGACTGCTCGCAACAGCAATAAATAGAGTCCAAGATCAAGAACTCATGCTCGAGCAAGAATACATCCGGTCGAAGCAATGCCGCATCAAAAATTTCCGCATGCGTCGTTGGTCAGCGGTCTCAATGTACAGGCCAGATGTCGCGGTCACGTAGGGTCCGCAACACCATTGGTAGTCCGCCTCACCGGTGGCTGGGTCGGCGGAGCTGCTGTCGAGAGGTCCATGTGCTCATAGCCCTGCAAGCAGGTGACGGCGCAGGCCTGTCTGGAGGTGTGATGGTGCATGCAAGGGGCCTCACACCATGCTGTTGCTGAAGCAGAGGCAACCGCAAGCAGCGTGCAGCTGATGTTGGCCTTCTTTGCAAGCAAGCGGCTCGCAAAGTCTGGCCGTGCAGATCTCCCCACCTTGAGTGCAAACAGGCGGCGGATGTTGTACACTGTCAGCTCAGACAAGCTGGAGCATGTCAGGTCAGCCTGCTGCAGCTGGTAGCCCCTGTGCGCGCCCTGCAGCGCCACTGCCTGCGAGAAGAGGCAGCGACAGGTGTGGCTCATGCAACGCCGAAAGGACTCTGCTGCCTGCAGACCCATTCGAAATGTGGTAGCAATGTGCGCAGCACGCTGCGCACATGTCGCGAAGGCAAACTACACGGCGGCCATACGCTTGACCAATGACAGGGTGTGCGGATGCAAGCATTGAGAGATGACGAGGGCAGCAGGTGCGCACCTTCATGGTGCAGTTGTGCGCGGCAGCGACGCCGGCAGGGCTGCTGTCGAAGACCACGCACTGGTTGGGCGGCCGCTGCAGCTTGAAGGCCGCCGACAGCAGCGACTGTGATATGGTCTCGGTGCCGTCCTCCGACGTCACCCGCGCGGCAAAGAAGTGCTGCAGGTCCAGCCGCGCCAGCACCTCCTGAGACGACAACGAACAATTTCAAAGACCGTCGGGGTAGTACGGTGTGAATAGGTGGTTGAAACACTCTGCCCTCGTGTTGGTGAGGGTGATGCACTCATCGAGCAGCACTCCCGGGGCGAGGTGCAACACTGGCACCTGCTGCCAGGGCCCTCGAGTCCCCCGCAGCTGTCTCCTTCGTCGTGCGGCGGCTGCTCCTGACGCCAAGGCTGCTGTGATGCTGCATCCTTTCACGACACTTCCCCCGCGGCACGCCACATTCCTGCTGGAGCCGCTCCAGGGCAAGAGCCCGCACAAGCCCTCACCTTGAGCAGTGCCGGCGGCATCTGGCACACCAGCGCGCACGGCACGCGAGCCGTCCGAAGCGCATTCAGCCACGCCGCCACGCCCGGCAGCGCCTCTGTGACCAGCGCCACCTCCTCTGCGAATATGCAGGCCACGCGGTACGCCAGCGCCTGCGCACGCGGCCACTCGCGCGTCCACTGCAGCACCTGCGCGGGGGACAACATGCGCACTGCCGTCAAGCGACTGCCAGTCGCTCTTGCAAAGATGCAAGCATGGTGCGCTCGCGGGCCTGTTGCGCGTCCACGACTGCACCTGCGTGGGGAAATGACCATGACAGTATACGCGGTGCCGTCATGCTTGCTCATCACCGTGCCCTGACCGGAGCACCTGACTTGGCCATTGTGCTCTGTCTGCAAGGAGGGGTGCACCTCCACGCAGGCAGCGCGGTGCACTGAGCCTTCCCTCAGCCCGGCCGCGCGCTTCCAGCGATGGGCGTGACATGGGGACGGCGACCACCACGCACCAAACCCTCAAACCCTGAACTATGCAGTGATACACCGCACACCGCACACCACTCACCTCTGTGATGACCCGCTCGGGCCGGATGTCGAATAGCTGCCGCTCGACAGTGGGAAAGGGCAGCTCCTCCTCTGCCGCCAGGCGCTGCCAGGCGCGGCGCTGTACTGCACGGGTGTCCACAATGACGTCGTCCAGGTTGAAGATGCAGGCGTGCGCCTCATCCGGGCGCAGCGCATGCCGGTGACGGATCGCGCCGTTGCTCTTCAAACGCTCGTTGAGCGTGTCCACGTCCAGATTCGTGGCGCCGCCCGACAGCGGGAACTGGACAAAACCCTGTGGCGGAGATGGGTGCTTCAAGGCGCCGCTGCATTGGTGGTGAGGGGGTGCAGAGGCATGGTGTCACTGCCACAGGTGCACCTGACGTCTTGCTACGTGCGTCTGCTCCCGGCACAGCGGCTCGTGGCGCCACTCGCTGCCGCGAGCAACGATAGTCAATGCCCGCTCAGCTCGCGCTGCTGCAGCCAAACTGCTATGCAGCTCACCTCGCCATACTCGGAGCCTATGGATGCGCGGCGCTCCGACTGATCCTGCTGGATGCTTCGAAACAGCCGCTCCGCATCAGCTCTCCGCAGTGGGCCCCCGGGCTCGCGCGCTGCCTGACACCGCACCAGGCGCTGCCGTGCGCCAGCCGCTCGCTTCAACGGACAGCTAGCAGCTGGCCTGCATGCGTTACAATGGTGTGCTGGCAGAGTTTGCTGCGGTGAGGTGCACTTGCGGCTCAGCGGAACCAACCCATGCTGTGCTGTCCTCTGGCTGAACCCAGCAGTAAGCATGACTTGGGCCAATGGCCACAACGCCGCGGTGGATACAATCCTGCAAGAGTAGCGCTTTCTTCCGAAAGCCACACCTATAGCCTGAACTTAGCATGAGAAGAAAGTCATCACGCAAAATCGAATTATCGCGGGTTCGAGCCCCGTAGATGAGGGAAGTAGCACGCGAAAACACAGTGCTTCCAGCATGCAGTTTGCCCCTTTCCCCCCTGCGAAATTCGGCGGACACGATTTGGCAAGACACTCTTGTATGACTTTCCCGACACAGCCAAGTGCTCATCCCTGATTTAGGCCAGGCCTCCAGGCTATGACGCTCGGTTGAGCTCCTGTTGCTGTGGCACCTTCTAGATGGGTTGCCAGTAAGCAGCACGAGGGCGGAGTGCGCGCTGCACTTGTTACAATCTAACCGGCGGCGGCCGATCAGAATAGGTAGGTGGTGATGCCCAACGGTGCACAGCCACCCCAGAATTGCGCACAACAAGCATGTCATCTCAATCCCAACTGCAAGCCGATTGTTCGATGTGTTTGTGATCCTCACCGCAATCAAACAATCGATGTCTATTGATGTATGCCACATCAGTTGTGCAAGAGGGCATCTGATGCCAAACCAGTCTGTACGGACCGCATCTCCTGAAATCTGCAACTGATCTACGATAGCAATTGAGCCCCTGTGAAGCTGGCCATGGCAGTCGCCTCTGCTGCCATTCGCACAAACCTAGTGCGAGTCTGCACGCTTTCGGCGCCCCCTGCGCGACGCGCCCATCCCAAAACCCAAGTACTGCCGCCAGCACTGTCAACTGCTCCCCTACCCAGCTGCAGCACACGGATCGTGCGCCAGACAACCGCCTCAGGTAATGGGCTGTCTACCGCTCCGCCCGCGCTCACGCATAGGCGCCGCCGTCCTCGGCGTCAGACTCCTCCTCACTGAACAGCTCGCCAGCGGACATCTGCACCGAGCCGCCCGCCGGCAGCGGCGCCGGCTCGTCGAGCACCCCGACGGTGTTGCGCCACCGCCGGTAGCGCACCGCCAGCTTGTCGTAGGACACCGGGTGCGCCCAGGTGTCCGCGCCGCGCTGCATGCGGTCCTGCTGCCCCGCCACTAGCACCAGGTCCTCGCCCAGCACCTGCCGAGGGCAAGGAAGAAGATCAAAGCATGGACGTTTTCAGGTCCTGCGAGCTCCTTCTTGGAGTGCATCTCCGCCGCAGGGGAGCGACAATTCGATGCGCTGCACCCATGACAAGCATAAGCAGGAAATGGTGCTGCTATTCGCCCCCGTGCAACTGCGGCCCCATGCAGATGCGCCAGGCAGAGACGCACTGACATGAAACAGCAAGGAACATGGAAGCCCGCTCCAGGGAACGGGCCTGAAGCTTGCTTCCGATCGCCCATGCCGCCGCAAAGGACTGGACCGACACTGAGCAGAGTGCTGAGCAGGTTGCCGGGCGGAGGGTGCGCACCTGGCCGGCGATGTGCTGCCAGAAGGCCTGGATGCCGGGCACGAAGCGCGTCCAGTTCAGGAAGTCCATGGACATGCGGTACAGCAGCCGCGTGTGTCCCGGCTTGCTGGGCAGGCAGATGTGTAGCTGGTGCAGGTGGTTCGTGCACGCGTCCGCGCGCTGCCCCTGCAGTGCCGACACGGTCAGTTGTGGTCAGCGACACCGCACAGCGGCGGAACCTGTCTGGAGCTTTGGTGGTCTGCAGCACATGCTCCTTGCAAGTATTGTGCACAATCACTGACTCCAGCCCGATGCAGCCGATGCCAGGCGCTGGCATGTGCAATGAACAGGCCAGCTTGACTCTCCACACAACAGTTCATATGCAACAGATGCACAGCCAGCTGCACAAGTACGAGTTGCAGCCGCAGACAAAAGATGGACACCCACCCGCTGGATCTTGCCGGGCTGCGCAAGGCCGATGGTGGACAGCACCATGCACGGCGGCTGGAAGGACATGTCGATTGGGTACGGCTCCCAGTTGCCGCCCAGCATCTGCGCCGCCTTGAACCGCACCTGCCAGGTTGTCAGCACCAAGCTCAGGAGTCTTGGGCAGCAGTGAAGTAGCCCACTCCAGGGCCGAAACAGGCAAGTTGGTTGGTGCAACATCGCTTTGCAGCCACGCTGATCGACCTGGGACTCGCTGTGAGCAGCCAGACTCGGCTGCGACTGCAGGTCGTCTTTGGGGACAAATACAGGCGCCACGGCCGATGGTGCCAATGGCCAGGAGGTGCTCTAGAGGTTTCAAGGTAGCAGCGCACCACATCAGGGATGGGCCAGCCCTTGGCAAACGTGCTGGTGTGGGTGAAGGGCGCATGTGCCAGGTCCAGCAGGTTCTCCATCAGCAGCCCGTGCTCCACCGGCACCTCCACCTGGCGTGCGGGCAGCCCAAGGTTCAGCATTGGTCTGGCCTCGCAGACTCTGATGTTGCCTCTCGGCGCAACCCGGCAGGTGATCGCGCGGCGGTGATTGCGCAGCATACTTGCAGATATGTCCCGAAGCAAAGCTTCAGTTACGCCATGAGGCACAGTTACGACAGCACCAGGCGACTAGGGTTGCCATCGGCAGCAACCATGGTGAACAATCGCAATTCTGTTAGATGATGAGCAGCTCAAACGTGAAAGGATTCGTGGGAACTTGCAGTCGTGCACCTCAATCTCAGCGTGCACAGTGTAGCCGGTGGGCGGGCGCGAGAACTCTGGCACGCTGGGAGCCTCCCCAGCGCCTGGCCACACCCAGATCAGCCCTGCAACCGGAGGTGGTAGCAGCTGGTTCGGTTGGAGATTCGGAGCGAATCATTCTGTGCGCAGGCCGATGATTCAGCTTTAAGTGAGCACAAGAGCAAGGTCTCGCACATCAAGCATGGGGAAAGGCGCCCGTGGCTGCCAGTCCCCGGCCTTCAGCACCAGACACATGCTTGAGCCGCATCGCGCACCGGACAGCAGCACTTGAGCCGCATGGCGCTCTGGGCAGCAGCAGAACACCCAGGATGCTTAACATCGGGGCTTTGTAAGGAATCGCACCGTCCTTCTCGGAGCAGGGCAGCGCGGTGACGGTGACGCCGGCACAGAAGGCCGTGGACGGCATCTTAGTGCACTCGCCGCCGCGGTTGTACTCCCAGCCGTGGTACGGGCACTGCACCTGGCCGTCAACCACCTGCAGGAATGAAGGGGGTTCCTGACTTAATGTTGGCTGTAAAGGGTTGGCATCAGCCTCGAGAGGAAGAAGAAGAGGAAGGGGGAGAGGGGGGGCTGCAGGGCGCATGTTTCAAAGCAGTGCGCAAAGCTTTCAGAGTGTCAAAAGGGCAGCGCGTGTATTGCAGCGCATGACAGTCCTGGTGCCCAGCTCAAGTCAGGTGCCAGCGCAGGAGCCGGGCTGGCGGCGCACCGTGCCGAGGGACAGCGGGCAGGCGCGGTGGGCGCACTCGTCCTTGACGCACGCCGCGGCGCCCGTCTCATCACGGAACAGCACCCACGGCTCCCCAAACAGCTCGATGGGGATGAGCTTGTCTGCCGTCAGTTTCTGCAGAGGGTGCATGCATGGGACATGAGCACATTGAAGCGCCGGAGTCCTTATGCCATGCTGTCCCATCCTGCAACACCGGGGTGACGAATTCGAAGTGATGGACGTCGCAAGCAAAGGCTCTGAACCGGAGGATATCGCTGGGTGCGTAATGCTTGCCTTTTCCGACCATGGACTCCTGGCTCACGACGCACGATACAAATGCTGGAAGCCGCCAGCGGAGTCCGGTGCCTGACACTCACGCTGGAGAAGTGGGCGGGGAACCAGTGGTGGCGCAGGCCCGGCTCCAGCTCCAGGCTGCTGGCCAGGTGTCGCGGCCGCCGCGTGCTGGCACGCCGCGGCTCCACAGGTATCGGCTGCACCGCGTTGGCCGCCGCCGCTGTGAGTGCCGCCGCCGCCGGGCTGGCCACCGTGTTGGTGGCCGACGGCAACGCCGCCTCAGCCTGGTCGGCTGCTGCCTTCATGCGCTCCAGCTGTGCCTGCGTCGAGGTGCACAGGTGGCTCCTCAGCCACGAGTGAGGACGCGTCCAGTGCCCTACGCCAGCTGCTGCCATGCATGTGCGACTTGGAATACGGCCCGGCGTGCTGCGCAGGCATACCGCCAAAGTGGCATGAAACTACTGCCGGCCTCATCCGCTCAGATGACCTGCCGCCTGCTGGCGCATCCCGGCTGTCCACGACTCCGGGTGCCACACGCGCGGGGCGCGCTGCCTGCGACGCAGCGCTGCCTGCGACTCACCGCCTCGGACTTGAGCCGGTCGACGCGCTGCATGTTGTGCGCGACGCGGGCCTTGGTGACTGCGAGGCGCTGGCTGGCGGCGTCCACGTCCGCCTGCAGGTCTGTGAGCTGCCGCTTGAGCTGGCCCACGCTCTGCGACTCCCGCGCCTCATCGCTGAGCGTGTCGCTCACCTGCACCGCGGACGCAGTCTGCTAAACACACGCGCATTGGCAGACATCCCTGCTCGTTGCGGACTGCGCATCGAGCTGAGGGCGAGCTGCCATCTCGCAGCAGGCAGGTCGTCACATGGCCAATGACGGCCCTTCGTCGCAGCATGTCCACGCTTCCGGCCAGCTGATCATCGCAAGCGGCTCACATTGCGGGCGGCCTCCTCGATGGACTCCATCGTGGCGGCAGCGTCCGTCTTGACGAGGTACTCGTAGACGGCCTCCCACTGCTCCCGCTGCTTTTTGAGGTACTCCAGCCGCTGCCGCGCATTCCATGGCCGCGGCGCGCCCGATAGCCGCTCATTGAGCACCGCCAGGTCCGCCAGCTGGTCCTTCTGGCGGTCGGAGACGCGCATCACGCGCATCTGCGTGACGCCCGCCACCAGCTCGATGAGGTAGTTGCCCCCAAAGTCCCGGCCATACCTGCGCGCCACAGTGGGTGTGACCTTCTCAGTGGTGTGGGCCGGAGTTTGTCGTGGCAACAGCAGCATGTTCATGAACATTCCAAATGAAATACGGAACGATTCCCTCGGGGCTTCGACGCGGCGGCCATGATTGCAACACGAAGCTGCAAACACGTGATCACGGTTGAATGACCTCCAGGTTTGCCCAGGTCCTCACCTCCGGAAGCGAGACTCGGGATCCCGCAGCGGCGGCTCCACATTCTGCTTGACCGCGTGCGGCAGAGGCGCCCGGCCGGCTTTGCTGCTGCACTGCTGGAGCTTCCTGCGGACCCCGGAGAACGCTCGCCGGTTCTGCGGCTGGCGAGCSCCGGCCGCAAGGCCGCCGGCGCCGCTGCTGCCTGGAGCGTTGCTGTGTCGCCTCAGGCCCGTCAGGGCGTCGCTGAGGTCCGCTGCGCCAGCCAGATGGGCGGCCTTGGGCAGCATAGCCTCGGAGGACGGTGAGCCGATCAAACCTGCAATGCTCGCGTCGCGCGCCCCCGAAACCCGAACGTCAGCACGCAGGTAGCAAGCTAACTCGATCTTGCTGGGCTGTATCAGCTTGCGTGCGTCGCTCGTGTGAGGGGCAGGCGCAGGTGGATCCGGATCTCCATTATATCTTCTTTTTCCCGCGCCCAGTCACCATCACGAGCAGTTCTGTGGCTGCGGACACTTTAGGGTTTGTAGGGAGGTGTTCATGTCGGAAACGGGAAACCCGTCTGTCAACATCATGCATGGGCCAATGGGCGAGTCGCTTGAGCTCGGCTGACGACGTCCCAGCAAACGAGAGCTGCTGCGCTGGATGTTGGAAAGCCCGTCCAGGCTCGTGGGCATGCAGGCTGTCGGCCCTGCCGAGGTCCTGGGCTGTTCCCGAATTTGAGTCTGGGCACGCAGCTCAGTGCGATTGCAGGAAGCTTTGTGCACACATGAGTGCGGTGTGATGGCTTCACGAGCGTTGCAGCTTCGAGCAATTCCCAACTGGCATTCCTGCGGCAGCAGGACCTGGTGCTCCTCTGTCAGGTCAATGTTCATCACGGCTCGAGTGCAGCGGTGCTGAGGATCTTTGCGAGCCTTCTGCGGCTATGACCGCTGAGAGACGGCTTTGAGGCCGCTATGCTGTGGCGCATCGCCGCCTTCGCGGCGCTGGGCGGCTTTCTGTTTGGGTGCGCTACCAGAGCCCGGCGATGCAGGTTTCAAAACCTGCAGTCCAAGCTGCAAGTGCATGCCGAAAGCAGCTCTACACTAGATCGATACCATTTTTGCACTGACCTCGACCGCTTAGCTGACGAGAGCATCATTATCAGCGCCGTCGTCCAGCTGGACGCAGCCCCCAGGCCTGACGCACAGAAATCTCATGCACGCCGCACAGGTATGACCTGGGC
Source organism: Deuterostichococcus epilithicus (assembly GCA_033439295.1). Classification (NCBI taxonomy): domain Eukaryota; kingdom Viridiplantae; phylum Chlorophyta; class Trebouxiophyceae; order Prasiolales; family Stichococcaceae; genus Deuterostichococcus; species Deuterostichococcus epilithicus. The sequence goes on from JAVTLE010000010.1 coordinate 987,504, forward strand.
GTCATGGGCGGTGCGCTGCTGGGCATCTCGGACGAGATGGTGACCTCGGACTGGGTGGAGGGCATCATTGTGGGCGCCGCAAAGCTGGGCGCCTGCTTTGGAGCATTCCTGGGCGGCGCCCTGATGCTGCACTACGGGCGCCGCATCGCCATCACCATCGACAGCGTGCTGTTCATGCTGGGACCCATCGTCATGGCCTCCTCCGCCGGCGCCACGTGAGCACACAAGACGATCCTGTACCTGCGACCACCTGATCGGCGCTGGTCCTACTCTTGCCAGATGTTTCCACCGGTCTGCCAATTGAATGATTGAATGGCCATGACATATCCTCATTGCGTGCAGGGGCCTCATCTTCGGGCGTCTCCTCGTGGGCCTGGGCATCGGTGTTTCGGCGGTGGTGGTTCCTGCATACCTGGGCGAGGTGGCGCCTGCTGCTGCGCGCGGCACCATTGTTGAGCTCTTCGAGGTGCGCTGGACGCTATGATTTCTTGATGTGGGCTTGTGTTCCGCCAGGCTTCCGACCGGCGCGTCGATGTGGCAGTATGGAATCGCAAGCACTTGCACTCTCTGCAACTGGCTTGGACAAGCCCACCCAGCAGCAGCCGTCAAGCACCCCACCCATGAGGTAGCTTCGTGACTCAACACCTGGAGGGACATGGCCCGGCAGGTGCTGCTGTGCGCGGGCATGCTGGCGGCGGCGCTGGTGGACTGGGCGCTGTCGTCGCTGCCGGGCGCCTGGCGATGGATGGTGGCAATGCCCGTCCTGCCCGCGCTGCTCATGTCAGGTGCGCGCCGGACCTGCTGTCGCGCTTGCATTGCTTGACAGCCACGTCGGAGCTCGCAGGGCACCATGTGCCCTGAGAACCGAGGTGAGATTTTGGACCCTCCATACGTGACACGCATGCACTCCTGACCGACCTCGCCTCCGGAGTCCGCAAGCCGGCCTATTGGATGTGACTGAGCAAAAGAAGTCGAACGTGCTGCCTGCGGCTGCAGCGGCGCTGTTCCTGCTGCCAGAATCGCCACGCTGGCTGGTGGTCAACGGCCGCCTGGACGAGGCTCTGGCAGTCATCCACCGCATCCTCACCTCCAGCACGCTGCCCGACGGTGCGTGGTGTGGATGTTACAAGCAATTGAGGCATCAGGAGGAAGAGTACCTCGGCTTTTGCACTCCTTTACAAACCCGACGGCCCTGAATGCAGCTATGTGAGCATCGAGTGCTGCTGCGAGAGATGGGCACTAGAGGCATTTCGCTCATGGGCCGGCCAGCAGGTTCGTGCAAAGTGCTTCAATTGGCTGCGCGAACTTCAGGGACAGGCATTCCCGAGCAGTGAAGCTGTTTCAAAACGATTGGGTCGCTGGGAGACGCGGAACATGTCGAGGGCCTGGGCCCCTGCACCCCTCATGGCTGCCGGCGAAGCAAGACCTGCAGGCAGCCAAGGCAGCACAGCTGAGACTTACTCCGCCCAGCTGTCAGGCCCCGGAAGCTGCCTCACAGTCCGCACTCGAAGCCCTGCCGCCCCTCCCAAACCAAAGAACCGCAATCCCACAAGCAGCCAGGCCAGCACGCGGCGGCGGCGGAGCAGGAGCCGCTGGCGCTGTCACCCGGCGCCGGTGGTCGGCTGTCCAGCCGCCGACTCGCGAGGCCCCCACAGCCGTCGGTCCCACTGCAACCCTGCAGGCAGCCAGGCCAGCACAGCGGAGGTCGAGCAGGAGCTGCTGGAGCTGTGGAGCGCGGTGGAGCACGACAAGGCCGCTGCCCGGGAGCGGGCCCTGGTCGCCCGCCGCACCCACCTCGCCCGCCTGCGCCACCAGGTGCCAGGAAGCAGCAAGTCGCCTCACTGCGGCCTTGTCATGCCCGGCACGCGGCGTGCCATGGGCGCTGCTGCAAGCCCCCGACGCCTGCGACCCTTCGCATCGAGGCATGGGGGGTTTCCTCGTCTGGCTCCCAGCCCCACACCGTTGCCGAGTGCAGACAGTGCAGCTGTGAGGTGTTGAAGCTGACCAGTGTGCTCGGGCGACTGTGAGCGCAGGGCCTGAAGTGGCAGCCCGGGCTGCGGAAGCACCAGTGGGACGCCCTGAGCACCGTCGAGCCGGCCGCAGCCCGCGGGCTCACGCGCCAGCCCAGCCGCGACAGCGCCGCCAACGGCCCCACGCCGCAGCTGCGCGCGGCTGGCCTCGGCCTCAGCGGCGCCACCGCGCTGCAGAAGCACGTGGCGGCAGACGCGGCGCCGCTCCCGGATGACCCCGGGGACTGCGAGATGCAGCCGCTGGTCAGTGGCCCCCACTCCGACACCGCGGCGGCAGCGGCGGCAGAGGACGGAACGCCAGAAGCTCGCGGGGATCCGCTGCAGGGGGCCCAGCAGGAGCAGCTGCAGACGCATCTGCAGCGCCTGTGGCCAGGCGGGGTCGATCCGCAGCGCCAGGACGCTGCCGCGGGCGCTGCACCGATGCAGATGCATAGCACAGACCCAGACGATCTGCCGGATGATCGCCAGGTGAGATGCGATCCACTTTGTGGGCGTGCATCGAGACCTTTTCCTGAGTCCACATCAGTTGAACTTCATCGGGCTTGATGAACATTTCTGACAAGGCTGCTGTGCCACGTGTTTGAGTGAGCCCCAGGAGACTGCCATTTGTCAACGAGTGCGGCTCCTGCTCCTGACGGATTTGTGGTGTGGCAGGACTACGACATCCCTTTCGGGTGGCCGTCGCTCACGAAAGTGGACATCACCAGCGGCGAGGTCAGCCCCTCCTCAGCCACCAGCACGGCGTCCCCCAACGGACTGGCCCAAGCTGGAGAACAGCGGCATGCGGCACAGTCCGTCGACCAGCGGCAGCGCACCGCAGCCAGCCAGCCAGCCCCCAGTGGTTGCGCGTCAGAATTAGCGTCAGGCTCTGCGGCAGCGGCGCCAGCTTCGCCGGCGCCATTTGCGGCGGCAGAAACGGCTGCGGCGGCGGGGTCATCGGTGGCCAGCGAGGCGGCGGGGCGGCAGTTTTCCGGCGATGGCGGCAGCTCAGCAAGTGGGCGAGTAACGATCGACATGGTGACGCAGCGGTCGCTGTCGCTGACGGTGCGGACGGCGCCCAGCGAGGCGCAGCAGGGCGATTCACCTACCGTCTGGTGAGTCATTGGGACACTTTCATTCGAATCGACCCAGCTTCCGACCTTGACCAGATCTGTCACCTCACATGCAGCAGTGGGCGCCGGGCTGCAGCCACTCGCTCAGCGCGACCCTGCCCGAGATGATTCACAGGGGCTGCAGTCCTGCGCTGGGCCGCCGGATCTGACCCTGATCTGCAGCTCAGGCTCTGCAGGCTGTTGCCGGGGCGGGCTCCGCAGCGTCCAGCCTCCGACTCTGTCTGGTCTCCATCCCTGCAGCCGCTGGGCTGCGCAGACCTCTCCGCTGCGGCCCTCGAACTGCCACTCGCAGTTCTCAGTTCGTTTGCCCTACCCGACTGCAGGTTCGACGATGAGGGGACGCCCATGTTCCACAAGTCGCTGAGCGAGGTGCCGGCGGGGCTCACGCCCATCCGGACGCGCTCCGACGACTTCGAGGCAGAGCTGGCCGACACCCGCGGCCGCACCGCGCCCTCTGCGCAGGTGAGCCCCCCCCCCCCCCTCCCCCCTCCCCCTTCCTCCCYGCGGGCGCCCGACAATACTGCATTGTGACAACCCCTTGCTGGCAGCTCGTGCATTTGGGGCTCAGCCTGTGATGGGGTATGTCCTCGAGCTTGCTGCAGAAACATCCTAGAGTGAAGGCCAGTTCTTTGCCGCCGCAGTTCAAGACTTCAGAAGGAACCTCAAGCGTCCCACTCCACCGCCTGGAGTGGCACACTGTCATGCAGCCGATGACAGACTTCCTGACGCAATACAACGCGCCACCCCGCAGGCGGGGCCCAGCAGGGGCGGGGACGCGATGGCGGCGCTGCCGCCGCAGTCCTTCTGGAGCGCCTTCAGCCACATGATGTTGGACATCGGCTACGTCTCGCGCGGCCCCGAGCAGGGCGCCTTCTGGATGGCCATCTGGATCGCGTTCTTCAACCAGGCAGGTTCCTCCGCCCGCGGCTGTGCCGGCTGTGCAGGCATCGATGTTCACGTCCCCTCGCAGCAGGAGTCATTGCGCCCCGCACAAGGGCTGCCTCCCAGCTTAGCTGCCTCCCCTGATGCGCCCCATCGTGCATGCGCCCCTGCAAGGCAGCAGACCGTAAGGTCACCAGGCGCTGGTGGCAGGCCAGAGCGCTGGATGTTGGATGGACCTTGACAGACGGTTCGACAGGCGTCTGATGGCGCTATCCATACGATCAGGCGTGCGCATCGACGTCCATCATCAACTACGCCCCGGAGCTGCTGGAGCAGGCGGGCATGCGGCGGCACGCCGACTCCATCCTGTACTCCTCCGGCGTCGGCATCGGCAAGGTCCGTCGTGTCACATAGTTGAGAACGTCTGTCCTGCCACATCCTTGAGGAAGCAAGGCTCGTCATCCGTCCCTCCCGCCCCTTCTGGCTCGCGGCTCACCTGGATGGACCTGCTGCACGAGTCTCAGAATGCAATCATCAGCGCTAGACGACCCCGCCGTCATGTGGTCATCAAACAGGTCATCGGCGTGCTGAGCGCGCTGCTGCTGGTGGACACCGTCGGCCGGCGGCCGCTTCTGCTGCTCGGCAGCGGCGTCACGGCAGCCGCGATGGCGGTCATCGCGGCGTCGGACGCCTCCGGCAGCTGGGCGCTGGAGCTGGCCGCCATGTGTGCCTTCATGCTGGCCTTCAGCATCTCGTGGGCCGGCATCTTCTGGGTCCTCATGTCCGAGCTGTTCAGCATGACGGTGAAGTCGCCGGCGGTCGCCGCCGCCACCGCCGCCGCCTTCTTCACAGGTGTGTCTAAACATCGTTTCTGCCCACCTGTTGCTCAGTCCCGCCTCTGCCTGCACGTCTCCTGCTTTGCGCGCGCCTGCGTGCGTGCATGGGTACGACCCCTGTCGCAACGTGAGTTTAGCTATCTGCAGACATCTCACCCTGGGACTCCTCGTGGCTGCAGGCGCCATCACAGATGTGGTGTTTCTGGCGATGCACCGCTGGTTCGGGCCGTTCAGCTTCCTGGTGTTTGGCGCCGTGTCGGCGGCAGGCGGTGTGTACGTCTACAGGAATGTTCCGGAGACTAAGGGGAAGACGCTGACTGAGGTGCAGGCGCTGCTGCGGGCGCTGCACCCGGACGCGGGTGCGCCAGCCCCGCTTCCTCTGCCGCGCTCTCGCCGTCCTTGGCGTGGCCTTTGCGTGTCCTTTGCGTCGTGTGCACTCGTGTGGCAGATGAGGCGGCCGTGTGCGATCCGTGCGCTGGAGCGTTTCGACACGTTGCAGCCTTGGACCGTGTCATCGGCCGCTGACTTGACGGCAAGGTCTGATGTCGTGGTCTTCGCTGATGCCGCAGGTCCAGACGCGCAGCAGAATGCCGCCGTGCCGCTGTTCAGCCTGGCAACATTTGCCAACAGAGACATCCCTTGAGGGGCAGGGCAGGGCGGCAGCATCAGGCGAGGGATTTGGTAATTTCAGCAAAGGTTTTCGTCAGGGTGCAGGGCTCAGGACTCTTCGTCTCTGCAAAGAGTGCGCCAAAAGTACATAGGGCTGAAGCACGTGCAATGTTCCCTAGTGGCTAGGCTTGTTGGGAAGCATTGCACCGATTCTCTGATTGTCCAGCAGCGTGTTCAAAATTGTGTGCGGACAACAACACCTATCGTCTGGAGTCAAACATATAGATTTTGAATGCAATAAGCTATGTTCAGCACTTCACTGCGCACCCAAACCACCCTCACTGGTGCGCAGGGGATCAACTGAAAGCCGTCCATTCCTGTGTCGCTGCCGAATCGCTGGCGGCTGGCTCGGACACACCTGCCTTCTGCGTGAAGTCTTGCAGCAGATCGTCTGCCACATCCCCACTGCTGCTGCCTGTGGCGCCGCGCATTGCGTCCTGAGTGCCGGTTGCCTGCACACAGCACAGCTGTTCAAAATTGGTGTGCTTGACTCAGTCCTCGTTGTGCCGCCACTCTCGACTGCACAGATGCAGCAAGTCGGTGCAGCACAGCTTAGACTTGCCTGCGCCTTTGCGCCAGCCGCGGGCGGCGGAGCCAGGCCAAAGCCGACGGGCGCTGGCGGCGGCCGCAAGCCGAGGCTGGCGCCGGCTGTAGAACCGCCTGCCGCAGCCGGCGGCGGCGGGGGCAGCAGCCCTGAGCTGCCGGCGGCTGGTGGCGGCGAGAGCATCCCCAGCCCTGAGCCGCCGCCGCTGCTGCCGCCACTGCCGCCGGCAGTGCCACCTCCGGAGCCCAGCGATGCCAGAAAGCCACCGCTGCTACCAGGTGCGACCCTCTTGACGGAGATCGTCTGGCCCTGCTTCAGGCTGAAGTCAAGGGCCGGCTTTGAGGCCTGGCTGCCGGCCGTGCTCAAGGCTGCGGTGCTGTCCTGTTGCCGTTTCGTCTGCTTCTCCCAGTCCGACTGCAAGTGAGGCATCGCAACCCGGCTTGCAGCTTCATATTTAGTTGCTGATTTTTCAGGAAGCACGAGAGTCACACGAACGCGAAATGGCAGAGCGCTCGAGAGAGGTATGATGCAGCTGACGAGCTTCGGCATCTCCTCACCAGCGCTACGTTGAAATCGAAGGCATCGCTGCGCTCGATGAAGCCCATGCCCAAAAAAGCATGCCGCCGCGTGGCAGGGTCCACCACGCGGATGACGAAATTCCTGCTGCTGTCTGAGGCCGGCTCGACGCACGCCAGACGCTCACCGACGCCGACGGGACACACCGCGAACAGTTCTCCCCTGTCGCAGCAGGAGTCAGGCGGTTCGTTTCACAATCTCGACATGTTGTGCTGTCTGCTCGTGCATAAAGACAGAGCCCGGCCCAGGAAGAATGCCCACAGCGCTTGCGGCACTGACGCACGTGTCGCCTTCGGTGAGTCGCAGCTCGCAAGTGTCGCCGCACGCCATCAGGATCAGTCGGCCTGTGAAAATCCTGTCCTCCACACGCCATTCACCAGACTTGATGCCTGCGCACTGGACGCGTTTCAGCGCACGGTGCGCATTTTGTTGGGTCACAGCGCATCATCAACCTTGCATGGCACAAGCATTGAGCGTGTCGGCTGTTCGGCACTGAAACTTACCAGAAGCCAGCCTGGGTGGAATCTTGAATGCACTGACTTCTCGAAATACCGCAAGTGTGTGCTCGATGGAATCCTGCTCAATTACATGAGCCATCTTGTGTCCGCCGGATTTGGATCGGCTGCGAATCGTCTGTATGGCACTGTAAGATCCTATGAATGTGCAAGGAGCTGCGCAAACTCTGCAACAGTGAGCAATGCGCAGGATGTCCGGCATCATATCAAAACCCTGAACCTTCATTGGACGCGCCCCAAGAACAGCAAACGCCGCACTATGCAGGGCTGTGTGATCAGCGCTGGACTGCAGGTGTCGCGGGAACGGTTGAAGTTAGAGAATTGAGGAGACAAGCCATGGCGGCAGGCCGACATTGATCAGTCACCACAGTGATTGGCCTTATGCGCAGCACTGTCGCGAGGCCATGTCCAGCAGCTTGCGTTGCTGGAGCATAGGTGTAGAGGAGATCTTCTCGAATCTTCAGCGTCATCGCTGCCTTGCCGGCAGCCACGCGCTGCTGCTCCTGCTCTTGGTAGTCGCCACCGCAGGCGGTGCTGACACCTGGGATCATGAGCCCCACAGCAGGTATCGGCTGGATGGCTTTACAATGCAGTCGTCACTCACAAGCACAAATCAACCGTCACAATGCCTTAAGACCATTCCTGCTGTGATGCTTCGGCCCATTTGTTCAGGCCACACAAGGATGGAGGCAGCGGGACGCGACGCTCCCAGAGGAATCCAACAGTGGCGGAGGCAGAGTGAGTCGGGTTGCACATGCGGAACTAAAGTCCACATTGACGCCTGGACATCGTCCCGCATCCTAGACCGCATCTGTTTTACAGGTACATCGTGGAATTCGCGACTTGGGCGCCGGCAGAGGATGTGGATGCTTTCTGCCAACAAAGGGCTGCCGTTGGCAGGCCTTGCCGTCAGCGCTTCAAGCTCGTGCTGCGAGGTTGCTCAGTCAAGGTGCAGTGGACTGAGCACTGGGCCTACATCTTGCCCCTAAACGCCAGGCCTTGCAGCACGCCCGCCGGCACTCACTCACTTCAACGGAGGCACTGCAGTTAGCCGCACCCTGACATCCTTGTCCCATCTTGTAGCTGTCTCCCAGCGAGGCAGCAGCCCTTCGAATGGACGCGCGGGTCAAGGGCGTCCACGCCAACGATGGCATTCGGCCCTTCCAGCAGCAGGATGCGACGAGCGGCCTGCAGGCGCGGGCGCCTTGGAACCTGAACCGCATCAGCCACCCCAGCCTGCCAATAACATCCAGCTACAAGTATGCTAGCGACGGCAGCAACGTCAACGTCTACGTGCTGGACACGGTGAGCATTATGGCGTCTGTCATGCTCAATGAGATATGCGCCCACGAGCGACGATTTGCGCACGCGCTCTGGCATGGCCCCTGCTTACTGCGCAGTGGGTGCCTCGCCATGACATGCTGCCGTCTTGCGTTGTGGTGCTTCAATGTTGAGCGCACAGATGTAGCTGTTGCTGCTGCAGGGCATCAGGCTGGACCACGAGGAATTTCGATACTCTCCAGCAGACAGGGCGCGGGGCCTGAGGGGTGAGACATGACTGTGTGGTGCTTGCAATGCCAGTCTCTGGGCATGGTATGCTGTGTTGATGTTGATCTGGGAAATCTGGGAAGCAGCAGCTGCGTGTTGGCTGCAGGGTCACGCGCCAAGGCAGGGTTTTCCAGTTTTGGCGACGGCAACTCCGAGGACTGCTTTGGGCACGGCACCCATGTGTCAGGCATCATCGGTGGCCTGACATACGGCGTCGCCAAAAACGCCACGTTGCATGCAGGCGCGCTTGCAAGCATCCTCTCGCACCGGCCAGAGTGTGTTGTTGCTGTCGAACTGGTGCTGCAGCTAGTATCAGGGCTCGGCATGCCGTGCCCAGGGGCTTCGGCAGCAAGCTGACGATCCACCAGGCCATTAGACCTGGTCAGACCATTTGTCGAGGCCGGCCGCCCGAGTCCTTACCTGGTGCGCGTCGCAGTGCGGTGCATTGACTGCAACGGCGACAGTGCCGTCGACGACATCATCGCGGGCCTGGAGTGGGTTGCTTCCAACTTCCAGCCGCCTGCCGTCGCCAGCCTGTCGCTGGGCACCTCGGGCACAAATGACGCCCTGGATGCGGCACTTGCAGCGCTCATCAAGCTGGGCGTCACCAGCATCGTGGCCGCCGGAAACTTTGGCAGCGGTGGGTGTTGAGCTGTGGCATGAGATGCCGCCTGCTCGTGCAGCAGACGCTAACAACCTGCTGGCTGTGGTTCACCTGCGCATCCCAAGAGCTCGACCCACTGGTGCACTGTTTACTGAAGTTCACCCTGACGCAGCTTGACATCCTTCTTGAGGCAGTGCACCCTACCTGAGACGGCGTAGCATCCTGGAAGACTGCAATCTGTGTTCGTGCAACCACCTGCTTGCATCCTTCCTGTGGCGCAGACGCATGCGACCTCAGCCCCGCGCGTGTGCCGCAGTGCGTCACGGTGGCAGCGACAGATGTGTCCGACACCCGCTGGTCGGGCTCCAACTACGGCTCGTGCGTTGACCTGTACGCCCCAGGCGTCGCCATCACCAGCGCCATGTGCGCTCCCCAGTGCTCCAGATGCATGTCGCCATCACTGCTGCCCAAGTCCTCTTTGCAGCGTGAATGCGCAGGCTCGCGTATGGAGACGAGATGCCAGGAGATGCAGCATTGCCGACAGCAGCCAATCGCGGTTTGGGAGCTGGCACGTCTGAACAGCTGCCGCCAGCTTGATCCGCTTTCTGATCGATTCCAGGATCCAACAAAGAAAAATTGAAGGACACCACCAGCAGCCCAGCAGCGGATGATCTTCCTCACTCACAATGCTTGGGCATGCTGCAGGTACACATCGCCACGCGCCACCATCAGCGCCACCGGTACGTCCATGGCGTGCCCGCATGTCAGCGGCGTGGCAGCTCAGTACCTACAGTTCAACCCCATGGCGCTGCCCGCGCAGGTCAGTGACCAACGGAGGCTGCCATGCCATATGCTTTGTTTCGAGGCAGCGATGATCTCGTCTTCCTTGACTGTACATGTGCAGCGCCAAAGCGCAGGGCGCTGCTCTCCTCCTCTCATCCGCCTCAGGTGTGCGCCTAACCTGGAGCTCGATCGACAGCGTTGACAGCCAGAGCTCAGCACAGCGCAGGTGCAAGCCTTCATCAGGGGCGCCGGCGCTGCCAACAAAGTGAATGCTGCGCTGGAGGTGAATGGATCACCGAATCTCCTGCTCCAGGTCTGTGAGCAGGCGACTTGCCAGTTGACAGCATGTGTGACAATCAATGTTGATCAGGCGCCACTCGAGCGCTGCTCGTTGTGAACTAACGGCTGTGACTGTTGTGTGCCTTGCTGCAGGAGGCATTGCAAATTGGTCCCACTGGAGTGGTCGAGCCACCGATTATTGGACCAGTGGTGGCTTTTCAGGACCAGACGTACATCGTTCAGACACAAACGCTCATGCTGAGCAACTTGAAAAATGTCACTTACACCTTCCAGGTGAACGCACTGTTCAAGCGAGGTCGAAGAGAAGCATGCGTGAGGTTGGAAAGGAGGTTGCACCAGAGACGAGATAATTGCCCTGAACGGTCAGTTTGCTATGGATGGCACAGGCGGGGTCTGTCGATTCTGTGACCTGGGTCCAAGCTTCTCCAAATGGTATGCCGAGCTGTCACCCTTGATAACCTTGCTGCGCATTGCATCTGGCATGTGAAGTCTTTGCATGCAGCTGGCATGCGCAGTCTTTGCATCCTTTTGGCGCGCTAAAGTGTTGAAGGTACGGCAGGCCTGCGGAACCCTGCTTGCATGTCGCTCACTTGCAGAAGGAACGGTGCTGCCAGACCAGACGCAGGAGGTGTCTCTCGAGTACGATGCATCCCAGACGGCGGAGCAGGGCCACTATGACACCGATGTCCTGGTCACCATGAGCCAACAGCCGTATGCAAGGGTGAGGTCTGCGCCGCCGGCCGTGCTCTCAGCTGAGCAGAGAACAGCACATCCAAGATGAGATGTGTCCTCAATTGCAAGGTTGTTACAGCGGCTGTTTCACATGCATGATGCAGCAACGCAACAATCCTGCAGCGTTGTGTGGAGCTGATAGCATTACATGTGGGTGCGCAGGCGTATGCGGCAACACTGCTGGTCTTTTGTCCGGACCTCAGCGGGGTGCGGCAGTCGCAGCTGCCGCACACTGTAGAAGCCAGGTTCACAATGATGCAAGACGGGCCGTCACCCGTGTCCAGTGACCCAGACGCTGCGCCGGACTGGACCGCTGCTGCAGCCGCCTCATGCCCGACATGCATCTTTGCGGACCTCAGTGTGAGGTGCGCGTTCATGCACGACCCCAGACGTCAGCACGGATGGCCATACGTCATAGCAGGTGCATGCGAGCGGTGTTCCAAAGATGACGGTTCCTCTTGCGTGGTGCATACAGGTTTTCGCACCCCGTGGCGGTACTGCCCCTGGCAGCGGTCACACCCAATGGCAACGGCGCGGTTGTCCAGTCCATCAACAGCACCGGGACTCGGGGCGCGCTGTGCAGCGACTTCTCTGTCAGATTGATGGTGAGAGCCGCCACCCTGCATCTCAGCCCATGGTTTGTCTGCCTGGTTGTCTGCATGCGGTGAGCGCGTGAGCCATCTATCATTCAGCAAACCATCGAAACTGCAGCTGACGGATGTGGCAATTCGCCAATTGTCACCCTGTGCTCCTCTGACTCGCAGGTGCCCTTTCTGCCGTGGCAGGCACGGAACACAACGGTCTGCCTTGGCATCCGTGGCGGTCATGTGGCAGATGTGGATGGCAACACCTTTCCTGATGCAAAAGTCTGCCAGGTCGTCGACCACAGGTGAGTGGGAACCTCCATTGAACGACACTGTTTTCTTACGGTGTCAGGCCCGGTTTGGCTATGGGTATACTGCAGTTTGCGCAAGTGTTGAAGGCGCCCCTTGGCTTCATCAGCGGCAGGATGCTGTACAGCTTCTGACATTCGTTTGTCTAAGAGAACTTGAACAGGCGAGTTATGCTCATTAAACCTGCAAGCTTACGCCATTACTTGTTGCAGACCGCGCGGCACTTTCTTGTCTGCGCTACCCAGCTCGTCCTACAGTGGCGGTGCTGTCACGAGCAGCGCGGCGCCACAGCTGCTGCTAGTATTCACCGAGCCGGTGGCAGGCCTTAGCACGGGCAGCTTCAACGTCACGACCGCTGGACCGGACGCCGGTGTTGGAGTGGTCCAACCGGTGCAGCGAGGCAATAATGGCACGAACGGCTCTGCGCTTGCAGTTCAGCTGGCGCTGCCGTCGACCTATGTCGGTGGCGTCACCATTGCCCTGGTGGTGAGATACTTGAGGCCGCACCGTACAACCTGCGCGGGCTGACATCCTTCTGCGCAGCCCTGAGATGACCTGTACAATGATGATGAGTAAGTCATCTGTTGTAATAGGCTCTGTCTTGTGCACAGGATCCCGTCATGGACAGTATGCAGCAAGCTAATTTCCCAGTGGCGCCCTTTACCTTTCAGAAGCTGGCTGCACAGGATCTTGTGTTCATGGCACTGCCGCCTGATGAACTTCAGAAGGGCATCATTTGACGAGCTGCGAATTGTTCATCACAAACACAAGGTTCAGATTCCATAGTGCTACGCTATGGTCTGCGGACACGAGTACGCTATGCTGGGTGCTGGTTTCACACCTGCAAGGTTATTCGTGCTTTGTAGATGTACCTGCTCCGTGTGAAATTATCTGATCGGCAGCTGTTTTATTGAGAGAGAGGGGGATGATGTGCCGAAGGAATGACCTTCCGTGCACATGGCATCATGACGCTCATTGGCCAGTCAAGTCAGATCGAGTCCCCGCAGGACGCGGTGCAGAGAGGGACTGTCCAAACCTTACACAAGCAACTCGCAGATGACACACCCAAACAGGATTAAGCACGGCAACCTCGACACACGCACAATTTGACATGGAGCACCCTAATCCTGATGGTGCGCTGCGCCCCACAGCGGCATGCAAATGCTGCCTGGAAAGGGGGTAATCATGGCCAATGCAGCTGACGACCCTGGGGGCCCGCTACTTGGCGGCAGACTCCAGCTGCTGGTACATGGCAGCGATGTCGGCCTTGAAGGCGGCAGACGCCTGCGGCCGCTTGAGCTTGAAGGTGGGCGTCATCATGCCGTTCTCCACACTGAACAGGTCCGGCGTCAGGTGCACGGCAGCCACCTGCGGGGTGCCGGGGCGACACTCACGATAGACCCGAGAGCATGTGTTGTGCATCTCCAGAATGCGGCATCCCGCCACAGACACTGCGCATCAACACAAAGCGGGTCCTGGGCCAAGCCAGGAAGCTGAGTGTTTGCGATTGACGCCACACAAACTGTGGCTCCCACTTCGTAGTCGCTCGGGCAAGCCTGCACCTGCTCGAAGCTGCGGAGCTTGGCGGCCTTGCCCTCCGCCATCATGCTGGCCAGCACGGCAGCCTTCACCGCCTTGTTCTTGCACAGCACATCCATCTCCCTCGCCATGCCCCTGCACCGGCAGCAGCAGGCGGCTGGACATCTGTTGGTCCATGCCAAGCACCGCGACTTGCAAGCAGCACCACGGCACACACTTCATCAAGGCAGAGCTCCGAAAGTTGTTGTGAAAGGGTGTTGGTGACAGCCTAGATGCCGCATGAGGAGATGTGGGGCGCAGGGCAGCCAGCGCACACGTCAGCGCCAGCGCGGCCGACCGCCAGCGCGACCGACGGGCTGCTGCGGCATCGCGGGTCATCAGCGTCGCCACTGTGTGTCTGGTTCGGAGGGTGGATTGGGGTTGACAGAGGCTGCTCGAAATCCCGTTTTCTCACCGGGAGGCGGCCCAGGGCAGCAGGTGGTCCAGTTTGGGCATGTCGCGGCAACCAGCCCGGGAAAGGGGAGAGGTGAAGAGGGGGGAGGGGGTGGGTCTGCTGTCGAAAGCAGCAAGGCACTCACCGGGAGGCAGCCCACGGCAGCAGGTGGTCCGGGTCGGGCACGACGACCGCCACCAGCTGGTGGCGCAGGCTGTCGCCAAAGACGAAGGACTGCGCGACGAAGGGCGAGCGCACATACACATTCTCAAGTTTTTCCGGCGCGATGTACTCTCCCTGCGCCAGCTTGAAGATGTTCTTCTTGCGGTCGATGATCTTCAGACGGCCGCCCTCCAGCCAGGTGCCCACGTCGCCTGCGCTCGCCATACCAGGGTCTTACTATTTTCCAGCAGTTATTCATCAGAAGTTGTGCCAGGATGGCGGCATGACGACGAAAGGAATGTGACGAGCTTGTCGCGCTCACGGGCCTGGCGGCCTGCCGCACAAGTGCACAGCATCGGCGGCGGCAGCGGAGGCAGCAAAGCGCGGCTGCGGGCGCGACGCACGGCACAGCGAGACGCAGCGGCCGCGGCAACGGCACTCCTGGCCCCCGGCCCCGGCTCGTTCCTGCTGCAGGCCTGCAGGCTTTGGTTCTGGAGCAAGGCCGGAAGCGGAAGCTCAGGATCGCACCTGTGTGCAGCCAGCCGTCCTCGTCGAGCACCTCCCGCGTCTGCTGCTCGTCCTTGTAATACCCCTGGAAGATGGACGGACCCCGCACGCACACCTGCGGGACAAGGTACTGGCCGCACCTTCAGCCCACAGAGTGCACAGGACTTGCCATGAATGAATCGTGCTCTCGCACACACGAGGGATGCAGGGATCATGCCACAGGCGTTGGACAAATGGCATCATGCGGCCCAGGGTTTTCGGAGCCCTGAAGCCGCCGGCACGCATCCTGGACAGCAGCATCCCAACGAGCACAGTGCGGGCCGCAGTCCACTGTGAAACTGGACTGCGGAAGCCTGAACCCTAAATCCGCAGCCCACCTCGCCGCGGGGCGTGGGCTTGTCGGCGTTGGTGTAGTTCATCTCGGGTATGTCGACGAGCTTGACCTCGCAGCACACCACGGGACCGCCCACATGGCCGCTGGTCGCGTCGCCGTGCGAGGTCATGCTGATGACACACGACGTCTCCGTCATGCCATAGCCCTGGCAAGCGAGAGCATCCCTGTGAGGTGGAGGTGGCTTGTGTGCTCCGTGCGGTGCAGCCTCAGGTATGTTTAGGGTTCAGGGTACGTGTGCAATTGCCGACGAGCAGCTGTTCTGTGGTCATGCACAGGCCTTAGCTGCGGACGACCTCGAGGCTCCACTACTTGCTTCAGACCCCACAGAGACCTGATGCTGCACCCAAAGGGCCGCACACCTCGATGACGGTGGCGCCAAAGCAGATGCGCAGGAAGTCAAAAACCTCCTCGCTGATGGGCGACGCCCCCGTCGTCATCAGCTTCACCTTTCCTGCAGCAGCATAAGGCGGGCCCTTGCATGCGACCGCATTCGACAGATCAGACCAGGATCTGGTCCCGGCAATGCGGCGATGCGCCGCAACCTAGCGCCGCGGAACCGGACCATGCCTGTTCACGGCCAGTGTCTCTGATGCAGCTGTGTTTTGCAGGGGAGGACAATGGACAACGGTTTGGCCCCACCTCCGAGCCGCGCCCGGACTTTGGAGAAGACGAGGCGGTCCCACATAGGGCCGAAGCGCCCGCCGCTGAGGTCGCCGCTGCGCAGCGCGGCGCGTTTCGACGCGTATGCCATCTCGAACAGCTTCCGCGCGACAGGGCTGCTCTGCTGAATGGCCCCCATCACCTGCACGAGGAGCCGGCAATGTGCTTGTCGGACAATGCGCCAGTCGAGCAGCTGCTCCCTGTCTGCTGCACACTGCTGCGCCCGACGCAGATGTCTTGCGGCAGGTGTGCGGACTGCATGCAGGGCCGCAATTGCCTGTGTGACACATGAGCATCCTGCCACCTCACATGCCGCCATGCAGCAGCCAGCCGGCAACTCCTACAAAACCTCCAAGGAAGTGCCGACGGCGCGCTGAGATCGCATTTTGTAGTGGTACAGGCGAGGCATCGTGATGCTTCAGGGGAGTCTGGATGCGGACGCTGGGGATCGGGGGCTTGAAATTCGATATTTACGGAACACATCAACCCGCCTTATCATAGATGCGGTTGTAGAGGCGCGGCACCGAGGTGAACAGCGTCGGCTGCAGCTCCTCTATGTCCTCCAGCAGCAGCGCCACGTCGCCGCGGTAAAAGCCCACCGCGCAGCCCTTGTGCGTCGCCGTCAGCATGCTGACGCGCTCGTAGATGTGCGCCAGCGGCAGGTAGGAGATGTGCCGGTCACCTGCCGCAGACGGGACAGACAGCCCCGTCGCCAAGTGCATGTCGAATCAAGCGGGTGTTACCATGCTGCATGGGCTCTACTTGTCGCCATCACCCCATGAGATACGAGGGAGCAGGCTGCACTTGATGAGCGGCAAGGCCGACGCTTCTCAAGGTGGCGGTGAGTGGCATCCATTGCACTCAGAAGATGGGGTCGTTGGCAGTCTGCTCACCCACGCCGACGGTCACGAACTCGGCCATGCCTGCCGAATTGGCGATGAGGTTGGCGTGCGTGAGCACTGCGCCCTTTGGCACACCCGTAGTGCCCGAGGTGTAGCAGATGGTAGCAATATCGCTCGGCGCCGGCGGCACGTGCGACCGCACGTGCCGTCGCCCCGCCGCCTGCACCTCCTCCAGTGTGACCAGCCGCGCCTTGGAGCCCTTGGGCACGGAGGCGCCCGCGTCGCCCGGCTTGCCATTGTACACGACCTGCGGGTCAAGGGCAGCATCGCTCTGCATTGCGGCCTGGCAGCTTGGTCCCGAATGACTGACTGTCCTGTGTCTCCCCCGCCTGACCGCCTTGACGGCGCCTGCGGCGCGCTGACAGATGAGCGTGCCTCCCGCAGCTGGGCCTGCCCGACACAGGGCAGTGTGCCTCCCGCTCGTTATCAGGCTGCTTCCCTCGCCGCCATGCAAGCTTTGTGCCGAGCCAGGGACTGGTCGGTCTGGAGGCCGGATCACAACATCCAGCACGAGGCAGCCGTCGGCACCAAACAGGCCACTGACAACGATGGCTTGGAGCCCACACCCCTCGCTTTGCTGTCTCCTGCAGGTGCCAGCAGCAAGTACAATCCAACAGCACAGATGATGCAACGCTCACCACGAGCTGGATGGTGGGGCACTCCGCCAGGCACGGCAGCAGCACCGACAGCAGGTTCGCGGAGCACGCAATCGCCGACAGCTCAGCATGGCCGCTGATGTAGCGCACGGCGTCCGGCCCCAGCGTGTCGTACAGCGGCACCGGCACCATGGAGTAGGCGTTGCAGGCCTCCGCCACCGCCACCCAGCCGGTGCAGTTGACGGAGTAGATCCCCACCGTCATGTGCGGCGCCAGGCCATAGTGCAGCAGCCCCGAGCCGAGCGCCGTGCGCGCCTCGCCAAACTGGCAATGTGACACAAAGAAGCTGGCATGTCCTGTTCACCTGAGGTTTGTGTCGACATGTGGGCAGAGCGGTTGAGGCTGCAAGCCAACGCCGCATTGCGCATGTAGGTTTGAGTAATGTGCAGCGCGGAAGGCACACGATCGCAGCTGGCTCTGCTGACCACCGTGCATGATGGCAGCTCTGACGGTGCGCCTGACCTGCCGGTAGGAGATCCACTCGTAGGCGCCCGCCTCGCCCTGCGAGCTCCCCGCTCGCTCCCCCAGGTACGGCGCCTGCGGTGCGGGATGGTTTTATGACGGAGCTCAGTGCGGTGCATGATGCATGCAACGTCACAGTGAACACGTCACTCTGTGATACCACCGCCTTTACTTACCTCGGGGTGCCGTGAGATGGTCGTCTCGATGCAGTCATACAGGGTTCGTATGTGGTCGTTCGGAGCCGCGTAGCCGCTGGAAAGGTACTCTGGATGCCTCGTAGACCTGCATAAATTAAACGAGCATCAGCAAGCCGTACGCAAACTAAACATGTCTCGCCAAACCGTCTTTCGCCGACACAACCCGCACCTGTGCACGAGCCAGGGGCTGTCGGTGGACAGCTTCTCGGGCAGGACAATACTGTACTGCACGTCTGCTGCATCTGAGGCTGCTGCGCTGCATGCGTTGAGGCTGACAGCCGGCTGAGTGCTCGTCTCCAGTTGGCTGTGCAGGGACGCCAATCTGCGGGACGCAGCGTCTTGGGCGTCCATCATGCGCTGCCACAGAGGAGGCGAAACGCAGCTATGTGCCCATTTTCAGACGCTCAATGGGCCGTTCTGCGTCTGCATGTATGCCAAAATTTCGCTGCCGATGATGCTGACGCAGCAACCGAGGGCGGCTTTTCGCAACCCTGTGACGGTCAAGCCGCCCTGCAGTGCATGCATGCAT
Source organism: Deuterostichococcus epilithicus (assembly GCA_033439295.1). Classification (NCBI taxonomy): domain Eukaryota; kingdom Viridiplantae; phylum Chlorophyta; class Trebouxiophyceae; order Prasiolales; family Stichococcaceae; genus Deuterostichococcus; species Deuterostichococcus epilithicus. Next base: position 1,005,969 of record JAVTLE010000010.1, read on the forward strand.
GCCCCTGTCGTGTCTCCTGATTGTTGTGCATTGCCAGGCTTGCCGTAAATGGTCTCCATGTACTCGGATTGACCCTCTGGCAAGTACTTGCGCCATCGGGAACGACAGCACCATCTTTTGCAGCATCCGCTTGATGCACTTGCATGCCGGCACTGGGCTGAGGCTGCTGCGACAAGCGTCTCAGGCAGTGCTTGCCAACACCAACCGAGGTCTCAGTGGGTACGTATGCTTGTCATATCATAGGTGTGTTTGCGCAGACTTGTTCCGGTGCAGCACATGCAACGTCACTGAGCCTGCATGCCGCATTGACCGGCAGAATGGCAATGCGCAGGAGTTCGCAGACGTGGCTGCGTTGGAGCGGGGCCCAGCAGGCGCAGCTGTACTCCTCAGTGCTGATCGTGCAAGAGCGGCAGCAGACAAAGTCGCAGACAGAGGAGGCGCTGCGGCTGGCTGAAACCTATGCCGGTATGGCCATTTGACCGTGTGTCAACTTAACCCTTTGTGGGCTACGAGGTTTGCAAACTGCAGCCTGTGTTCACCACCGGATACTCCCCTGCAGGCGAGTCATGCGAGGCCGTGAAGGTCGGGCCAGCGCAGGGACAAAGCCAGAATGCGGCCAGCTACTTTGGCAAGGGCGCCGTCGAGTGGCTGCAGGGCCGCATCTCTGAGTCCGCGGCAGAGAGGTAGCGTGCTGCTGTTGCAACCAGGCATTCCGCATCCAGGAAACCGCTCCGCATTGAGGAAAGCATCACGTTCGGCTTCGGGGACTTCGCAGGGTAATCGTCAATGCGGCACTCAGCGGCGTGCAGCACAGAAACCTCGAGCAGGCCTTCGGGTGGGTCGATCATTTCACGCACGTCTGCACGAATATCCCTGCAGAGTTGGTGTCCATCGTCATGAACAGCCTGCTCCCTTCTCTCAAGGCCTCATGGCCATTTCGCGGCCTGATCCCGGATTGGGTCACACCGGGCGCCTGCTTCTGCTGAAGGGTGCCCGTCCTGGACCGAGTGGGCCTGATCATCGAGATCTTCGGCCAGCGTGCGCGCACCAGAGAGGCACGCCTCCAGGTGCGGATCTTTCCTGCTGCTGCGCTGCAAGCCGTGCTGCGTGCATGGGCATGGCTGGGATACTTGGGTATGCCGTGCCATTCGCCTCCCCATAGAGACGTGAAAGCACTTGCTCACCTGTGGTGCTGTGGTGCAGAAATCAAATCAAATTGACCAGTCAGCGCATCTCTGCGATTTGGCAGGTGGAGTTGGCGGCGCTGGAATACAAGTCGACCCGCCTGGTGCGCACCCGGGATGCAGCCAGCGGCAAGAAGCAGACGTTTGGCGCCGGCAGCGAGGTCGTCAGCGCCAGGCAAGTGGGCAGATTCGTGTCGCATTGCGTTAGGTGCTGCATTGATGCCATGCTGTAAGGTCGAAGGCTGTTGCATCGCTGGTGCAAGCGAACAATGTCCGACTGCTGCTTCAACAGTCTACCGTACAGTGGTGCCCGTATCTGCGCCGGCATGAAGGCCGATGACACGCCGCCTGAGACATCACCCAAAGCGTCCACCGCCCGCAGGGAGCGCGGGCGCAGCGGTGCCAGCAGCGGCGGCCTCGGAGGCAGCGGCGGCGGCGGCGAGTCCGAGCTGCAGCTGCAGCGGCGGCGAGTGGACCAGCGGCGCAAGGCGCTGCGCGTCAAGATTCTCGAGGTGCGCCCTCGCTCGCGTTCACGCGCCACGCTTGTGACTCGTCAATTGTCCAGGACCAGTTTGTTCAGAATGAGTCGGTTCTCCGGTCCAGTCTCACTGACGATTCTGGCTGATGCGCACGCCTCCAGGGTGGCAGTCGTCCGCCTGCAGCACAACAGCTCCAACCACGAGAGCAACTTCGTTCGGAGGCTCACAGCATTCCGACACCCACCGCCGCGTCGACTGCTGTGTGCAGGTGCAGCGGACGCGCGCGGTGCAGCGCGCAGCCCGGCGGCGCTCTGGCAAGCCGCTCGTCGCCGTGGTGCGCTGCCGCTTGGCCCCGGGAGCTGTCATGCCACAGCGTGCACCGTCCCCCCGCACGCTGCCGCCTGATCTGCCCGCACGCGACACTGCCTTGGAAGCTGCCAAGCGCTGCAAGCAATTGCACGCCCGAGCCAGTCGTGCGCGGCCGGGTACGCAGAAACAGGCAGCACCCACTCTGCGCACCCACCCCTGCACACCTTCCCAGAACGGAGCCTCGGTGCGCATTCCCGTGAAGGGTGATGATAAAAGTTTGATAACCCCCAGGTGGGCTACACCAACGCGGGCAAGTCGTCGCTGATCGAGGCGCTCACGGGGCACGACTCGGGGGCGGCGGACTCGCTGTTTGCGACGCTGGACGCGACCAGCCGGGCGGTGCACCTGCCGTCGGGCGCCGTCGCCATACTGTCCGACACCGTCGGCTTCATCAGCGATCTGCCGGTGCAGCTGCTGGACGCCTTCAAGGTGTGGCGCCGCAGCTGCTGCTGCTGCTGCGTCCTACCATGCACTAAAGGGCCCAAATAGCAGACGGTCTTCTGGCTCTGCCGCCCACCAGCTCGGTCCAAGTAGCAGCACCGAGCACGAAAACGGCAGCATCTCCCTCTGGGCGCTGCGGGAGCTGGACACACGAGCATCAGCCAACTGTCCTGAACCGTTTCATGTCCCCCGGCGGATGGCTCGCCTGCTGGGCATCAAACGTTTCGCATCCTCTGACAGGGCATGCTGGAGGAGGCAATGGAGCGGCATGTGATGGGGACATTAGGGCGACAGATGGCAAGATTTGTGCTCGAATAACTTCCTTTCGTACTGAAGACGGCGTGTTGCAAATTCCCCTTGACAGGGCACCCTGGAGGAGGCGGTGGAGGCGGATCTGCTGCTGCACGTGGTGGACGCCTCCTCGGCGGACGCGGGCGCGCAGCACGCTGCGGTGCTCGCCATCCTGCGCCAGCTGGGCATGACCGACTCGCAGCTGGCCAGCAAAGTGTGCCTTCGGAAGCATCCTGGCCCTCTGCTGGCTTTGCCGAGAAGCAAGCTGGTCAACACGCATCCACTTGACTAATCCATGCCCAGTCTGTCCTGGCAGGGCCAGGGGCCGAAGGTTGAACGCAGACCCGGGGTCTCACCCAGAAAGCCTCGACGGCAGGCGCATCGCGGGCGGCGCGGTCGGATGTCTTTAGCATCTTCTGTTCACTTGGGGTGCGCAAGGATGCAGCCCGATTCGATGCGTCCGACCTCAGACATCTGTCGAACTCAGGTGCTGGAAGTTCACAACAAGGTGGACCTGCTGGAGGCTTCCGATGCTGAGGACGACAATGCTTCCCCTGCTGAGGGCGAGCAGGCAGCAGCCAGTGCGCATCTCGAGGAGGGCCGTGTCGGCGCTGAGTCGGCAGTTGCCGCAGAGGCGCGGAGCCCTTCACACGGCAGCGAGCCCAGCGAGGCAGCCGAGCTGGCACCGCGTGGTCATGTTGAGCCAGTTGCGCCTCGGCAGCCCGGGTCAGCGGCAGGCCAGCAGCAGCAGCAGCAGGGCGGCCGGCCGGCCAGCAGCACGGCACCCGCGCCGTCATGCGTCATGGTGTCGGCGGTCACTGGCGAAGGGTTGCGCCTCCTACTCCAGGAAATTGACCGCAAGGTGCGGCCAGCATGCACAGCTGGAGCATCCCAGTGTGCAACGTTTCCTGGCTCCACGAAGCAGCTGAAGCAGGTGCCTTAGTGAGCCTGCCCACAAGCGTCATGCCCTATGCTCTGCATTACCAGGCGTCTGGTGCTGGGTGCCCACACCGAAGGGGATTCCCAGCTCCGCACTGCCTTCGCATGCGCAGGTCAGCTTCCGGTCCAACATGGACGTGCTCGCTGCAAACAGCGTCTCGCTGAGGCACCAGCTGCAGAGCATGACGCGGCCGCAGCGGCCGACGAGGCAGCAGCGGCAGCAGCAGCGCCAGGTCGCAGCAACCAGCGACGAGCCATGGCGCCCTGGGTGGCCGGCCGAGGCGCAATCCTTGGCATCGCGCGTGTTCTGCTCTCACTAGAAGTACAATGGCGCCCACAGGGCTGGTCAGGCGGCTGGGTATGTGTATGAGCAGTGTTGTGTGGGAATGAGGACACGGCCGCGGTGCATGCCGGCATGGCGTATTCATTCATCGTTCAGGTCAGGGACAAACAATTGCAGTGCCTGCACAAGCGCTAGGGCCTGATGCAGAGCGTTTTTGGAAAAAAAAAGGGATCAAGTGTGGCGACGCCAGAGCCTCTGGCGGCACACTGCCAGACTCAGACCCGAACCAACCATAACATCTGACAATCTTTCAATGCCAAATTTGATCTCTTTGTGCCGCAGCATTGCTGATGGCATTGTGCGGGCAGGGTCCCCACGACAGACTGTTGCTCTCGAGAAACTTAAATGTGCAATCTGGCAAAGCCTTGCTCTTGGGTGTCTCAGCGCCTGCTTGATTCAACTTCTCGTATTACTTTTCCGTTGTCTTCTTTTGAACGCCCAGAAGGCGCAGATAGTCGACCTGCACAGGCATCAAGCGAGTCGCCACGCCAGCGCCCATCGATGCGCAGGGCAGCAGCACACAGCACGCCTTCAGCATGACGCCAGCGCATCATGCAACCTACGACAGGGGTGATGACTTAGGGACCATTGACCGGGCTGCGGCATCGGCGGTCATGCAAGCGGCCCGTCACGCATCACGGCTGTCATGTTGCCCAGAAGGCCTGGAGGGCTCGCACCCAGAGGAGGGAGCCCAGGAATGTGTTGCCGGTGCGGATGATGAAGCTCAGCAGGTGCGCCACCGACGGCCGGCCAGCAAACACCTTTTCGATACCACGCTCCTCGATGATGCCCGCGATGATCTGGTACCTGCAAAAGACAGACGAAGAGACGCGTCAACAACAGTTTTTGTTTAGTCGAGTAGCGGCCGCGTGTGCTCTGCCGACATGCTGTAACACAGGACCTCTGGACTTCAGGTGAGCTCAACGATAGCTAAGGAAAGAGTCTGTTACTGACAGCCAGCTGCAAAGTGATACGCACCGCAGGTTGGAGGAGCTGGCCATGTAGGAGGCATAGCAGCCGGACATGACGAGCACATTTTGCGGCGGGTTGGGCGGGCTGAAGTTGGGGTCCAGCATCATGCGGACCTGCGGAGAGGGCGAAGTACGTTTGATTTCTTGGCGACAGCAGGCGAAACTGCAACGTGAGGTGGTGAGGGGTGACAAGAGCGACAGCGAGTATCTCTGCCCTTAAGTCAAGCGAGACAACTGTCAGTAGTTAACAGAGCCCGGCACCGACGAGAGTTGAGGTTGGCAGCTGCCAGGTGGCGAAGCTACAACAGTGGCAGACCGTACAGCCTGGATCGAATGCCGCACGCACGCAAGCTCGCTCTGTCCGACATCGGAGGCCCCAGCAGCAGCCACGAGCAGGAGCCCAGTGCCCTGCCCTGCGGGGTGATGTTTGGCAGCCCTTGCGCGTGCAAAGACCCGCATTCTGGGAGTCCCCCCGCGAGCGGCCAAAACTTTGCTCTGCGCCCACCTTGACGAGCACGTTGGTGATGGTGACGCCAAAAAGGGAGGCGAAGAAGCCGACGCCGAGCAGCTTGGCGCCGTTGCGGACTACGGCGCCGCCGCGCTGCGCCACGCTCCAGTTGTCTGCGGCCGCTGGCTTGATCTGCACGGCAGTATTGTCAAATCAGAAGGTTTCAGTCTTGACGCGCGCGTGCATGGCGCAGTGCACTGCTCTGCTGTGCGCAGCGCACTGCGCCCCAGATGCTGTGTTTGAATCTGGCACGAGACTGGGCTGGCTGTGTATCCCTGCCCGCTGCCCGGGACTGCGAGGCGTGATCTGCTTCCACGAACCAGGCAGCCAGTGTACACCGGTGCCTGTGAGGGCGACCTGGTCTGCCAGTTGCCTGCTGGCGGCAGCGAAGTAGCCTCATCGCTTTGGCAGTCAGGTGCCCAAATGGCGTCAAATGCCGTCACCCAAATCGCTCACCTGGAAGGCGTTGTCGGGGCAGCTGCCAAAGAACCTGGCGACGGCGTTCTGCTTGACGGCGGAGCCGGCGCCGCTGCTGAGGTTGAGCGTCGGGGCGGGCAGCCACACCAGCATGAAGTCAGCGATGAGAGCCTGCAGCCCAGAGGCGGGTCGCTCAAGTCAGTCTCCACTGCACGCTGATTGGCCGCCCAGGGAGTAGGGACAATGGTTGGCACCGTCGCAGGCTGCTGCACTTGCCCACCGCCTGCTGCTGTATACACAGCGCAATTGCTAGGCAGCACGGGGGACGTCGAATGACTTATGCTGAAGTGCTGAAGAGCTGGATGCGGCGCGGCGGCGCACCATGATGACGTTTGCAAACACAAAGTCAATCTCCTTCTTGAAGGCGGACCGCCGCTTCTCCCGCTCGGCAGCGATCTTGCACACCAGGCCGATGCCCAGCTCGATGCCCACTTTCACGATGAAGCTCTCGTCCGCCAGCAGCCGGTCCCGAAAGCCTGCCATAGCCGTGAAAGCGGTGTTCAGCGCTCAGTCACGCCAGGCGGCTGTCTAGTTGCTGCAGGGGACCAAGGTTACGGGCAGCTGCTGCCCACTTCGGTCCTCGCTGTCGATCCTCGCACGGAGCTAGCATGGTCAGTGGCTTACGTCGACTGTGTTTGGAAGGTCGACAGCACAGGCAGCTGATGCCTGATCGCTCACCTGGGATCTTCAGCAGCTGACGAAATAGAGGGTTTTGATCCAAGTGCAGGTACCGCCTCAGGATGTCGGCAGACACCTGTGAAGGTGCAGGCATACGCTTGTCGATCATCCGTTCAGGGTCTTGGATTTTCGCGCTGGGCTGGCTGATGCAGGCATCGTCATGCTGCGACCATGCATGCGCCATGCCTGAGATGGACGCGGACGCCACGACTCACTTTGCCTTCTTTCAGGGCTGCCGCCAGTGCCGCAGGCAGGGACTCCACGTTGCGTCCAGCGGCCAGCAGCAGTGCCTCCCAGCCGCTAGACCCTGCAAGCATGTTGCACGAGATGACTGCGCTGCATGGAGTGCCGAACATCTGTTCCACATTCTGCAAGCCAGACCGTCCTGCGATGCACACGGTTGGTGTGGCAGCATAGGTACCCGATTCTCCCTCGCCGTCATGGCCATCGCCGCCGCCGCCGCCGCCGCCGCCGGCGCCGACCCTGCCACCGCCGCTGCTGCCTCCGCTGGCTGTGTGCAGTTGCTGGTTCGGTGCAGGTCGAAGGCCGCCTGCATTGATGCCAAGAAGCCTTTGTCTTTTTGTAGATTAAAGACACTGCCCCAACGGCTTGGGTCGTGGCAAACTCCAGCGAGGTCTACAAAATTCGGTGCGGCGGCGGCTTGGCACATGGTGAGCAGAGCGCACCTTTGCCAAAGACACCGCCAGGCCGGCTCGCAGGCAGCCTTCTGAGCGCAGGACGCGTCAGGTTGGCTACGCTGGGGCGTCTGCCGCAGTGAAGTGCCTGGGGCTGCACGTTGCACTGCACCATTATCCCCGAGCCCATTGTGAGCCGCGCAGACGACTGTCTCGGGACCGCAGGAGAGTCTAGACGCCGAATGTGCTGCTCAAGTTCCTCGTTTCCCGGTGCGATCGCGAATCGAGTGCTCGGATTGGGGGTTTCGCTTTCCGATCGTGTACCTCGCCGTCCTCTCGTTCGCACAGCCTAAGCAAACGTGTTGAACGATTCAAGACTACCTGGTGTTTTGCGTCTGTCACAACCCAGGGTTGTTGAAGCTTTTGAAAATTCAATTGTCCAACCCTAAACACTACGCGCAACGATCAGCTCGGCAGCGTTTGGCCAGAAGCCGCCGACCAGTAATCGGCGGTCCCTTGTGAGGTTTTGCCCATCGACGACTTCAGTCTCTTTTGGTCCGTCAACTAGCAGCGTGACGTATCGAGTGCACAATCAATATGCGGAAATGTCACGCGGCTTGCCGAACACAGACTCCCAGGACTGCGGCTGCCGCCATGCAAAGTCCTCCTCGCCAGTGCCGCTGAACAAGCCGAGGTGCTGGCCGAGCGCGCTGCACACATCCTGTGCGTCCGCGACGTTGTCGCCTTCCGACGAGAAAGTCAGCAGCGTCAGCAGCGGTACCGCTTGGCCGCGTGCCGCCTCCAGCAGCGGCCATGGCGGCAACAGCCTTTTGCCGGCTGCAGCCTCCACGATGTCGGCCTGCATGCGATCCCCTGATATCACGTACTCCCTGAACGAAATCGAACGCGTGGCCAAGTGGCGGCAGACATGCTGGACTGCTTGTCTACCAGTGACCAAAGGAGTCACATGGCACTTCCGCACCTCCAGCTCAGTGACGCCAAGGCTGGTCCCTAGGTGAACCGCGGCGTTGTCCGCAGCAACGAAGCGCAGCTGCGAGCCCGACATCTGGGCGTCGCGTCGCACGCTGGCGTCAATGCTGCCCAGATATATGACCTGCGGTCATATGTCAAAACATCAGTTGCGAAAGTCAGCTGTTGCCCACAACAACCTCCTGCGATGTCTGCGCGTCTTAGAGGCCTTGAGCAGGTGTGCAAGGAGCTTCCAGCGTACGTTCAGGCATCAACATCTGGCGCAGGTGCATGGCAAGTGGACCAAAGTGAAGATGTGTTAATGCATACCTCGGAGAAGCCCGACTCCTGCAGCCAGTCGGCGACCTGCGCGGCGAACTTTGCCGCGCAGCCGCGCACCGTGGGCGCGCGCTGCTGCAGGACGAGCAGCCCGCGCTCCGCATCCTCATACAGCTCGAGCGCCAGGTGCAGCGTGCCGTCGGCACGGAAGGCGTCCATTCCGGCACACGGCTGCAGGAAGCAACTCTCCAGGTAGCCCGCCAGTCGCATGCCGCCGCAGGTGGCTATGAGCAGGTCCACGGCGAGCTGGCCCACATTGCCGATTGACTCGCCGGGCTGCGCGCCATGCACATGACCAGCATGGAGGTCGAGCGAACAGGAATGCTATCACGAATACCTCGCGGCATGTCTGCAGCTGCGATGTGAGCTGGGCAGTCTGGGTGACGGCCACACCAGCAAGAGACACCAGCTCACCAGGATCAGCTTGCGTAAAGAGAACTCAGGCTGTGCCGCGCCCGCCGCCGGAAAGTATTGCATGGCAAGGCCGCCTGGCGTCTGCGCTAACGTCTGCAAAATGTTTCCAGTGAATGTTTCCAGTATACTATGATAAATAACGACGAGCAGGTACTCTGTCAAAGTGTCTCCGACACCCTGCACCCTCCAGTTTGTATCTGAAGGTTGGATTCGAAGCCTGCTTGCTGGTGCGCCCTGTTGCTGAGCACTTGCTCTTGTCAGCTGTACCGGTCTCAGATATCGGAGAAAGGTCCTGTAGGGCGCTGCAAGGCGCAGCTCAGGCATTTCCAGCAGAGGGATTATCGTTTATTCCTTCCTTCCCCTCTGAAAGGCCGAAGGCTCCAAAGCTAATGGCAAATTTGGCATTCAGCTTGAACATCTTGTACCCCATCGAAAGCTTGGCATGCATCGCGCTGCGAGTCTGCATAGGCCGGCGCACGCTTGACAAACTGCAATTCATTCGATCGCGAATTGTGTGTGTCTTGGTGCACCGGAGAGGCACGCCTGAAGCCTTTGCAACATCCTATCCTTGCGTGACTAGAACAGCTCCCCACTATGGCCAGCAATTCGACGCTCAATAGCATCCTCGAGAAGGTGACTGCCAGCATACACAGCACGATCGAGAGTCTGTCGTCAGCCTCATGCACGTGCACGTACAACGTGATGACAATCATGCGTGTGTTTCAGACGGACGAACCTGCTGATATAGCGGTTGCTCCGTTGCGCAGGTCAGCTCGAGGGACAAGGTGCGTCATCCGCGGCCATGGCATCCTGGACTTGAGCGGCACAACAAGCTGTCGTGGAATGCTTACACTGCCCTGAGGATCAGGAGTGACCGTGCGAAACGTTTAGAACCCGTTTCGGCCTCTATTGATCAGCAGTTGCATGTGCGCAGGATTTCCGCTACATGGCGGCGAGTGACCTGCAGTCGGAGCTCGCCAAGGAGACCTTCAAGGCGGACGCCGACATGCAGACGAAGCTCGCGCGCTGCGTCGTGCAGCAGCTGGAGGACGCCTCGGGCGACATCTCCTCGCTGGCCGTCAAGTGGTGAGGCTCGTTTGAGCGCGAGGCGGAGGCACCGCATCGCCGCGAAGCAGACTCAGCAAGCTGAGCACTTGCAGCACTGGTGCCTGCTGCACCTCGCAAAGTGCACGTCGGGATCTATACTTCCAATCACTGCACGCCGAAGCATGCTGGCTGCCAAATCAAGGCTGCAATCTTTACGTGCTCGTCCCGCTGGTGCAGCCTGGGGCTACTGGTGCCACACCTGGACGATGGCCAGCTGAAGGAGCTGCTGCAGACGCTGTGCGGGAAGTGCACGGTGTCCGGCAAGAGGGAGGAGCACCGCGACATCGCAGTCATCGGCCTGAAGACCGCGGTGCAGGAGGTGGCTCCCCGCCAGGCGGAGGTCCTGGTGGACTTTGTCGTGCCCACGCTCATCGATGGCATCGCCGCTAAGGCAAGTCTGACCTGATGAGTGGTCTGAAGAGAGGCGGATTGACGTGCACCGCAGTTGCGGTTCAATGCACCATTCATGACGAGCCCTGACTGCACACACTGGTGCACCGATGATTCTTGAAGCAGATGCAGAGGCCGGATCGCCATACTCAAGACAGCCTTGCGGCCATTCAGCTTGGAGGCACGTGCATTCGTGGAAACCGCACACCTCCGAGTCAGTCGCTGATCCATCACGAGCCGCCCTGCTGAGTCGCACAGGATGCCTTTGAGGTGGCCAACGAGAGCATGGACATCACGGTCACGCTGCTGGACCGTTTTGGCGGCGTCATCATGGGTAAGGGGCTGCAGGCCAAGCTGCAGCCGGCGCTGCTGCCGCTGCTGGACGACAACCGCACCGCGCTGCGCAAGCGTGCCATCACCTGCCTTGGTGCGCCAGAGTTTGGCCACCGTCAATGCCTGGCACGTGAAGTTGCCGCGCTTCCATGTCCTATACGCTCCAGTCAGCATTGGAATGAAGTTCTTCAGGCAATCGATTGCAATCGAAGAGGACCGTTACGATCAGCCGGTCAGTGTTGCAGCCTCCCCACGCAAGGTGACGGCAGCATCAACCTCACTGTGGCTTCATGTCGCAGCGGCGCTGGCAGCATGTCTGCATGATGCGGAGCTGGACGCCACCATCCAGCACATCCTTCAGAAGCTAAAATCCAAAGACCTGAAGCCCGACATCGCTCGCACCTACATGCAGTCTGTGGGCGCCCTCAGGTGGGCGCCTTTTGATGACGCAGATCGTGCTTGGGTGCGATATGAACGATTAGAAGGAGGCACGAGGCAATCCCAGCTGATGGATGGCCCCTTCTCGTCACTGTGCTGGGCTGCCAAGTGGTTTGGCTCGCCTTCATTGCAGTCGGGCGGTGGGCCATCGGTTTGGCAGGCATCTCGCCGCCGCCGTGCCGCTGGCCATCACATACTGCGATGAGGCTGGAGAGAACGACGAGGAGCTGCAGGAGTACTGCCTGCAGGTACAGCCATCAATATGTCCATGCTCACAGCAATCGCATGCTGTTCAGTGGATCTCTATCAGAGAGCGAAACTTGCCGCTGTGCCCATTCACGAAGTGGCAGACCTGGCTGGTGCAATGAAGACGGGGCTCAGTCAGAGTCGTGCAAGGCTTGAAGCTGTCGCCGCCGCCGCCGCCCACAGGCGCTGGAGAGCTTCGTGCTGCGGTCGCCGCACGACATGCGGCCGCACCTGGACGTCGTCACCGCCACCTGCCTGAGCTACCTGAGCTACGACCCCAACTACGCCGACGACATGGATGCCGACGATGGCGAGGAGGCCGATTCCGGGGAGGAGGACGAGGAGGACGAGTGGGTGTTTAAACGAGAATTAAATTCTAAACAATGCATTGTGACTGTGGCGTCTTGCCGGACCCTTGCACTGCCTGCTGGAGGACGCCACCACTGGCGATAGCACAGCCGCACTGGACCAGCCTGCATGAGCCGACATGTAGACGACGCCTGGCCTGCTTGCTTGGGCAGTGCGCTTTGTAGTGCGCGCCGTGAGGGTTCCACTGCTCTGGCGGGCGGCGATGGGCACCTGTCAACTGGTGTGCAGCCTGAGCGAGGAGGCGTACAGCGATGACGACGATGTGAGCTGGAAGGTGCGGCGCGCGGCGGCAAAGGCGCTCGCCGCCGTCATCACCAGCTTCCCTGACCTGCTGAACACCACCTACCCGGCGGTGGTGCCCGCGCTGCTGGCGCGCTTCCGCGAGCGTGAGGAGACCGTGAAAGCGGACGTGTTCGCCACCTTTGTCGCCCTGCTGCAGCAGGCGCGTTGGCTGTGCTGGTCTATAGGGCACTAACCCCTCCGGATCCTGCTGGATTGCGCATTCGCTCTGACCCAGCAGAGACAGACTTTGCGCTCCTTCGGAGGATCTGAGCAAAAAAACATCCTGAACGTTATTTGCAGGAACATGGGAAGCAAGTGGCTCTGCAGCAGCCGCATGAAAGGCTCATTGCGCAATCCTCCAGTCCTGCAGGTGGGCTCAGTGGCGAGATACGAGGGCGGCCGCGGGGAGGGCCCACTGACCAAGCTGACGGCAGACTCGCCGGCCATCATAAAGGCGGCCGCGAAGCTGCTGGCCGACAAGTCTGTCAAGGTCAAGGCGGGCGCGTTGCAGCTGCTGCAGCAGCTGGTGGCGGTGCAGCCGGACAGCATGCAGAGCCACATCGCGCTGCTGCTGCCGGCGCTCGTCGCCATCCTGAACGTGAGGACACAATCCTTAGATGCTGCGTGTTCTAGCACTGACAATACGAGTCAGCCCTGCCACACGGCCAGAACCGTCATTCATCGATTCATCCATCGCGCGGGTTGAGGCAGGACAGGGTGTCATGCCGCAGGACAAGAGCAGCGCGGCGTCGACAATGAAGATCCAGGCACTCGTGCTGCTGCGCCTGGTGCTGGCCTCCAGCTTTGCGAGCGCCTTCCAGCCGCACGTCCAGACGCTCAGCCCGCCACTGCTCAGCGTCCTGTCAGAGCGCTACTACAAGGTGATGGCTGCTCGTGTCTTCTTGGCTACTGGTGCCTCTGCGAGTGCCGTATAAGTTCGAGGTCAACAGGCGTGTTGATGTGCAGCTGACAGTCGCACTGCCTTTGCAGAGCTTTGGGGGACAGCCTGTGTGTTGACAGCTTTTGAGCTCCCTGATCGTGCGACAGGTCGCGGCAGAGGGGCTGCGCGTTGCGGAGGAACTGATCCGCACTATGCGGCCGTCGCCAGAGCAGCCGCTGCCTGACTCCATGAAGGTACGCCTGACTCTGCATCCGCCTGCACCCATCAGCAGGCATTCGAGTTCCCTTGATACTTGCAGCACTCCCATCCACTTGCGCCAGTCTGCTGCCTGTCATCAGGGCTTCCTGTGCAGCCATGGACTGAGGAAGCAAAGAGCCACGGCCGACTCCAACACAGCATGCGATCAGTTATCAAACCTGAACTTTATATCACAGAATTCCTTCGGACACCGTGCACTTGCCCTGCTGACCAGGGGCGGGGAAGCCGCTGCACGATGCGGTGCTGGAGCGGTTGACGGCGGGGAAGCACGGCACAATCAGACACGCGTCCACGACCAGACATCAAATACTGAAAGGCGTGCGTGAGCCCATGCGCAGGGGCTGGTGAAGCCGCTGCACGACGCGGTGCTGGCGCGGCTGATGGCGGGGGACCAGGATCAGGAGGTGAAGGATGCCGCCATCTCCGCGATGGCCACCCTGCTGGCGCTGGCCGGCGACGCGCTCTCCGCCGACCTAGCCGCCAGCCTGCAGGTCGGTCCCACAACGTGCCTGCGGGTCTGCATGCGGGACCATCAGGCTGTGAATTCCCTCGTTGTGGCTCGAGGCGTTCAGGTCCGTTTCGCGAGCATGGTCGCCGCCTTCAGACTGGGACTGGCGCTCTGCCTGAGTAATTGACCACAGGGACCACAGCCGCCAAGGTATATGCACAGCCGCGCTATGACAGGTGGGCGTGTCAGCTGCTCATGCACGTCTCGGACACTCAGATGTTGTAACAAGGGAATCCCTGAACCCTGAACCCTAAACCCATCACACACGCAGGTGCTGCTGGAGCGGCTGCACAACGAGATCACGCGGCTGACGGCGGTCAAGGCCTGGGGCACAGTCGCGGCTAGCCCCCTGGTGCCGCGCCTGGACGGCGTGCTCCAGCCGCTGGTGCTGCAGCTCACCTCCTTCCTGCGCAAGGCAAACCGCCTGCTGCGCCAGGCCTCCCTCAACACCACGGAGGTGACACCAGTTGCCCGTATTCTGCGATCGCTGTTCCCATGCAACTGTGTCGTTTAGACAGTCGGTTCAGATTCGGCCACCAGGGCCGCCACTCACTGCTGGGAGCCGGAGCGTGATTGGATCAGGATGCTCACGTCTGCTGTGCCATAAGCTGGGCCATAAGCTGGGCCGCATCGATACACACACAGCTGTTGGGTGGGCAACAGCGTCTTCCATCACAGATCAGCCGTGCAGCAGCTGACGAGCGCGCAACAGGCTCCTGCAGCAGCAGCGGCGGCACAGGCACACTTGTGTCGCCTCTGCAACTGCCCAAGCCTGTTGTCATCTAAAGTAGCTTCAGGTTCCTTAGATAACCTCCACAGGGCCTGCCGTGACGCTCTCTCTCCAGCGAATCGAGAGTCTGGTAACCATGATGCTCGTGTTGTAGCATCTTGCGAATGTCGGATGTATGCCACTCCTGACTGCCTGCGGCTGTACGCAGGCGCTGGTGGCCAGCCACGGGCCGGACATCGAAGCGGCATCGCTGCAGGCTACGGTGGCGGAGGCGGCGCCGCTCGTCACGGACACCGACCTGACCGTCACCGCCCTCAGCCTGCGCCTTGCGGAGAGCATCCTGAAGCACCAACCAGCTGCGGCCTCCGAGGTCGCACAGCAGGCGCGTCTTAGATACAGGAGTGGGCGATGGGTCCTGAGAAGCAGCGAGCGAGTGCACGCATGTTCGCTTGCTCTGTCCTGCTGCAAGTGCGAGCGCCCGAAGTGCGAGCGCCCGAGACCTGTGCTGGTAGTTTTGTCTGGGCCTGAGCCCGGAAGTTTGTTGCACAGGTTCTGCCGGCGGGAATGCAGCTGGTGACGAGCCCGCTGCTGCAGGCGGCGGCGCTGGAAGCGCTACAGGGCTTCTTCCTCGCCCTCATAGCCTGCAAGCCGGCAAAGATGTCCTTCAAGAGCCTGCTGGACTCTCTGCTCGCCGCCGGCAAGGCGCCGGTGAGCCGCCTCTGTACCAAGTCAGCACTGAGTCAGCACCAGTTCCTGTCTGGCTGTCTGCACTGCATTTCCGTCACTGTGCATGTTCTGCAGGCACTCAGAACTATGCTGAGGGCATCCCGGAAATGTCACTCGATGGCACCGCCAGCGCTGTTGCAGAGCTCGACGTGTGAACATGTGGGTGACTGCTGTGCTGCAGGCGACTGGCAAGGCAGCCCAGTTATCGGTGGCGCAGTGCATAGCAGTGCTGTGCGTTGCCGCCGGCAGCAAACAGATCTCCTCGACAGTCACCAAGCTGCTGCAGGCGCTGCAGGCACGGAATCTGCTCGACCATGTCGGCGCATGTGCACTGCATCAGTCCATGCGCATTGTGCCAGCAAGTCCCACTCTCACCGCGGTCTGCTGTACGCCATGCAAACTGCATCCTGCAGGCTGTCACAGGAGGGACCTGCGTTGGTCTGCGCAGCACCTATGTGGACAATCCAGGTTCTGGCGTTGAGCCGACATCTACTCCTGTTCCTGCAGTCGGACGGCGAAGAGAATGCACAACGGCTGGCGCTGCTGACGCTGGGCGAGATTGGGCGCTCCACAGACCTCAGCTCCTATTCCGATCTGCAGACCATCATCTTGGGTGCGCTTGGCAGCTCGGAGATGCTTAGTCACTATTCAATTTGTGCTCAGTGTGTGCCCATCCGAACAGCTGTAAACATTTGCCTCAACAGAAGCGGCCGTGGAATGCAGTGGAATTATTTCAGACTGCCCCGTTGCGGCACCAGATGTGACCCCTACCGTGTGCTGTGCAACAGACACACTGCAGGACGACAGCAAGAGCGAGGAGCTCAAGTCGGCGGCGTCGGTGGCGCTCGGTGGGCTGACCACAGGCGCACTGGACTCCTACCTGCCGACGCTCTTATCGGCGGCAGCCGGCCAGGTGGTCTTCCCTCGATGGATCCCTTCGTCATGGGGGACCGGGCTCCTCTCGGTCGCTGCGGCCGTAACAGTCTGCCATTGAGGGGCGGCTGTCCTGCAGCCGCCCCAGGCCTCGTCATGCAGCGCCCCACTCTTCCGCCTTCCTCTGCTGGGGGWTCAGGGAGGATCGGGCTCGGTGCCCTGCTGCGCACAATGCCCCTGCTCAAGCGGCTTCCTGCTTCCCTGTCGCCAGGCGGGGCAGAAGGCGCAGTTCCTGCTGCTGGCGGCGCTGGACGAGGCGCTGACCAGCCTGGCCGCGCCCGGCGCCGACCCCAGCCGCCTGTCGGACGCCCAGCGCGATGAGGTGCTTTCCCCCTCAGACCTGTGCTTGCTTCCTCCGCAGCATCGCCATGCACATCGCCGTCCTGCGCTGGCACACTCGAGTCTCACGCCGCCCATCACCGTCTATCATCCTGTTCCTTCCCTTGCACTGGCACCCTCCCCCCCTCCCAACCGCGGGACGCTTCGTCCAATCCCTGGCAGCTGCACCTTCGACACAGCGCCTCTCTAGTCACGTGCATGCATGCGCGCCTTTGTCAGGCGAGAGGGTTGACCCGCAAGCTTGCAACCACGCCCGCCGGCGCACTTCCAGTCGAGTGCTTGCGGCCCTCCCTCGAGCCGGAGTCCGCAACCGAAGCCCTTGGTGACCAGCATCACATGCGCTGTCAATCAGTCGATTGATGCCGGGCACCCCGCACGCTTCCTTTCAGTTTTAAGGATCAATTGGCAATGCGACGTGAACGCAGGTGCTGGAGCTGCTGCTGGGCGCGTGCGGCGGGGAGGAGGACGTGCGCGGCGTCGTAGCGGAGTGCCTGGGGCACACCGCGCTGCTGGCGCCCGGCCCCGTGCTGGCCGTCCTACGCGGCCGCCTGGGCGACGCCTCGCCGGCGGTGCGCGCCGCCGTCGCCGCCTCGCCCCGCAGCATGGTGGTGAGCGATCCCGCTCCATGATTTTTTGCTTCGGAAAAAGGGAGAAGACCTCCTTCTATCTAGTTCCTCGTACTTGGGCCTGGGCGTAGTGCGCCTGCGTCCCGCACCTGCAGCCGTGTGCGGGGCTGCCGGCTCGCAGACATGCATGGTGGCGTGATTCTCTGCAAACCCCAATCGATTCTTGGGGAGTTCAGCGCTGACGCCTGCTGCAGCGCTCCGACCGCAGGTGGACCGGCTGCACCCCATCGACGAGCTGCTGCAGCCCGCGGTGCCGGAGCTGCTGCAGGGCCTCACCGACTCCGACAGGTGCGGTCCCACCGCCTGAAGCCCTATTGGACTTGATTGGAGCAGCGGCCGCAGTTGAATCTGCACATTCTAGCGACGTATGTGGATTGTGGATGCAGCGCCTTCCTGGGCAAGTGCAAATCCTGCTGCCCATCACACGATGCGCCATCAGACACCGTTGCGCTTGTGGCCTGACTGCAGCGCGACGGCCTGAACCGCATGCGCAGAAAATCCAGTGTTGTGACCGGGCACGGCGGCGCACCGCACTGCATTGGCATGACACTCTGTACAGTTTGCAAGCTTGAAAATTGTCTTGCCTGAAGCTTTCCATGCACCGCCTGCACCCTGCCGGTTTCCAACTTCCAAGCTCTGGCTCTACGCAGGCACGTGCGCAAGGCGGCGGTGCAGTCGCTGAGCACGGTGGCGCACCACAAGCCGCGCCTGCTCGCGGGCCGCCTTCCGCCGCTGCTGCCCAAGCTGTACGCGCAGACGGTGCTGGACGWGTCSCTGATCSGCGTTGTGGACCTGGGCCCCTTCAAGCACCGCATCGACGACGGCCTGGAGCTGCGCAAGGTGTGTGACTTTTCGTTTTTTGTTTTAGTACGGGTTCTTTGGGAGAGCAAGGTGTGTGAATTCATCAGGCCTGCAGCGGCTGAGTCTTCCACGGAGAGGCCTGTGCATCGAAGCAGTGCAGCTGCGTGCTGACACTCTCCCGTGGAAAGAAAAGCCCCCGAATGGGGAACTACAGCTGCCTTGATGCGTCTGGGCTGGGCTGAGACGCAATCAGCCGCCCTGACGAGTTCTGCCCTCCTGCAACGCTGCATCCTCTGTGCTCGACACCGCTGAGGCGCGTGGACGCTGCAGGCAGCGTACGAGGCCATGGACGTGCTGCTGGACAATGCGCGCGACCAGCTGGACTTCCCCGCCTTCGTGTCGCACCTGGAGGCCGGCCTGTCGGTGCGCCGCCTCAACGCCACCGGGGGCCGGCGGGCCAGCTGGGGCTGCACGCCGCTGCTGAGATCTCTGCTCCCGCGCTTGGGCTCTCCTGGACATGWTTGGGGGGGGGCGGGGKCCTTTGCAGCGCATGGGATGATCTGAAAGTCGGACTAGTCGCATCGCGACTGCCGTTCAGAGCACGCTTAGAACCAGCCAGAGGCGCCGGTGCCGGCTGCTGACATGCGGGCGCTGCACCCCCACCCTGCAGGTTTGTCACAATGTGTGACAATGCCGTGCGAGCGGCGTCCGATGTGCCATCCCCATCGCGATGCAGTCCGAATGCACCAGTGCCAGTCGCTGAGGCTTTGGCGGCGCCGTTGTTGCCTAGACCCAAAAACACTGAACCCTCAGCCCACCTTGCAGGACCACTACGACGTGAAGATGCCGGCGCACCTGCTGCTGGGCAAGCTGGCGGCGCTGGCGCCGGCGTATGTCATCGCGGTGCTGGATCGCCTGGTGCCACCGCTGCAGAAGACGCTCACTGCCAAGCTGAAGTCGGACGCCGKCAAGCAGGAGGTGACCGCCCCCCCCTTCTGCGGCTCCTGCCGTTCCGTGCCAGCGACAGGTCCCGCAGTGGCTGCTCCGCTGCCATCCTGCAGCACTGCGCCGTGTCATGCCCGTCACGAGGGTGCGGCAAAGATGTTGCATAGGTCGCAGCTCGCGCGGAGAGCAGTGGGCGGCACAGGCGCTCTTACGAAGCCCAAACACAATCATTTTCTAAGCACATTCGAAGTTGGGTTTATTCCATGTCCCAGGTGGACCGCAAAGACGACATGCTGCGCAGCTGCCTGAGGGCGATCGACGCCATCAGCCGCATCCCGGACGCGGAGTCAGTCGCGCCTTTCAAGGCGCTGCTGCAGAACACCGTGCGCGGCGGGCTGCTGGCGCCAAAATTCGCGGCGGTGCAGCAGGAGCGCATCGAGGCCGCCGGCGCGGCCTCCGCAATGGACACCTCGCAGTAGAGGGGCAGGATCTTGATTTGGAGGAGGAGCAGTGTACGTCTGTGCAGCAGAGGAGGCGGCGGGAGGTCTTTGCTTTGAGCGGGCTGTCGTGGCCGCGGCTGTGGCAAGGCGGGTGGGGCGGCAAGGCAGGAGACACTTCCTTTTGCCGGGCGAGCCTGACGTCGTCACGGTGTGTCTTGAGCGCTCGCTTAAAATATAACGGTCAACACGCATTGCCAAGCAAGGTGTGAAGAGTGCTCTCGAGGGGCTGCTTGGATAGGCAACGAACCGCAACATCTGCAAGATGCCTTCCTTCCAGCGGCAAATCTGATCATATAGGTAGGTACCCTCTAGTAAGGTGGTCCACCACCCCAACAAAAGTTCTCCCTATCTCGATGGGGCACCAAGAAGACCCAGCTCGGCAGGGCAGCGTTCCGCTTCAAAATTGGCCCAGGCCAAGACTGCCGGAATGGCGGCCGATTCCTCAAACCGCAGGTTCGGCTCGTCCCATGGCAGGTCGCTCTCACTCTCTCCCCTGTACAAAGTCGCGCCCTCAGGCAGTCTGTAGCTGTGTCTGCTTGTCGGCGATGCGCCGCTGGCTGGCCTTCAAAATCGTCGGCTCCCTGACGCTCAGCTGCGCAGTGTGAATACGTCGCCAGTCAACTTTCA
The DNA here is from genome assembly GCA_033439295.1 of Deuterostichococcus epilithicus. Taxonomy (NCBI): domain Eukaryota; kingdom Viridiplantae; phylum Chlorophyta; class Trebouxiophyceae; order Prasiolales; family Stichococcaceae; genus Deuterostichococcus; species Deuterostichococcus epilithicus. The sequence continues at coordinate 1,026,065 of JAVTLE010000010.1, forward strand.
TGCGACCGAGCCCAACGTATTCGAAGACCAGGTTGCACCGTCCGCCGGCGCAGACACGACTTGAACAAGCAGCCTTCACCTCCATGTTGTGGAAGTTGAAGGCGATCAGCGGCCGGCCCCGCAGCACCGGCGCCAGCACCTCCGACATGTTGTCGTCATCAGCTTCGCCCACCTTCAGCGACATGAGACACTTCCACTGAGGGAGGTAAGGGCCATCAGTGCTTGAACCTGGTCTGGCGCGCAGGCGTGGCTGGGGACGCAGCTGCCACTTTTGAAAGTGTCGTGACGGGATGATGAGCTTGACCACCATCGCACCTCCAGTGTCGCGGTCCTGATGGGGCTCACGTTTGTCCGCAGGTGGCAGGTGTACTTCAGCAACTCCGGGCATTCCTCTGTCGCGCCGCTGCACGCAAACCGTCCCTTCGGGCCTTTGGGCCTGAGCTATTGGTTGCTATGACCTTACAACGTGCGTGCCTTTCAGCGCGGAGAGCGATAGTTTGCCCTGGGTCATGGCCATGTGCAGAGGTGTGGCGGCAGAGATGCAGCCGACCGCCGCAACCTCTTGCTGAGGGAGCTCGGCTGTGCGACCCGACGTCGTTGCTGTCTTGGCTCACCTGAAGCTGGGCAGCAGGATGGTCATACGCGGACCTGGCCAGCCGCGCAGCGCAGGCGGCAGCGTAAGTCGGCACACCTGCAGAGTGCGCAACAGCACTTGGAACCTGGCGCACTCAGGTGGAGACCACGTCATGCATCGAGGGGGTGCTTCCCAACCATGAGCAGCTGGACCTGCAGCCTGTGACATCATGCCCAGAAGTGCCCAGAAGATGCAATGCGCATGCAGCTTGTTGAGCAGCAGTCACCGGCTGCTGCAGACCCCGCTCATGGCGCTGGCGGCGCCACCAGGGGCCGCCCTCGCTGTTCCTCAGCACGAGCGGATGGTCTGCTGCAACCGCGCCGCTGCCGCCGCCGTGAGAAGACTGCGCCGCACCCCGCCCGCTGCCTCCGCTGACCTGTTCCTCTGCAGCAGGGGCAGCCCAGCGCTGTGACAATCCGAGTCTTGCCGCCATCCGTTAGCCGCCGCCTGTGGCTCTCAGTCGGGCAAGCAGAGGACAGCTTCAGCCAGACAACGGTGGGTTTTCTGGCAGGCAGCGGCGTCATCCTGGCCACGCACGAGATCATGACAAGACGGGTCTGTGCCTCACCAGCGCCCTCCCACCACCCGCGCCGGCCGAGGAACGTGACGCTGCTGTCCTGTTCGAAGGCAGCCTGCCGCGATGGCAGCCCAACTTTCTGCAGCCCGTGATTCCTGGCCTCCCTGTTCCAAGCGAGTTGCGCCTGTGAATGCCTCGACCTTGCTGGACGTCCCTGCCATGATGCGTTCGACAGGAAGCGGACCATGCACCTGGCTGGGCAGCACCGTCAAGGACAGGCACCTGTCATTGACATAGACGCGCGCCGCCCATGCGCACGAGCCCGGGAAGTTCCACACGAGGCCCGCCACCGCCACGAGCTGCACAGCATGCCACCAGCATGCTCGCTTAGGCGTCAGAACCGTGCAGTTTGCTGAGCTGCTGCTGAGCACTGCTCGCCGCCGTGCCTCCCCACAGCAGCAGAGATGCCAAGAGCGCCTCGCCGGATGACGCTACTTCTCGACTCTGCGAGTCTCACCTCGTCAAAGGCGCCGACAGGGCTGTCTGTGTAGCGCGCCAAGTAGAAGCCGCCGAGGGTGTACCTGGTTTTGGAAGAAACAAGCCATTTCTGACGGTGCGACACCCTGTGGCACAATGCATCCGTGTCGTAGCCTCCCAAAGCAAGGAAACAGATGGTCCGCGCACCCAAAAAGGCTAACGAGTTTCAGCGAATCCGGAATGTATTTCCTCGCCTGCGTGCCAGGACAGACTTGTTAACAATCAATTGTTCGATCCTGCGGATGCATGACATGTCCCGCCGTCCTGTCATGCCTGGGGCTTGTGCATGGTGCGGCAGCTGTGCAGGATCAGCTCTTACCTCTGAAACTTTCACCAATTGAAGCTGGTAGAGCGCCCTGCGTTTCCCAAGCAAGTCAGCGTCACGAGCCGTCACGAGCCGGGAGGGTCGCATGCTGCGCGCCGCCGGTACAGCTTGCAAAAGTTCAGAAACCGACCTGCCCTTGAATACCCACGGCGATTCCTCGTAGCCCATCCGCGGCTTTGATGCGATTCTACGCTAAGCTGAACATCTGCGTATGTGCGCTACGTCGACAAATTTGTATTCCGGCAACGCGGTCAGACAGCTAATTACCTCCTCGCAGATTACACCAAACGCTTAATGATATGCCTCGATGGTTGCGTGCAATCAGAATGAAACTGACTGACACTCGAACGCTACGGGCGGCCAGTATGGCGCAGAAACCAGCCGTCGCATCTTCAGCTATCCTAATCGGTCCACGGTGGCTCGGTGTACCTAGGCATGGGTAAATGATAAGGTGAAAGCTAATCTCAGCGACCCGCCACGCAGCCGGGTCTGGGTCTGTCCTCTGTCAGTCGGTCACTTTGCGCACAACATCAAAAACGAACGTTCGATCCATTTGAAGTAAAGCAGTGAATATGGCGATCTCAACTGTGCAGGCAGGGGTGAGTCTGTGGATTGTGACGCAAGCACCTGCCACCAGCTGCGACACAAAGTCGGTCGCAACGACACGAACAGTGCTCTCACCATGTTCATTGCGTCAATTTCAGCTCTACTACTGCAACTGCAGATGGGCCTGGCAACCCGCCTCGTCGCGCCGGCCCGCATGGTGATCCCATGCACAGCGCCGGAGGGCTGCCTGCTTTCCTCTATCCACATGCCGCAAGTCCTGAAGTACTGTGCACCCGTCCACTGCCTCCGGAAGACTGACACTGGAAGCCATTTCACACTGATCCCACAATGACGAGCTGAAAACTACAGCAGGCGAGCGCGCGGTGTGCCGGCGGCCAGGCGGCGCTGCAGTGCCGCAGCCCATTCTTCAGCGGCAAGAAGCTGCAGGGCTTCTCTGCCACCCGCCAGGCGCGTCGATGCGGCTGCGGCTGGCCGCATGGCATGGGTGCCGTCCTTCCAAGACGATGGGTGCTCTCCTGCGCGCTCGCCGGCGCACACACGGCACGTGAGCGCGCACACAACTCGTGTCTGCCCTAGCTTGATCCCTGTTCTGAATTGGCCCGCAGGTGGCCAGCCGGGCGCAGGTGCGCGTGTCGGCTGCGCAGGCGGAGGTCACCGACAAGGTGTTTTTTGACATCAAGATCGGCAAGAAGGACGCCGGCCGCATTGTCATAGGCCTCTACGTGAGTCTCTCAGCATGACTCTGCTCGATGCCAGGAAGCTCGTTGTCACCGAGGAACATTCAAATCGTTATGCAGCCCTTGTACGGAGTCTGCTGTGGGGTCCCTTGACGACATGGGGCATGGTGGCTCTGATGGCGCCGCTGACTCTGGGACCCGCTGCATTACAGGGGGGCGAGGTGCCGAAGACGGCTGACAACTTCAAGCAGCTGGCAACCGGCGAGCAGGGCTTTGGCTTCAAGGGCAGGTGAACAACACATGTCAGTGCTGCCGCTGCTCGGGGCTGCGCCAGCTGTTTGCGGGAGGCCACCATTGCTGCCCCGGACGAGATTGACGGGCTGTAAATTTGGTCAGAGCTGGTATCGATTGTTTGTCTCCTGCGTTGCGTTCATGCAAGTCTGGCTGACGATTTTGGTGTCATTGCTTGTGTCGCAGCGGCTTCCACCGCGTCATCCCGAAGGTGAATCAGCTTCCTACGTGCATTGCTGGCAGGGCTTGCGACCACTGCTGCACTTTCAAGCGTGCATCTTTCTCACATGATCGGGGACTGCACCCGCTGCCGTTGCCGGCTTGCTTGTTGCTGGGGGTTACCGCTTCTTCTGCTGCCCGCCTGCAGTTCATGATCCAGGGCGGTGACATGACAGCGGGTAACGGCACGGGCGGCAAGTCCATCTACGGTCGCACCTTCGCTGACGAGGTGAGCCGCACACAAGTGGAACGAGACGGTCGTCCTTCGGCAGTGCAGTCGATGCTTCGTACACACTGCCAATCAACTCCACACCGACTTGACAGCACAATTTTAAAAAACCTTCGCAAATCAATGCGCAGAACTTCAATCTGAAGCACGGCGGGCCCGGCACGCTGTCGATGGCAAATGCAGGCCCCAACACCAATGGCAGCCAGGCACGATATTCATTCCCTGCTTCATCGGCTTCAAGCTCCTTGTGGGAATTCTGTATTGTCGTCCGTCACGGGAGGCGCATGGGGATACAGGGCAGCTGCACGGCTGTGCCGGCATGATAGAGCAGCTTTGGCTGCTGACTGGTGCCCGCAATTTCTGCGCAGTTCTTCATCTGCACAGAGCAGACGCCGTGGCTCAACGGCAAGCACGTCGTCTTTGGCGAGGTGGGTCGTGCATCCCATCAGTTCGTCGATGTCGGCATGCACCGTCCTTCTCGATTCATCCAGAGCACTCATAGAATCTTCGTTTGACAGTCAGCGGCATCTTCTCTGGTGGCAAACTTTGGAAACATAAACATGTCGTTATGTCATGCAGGTGCTGGAGGGCTACGAGGTAAATGGACGGCCGAGTGCAATAATTGCTGTCTATTCAGTTGTGTGTACCGTCGAATTTGATTGCCTGTATTGCTTTGACCCAATGGCAGTGCTGGCTCGGCTGATCTCTAATGCATTTTTCCGCAGGTTGTCAAGGCCATTGAGGTGACGGCCCGTTCCTATGCCCGCTTGATCATCAGCAAGCATGGCCCGTTCACCGCAGGGACCTCATACAGCAAAGTGTGAGGTTTGGGCAATGAAAATTGAGTTGTCTTGGGTTGCAGGGCACTAAGACGGACGGCCGCGATCGCCCAGTCGAGGATGTGATCATCGCGGACTCTGGCGCCTTGTGATTTTCACCTGCCGTTGCATGCATGTTCCATGGGTGGGTTTGCAGAACGGGCATGGCAGCGCAACGCTGTTCATTTAGTTTCTGGAAGCGTGCCTAGTTCAAACATGCAGTCCACCGCAGTGCAGCCGAAATCACCGAAAGAAACCCGCTGCAGCATGTTCCCGAGTTTACGCCGCGCAGCACTCGACAATCCCCAATTCGATCGAAGATGAAATTCCCACAATGCTCAGAGGCGGCCCAAAATTGCTGCCAGGTTCAACATTCGTTTTGGCTCCCAAGGGTCACGGCCACACGAATTCTGCTCGGTGCAATACCAGGACGTCTTTCGTCCTGCACTCCCGCCCTGCCAAATCATGCTCTAGTGCATGGATTTCTCCCACAAATGCTGTTGAAGTCAAGGTCGTCATTCGATGCTGAAAGGTGCTGAGGTGGCCGTTCAAGCCTGCACAGGGAGCTAAGCTACAAAAGCTGTGCCTCTTGGCACAGCGCCGCAATCATAGTTAGCTCAGGGCGGAAATAAACCCCAATTCGTACGCGACCTGCTGAAAGAGGCCGTCAGTCATCGAACATGCCCTCGAACTCGGACGCGCCACCGCCGCCGCCGCCGCAGCCGCCGCCAAACATGAGCTCCTCGCCGCCAATGTGGACGGAGCCGAGGCGCAATGGCGACTCCTCAGGCTCCTGCTTGAAGACCTGTTGGTCCAGCAGCTCCGGCAGCATGTCTGCACAGCACAACACAGAGAGGTTGTGAGGGGCAGCCGCCTTGGACGCTCATGAGCTGGCTGACGCCAGGCGAACAAAGGCTTGAACCTGTGCTGCGGCGGCGGCGCCGGACATGAACAGCCTAGGAGCTTGCCACATGCTTGCTGCCTGACCGGCGTTTGGAAACGTTGTTCACTTGAGACTGTCACCCTTGCAATGAGCTCCAAACATGCGAATCCTGCATATATCGCGGCAGTAATATACGAAGGAAATGGCGGCACTACACAGCCGTGTTTGGGTGTTGACATAGACAGCAAGTCCGAGGGGCTCACCCTGGCAGTATTCGGCCGAGAGACCCGGGGGAAGCCCATTGGACATGCCGTGGGTGGTTGGCGCCATCTCCAGCTGCGTGTGCACATTTCCGGCAAAGGACGCAGACCGCGGCAGGGTCGACAGCTGCGCTGACGGCACCCAGGTTTGGCCTGCGCGGCGGCAGGCAGGGGTGAGTGCTGATTCGAAGCATGGCCAGTGACAGACTCTGTGCACCCTATCTTGCACGGCCACAGGGGACACTCGGTCCAAGCCTGGAAATAGTGTCCCCTGACGACCAGGGGCGCCATTATCCAGGCGTCCCAAGTTGCTAGGAACTGCCAGTGCTGCACGTTCTGGGAGCCATGCACAGCGCGTGCACTTGCTCACCCATCGACGTCGCCAGCGCGCCGGTCGACGCCGAGCGCATGACGCAGCCCATCATGCTGCCGCCAGCGGTGGGCAGGGACGGCAGGCGCGGCGGCCTGAAGCCGGGCGACGACGGCGATTCGACTGCCGGGCTGTGCAGTGGCAGCCATGGCGAGGTGGCCGCCGCTGGGTGGCCTGGTGATGGCACCTGACGCAGCAGAAAGCAGGATTTCGAGTCAGGGCGCACTGGTGCACACGTCAAAGCGCATCGATGCACACCCTTTACACGCTGATGTGCCAATGACGCTAGCAGCCGGCCGGCCACCGCGGAGGCAGAATGGGTGATGCATAGCAAGGCCGGCGGCAGCAGAGCGATTTGCAAGGCTGCAGCCACAAAGCAAGTGCAAGAGTAGCACTGGGTGGGTATCTAAATGCAGACCTGCACTGCCATGGGCTGCGGCTCCTGCTGCAGGTGCGCGGGCGTGTGCATGCGACGTATTGGCGAGCCCGGGCACGGCTGACGAGTCAGGCCCATGGAGCCGACGCCGACGCCGCCGCTGAAGCTGTCACTCCGCAGGGGAGTATGCAGCGCGCTGCCGGCCTGCTGCAGGGCGGTCGGCATGGAGCCAATGCGCAGCGGCATGCGCGGCAGCTGCGGCATCTGGGGCGTGCACGGCCGCTGGGTGTCTCGGCTCCAGGCTGCATGCGCACCATGTGTCAGCTGCTGTTGACGATGGACTGGTGAGACGCTCCAAGATGTGTGGGAATAGTTACTACCAAGAACATGTGGCAGTGGAAAGCAAGATTGGAAAGCTGCTGCAAGCAGGTGATGTGCAAGACACAGGCAAGGCAACTATGCTTTGCGCACCCTGAGTCTGGCCTAGAATGCCGTCAGCGTCGGAAGGCCTGCCGGCCTGCGTAATGGCGTCCTGCAACGGGTGTAAGGGCGCACACAATCGTCACCCTGGGCAGACATGTGTGCGAATATGATGTCGGTCATTTGGCAAAGATAAAGGTTGACGAGCTGGACACAACAGGCGGCTGCTGCAGTGGCAGCCTGCGACCAAACACCTCTGTTTACGATCTCACTCTCACCCGCTGCAGTGTGGCAGATGGCTGGAACGTTGGCGACAGGTCGTCACCGCCGTGCCCAGAGGTGTCCACAGACATTGGCGTGCCGGGCGGCGGCGTGCGCGGCCACTCGGCGGCCGGTGTTGCCCCCGCCACTAAACTACCCGTGCTGTGCACGTGAGGCATAAAGTCGGGCTGGCTGTGCGGGCTGGTCGCAGCCGCAAGCCCCGGGCTGACCATCATCGGCGCAGACGTCCAGCCGAGGGTCAGTCCAGGCAGCGGCGGCGAGGACGGCCGATTGCCCGCTTCGTCAAGGCCGCCACGCTGCCCGGCGGGCGACGGCGGCGCCGAGCCGCCGGCGCAGGCGAAATGCGTTGCCTGGGCGCCAAACGGGGCGCGCCCCGCGCCGCCGCCGCCAAAGGGCATCCCACTGCCGCCACCGACTCCGCTGCCAAAGCTGCCCGCCGCCGAGCCGCCACTGGCAAATGGTGTCGAGGCGGCGCTGCCGACGCACGGCATCGCACCGGCACTGCCGGCGAAAGGCATGGCGCTGACGCCGTAGCCGCGCGCGCCGGTGAAGCTGCCAGAGCCGCCAGACATGAACTGCAGGTTGGACGTCGAGACCCGAGTCATGGATGACGCCCGCGAGGCGTCCGAGATGCCGCTGGCGCCGCCTGACAGGCTGTGGTCACTGCTGCTGGCGCGCGCAAGCGCCAACGAGGCAACCGGCCCCGTCTCGGCGCGCGCTAGGCTCGGCTGCCGCTTGGGCGCCCCGGCCGCCGTGCGCACTGGCGGCAGCGCCACGGACCCTTTCGCTGCGGGAATGCACCAGAGGTTCTTCACTCCTTCGCTCTGGGATCCGACCCGGTTCCGACTGGGCAAGCAGCAGCTGCAGATGCTTCGGGTCCGTTTGTGAAGCATTTCATCAGCCCTGGCGTGAGCATGGTACTGGGGAGCAGTGCGCACCTAAGCCGCTGCCGGTGGAGGCGCCGGCGCGTAACTTGGGGCTGGGCGCCGCAGTGGCGGGCTTCTGGGAGGGCGGCGGCAGGATGGGGCACTCATCCTTGAAGTTGACGTACGCCTTGGCCACGTCGTAGGGCTTGAGCTGCCACACCGCGGCATCATACGCGCGCGCTATGGGGAGGAGGGTGGTAAGTGTACGGTCAGGTCATGCCAAGTCAGGTGTTTCACGATGCAGGGTGCAAGTACCGGACGATCTGCACCGGCTGCGGGCACCGAGTTGCGGGCATGCTTCATTGTCTGCATCGGGAATCTGTGCCATCAGCAGCTCTGTGAGGGGTAACACCTGCCGCCTCCTCGCTGTTGAACAGCTCGCGGTACGCCCACTTGCGGCTGACCATGACCTTGGCCTCCCACCGGCCTTTTTTCCGCGACACGCCCCGGAATCTGCGCCCGATACACGCCCCTCACAGTCAGCATTCGTCATCCGCCAACCGCTGCCGCCAGACAGGCAGCACTCTTGGTGCTTAGGGCCTTGGTGGCGGTGGGCGTGGCATAAGTGTCCAACTACCCCCCAGCTGAATGCCGGATGAAACACTGTGCGCATCATTGAGTCGTGTGCCAGGCGTGCAACTCTTCAAGCCCTGAGATTGGAAGAGGCTCTGTCAACATTGACAGCACCTGGAGGACTTCTGCATAGGCTTGACGCCGAGCGCCAGCTGCAGCGAAGCTCGATCCAGTGACTGCAGCCGCGCAATCTCCACCGCAGAGTACTGGCTTGCGGGAAAATTCGTGGGTGCGTTGCCGTACATGGCCAGGCTGACGCGGTCGTAGGCACGCGCCGCATCCTCCTCGGCGACGTAGTAACCCAGGTGCGTCACTTTGCCATGCACCAGGATGCGCGCCTGCGTGTTACATACAAAGGCTGAGTGTGATGAGAAGCGTTTTGTGGGATTGAGAGGAGAGTATATATATATACACACATATATATAGCTGGTGACCGGCCGCATTTTGGCACCAGTCCCTGAGTGCGGCGCCCGTCGTCGTTGCTTGCGGCAGCCAAGGCAGCCTCCGGCGGCGCGGTGGCGCAAACACCGCCGGGCGCGTCCGCAGTGTTGGACTGAGCGCACGTCGCCATCCAGTAGACTTGTGATGATGTGTCGCGGCATCACATCTAAAGTCTGCAGGGGTGTGCACGGGCGAACCTGCCACTGGCCGGCCCTGTTGCTGGCGCCGACGCCCATGAAACGAGAGGTGCGCTGGCGGGCAATCGGGCGGCGCGCCGCCTGCAGCAGCGGCGCCAACTGTGTCTCAGCGCACGCGGCTGCAACACGCAGGCGGAGAGCAAATGTGCACTGCAGCTGAAGCCGGAAGGAGGCCATGCCATGAGCAATGGTGCACTGTACCTTGACGGCGCTCTTCGGCGTCTTCCTGGGCGTTGCTGAGCGGCTATCGGGCGGTGAAGCCTGCGCATTGGGGACGGCACCACAGTGCGTCATGCAGGCGCGTGCAACGAGGAGCCTGACGTCCCTGCTCGTGCTTGCATCGCTGTGTAAATACTGCATGCTCACAACTCAGTCGACTGGTACAAACACTCACCTTGGTCCAGCTCGGCTCATCGCCCTCCGCGTCGGCCTCGCTGCCGTCAGAGAGCGCCTGCAGAGCGGACCGGTGCACCAATTGGTCCAGGAGGCGCGCATGGGCGCCCGCGGCGGCATGGGTGGGAAAGTTGACACACGCCAGTAAACTAGCCGATGAGGCACACCGCAGGGCGCACCTGCGGCACTGCAACCGCCTTCTTCTTGCGCCTGTTGCCAATGGCAAGCGCGAACCCTGCGCCAGAGTCGGTGCGGATGCAGGAGCTGGCACCGGCGCCGGACGGTGATTGCTCCTCGGCCGCTCGCCTCGTCTCCGCTGCTGCTTGGCGCCTGCTGCTGCGCCGCTGCATCGATCCGGCGCCGACGGCCAGCAACAGGCCCGCCGCGTCCGCGGCGTCCGCCATCGCCAGCCGATCGGCTCGACTTCCACGCCGGCTTCCTGGCCGATATGCGGCTGCGCAGCTGCCTGGCCGCCGGATCGCGGCAGTCAGCGCCGCCTCATGCCGAGCGCCTCATGGTGATCGCCGTTGCGCGCCTGTGCTGCCGCGTCTTCGCCAGATCGGGGGAAGCCGACCTACTTTGGCTGCTGGCTGTTGCTTTCGGGTGCGGCCTCGCGCGGGTCCAACTGCGACGCCGACGCGCGCAGCGTCCACACGTCGACCTCTTGCTGCAGGGCGGTCCAGTGCACGGGATATTTGCAGACACTCGATGCACTACGGGTCGCTGCGCCAAAGCCTCAAATATGTGCCAGCCGGCCCCAACAACTGCACAGCGAGAGGCGGCCAGTGTGAACAGCCTTGAAGCTGCTAGTGGGTCCACTCAGCATAGGCTCTGGCGGGCAGGGTCGCACGCTACAGCGTCGCACGCTGAGACTGACTGGACCCATGCACGTGCTCCGCTTTATTTTTGCACTTTAATCTCAGCCCATGGCAGGCCGGTCATCCTGCTTCTGGTACTTCAACCGATCAGACGACCTCCTCTGGCTGCCACACCGGCGCTTTTGGCGCGGACTGGATTGCGGGACAACAGCGCGGCGAGCGCACCTTGCACGGCGCCCGCCTAGCTGGCGTGTGCCCTAACCGAGATACAATGTTACAACCGCTGCTCACCAGCACGCCCCGTCCTCAAGATTCCACTCGAAAAATCTCGTCCCCTGTTAGTCCTGCAATTCCAATTCGGACGAGGAAGTTGCGTGCCGCATGTGCTGCATGTGCGATCTCTTCCGAAACAGGACTCCAAAAACTCAGGGTTCCCGTACGGGTTATTCATGACTACTCAAGACTTTGCGGTCGCTGCAGGTGCAGAGGCCATGCACACAGACCTGTGAGGAGGTCTTGCAGCGGTGCGCACAACCTACAAGGACGGTCGTTGCACGCATTCCTGCCCAGCAGCCGAGAGGCTAGGGTGTTTGTTCACAACATCGGAGCCAGCATGCTCCGTCTATCAGCGTCCGGGCGTCTTGATGGCTCTTTCGCCGCTTTCAAATCGCGCTCCGTGCGCCAGCGCACCCTTGTGCTAGCGGCCAGGTTCAGAGGCCAGGCCCGCCGCGCGGAGTGCTCCGCAGCGGTGCGCCGAGCTACGGCTCTTGAGCTCATTTGCGCAGAGCTCAAGCCTCAGCGCCGTTGATCATCCTGCCAATGCGAGCCTGTGGCCTGCAGCTCCGTGAACACTGTGCTGGCTTGCGACAGGAGAAGGGGGACCTGGTCCTGGTTGCTGGCGCTACTGGCGGAGTCGGCCAGCTGGTCACTGCCAAGCTGCTCGAGGCATGCGCCGCCAGTGCCAAGTTGGCCATGCCCTGCTCTACGCCCGACTCGTATGATGCCACTGCCGTGGCTGAGGGATCTGTGGAGTCGTATGCAGAGGAATTACCGAGCTGCCCTACGCACGACTCGTATCATGCCACTGCCATGGCTGAGGGGATTTGTGGGTTCGTATGCAGAGGGGTTACCGAGTGCGAGCGCTTGTCAGGAACGCAGAAAAAGCCGCAGAGGTGCTGGGCAAGCAGCCCGGCCTTGAGGTGAGTGCGTTGCAAGTTTGCGCTAACAGCATGCCATCTGCAAGGAAACATCTTTAGCCACAGGCAGGTGCAGCTGTCTGACGCGCCGTGCCCGGGCGGCTTGAATTAGTGGTTGACGCACTGTTGCAGCACTTGCCGGTGATGCATGGTCACAGATTGTGACTGCAGACCTAAGGGAGGCAGAGGGGCTGGCGGCAAAGACGGAGGGCGTCGATGCGCTTTGCTGGACACTGGGCACGACGGCCTTTCCGTCCAACAGGTGCCCTTTGCGCTGTTGCCCCGACCGCTACTTCGACGTGTGGTGCCGACCGTCATGGTAGCTGGCTTGCTGGTGCACAGTGCAACTTATCGAGAAGGTGACCCACCACACAGAACCGGGTTTGCAACTGCAGGCACGGGAACCGTGAAGCCCTTCTTGCGCCGATGCATCCAGCAGCCGTGTTACTTTTGGCACCGCGCAGGTGGAAGGGCGGCAACCCGGAGGAGACGGATTTGATATCGTTCCGGAATCTGCTGGGTGTCACGCCGCCAGATACCAAGCGGGTCGTGTTCACGTCGTCCGCTGGCGTCGAGCGCCAGGGGAGCTTCCCCTTCCTCATCCTCAACCTGTTCGGTGAGACCAGAATGAAACACCAGTAGTCCTTGAGACTATGATTGAAACTGAGACGAAGCGGTTGCCAGGCCAGCATTGCGCCGTACCATCCTTCACTTGATATTCATCTTCTTAAGAAATCAAGCTGGAACCTCGCATGGTATCCTTCAGAGGCATCGTGTGCCTCGTGGACTGCAGGCGTGCTCAAGTTCAAACGGCAGGCGGAGGAGCTGCTGGAGCGCTCGGGGCTGCCTTTCGTACTGCTGCGCCCCGGCCGCCTGACGGACGGCCCCTACACTAGCTACGACCTGAACACGCTGCTGCAGGCCACTGCCGGCACCCGGCAAGACGTCCAGGCGGGGCCCTGTGAACCCTGCCAACCTACACTCTGCACTGTCACGAGTGACGATGGGCGGTCCTTTTGGTGCTCTGTTGCCGGGGCGGCGTGGAGGAGCGCACAGCCGAACTGAAGGTGCTGTGGTTTGCACACTGCGCAGATCTCGGGAAGGGACGACCAGGCTGGCGAGGCGTCGCGCATTGCAGTGGCAGGTGCGGCGCTTCTGCACTGTCAAGCTCAGGCAGAGCGATGGTCATTGCTTTGCTGCATGGGTGCTCCTGCCCGGAAGGGCGCTTTGACCTTTGAGGCGCTGCTTGCCAGAGATGCCTGCTCTCCTGCTAGCCATCATAGGTGCCCCTTGACATCAAGAGCAAGCGGGCGGCTGTCTTGTGTGCAGAGGCGATCGTGCAGCTGCTGTCAGCGGACAGCGTCGAGGGCAAGCGCTACTCCATCGTCAGTACAGAGGGAGAGGGGCCCGGCCAGAACGAAGCCGCCTGGGCGCGGCTGTTTGATCAGGCTGGCAACTGACTGCAGGCGGTTGCTGTACAAATGTGTGCCTTTGCCGAAAGGGCAACGTCTAGCTGCAGCATTGGTGACGGGCAGAGAATGTCTACCAACAATTTTGAGACGTCAACATGATGGCAATTGGATGGTGCAAACAGTGAATTCAAGCAGCGCAAGACGCCTACTGAATTCGCTTGCAGCCTATTCGAGTCCAACGTCCCTGTACAGGCATCAGAGACAAAAGCACCTTGCAACAGTGTTCCATCTGAGCCTAGAAGCAGAGAGATGCAGCTTGGCACACTTTGCGCTTTGTCATGCTCGCTGACTCTAGAAGCCGGTGTGCTGCTTCAGTCTGCTGTGAGACCTGTCAACCAAGAGCTCACTTCCTGTGGCCGCTGCCATACATGCTCGAGACCATTGCTGGACCACTCTCATCACACCACATCAAGCCGTCTCGCGCAGCTCCTGCGTTTCACCAACGGACTCAATGTCAGGCATCGAGCTCGAGCCAGAACAGATTCGCTGCCGATGTGCTTGGGGCTGACCATGCAGCGCGTGCCGGCACATGGGCTGTGAAAGCAACCGGTGCCCGTCAATGAGTCGCTCTGTGTGGGTCGAGAATTCGCAGGCAAAGCCAGAGGGCCGGCCCCCATGACAGCATACACAAACGCACCTGCAGGTCAATGTCGTCGTCATTGACGGCAAAGTAGGGGTTCTGCGCATGCGGCCGGAAGTACAGCCCCGTCATGATGTAGAAGATGAGCGTCGCCGTCTCCCCCGCCGCATCGCTCATCCACACATACCTGAACGGCATCGTCGACCGCAGCAGGTACACCTGCACAGGTTAGAAGGAGGACCAGTGAAAGAATGCGGTTCAGCTCAATGCTTTGGATGCACACGCATTAGCTCACTGCACACGCCGCAACCACTGCAGCCTGGATATACAGCACAGGAACATCACCGGACCCTGCCTGCTTCGAGGGAGGCCCACAGATGATGGCCCCAAACGTGCACCACGATGCGGGTGGTGCGGGCGAGGCAGGTTGCAGAGCAGAGGAAGACGCAAAAGTTCAACTTTTTACTGCCGCTGAAGCACTGGGAATGGACCACGATGTGGGTTAAGGAGGTGTAGAGGACAGCCATGACCACAAAACACGGCTCGCTACTTCCTGCTGCCAGGGAGGCGCTGGAACACGCACCACGATGCGAGTGAAGTAGATGTAGGAGACGACCATGACGTAGAACTGGCGGAAGAGTGTCAGCTTGTGCAGCGAGCGTGCCGCCTTGCCGTCCGTCTGGCTCGCCTCCCGCAGGTGTTTGATGGACCACACGATGGGGAACAGAATCGCGCAGCAGCAGATGATGTCCACCTGCGATGCAAGATGGGACCCCTTTACGTGCTGCCAAGTGGCGCGGGCGCGGTCGAACGGAGACGAACAACAGCATTGACCGATGACGGCACGGGCCGCAACTGCCTGGTTTCCGTGCCGCAGAGAACAACACCAGACAGTACGTATTGGGTTGAATGGGACGACGAGATGTAGTGTGAACGAAGTTTCTTTGGGGCACCGCACCAGGTGCAGGATGTTCATCCAGGTGAACCAGTTGCGCGCGGCAGGCGTGTCCTCGTCCAGCACGATGATGGCCACCTCCGCCATGACTTGCAGCGGGATGACCACCATCAGGATCTTCTTCTCGCGGTCCGCCAGGAACACCTTTGGGCGTGACATAAATTTGTCAACATTTTCCCTGGTCTGCATGGGCGATATCACTTTTGACAGCTTCACTATAGAAGCAAGGAGGCAGGGGCCCGAGCATTGGCATCCACACGGGAGCTGAGTCCGTCGGCGCGGGTAGCACAGCCACCAGTTGCCTTGTGCGCCGTGGGAATGCTCGCCGCTGATCCAGGAGTTCTCCGCCTCGCACTTCATCCGCTGATTTGCTGTGGTGGTGGGAACGAGGCTCGCAGGCAGGCACAGGGCCCTCGCAGATCGTTTCCCTGTCAGGGTTTCGGACCCTCCCCCCACCTTGAGGTAGGACCAGCCGGTGCCGATGAGCACCACGACGGTGAAGAAGAGGATGCCGCGGATGAAGGTGAAGAAGTAGTAGGCCACCGACCAGCCCTCCGCATGCCCCGTCGCCCGAATCAGGTGGTACATGCCCGCCTGAGTGGGCAGGGACGCGTCTCACAGAGTCTTCACGGCCGTCACTCTGCCGACGTTGGCCACCATTTCTATCCGTACCACGTGGACCATCCGCACGGAGGCGGCGGCCTCGTTGCCGGCACGCAAGCGGCCGATCCAGCAAGAGTTGCGGCTCAGCATGCAATCTGTCAAGAGTCTCCAGCCGCGGTGGGGGAGCAACGCGTAAAGGCACCAGGCAGGCACCACGGGAAAGAGATTGTGCCACGGCAAGTGAAGAGAGAGAGCCTGCGTGCCTGACTGAGCAGGGTGAGGGACTTAAAGGTGACCAGCACGATCATGAGGTGGTGGATGCGGTGGGAGTTGGGCCGGGCCTTGAAGACGATCACGCTCCACAGCACCGTCGCGACCACGAAGAGCACGAACATGATCTGCGAGGCACGGACGCCAGCTGCTCAAGCCGCAGTTGCAAGCTGCCTCTCGGGAGTTGGAACACTGCGCAAGCTGCCGGCAGGCTCGGCTTCAGCGCACGCCAACACCGCTCGCATGCGCTGCCAGCCGCTGGACTTGGGACAGGGCAGCCGTGCGCCACGCTCCTGCTTCTGCTTGTCTGCCCATGCCCTTCTGCTCATCACCAGCTTCAGACACTTCGCAGACCTCCTCTGTGACAGCGGCTCCGAACGAGCCTTCGCATGCACTCTTGGCGCGCTGGCCACTGCCACGAACGCACAGGAATCGCCCACGTACGCGCCCAGTTCCAAAACATCAACCCTCAGCAGCCCCCCGAATCCTCACGCCCAAATTCAGCACACATCAACCTCAGCCCACTAAACCTTTCAAGGCGCCTCACCATGTACACAGTGGGCAACGCGTCCTCGCCGATGGACAGGTAGTCGCGTTTGCCGGAGGGCTTCACGTTGTAGAGCTCGGTCCGCAGGTCCATGGACACCGCGCTCAGCGGCTCGCAGTTGGCAAAGAAGATCGAGAACTCGCCGCCCTGGTACTCCGCAATCAGGTCCTGCGCAGAGTGCATGGCACGAACATCGGTTGGAGGTAAGGTGATGAGGTCGCAGGGTAGTATGCTCAGCTTCGGCGTTGGCGAGCGGCCCCGCCGGCGGGGCGGATCGGTCCGCTGCCCCAGCACTCTGCCAGCGCGGGTCTGCTTCGCCGGATTGCGAGGCTCATGGATGATGCGCTGGCGTTTGCTGCAGTGGAGCCTTCACGCAGTAGCCGCATGCTGGCTTGAATGCGAGCAGCCAGCAGGAACTGGCGCCTAGCCCTGCATCTCGCGGACGCTGATACAGCCTGCAGCCGCCGAGCGGCCATTCCGCCAGTGCGCACTTAGCAGTTCTTGAGCGCCATGACCACATGGCTGGCACGCCGCTCTTTTGCCGATCCTTATGGCTGTTTCGCTCCCATGCCCAGTACGCAAGTCTGTCCAGGAGATAAGTTTCCGCGCAATAAGGAGTCTCACGGCAGCGCGTCAGATGTCAAATTCTGACACAGCCCAGCCTGGCAGCGCTACAATGCACTGCGTCACTTGCCTGCAGCGGCATCTCGTACTTGTACTCCTCCACCTTCTGCTGGTCTACCATGTCCATAGTGAACAGCTTCACGATGTTCTCCGCGTCCAGGGCGCACTCTCCCTGTGGTGAACAGCAAACAGATCGCAACTGCGCCCCGGGCATCCCTAAACCACGCAGCAAGTCCATAGCGTAGTCATTGCATCGTAGGAGAATGGTTAGTGCACTGACCTGCGACAGGTCGAACTCCAGCAGCGTCTGGGCCTCGGACGTGGTGATGAAAAAGCCCATCCGCTTGACGTCCGGGTCTGGCACGCCTTGGCCGGCATGGTGCCAGACCTGGAATTCACTGATGCCCAGCTCCACGTGCCCATCGGCGCCGAAGCCGAACGGCGAAGCAATGGCAAAAAGGCTCTGCAGCGACACCAGGTGGTCGCCAGTCAGTGTTGGATCTGCAGCACACGGCAGCTTTGGAAGCGCATCCACAGCACACCGGCAACGCTCACTCGGTCTTCCTTGGTCAGCTCTGCATTTGTCTTGCGGCCATGTGCCGGGTCCGCTGCTGTGGCCAGAACCAGCGCAACCACCAGCAGGAAGTTCCTGAGGCGCAGCGCCATGCTCCGCCCCGTGCGCTCAGCCAGCCCTCTAGAGTATGCGTTGACAAGCGTAAACGGCTACGCAGGCGGGGTCTCTAGCGCAACTGGCGCCGTGCAAGCCTGTGCATGGTCTGTCAGACACACTTGGGCTTACAGACGAAACCCGCCGGGGGGGGTTTTGAGCTGACGCTTGAATTGCACAGCTTACTCGATATGGTTGTCAACAGCCGCAGCGCAGCCTGCATCTGCATTTCGTTGCTTTGTGTGTGTACCACGCCCTCGATTTTGCGCTGTTGTGGTTTGTCTGTGTGGTTTGTTCTGTCTGATCGGCAAGTTGGATGTGTGCGCGGCATGCACAACAGTCTCGATTGTGAGTGGCACCAAGGATCGTGTGCTTGCTGGAACCGCCTTATGCAGGTGGTAGCACAAAGTATGGGCATGCTGCTGTACCATAGGTTTGTGACACAGTTGCAGCTGATTCATCATGCCAGTCGATTTGACCCCTGCGTCTAGGTATTGCAAGCGAGAAGACACATCACTGCCCTACAGCACTGATTTCTGCAGGGCACCCCTCCACACCCTAGTTGAAGCGTGCAGCTGCGCTCGTGAATAAGCTCTCAAACGCCGGCGCTACAGTCGGGTCTAGCGCCTTGACAGTCACGCTCAGGCCGCCAGGAACGCCGAGCGCCTCCACCAGGATGCGATCGTCTGAGCCCGCCGGCTGCGCATGGAAGTAGAACTTTGGCGGGTTGCCGCCAGACGCCATGCGCACGACGCCGGTCTCTGCCATGGCCCTGCAGAAATCCTGCGGGAGAATTTGGGTGAGCGACCTCAGACACTGGCAGATCAAACACAAGCCAAAATGACCTACCCACATGCCGCAGCAGCAAGGCAGGATTCAGACGCAACTGTGTTGACAGCAGCAACACATGTAGATAATCCTACGGGCTCGCGAAGGCATACACACATATGGAGCAGATCCGACACGCACCATCTGCCTGCTCGGCAATGCGGATACTGCCGCCGGGCTGAGCTGCGCCCTGAAGCTCGCGCTGGCTGGCAGCTGCCCCCACAGCTGCTGGAAGACCGCCTGCATTACGTTGAAAAGGCATATTGCTATTTCACACCATTCCATCGTTCAATAGGCGCTGATACAGGTTTGTGACTGAATTGCGAGCCCTTGTGCTGCGGCTTTGAGTCTGCCTCCACCCACCGGCGACAGCTGGGGGTTGCGCTGCAGCTGCAGCGACGGCCGCTCCGGCGCCGGCGCCGGCTGCGGTGGAGGCGCAGCGCTGAAGTCCAGCCCGAGCAGGTCTGCCATGGGGTCAGAGGCCGCTGCGGGCGCGGGCGGCGCATGCTGCGGCTGGGGCGGCGGCGCGGCTGCGCTGGGTGCAGGCTCTGCAAAGGGATCGACGAGGCCTGCGCCACCAAGACAGGTGCAATGGTCAGAGCCGGTGGGTAGCTGCTGGACGAGACGACGACCACTGGCTCATCGGCCAAACAGCAGGTCCACAGAATTGGCCGAGTGCACGCCGTCAGGGATGTTGCCGCACCCGGCGAGGGGGTGGCGGCTCTGCTGGACGGCCGCTCTGTGGCATCCTCCGACTCGTGGTCGCCCAACAGGCTGCTGGCCTCGTCCACTGGCGCCGCCTGCACGACACATCAGAAACTTCGATCTGCGCTCATCGATTGGGGTGGAGTGCAGAGCGATGTGTGGATCAGATCAAAGGCGTTGTCCATATGGAGACTCTTAAACACAGTATGGGTCTGCGACTCCAGGAAACTTGCCATTGAAGGCGCCATGCCGGCAGACGGCCCATTGGTGCTGACTGCAGCCGACGGCGTCACGGCAGGCTCCGCAGCTGCCTCCGAGCCCAGGACACTGTCGCTGTCCTGCAGAAGGTGGACAGCCGCAATTTCAGAATCATTTTTTGGGGCTGCTAGCTTCACGCCTGGGTACTTGTGTTGCATTCAGCGATAGAGCAATAGCGCAAGCAGTGCACGCACGCTCGCCAACATGTGAAGTGCCACGAACCAGGCCCTGAAGCAATGAGCGGCAGCAGCGGCAGCGCCAAGTGCGAGGAAACCGCCTGGAGCAACCAGCCACAGGTCCAGAGCTGCAGACTTGAGCCGCAGATGTGAGCAATTCGTGCACCTTGATGAAGGAGGACGCCGGGCGGCGAAAAACAACTGACAGTGAGTTGAACTCTTCGAAGATGCGGTCCATGATTTCCGGGCTCTGCTCCTCGGCAAACGCCGTCAGGGGCCCCACTGCCGGCGCGATCACCTGCCTCGCCTCGTCCAGGTCGTGCCGCAGCAGCCTGCACACAAAGCAAGGCCCTCAAGGCTCGGCCGCAGCAGCCTGTAGGTGAAGCACAGGCGTCATCGGGTTTCGACCGCCTGCATGGGGTGGTTTACCTGCAGCGACTTCGTGCTGCATGCCGGACGGTGCAGCGAGAAGGCCGAGGCCATATTCATCAGGTTGCACCAGAACGACGCGCTGATCAAGGCGAAATGCCCTTTGTGCTGCTCAGATCACGAGGGGTTGTCGGCATGTTTTCAACTCCCAGTCATGATATCCCCCAAATTGCTCTTCGCTGGGCTTGTCCAGAACCGTTCAGCGAGCGTTGGGGCATTTTGTGGACTTCCAATGCATACTCAGGCCGTGGTCGTGGACATCATGGTCAATGTCTGCGGCGGCGGAGAGTCGCCTCTTGGCCATACTTGCTTAAGAAGCCTCCAGCCAGTGCAGAAAAGCGAAACCCATCAAGAAGCAAGCGAGCAAGCTCGAGGCCTGGTGCATCACCGGTAGTACAGCAGGCCGCGGTCGTGGACGTCCTGGTCCGTGTCCGCTGCGGCGGCCGCCAGCGCGGAGCCCAGCAGGCCCTGGCACTCTGGCGGGCGCGCGAAGAACAGCTTGGCGGCGGCCGTCAGCAGCGCCAGTCGCACGCGCAGCGCCTGCCCCGCAAAGTCCGCCACCAGCGGCTCCAGCAGGTACGGGGCGTCCTGCGGGATGTGGCGAAGAGGTCAAGTGCCTTTGTGGTGTTGCAGCTCGAAGCGGTCCGAGGCGAGTGCCAGCAGGTAAGACGCATCCTGCAGTACTCTCGGAGAGAATCTCGGTCTGTGGACCAGCGCATCCTAGTGCAATTGTGAGGTGCCCTTTGCAATCGCTCATCACTCTGCTTGCAGGTTCAGCCAAGGGCAGACCGCGTCGTCACTCGAGACGGTAAAAACCAACAGCCCTAGCCGCCCAGCGCCATCCCGTCCTCAGCGGCTAGGGCTGCCGTCATCTGTCATCTCGAGCCACCTCGCAGACCGCCTCTAGCTGAACCCGCCACCAGAGGCGACGAGCGATTGCAGCTGGCACTACGAGTGCACGAGGTGCAGCGAGATGTGTGATGTGCAGCGTCCGCGGGCAACCACTGGGCAGGTCGTCAAAGGCAGCCTCTTCGGCCGCAGCTCCGGAAGGCTGGCCGCGCAAGGGTGCTGTCTGCAGCGTACCTGTATGTGGCTGCCATGCTCGCCCAGGATCCAGATGAAGGCGGCGCGCGCCTCTGCCTCCTCCACGTCCTGTTTATGTGGAGACTTCTCATCGATTGCATTTCACAAAGAGGGAGTCTACAACAAATGGGTTGTGCACTGCCTGATACACGGCGGGACCTGTCCAGCAACCGCGCAACATGCGAGGATACCGAGATGTCATGCCCGAGCAGCAAGGCGGCAAGGCGACGCCTGGGCAAACATACCCAGGTGATCGACAGCGGCCCCAGTAGGAAGCAAGCCTGCAAGGTGGACGCGCACGGCACCTGCGGCGAGATGGCGGCCACGGAAGCTATTGCAACATCGGCGATGTGCGGGTAGCGCCGCAGCAGGTCCTTCATCTGGATGAGCGTCTCCGCCGTCACGCAGTCTTTGCCCAGCTCCAGGAATCCCAGCAGCCGGTCCAGCAGCCCCGACACGTCCTGCACCTACGCGCATGGGCAGGGAGGAGGTGGTACAGACCTCGTTGCCGGGCTTTACACTCAAGTGCATCATCGCGAGGGACTGCAAAGCCCGGGATGCAGGTGCAGCGCAGGTCGGCAGCACCCTCAGCATCTTGTGCAACAGCGAGCGAGTGGTCTGCAGACACCTCTGCCGGGCATTGGACCTCCATAGCGATGCAGCAGTGAGGTGTCATTGCTGACGCGGGTGCACACCTCGAGGGCGATGCGGCCTACGGCGCGCACGGCCTCACGCGCCAGGTGCTCGTCGATGTCGGTCACATACTCCGTGAGCTCCGTCACGATCTCGTAGGCGTTGCCGTCGTCCGCCACCGCGGACAGCAGCTGCAGCTTCAGGTCCTTGATGTAGGAGGGGTCGTTCATGCGGCAGTAGAAGGACTGGTAGATCTGGTGGGGGGCACAGGTGACAGTCAGTCAGGCGGTCAGCTTCAGCTGGCATCCTGGTGCAGGGCTGTAAACACTTGTTCGTGGATTGTTGGGCAGCCGACCATGAGTACCTGGGCAGCGCACAGAGCAGCTCTCCAAGCAGCAGGCCTGGGTTCCAGCAGTGCTGATGGGGATAGGGTTTCCATGCCCAGGAGCCAGCCATGCCATGAGCTTCACGGCAAGACTGCTGGGGCGGTTCTCAAGCGCGCACCGAGGAGAAGATCACAGGGGCGCGCTGCACGATGACTAGGAAGTGGGCCAGCACCACGTATGCCGTCTCATACTGGTCCCGCGAAATGAGCGTCATCAAAGGGTCCTTGATGCGCTCCAGTACCTGTGCAGATTTGCGGGGGTGGTTTCGAGATTCTTGAGAAAGTTCTTGAAAGAGCATGCAAGTCTGGCGTTTTGCGGTGGGAGCAGCCTGTGGCGCAGACACGAGGAGGGCACAAATGGAAGAAGAGAAGTGCCGCTGAAAGTCTGTTGATGCGAATGACAGTGCGTCACTCCTGCGCCGCTCTGAAATATATGGCTTGCACACCTGCTGGTGGTCGTACGGCATCGCCAGGGTGAGGTTGAGGAACACCTTCACGGTGGACAGCACGACCGCGGAGTTGGGCGTCGACAGCCGGTCGTCCAGCGCGTTCATGATGTCGTACACCTCCTCCTTGCTGCCGGGGGTGTAGTGCGCCACGAAATCCAGAACCTGGCACTGCGCCCACTCCGAAAAGTCCTGCGCCACAATGACATTTCAGGCAATCTCACAGTCTTTTTGACGATTTGAACGTGCATACCATACGAGTAGCGTGCCCTTCTGACGAGCAGGTGTAGCCTGCAAGTTTGAGGGTGAACATATCTTTCAAAAGCATAAAGCACGGAGCACGGATGTGTCGCCTGATTCATGAGCGAGGCCAGGACTGAGTGCAGGGCGAATTACCACTTTGACACCCGCTCACGCAGGGTGACGGCGCCATTGTGTGCTAAGCACAAGCACACACCTTGATGCGATTCAGCAGCGAGTACAGCAGCGACTTGGACAGTAGCTCGTTCACGCCCCCCGCCTGCAGGCATGCCAGGACAGGCTGGTCAGCCACAGCCATCAGGAAATGGCTAGCGGCCGCGTGTGAGCCATGCACCATCAGCAGGCAGCAATCCAGCAGACGGCAGCTCACTGTGTGGTTGCCTACCCACCTTCACGATGACGGACATGCAGTTGCTGACGACCATGGGGTCGGGATCGCTGGTCAGCAGGTCCCGCACCCGCTCCAGCATTCCTGCACGTCGCAGCACTGTGACCCGCTTGGCGCAGGTACAATGTAGAACTGGCTGCTGAGTCCAATTTGGCAACGACCTCGATGCATGTTTAGTACATGCCAGCGACTAGCAAGCCAATCAGACAATCTGCTTTGCTTCGTAATGTGCATGTCCTGGACACTTGCCTGCATTCTGCACCGCGCCGGCGTCAAAATTGTACACTTTGAGGACGCCCATGACCGCTGTGCGGCGCACGTAAGGATGCCGGTCGTCCAACCCCCTCTGGATGGGTGACATCTGCAAGCAAGGATGAGATTTTAGAAGGCTGCGAAGACACAGATACTGGTATCGACTTGCAGCTGCCGGTCGCAGATGGCACAGCGCCAGATGCCGTGCGGTTGTGGCCGTGCATCTTTGGACAATCGATGCAAAATTTCAAAGATCACTCACCAGGTACTCTGTCAGGTTGGAGATGGTCAGCGAGCACAGGCTGCGCAGGGCGAGGCCCCGGATGGTGGGGTCCTGGTCCTGGCAGTCCTTCAGCAGCATGTTGATGGTCAACAGCATCAGGTCCGGGTTTGCATTGGCGTACGTGGTGATGTACTGGTACAGCGACTTCTTCAGCACGATGTCCTGGGAGTCCGACGCCGCGCAGGTGATGACCTGCACAGCATCAAGGGCGTTGCATATCTTGGGTCGTCCATCATGGGCCACTGAAGGCGCATCGCCTACGCCGAACACATGCCGCATTGCGAAGCTGGTGGCGACACTGGTGGTTGCAACGTGAGTCTGCACTGGGGTTGACGACCACGCGCAGCAGTTACCTGCATGAAGAGGCTGGACATATCCTGTCCGATGGTCCCCAGCATGATCAGCTTGCGGAACAGCTCGCGCTTCAGCGCAATCTTCTCCGGGCTGCTGCCGCCACCGCTGAGCCGCATGAGCTGGCTCCGCAGCTCGCCGACCTCCCCTCTGCTCTTCTCGGCCACCATGTCGCCCGCAGATGTCGCGTGCTGCTGGTGTAGGTAGGTCTGGCTTAGGTGGGCACTCACGAGCTCACCAGTTCGGGCACGAGCGCTTCTAGCAGGCGGTCATAGTGTGCAATATATCTCGCAGGAATCCATCAATTGTTCTTTGCAATGTGATTCGGGCGACACTCCGAAGAAAACTCGCTGTTCAAGAAGACTTTTGTCGGGATGCAATGTGGAGATGCACAGTCCACGAGGCCAAAAAGACTCTGCCTCGCACGCAACATAAAAAGTGTCTATATCGTCGCTTGTGCAGCCTCAATGTGCGGGAGTGTGTGCTTCTTACATGTGACAGACGAATGCTGACGACGGGCACGTGTGCTTTCGAAAATGCTGCTTTTATAGCCCAAGCAGTGGCTCAGACCTCATTCTGCTGTCAACTCCCTGTCAGATCCTTGCGTCTATTGCAAGCTTGTTGACACCAGCAGGACATCGCATCTCGTGTCACCGAAGAGTCGCTTGTCGCCGATCGCGCTGCGGCGGGCGAGCCATGCAGCCGTGGTGGGCAGCTGGCCTGGCGCTGCCAGCTCTCCTTCTTACGCGAGGATCGAGCAAGGGGAAGCCAAAGAGCGCAGACGACAGCATCGGTGGCAGGTCTGGTGACCTGCTGACATCATGGGTGCCGCATGCCGCGTGCCACATGTCGCATGAAAACGCCGTCACGATTCGAGGTTTTGAGGCCACGCCCTATGACCGACTTTACTCCATCCCATCCGCAGGTCAGAAGAGGGCTCGGATCCCACGTTTGTCTGCGAGCGGGTGTGCACATCCGACAGGTTGCTGCGGCGAATGGGCGGACTTTCAGTTGACCCAACGCCCAACACTTGTGTGACAGTGTGTGGCATCTCAGGTTGGTACATCCAGCATGCATGTTGCAAGGGTCTGTCTTCGATGGCTGCTGGCATGTGCGCGTATCACCAACCTAGCCCGAATTCTGACACAGCTAGCTTTTGTGGACAGGCACAGACTCTTGCGAGGACGCCTGCCAGCGAGCTGTGTGCGCAAACATGCACCAGGTTCCAGCTTGGAATCAGAGCTGCCTGAAACGGTGCGAGTGCTGTCCTCCGTGAAGCATGCAGCGTGATTGGCACCCGCTCAGCCACAAATCACGCCTGAACATGATCGCACCAGCCCAATATTTTGCTAGCAGTTCAGACGACTCACAAGGCTCTGCCATAATCAGGTGCACAAGCGAGTGCCTGCGCGGGCGCGCTGGATGAAGCAGCAGCCAGGGGAGTAGATGGCATGTTGGTGATGTGCGTTTCAGGGATTGGCTTGGCGGGATAGGCATGTGGCCATGACCTTCCAGAAGGTTCAGCGGCACGGCAAGGGATCGAACTACTACAACGGATCGAGCATGACCGGGTGAAACACGTGAACGCATATTGTACAAAACATCTGAACCTAGGACGTACTCCAGATTGACGGCACTCACACCTGAGCGGCTGGCATGTAACGGAAATCGCTGGGTCAGACTCACCAACCCTCACCATTTCCAGTTCTTCAGAACAAGGCAAGCAGCTGCGCCCTCTCAAGTCTGCGGCCTGCCGGCAATAAGCGACAGCAAGCTGGACGGCAGCGTCGCCGCCGCCGCCCCGACGCTGTCTGCCTTGGGCTTGCGCTGCCCGTACCCGCGCACTCGCTGCGGTGGCCGCTCGGCCTCCGCCGATGCCGGCTCCTGCCGCCGGCCCGCTGCCATTGATGCTTCTGCCGCCGCAGCTGCCTGCTGCTCCTTGCGCTGCTTGATGGCGGCCACGCCCTTCGACTTGTCGACGCGAGACAGGTAAAAGTCCCGCTCCCGCTTGGCCGCCGAGATTTCCATCGCCAGCTTCTGGTCGTGCACTGCACGCTGATATGCTGCGAGTGTGGGAAATTCAGGTCAGCACATGATCTTGGAACGTCAGTCAAGTCGCAACACAGTTGTCGAGCAGCATTTCGTAGGTTTTGATCCTGTGCCAGGCAATGCAGCCACAGAACACAGTGCTTGAAATTCATGCTGCAGCGCGGGCTGTGAAACACGTCCGCTGTACGAAACCTACCAATGTCCTCCGTGAGCGCCTCCCATTCAAATTTGGGCAGGTACTTCAGGCACCACAGGTCGAAGTGGTAGGCCGACCGCCGCTTGCCGCCCATGGGCTGCCCGTTCAGCATGGCGGCCACCTGCATCAAATGATGACCTTTCAGTTGAAACATCATGGGAGCACTAGGTGCTGCAGGTTCGACATGCAGTCCTGGAAAGGGTCATTCGAGCTCGTGAAAGAATATGGTCTCCAGCAGGCTCCGCATGCTGCATGTCTCATCGAAGGTATGCAGCACGACTCTGCCGCAGGCTGGTTGCAATCGCTCCGCAATTGGCGGCAAACCTCACTTCATGCCCACCTGCTTGGCGACGCGCTTGTCCTGAAACTCCACCCAGCCCTCAGTGAAGTTCTTGCCCGTGTTCCCACGGTGCTTCTTGCGCTTAGCGCGCAGCGATGGGGCCTCCGGCGCCAGGTACAGCCGCCCCAACTCGCCATGCTGCTCCATCATCTGCCGCAGCTTCTGCGGCTTCTGCAGACATCGGCACAGCGCACGTGACGCCGCAATGAACACTCTGAACGCCGTGAGCTGGTGCATTCGACCTCAAAGTAGACATGGCTCTACTGACCTCCCAAGCGCTACGACTGCATGCTGTGATTGTTGCTGACGTGCACAGCATGGTGCGCACCAGGTGCGGCGGGATGCGGCTGATGTAGATGACGCCTGCGCCAGGCGATAGAGCGTGTGAACAGGCTCCGCGATTGCATGCCGGCTTCGACACTATGTGCAGAATCGGAACCCGCATTCTGCACCAACTGCCGCGCATGCAGCACAGTACCTCGCTTTGGCCGCTTCGCCTTGGGCTCTGGCACCTGAGCCGCTGCCGATGCCTCCTCCTCATCTGCATCGGTCCAGTCCTCCTCCTCCATCTCCATGCTGGATGGAGTAGCCGACGGCTGCACCGCCAAAGGCTGCGGTTGCGCAGCCCGCAGGCGAGTACCTTACGATGGTAGGAGAAGGTGCTTTGTAACAGCTTCGAACGCTGGCGTTTGCTGAATCTTACAACGTTTGCCCCCAAGACGGTCAAGCCTGGAACCGTGTTTGCAGTGATGTGCAAGATTGAGTGCACCAACGGAAGCTTAGCCGTTGATCGGCCAGTTGCGAGACGTGCTGCACACTGCTGTCAGTCGAAGACCTGATTTTGATTTGAACCGGTATTCATTGCACGATGCTGCTGTTGCATTGCCAGGCCAAACGGGGGTGCGTTAGTCTTCACTCCCTCTGATGACTAAGCAAGCCTTCACGGTCGCTGCAAGCCAGTACCATGGTCGGCACAGATTCGTTTGCAGAGCTTGATTTTCACAGTCAACATCCTCAGATTCAGAGACTCGCGTCTGCTTGACCTCACCGCACATCACATAAAATTTGCAAACGGTTTGTCGGCATCCTTGGCTCACGTGTCCAGGTGCACCGGCTTCCTGATGCTTTTTCGGAGCCGAAACAGCATGAAAACTGACATGAGAGCCTCCTCGATGTCTGGTGCAATCCTGGCGCAGAGTCCAGCCAGTGCTGCACATTGTCGTGTTATTCAAGTCAGTGTTTAATTCATTGTCAGCCATATTAAAACATGTCTCTCGTCGCTCGCAGCTGGCGGCCGCCAACGAGCGACAGTTACTTGCAACATGGCACCGATCGCGGTGATTGGAGCGACTGGCGGCGTCGGGCAGGAGGCCGTCAAGCAGCTGCTGGCGCAGCAGCGGGAGGTGCGCGCCATCGGCCGCAGCAAGGAACGTCTGGAGAAGGAATTTGGCACGTCGCCCAATCTGCAGCTGGTGCAGGCGAGCGTCGAGGACACTGACAGCCTGAAGGCGGCGCTGGAGGGGGTATCGGGCGTCATCAACGCATCCTCCGGGTGAGCAACCGAGCAGCTCGGCATTTTGCTAGTCCTGAATCGCTCAGGCCGATGCAATGTCTACCAGCATGCGTTCCAAGTCACCTTGCGCCCTGCTACATGTGGTTTTTGACCAAAATCTCAGTGTGTTTATGCACTTCCTTCCAGCAAGACGTACTTCTCGGCATCAGCGGTGGACTTCAAGGTGACGATTTGCATCTCAAGGCTCTAGGAAGTGTTGCATTTGACAACATTTCATTAGTGCAATTCATATTTGATTCGCTGTACCCACGAAACGATCTGCAGGGTGGCGGCAATGTCGCTGAAGCCGCCAAGGCGGTGGGCGCCCATGTGGTGCTCATCTCCTCGTGCCTGGTCACGAAGCAGCACAGGTGGGCCGTTCAGGAGCATCCTGTGCCAGCACAGCGGTCTGCGTTGGTCAGTAGTCCCAACCAGCACACTGCATCTGGGCGGTGCGCGCGCTGAACCTTGCTGTCAGAACTCATGTCTGGTCCCCACAGTTTCACATGCTTCACGCCCTGCACGTCATGTAGGTTTCACCCCATGCGGCTTCTGCTCAACAACATCCGATATGGCCTGATGGACAACAAGCTGAAGGGTGGGTCTTGCCATCTCCCCCATTGATTGCCCTTATGCAACAACCACCCTGCATTGTCCGCACTCCGGTTCGTGCTTTCGTGATCTTGTGACCTTGATGTCAGCCTTGCTGCAACATAGGCGAGGACCTGCTGCGACAGAGCGGTGCGAAGTATACGATCATTCGGCCGGGCGGGCTCACCAACGCTGCGGGTGGCAAGGAGGAGCTCAAGATAGGTGCGATCCGATGCGCAGAATCGAAACCCAGATTCTGGCAGCATTCCTCCTGGTTTACATAGGCATTCCACTGCCCATGACTGCGCGGCAACATGCGGGTCCGAGTCTGGTTCGAGGATGTCTGCCTCGATGTACGTTGCTGCCGCCACGCGGAGCACAGTAACTACAGCACTGCCATGCGGACACCTGGCGGTATCCCGGCTGGCGCTTGACCGTCCCACGAGCTGATCACAGGTCAGGGCGACAAGGGCTCACCAGGCCGGGTGTCACGGGCAGACGTTGCCACGGTCGCGCTTGCTGCGCTGGAGCGGCTGGAGGCCAGCAATCGCAAGACGATTGAGCTTTCCAGCCAGCCGACAGATGCCCCGAAGGCCGACCAGCTGCAGCACGTATTTGACGGCACGACCGCAGATGCATGAACAGGTAGTGGAGAGGTGCTTGTAATTTTGCATCTGCATGGCCACTCTGGCCATGTTGGTGTTACTGACACAATGGCTGCTTCAATGACTTTTTGTACAATTTCTAAACACTTGAAAGAGTTTGGGTTCGACACACGAGACAACTCCTCAACAGGTGCTGGAATCTTTTCCTGCGGTTGCTCTCGGCCGAGTGTGGTGCAGGTAGTACTCCACCCGCACAGCTCACCGCCAGTCTGCCAGCTCCACGCACTCCAGGACGTTCTGGTCTGCGCACTTCCAATGGCTCGTTAGCCTTCAAGTATGGTTGCATCATGCGAGTATAAGAAGCAGGCGAAAGCAGTTGAAGGCCAGGCAAGTTGAAGAGGTGCTGTCACCTGGATCCCGGAAGAAGATCGCCTGCAGCAAGCACATGAAATGTTGGCAGGGTCAAGCAACACAATAGGTGCGGCAAATGAGTCCCAAGCTCACGCGAGTACTGCCAGGTGCGATCCAGGACACACAAGCCCTGGAAGGACGACTGGAAAGCGGCATGTGACGGCTGCTCAAGAATGGCCGGATCTGCATGCTGCGAACAGTCTACAATCGTCTTGCCTGGCGGCCGCTCTTGCTGCGGGTGAAGGAGATATTGTTGGCCTCCAGCTGCGCCTGCAGCGCATCCACGGAGGCCACGCCGACGGCCACGTGTCGGTCCCTGCCACCAGGGGACGAGAAGAAAGCATCAACCCAGCACCCCCAGCTACATACTACGTACAGGATCTTCCTGCGGCATGTGTCAGCCACCAGCCGACCGACACACGA
This sequence comes from Deuterostichococcus epilithicus, assembly GCA_033439295.1. Taxonomy (NCBI): domain Eukaryota; kingdom Viridiplantae; phylum Chlorophyta; class Trebouxiophyceae; order Prasiolales; family Stichococcaceae; genus Deuterostichococcus; species Deuterostichococcus epilithicus. The sequence continues at coordinate 1,056,377 of JAVTLE010000010.1, forward strand.
TGCTGTGCACCTGCGCTGCCTGACAATGACATGTCACAGGTCCGCTCTTGGTCTGACGTCAGCACCAGCCGTCCTCAGCGACCACTGGGGGACGTATTTCGAAACGGGGTCAGGGTTGCACACAGCAGAAGCCTACCTGCCGCCATGCTCCGGCCGGCCCTCCATAGGGTCGGGGTTGGGCAGAACCATCAGGTGGATCATCTCATTGCCCAGCCAGAACCACATGCCTGCAGCAGTTCCTCACACTCGGATGCCCCTTCATCGCCAAAGGTAGTGCAATAGCGCGCCACAACGGTCAGGACACAGCGGGAAACCGATGCTGATGACCGTGATATCCGTGCACAGCATGGCTGATTGCGCTACACTTTAAAACGCCACTCACCTCCATAGTCCAGCCTGTCATCAGGGCGCTCCGGGTTGATGGTCAGGCCTGCAACATGGAATACGTCCTTCACAGCCTTGTAACATGGCTCTCAGGGCGCTGTGACCATTAAAAGATTGGCGTGAAGGACGAGCATATGCCTCACCAAGGACGCCCTCGTAAAACTCTCGAGACTTCTGCAGGTCCTGGCAGATGAAGCCGACGTGGTGCACCCCTTTCCAGCCTATGTCTACATGCCGGTAAACGACGAAACATGAGGAAGACAAATGATATTCTGATCTGTGAAGTTTGATCCCGTCACAGCAGCCCCACACGGTGACCGCTGTGGACGTTCACTCACCTGTGGCAACCTTTGATGTCTCCTTCGACGCCATGGTGGCAGCGAGCTTGAAAGCAAGCCGTCTGTTTCGGACGGCAGCGGAGATGCTAGGCCTGCCAGAGTTCAGCAGAGTTCATCACCCGTCACGAGGTTGAGCCTGCACTGATGCTGTCCTATTGTGCAGCGGCTTCATGAGTAGAGGAGCTATTGCAGCGTCCGTTCGTGCGATACCTGCTGAAACGAGAGCGACCGGAGTTCTGTGTGCGGCTGGTCTGCCCGCCTGCGGCTGTGCTCAGTGCCTGCGCGTCACTTGTGCATGTGAGACTGTGGTCAAACCCAGACGGTTTACAAGCGATGCGCAGGCTCGATAACACAGTCCACCTGCTGCTTTGGTGCTGAGAAAGTTCTGGTTGTGCTACAAACAGCCGCAGACATGCTGCTGCGCAGATCGCGTTAGTAATGTGCGTCACACTCGCGTTTCAGAAGCGGCGCAATGAGAGCAGGATATGCCGCCAAAGCTCGCCTGTGATGCAATCGAAGGATCTGCCGCGATGCAAGGCCAGTTGAGAACACAGCAAAGCAAGATCTGCGGCAAGATCTCGTACATCACGTGATCGTGGCAATCGCTTTCGACGAGGTGCAGCTGAGCTGTTCGCGCAGATTCAGCACAAGGCCTGACCTACCTGTCTCCGTGGAGCTTGCACAGTCGTATGCGCCCCGCTTGCATTGCAAAGCGGGTCAGAAGTTGACATCTGAATGTACTCCCGAGACTTGCCGCTGCACAGAGCTCGCACTGGCAGCGCGTACAGCAGGCGGCTGTTGAGCCGAAAGCAAGTCAGAGCCGCGCAGCAGTGGGGCCGGATCATCATCGCTCTTGTCCTGGGCATCGCAGCGCTGTTCGCGGTGTTTGGGGTGCGGGGCTTGACCACTATGGCGGTTTGCACTGCGTGTCAGCACTGTGAACGCCAGTTCGAAAGTTCACGAGTGACTGTGACTCCATATACCTCCTATCACGCTGGCAACGACAGGTCGGAAGGGGACACAGCAAGCCCGGGCCCGGCGAGGGTAGCGGCAGCCACCGTCGGCCAGAGGTAGCACGGCGGGCGGCGCTGAGCAGCCTCACCAACCTCGTGCTGGTCGCGTGCCATGCAGTACGCCCTCTTCGTGTCTTCTGCGCCTGCGCACCACCAGCAGTCTGCCACTAGTCACCCGCACCTGTTCGTGAAGCCACAGTCTCTGCCATTTATGATTACATCGAGGCGACTCGGGTGCAGGTGTATGTAGGGGACGATTACAGTAAGGCAGAGGATCTGGACTCCTGGTTCCTTCTGGATTATCAGAAGGTGCCGAAATGAATAGCGTGTAATTGTGTGGCCTGCATGCTTGCTTGGAGTGGCTGTTGCCTCCTCGAAACCAGCCTTCTTAGCTGTCACACTATTTAGGGTGGCTGCTGCCTCGCGTCTGGACCTCAGGGTCTCTGCACTCTCACAGGTGCCCAACCAAACACAGGTAACTTCTATGGCTGATCCAAAAGGACCATCTCCTAGAAGTCCTGCACGACATGCGACGCACAGGGGCAGTTGCGCGGTGTTCAAGATTCCGCGCACTGCATGTAGCTCATGCCGTACGAAAGTAATGGCAGCACATTTCATCGCCGGTCGCTGAGCGCAGAGCTTCCTACAGCACATGGAACTGGGTGTCAAGGCTGCTGCCAACGACCCCACCGCACTGCTCGTTTTTTCAGGCAGGCATCCGCGGTCGGCTCTCTAATCATTCGACCTGTGTCTTCACGAACTGCTCCTGCTTGCGGGCTGCGGTGGCTGCGCCATGACAAACCGATGGGGCACTGGCGATGCGCCTGTCGAATGTAATCGACTGGTTCCAGGGGGCCAGACGCGCGCCGGCGCCGGCGCGCGCAGCGAAGCGCAGAGCTACCGCAACGTCGCGCAGGCGCGCGGCTGGTTCGGGCACCCCGACGTGCGGTCTCGCGCCGTCACCGAGGTGGGCGGTCTGTGAAGGGTTTTGCCACGGTTCGGCTGCGTGGCTGCGGCGCCCGTTGCGTGCGAGCTGGCGTGCAAAGTTCCCGCTCTCAATGCCTTCATTCATCGAGGAGCCTTGGGGCGCAGCACTAGACACCTGGAGGGAGCTCAGCTCAGTGCCGTCTCGAGCCTGGTGTCCTTGTCGTGGGTGCAGGAGCACGCGCGGGACAGCTTCGAGAACCTGCTGTTCTCGCTCTGCCGGTTCCGCGAAGTCGCCGGCCACTACCCGACCAGCGTCGTGGTCGCCAGCTTCGAGTTCAAGCACGAGCGCTTTGCGGGGCTGCACCTCAAGGCCCTGCGGTGGCCGCTGCAGCAGTTCCGCTTCCTCGGGACGCCGGCGCTCTCCGAGCAGGCGCTGCAGGTACGCTTCACGTCGCTGCCTCAGCACTTGTGTGTGATCTCTGACCATTCGTCTCACTGCGGCGCCATGCTTTCATCGCTTCCTTCAGCAAAGATGGGGACCACATACTGGCTGCCTCTGCCGCAGGGGGAGGCGCAGACAATGGCGGCATTCCGGCACGACCTCTACGGCTGTGGCCGGGAGCTGCACGAGAAGCGGACCGGGCGGGACCCTTGGCACCTGGGCCCGCACCCGGCGGTCGAGTGCCCGGAGATGGCTGGGCTGCTAGCGCATTGCGGGCCCGGAGTGTACAAGGGGCGGGCGCCGCTGCCCTGGGAGGCGGCAGACTCACTTCGACACTCCAGAGGCATCATGAACCTTGTGAACTGAGATTGTCGATGCAAGGTCGATCCATGTACCTATTATACAAAGCGTCAGGCATCAAACCTCGTGGATGTTGCAAACCACCAGGCATGCGAAGACCAATTGACATGCCACAAAAAATTCGGCAGTTCGTGCGACTGTCTCTCGATGGTCATCGCAACTGATATAGCACCCCTTTGACATCAAACCACGAATGTCACATTCATTCGTCTGCTCACTCGATCCTCTGATGGCAGCATCATCCCTGTGCTCGCCAGCACACCATCGTCCGTAGTTCACTTGCCGCAAAGTTCCAGAAATATCAACTTTCAGAATCGGCGCCCACGGCTCGACTGCCATCACCCATTACTCGTCCATCACTGCGACAGGGCGTGCACCGCTCATGCCGTCACTGTCGTATGCTTACAGCTGATGTAGTGAGCCGCCGAAGGCGGCCTGCCAGCCGAGTTTCACCGCTCGCTGGCGGCCCTCAGGCCCCGCCCTGGCAGCCCCGGACAGACCTGGCGCCGAGCCGTGGCATGTGCCGAGTGGTGCTCCTGCTCCACGCCGCATCAGCGGCTGCTGAAGGCCAGCTCCTGGTCAGCGGCCGACGGCGACGCCGCCGCCGCCTGCTGCGGGGTGGGCGCCACCAGCAGGTCGTGCAGCACGCACAGCGTGCGCACCTGCTCCACTCCGTCGCGGCCCTGCAAGCATGCACGAGGGATTGCCACTCACAGCCGGTGGAAGGGTTTGCAGCTCTGCATCCTCTGGGTATTTGTATTCACAAGGCGAGGCCAACGGCACCCAGAGCCTGGCCAGCCGACCGGTAGCCCTTGGGTCTCGCCATGTTCAAACGTTGCCGCGCCCATGCCAGAGTGTGGCATGGCCTGTGCGGGATGGAGGCGCGGACGCGGCTTTGGACGGCCCAGGATGCGGAAGAGTATTACACAACACTACACATACGAGGTGACTCCGACCTGCAGACAATGCGTCTTCAGTCTGCAAGAGGGGCGGGGGCCCGGGGTCCAGAACATGGAAGTTTTGAGCCCACCTTGAGCATGGAGGTGACGGGGGCGTACTGGGGACCCGCCTCGCGCAGCAGCGTCTGCAGCGAGCGCACCGCCTCGCGCCCCGGCACCGGCAGCGCCAGCCGCGCCCGCGTCGACTCTGCCAGCGCAAACAGCGCCCCATGCTTGGCGCGCACTCCGGCGTCTTCCGAGAGCCGCCTGCGGGCCACGAAACAGCAAGTCATGGTCAAGAAGCAGCAAGTCCCAGGCAAGTGTTCAGGGCTAAGGGTGCTCTTGGCATATGTGCAGAGCCATTCCTGCCTGCAGGGTGGCGAGCTGTCACAGCCGGTGGCATCCACCCATCTATTAGGAATCGCTAGGCGCCGGCACGGGAACCTGGCCGTTCTGACGGAGAGCGACATGTGCACATCGTCCCAGACCGGCCTGCCGCTAGGATGGCGGAAGGCTGCCTGTCTTGACGCACAGCATAGCATGCAAGCCGGCATGACCGCACCCTGAATGCCCTGGGTGCCCCGGAACCCTAAACCCTGGACGCACACCTGTAGGCAGAGGCCACATGGTAGAAGCGGTCGCCTGCGCCGCGGCTGGCAATGACATTGACGGCGTCCAGCGGGTCCAGCCGCGCAGAGCTTGCCTTGAGCGCCACCCTACGCGGCAGTTGGCAGCAGCCTGAGCATATGCTTGAGAAGAAGGTCCCGAAGGTCCTGCTGCTCTGCGCTGCTGCCCCCTGTCACCCGCAGTCTGCCGGCAACGGCAGGGCGGGGCGACACACGGAAGTGCTGAAATCTATTGGAAAGGGAGGAGCAGTGGGCGCACCACAGCTTGATGAGGTCCGGAACCGGGTCGTAGGCGCCGTCCTCCTGTGCAGCGCCATTGGCGTATCCGCCGTTGAGCGGCGCGGCCGCCGCGCCGCTTGGCGCCGCCGGCAGGCTGGCGGCAGGGGCAGCTGCCGACGCAGACGCCTGCAGGTCATTGTTACAAGGAAGTTCAGACCAGTGGAGCGAGGCTGTTTGGAAGCTGCACACGTAATGCATGATGTAGCTGCCGCCTCCGACCTGCCCCCCCGCTCACCGGCTGCCAGCCAGTGTGCAGCCCACCGCCTGCAACAGCGCATGTCACGCAGCCGCAGTCACTCAGTGACCTCACCGCCAGCTGCGAATTGAACGGCGAATCCGCTGCGCCGGCCGAGCCGCGGTTCCAGAAGCCGCGGGACCAGGGCCACCTGCCGCCGGCCTTGGCGCTATCTGCGCGCAGCATGCAAACATCGGTCGGCGCGCACTTCTAAGGGGACATGGCTCTTTCGGAGTGTTCTGCAGGCATGCAGGGAGCGGGCGCGCCATGTGAGGCATTGCTGCCGCAGGGCCGGCGGGCCTGGACTACCTGGCACGGAACGTCCACCCGAGCAGGCAGACATACGCGTCGTCAAGCGAGGAGCCAGTGCAGCCGGATGCGAGCAGAGGGGCGGCGGGCAGGGGCATGCAGGAGCAGGAGGTCGCCTGCGGCTGTGACGGGGACGGCGACTGTGCCGCGGGGGCCGCGAAACACGAAGGCTCGCTCCACCGCCATGTCGGGCGCTTCACCGCGCGCTTGCTGCGCAGCAGGGAGTCCGACTGGTTCAGCCCCTCGACCGCCGCACTTCACGGTGGCTTTGCGGCCTGCTGCTTGCCGCTCGAGGCTGACTGGAGGCACACACCCTGTACAGCTGGAGCGGATATCCGCTTCAGACCGGCGTTGCACCTGGCGCAGCCATGGTCCCGCGAGCGCGAGGAGCGAGGCACGGCACAGTCATGCGTGGCCCCCGCGCAGGGAGCGCTGCGGCTGGCCTGAGGGCAGACAAGCTGTGAGGGGGCAGCGAGGCTGGAATGAGGCGACTTTCTCTGTATCAAATATGATATACACATCTGTTTGGTAAAGAAAGGGACGTCTGAGATTGTAGAATGCCTATGAACAGCGCATCTTCATGTTTCCAGGGGCACCTGGGCGGCGCGGCGGATGGCGAGGCGCAGCGGGTCGTCCGGGGAGTCCAGCCGCGGGCCCGCCAGCGCGCCCAGCAGCGGCGCCGCTGGGTCGTACTTCCCAGGCGCCGAGCCCGCCAGGCCCCCTGCCTTGACGACCTGCGCAGGAGGTGCGTCTCATGGTCAGAGTTCTGTGTGCGCCAATGCGGCTTGGGATGCTTCGCGTGCACGCTGCAGGGTGCTGGTGGGCGTCAGCACGCGCTGGACGACGGCCGGTGCACCTGGGGTTTAGCAGGCAGCACCGCAGCTGACGGGGGGACCTTACTTGAGCTGGTCGGCGCCCGTGCAGGGAAAGCAGGCTGCTGTCATGCATCAGGCGAGCACGCATGCTGGCAGGCCGACACCTGTCGCTTGTGACCCTCCAAGCGAGGTGGGCGCTGCCGCCTGGCGCTACCTGCCTCGTGACTTCGGGCTGACCTCAGCGAGCAAAAGGCAGCGGGCTGTCAGATTCTGGTGTGAATGCGTGCCTGCGTGCCCGCGCCGCCCATGGCATGTGAGCGCACCCAGGTCCACAGGTCGTACTTGGACCGCCCTTGTGGCGCCGCCGGCCGCGCCCGCAGCAGCCCCGGCACCGGGTCGTACCTCTCCAAGCCTGCGGAGCATTGCAATGGACAGCCGCCTGACCCGCGAGCGACGGGCAAGCAGCGAGGTGCAGCACCAAAAGTAACGGAGCAGCGTCGCGGTTGGCAAATGGCCACCCTGTTAGAGCACAACCTCCCCTTTTCGCGTCCATCCTCTGCGGCCGTGCGAACCCATGCTCGAAGAGGAGGTCCTCATTCGGCGTTTGCCAGTTGTATCAGTATGTCTATTCTGCGCACCCCCTGGCGCGGCGTCCCCGCGGACGATGCGGCGCAGGCTGTCGAGCAGGGAGCGCAGCGGGTCTTCGCGCGGCGCGTGCTCCGGCGCCGCCTGCGCTGCTGCCAGGATCTGACCCACCATGTCGTATTTGGAGTTGCCCACCGGCGCCTCCGCCGCAAACACCGCCTGCGGCGATCAGTCCATTCACTGGTCAGCAACCCGCGGAGGGGTCCTCACTGCAGCGGCTCGTAACTGAAGCGCACGACCGGCACAACGGCCTCGATTGTTGCTGGCTGGCAACTCGGTCAGAAACGTTCGGTACAAGCACTATTGTTGTCTTTTCTGACAAAGGGGCCCACACCTGCAGCAGGTCGCACTGGGGTGGGCGGCGCGGCTGCAGATCATGCCCAACTGGCTGCTGAATTACAGCAATATCCTGCTGCCTGTTTGCAACCCCTCTTGCAAAGAAGTCCCGTGAGAAGGACATCAACTCCACTCCCTCTGAAGGCCTCACCTGCAGGACGTCGTACTTGGAGCACACGGTGGCGCCGTGGCGCCGCGGCTGCAGTCACACTGATCGGAAAAGGAGACGCATCTTGGTTGGGTTGACGCTGGGTTGGAGCGTTCTCTAGTGGGCGCTCCTCTGTGTGCTCACCTGCAGCGGGTCGTACTTGGAGCGCACGGTGGGTGCCGCGGCGCCAAACAGCGCGGCCACCGGGTCGTACTTGTCCAGGCCCCAGTCCCCCGCCAGCGCCCCCGGCGACTGCCCCCAGTCCGCCGACACCGCCGCCTTGTGCAGCAGGTCGTACACCTGCGCGCGCCGCAGGCAGTCGAACCTTCAGATAGCCCCTGAACCCTACAGCAGGGTTGGGGGCCTCGCCAACAGCAGCCTTGCGCAGCTGGTCATGTACCGCCAGCAGCGGCGGGAACACACAATTCGAGCAATGACCAACGCAGTCCGATGTCGGTCAGCACTCGAGGTGTGTGCGGATATGATGCACGGCGGTGGCCTGGCGGCCCGGCGCCGGCTGTCTTGCCGTGCTGATGTGTCCGTCCAGGGAGCTCCCATCTGAGCAGGACTGGGCCCCAGGAACCTCCCGAACCAAGACTGCCGTCGGAGCTGCCAGCGTGTCTGGTGTATGACTGGCACTGATGCCAGCACATGTCTGGCGGAGGCAGCAGGCTGCAGAGCGGCGCACCGGGTCATACTTGGGCGCCGCCGTCGCGCCACCTGCTCGGCCCGCCCGCAGCAGGTGCCACACCACATCGTACTTTGAGTCCCCCGGCCGGGGGATGACGACGCCCCGCAGCAGGCTGGTGACCTGCAGGCAGTGTCTCGGAATTGTATACTTGCCTTGGTGTATTTACCAGACGCATCATTTGTGGCATGCCCTGCAGCGCCATGCATGCTTCGAGAAGTCAACCAGCCCATACACACCAAAGCTGTCGCACTATCAACAGGGATTGCAACACCAGCTCCTTGGGGTTTCCTCGATTTTGAAAATGGCATACCATGTCGTATTTCGCAGCGCCACGGGGCGGCACTGCCGCCAGCACCGCGCGGACCGGGTTGTACTTGGCATCCTGCGGGTGAGTTGAAAGCAGTGCTAAGGAGCCGGCGCAGCTTCGTGGCATGTTGCAACGTGTCTTCACTAGAACAATAGCCGATAGGTGGGGCTAAAGACGGGGTGACCCCCAGCGGCAGCCACTGCCGGCAGGTTCGGGAGGGCACTGCACATGGCGGGCCTTCCCGGCGCCGCGAGCAGACGCATCTTAGTCCTCTGAGCTGCAGCACGAAAGGGCGCTGCCACTAACAAACTGGAAAAACGCTTCGGTTGCAGACCGGGTTGGCGTCGGAGGCGTTCTTCAGCGCCTCGTGGAACAGGTCGTACTTGGCAAAGGCGGCCCAGCGTCGCTCGCTCTTTGGCCGGCCCACCTGTTTGTGGGCAAGTTTGCAGGTGTTGCGGTTTTGTGGTGAGGTCATTGCCGGCAAAGGACTGCGAGCACTAGCAACCCGGGCTGCACGGTTCATCAGTGCCTGCCACGGGCAAGTGCTGTGAACCTGACAGGGAAATGCGCTCAGGCAAGACAGTGTCAGGGGGCGGCACGAAGGCGCTGGGGTTCCCCGATGTGCCTTTTCAAACGATCTGGGCCTCGCCTCACAGGGCTGCAGAAGCACAGCCTCAGCCGACTTGCCCAGCGCCCACAACCTCACCTGCGCCCTCAGGAGGCCGCTCAGCGGCCGCCGGGTGGCCAGCACAGCCCGTTCCGCCCGCTCCGCAGCAGTGCTGCCGTCTGATACACCCGCCCGCGCACGCATGGTCACCGTCAGCGACTGCCCGACCCGCTGCGTGGACAGCACCCGCCCCCGGCCGCCCAGCCGCGACGCGCTGATCGCCGCCTGCAAACGCACGGCACCAGTTGCATGAGCTCATGCAGGACTCTTGCAGGGCGCTCGGGAGCTGCAGAGCACTGGCCGGCGGGAAGGAGCCCGGCGAGCTGCGTGATGCCAGCCCCAGCGCCAGCGTCACCTCAGCAAGCAGGAGGACGCGGCCTGATGGGTGGGCGCCCAGCCGCATCCACTCACTGCCACAGGAATCTGCCCGGAATGTGCGAGACATTCAGGACAGGAGACAGTTGTGTGCTTCCAGCATTCCGAAGCTAACTTATATCCTGTTCACTACCCGGCAAGCCCGACTGGAGCGCGGCCCGTACCGACGGCTTGGTGACGGCGTCAAAGGCGTCCTTGAGGAAGCTGAGCGTCAGCGTCAGCGGCGATAGCACCAGCGTCAGCGGTGAGACCTTGGCGGACGGCGACGCCAGCGCCCGCCGGTAGGCCGCGCTGGCGCTCACGCGCTGCGTGCCAAACGAGGGCGGCACGTCCGTGTCGAACGAGGGCGGCACGTCCGTCGAGCGGCGGCCCGCTGCCACCTGGGCGCGGCAGCGGGGAACGGCAGTCGGCCTGCTGACAAGCCTGGCGTGCACTTCACTATGGTGTGCGGTGGGGCAGACCCATTGCACAGGTATGATGCACTCGGCTGTCTGAGGCTCCTGACAATGCAGGCGTGCTGGATTTTTTCTCGTGATAGATGATGACAGAGTTCAATATTCAAAGGGCAGGACTTGGCACCAGTCACAGGCCCGAAGGAGGTCCACACTCGTGAGACGACAGGGTCAGTTGACAGCGCACGGGCTTAGAATATCAACTCACCTCCGCAGCCAACTGGTCCATGCTGTCAGAGAAGCCCTCGTCGTCCGAGTCGATGGTGGCACTGAGCGCAATCTCCGCCGCCAGCGCGTCGATGTCGCTGGCGTGGTCATTGTTGGCGCGCCGAAAAGCGCCGTCGCCATTGGACTGTTGCATGCAGGCCAGAATCCCAGTTGAAAATGTGCCCCGTAAAAAAGTTTCGGGGAAAGGCTGGCTTGCATGCTGCCCATGTGAAGCAGGCGCCAGTGAGTGGAGACAATGATAGTCTGCTGGTGACATTGCCGATTGGAAGTGGACTCTGATATTACCTGGGACAGGGCAGCATCGCCATGGAAGAGTGGGTCGTAAGATTCCTCCGATGAGAACTCGGGTGACTCGGTTGGCTGCGCCTCCAGTGTGGCCCCACCGTTGAACAGGGGGTTGTATTTGTCCTCAGGCGACGAGTCGCTCGAGCCCGCCCCCGCTGGCTGCGCCTGTGTCGTAATCGAAATGGATGCAGTGTCACGGTCGGCCCGCAGAAAGGGCACCAGAATGAAGGAGGATGAGTATCCAGTCGCTGTGCATCATCTGGTAGCTGGCGGCACGCCAAGCCAAGAAAACATCGTCAGGTGACGAAGATCACTAGCACCCCGCAAAGCCAGACGAACACAGGGAGACTGAACTGCTGCTCACCTTCGATGTGGCAGTGCCACCTCGGAACAGCGGGTCATAAATGCCATCGGGTGACAGGTCGATCGTCTCCGCCGCTGTCGTCTGCTCCTCTGACGCCGCATCGCCTTGGAGCAGCGGGTCATAGGAATCTTCCTCCACCAGCGTGGTGGGCTCCACCTGCGAGATGACTTTCGGCACTGATTGCACTGTGTGGAACGGCGCTCCTGACACAAGACACTGCAAAAATATTTCTCCACAGGTGCGGCAAGTCGCTTCGCTATTTGCCACCTTAGTCAAATGAACCCGCTCCTCTGTTCTCGATCTCACAGCGCAACACACCTTCAGCGGCTCCGGCTTGGCCCGTGTGCCGGAGGCGGTTCCGCCGTCGCCGTGGTAGAGCAGGTCATTCAGCTTGTCCTTGGATATGAGGGGCGCAGAGTCGCTGCCGCCCGCCGCCGCACCAGAGCCAGTGTCGGCAGCCTGCCGCTTGTTGGACTTGCCGCCGCCGCCGGTGCGCGGAACAACSGTCGGCGGCGCCGGCGTGCCGCCMSGGCTGGGSGGCGGCGGGCCGGGGGGCTGCGAGCGTGTGACGCGCATCGGCTGGCCGAGCGGCCRCGGCGGCGCGGCGACGGTGCCCCAGGCTGTGGCGCCGCGGGAGGCGCCGGCCCAGCTCCGGACATCCTGGCACAGTTGATGAGTAGGTCTGAAGCGTCTTCAGGCGCTGATGCGCCAGACAGGGAGCTCTTACGGCGAATGGCGCGAGTTTGGGAAGGGTCCCTGAACCCTCGACAGAACCTTGCACGACAGTGAGTTAACCCGCCGGGAGGCCGTGGTTTCACCTCCAGGCGTGGCCGGCCGGGCTGTGCAGCGACGTTGCCCTTGTTCACGCCGCCCTGTAGCAGCGTGGCCGCGGCGGCGGAGGCGCCAACGACGGATGCGCCTCCGGCGGTGCGGCCCTGCTGCGCGGGGCTCTTGGCAGCCAGTGCATCCGCAGCCTGGCGCCGCCGCCCCGCGGCACCGCCATCCGCCTGCCCCAGGGTGTCCTTCCAGCCCGCCTGTTCCTTGCCGCCGCTCCCATCACTCCTGCGTGCCACGCAAAAGTGAGCGGCACACGCCGCGTCAGTGCTAAAAAGGCAATCGCCCTCCCGCCGCTGCAGGCAGCAGCACGAGGTCCTACTGAAGGCATGGATCTGCGGGGACGCATGTCGTGCAATGGCGCCAGGCCCGCCCCTTGCTGACAAGCTAGCGGAAGTCCGTGCTCACTTGTCCTGCTTGGAGTCCTGCTTGGAGTCCAGCACAGCGCCGCCAGCCATGGCGGCAACGAGCTTCAGTGCCAGCGCAAGCATGATGCCGCAGGCGAGCAGCGCCGCCGCGAAGCGCCGCTTCGTCTCGCCGGACAGCTGCAGCTCGCGCCAATTTGCCCACTGCGAGCGCTGCCAGGCGGGGTACTGGTGGTCCTTCGCCTCGTGCGGCGTGTCGGCAGCCACCTGCGGGACAGGGCTTGGGGGTGTTAGAGAGTGGCACATGCTTGCAGGTAGCAGGCACTGCAGAACCTCATTCCAGCCGCTCTTTTCTGCTTCACAGGAACCAATGAAGCACTCGCTTGTGAGCACCCAATATTGAGGTCGAAGGGGGAAGGTGGTCAAGCCTTCCCCATGCTCAAAGGTTGGCAAAATGCGCAACACCAGGTTGCAACACATGCTTCACTTGGCGCTAGTGGCTCAGTGGCTCACTGCTAGTGGCTCAGGCAGCGCCCTGCTGCCCTGCAGGAACGACGCACGCGCAGCGCTGGGCGCCAGCAGCGCAGCAGCTAGCAGCGGCAGCAGCGTCATGCCCTGCAAGACAGGAAGTCACAGTCAGCGCCGGCCACAGTCTTGCCCTTGGCACATGCCCGTGCAGGTACAAATGCGCACTGAAGTCCTGCAGATGGCCATTCACTCACCCGACCGATCGACTGCCACAGGCTCTGCAGTGTGCGGGTGCGCGGCTCACCAGCACCGTCCGCAGCCTGCGGATACATCATTGCAAGCGAACATCTGCAAGGTAGGGTGGCCTGGGTCCCCGGATCAGCCGTTGACAATGCAGACAGCAGCAGCTGACAGGCACTGCAACCCGAAGCTGCTGACCTCCGAGTTCCGGTTCGATCGCAAGGGTGCAGCTGGCGAGGTCTTGTGACACAGGCAGGCCGTCGCAGAGCTCACCGTGTGCATTCGGAGGTGGTTCTGAGCTGCCAGTGCAACGCATCGCTGCCTGCTGACCCGGGGGATGACCAGTTGGCGAAAACGTTGCACTCCTCCCGAGGTGCAGGTACCGCTGGGCCGCAGCAGACGCAGCCTGACGGGTCTGACCGGCAAAAGCGGAGCGTGGCGCATGCTGCATGCCGGAGCCTGCATGGTGGCAGGCTCCGCACAGGGGGTGCAGCTGCCTTTAAAATGTCACGAAGCCAGACTGCCAAGCTCAGCCGGCGAGGCCTCTGCGCTCCCGCGCTCACGGCGCCAGCTGCTTGTGAAAGCCTTTGCTTTCTGACGGCGACCAGTCAGAATGGCGCTGGCTTGTCTGAGTGTCTGATTGCGGAACAAGCAAAAGATCCTCCAAATTTCCTCATCGCACAGGGGTCTATAAACGCCAGCTCCAGACAACGGGGACCACTGCCATGTTGCCAAAGCTACTGCTTCGAAGCCAACAAGCTCGTGCAACGACTCGCTATTACAAAGAACAACTATATTCCTGGCACTTGTGCATCGCCACACGCCCAGTGGTAAGTCGCAACAATCCAGTGAATTTGGTTGGGTTTTCGACCAAGGTTTCCGACACCCAGCCGCGGTTCGCTATGATGTGATATCGCGGTAGGGAAGCGAATGGGCAGGCTGTGAAGATGTCGAAGCGTAAGAAGCTGAAAGACCCGCCACAGAGCGAACTTTTCGCCAAGGCAAGTCAGTGCAGTCCGCGTATCGATACGAGTGCATGCCCGCATGCTCAGACCAGCCCTCACAACACTTTCTGGCGCATTACAGGGGAAACTGCCAGGCGGACAGCTCAGGTTGTCCGCCTTGACATTGCGGCCCTCCAGCGGCACTGCGGCGGGCCCGGCATGCGCGGCGAGTCAGTCCCAAACGCTGTGGCGCTCTGCATTGGCACAAGGTGAGCGACCATGGCAACCGTGGCTTCAGAGCCTACCTTGCCGAGGAACACCAGCACATCAGCAGACGCTGCCGGCGTGAGCTGTTATGCATGCACGCCCAGAGCACGCATGTTACGCCTGGATGCAGCAGCAGAGGCGCCGGTGGCAGCGGAGCCCCAGGCGGCGGAGTGGGTGGAGAAGCACCGCCCGCAGTCGCTGGAACAGATCGCGGTCGCGAAGAAGAAGGTGCAGGAGGCGCAGGAGTGGCTGGCGCCGTTCCGGGAGCCAGTGCTGCACCCCGCACATGCCCGCGTGCTGCTTCTCACAGGTCGGCTGCTGTTCCCGTCACATGCAGGACTGATGCAGCGAGATGTTGTCCTCTCGATGCACCGGAACTTGAGGCTTCTGCACGCTGTGGCAATACTCAGCGGTGCTTCTCTGATGCTTTCCATTGATGCAGAGGCTGTCTGCAAGTCCACAGAAGGTACCATGCACTGCAGGCCCGCCGGGCTGCGGCAAGACGACGCTTGTGCGGCTCCTGGCGGCCGAGCTGGAATTTGATGTGTGCGAGTGGCACCCCTCTGCAAATGTCTCATGGTCCGAGGTCCAGCACTCACAGCAGGTGTGTGACCTTCAGAGAACATGTTATCCTCTCCGATGCCCACCATGGATGCCCGACACCAGCCAAATAGTGCGCAGGCAGTGGCCGCTGCAATGGTGCGGCATAAAGCTTCCGACCTAAGACTCCTGGAAGTGACCAGCTTCCACATCCGCAGGGCGCGCTGCAGCTCCAGTATACCTCCAAGCTGGCGGAATTCGAGGAGTTTGCATCTCGTGCCAAGATGCCGGCGCTGCAGCTTGTGCCTTCGTGCGGCGCGACCCCGCAGGCGCCTGGCGGCCCCTCTCAGCAGCAGCCGCACCTGCACCCGCAGCCCGGGTCCAGCCAGCAGCGGCCGCAGCAGCGGCGGCGGCACAAACTCATGATGATTGAGGACCTGCCGCATGCATCTAGCTCGGACAGCCGGCGGCAGCTCGCTGAGGCCCTGCGTGAGCGCTTCTTTTCAATGCTGGAGTGGCATCGATACCTTGTCGGACACGACCAATGCATGCATCACAGACCAACTGTCACCGTTCTGATGCATTCCGATGCGGGCCATCGCAAGTGCTAGAGCTCACATCATCGTGTCACTGCGATTCGGCTGCTGCAGGAGAGCTGTCGCATTCAGCCGGCATGCCCGTCGTCGTCATGGCCACCGAGTCGACCGGCTCCGGCCGCGCGGAGGATGCTGGCAGCGCTTCGGGCGGCTGGCATGGCCTGCACAAGGCGAGGATTGCATGTCATGTGACGCTGCCGCAGCCATCGCAGTCGACTCTATGAAAGCAACCAGTGGGCTGTCATGCGTGGTCCTCACTTTCAATTCCAAGCAACAGCATCTTCGAGGGTGGCCAGGTCGACGATGCCTTCCCACTAGACACTGCCGCGCGCACGCTGTACTGTGCTGGATCCTCTGTGCGACTCCCTGCAGGGTTGGCTTGATTTTTTACTATCATGCATCCTGCAACATTTATGCCTCATGGGCTGGCCTGTATCTACAGGACCTGGTGGCAGCGCTGGATGCGGCCAATGCGCGGCAGTTGCACCTCAACCCCGTCACGGCCGCAGCAAGCGCCAAGGCCCTGTCCGGCATCGCGGCCGCGGAGCGCCGGGAGCTCAGCGCCGCGGAAGCAAAGCAGCTGGCAACCGAGGGAGCGGGCGACCTGCGCAACGCGGTCGGCATGCTGCAGATGCTGCTGACCGGCACCGCGGCCACGCCGCAGGCCAGGGGCAGGAAGGTGCGCTGCACGGGGCTCCGAGTGCACGCATTTCAAAAGGGGAGTGGGCAGTGCAAATCACACTGCGATCGCATGGAGATGTGACGTGGGCGCGTCACATGCCTCGACACATGCTTCAATACGCTCATGTCGTGTGTGTGTCTGGACCCAGCCCTGCAGCTGCTGGAGACCAGTCAAGTTTCTACACCTCACAGATCCTGGCACTTGGCACACGCTTTGCATCAGATCTCAGGAATGGCAGCAATGTCAGCCGCACCCCTCCCCTTCGTTGCGCAGGGTGCCGCGGCAAAACGCAAGCGCGGCAGCCACGGCGGGCAGCCTGAGCCGCTGCCGCGCAGCACATCGTTCACGGGGCGCGACCAGGGGCTAACGCTGTTCCACGCCCTTGGCAAGCTGCTGTACAACAAACGCCTCGATGGCGCGGAGGCGGCGCAGCCGTCCGCGCAGCCGTCCTCTGCAGCCAGCCAGGCCTTTCGAGAGGCAGCCAGCCCGTCTGCTGCGGTCGGCCGGCTGGCGCTTGGCAGCCAGGCATTGGGCAGCCAGGCGTGCGGCAGCCAGCCGCGGGCCTCAGCGGATGTCATCGACCTCACGGAGGAGCCGGCAGCTGAGCCCGCGGCGGGCTTGGCGGAGCCGCACCCTTCAGACATGGACGACAGGCAAGCATCCCACTTTCGAGCCAAGCAACGACTCCAGGGCACCCTGTCGGCGCCTGAATGCCGTCAGATATGTGAGTCTGGCGATGCAAGGCATGCGCGGCTTGGCACACACCTGCATGAGACGAGCAACAGCCCACAGCCCACCGTGATGTGCCTCAGCTGATGTGGGCATCCTCCGCAGCAGGATGTGCAGACTTGCATGCGCCCATGCGCAGCTGCCGCCTGCTGCTGGCAAGTCCAACCAGGAGGCGGTGCAGGGTGGACATCGGCTGTCGGGCTGTGGCAGTCTATGTTTGTTCAAATCCTCTGAAATGCGCAGACACGCTTGTCCGCAGGCACTGCCGCTTGCCGCTGGCGTGCAACCCCGAGGCGGTGCTGATGCAGGCAGGGCTGGAGGCGCCGTCGGTAGCGGCCTTCCTGCACGAAAACATGCCCGACTTCATCGCCGACGCCGGTATGCAGTCTGCCGCGGACGTGTACTGCTACCTCAGCCAATCAGGTGGGCTGCAGGCTTACGAAACGCTGCTGCTGCTGCTGCTGCTGCTGCTGCTGCTGCTGCTGCTGCTGCTGCTAAGCAGCCTGACGAAGCTTAGGCCACCATGGAGGGACAGCGCTGCGCAGTCGAGGATTGGGCACAGCCTGAACTGTGCGTGAATACTGGCCACGCAGCCTGGAAGCACCAGGCACAGCCGGAACAGCCAGACAGCCGGGCTGGCGATTCCAGGCGCCTACAACCCTCATGCGCATCGCCGGCATGGCGGTCAGCCAACCGAGCTGTTGCTGCTCAGCCGTGTGCCACTTCTGCGATCCAGACCACCTGGCGGCGTTCCGGCGCAGCGACCATGCTACTGGCGTCGCAGAGGTGGACGAGTATGCAGTCAGCTCCATGGCGGACAGCGCCGCCGCGCTCGTGGCCGCCCGCGGCGTGCTATTCGGCAATGTCGACCAGGCGCCCCGCAGGTGAGCATCGTTATGTCCACTGAACCCTGGTATCCTCCCGCCACACACCTGTTGGCAGGGATGGCAATGGGTAATGACAGCCTTACAGCCGCGACCTCTGCTGCTGGCGACTGGGCAAGTGTCATTCTCCATGTGTGTCTCTGAGCATGACTGGCAGGTGCGGAGCTGAGGAGTGGAAGGGTGGCCGCAAGCAACGCCCTCGTCCTCGATCGACAACCCTCGGGTTGAGTGCGCAGCCACTGCCCAGGCAGCGACCTTCGCTCAGGTCTCAGCCTTGACCGCATGCGAACTGCAGGTTTACCGCCATGCGGGCGCCGCTGCAGCACATCGTGCAGCGAGGTGCCGCGTCTAACTGCGCCGCAATGGCAGCCATGGCGGAGCGCCTGTGCGCGGCTGGTACCTTTTCTGGGTGCGTTGCCCAGAAAACTCCGGGCGCTCGTCCTCTCCTTGCACTGCCATTGCTGCGCAGCCGCAGCATGCTCGTTGTGGGCCTCATGGCAGTATTGTTCCAAAAAGGTGCCCTCCTCTGTGGTCGTGCCTCCGCTGTTCCTTGCCCCTTTGTGTCCTCTTGCACCTGCATGTCGGCGAGAAGTCCTGGCCGGTGCCGACCCAGTTCAACAATGCGAATTCAGCTGACAGGCCTGACAGCGTCCGCTCCGACCTGTCTGCAGCCTCAGCGCGGGCGCAGCGGCGTCGCAGGTGATGCCCTTCGTGCGCTGCATCTCGGCAGCAGCGCCGCATTCTTATGCCGGCCTGATCCGGCCGGCGTGCTGGCACCGCCTGTGGAACGGCAAGCTGGTTGAGGATGTGGCGCCTGGGGGCGCACAGCAGGCGGCAGCGGCAGAGGACGACCGGGGGCCGGATAATGACGAGGAGGACGCCTTCGATGACATTGAGATGTAGACAAGAGGGCAGCCATGGCAGCTCGAATCAGCATTCGACTCTGAGTGCGCTGCGCGCCCCGCACCTAGGTGTGTCTTGGCGGTGGTCAGCCGCGCATTTGCATTGGGCTCAGCAGCT
The DNA here is from genome assembly GCA_033439295.1 of Deuterostichococcus epilithicus. Lineage (NCBI taxonomy): Eukaryota > Viridiplantae > Chlorophyta > Trebouxiophyceae > Prasiolales > Stichococcaceae > Deuterostichococcus > Deuterostichococcus epilithicus. Next base: position 1,075,110 of record JAVTLE010000010.1, read on the forward strand.
TTGCCACGTTCGATGGTGGCAGCATTGATACACGGGCGTCTTACAAAACGAGCAATACAATCAGTGCGTGCCCAGATTGCCGGCGAATAATTGGCATAACCACAGCCCTAAATGGTCAAGGAACGATTTGCAGTTGCAGCCACCTCTATATTGACCAAGTCGTGTGCACTGCAGACAATCCAATGGATTCAGCCCCAGTAGGTTCAAAGATTGATTGGTCTCCCTCCTCACACGCTCAAAAGTGACCTGCTCACCGCTGCAAAGTCACGCCCCAGACTGCCAGACTGATGGCCAAGATGCCAGATGCCCACCATACGTAGCGGTTCTTGGTCCAGTTTGGCGGGGTGTAATTGTCCCTGCAGATAGAAACCCGCGTTTCGAGCATCTGCAAAGGAAAGCATTGCCAAAACAGCCGAATCCCCACAAGGCTTACTAATGTGACGCACATAGAGAGAGGAAGTTCTGCTCACCAGAACTCCTCCTCCCATGTCTTCTTCCGCTTCTTCTCGATCACGGCTGTCGGCAGCGGCCGCTGGAAGTTGCCCCGCCTGGTCCTGCAATGTGTGCAGGAGTTCGGTGAAGGTCAGCCCGAGCAAATGCAATGCTAGCATGTCAGCAGGCTCGAAAGCAACGACACGGCAGACTCGGCAGAGCACGGCAGCGCCAGCTGTTCTGTTGTGACTTTCTGAAGCGACGCACTTTTTCCGCTCTTCGATGTTTAGGACCGGCAGCTGGATCATCTCATCCGGCCCGCGCTTCAGCTTGGGCGCTTGCAGGATGAACCGCAGGTTGGCTGCCTGTCTCTGCACTTTCTTCAGTGGGTGCGTCTCCTCGATCTGCCACAACAACACACTACGGTGCATCATCAATGCTCATGTGCAGCGGTACAACATCTCATGAAGACTGCCGTCAAATTTGACCCTGCTCTGAGGATCTGCACAGGGCGCAGGTTGCAAATTCCCAGCCTTACCTTTTTGTACAGTTCAATACAGTCTGCATCCCTCCCCACAGCCTGCAGCCACACAGACGACCCCATTCGCCAATGGCCAACAGCTGCTCGTGCATGCATCGACGAGTGCTGCACACAGCAACTCCGATCGCAGCTACAGCACTACCAACTTGCCTGGTACGAGAGCGCCAGCCACATCTGTATCTCGCCCCCAAGCCTGGACATCCAGCCCTCGTCATTGAGCGCCTTCTCGAAAAGCGCCACCGATTCCTGGTACCGCCCCCTCTCGTACGCCTGCTTGCCTGAAAAAATTACGACAAGCACATTTGCAATCACATGTACAGCGATTGTGTTGTGAAACTTGAGGCGAGACACATGCAAGCTCAAACCACAGGTGTGACCTTTGTTGAAGGTCCCACTCCGCGCCTCTCTGGCTATCCGCTCCTGCTCTTGCTCCTGCGAACATGGTTCCTAGCACTGCTATGCTTTGAATGAAAATGAGTCATTGAAACTGATGTGGGCATGCACGTGTCGGCATGCTTGAATATTTGCAGCAGCGAAGACAGGAATGCCACAACCCACCTGTTCCAGCTTTGCTTTGAGCTTGTCTTTGTACTTCTCCTGCGTCTCTGAAAGCGGTCCAAGGAAGGCATCCCCTAGCTCCTCGAGGCCGTGCAGTTCCTCCTCCTCCTCGTCGGACTCCTCATCGTCAATGCCTTCCTGCTGCGCGCCAACCGCCTTGCGGATTTCCAAGTTGTTCTCCGCCTCCCCTGCAGCCATGGTTTTGGCATCTGACCATGTCAAGCGCTCAGAGATTACCCAGCAGCAGGTGTCTGCATCGCAAGGGGGGCAAATTTGACAAGCACCCATGCGCCACACCTTTGTACAGTTCCGCGCTCTTGGGCTGTTGCGGGTCGCCAGCTGCACTGCAGACCAGTCGTGACGCGCTGATTCGATTGAACCTGTAGCTCGGGCCTGTGTGCGGCCCGGCACTGTGCGCACGCAGCTCCAAGACGGCTCTGTAAGCGGTGGGTGTGTTGATCGGATTCGCCAAATGCATGTGTGGCAAAATGTTTTGACAGCAACCAATCGCGCACAACCGAAGGCAACTGAGTCCTTCGCACTCGTGCACGCTTGGATGACGGCTGCAAATCTGAATTGTGAGGCTGCAGCACGCATCATGCGCGGTGCATTCGAGCTTTCGTGGCACGTAAAACGCCGCCCTGCAGCACTGCGAACGTGCCTTGCTGCGCTGCTCTAGCAATGATGGCCAAATTTGACTTGGCCAGAAGCTTATCTCCTATTGCAGATCAAACCGTGATCTTTGAACCGTACGTGCCCAGCCCTGTCTCAGCAACTTCTTCAGGTGCTAAAAATTCGCAGCCTGGAGAACAGGGAGCCTCGCAGCCCACCATGCACACTCGGCTGTAGCCTGAAGGCAGCATGGTGCAGCCGCACAAGAAGACAAAACGCGGGCGCAAGGAGAAGGACAAAAACTCCCTGCGGCAAAAGCGCCGTGCTGAGGGCCCAACCGGCGGCGCCGATAACCCGCTCCTGGATGCAAAGCTACAGGAAGGGTAAGAAAAATCTGCTTGTCAATAGCAAGACCACCAGCACATGCTTTCCACACGCAGGACCATCGTGCAAAATCCACGAGCATGATCCACAACCTGACCTGGCTGAGGCGGCGACGGCTCATGTCTCTCAGGCACGGCGACGGTACCAATGCGCTGATACTGATACAGCAGCCCAACGACGGAGCTGCTCAGGTATGGTGCTACTCGTGTGTGCAAGTCTGCGTGCATGCCTGCAGTGCACAGCCTGCGGGCACACCAGCAGGCGCTGCATCCCGCAAGCCAGGATTCAAAATGGGGCGTTCTGCCGTCTTGAACATGTTGTCTGGTCTGGTGCCGCAGGCCGAGGCGGCGCCAGCGCCGGCGTCAGCGCCGCGGCTGTCAAGGGTGGCGGCCCGTAAGGCGGCACAGGTGGCGCGCGCCAAGGCGGCGCGTGCGGTGCGCTCCGATGTGTTGGCCAGCCTGTCTGCGTCGGCGCWGCCGGCGGAGCAGTCGGCGCWGCWGCGCGGCAGCGCCAGCCGCGGGCAGCGGCCCACCAAGAAACAGCGGCTGCGCCGCGAGCTGCAAGCGCAGCGCCTGGGCGTGCAGCTGCAGGTGCGCGGTTCGAAAATAAAGATGATCCAAACCAGCAGCCTTACGGAATATAGCCAATTGCCATGCTTGCAGCTGCAGTTCCGTGTCCCGGTGTGCCTGACGCCGCCAGCAGCCACGCCGCGGCCGGGGCGGCAGCTGAGCTGTATGAGTGCAGCAGTCCTTGATGGCTGAAAGCATGGGCCTGGAATTTGGGTCTCTGAATGTCGATTCTAAGATTCAACGACGCCACAGGCTGTTGCCTTGTTCGCCCCTAACTTGAGCCCTTCGCCTGTAGGACGATGACATGGTTCGCGGCTCGCGGCTGGAGGTGACCCGGAATGTGCCGGCCGAGGCTGCTGAACAGTCCGCCTCAGACAGCGCGGATGCCACGCCGGGCACATGGCGGCCGCCGCCCAGCGCAGGGCGCAGCCAGGGAGGCGCTGGTGCCGCGAAACGCGGCTGGGAGTCGGACAGCGGGTCTGATTCCGACGAGTCCGAGGACGAGCCCAGGCAAGGCGTGCCGACAAGCTGTGCTTGAGCTGGCTGGTCAGATGTTTGTTTGTCAGCTTCATTTCTTGGTTCAGTGTTGTGCATCAATGACACATTGCAGGCGCAGAGAGCTCTGTTGAGTTCACACTCCTGAAAAGAATATCAGCGGCAGCAGGCAGGCAGCGAGCTGCATGTGGCAGCGGTTTCCGAAGAAGCTGTGCGTCACATGCAGGGGCCAGCCGCAGCCGGTGCCGGAGCCGTCACCACCGCCACACCTGTCAACTGCGGAGCAGCGCCAGGCAGTACAGGCGCTCAAACAGGAGCTCGGCTTGGCAGGTGGGCGCCATATCACTTGGACGTTGCCTCTCTGGCAGAACGTAAGCTCGTCCTTGGCGGAGGCTGTCTGCAAGCCACAGACGAAGCAGGAATGTGAGTTCCCTAAGGGGGACCAGGCTGTGCATGTCTGCCAGATGCGCTGGGATTGGAAGCGAGATCAGCAGCAGCCATCCGTCTGCCTGCACACCTGCAGGGGACGACGCGCGGCCGGCTGCGGCGGTCGCGGCCGCCGCCACCGGGCTGCGCGGGGCGGCGCGGGTGGTGCGGGTCACCCGGCCGCCAGACATTGATGCGGCGCGGGAGGGCCTGCCCATAGTAGGCATGGAGCAGGAGGTCATGGAGGCCGTGTCCGGCGCCGACATCGTGCTGCTGTGCGGCGAGACCGGCTGCGGCAAGACCACCCAGGTCTGCTGCCTTGGAGCTCCCCCTTGCAGTGCGCTGCTGTGCGGTGAAACCGGCTGCGGCAGGACCACACAGGTCGGCATGGCATCGTCCCGGCCCAGCCCTTACCGACCGAGCCTGTCCTTGTGGTCACTTTGCATGCAGCGTGCTGGCGCGTTCAGCAATGATGTCGTCGAGAGCCCGGGAGGGCCTTTGAGTGGCGTCAACTCACCGTGAACGATCCAGGGGGATTTCCGGCCGTGATGAGGCTTCCCCAGGGATCATCAGGACCTCACTGCCGACCTCCCCCGCGCACACAGGTGCCACAGTTCCTGTTCGAGGCCGGCTATGGCAGCCCCGAGTTCCCGGAGCGCGCGGGCATGATCGGCGTGACGCAGCCGCGGCGCGTGGCGGCCGTCAGCACCGCCACCCGCGTCGCCCAGGAGCTCGGCGGCGCCGTCGGCCAGACCGTGGGCTACCAGGCGAGGACCCTGCAGCGCCACGAGTTCAATGCCTCTCCTGCCTCGCTGACTGCTTGGATCCGTTGCATTGCTGTAAAACCACACAGTCTGTGCCGTTGTCCAGAAGCTTTCAGGGGCAATCAAACCCTGGATTTTGCTTTGAACAGTGCTGCATGACATCTTGGTGGTGGCCATGTTCCCGGACTTTGGTGCTGAATTCCATGCTGTCACGATGTTCACATCTAGCAAAAGCTGACACGGGCCGGTCATATCGTGGCGATATCTTCATTCACTCCACTGCTTGCTCCACTGCTCGCAGGTGCGGTACGACAGAGCGGTGGGCGGCGCCACTGCGATCAAGTTCATGACGGACGGCATCCTGATGCGGGAGCTGCAGGAAGACTTCATGCTGAAGCGCTACTCGGTGGTCGTGATCGACGAGGCGCACGAGCGCTCCCTCAACACCGACCTGCTGCTGGGTGGGTGCTCTGGCTGGGTATGGAGTGGGAGGGTTCACATCTAGAAGGAGCGCGACTCCTTCCAGCAGTGCAGAGCAGTCCCTGGAAGCAGGTTAGTGGCTGCTGCAAAAGACGGTCAAGCATGGGGTGCCAATCTTCTGAGCATTGCCTGGTACTCTACAGAGCCCCTGCAGTGATTGCAATGACCCCGGCTCGGCAGCGCGATGCGGTGCCGGCTCTGCTTCCCATCACAAGCCTTGCGGGCGGTGCCACTGTTGGCGCACACTGACGGACGCCGGCGACGTCACAGCAGAATGCTACACGTTGACCAAGTCGACAAATTCGCACTGATTCGTGAGGGCCCTGCGGCCTGCAGGGCTGCTGTCACGGGTGGTGCCGCTGCGGCGCAAGCTGGCGGAGGAGGGAACCGGGTCACCGCTCAAGCTGCTCATCATGTCGGCCACGCTGCGGCTGGAGGACTTCGCGGGCAACCGGCGTCTGTTCCCGGAGGCCCCCCCTGTGGTGCACGTGCCGGCGCGGCAGTACCCTGTCAAGCTGCACTTTGCGCGCCGCACCGAGCTGCGCGACTACGCCGGCGCCGCCTTCCGCAAGGTCCGTCAATCCTTGGATGTTTGATGCTGGGAGACAAGGCGAGATGTTTGGAGGGACCAGCCGGTTTTCAGACAACCTACACAGGTTAATTGACGAGCCAGGAGTAGAATTGAATCCTCCGCGGCTATGCATGTCAGGGGTGCTCCAGGTGACGATGGCTGACATGCAGCTGCGTATCTCCTTCCTGGTTCTGATGCGCAGCATACCTCCCTGCATGCCGCAGGTGCGGCAGATCCACCGGCAGCTGCCGCCGGGCGGCATCCTGGTGTTTGTCACCGGCCAGCGGGAAGTGGAGTTCCTGGTGCGCCGCCTGCGGAGCGCGCTGGCGCCGCGTGCAGCGGCGGCGCCGCCGCTTGCCGCCGGCGCTGCGGCTGCGCGCCCGGCTGCCGATGAGGTGCCCATATGCGCAGCAACTGCGGGTGCTAAACTTGGAGGCTTCGAAGAGACGGGGCGACCGAGACGGGTTGGGTCCGAACAAGCAAAGTGGATGGTTGCACCCAGTGCCCAATCAAAGCATCGAGTGTCGACCAGCGTGCCACATCTGGAATCCAGGTTTTTGCTGCTGCCGGCAGGGCGACGTGGACGGCGAGCTGACTGGCGCCGACGCGGCGGAGCACGACGCCTCTGACGGCGGCGGCAGCGACGCGGAGTACGCAGAAGTGAGTGATACCGAAATTATGGAATCGGGTGACGAAGAGGAAGAGACGCAGCTGCTGGGCGGCGGCGGCTTCACGGCGGAGCAGCTGGCGGCGGCGGAGGCGGCCTTCCAGCAGCAGACGGTGGGATGTTCGTATCAGGCATCTCGCTTCACGGTGTGGCGCCTTCACATGCACAAAGGACAGCCGGTGCAGCAGGAGAGCAGCGGGCAGCGGCGAAGGCTTTGCAGCAGGAGACGGTAGGGTTTATTTCACGGTCTGTGGCTCCACGTTTAGTGCATTCATGGATGACAGCCGCTCAGTTGGGGACGGCGTGGGTTTTGTTCAGCGCCGAGCAGGTTGCGACGGCGGAGAGCGCCTCCCAGCAGTAGATGGTTGGGGTTCCATCATTTTTGTTTTGGTTTTGGAGCCACAGCGGACAGCGTTGTGCGATGGCTGGTAGACATGCCAACTTGAAGCTGGTGCTCTTCCTGGCCGGCCGCTCCGTGCAGCTGTTGAGCTAGTGACGTCAGTCTACATCAGGGGTTGGATTGCTCGCTCGCAACCACATCTGTTGCCAATCAGGGCAAGTCCATGGCAGCGGCGGGCGCGTCGGCGGAGGCGCCGACGCCTGTGCACGTGCTGCCGCTGTATGCAATGCTGCCGCCAGCGCAGCAGGCACGGGTCTTTGCGCCGCCGCCGCCCGGGCACCGCCTCATCGTGGTCGCCACCAACGTCGCCGAGACGTCGCTCACCATTCCAGGCGCGCCAGCTGTCTATGTTCTGAAGTGTTCACCTGCATCACCACGCTTCCCGCACCACAACTGCTGCAGGTTTGTGCATGGGTGTGCGGCAAAGCGCATGCCCGGCCGCACAAAGGCTTCGCGAGGCAGGGGCAGCATCCTGATGGCTAGGCCGTCTTTTCAGTGATTTCAGCGCATCATCGTTCGAAGTACACCAGCCAATAGACACCAGCTGCAGCAGGCGGTGAGGGGATGGGTGCCGCGGTGCCCATGGGTTGGCGCCGGATAGGGCACGCTTCAAACCTCTTCAAACCGCTGAAAGCAACAACACAGGTATCCGCTATGTGGTGGACGCGGGCCGGTCGAAGCAGCGGCTGCTGGAGGGGCGAGCTGGGCTGGCGCGCTTCGAGGTGCGCTGGATCAGCCAGGCCGCCGCGGCACAGCGCGCCGGCCGCGCCGGCCGCACCGGCCCCGGCCACTGCTACAGGTGACACCGCAGCCATGCCAACCGAACCTGGTGAGACCAAACGGACCTTGTCGCCTGACTGCAGCGGCGCTGTCTTTAGAATGAGAACCCCCAGCATCTTGCATGGCAGTCCGTCTGCGATTGGCACCAAAGCCGTGGTGAGGTTGCGCAGCCGCTCGCACTCCTCAGCTGGGTGCGATCCCTCTGTCGGCATTCAGAGGCTCGCCCGTGCACACTGGGACCTGACACACAGGCTGTACTCGTCGGCGGTGTTCAACGACACCTTCCCGGAGCACAATCCCCCGGAGATCGCCAACACGGCGCTCGAGGGCGTGGTGCTGGCCATGAAGTCGCTGGCCATCGAGCGCGTGCCCAATTTCCCGTTCCCCTCCCCGCCACCGCCCGATGCGCTGCGGGTGCGATCGTGTGTCGTGCATCCTCCGACAAACGCTTCTGGAATGGAGAAGGAAGGGCTTTGTCTGCACACCCGCACGCTCCCATCCGGGAGCCTCCAGACGCGCCGCTGGTGGGGAAGCGGCAGGTTCTGCAGGCCCGGCCTCGCATGTGCGAGAACCTGGGGCGCAGCCTTGTGGTGGTCGCTGCGGTGCGGCGGGAGCAGGAACCGTGTCACGCGTCCGTCCTCGAGATGCGGTTTCTGATAGATCTCGGAGAGATGGCGTCAGTCGGTTTGCGCGACACGCTCTCGTTTCAGCGCGCTTGTGCGCCGCCGCAGGAGGCGGCAGCATGCCTCGAGGCGCTGGGGGCGCTGGACGCGCGCAGCGGGCGGCTCACAGAACGCGGGCAAGCCATGGCGCGGCTGCCCGTCAGCCCCCGCCACGCCCGCATGCTGCTGCAGGTGCGGCTGACGGGTGCACCTGCCGGGTGGCCAACCGCCCTGCCGGGACGCTAGGCCCATCTGACCGGAGCTTGTGCCCCCTTCCTTCCCTTGTTGTCGCCCTGGTGTTTGAACTGGTGCTGTCTGGGCTGATGCTGCGCCAGAGAACGACGATCAGCCCTGCCGACACAAATCAAGCCTGGCGAAGCGCCCAAACATGTGTCTTCATGTTGCACTGTGAAGGCAGCCGAGGAGGACGCCGCCTCCGGCAGCAAGAGGAGCGCCACGGTGCCGCACGCCATCCTGCTTGCGGCCGCCATGTCTGTGGAGAGCCCCTTCCTGCACGATACGGGCCGCGACACGGCCGACGGCAGCAGCGGTGGCGGCAAGGGCGGAGGTCCAGACGGTGGCAAGGCCGGCCAGACGGGCAGCGGAAAGCGCAAGAATGGAGGCCAGGAGGGCCAGCGGGCGCGTGAGGCGCACGCGAAGCTGCGGCATGCTGGCGGTGACGCGCTGAGTGCGCTAAACGCGCTGTGCGCCTACATGGCGGTACCCCCCAGCGACGCAGACGCCTTCTGCAGGTGCGGGTCGTTCCAGGACTGCGTTTCAGGGCGTGGACGGTTTCACACCGCAGCCGCTGGCGCACTCCAGAGGATGGCCATGCAGGCGCGCGTGGCCGGTACCGCTGAGCTAGGGCCCAGCCTGTGGCCACCATATTCCTTTTCGGGGTGGCTGGGCGATCCTCTGGCAGCACTACTCGTGTGCCACCTTGCCCTTTTGGAGGTCAGTATTCTATGGGACTACAACGTCCCTGTACAACATGAAACTCCCAAAGAGGCAGAAAATTTCAAATCTGGCCTCTTTAGTCAAGATCTCGGTTCCAGCTTGTACCGAGATCCATGACTCATAGCCGGTACGGCCGATCGATCTGGGTTGCCTCCAGCAATCTGCCTTGATACGCTGTTGTGGTGAAAGCTAGCTGGCACATGGAGCTAGCTGGCACAAGCATCTCGGACTCTAGGTGCCCTCAAAGCAGATACAGTAAACCAGCGTTGCGTTGCCGGTCAGGGCTTGCACGGCGCTGCAGCGCAAATCTATACTGGCTGGGGCATCTCCCGCATGGGGAGGAGTCATCTTGCCGCCTTCATATAGGGTCGGCAGAGTAACCCTGGTGCAAGGCTGTCAGAATCTCCCAGAGCATCAGTTCCGCAAACTGCTGGCTGCTGCCGCAGGGACAATTCCCTGTCGGCGCGCGGGCTGCGCGAGGCGGCTGCGCTGGCGGCGCAGCTGCGACGCATCGTGGCGGCGCAGGCGCGGCAGGCTGGCGCCGCCGGCCCGCTGGCCGCCGCCGGCGCCCGGCTGGGTGGTGAGCTGCCAACAGTGCCGCCGCCAGCCAAGGTGGCAATGCGGCTGCGGCGCGCGCTCGCCGCCGGCTGGGCCGACCAGGTGCGGCGCTCGGGGAATGGCTGGTCGTCAGCAGCACCACTGGAAAGAAGAACGCTTCCCATTCATTCACGCACTGCAGTCCACAAGTGAGGTCGTCTATCGCATCCAATGTGTTCAAGCATGCATGCTTCTCGCACGACCCTTACTCTGGATCGCTGGCATGGCGGGTGCTTCCGCCCACACTCACACAAGGCTCCCTTTCCGAGTCTATGAATCCACCCCAAATTCTCGGTGCGGCATCATCAAGGCGACCGGGCCGTTCCGAGAGGGGTTGCTGCCCGAACAGGTGTGCCGGAGGGTGACAACCTCGGAGAGGCTGCGCAGCCTGGCGGCGGACGGCAAGGGCGGCACCCGCGCAGTGCGCTACCAGCCGGCCTCGGCGCAACGTGACGATGTGTTCCTGCACCCACGCTCCGCGCTGACGGCGTCGGCGCCCGGCATGGCCGTCTACACCGAGCTGCTGCAGACCGACAAGCGCGCCTACATGTCCGGTGCGGGTCTCCGCGAGTGCAGCTCAGGTTCAGGGGCATAGACGCGGGCGTCACTGGAACACGACGATCTGCTGCAGCTACGACGTCTATACGGCGCATGCTGGCCGCCCTGGCAGTGGTGTTGATCATACCAAATATGGCGGCGCCCCGGCGGTGGTGCCGTACACAACAGCGGTCTGCGCCTGGCCATCCGATGGTGGTGAGGAAGGTGAGCCCCCCAGGCATGCTGGCTGCCAAGCTACTGGTGTGTGCTGCTGCAGGTGCGACGTCGATCGAGGCAGCATGGATGCCGGAGGTGGCGGCGCCGCTGTGCACGCTGTCGCCGCCGCTGGAGGAGCCGCCGCCGCAGTACAGCCCCGCCGCTGACGCTGTCCTCTGCTGGCACGAGGTCGGCCCCCTGAGGTCACATGCGAGGCACCGCTCACTTGTTTGTCAACTGGCAACGAGCTCGGCGTTGCGACTACACTTCGTCGTGCATCCGCCCGGCCGACCAAACTCCGCCGATGCGCAGCCAGTGCAAAGTGTCTGCGGCTGCCCCCCTCTACAGGTGTCCTTCGGGCAGCACGCCTGGCAGCTGCCGCGGTGCCAGCGGGTGCACCCGGACGCAGAGGCGCGCGCCGGCGGCGTGGCGGCGGCGCTGCTGGCGGGGCGCCTGCTGCCGGCATGGGCCCCCCTGGCGCCGCTGCTGGTGGAGAAGCCGGCCACTGCCGCGGCGCGGCACGCGCGTCACCTGCCGCGCGTCAGCGAGCTGCTGGCCGCGCTGATGTCGAAGCAGGTGCGCCGTGCCCACATGGCAGCATCTCTGCGACCTGGGAGCCTGTGGCGACTTCCACATGCGCCTGCCACCCGCCAGGCGCAGGCGTGCTGCTGCCCCCCAGTGCATGAACGTCCCGTGCTGAAGTTGAAGCAATCGTTGTCCCGTCAGCTGCCCGGCGTGGCCACGGCCTCTGCCATTCCTTCCCGCCGGCTTCTGCGCCTCCCTTGACCCAGGCCTTGCATGCCGCCGGCCGCAGGTGGACAGCAGGGCGAGGCTGGCGGCGGCGTGGCGCGATGACCCCACGTTCCTGAAGCGGCAGCTGCGCGCCTGGGTGCGCAAGGAGGCCGCGCCGGCGCTGGACACCCTGTGGCAGCGGCTGCTGGAGGAGGCCGCTCAGTAGGGCTGGAGGGCCGGCTCGGTGGAAGCGGACGGCGCGGCGTCCGATGGCTGCTGCTGCGGCAGCTACGCCGTGGCAGCTCCGCTGCCGATTGTCGGCGCATGCCGGCGGCGGCAGAACCGTGAGGCAGGCGCCTGGTGGGCGCTTGCGCACGGATGCGGGGCCGTGGGGTGGGCCAGGTGGGCGGGGAGCAGCCTGACACGGATTCGGGACCCCAGGAGAGGCACCAACGCAGCATATCAGCGGGGGCTGTAGCAGCACATCAGCGTAGCATATTGGCGCCCTGCATGCGCCCTGGCGGACAGTTTAGTCAGCTTGTAGTCATGGAGATCGTAACATGCTAACACCCCATGATCAGTGGCCACACTCGGCTGCGTAACGCCTCGGCGGCATTTGCCCAACTTGTCTCATCAACATCGTTTCATCCTTGCATGTTTCCTCACAATACCGCGTGCACACGGAGCCAGCTGCGAGCGCAACAGCTGGCGCACATCGACTTCGTCGGTGCGCACGCAGACTGCGACGCTCCTGCCCTGTTCCCACTTTGAGCAACTGCCTGAAACTTTGCGAGGCAACCTGTCGACGGCTGCTGGCCACCGCTGTACCAGCGAAGGAATCCGTTCAGATCTCGGATTCCCAGAAACAACCTCTATTCGAGTCCCGCTCGACCAGCGCGCGGCGTTTGGCAGGGAGCAGTGGAAGCGTAGGCACCCAGCGCAGCACCCCACGCAGGCCTTGCTGCAGCGTGTTCAGAAAGCGGCTCCAAGCGCAAGCGTACCCGCTGTAACCTTCTCAATTGTTCGAGAAGTGCAAACCGCGCAGCAGTACCACTCTTTGAGCCCGCCGAGGCCGTACAGGCGCCGGCGACGCGTCTGCAGCCCACGTTACGCGCCTGCAGCCCACCACTCGCCAGCCTGGTGCGCAGCTCGATCGCGGGCACGGGGCGGGGTCTGTGGCTAAGACGCGCCCCTGACTCGCGGTACCTAGCCACCGTGCTCAGCCGCAGTTCAGGGAGCTGCTGACGCGCCGGGCGCGCTGAGGGGGTAGGGCTAGCCAGCGGGATGGATCTGCATGCTCTGGTTTGCGGTGCAGTCACCGTCTGAGATTGAGTAGAGCTAGCGGACGGTCTGGAGCGACCGGATAAACGTCTAGCAGGGCAGCAGTGGCGCTTCAGACGCTCTGTCCCCGTTATCTCTGCTGCCCTTCATCGTGAGGCAAAGCCTTGGTGCTTCGGCGCGACGGTCGGGCCGTGCACGAGGGCGGACAGCCAGCGCTCTAGCGACGCGTCGTCACCCTGCACCGCACCCGGCGTCAGCAAAGATCACAATCAGTCAGCGGGTGAGGGCCCGGCCCTGGGAACCTCCACTGCACCGCTTGTACGCTGTGCATTAGCCTCAGCACAGGGCCAGCGCGCTCAGCGCGCTGCGTCAGGCTCCCCTGTTTGGGACGTCGGCCTTTGGACGTCGTCAGACACCCCCAGCGTTCAGCTTCCTGCTAGGTTGTCGAGGCGGTTCTCGCCTTCGCCGGTGGGCAGGGAGTCGACAGTAGACAGCGCGGTGGCTGCTCGCATGGAACCTGCGGCGCACTGCGCTCGACTCCGCTCAGCGTGCCAAAATTGCCCACGTCGCCCTCCTGCCCCCCGACTGTACTAACGGCCAGTCTGTCTCCCGCTGGCCGCAGGCCGGCATGCGCCAGCCCTGTTGAGTCGTTCAGGACGCGTCTGAGCGCACCGCTGTGGCGCCTGCCGCGGGCTTAATGGTGGAGGTCGCCCAGCAGCACGACTTCCTGATGGGCGATAGCGAATTCCCCCTCCGCGGCGCCTCGCTCGACATGCTGAACCTGAACAACACCACCAGCGTCGGCATGGACGACGTCGACAAGCTGCTGCAGGCGTTCCAGCCGGGTGCGCGCCCGCGTCTCGTTCGCCGCATGATGTTCGCGTGCGACGTCATGGTCTCGCTCCCGCAGGACACCCCCAACGGCAACCGACTGGCGCCTTGACAAATGTGTTCTTAAGGTGTTCATGAAATCGACTCGCAGGTCAGGGCAGCTTTGACCTGCCGCACGAGCTGTCCATGGACTGGAACATGAACGTGGAGATGCCAACCTCGCTGCCGGGGACGCCGGCCGGCGCCGGCCAGGCGGGCCTGCCGCTGCCGGCGTCCAGCACGCTGCAGCCTCAGCCGTTCGCAGGGCCCGTCAGCCGCCTGGGCTGGGCCGCCAACTCGCCACTGCCAATCGCGCAGTCGCCGGCGGGGGCACCGCGGCCCGACGCCGCCGCTGTCCAGCAGCGCCGGCGCCGCCGGCCTGGGCGGCCACCTGGCCAGCCCGCCGGACCACAGCTCCCTCAGCCAGCCGCCGCTGCACCCCTTCGCACAGCAGCACCAGCCTGGGGAGGTGGCCAAGCCGCAGTTTCCCACCATCCCCCGCTCGGCGCGGCGTGCCAGCGTGCCGGTCACCGCGCCAGGCGGCGTCAGCAACTTCATCGCCAACACGCTGTACGAGACGCGCTCCTCGCCGCCGCTGTGGACCATCGGCGAGGGGGAGGCGGACGGGTCGCCCACTGCCCACAACGGCGGCATGCGGCCGGCGATGTCGGCCGATGCCAACACTGCGGAGCACCTGACGCGTGGCATGGACGGCGCCAGCTCGGCGGGTGAGCGCTCGAGCTGCAGCAGCAGTATCGTTTGCCTCGGTTGCGAGGGCACCTGCATGCATAATGAGCTTGAGTGCTGGCGGTTGGCGCACATCAGCAAGCGTTGTCGTGCAGCGGCAGATCACCCAGCCTGTGCTCGTGAGTGGCATCAACCGATTGGAGCATCTGATGCTGATGCCACTGCTGATGCCACTCCTTGGACATTGCTGCAGCGGGCCGCCGACTGCGACAGAGCGTGCGGTCGGCGAGCGTGGGCGCAAACAGCGAGCGGCCGCTGTCGTCTGCTGACCTGGACCTGGGCCTCTCTGGCGCCAAGGCCAAGGAGCGCAACAGGTGAATCTCTGGAGCCGCATCTAATGCTCTGCCGCGCCGCGGTGGCTCACCACGCCCGTCAGCTAGCAGCTCCCTCTTCTTGCAACTGTCGGAGGCACTTGCCCTTGTTGCGACGCCATGCATACGCTTACTGCCGCAGCTGTTGCAGTCCCTTGTTGACGGGCCCTTGGGGCCTAAACGCCCTTCGGCGAGGCGCGCTCTATGCCGGCGCAGACATTTGTCGCGTTGCTCCGCTGCAGGCGTGCACAGAAGCGCTTCCGGGAGCGCCAAAAGGTAAAGCAGCAGGAGGCGGTGCAGCGGGTGGTGCAGCTGGAGGAGGCGCTGGACCAACTGGAGGTGGAGCGCTCGGAGCTGAGTCAGAAGCTCAAGGCCATGTCGCATGTCCGCGGCGGCGGCGGCGGCGGCGAGCTGTCGGGCGCCGCTGCCCCCAAGGCTGACGACAGCGGCTCCGAGGTGCGTGGCCAGGACGATCTTGGCAACGAAGCAGGGTGCCCGCCGCCGCTGGCGGCTGGCGTCCTCTGGAAGTGCGGCCGGCATGCAGTGCTGCATGGTCTGTCTACAAGGATGCTACCACTTGTTGTGCTCTGCTGCGCCGGCTGCCGTCTGTCACACTGCGTTTTGCGGCGGCTGCCCCGCTGCGACGCCGGCGGAGTGGCTGGGAAGCCGCAGACAAGATACTCGCATGTGATTTGATGTAAGTGTGAGTAACTCTTTAACATTTCAACGACCTGTGGCGCAGCAGCAGATGCAGTCGCCCGCGTCGTCGCAGGAGCGGGTGCTCACACTGTCTGTGCCCGCCGGGCGGGAGCGCCACCTGACGGGCTCCGATATCAAGAAGCTGAGCTGGCCCGAATACATCTCGCTGTACGAGGTGAGCCTTGCTGGAATCCTTGCGGTCTCATTGGCCAGTTTGCCTCCAGCCCTGCTAAAATTTGCTTGAGCAGGTGCCTCTCTCGCGTCCTCTGCATGTGTCTCCTTAGTTAAGGATTCTTAATATGCCGACTCGACTGGTTCAATGACGGCAGCACGCGCTGACTTTGCACGCCTTCTGCCCCGCAGAGCTACCTGGAGGAGATGGCGGCCATGCTGCTGCAGGCCCAGGGCAACGGCGACTCGCCTGCAGGCCACCGCCTGCAGCGCCTCTGCACAGAGTTGGTGAGCCACCCTGCCATGGCTGCCCTTTGGTGTGGTCAGTGCATCTGCCTAGTCAAAACACTCAACTGTGACGATTGCAGCCAGCCTAGTGGTGTAGTCTGGTCTCACTAGCTGTCGGATGCTGACCAACTGGCCGCGTGGCGACTTGTAGATCACAGTGACGGCGGCAATGCTGATGCACGACCCGACGACCAAGGGGCGCCTGCACTGCATGCCGCTGATGTCTCAGCCAGTGTCGACGCCGCTGGCACCGCCAGACAGCAACTTCTGGCACCGTGTCACGGTGCGCTGCGCCTCTTCGCATTTTGGATGAATGCGGAAGTGAGCCACAGTTGCTGCAAGCCAACTACGGCGTGTACTGGTCGCCACTATGCCAGAAGGTCTGAGGCCTGGGTCTTCTTGACTGTCCACGCCTCCTGCACACCGATGTGCCGCCTGGACTCCCCTGCCTGACGCCGCTGGAACACTCCGCCCACCTGGTGCCGCGCAGATGGCGCTGTGCCTGAGCCCGCAGCAGCGCCAGAACTGCCTGCGGCTGCGCAACGCGCACCTGCACAAGGTGCGGGACATCCTGCAGGACCGCTACCGCATCAACGACATGATGCAGTCCACGCTGCCGAGCTATGACTTCGAGCTGCAGGCCGCCCGTCAGCATCTGCGCGCCCTCCAGGTGGTCACCTCTCAAAGTGTGCTCCAGCGAACATGCGTTGAACCTCGCTTTCTCAACATCTGCATCAAGCTCGACACATTCTTGGAGGCATTAGTGTCTCGTGCTGTCACTGCTCTTGCTTCAGCTCCAGTCTTGCCCGGCCAGCATGCTGATTTGGCTGTGCCGTACCGCAGGTATCAGAGAACCTGCAGCGCAACCTGCGCCAGGAGCAGGGCCTGCAGCTGGAGCTGTCCACCACCTTCTTCTCCCAGGTGCGGCGCCCTTATCCTTCTGACCCTTGAGGAGCCTTATGAATGAGCAAACATCTCCATGTTTGCTACATGAAAGCCACCTGTCCTGCTGCCTGCCCGATGCCTGGGCCCACCTACATCGCCCACTCGAAGCTGGCGACCTGTGCCGTGTCTTGAGTTTGAGCCTAAATGTCCCCCACCCGCGCATTTGCGGTCCGACAGCCCACCAGCTGCAAATATGACTCTGCTTTATCGCTGCTCTTGATTACTACACCGCCTGCCTCTGCTGTGGTGTCGTGATAAGGTCTAATTGAGACATGTCTCCTTGCGATGCCTGCAGGCCCTGACTCCCATCCAGATGGCGACGGCGGCCACCGAGTCCTACCCCTGGTGGCCTGACATCCTGGTGCGCCTCTTCCTCTACCGCTTACCACTGCTGCTCAGGGAGGACTGTTCTTTGATGCTGAATTAACTGTTGCCGACTCCCGCTGGCCCACCATCTGATGTGTGTGATGTGCCTCGTGCGCAGGCCATGCTCAATGCGGCATGCGAGGGAATGGAGTGATGAACCTCACCTTATGATACGCACCTTGCAATAAAATTACACAGCTCGCCCGATGGCGGCTGACTACTGCAGCGACTTGCATACCATTGCCGCTGCAACCGCGCCCGTGCCTCTACGGGATGCTGAGCCACGGCAGTCTTGTTTTTGGGCCGCCGTTGAGCCGCCTCCCACATGCGCGAGGTTCAGTGGCACTACTACTCTGGCGCTTCCGATTGGCGCTGCATCTGCGCCCGCGCTTCTACGAGGTGCTGAGCCATGGCGGCCCTGCTCAAGAGCCGCCGTTGAGCCGCCTCCCGTACGCGTCATCGGGATTCGTGGCACCGCTCGGGCAATTCTACTCGGCGGCCGCCTTATATTTCATCGCAAATTGTGGTGTGACCATCGCTTTGCGCCTTGGCGGGACTCCGCCTGGGGGACGACCTACGGCCGCCCCCCGACGACCATTCCTTTCTTACTTTCTTCTTTCGGTTACATGCCAGCGTTCGAGGCGCCAGGCTCGCAGCCGGTTAATCCGTCGCCCTCTTGGGCGGCGGCGTGCAGACAGGGCCGGCTTGGGGCACACAGGGATGGCACCTTCAGACGGTCGCACAGACTTCGGCCTGCTCTTCGTGGGATGCTTGGCACTTTGTCGGCTAGGGATTTCGCAGCTGCTAACGCCCTCCCCAGGCCCTGCCCAGGGACAGGAGAGTAGGAGCGCTTTGCGCTTTCCGCAGCAGCTTTGAAATCGCCATCCGCCTTTTGTTGACAGACTCGCGCATGCCATACATGTTCAGCAGATTTTGATGGTGGCTGTGGCCCTGTATCTGTTGATTTGGGAGCGCCACGCCAAATGTTGATGTAGAGTGTGTTTATTGGGCTGTGTTGTGAAGCAGTGACTGCAAGCCGGCCTGGTTGTTTGCTTGCGCATGATGGGGCCAGTGCCCAGTTCTTTGCCGCTGTTTGCATTGATTGCCTGTGATTGAAAGTCCATACATTGCCCTTGGTTCGTTGACGGGATATGCAGCCTGCAAACATCTCGCAAAGAAAGTACTACGAATTTAGGGAACTTAGAAATTAGAGTGAATAAGAGGAGTTGCTTTGACCCGTTTCACAATCCGGCAACAACGCAAAGCGGCCTCTGCAGCGCTGCAGCCCCGGCAACGCAATGCTGGTGCCATAGCTCAGCTATGGACACATCGTTCTCTCTATTGTACTTCAAGACAAGGGTCGCCTTCGTCCTCGAAGGCTCGGCCATTGGCTGCCTAGGAGCACGGTGACTCTCAGGCTTATTGTGTAGAGGTTAGGTTACCGCGAGAAGCTGTCGCAGACGCAATATAAATAGACGTAGAGCCACAGCGAGGCGATAGCGCGTTGATATAGCCACTTGACGTCCATGACTGATCTGGCCAGCCTTGGTCAGCTCCGGCGACGACAGCAGCGAGTACGATAAACTGTGATTACCAACCGCAGTGGGTTCTCTGATGTATTGATGCAGCCCGCAGATCTGCAGGTGCACCCACTGTAGAGACCTGAGCCTCGCCATATCACGCATATCATGGCATAACATATGAAAGTGGCTCCCTCCCATTACCTGTGAACGAGCGACACAGTCTGTGCTAATTGTATGAAAGTGGGGATCAAAACGATCTGCTGATTCTGTCAGCCGCAGGCATCCACGGACGGCGCCCACAGCATGCACAGCACACTGGGTAAGTTGATCCGGCCTGCTGTGCGCATACACAGCTTGAAATTGGCGCACCCGTTTCGTAAATCTGGCTTGTATCAGTAGCACAGCGAAAGGCATTGAGTCATGAATGGGGCACCCCAGGCAGTACAAGTGCGGTGTGGACACATGAGGTGGTGGAAGAGGACGCTGACGCCGAGTCATGTGAGTCTGTCAGCGTCCGTTTCAACAGCAGCCCGGCGGCCCAGCCAGGCTTGGATGCCGCACGAGCGCCGGCAGCAGCCAATGCCGTGCAGCATACAGCTGAGGCGGTTGCGGACATCTCCACGCCGGCACCTGCTGCCCAGCCGGAGGGGGCAGCGGCCAAGCTGCTGCCGTCCGCCTCCACGCCAGCGTCGAATGCCAAGCAGGCAGCGGCATCCCGGCCGGCAGCTTGCACGGCGGATGACACAGGCAGCTGCGCGGACATGCTTTCGGGCCCGCCACAGTCTGCAGCCGCACAGACCGTCGGCGCCACTGACGGGCTGATCGATGCTTCGTCTGACATGGCCAGCGCCGCTGGAGAGCCCACGCCCCCTTCACCCGAGGCTGGGAGCGCCGCTGGCGAGCTGGCCGCATCAGTCACGCAGCCTAGAGACACCCAGGACGCTGGCAGCGAGGCGGCCCCAGCCGCAGGTGAGGACGCTGCCCTGGAGGCACCGGGCACAGGCCAGCAGCCAAGGCAGGCGGCCGCAGCGCCGCAGCCAAGCGCACAGGCGGCCCAGCAGCAGCACGACCTGCCGCGGAGCCAGTGGCCAGCCGCTGCAGCTGGGGAGGCAGCGGCGCCAGAGCATGCTGCACAGCCCGGCAGCGCGCCAGAGCATGCAGCCGACGCGGCGCTGTCGGCGGTGGTCGGTGCCGACCTCGGCCAGCCTTCGGACATGGTGTTCACCATGGGGCCTTCGACCAGTGCGGAGCTGCCGGCGGCGGTGCCCGACGCTGCATCGGCGGCCGCACTGGACCTGAGCGCGGTCGCGCCTGAGCCTGGCGCTGAGCGGGTCGCAGATGCTGGCGAGGTCAGCCCTGCACCACGAGTTTAGAGAAGCACCTGTGACCCTAGCTCGTGCCGCATCCAGCTGCATGTGCCGGGCAGACAACTTCAATACGACAAGGCAAGCGGTCAAGATCAGATTGCAACTTCTGACCTGCTGCTGTGGTCGTTGCAGGCACAACCCGACCATGAGCCTGCAAAGGGCTTTGGGCCTGACAACGAAGCCGCATCAGGTGCTTACCGGCGAGAAGGCAGAACCACTTGCATTCAAGCGGTGCTCAGGCCCGGCCCGCCCAACTAGTGTGCATCGTGCCAGCCAGCACGATGATCCTCGAAGGACTGTTCCGAACTTAGCCTTCTTAAATCCGCAGGCGAGGACGGCGCCCAGCGCCCGGCCTCTCCTGCTGCCGGCGCCCAGCCAGAGCAGCCTCAGACGCCGCAGCCGGGCGACAAGGCAGATGGGGCTCAGCCGCCGCCAGCTGCCCCAGAGGTCGACGCGGCGCAGCAGTCAGCAGTGCAGCAGGATGCGGCGCCGCAACTGCGGCAGGATGCGGCGCCGCAACTGCGGCAGGATGCGGCGCAGCAGCAGGTGGAGGGGCAGCCGGGAACGCCGCTGCCGCACACGCCGACGCTGGACAGTCGTAAGCCGCGCTCGCAGACGCCGCAGTCTGCTGCCGATGCCCCACCCCCAGAGGAGGAACGGCGTAAGCAGGTGATTCCCTGATCCGACGTCTCAAAAGTAACATGCAGCCGACGGAACATCAGCGCTTGCTTGCTGGAAAGTTCTGTGCATGAAATTGTGATCATAGCACCTCCAAGTGTTGCCGAGCGTGCCGACATCAGAGGGTGTCACGGCAGAGAGCCCTGAGGTCTGACATTTGCGAATTCTCCTGGCATTGTGGCCCTGGAGAGGCCTTGGGGGCGACTGCCGGCAGACTGTTGCATGCTCCCCCTGCAGGCTTCCATGCCTGTCGGTCTGCGGGAGCGGGAGTCGCAGCCTTATCATCAGACGCAGCCGTGTGCGCCGGACCACTTCACCCGCCGCAGCCCGCACAGCACGGCCGCCCCAGCGCCGCCGCCGAGAGAGCTGACTGAGGAGGAGCGGCAGCAGGAAGCGGCCGTTGCGGCGGAGCGCGCGGCGCAGCAGGCACTGCGCGTCGCGCAGCGCGAGCGGTGCGTCCTTGCTGCGCACAGTAAGCGCCTGGCTCAGTACCGCTGCCGATGTCAACCACACACCCTGGATAAATGGCCCTGGCACAGCATGTCGTTTGCCGTCGGGCGTCGCCCGTCTAAGACGTCCTGCGAAGGTGGGCTGCGCAGTGTTCATGACACACTCAAGGGCGCAATTTTTTTATTATGTTTGCCAATGCTGCAGGGAGCTGCGGCGGGTTCGGGAACAGGTATTACGAGAGCAGCAGGCACACGAGGCGGAGCGCTCAGTGGTGGCCCGCTGCGCGCTGCGCCCCGCGTCTGCAGACGGCGCAGAGTGCCAGGCCGGCGACGACGACCGCAACATCTGCGGTGCGGGTTTCCAGGGCTGGAAACCCTGCAAAATTGCCTCGTCTCCTGACGCGATTCGATGCATGCACGTAGCCTTCGTCTCTTGCATCTGGGGGCTCTCTGCGTCGCGCAGGCTGCTGCGGTGTCTGTCGCTGTCAGCCCCTTGGAATGGCGTCATCTGGAACATGGGTGAGCTTCAGTGTTGACATGCCGGCACTCGATCTGCTGGCGAACAGACGACGGGTCCGACAGCCCGGTCACTGAGCATTGACATTCAACACGACACCTGGCCTGCTGGCGCGCAGACGACGAGTCGTACGTGCACCTCGCCTGCTCTGAGGGCTGCAGGATGTCGTACCACCACCCGGTGTGCTACCACCGCCTGGTGGATGTGATGAAGCAGCAGCGGCCCGGCTTCAAGGGCTTAAAGGCGCGCTGAATGCATATCACCGTGCGTATTCTCATCCTGGACAGGCCCAGAGATGTGCCATGCTCCAGGCAAATCCAGCGAGGCGCCGCTGTGCTCGGCCTTGCAAGGCGGCCGGCCGAGCCGCACCTCTGGTGCCTGTGGCACAGTCGCGCCGCCGCTGGACGCTCGCGGGCGGTCCGTGCATGCACCGCAGCGCGCATGAGGCTCAGGCACGGCGGAGCCTGACGGGAGACTGGCCCGCCTTCGAGGGTCTGAGCACATGACCTCCGCAGCCGCCGGGCCACTGACCCTTCACCTTCCCCTGCACAGGGCAGGGACGCCGTGGCCTGCCTCACGGACATGTGCAGCGGCACGCTCGTGGAGGCGTCCCTGCACAAGGTGTCGGCAGACGGCGGCGCCGAGCCGCCGCAGGTGTGGATCGAGCGCAAGAAGATCGCCAAGGCACCGCGCCGCACGCCGCCCGTCGACGCGCCCGGCGGCAAGGGCCACGGCAAGCGCGGCAAGTTCGGCCACGGCGCCGCAGGTGGGAAAAGTTCCCATCTCGGCCGAAGTCTCCACCTGCAGCTGGGCGTTTAATTGAGCTCAGGTGCAAGCCTCGCCTGGGGCGGTGCCGCCTTGGGACATCATGCTCCCTACAACCTCCTGACGCCGCATGCTGCAGCGTTTAAATCTCGAGTCGCAGCAAGCGCGAGTCAGCTGCAAGGTGTTCTTGCATGCTTGCTGCAGACCGCAAGGACCCGCGGCAGGGCTCGCACGAGGAGGAGCCGAGCTGGCAGCCCCACCATCAGCAGCAGCAGCAGCAGCAGCAGCAGCAGCAGCAGGCGCAGCAGCAGAAGCGCCGCAGTGGCCAGGCCGAGCAGCGGCCCGAGGAACAGTCCGAGCCCAGCCCCCCTAAGCCCGAGCCGGTGCGCACCTGCCTTGCTGAGTTTAACTCCACGCCTGCATGCAAGCCAGCGTAAGGCACCCGTCATGGCTGGCTCGCTGCCTTGATGTACCAGGCGTCCCATGCACTTGCTGAGGCTCCAGGACCCCACATGCAGCCCGTGCGCAACGATGACATGCCCCTCCTAACTTGGCGACTGCAGCTGGGCATGGGCCGCATGCACATGCAGCTGCAGATGCGTGCAATGTCAGGGGACGTCATGTGCCGTCATGGCGGTCGCCCCCTTGCGTTGGCGGGTCGATATGACGTAACCCTGACACTGAACCCTAAAAGCCGCAGGTGAACATCCCGCTTCCGGAGGACCTGGACGCCCGGCTGCGGGAGCTGGTGTGGGAGGAGGAGCCGTCCGATTTCGCCGTGCGCCGGCGGCGGGCGGAGCCGCAGCCATCGCCGTCAGCTGCCGTCCAGGCCCGGGTGCGCCTGCGAGCACCCGCCGCGCCCGCCGCTGTCTGCGTTCGTCTTCGTGCTGCCATGTGGACTGGAGTCCTGTTAAGATGATCCCTGCTGCACCTCGGATCACTTCCTCGCATGCACAATCAGCGTGAACTGAGGGATCACTTGCAGCATGCGTATGCTCGAATGCATACTGACGTGGAGGCCGCCAGAACTCTTGATCTGGTCCAATCTTTCGGTTTGCCTTGCAGATCGAGCGCAAGAAGAAGGCCATGATGCGCATGCGGCTCGACAAGTTCGTGGGCGAGCAGCCAGATGAGCAGCAGCAGGAGAGTGCCTTCTACAGCGGCAGCCAGGCCCGGGGCCACCAGCAGACAGCATGGTCCCGCCCCCAGGTGAGCGGATGGACGCACCCTGCAGGGCGGAACTGCATGCCATGACTCATCGGCAATGCATGCAGATTGCCGCAATGCAGAATGCCGCAATCTTCTCAACAGCTCACAGCAAGAACGTGAGAGCCAGTCAAGTTTAGCACCTGCCCTCCCAGGACTCCTGAGTCCCTGCTATCAAGCCGATTTGCTGAGTGCCAAGTATGTGTGGCACACCACAGCCACATGCGAAGCCGAAGCCGGACACCCACTCCCCCTCCCACCCTCTCTTCCCTACTAGATCGTTATCTTTTCTGTCCGTCCCTTGCGCCCTCCCAGTCCGCACCAACAGCTGCATTCGTGCCCCACAGGACGACCGCTTCCTGCCGCCGCCGCCGCAGTCAGGCGCCATGCAGTCAGGCGCCCTGGCGACGGCCGCCTTCCCCTCCCTGCAGCAGGCGGCGCAGGGCGCCGGCGAGCTGGAGGGCCACGCCATGGTGGTCCTGGCGGCGCTGCGTCAGCTGCAGCAGGGTGGGTCCCACTGTTGTGCACAGGCAGCTGGTATCGAATCGGGCATCGGCTGGCGTGTTGTGTTGTTAGCTGCTTTGCCTCGGCTGTTGACGGCAGCTCTGCCTCGGCACACGAAGTGACGCTGCAGTGCTCTGCAGAACATGTTGACCTTGTCACTGGAATCAGCAGACGCCCACCCAGGCAATGCCTGAGCATGCTGCAGTCGTCTGCTCAGAGGCAGTGGACAAGATCGTGCTTCTAATGTCGATATTCCGATTGCCCTCTTGCAGCACGAAGACTCACGATGTGCATGTGAACCTGATGGCTACTCGCCTGCAATTCACCCGCAGGGTCGCGCTGGGGTGAGCCGACGCCGGTGCTGCTGCTGGAGTGCCTGGACGTGCACGGCGTTGCGGAGGAGCTGGGGGCCGCCAATGCAGAGGCGGCGCTGGAGGACCAGCTGCGCGCGGTGTTCGAGCCCTACGGCGACCTGCAGCGCCTGCGCACATTTGCCGACCAGGAGGCGGCCGCGCTGGAGTTTTCGGAAGCGGGCGCCGCCGCCCGGGTGCGCGCCTACTACAGWCACAAAGSTGGTCGGGGGGGGCTGCTTAGGGATAGCCTGCTGCTGTGTTGGAGGCAAGGTTTGGCGCCGTGTCGACTGCGCGTCCTTGCTGCGCGCCTGTTTGCGCACCAGCGCCCAGCGATGCTTCCTTCGCTGCAGTCGTCCTGCCAATGCTGAGCGGGCGCAGTTTCAGAGGGACAGGAGGACTTTAGGCATGGTTCAGCCCTGCCAGAGGTTTCAGCTCAAAGCAGAAGTCCGCCGGTTTGATTGGCTGACAGCCCGGTGCACAGAGTGTCCCAGCCGGTTTTGAATGGCCATCGGATCCACGCGTGGAGCAGCGCATGTTGAAGCAGGCTGCTCCATGTCCGCAAAGATGCCAATTCGAAACTGACTCGGTCATGTTGAAAACGTCGAGACAGCAGAAAGTCAGCGCAACCCAGAAGGTGGCAGGGGGGAGGCGCTGCAGGGTCTGCAGTCCTCTAGGTCTGAAACAGGATGCGCATCGATGACCTGAACCCACTCCTGCAGGCCAAGGTGCACGAGGACGGGCGGCAGCTGGGGCGTAAGCCGATGCGGGCGAGCCACCTGATGCGGTACCCCACGGACTCCGTCATCGACGACACCATTAAGGCGCAGCTGCAGGCGGCGGAGGAGGCCGAGGCGGACGCCGCGCGCGCCGCCGGCCACCTGCCCGCCCGTGAGTGCTGCCGCTGCAAGTTGCTGTGCCTCTGCCCTCGACACGCGTCCTGCCGCTACACATCGCTGTGCCTATTGTCCTCGGCTGCGCACTCGACTGCCAGCCACCTGTCCGCCCGATCGCAGCCTAAAGCTTCCATCCCCTGCCGCGCCTCTGGTCCCCCGGGACATGCCCCATGCCACCTCTTGCACTGGTTGCTTGGCTTGTCAGGTTAAGAGGTCAATGTGCTTGCAGAGTGTACAGATCCCCTGCAGGCTTGCCAGAGGTGTCTCGCCATCGAGGCGCACAGCGCCCTCGCCTCTGCAGCGGCCTGCTGAACATCTGTTGCTCCGCCTGTCAGTGAGCTGAGGCGGCCCTCTGATTTGTGGCTCCGCAGGCAGCAATCATGCGCCGGCCTGGAGCTTCAGGGACGACGGCCCATGGGAGACCGATTATCGCAGCTTGCAGAATGATGGCGAGTTTCCGCCCGCCAGATTGAGTTCCGGTAGCGCCACGAAATGCGTACGAAAGCATGCTTCCCCTCATCGCAAAGCAGGCCTGCCTGAGGTCGCTGCCGCCGTCAGGTGCTTGTGTCTGGCACGGCAGCGTCCGAGCATGTTACCCTGCTGGAGGCCAAGTAGCGTTCTGGTTGAGACGAGAGTGAGAGAGTGGCAGTCGTTACCTGCCACCTCGCTTTGGCCCCCAAGGCATCATGTCACCAAGAACAAGCGCGACATGCCGGCGTCACAAGGCTCGGTGCGGACATGCACCCTGGCAGCGGACCGTCGCCACAGTCAGTTGCAACGTTTGTTGACAGCATGGGATCTCAACAATGACTGCAGGCCAGCTCGCCGTGCACGCGCCAGAGTTTCGGCCGATGGGCTCCATCGGCTCTATCAATGCGCCGGAATTTGTTCCTGGCGCCGGCAGCTGGCGCGGCGGTTCCGTTGGGTCAGCCAGCGCGCCCGAGTTCGTGCCATCGTGGGCGGGTGGCGGCAACGCTATGCTGCCTGCCAGCAGGTGAAGTTTGCACTACACTGTTTGTTTTAGTGTGTCCTGCTGCTCAAACTTTGGCAGAAGGTCTTGGGCCTTGGCCATGGATGAGACGGAAACCGAGGATTGGACACCGCAGACCACTGTTCCTCCGCCTTGCTGCACACAAGCCTGGCCATACTATCGATATATGGTGGCCAACGCTGGCGCAGCGAGCTGCCGGGCGGCATCGTTGGCAGCCCAGCAGGGACGCCGTCCGGCGGCAGCGGCTTCGGCGGCGGCGATGCCTTTGGCGGCGGCGGCGGCGGTGGGTTGGCTGGCGCCGCCAGTGGCTACGGCCGCGACCCAGCGGAGCAGATTGTGCAGATGGAGCGGGACGAGGCACTTGCGCGCGCGATGGCCGGGGTGGACAGCCTGTATGCTCGCCAGCTGCAGGCAAGTTCTTCCAACGGAAACATTCCTCTCAGCTCTGCTTGATAGGCACCAGGACCGAGGCACGCTGAAATTGCATGACGATGCGATGGTGACCCACGAGCGTCCGCCTCGTCTCGATTTCGAGATCGCAGCAGCCACCGTTGGCCTTGGATGCGCCGTCTCACCAGGGGGACATCAGATCCAAACCCGGTCGGTCAATGCTCTGCAGGAGCAAGAGGACGAATGCATGGCGCGTGAGCTGGCGGGCGAGCGCAGCGGCCCSCCACGGCCGTCGCTGCCGCCGCGCTCTGAGACCTGGGCCGCCGGCGCAGCCGGGGCAGGCGCGGCGCAGGACCCCTATGCGGCACAGGACCCCTTTGCCGCCTTCTCACAGCAGCCGACCAGCCCGCCGCCACGCATCGCCACGCCGCCGCCGGCGTTTGCGGAGACCGCCGGCTCGCCGATCGGGCCGGATGCCTGGGGCTTTGAGGAGTCGCCAGCCGCCGCACCCGCGGCGTCGCGCGATGACGCTTGGGGTGGCAGCGGCAGCAGCGTGCAGCCGGACGTTGTCTTCGTGGACGCCTGGAGCAGCCCGCCGGCGGTGCCGCAGCAGCCGCAGCCGCAGCCGGAGTCTGCCGGCTGGAGCGTCGGCGACGGCGCCGCAGCCTCCCCCGCCGCCAGCGGGCAGATGCACTTCGCGGCGCCCGCGGATGACGACGAGGACGGCGATGACCCCTATGGCTGGCTGATGGGCGGCGCAGACTCCGGCAGCACCGCCAGAGGCGCCGCGGCGTCCGCCGGCCGTGGGACCGCCAGAGCCGCCGCTTCCAGCAGCAGCCCCGCCCAGGCGGCGCTCCAGGCTTACCGGCCTCTGGGCGGCGGCCGCGGCGGCGCCAAGGCAGCATATAATCCTGGCGGCTACCGGCCGCCATCGGTCGCCGCTGCCGCGCCTGCACATGCGTCGGCCGCTGAGGAGCGCTTTAAGGAGCGCTTCCTGTGCCGCCTGTGCCGGGCGAACAAGGCCACCTTCGTCTGCAAGCCATGCCTGCACTTCGGCCCGTGCGCCGACTGCGTGCCCATCGGTGAGCTGGGCATGATGCGCGCACTGGCGCTGCATGTTTCGGAATTCTGTTTCGAGCCATGCAATGTGCCATTGGAGCGTGCTGACTCATGTTCAGCACCTGATGTCACGTTTTGCAACTGCGGCTGCTGCAGGCACCCCAGGCGTTGGCGTCTACCATGTGTGCCTACAGGTGTGTTTTGCTGCAAGGCTCTGCATTTCTGGAGTGCAGGACACTTGAAGCAGGTCGTGGCGACTGCATTCGGGGCACAGAATGCCTTGTTGCGCCAGAGACTGCGCCTGCGTCAAGGGTTTGCATGTTTCGCGGTCTCCATGCTGCTAATATGGCACGTGCTCATGGGGCGCTGAATCTTGGCTACGATCTCCGCAGTGCCACACCCCTGTGGAGGAGCTGCTGCGAGCCTTCACCTAAACTGTGCTCCTGGTTCCTGAGAGAGCTAGGAAAGCTGAAAGGCTGTTCGTCGAGCACCTCGTCAGAGTAGAGGTTAGGTCCGGCAGGCAGTCAAGCAGAAAAGGCTGCCTAAAGTGCGGCGTGCAGAGCGGATGTGGCTTCAGAGTTTTAAATGTTTGGTGTGCAGTCTGGTGTATATCGTCGATCTTTGCTGGTGAGCCGCAGCCTGTATCATACTTTTTGCGTCCATGTGGGCAAGCCTACGCTTGCCCAAGGCTCATGCACTATGCCATCAGATTTGTTCCCAGAGTTCAGAAGGGTGCACGCTGTAAACCGTCTTCCAGTTCCAGCTGTGCATTGCACAGCCTGAGATGTCGTGTCATGGAGCCCTTTCAAAGCTGAAGGGATCATGGAGCCCTTTCAGAACGCACTTGAGCCTCACTTGCCTCTGCCATTCAGACTGCAGTTCAGGTGTCGAATCCATCCATCCCCCAGATGTCATCGTCCATGGCGTCTATCTGGAGCCGTGCGTATCCCGGTGGCACGGCTGCGGGTGAACACAGAGCTGCTTCAGCAGCACCAGCAACTTCTCAAACACATCATCTTCGCTCATTCGCACACGAATCGCGCCCAAATGCAAAGCATCTGTAGTCCCGCCATGTCGAGTGTGCCGTTTGGGTTTGGTGATTGTGTGTGACATGCCAGTTGCCACTCATGCCACAGCAGCCATCACCTGCTATGCATGTCCTAGCGATGGCAGTGCCGCCCTCCTTGCCCTCGTTGTCCCATTTCCGCACCTCCATCTGCAGCAAGACTCATTCTGACTTTCCCCCGCTCGTGATGCTGCCATCATGCCGAGGTCGCAAACACTGAAGAATGGCGCTCCTGTCGTGTGGTTGCTGTTGCAAAACCCCGGCGGACAAAAAGCACGAGCATGCGCACCTCGCAGGTCCCGCAGGAGCCGCTGTTGCATGAGGTCGGGATCGTGACGCCGCACTTGCTAGCGACCTGCACATGATCACCGTGTTGTTCAAGTGGCTCATACCGCGCACAAAAGCGCACCGAACGCACCAAAAGGAGACAGAAGTGCGAGTGCCACTCACCGCCCAAAGGTTTTCCCCTGGCTGTGCGGTTGTGTACACTCCATCCGCGCTGAAGTGGATTGCGACCTCTCCATGCCGCGGCTCTACAACATGCTGCTCCAGCCTCTGCCCTTCAGATGATTTCACGTTGCTCTGTTGCTCTGTCGGCTGCACACTTGGTTCTATCGGAGCCTGCAGTGCTTGCACCGCTGTTGCGACGCCGTACGGACGTTGAGCGCAGAAGTGCAGGTGCGTGTTACCGAAGGATCTCTGTAGAACTGAAAACTGAGCAGCGCCCGCTGCTCTGCCAACCGTGCGGCAGTTGAGCACTCCTCTGCGCAGGAGCATGCACCCTTGCAGCATGCCAGTGCAAATTCCCCGAAAAGCTGATGCAGCAGCAGCGCTGTTCTGGGAAGTGATAAGTGCTTTCACAGCTATCGCAACAGCGGCAGTGAAGCGATGAATTGCAGGGCTGCAGCGCTCGAGCACCTTGGGTGTACAGATCTTGCCCATGTGGCAACTTGGAGAGATCCTGCATTTTGATTTGGCTGTCACATCCTCTCTGAACAATCACACACAGCCTTTCTGGTCTCGTGTGATTGGTCTTCTGGTTCTGCGCCCCTCCTGTATCGGGGAGCGGCACTGACGGCTTCGATCGCTCGGAGACCTGGTCAGATGCCCGAGATTGGCACGCAAACCAGCTTGGAAGGCAGCCCCCGCGAGGGCAATGGGGGCGCTGCAGAGGCTCCGGACTTGAGATCGGTGCCTCTCGACGCGTATCTCGATGACCAGCGACATGTCACCAATAACGGGAGGCGAGACGACACTGCCAGCGACTATACGGCGAGCTCCGTGTCGACCTGGACAAACTTCCTGCGCCATTACACATGGAATTGGGAGCCAGACTGCTGTCTGAAGATCCGCAAGAGGTGAGCATCATGCATGCCTAATGTGCAGTGGGCAGTTGGGGCGCGGGCACGCAAAGGGACAGCGGTCATCTTGCAGCATTCGAGGAGCTTGAATGCGCTTGGTTTTGTTTCTCTCTGCCTCGTCGGTGGACGAGTGAATAACAGTGGACAGGCCCGAAATGTGCCCAGCTTTCAGCAGCAGTCGCATGCATCGCAAGTGCATGGCAGCGGGCGCAGGGGCCAAGTCAAGTCTCTAAGCTTGATGCAGCCGTGCAGGGTGTCTTCGGTCACAGTCGGTACGGACCTGCTCATCCCGTACGGCAACACCCTCTGCGAAGCGCCGGAGGTGTCCCTCATAGTGAGCTGCGTTCCCCGGACCAGTTCTCATGCTGATCTAACAGCAACACATCTCGCGAGTGCCGTTGTGCGCATGTCTCAGGTGCGTTGCTTGCTGGGAAGGCATGTGCGCGGAGTCTGACACAGCTTCTGAACACCATTTTTGCAGGCGAAGCCACATGGGCTGGCAGGCAAGTATTTGAAAAAGCTGACGCTGACGCCGGAGGGGGGCGAGCTGCTGGTGGAGTCGCAGAAGTTTCGCGTCAGCTTCCTGCGCCTGCAGTTCCTGGCGCAGCTCAGCCGCAGGGGCGGCATCCAGCTGAATTACAGGTGGGCGTGAGCGGTATTGAAGACACGGGTGAAGTCAGCAAGAGGGGAGCTTTGAAGGCAGGGGAG
Source organism: Deuterostichococcus epilithicus (assembly GCA_033439295.1). Classification (NCBI taxonomy): domain Eukaryota; kingdom Viridiplantae; phylum Chlorophyta; class Trebouxiophyceae; order Prasiolales; family Stichococcaceae; genus Deuterostichococcus; species Deuterostichococcus epilithicus. The sequence goes on from JAVTLE010000010.1 coordinate 1,105,998, forward strand.
CTTGCAATCAGCGTCGGACGGAATCTGTTGTCCAAGCAAAGATGCGGTGATGCAGATCCCTTGCCAAAGGGAATGCAGGTAGACCTGGTACGAACTTGGACCTGAGCTCGCCTGTCGTGGCCTGCAGAGCGACCACAAAGTTCGGCAGCACCCTGAAGCGGACCGTCTACAAGAAGCAGGTGCAGCTCCATTGGACTGGTGATCGCTTCCGCAAGTGCAGTCTTGCCACTGCTCACACCTGACCGCTCTGCTCGTTCAAATGAAGGCAAAACATGCGGTGCACGTCAGCCGTGCCAGCCCTGGAAGAGCTCTCCCGCACAGGTGCAGCTCGCAAACGACTTCCATGGCGTCAGCTTCGGCGTGCGGCCACATGTGCGGCTGGACATGCACTTCCCAGAGGTCACCGGGTGCGGGGTTCCCGCCTCCCGGCCGGCTTCGCCTTCGGAATAGACAGATAGACGAGACAGCAGTGGCAGGCTTGCACCGCGTCGTTGCGGCATGCACCTTTGCCTGCGTCCACCACCCATTTGCCTCTAGCTGTGCAGCATCATTCCAAAGTCTCAGAGTCATTAGTGCAGAGTCGTTGCAACCTCCAAGGTGTCAAAACCCTGAAGCCCTTTTTCTCCCCCGCAGGTCTTTCGGCTCCGCCGGCGGCAACCGCAACGTGGAGGAGGGCTACTGCCACATTTATGTGCCGCGGCTGCACTTCCGGCTGGACCTGGACGGACAGGGGCCGTCGCCGCGGCTGCTGCTGCCGCGGCAGCGGCGTGCCCTGACTGACTACGCTGACGAGCTGCTGTCCGACTTTTCGGATGACGACCCGGACAAGGTCGACACGGTCGCGCTGCAGGTCGACAGCTTGGTGCCCTGAGAAAGGCGGCAGTTGCTGTGCCCTCACGGCTGGGGGCAGCAGCAAGTCGCGAAAGTTTCGGGGGGTCGGAAGGTCTCGACAGTACCTATTTGTGCTCAGGCTTGCTCGACGCGGTGCGATCAAGAACTTCCGAATAAACGCAGCCATCAGGGGTGCGTTGCTGCAGGATGCGTTGCAGTTTCGAGCCAAATTGCACCTCTTTTAAGATGGAAACCTTGTTGGACAGGTCGATGTCGAGCTCGAAGTCAGTCAAGACCATGGGCAGATCAGCAGATTGGCGAAGGTCCTACTCGTATAACCCATTCGCATCGCCGTTTCAACACTTCAACCCAACAAGGACTTGGGATCGATGTTGAATGCCGAAGGCTGTATCAGACACCAAGTCCTGAGGGCGACCGGTAACCTGCTGCAGCCCCGTATTCTCCACACGCACAACCAGCGGCTGCCGCCTAGGAGGATGATGTGCCGCTGCTGCTGGAGGTCCCGCTGCTACTGCCCGAGCCGCTGCTGGAGCTCGAGCTGGTGCTGCTGCTGCGAGCGCGCGGACGAGATCTGGCCGTTTCCTGCATTCGGCAAGGATACTGTCTTCAATGGCCGTTCTGCCACAAGATGGACCCAGCCTGACCCCTGGCCTGCTAGCACTGCCAAGCAGGCTTTGTGATCCGACTGTGATCCGACACCCGCCGCAAGCAAATATATTCCCGGCGCCTTGCAGGTGTCAGTGCCCTTGCTTCAGACACACTTGCAGCCACGACTCTGATTGCACATTCAACAGGGCAGCGGCGGTCACCTTTGGGGGGCTGCGCCGGCGGGCCGGGCTGGGCGAGCGCCTGCGGCGCGGCGGAGTGGGGGAGCGCCCGCGCGAACGGTGGCCGCTGCCGCGCGGAGGCGGCGAGCCGCCCCGCCTGCTGCGCTCCGGGCTGCGGCGCCGCGGTGGCGGTGGCGACCTGCGGTCGTGTGGCACAAGAATGCTCGACAAGTGCCCACCTTGATAAGCACAGGAGAGCTGCACGAGCCTAGACATGGTCCCCCACAGCAGGAATACCAACGATGCACCCTTGACTGCAAGCCGCGCTCTTACACTGCCTGCCGCCAGCGCCTTGCTCGCAGGCAGCATCCGCTCTGCCAACGTGCTGCAACAGTCCTGCATCGACACCCACCTACGGCGCGGCGGGCTGGCCGGCCGCCGCCGCACGGGGCTGGGCGAGCGGCGGCGGCGCTCGCGGTCCCCGCTGGCCGGCGCCCTCACCCGCCCCCGGTCGCTGTGCCTGCAGGCAAGCAGGCGGCGGGGTGATGACTTGTCCTCGAGAGCAAGCCACCGACATGCACGCTGCGTGACCCCTGCTGCTGTCACAGTTCCCTGATCCGCAGGTTCCTGATGGTTCCTGATGCTGGCGCCCGTCGCCAGTCAAACATAACCTCCCTCACACAACGCAAAGCGCAGGTGACTTCACTCTTCGCTGTGCACATCCGGACACCGGCCTGTCATTGATCAGAGAATGGCGAAGCAGGTCCGTATAGCCAGTCCAAGGTACCTGTCAGAGCCACGGTCGCGGTCGCTGCGGCGCGAGGCGTCGCGCGACTCCCGCAGGGCGTCGCGAGAGGAGCGGTGCGCCGGCGGCGGCGACGGCAGGCGGGCGCCCGCGCTGGCGACACCGCGCGCTGCCGCTTGGGCGGCGGCGGCGGCAGCGGCGACGGCGAGCGGCGCTTCGGCGCCATCATGAAGACCACCCTGCATCCGGGCGTGCGGGCAGCAGTCGGTCGCAGGTTGGACAGCATCAGACGAGGGCGTGCTTGGTGCAGGATAAGCCGCTTGGCTGTGCTGTGCAGTTTTTGTCGTCTGGATACACTCCTGTATTTGTTCAGGTGCTGCACAGAGTTGGAGTCGGTGTAGACGAGAGAATCCCTGACGCACTTGCAAGTGCATCTTGCAACACACTCAAGAGCAGGTGCCCAACGTGCATTGCAGGGGCAGGAGGAACGCACGCGATAATGTTGCCATCCAGCTGGCCGCCATTCATGTTGTTCCTCGCCTCCTCCGCGTCCTCCGGCGATTCATACTCCACATGCGCAAAACCGCGCGACAGTCCCACCTGAGCGGCCCAATGCCGAATCAGCAATGGTACGGCGCTGATCGATCCTGGTCAACAAGGCCGTGCACGGTAGTTTGTCACTGTGAAGAGCAGCCACGAGCCGTGCCCCCGGATGGAGACATTCGGAGGCGGCAATTTTCGATTTGCAAAGGGTGGGTATGGAACGCCGCCAGGGGCGTGTCCAGCAGGGTTTCATATTTCGGGAACCCGCTTGCTGCTGGTTGGCACAGCTCACTGCTGCCGCCCCACCAGCATTAGGGGCACGAGGCACCACAGGCTGGAGTGCTCCTCAGTAACAAGAAGTACATGAAGAATCTTTGCCAGGGAACAGCAACAAGGCTCCGAGAAAGCTCAAGCAGGGAGAGCTCACCGCGCGGTCAATGGCAAGGTCCACGTCTTTGAGCTTGCCGAATGTGCCAAAGATCTCCTCCACGTGCTTTGCCGTCACATTGCGCGTCAGCTTGCCCACGTGCAGCCGCGTAGTGCTGAAGTCCGCCGCCCGACCGCCGCCATTCTTGGCAGCCTTGCCATCCTCTTTGTCGCCAGCAGCCTTCTCCGCCGGGGGTTTTTCAGCTTCAGCCTTGTCCGCTGGCGCGGTCGTCTTTGCGGCAGGCTTGGCTGCGGCCTTCGCGACGGCGGGTACCGCGGCGTCGGAGCGCCGCTTCGACGTCTCCTTGGGCTTGGTGCCATTTGAAGCGGAGTCCTTTGCGCCCTTTGCGGGTGGCGGCGCGCTGGTGCTGCACATGTGAAGCCGCATTCGAAGTGGTAAACCAGGTGTCATGAGACGCATCAGCCACACCTCGTATTTAGCTGCGCAAGACGGAGCGGCCTACAGTAGCACCGCTCATTGTGCCCCCGCCTGCAATGCTGCGCCGCCCCGCCTCACGGATGTGGCAGCTCCACGGGCGTCGTCAGCCGCGCCAGCACCGGCAAACCAGAGCAGAAGCACTGCGGTCAGTTCGAACGTGCTTCAAGCGCTCACCCAGAGGATGTGCCGCTAGAGCTAGAGGAGTAGCTCCCAGAGCCGCTGCTGCCGCTCGTGGAACTGCTGGTGCCAGACCCCGAGCCGGATCCCGACCCCGAGGCGTGTGGCGACCGGCTCTTCGCCATGATGGCTCCCGCCGGCGGCGCTGCGGGCTCGCGTCAGCCCAAGGGCCCCACCCTGCTGTCGGTGCTGCTTCGGGTGACTGCCTGCCAAATTAAAGCGAACTTGGTGAGGGGAGAGATGCCGGCTGGAGTGTTCAAGCGTGGAGAGAACGGCGATGAGCACCATGCAGAGAGCTACCTGACCTGTCAATCTCGCGTTGTCGCCAGACTCGATCACACTGATGGATTGCACAGCCAACCGGGGCCTACCTGTGCTGATTTTCTGCGGCAACGTGCAGCACTGGTCCTGTCTATAGAGTTGCGATGCTACGAGCTATGCAGGTTGCCAGTCGTTATGCGACGGTGCCGGCCGCGCGAAACATTTTGCTGTACTCTGCAAGGTTCCCAACCTTGCAGTCCCTGCATTCCTGCAAGCTGGTGCAAGCTGCAACACTTCAAAGCCAGCCTGCAGATCGCACGTTGGCAGTCATTTGCGTGACCGAGACAGCAAGCTGCAGCAGGGCCGTCAGACAAAGCTGCTGCAAGCGACCCGGTGCACCTGAACAATCCACACAGAAGGACCTGCATTGGCAACGCGCCCGGGATGCTACTTCTCAGCTGAGTGATTGTGATCGGCCAGGATGGCCAACAGGACCGACCCTACAGCTGCCACCGTCCATGGCACCAACCCACAGGTGCGGCGTGCTCAAAGTGGCGCAGTGTGTCTGAACTGCTCTACGAATGCATGAATTTGCACAACTACAGTCTCTTCCGGCGGCAATTCGAAGCCTTTCAGAAGCTGCACTGTCTTCACCCTGGCTCAGATGCGCTGCATGCGCACATATGCTGGCCCCTGCCGACTCGTCAGTGCACCGCTCTCTGCCGCTGCAGAACCTGGTGGAGAAGATCGTGCGCTCCAAGATCTACGACTGCCAGTACTGGAAGGAGCACTGCTTCGGGCTGACGGCGGAGTCGCTCATCGACAAGGCAGTGGGGCTGCGCGCCGCCGGCGGCACCTTTGGCGGCGCGCGCAAGCCATGCGAGTTCCTGTGCCTCATCCTCAAGCTGCTGCAGCTGCAGCCGGACAAGGAGATCATCATCGAGTACATCAAGAACGAGGAGTTCAAATACGTCCGCATCCTCGGTGGGTGTGGATGGGTTCGAACGCTGTCGATCGCAAGCCTGCAAACGGCACATGCTGTCGACGCTGTACTTCTAGCTGCTTGCGACCGCAACTGCAGACAAAAGCACAAAAGCAAAAGCACTTGCGCAGCAGGTGTGGCCTGCGCGCTGGGCCATAAGCTAATGAGCTTAGACTCTCCACTCCGCCACATACACCGCTGTGTGAACCAACTCAATTCTGGCTTCCCCTGGGCAGGCGCCTTCTACCTGCGGCTGGTGGGCAAGCCGCTGGAGGTGTACCAGTACCTGGAGCCCCTGTTCAACGACTATCGCAAGGTTTGGGTTGTAGTGTTTGGGTTTTGGAGCCAGGTCCTGCCTGCGCCGCGGCCCCGGGCAGATCCCACATTCTGCGCTGCACTGCCCTGCTGCATGAGGCGACCATTTTCACTGGAAGATCTGCTGCACTGGGCATTTCTAGCAGGCTGCCGTCCATCAGGTGGCCGCGAGCAGCTTACAGGGCGGCTTCGTGTTGCCTTCGACACGGGCCCCGCAACCCAGCAGGCTGCCACCATGTTTTGTGCAGGTGCGGCTGCGCAACCTGGACGGCAGCTTTGCGGGCACGCACGTGGATGAGTGCGTGGACCAGATGCTGCACTCGGACCTGCTGTTCGACATCGCCCTGCCCCGCATCCCCCACCGGTGCGCCTGTCTCTCACTCACTCGCACCGTGTGCTTTGCAGTCGTGCCCAGTGCCTGCCCGGATGCGCATTCTCTTCCCTGCGCCAGACGCGGTGGCGCCATCTGTTGGCGTGACTGATGAAGAGGTGACACCGCCAGCCTGACACAGACAGGCCTGCAAGTGAGGTTTCCAGACCTTCAGCAAGTCGAAGACATGCTACGCCTGCAGGCTGACGCTGGAGCGGATAGGTCAGCTGGACCCCCGCATCAGCGTGCTTGAGGACGACTTTGATGAGGCCGCCCTGGAAGCCGAGGTGTGTATGCCCTGTGGTGCACGCACTGGCTGCCAGCAGCCAGGACGCAAAACTTTGGACGAACCTCCACTGCGCAGTGGACTTGCCTGCAGCCGGGCTCGGCCGTGATGCATCAGGGCATCGCCGTGAGCTTGCTTGCCAAAGTTCTGCCAGGCAGCCAGGACAGGGGGCTTCAAAACGAGGGTGTGGCACAATGCACTCGGATCCCCCGTGCAGGCGGGCGCGGCGCAGACGGCGGCAGAGGAGGCCACAGCCATGGACGTCGACGCGCGGCCAAGCCGCAGCAAGAGTCGCAGCCGCAGCAGGAGCCGGGAGCGACGGGAGGAGCGCACCCGGGAAAAGTGGCGAGACCGGGACGCCAGCAAGCGTGTCCGGTGCGCTCCGTCGCCTGTGGCACACACAGTGTCCGCCTGCGGGAGCTGTCGTACAGCTCGCTTTGAAGTACTGAAATTGCAGGCCTGTCGCCGAAAGCCTCCGGCCCCTGTCGTCAGCGCGGCCCGCGAGGCCGTCCACGCACGTCCATGCCAGGGGCACTGGGGCACTCTGTTTGCATTGAGAGGCCAGGGCGACTTGCCATGGCGTGGGTGCTGCCTTTGCTGTCTCGCGACACCACTGAGCCAACGTTCGAGGCTGAGAAACGTGGTACCAATGCGCGTCCTTTGTGCAGGGACCGCGACCTGGAACCGGCAGACGACGGCAGGGAGCGGGAGCGGCGGCGCCACCGCAGCCGCAGCGGCAGCCGCGAGCGGCGGCGACACCGCAGCAGGGAGCGGGACGAGCGCGGCGACAGGCACCGTTCCGACAGGGACGGGGGCAGGGACAGGGACCGGGACAGGGGCGGCGACAGGCGGCGCCGCCGCAGCCGCAGCGGTAGCCGCGAGCGCCACCGTAAGGAGGTGCGGCGGTTCTCGTCATGCACTGCGCTGGCTACGCATGAGCCCGCAATCCAGATTCGCTGCCAGTTCATGGACTTGTGCCACAGGTCGCATTGACATTACGATCAAGACAACACGACTGACCTTTCAGGTGACGTCTGCACGGCTGTGTCAGATCCGAATGTTCAAGTTGACTCGAGAAGTATTCTTGAAGTATGAAATGATCTGCAGCCGCGGAGGGAGGCTCGGCGGGAGCGGGAAGATCTGCCGCCGCCACCGCCCGGCGGCGGCAGCAAAGGAGATGTCGACATTGCCGAGACGAACTCCATGCGCGCCAAGTTAGGCCTCAAGCCGCTCAAGTAGCTGCTTCAGACTCGGATTTTGGCAGCATGCGGTAATGGATTTGCTGAGCATGGGTGGGGGGCACGCTGCTCACCGCCTGATAGGTGGCGGGATGTGTGACGGGCGCGTCAATCTGCTCTGCATGGGAAGCGGAGCCAGACCTGAGCTGAACCAAATGCAGATGCACTGATGAGTCCTCCGAAGACACCCTGTTAGATTATGGCGAAGGACCGTGCGAGCTAGTAAATTTGGATGCTGTCGTTGCTTTCTCACCAGAGCCAGACCCTTCAGAGGCATCTTCTAGGTACCTGGCTACGAACTCTATTAGTCCTGGCTACGAACGAATCAAAACAGGTGGGAAGCAGCCCGGACATCGCCTCATTTGCCGCCGGCTGCCGCAGCCTGAGCACCGTCATTCACATGCTGCCACGACTAGAATAGCTGTCCCAGCAAGGTTTTGGCTGTCTCAATGTCCCAGCCACCGACCCTGGCCAAGTCGCCCTAGGCTACTACCAGCTACAACATGCATGTGAGGCTTGCTGACAACGCGTTCACTTTCCAGCAGCTGTTATGATATCACGTTATTACAGGAAACTGTGTTGAAAGCATTTTGAAGGTCAACCAATGGCAAGCAAATGTACAATATGAATTAACAGCTGAGATATACATCCTCAGTGCAACTCTCTGCCCTCTACCCTCCCCTTCCTAATGCCAGAACGCCACCAGAATGCTCAGCGGCTCCAACTTACCCTCCGTATTTCGTTTGAAAAAATGCTGTCACATCCTGATGTCCTTCTCAAACTTGTCCAGGCGCTTGATCTGCGCATTCGAAACAGCCACGGATTATGATGCCGCACATTGCAAGACCCTCGACTCAGAGTTTGCGCAACATCATTAGAGGCTTTTCCGGGTCTGAAATTTCGCAACAGGACGAGGCAGGAGAGCACACCCGCCGGAAGCCGCGCCACACGAAGAATGCGAACACGCCCGCTGTCAGCGACGAGCCCCACGCCAGGTTTGGGTGGCCATTCAGGCCAAATTGCGTAGCCTGTGCCGAGGAGTAGGACGGATGTTTGGCGCTCATGCGGTCTAATGGTTGTTTCATGTAGGCGACGCATTTGTTGTACAACTGAGCACTGCGGCGGGTGAGGTCCTGCAACTGCTGCTCGCGGCTGCTGCCGGCCTGCGCTACGATCGTCGGCCTTCAATGCCAGTTCCCCAGCCTCCCGTCAACCAGCTGACCTGACGACACGCAGTCCATCCCCGTGCAGCAGCACATCAATGGTAAACACACCCTCAGGCGGAAAGTCCAGGGAGTCGCACCATGTTGGCGAGGCCCGCCACGGCGATGGCGTTGACGGTGGCCAGCTGCAGCACGGCCTGCCGCCGGTCCGCGCGCTCCGACTCCAGCACCCGCGTGCGCAGCTTCAGCTCCCCCGACTCCATCTGCCCCAGCGTGCTGTGGTTTTGCAACAGTCCACAGTTTGCGATCGGACCCTGGCACCCAGACCCGACGTGTGTCCGCCATTGGCTGGAACACGCCGTGAAGACAGCAGGAGCTGGTCTGTACAGCGGCTCATATGTCCTGGCTCACTGTATGCATCGACGTGCTGCCGCGTGCGAGCTCACGGAGAAGCCGACGGAGTGCATTGGGACGGCGGCGGCAGAGGTGTCACCTGTCGATAGCAGCCACACGCCCGGGCATGGCAGCTGCATCGCTGCCGACCTGCACCGCCTGCTGCTGCAGCCGTTCCAGCACGAAGCCCTGCGCCTGCTGCAGATCCTGCAGCCGCACGTTGCAAGGCGAGTCTGTTCCGCTGCTCTTCCACCAAGCGACAGATTGGGCTCTGCGGAGTCTGTCCGTGTGCGCCCCTACCATCGGCACTGTTTGCGCAATGATGCACACAGGGAGCAGCAGAAACATGAGCTTTTCAAGGGTGCTGGAGGGCGGGGCGAACTTTCAGCAAGTCGACACTGTGCAGCATGCCAGTGCAGCACCTGGAGGTTGAGCAGCTCCAGCGCGTAGGGCTTGGCCACCTCTGAGAAGCTGTAGTTGGGGTCCAGCGCCTGCGGGAGCATCAAGCTTGACCTCAATAGGCATGAATTGGGGTTTCAGGGAGGGATTTGAGAGAGGCGCCCCCAAGTGTGAGATTGTATTCTGTGTTTTGGATTGATTGTTGGTTGCCCACCACACAGCAACCTGCCCTCGGTACACCCAGTCCCGTCAGGTCGTCAGGCGTTCAAACCTGCCGCGACCCCTGTGGGGGACGGCACTCGGTGGACGATGCCCTGTTCACCCGTGGGTGTGAGCCAGTGCATGATGGTTGATGCATGTGGCCGGACCATTGACGTGCCTTGCCGAGGCCCTCGAGTGTGGAGAAGGCGCGCAGCACGAAGGTGAAGGTGGCGGGGAATCGGAATGGCTGGTCCAGCGCGATCGCAAAGAGATCCTCGCCAATGGCCTGCAGCAAAGAGATTTGGTGGTCTTCTGTGTTGAAGCTATCAGAGGCACACGCGCCGTTGCCAGCCAAACACCCTCAATTTTCAGGGCGTGCAGTCACATGCACTGTCGCATGCACTGAAGCATGAGGCGCCAGCATCGGCAGGCAGGAGCCGGCGGCCTGTGAGCGCGTGCATTGCAAAGCGTGCCAACACACAGGCATGCTCAGCTGCAGTCGAGCAGAACTTGAAACAGAGAGCACGCACCCCAATGGTCTCCTCCCGCTGCGTCGCCTGCTGGAAGTTCTTCAGGAAGTACTGCATCGAGCGCCGGATGCTCAGCATGTCTGCAGAGCAGCCAGGTGTGCCGTCAGACATGATGTCAGTGGATCGAGTGTCAGCGCAGTCATGTCAGCGCAGTCTTGAGCAGGTCAGGAGCTGGTTACTGCTGGTGCCTGAAGCCAGAGTGGGATCAGAAACAAAGCCGTGTTACATGCCTGCGGTGGGCACGATGATCTTCAGGTCGATGAGCGCCTGGATGACCTGGATGGATGAGAAGGAGATGCTGGATGGGGTCTACACTGCGGCGGACATCAGCTTGCTGCGAGGGCAGCTTCTTGCACGCTTCTAGCCCGCATCTAGTCAACCACGGCCAAGGCTTGCGTGCTGAAGGGTAAAACCGCTGCAGCGGGAGGGTAGCCGGCTGGAGCATCAGGGGTGGCGGCAGGGGGAGTCCCACCTGGGCAGAGTCCTGGCGGTAGATGCCATAGAAGACGTCCAGCAACTTCTCGCGGCTGCCTGCTGTGCTCGACATCATCCCTGCCAGCAGTGCACAGCATTGGTGAGGAGGCACAGCACGCCAGGCGAGCCAGTCCAGCCGAGAGGTGCAGGATGGGAGGTCTTGGCATCATGCGGTTGTCGAACATGCTGGTGCTGTCGGGGCTCAAAGCCTCACCGAAGTCGTAGAAGAGCAGCTGGCCCTGCGTGCCCACGGCCAGGTTGCCGGGGTGCGGGTCTGCGCCAGAAGCACCATGCGTAAGTCAGCACAATATCCTGAGCATCGGTTGCATCGCCCACGGCATGTCTTGGTGCTACTGGTTGCAGATTGGTGGTCACGGTCCAGAGGCAAGGATTATGGACGCTGCCAGTGCTGCAGGCGCGGGCACCTGCTGCACAGAGGAAGTCTTGGCGCAGGATCAGCGCGCAGGACTCAATTGAGGTGTGCATCAGCCATCGCTTGCAATCAGCGGCCAATCCCAGCGATAGCAGCAACAAGAAGCACAGGCGGCCACCGGGACTGTGTGCACCACCTGCGTGGAGGAAGCCATGGCGCAGGATCTGCAGCAGGTAGGCCTCCGTCGCACGTCGCGCCACCAGCGTCGTGTCCAAGCCCGCGGCCGCCAGGCTGGTGGTGTCCGTGATCTGCGGGCGCAGGCGGGCAGCAAATGCGGACGAGCAGCTTGCAACAGCGAAGGCGCAAAAGGGCACAAGATTCATGATGCAGCTTGGCCACAACCGACGACCTTAGCGTGCAAAAGATGCACAACGACAAGTACAATCCTCTTGTGTGAAAAGTGTCCAGCCACAATCTTGCTAGGTGGTGACAAAGGCAATGCAAAAGCAGCCTGCACCGCGCACCTTGATGCCGGGGAGATAGGAAAGGGTGATGATGCGGGGGGAGGTGGCGGCCCAGTGCACGCGCGGCGCCTCCACCCACGGAACGCCCTGAAAATTGCGCCTGAAACGGTCCGCATTGCGCCCCTGGAAGAAGCAGGCTGCAGGGTGATGTGACAACCTGCGGAAGTGCTTGGCGCCCATCCGTCACAGCATTGAGTGCGGACACCGGCAATTGACAGCTTTGAGCGCCCAGTACCCAGACACACCTCGTTGATGTAGTCGATCTCCTGCAGGGGCAAAAACCATCACAGTCAGCGTCTCTTCTTGAACACGGTTGCCGAAACTGTGTTTGCAACAATGTGTAGGTCGTGGAAGCAGCTGCACCCGCAGCGCCTGCAGGGGCGGCCGGCAGGCTGTGGGGGACAGCTGCACATGCAGGATGCAGCCCTGAAGACTTCAGACCAATCCTTGTTACTCCCGCCGTTGCTGCCGTCAACCCCAGAGAGGCCACCCACCTGGCGCAGGATGATGGACACCTCGGCATGAATGGCCTTCAAGTCGCGCCGCCCCTCGTCCTGCTTGTCCAGCAGCGCCGCCACTCTTCCCAACTGCTCCAGGTCGATGTCAAACAGCGCCTTCGGTGGCAGGGAGCAGTGATGCATCTCAGCCGGCGCGGCAACACCAGACGAGCGCGGCACAGCGTCACGTGTCTGCGGGTTCGTGGTGTGTCTGCAACTCTGGCCGAAGTGTCTGCTGGACTCGCTGGGGGGATCACAAGCCGACTTGGGCTGTGCATGTTGCGTGCACGGCGAGGCGCCACACCGCAGCGGGCGCGGGACTGAGGGGTGGAAAGCCGATCAGGTCGCGAGTCGCCAGCTGGGAGGTCGCACCTTCAGGCCGGGCCTCTGCACCTTGACTACGACCTGGGTGCCGTCGCCCAGCCGCGCCCTGTGCACCTGCCGTGCAAACCGCCGGGCCTCAGCACCGCACAGCCAGCGCGCCGCGCCGTGTCTGGCGCCTGAACCCGCCCCATGAGCACGCAATGCACGCTGCTCTGCGACAGCCAACGACACCAAGATCGGGACTCCCCGGCCGGCGCTGCCCACCTGCCCTAGGCTGGCGGCCGCCAGCGGGCGCTCGTCGAAGGCGGCAAACAGGCGCTCCGGTGGCGCGCCCAGCTGCTCCTCGATCAGCCGCCGCACTTTTGCCACCGGGAATGCTGGCACGCGGTCCTGGAGACAACATGCAGACCGCGTGCTCTGTTTTGATAAAAAGGGACGCACGGCCTTCTTGCACTTACAGCATCTGACTGCACTCCTGTGAGTGGACCTGCGCAGCGCTGTGTGGCTGTGACGCGCGCGCGCCATCAGCGAAATGCTGCCCTAGAGACAAGGCTCCAGCAAGCACATCAGAACCGGGAGCCGTGTGCCGCAGCTGTGCAAACCTATGCCAATCCTTGCCAGCAGAATGTGCACGGACTTTTGCGCAGACTTTTACAGTCTAAATTGAAACCGCCGCTGGAGTCTGGGAGGTGATTAGCAATTCGAAAGCAATTCGTTCGAAATAGTGCCTACCTGCAGCAGCGCGAGCTCCTCGGTGAACTCGGGGGGCAGCAGGTCGGATCGGGTGCTGAAAAGCTGGCCCAGTTTGATGAAGGTGGGCCCCAGGTCCAGAAGCGCTCCCCGCAGCCACACCGCCGTCCGCCGCCGCCGCACCTTCTCTCCAAAAATGGATATTGCATCGACAATTATCACTGATATTGCATCAATAACTCGGTCGTCGACGACCGAATTGTTTCCGAACAATGAAATAAAAGAGTGAAGATTAAAAAACCAGAACACACCGACGGATCAATCAATCAATCAGCTGACAGTGAATCAGCCCAGCCCTGAATGGGCATCGCACGGGTGCAGTACGGGCCCAAGCACGGTGCATAGCGTGGCCTGCTTCCAGCACCTGACGACATAAATCCTTGCCAGGAGAGCCGCACCGACTGCTTGGCGTCGCTGAAGCCCCCAGGGTACGTCCACTTGGCCTCGTTCAGCCAGGCGCGGGTGCGGAACGTTGCGAGCGCGCTCCAGATGCCGACAGTACGCTGCGTCTTGGAGTAGCTGTCCTGAGACCACGCGAAATTGGCGTCGGTCGGCAGGTCGCGGTAGCCTGTCAGGCATAGACACAGACACATTTATCGTAAATGCTTATAAGCTTCCTGATCTCAGAACCTCTGCTGCATTGCAAAGCATGAGTGGGCGCTCGAACTTTGGGTAGGCCTGCTCCTCATAGGCACTGCAATCACAGGCACTGCAAGGTTTTTATTTGAGTGAACAGGCCTGTTAGATTACAGAGAACAGCAGCCATGTAGCACACGCCTGAGTCTGCAAACTCCGCCTCCAAGACAATCTCCCCAGCACGCGACTGCGACATGATGTCGGCGGCGGCCGCGGCAGCAGACTCCACTTGCGGCTGGGCCGTGGAAACCATGCGCTGGGCTGCTGCGCTGCGCGCAGGCGTCGACATAGTGCGGGCACCTCCGCTGCCGCTGCTGGTGGCGATGTCCCCGCTGGCGGCCCTGCCAGTCAGGCTGCCGTTGACACCTGCGCTGCCACGCGGCTGCGGTTGCTGCTGCTGCGCCGACTTCGCCACCGGCCGTGCCGCCGGCTGCGCCACCCGTCTCGCGAGCCTCGCGCCAGCAGGCGGGACAGCAGCGCCGTTCTGGCGGGAGCCGTTCTGCGACGGCATGCTGGCGCCCTGCGGAGTGCCATTCAGCATCGCGCCGCCAGTCCCCCGTGCGGCGTCACTTATTGGTGCTGAGCCGGGTCTAGAGTACGCCTTCTGGTCGTCTGGTAGGTACAGCGGTACCATGTTGACCTCCTTCGTCGGCCGCGGGGCCCGCACAGCCGCTGCAACACATACTTGCCTCGACGACCGACCTTGCTGGCCATACCCGCCCCTGCATGACGTGCAAGAATTTTTGTCCGGCAGTTCGTGCGCATGCGCGATTGGGCGTCGTGCATGGAGGTTGTTCCAGTATTAACGTGCATGTTTGGGACGGCAATCCGGACCTGTGCAACGTCGCAGCTTGCGGCAGCAGGCCGGCAGCCGGGTTCATGAGAGACGGTGCCATATCCAGACGCGTTAGAAATCACTAAAGTCTGCACTTCTCCAACCTGTTACCCGTCGATTCTCAGAGCAAGCAGTGACGTGGCCTGAGGTTTTGTGCACCCTGCAGTGAACGCTCGCTCGTGCACAAGCAACTGCCTCCATGGCCTGCTCTTTACCACACAGATCAGTCCAGTTTCAGACACAAACACCGGGAGAAGCAGCTGCTGCAATCCTGACGACGCTGCCGTTAGCCATCAATTCGAAATGGTCTGAACAAGTCACAGACACATCCTGCAAGATTTGGATCAGGAACTGTCCGCAAAAGAATCTCAACGTGATCACTTGCGGTTTTGACCTCCAAAATCGCACCTCTCAGTTGTTTCCTGCCTTGATCGGGCGCTGACGCAGAAACAGGCCGCCACCGAGCTGGCATGGCAAAGCTGCATGATCGTATAGAGCTTGCCAAGATGACTTGCCTGCGCTGATGCCAGTCACTCCCAGATGGCGGACACCGCGGAGTACTTCCGGCGCAAGGCGCGCACAGGGCATGCCGCCGACGGCAGCCTTGCCGACCTCGGCGTTCAGCCGAGTGAGTTGCTCTCAGCAATGATCAACATCTTGCAACCACGACTTTCTTCTGCGTGCTGAAAGGCTCTCCTTGCATGATGCCGTGCTGCAAAGTCACGGCCACTCCCTGTGGTCGCTGCCAGCGGCTCACAAATCATCACGCCAACTCCGGCAGCCATGCATGATGGTTGTGGCAGGGTGCACGGGGACGAATACCATTGAAACACGCTGCCTCCTGCTGCAGTCAGCCTCGATGCGGCGCGCCAGCTGCTGGAGTCGCTACCAGAGAAGAACCTGAAGGGGCGGGCGGAGCTGCAGCGGCGGCACCGCGACGAGTACTCGGCATGGTCCTTCGAGCTGGCGCAGGGCTTCAGCCTAAGCTTCTATGGCTACGGCTCTAAAAAGGCCATGCTGCAGGTAGGGGTTCTTCGCTCCGCCTGTGTTCTGACATGAATGACGAAGCTTGGGCAGGAAAACGGCAGTTGCTCATCTTGACATCGGCCCAACACATGGCACAGCGTCTGGCAGCCCGCCCTGTGCACAGCTGCAACTTGAGTCGACGGCACGCGAGCTTGTCCTCCTGATGCAGGAGTTTGCAAAGGCCTGCTTGGGCCACGGCTGCGTGCTGGCGGTGCACGGGCTGCGGCGTGGCGTGACCGCCCGCCAAGTCCTGCTGCATGCTGCCGCAGCCCACCGGCATGAGGCCCTCGCCGACCTCAAGTACGATTTCTGTTGGGAGTGCATGCACCAACACCACTCGTCCAGCGTTGTGCCCTGTCTTGCTGCAGTAAAAGCTTGTGTCCCATGGTGGATATCGGCTCATAAATGGGCACCTAAGCATGTGACGGATGCCTGACATGCTATTGGCGCCGCTTCACCCAAGCAAGGCATGGAATGACGCGGTTTGGGAATCTGGGAGCTTCTGGAATGATCAGCTGTTGCTTGAGTCCAGTCGCAGTGCCAGATTTGGTGAATTTGGTGACAGACTCTGAGGGGATGTCGATATTGACCGTGGGAACGAACCTGACCCGCTTGGATACGTGTCATTGCGATGAGATATGAATGGTGCAGTTTAGAGTGTCAACGTCATCGTCCAGTCTGACCTGAGCGCATGGCAGTCGAACGTTGCTTTGATTCCCGAATATGCTTGTTTGGATGTCGCACAATTTTAGTGCCAGACCCTTGTCTTATTGGCCGCAGGTCGAAGACGGACCAGCAGCTGCTCACAGCCATCAGGGAGCACGCGCCGCCGCTGTCCATCGTGCTGCACAACATCGAGGGCCCAGGTCAGGGCTCGCGCCGCTGTTGCTTGAGGATGCAGAACGGCGAACTTGTCATCGAGACATGCTGCTCAGTTATCGGCTCAGGAGCTTGCGACTGCACTGTCCAAGGGCACGCGCTTGCAGCAGTCAGCACTTTGCAAAAGTTCAATATCTGTTGCACTGGTGCAGGGCTGCGCACGCAGGAGGCGCAGGCGCTGCTCAGCGAGCTGTCTGCGTGCCCCAACGTCAACTTCGTGGCGTCCTTTGACGACGTTAACACGCCTGTGCTGTGGGACGAGTGAGCGGTGCCTCAACCTCCTGCCCCGTCCATGCACACTGTTGGCGTTTCTCAGTCTGAACCAGGCCACTGCCTGTCATTTCGGTGCATATCAGTCACGACTGGCAGGACGTCCGCTGAAGCCCTTGCTGCCCAAGCCATGCAACCTCTGCGAAACCGGCTCAGCCCGTTTCAGATGCCATGTTCTCACTGCTAAATCGTTATCGGGACAGGGCGACGGCTGGCCGGTTCAACTGGCTGTACCACGATGCCACCACCTTCGAGCCGTACACTCAGGAGCTGGATGAGGCAAATGTGCCGTCCCTGCTGGCGGGCGAAAGGTCAGGCCTTGTTCGTGCTCTTGATCAGCAGCTCCATGCTCATATTGCCATGTCCGCTGGCTAGTGAGGAGGCGGGGGCAGCGGCTGCCACCTGGCCTCATGTCGCCAGTTCTGCCGAAATCCCTGCTGGCCACTCGACCCCAGCGCTAGCATTCCACATGCACAAGCTCGGCTCGTTCGTGAGGGCACCTTTCGTGCACGCTGACACCACCCTACGGCCTGTTTGTCGCCTTGACGTGTAGCCAAGCCTGCATGTTAATGCGCCCTGGTGTGCATGCCGTTGCCACAGGAGGCAGGTCACGGGGGTGTCAGCAGCCGAGGTGCTCAAGTCGCTGCCGGCAAAGGCGTGCAAGGTCTTCGCTATCATCGTGGAGCACCAGCAGGACAAGAACGGGCCCGGAGGTGTGTACGCTGCTGTCCTCCAGGCCATGCTTAGTTAACCAGCTTTGCTTTGTTGAGGGGTGGTTTCAGAGTCGTTGTCCGCCCACCTGGAAGCAAGCAGAGCCAGTGTGCCAGCTCAAGTCTGCAAGAATGCCGGTGCTGCCATGGCAGAAGTTGCAAGTGACAACTCCTGCTATTCTGTGTAGGCATCGGCTTCCAGAAGCTGTTCAAGCTGTCGCGGCAGAAGTTTCTTGTCAGCGCCGAGCAGAACCTGAAGTTCCACCTGGCAGAGTTCCGGGACCACGGCCTGCTGAAGGAGCGGTGCGTCAGGCCTACAACCCCTAAGCCCCATCTTGGTGCCCGACATCAACGTCGTGGATTGCCAGTTTTGCACGAGTGGCGTTTGCCTTGCGAATCTGAGGCTGGCATAAGAGACAGAAGCGCTGGTATTTGCATGGTGCAATGGATTGTTGCGGCATCAAAACGTTACTGCCATGCCTCTGCAGGCGCGGCGCAGACGGCGCAGAGCTGCACTACGTGCCGATGTCGGACGACGGGCTGGCCAGTGTCCTCAAGGAGATCCAAGCGATGGGCTAGCAGTCTAGCCTAGACGTCAGTATTTGCACATTTCCGTTCATATGCAGGGTGATTTCACAGAGGATCATAGTCAACGCTGTTGGAGTGCATTTCACCGGCTCGACTCGCACCATGCTTTCTTAACTGCTACGTTCAAGTAAGGCGATCGTGTTGGCTCGACAGACACCGTGGCATGAATGAGTGGCGGAAATTTGCCCGCCCTGCATTGTTTTGACGCACCCACGTGTCAGCACCTCGTCGACGATACAGTTCTGCTGTTTCCATGCAACTGCACATGCGCACATTTCATATTGCGACTGCAACCACTGATTCCTGGCGCTTTCATTCGTCTTGTGCCGTGACATAGATTCCTACAAATTTGATTGGAAGCATCATCTCCTGTACCGTTTTGTGACTGTAGCACCATGGCGCACAGAGCAGCCAGCACCAAATGTAGTTCATTCGGAGCACATTGCATAGCAAACAGCGGCAGCAAAGCGTCAGTGGCGCCGTTGTGGCGATGCCAGATGCAACCGCCACGGCAGCGGCATGCATCATGCAGCCGCGCCTCGATCAGGCCGCTCGGCCGAGATCGGGAACTGCAGCTCAGCTGTGCTACGCAAGCTGTGGACGTCGAGCAGTCGCCGCAGCAGAGCCCCACGGAGAGTGAGGTTGCGCCCGGCGTCTATGAAGGTACACATGGCTCCTGCGGCAGATGAGGTACCAAGCTGTCCTCGGCGTGCTGTCCTGTCTGGAAATTATTCTTGATTCATTTCTGATCACAGCTTGTTCTACAGGTATCTGGACATGGCGCGGCTACCGAATTCGGTACCAGCGGTCAGGTAGCAGCGGACCGCCTGCTCTGATGGTCCACGGGTTTGGCGGCAACTGGTGGGGATCCACTGCATCGTCAGAGCGGCTTCTGCACGGCATCTGCATCAGTAGATGACGCAGCGGTTGCAGCGTGCCCTGATATGTACTCCCTGCACGGGCGCAGCGATCATTGGCGGAAAAACCTGCCAGTCATCGGCGAGCAGAACCGCGCCTTCGCCATTGATCTGCTTGGCTATGGCTACAGCGACAAGCCGGACCCCAGGTACCGATATAACGGTTTGCAGACCACAATGTGGCTCCAGCTCTTGCAGCATGCTGTCGTGTGGCTCCTGCACAACAGTCTGGCACCCATGCAATGGCGTATTGGCTTGTGACGCATGTGCTACACTCCGCCATGCAGGGAGGCCGCGCCGGAGAGGCTGTACACGTTCGAGGTGTGGGGCC
Source organism: Deuterostichococcus epilithicus (assembly GCA_033439295.1). Lineage (NCBI taxonomy): Eukaryota > Viridiplantae > Chlorophyta > Trebouxiophyceae > Prasiolales > Stichococcaceae > Deuterostichococcus > Deuterostichococcus epilithicus. The sequence goes on from JAVTLE010000010.1 coordinate 1,125,219, forward strand.
AACAGCTGCTGGACTTCGTCGACGAGGTCGTGGGCGAGCCGACCTTCCTGGTATCGAACTCGGTTGGCGGTGTGCGCCTTTTTCACCATTGCCAACACATTGGCGTTGGGTGACCCCCCCCGCAGGAACCTCTTTGCGAATAGAGCTGTCCTTCAGACTGCCCATGTCTCGCAGTCCTTAAGTGTCAGGCCCCTGCCCAGCTTGCATGCTTTCATGGCTTGCCAGCTGGAACAGCATCAGCACCGTGGGCCTGGCCCGCGACTGTGTACCATGTCTTTGCAGGCCTGGCAGCGCTGCAGGCGGCCATCGAGGCGCCGGAGCGGGTGCCGGGCGTCTTCATCACCAACATCAGCCTGCGCATGTTGCACGCATCCAAACAGTCCAGGTCGGGGCCACGATCATACATATGAAGCAGGTCGTTATGTTGCTGCGGAGGAGGCGCGGCTTGGTGCACTTTTGAGCATCGCATCTGGCGTCGCACACACGAAGTGCACAAGTGTACGAGAACTCCTCAAGTTGCAATTTCATCGAGATCGATCCTTGGAACATGCTCCCGACAGGTTCCAGCGGCCTTTCGTGGCGGCGCTGCAGCGCGTGCTGCGCGAAACACAGATTGGCGAAGTGCGCCTTGCCCCCTGCCTCTGATCGACAACAGTGATGCGGTGCCATATCCGACGCTGGGGTGCTGAGCGAAGCCTGCCGTGCAGGAGGCCGGCAGGTGAAGCGCAACGGTTCCCGCTGATGTGCGCTGATACTTGCAGGCGTTCTTTGCCAATGTGGCGAAGGCGCGCACGGTGAAGACCATCCTGCAGCAGTGCTACGGCGACAAAGCTACAGTCACGGACGAGCTGGTCGACAAGGTGCGACAGCTTCCTACTGCATCCCTTGTTGAGCGCCACGCCACGATGGGAGGCACAGCAGAAGCTCGCACACAGCAGCCGCTGTCTCGAGCCATCTTAGTGGCATGATGTCTTCGAGCACCGTTACCTTGTGCGAACAGTCGTTTCTGTTTCTAGTCTGCGAACAGTCATTTCTGTTTCTGGTGTGGTCAGGTGCTGACACCGGGGCTGCGGCCAGGCGCCGCGCGCGTCTTCCTGGAGTTCCTTTCCTACAGCGACGGCCCCCTCCCCGAGCAGCAGCTGGCAGACGTCAAGGTGCGTGGAGACTCTGAATGCTCGTTTGCACATCGCGCAGCACCGTTCTCGGGGCCACCTCGTCCATGGCGAGGCTTCCTTGCCCAGGGAACAAATTTACTCCCCCGCGGGAACATCTGCTGATCTGAATGTTAGAGGCCCGACGTTGGAGGAAGACTCTGCGCTGCACTCGCAGCAGCAGCAGCAGCAGCAGCAGCAGCAGCTCAGTTGGCGCCTCCCACGTGCTCGCACCAAGCCATCTGCACCTCGTTCGATCAGGTGCCGGTGTCGGTAGTGTGGGGCGCTGCGGACCCGTGGGAGAAGGTGGAGTGGGGTCGTGACTTTTGCACCGCCAACTACCCCAGCATCGAGGAGTACATCGAGCTCCCTGGCGTCGGCCACTGCCCCATGGTATGTATGATGCCGACAGCAGTGTGCATGGAGCTGGCGGATGCATTTGCATTGCATGCCTGCGCAGCGGCACGAGCATGCGATGTGGCGATTGCCAACGCTCTGGTCCCTTGAACAGAGCCGTGACGAGGGTGTCTTCTTGAGCAGGACGAGGCGCCGCACCTAGTGAACCCCCTGATCCAGAAGTTCATCGATCGGCACACGGCCGCATGACAGGACAGCTGCATGCCGGCACCAATGCCGAAGTGAGGCAGAGGAGGAAAGCCTTGTGTAAGGGAGCGTGAACGGGCACAGACGATATGACTGAAGTATCTCGTTACTAAGGTTCAAATCGGGCGCACTTCAGAATAGAGGTAGCCGTCCGATTTCAGCTTCATTCATGACCTCAGCTTCATTCATGACCTTGACGACCCTGATGAGCCATTCAGGACCATGTCACCACTTCGTGGAAGCCGCACGCATTTTGCATTGCTGAGATGTCAGCGCTACTGCCAAGGTGGATCAGGCGAAACCACGCCCAAAGCGCGCCCTTCAAGCACAACCCGCCACAACGGCACACCAGCAATGATCACATTGTTAGCGCAGACACCATGTCTCATACCTCTGTGACTCAGCATATTGCGACTGCAGATGCGCATTCAAAATGGTACACGGTGCAGTAGAGCGGCTGATGAGGCGGTCCTCCAATCAACTGTGAACGATCCAATGGCGCTGAAATGCTAAAATGTGCCGCCGCGCCCATGCCCGCCGACTGACATCTGCACCAGGGCGGCACCCCCGACGCCGGCGGGGCCCCCGCGCCCCCGCCGCCGGCCTTGCCGCTGCCTCCCTCCGGGCACCGCCTCTGCCGCCGCCAGAAAACTGCTGCGCCGCCGGCGCGCCCTGCGGCGGCAGCTGCTGCGCGCCAAAGCTGCTGCCGCCTCCATTCTGCTGGTACGGCTGCTGCCACGAGGGCACTGCCGGTTGGCCCCTGCCGCCACGCCCCGGTGCCCTCCTGTGCAAGCGAGCCTTTGCATCTGTGACAAGAAGGTGCATCGACAACAATACACTACGACCATGCCATTGCACAATGCTGTTGCGCAGTATCCTGAGTGGGTGTTCTCGGGCAAGGCAAGCGAATGTCAGGTGTCAGAAACCGCCGTTCGGAGCGCACCCTGCGCTGCTGCCGGGCTGCCCCCCGCGAGCCGGCCCACGCCCGCGCGCATGCATGCTGTACTGCGCACCCGGCTGCTGCGGCGGGGGCAGGTGGAACTGCTGCGCCTGTACCCAGTGCACACGATCGTCTTGTCGGCCTTGGGTTGAGTCTACGAATCTCGACACGCCTCGCTGCATTGCATGGATTGCCATTGCTGCTGGCATGTCCGTCAACATGGAAACGAACACACATGCTCTGAATGTCCGTCTCTCTGCTTCGCAGGTGCGCCGGCCTTGGATCGGATTCCTGGTCATGTGTCTTCGAGAACGAATTCCATGCAACCTTGTCGCACCTGGGGCGCCTGTCGCGGCGCGCGGTCGGGCGGCGGCGGCCGCAGCGACGCGCGGGAGGCCGCGCCGCCGCCTTCCGTGGCGAAAACATGCCCGATGGCGGCCAGCGCATCGGCCAGCGGCGCCGGCAGCGCCATCGTCGGCCGCTCCACCTGGTGCACAGCCGGGGCTATTTGACAATCGTCTACCACCAAAACCATCGATCGTGCATGGTCTTGTTCTGTGGGCGACAGCTCCGAGTCGGAACTCAGAGACCGAAAGATGTGTTGTTGTGGTCCACACCTCGGCTGGCGCCGACGGCACGGACGAGCTTGCAGTGCGGCTCAGCTTGCCCAGACACGCAGTCACAAGTCGCGCCTTGAAGGCGAAGGCGGCGGCGAGGCGGCAGCGCAGCACCGCCAGCTGCTGTGGCCGTGCCCCCGGCACCCGCAGCCGCAGCCAGTCGTCCACCAGCATCGCCGGCCGCCGCAGCGGCTGCGGGGCCCCGTCCGGCCCGCAGCCGTCGTCGCCGCTGCTGCTAAGATTCTCGTCGCCGCTTTCCCCATCAGCGTCCGCCTGCACAGGACAGCGCCTCTGCCTGGCGACTGCACTCTGGTGACTGCAGCGGCAGTCGTGCAACACGCAACTTGCATGTGCATTGCATGTGCATCGTATGTTGCAGGGCTGCCACTGCAGTCACCAGAATGCAGCAGTCCCGTGTGCAGGGTCGACGTCCACCCAGTGCGTGCCACCGCAGCGGTGGCCGTCCTCCCCACATTCTGCGCACCAAGCGCAGCCCCTGGCAGGCTTCAGGCAGGCGCCCGCACCGGCGGCGGCGGCTGCAGGCGGGCGGCGACGAGCGGCAGGAAGTGCGGCGGCACCGCCGTGCACGCATGCACGTACAGGTGCGCCTCATTACGTGTGAGCTCCTGGAACACGAAGGCGCCCGCCCCCGGGCGGCCGCCGGGCGGCGCGCCGGCGCCGCCGTTGACGGAGCTGCCGTGGATGCGCACCTGGCGGCGCGCGACGGCAGCGTCTTATGTTCCCAAAGCATGGCGCAGCGGCTGAGAGGTTGGCTTGAGAGGCGGGCCTCATTGAACGACTTGTGGCGACTGTGTGCTGATGCCAGATGCGCAGCTGCTTGTGGAGTGATGTGGTGCAAGCTGACGAGGGTTCGACTCGGCGGGCGAGTAGCTGCACAACAACCATGGCGCATGCACGGCGCTTGAGCTGAGGCACCCTGCAATGACACCCTGTATGCCTTCACAAAGAACACCGGTAGCCTGGGCTGACACCGACTCCAGGTGAGAGCTACCCTTGGCCTTCTGCCTTGGAGTCGGGCTCAGAACAGGCTTGCCATGCCTTTGTGCCAGCTAGCTGCCGAAGCCTGCATGACCACCCTGGCGATCAACACGCAGGCAGCAGGTCCAGCAGGCGGCCAGTGCGGCAGCGCACCCGCTCGTTCTTGGGCGTGACCAGCGTGGCGAACCTGCCGCGCGTGTCGCTCTGCCGCTCCTGCGGCACCCGCGCCCACAGCGGATATGTGCCGCATGCCTGCGAGAGGGCACAGTCGTGCGTCGCTGTGCCGGGTCCCACCCTGTCCTAACATACATCCTTTGAACGAATTTTGACAGGCGATTCGCTGGCGGCAATGAGGAGTAGCACTGCGAGCACGTTCAACGTGGATGCTTCATGACGGCCAGGCGGCTGTGGCGCTGCGTCGACGAGACGCCTGCGTGTCTGCGCCAAGGCGCTCGGCCGTCGAGCGATGAAGGAGGACGGATGGTCGGGCACATCGGCATGTTGCCGTCCGCACCAGGACGCAGCGCACGAGGCCGGCGTCTCGCGCCGCTGCCGAGGCGTCGCCAAGGGACTTCACCAGGCGCCGCCCCGTGAGCTCGCCCAGCAGCTGCTGCCGCATGCCCTCGATCATGGTCAGCGTGCCGTGCGACAGGAAGTTGCTAGAGCAGTAGGCCCGCTCCTGGTGCGACTGCAGGTATCAGCACACGAACCCCGATTGTTGCTATACCTCAAGCGAATGTGTGCCTGTCTGCTGCTTCTCGTGGGATGTGATGTTGGTGCAGAAGACAGCAGCCGATGCCAGGAGGCAGGCAGCAGCGGGAGTCCTGATCAGGCTGGCAAGGTTGATCCGTGATCGCCTGCCTGATCAGAACACCCTGACTTTGCAGCAGACCTCCGTTGCCGGCAGCCAAGGGCACGCGAGACAGGTTTAAGCCGGCTTGATGTCATCCAGAGCCATCCACCTGCTTCGCCGCCAGCCAGCTGCGGCAGGCGGCGACCAGCGCCGCATGGTCAGAGCCAGGAAGCTGCAGATGAAGGTCTGACAGCGGGGCCTTAGCCCAATCCGAGCCTCGCACCTGCTTCGCAGCCAGCCAGCCGCGGAAGGCGGCGGCCAGCGCCAGGTGGTCGGAGCCGCCGCCGGCGGAAGCCGCCAGGCGCGCCCGCGCCGCCTGCGCTGCCCGCCGCGCACCCGCGTCCACCGGCAGCACCCACGGGTCCCTGCGCACCCAGCAGAACCTTCATTCGGGTTTCTTTTTCTCGGAGGTCCCATATCTAAGGCATGCAGAGCAATGGAAGGCGGAGCGGTCGCCACCTCCACTGGCAGCACTCATGGGGTCCCTGTGCCGGCAGCAGCCCGGCAGCTGATGGCTCGGATTCTTGCGAAAGCCGCCCTTGCTGCAGAGGGCGCCATACTTTTTATGTGGCAGACACTTTGGCATCAATCTGGCGTGTGTCACATACCGGTCACAAGGGTCTGGCGATCCACCTTTCATGTTCAACACTAAGACATACACAGGCCGGCAGGCTCAAACCCTGATGTGCTCGGCAGCTTTGGTGTGCCATGACCTTTGTCAGAAGGCAGCCGCACCGGTAGGCCAGGCCGCAGGCGATGGTGAGCAGCGGGTCCAGGCAGCGGAACAGCAGGCCATACAGCAGCAGCTTGCCGGCGGCCGGCGGCAGCGGCAGCGCCGCCAGGTGCCGCCCCAGCCGCGTCAGTGCCTCTGTCCCCGGCGCCGATCTAATGAAGCCACAGACAGCGAAGGGGTTGAGCCACTTTGAAGGAGCTGTCAGGGCAGGATGCCGGAGTGAGGTAGGGCGCCGCACTCGCCTGGAGGCGCTGCAGCGCGCCTGAAACAACGCTGAGGTGCCGGCGCTAGGCTGAGGTCCTGATCAGTCAACGGGACAGCGGGCGACAATCTATGTGAGGGTTGCAGAGGATCCTGCAGCTGTAGTACTGCAGGGTGCCTCAAGACGCCACAGAGACGCTGAGATTGCGCACGACAGATTCCGTGGATGAAGCAGCAGCCCCGCACCACGACCCCAAGACAAGCGGCCCGCTGCTGAGGCTGAGCCTGTGACTGCTATGCATGCATGGACGGATGCTGCACTGCCTCCTCCCGCAGTCCGCCTCATCGCAGCTGGTCCAACACCAACGAGACCTCTGCAGCCTGTGTCCTGGGGCTCCCAGGAACCCTGCAAGAAGCTGCTGCGACGAGCGCCTGCCTCTCACAGCGCACGCCATGCAGAAGAGCTGAGAAAGAGGAGCCCGCGCGCACGTGAGAGCGCCGATGAGCTGGAGGCTGGACACCGCGTGGCGCACCACTGCAGCCGCGGGCGGCTCCACCGCCTTGCCCAGGAAGCCTGCAATGCCCCCCTCCTCCGTTCCCCGGTCCAGCAGCTTCACCTGTCGTCATGTTGCAAACTCAGGTTCACACCCGATGGTGGGTTGTCTCACAAAGCCGACTTTCTGTCGCAACCGACTGCAGTGGCAGCACCTCCATTTTCATAATTTTCGACAAATGTCCTTCCATGTGTACAGCGGTGTGTATCACATTATTTGCAGCAGCACAACTCGACTTACCAGCAGAGTTTGGAGTTTTGTTAGCAGACCATGGGGACGACAGTGACATTCGAAATTCTTGGTGGGACATGCCACTTCCCCGTCGCTCGAGGAGTAAGTGCAGCAATCCAGATCCTGCATTCACCCCTTCACTCACTCACCCCTGAAGGCTGCTTTATTGCAACCAACACAGATGCGCACCTGGAGGCACAGCTCGTCCAGGTTGGTGCGCTGCAACTCGGGCAGCTGGAAGGGCGCCAGCTGGCTGGAGCGCTGGCGGGAGTACAGGTGGAAGGCGACGCCCGGCTGGCATCGCCCCGCGCGTCCCCGCCGCTGCTTCTCGCTGGCCGCCGACACCCACGTCGACTGCGGGACAACACCAGCGGCAGGCAACGGTCAGCTGCATCACTGACAGACTCGCAACCGATGCAGAAGGCGCTGGGGGGGTTCGCTGGGAACCAAAGGGAACCAAACCATCGTCCAAACCACATGAGGGGCGCAAGGAGTCCATGTTGCCGTGTTGTCTATGCCACCAGCGCTTCAGCAACAGCTGCAGGGGCATAGGAACATTGCAGGAAATGCAACTGTATTGGCAAGAAGAACCGACTTCCTGGCTCATTCGAGGTGGAACTCGTAGATGAGCCAGCAGCGCGCACCTGGAGGGTGGACACCGCGGTGTACGGGTCGAAGCTCTTCTCCTTGAGCCGGCCGCTGTTGATGACCGCCACGATGTCGTCGATGGTGATGGCTGTCTCCGCGATGTTGGTGGCCAGCACGATCTTGCGCACGCCGGCGGGCGGCCGCACGAACACGCGCCGCTGCTCCGCCGCCGGCACCATGGAGTGCAGCGGCAGCAGCAAGTACCTGCAAGGCGAAGCACCAGCGTTGCCCGGCCTTCCTGTCGTCTGCTTTTCACCGCAAGGCTTTCGCCCCCTCACACGCCACCGCGTGTGCTGACGCGGGAAGGGTGGCAATGGTGGCGACGGCAAGCGGATGGCACCATGTCCCAGGGGCAGCAGTACCCTATCGTTTCAGGCTTTCCTGTCGCACTCTGTGCCCAAAAACTGTGCCCAAAACACAGATGCAGAGGGTCTGTGGCCGGAAAAGAGGGCACGGGTTGTCATCACCTGGACGCAGGGAAGCTGGCCTCCAGGCGCTCCTTGAGGCGCATGATCTCATCCCAGCCGGGCAGGAAGACCAGCACGGCGCCCTGCACCGGCGGCGGCGCGCCTTCCCCTACTTCCGGCACGTGCGCAAAGCGCCCCTCCCGAAAGATGCTCTGCAGCAGCGTCTCGATGAGGTCCAAGTCCACCTGCGACAGAAATTGCAGAATTATGATACTCTTCGGGAGTACGTTACGGGAGTACGTTACAGAGTCCAATTCTTTACTTTGAGCACATCAATTCTTTGCTCTGGGCACATCAGAGCTGACAGAGTTTTGCGCTCTTAGCCACGCGGGATGAGCCTTTCTCGAGTGAAGAGAGACTGTCGACACTTTAGCTCTTAGTGAACATGTGGTTCATCTTTGGAGCATGCTGTACGCTTGCAGCTAGGAGTAGACCGGTCGGTCGGTGACACTCGCACTCTAGACTCGACCTAACTCCTGAAGCCGCACCTCATCAGCATCATTGTCGGCCATGTAGGCGGACAGCGCCGCGCTGGTGTCCACCGCCGCCGCCACCTGCCGCGCGGCGCCCTCCGCATCCTCCAGCATCGCCGCCAGGTCCGCATGCCCAAACCTGTCGGTGCAGATGATCAAGGAGCTGGACCAACCGTGGCGCCGGAACGGCCGGCAACTGAAAAGGTTTGACAGCAAAAGGGCCCAGAGGCACGCGGCGCCTTCGCAGCTGGGGGAAAGCTGCACATGCAGAGACAGCGCGCACCTCGCTGCCCAGGCCGAGGCGCTAGAGCCGTCGAGGGAGGTGAGGCCTACGTCCGCGCCGTTGGCCAGCAGCGCGGAGACCTCTGCCGTGCGGCCCCGCCCCGCTGCCGCCATCAGCGCCGTCGCGCCTGCATGTCCATCGTCAAATCTGTCGTCTGGCAGGTGCCTCACACCATACAGCGTGACAGTCAGCACTGTCCCCATCCTAGCAGCAATGTCGTGGGGACTGCCCATCCGATTGTTCCGCCATCCATGCCAGGCAGACTGTAGGAGCGATGTCGAGTGCAATGCATAGCGGACCACCAAGCGCTTCCTGTTGTTGTCGTCAGCACCAGGCTGCAGACACTCGTCAGGGGTCCCGCACCCGTCTCAGAATGCTGGACGTCGATGGCGGGCGCGTCGGCGCGGCCGTCGCCAAAGTCCGCGGCGCCGGTCGCCTCCAGCAGCGCGCCCCACGCCTCGTCGCTGTCTTCCACAAAAGCAGCCATGATGGCCGCCTCCACCGCCGCCCGCTCCTGACCGCCCACCTTCGGGCAGGATGCACAGGATGCCTGGATGTCAAGCTTCGGTCGCAGGGACGTGGTCCCTTTTCAACCCCCTGCCCGCAGCCCAACAGTCACATTTATCTTAACATCTCCGGCTGTTAGGTAGCGCCCCCCACACCACAAGGGCCGGTTCGATGCCGCACAAGCATCTCTGCAGCATGGCAATGCACCAGGTGGTGGCAGAAGCTGGTGGGTTTACACCTGCTGCCGGCCGCCGGTGGGCGCGCCGCCGGGCGCCAGCCGGCTTTGGCCGCCGGCGCCCGCACGCACGTTCTGGCTGCCGGCGCCAGGCGCGCCCGTCAGCCGCAGGACGTCCTCCAGGTACAGGTCTTCCACTGGATGCGTGAACCCTGCGTGTAAAGATAGGGTTTTAAGACAGAAAGACTCGTTGTGTGTTCCGCAGGTTCAAGCCCAGTTCCACCAGGGCAGGACTCCAGCACACGGTCGAGCGGTGGAAGGCGACCCCACTTGGCTGGCCGCCTGCCTGCCCCGCTGAGCGGCTGCGGCGGTTTACTATGCGGCAGTCGCCACCCTGGTCTGCGTGCCAGCTAACGTCAGACTTTGCCAAGCAAAGGGGCGGCCTCACACTACCCAGAAGTCGTAGGGGAGGCAGATCGGGGTCAATCATCGGATCATGGATGCACCAGCGGCATCCACAGGAATATGCACCAACGGGACTGGATCCTGGTAAGCTGGAACGAGCACATGTGTGCACAAGGCACACGGCACAACGGGACAGCCGCTAAAGTGGCTGGCGCATGTTTGCACTGACGTACTGCTCCACCAGCTGGCTGCCAAGCGGCTGCCATGAGCATGCACGAATGAATGCGCGCACCGGGTACGCGCACGACGGGACAGCCGCCAAAGTAGCCGGAGAACAGGTCCTCGTGCAGCGTGGCGGACATGAGCACCAGGCGCAGGCCCGGCTGCCGCGGCAGCAAGTCGCGCAACAGGATGAGCAGGAAGTCAGCGTAGCGGTCCCGCTCGTGGATCTCATCCACCAGCACATGCGTGATGCCCTGCGCGTCGTCAGGGAGAGTGGTACCTTCTGGAACTTCACAGAATACAATGACATTTGCATTTCAGACGGAATCCTTGTCAAAGTAGGACTTCTATGCCCTCACAAGGTGCAGTCTCATTACGGAATGGCATTCAATGAGGTCCAGTGGCATCCATGACTGGCGGCGGGCCTGTGCAGCTTCCGGCAGTAGAGCAGGAGTCATGCGCTTGACGACCATCGGAACCTTGCCAATGTTCCACCCGGGGAAAAGGAGGCGAGGCAGCACCTTCAGACCCTCGCCCTGGGTGAGCATGCGCAGCAGCACGCCATTGGTGCAGAACATCAACGATGACTGCGGCCCGCCCCTGCGCAAGCGTGGTAGGGATACCACTAGTAAGTGGCTATGAAGGCTGGCACTGACTTGCTTTCATCCAGCTGGCTGCACTGAAGTCATCAATAGACTATGATTGCAGCAGATCATCCTGTCGGAAAGTTGATCTTCCGAAAACACCGGAAGGTCCTTCCTGTCCCAGATGCTTGTACTGTCATCCACTTAATATCTGAGACAGACAAGGCATGCAGAACAAATGCCCTTTAGCTTTCCGGGCGGACGCTGTAGCCAACAGCCGGCAGGATTGCCGATATGCTTCCGATTACAGGTATTTGGGTCTGAGAGGCAGACAGAGATTGCAAGTCATGCGCACTTGCTCTCCAGGCGGATGGTGTAGCCGACAGTGTCGCCGATGCGCTCGCCGCGCTCCTGCGCGATGCGCTCGGCGACGCTGACGGCGGAGATGCGGCGCGGTTGCGTGCACATTATGCGCGCGCCACGGCCACTGCCCCATGCCTCCTCCAGCAGCATTTGCGGCACCTGCGCATCCCCGGCATCTGGCACACATGAGCGTCGAGCAGAGTCTCGTCCTCTTGACATGCAGTCCCTGACAAGCCTCGACAGAAACTCCATGGCCGCAGCACGGGGGAACGACCAGGAAAACGAACGCAGTCATTGTGGCAACCGTCGCACCTGGGTCGTCTTGCCACAGCCCGTTTCACCGGCAATGAGCACCACCTGGTGCTGCGCCACTGCTGACAGGATCTCTGTCCTGCAGACGCACGGGTAGGTGTTAGTTGCTTGTGCTGGCAAAGCACATGCGACATCAAACAGCTTGGCAGCAAGCAACATGGAGCTCCTGCGGTGCGTATGGCAAGACCGAGCTTGGCAAGCCCCTGCAGCATCGCAGTGCCGTGAGATTGCTCGGACCAAGACACGCTGACACCTTGCCAGAGGGCTGCCATACTTGTTGTCAACCCGCATCACAGGGCGGCACCCTCCCTCACCTGAACGAGGAGATGGGCAGCTTGGCACGGGCTGCGGCAAGCGGTTTGATCTCCGGCCGCGCCTGCTGCCGCTGCCAGGCCATGTGCTTTGCTGCCACCGCCTCTGGCGACAGCTCTGCCGCCGTCGGTGCTGCTTGATTGCCTGCGCGACTTCCCTGCTGCACAGCGCCGGGCGCGGCTTTGGGTGGGGTCGCCTCCGCGCCGCCATCTGCCACAGACCGCAGCTCGGCTGGTGTCGGGGGAAACCTCTGCATGGCCACGGAGATTGAGTGGGCAGAATCCCGGGGCGGGTACGTCCTCGTTGAACCCGGAGCAGGTTGGTCAGCTGGAATGCGGATAGACAAAAACTGTCAGCAGTCATTCGGCGGACCTTGAAGTGCGCATCCAGGGCCGCCTCGGATGATGGCGCAAAAGTCAAGTTAATGGCGTGGCCACGAGATTTTGAGGCCTGCGGCTTGGAAATCGTGAGGCGCCTGCGTTCGTCCTTTCTGTGCGGCAGACGTCCAGCGAAAGTCAGATCCATTTACATCCATGTGTGCGGTGGGCTCGCACTAAACTGCACGGCGCAATGCACATGCATCTTTCTGCATGCTTACCCATGGCTCTTTGACGTGAAGCCGAACTTTCTGCACTGGTCGTGAATGACCGCCCTGTCGTGGTTGCTGAGGTTGGGCGGGAAGACATACTCTGCAGTGCTCGGCACGGTTGTCAGTCCGGGCGCGTCAGGTGGTCAAGCATGTGACATGCTCGCATGATGGTATGCGAATCATGTCAAACGCCACAAACTGTCCGTTTGAACTCGTTGTGCGGTCTCAAACCTGTCTCGTCGCTCTGCTGGAAAGTTTCCAAGTCTCGAGCGATGTCGATGCGGGTCTGCTCATCGACAGGACGGAGCCCAGGTTTCATGCGGCCCCTGCCTCGCCCGCCATTAGCCGACTGCATGCCCCTGCCGGGCGAGAGTGTGCCTCTCGCCATCCTGGGGCTGTGCGAATGCATAATGAATCGATTGGGCCAGGTTGCTCAATTGAAGAGTCCCCAACTGCCAATTGCTTGGGGTGCTGGGCACTGTTTTCAATAGATGACCCCGTTCAAACACACCTGCCCTAACGTTTCTCGGTTCCAAATTCTGGCCTTGCCGACAGTGTGTATCCCGGGCGACACCCGGCAACACTAAATCGGGCGGACCACCACCGTGCCCGCCGTTCGGATGTTATGAGGATCCAGATCGTGCGCTGTCGATGAGGAGAGCCAGGCGCTGGTCGGCGAGGAGGACGGTGCGGCCGCCGCCCGAGATGCCATCCAGGCAGTGGCCCCTGACTCGCGGCGCAGCACGACATGCGCTCAACAGCTGGCTCTCCCGGTAACAAGCTTCCGAGTCATTCAGCAACAGCAACTTACCAGCAGGCTCCACATGAGATACGTTGCCCATCAAGCTGTGAGGGAGCATCCGCACCGGTGGTGAGCCTGGTCAGGAGTCTCCTCCTTTACGATGGCAAAGCCATTCGACTCGTAAAAGCGCATCGCGGATGTGTTTGCCGCCTGGACAGGAGGCGCACAAACCTTCTCAACATCGTCCGGCTGGCTGCGAGGTCACGCAGGCATGCATGTCCTCGACACCGCCGACGAATCGCTCACCATGATGTGGACCATCAAGTCCTCAACCCCTGCAGTCAGGAGCAGCATCAGCGAGGCAGACAGCGAAGGGCGAAGGGCACCTCATTGACACCGCCGCATGTATATCACTGCTACACCTCAAGAACCGTTCACACCGTTCGATGCACTTGATCAAATACAGCACCCGATCAAGCCGAGCTCATCCCGCACCCCAGGACGCAGCCAGCTGCCGGGCCTGCTGTATGAGCGCCTCGCCCACGCGGCAGCGCCGCGCCGCCTCTGACACGCACACATTCGCCAGGTACGCGATGTTTGTGCTGTCTCCTGCCACAGGAGGGAACCCGCACTGTCGGAGCGCGGATCATGATGCAACCGCGCGGCAACCCTCACATCAGACGGGCCCCCGATCGACACGCGAGCGACGCGGCTCTGTGGCGCAGCGGAGGCATGCCGACAAGCACGCAGTGTCTAAGGGATACCGTACGACCTCATCGGGAAGCACCTATGAGGACCTCGCCGGCGACCGCGCGGACGTTGCACACGTCCAGGCTGCCGACCACCGTCTCGCCACACTCCAGCCGCAGCAGCGGGCTGGCGTTGGGGACATCATCTGAAGCGGCGACGGCCATGAGGCAGGCCGCATTGACGGCCGCGCGCCCCTCCGCCCGCGAGTCTCGCACCTCCCGCAGCGCTTCGAACTCCTCCTTCGCCATCGTGTTTTGGTGCAGCTGCAGTGACAGGCACATTGTGAACCGCAATGACGGTACATCACATCTGGCATGTGCGGTGCTCTGCTCGCCTGGGTCCAAGCGCTGTGTCCAAGCGCGGTTGTCGGTGACACACTGTGCATGTCTTCCGGGTTTCAGCTCAAGAAGCTGCACCAACAGAGGCGCACCTTTCCGGCAAACTCCCGTTCTGGAGGGTAGGCATAGAAGCAGGCGGCGCGCAGCCGCGAACAGGCCCACAGCTCATCATCCGTCCGCGCATCTCTGCGCCGCACAGCATGACGGCTCGGCCATTATGGTCAGACGCCGTGGGAGGATGCCACGAGCTGCATGCGGCTCTCGCAATCATGAAGTGCAGCTGGGCACACCTGAGGCTGACCTGCAGCTTGCGCTGCCCTTCCGGCTTTGGGGTCGCGGCAAGGCGGCTGTGATGGAAGCCAGTGCTCTCCGCGCGACACAATAGTCTGCGGTTCAGCAAGCGGGGATTCGCAATGCTACACACCTTCTCAAAATGAATAAACTCACAGAGTTGCAGTCGCCAGGGGGTTGCCCGCAGTTCCGTGGGTCCTGTTCACCGCTGCAAAGGTCTGTGGCTCGTGAAAGGTCGATGATGGAGCTTCTGTCTGCGTCTGACGTGCTGCAGCTGCAGCTGCGGCAGCTGGTGGCAGCAACCTCGATCAAACGATGCGCCAGCGACACCAGCTGTGCGCATGCCTGCGTGCCGCACCTTGCACTGCATGAAGCGCCGCTGCTGCAAACCGCTGCTGCAGTAGAGAGCGACTCAAGATCAGAAGAACCCCGCGTGCTTCCACCAGCTTCAGAGTGCTTGCAGACGAGCAAATGACGTTGCTGGATCACGCGCATGCCAATCCATGCCATGTCAGCATGCGCGTCGGAGCTTATGCAAAAGGAGGAGGTGCAGCAGGGGCAGCCACCACCTGATTTGCGCAGCGTCAGGCGTTGACAAGTGGCGTACGGCTGGCTTGCAGACAGCACTCATCGGCATTCCTCGTCGCCAGCGTCACTGCCGGACTAATAACAGAGCCCTCATGATGCAGCTTCCGACACCGACCATGCGCCCTTCCAGAGCGTTTGCAGCTCCGTGCGTGCACCAGCTCAGTCACAGACCATGCCAAAGGCTGCGTCGCAGCCGTGACATGACCACCTGTGCACACAACATCAAAGCGCGGTGGCTCATAGACATACGGTGCGGCGCCGTCAGCTGCACGTCCTGATGAGTTTGCGCACAGCTTATCGCTTGGAAACGTGAACGGGATTTTTGTTGCTTGATGAGATCGAACCATGCGCCTATGGATGAGCACGCGATTCCGCTGCAGCTATGGACAAGATCTCTTGCATGCACTGCAGGTACGGCGTCAAGCTGGAGGCGGTGGCGCTGCTGCAGGAGTGGGTGGGCGACATTGGCGCGCAGGCTGGTTTGACGCCCTTCAACGCCAGCATCAACAGCGGTGCCGTGGGGGTGCCCGAGTCACGCCTGGAGGTGGGCGGCTGATATTAATTCCAAGTCAGGTCTGCAGAGGTCTGCTGGAGCCAAGTCGCAAGGAAGACGGTCGTTCGAGCGTCAGCCGGTGCCTCCACGCAGCTGGAGGTGGCGTTTGACAGCATGGCCGAGCTGGAGGCTTTCTGGGGGGCTATACCACCAGAGCGCCACCGCGCCTGGAGCCAGCGCGCGCAGCACCTCATCGTGGACGGCTCCCCCACGTGAGTGCCTGGGGCCATGGTCCCCAATGTTTAATGGTGCACGCTATAAGTGTTTAGCTGGGTGGCGATGCACCATGCTGCCCAAGTTTGCATCTGTCGAGATCTTGTCTCAAAGCTGTACGCTGATGTGCGCAGGTGGCAGGTGTTCCGCACCTGTGCGCCGCTACCGCCGCGGAGCGGCGAAGCGTCCAGCGCGGCACAGGCACCACCTCCCTCGCAGGCAAATGCCAACGTGCCCAAGCCTGCCTGATTTGTCAACAGGCCAAGTGTGCATGCATGATTCCAGGACGCTTGCTACTGCTCAGAAGCCATCTGGTCCTGCTCACGCAAGCATTGCTGTTGCAGATCTGGCAGCGGGGACAGCCGCGGCCGCAGCTGCCATTTGCACCGTCCGAAAGCCAGGCTCCAAAGGAGCTTCAATTCGTGGAAGGCGCCGAGGAGGCCGCAACGGCGCTAGACTGGAAAGGTGCACCCTGCTGCGCCGTGCTGCCTCCGACGTGCAGTGGTCAGCCTGAGTCGATCTATTCCGCCTGTTGTTCTTGCTTCCGATTTGCGCATGAGTTTCCGTTTCTACGTGCTTGGCAGGCGACCCAATGAAGATCAATCCAGGGGACAGGATGCCGTTCTTCTGAGGCACACGAGCAAGCGTGGGGGTCCTGACACGGAAGAAAAGGGTTGAAGGGCAGCACGTTCATGTTGAGAACTCAGCTTTTGCTTGACGCCAAATCGTTGTGTCATGCCGTCACGACATTTGTTACACTCCGTTTCAGTGTCTTGAGAACACACCGCTCAGTCGGTTTGGTTCACAGCAGTTTGTGGCGTCAAAGTCTGTGGAAGGATTCGAGCGCCCCCTGCTCCGACCTCTGATTCAACAGGCGAGAGGCTCCCCACTGTTGCTCTCGATTGGAAACCAAGCCAATGCACACCACCCCCCACATGCACTACCCACACAATATCAAGCAATCAAGTCAATGGACGATCCAGTTCAGGTCTCCAGGATACCCTAGCTGCATGTTGGTACAGAGACACAAGCTGCTCTGCCTCCCCCGCCCGGTGCAATGCCAATGAATAGCAGCCCTGCCGCATGCCTGACCGCATTGACAGTCATTGCGACCGCCCCAAATTGTGCAACTGCCGAGCTTCCGCGGTGAACACAGGCCCACAGCTTGCTGTCCGCCCCGTGACCAGCTCCTAGCCCCAGGGGCTGCGTCAGAGGCGGCCACGAGACCCGGGCACCGGTCACACCAGCAGCCGCGGGTTGAGCCGCCAACTGCGACGCCGCGGGCTGCTCCAGGATCCAGACAGCCAGCCGCAGGTCAGACGTCGTCCCAGCTGGAGTCCAGACTGGAGACGGAGACCAGGGAGCGCTCCAGGGGGATGGTGCCGCGGCCGTCCGACAGCTGCCCAGGGTCCGCGGCAACCGGCCGAGCGCGCTTGCGGCTGCCGACTCTTGCATCCCCAACATCGCTGTGGACGTAGCTGCGGGGAGCGCACAGCCGCAGCACCTCTGGTCATGAGGTTTAACAAGAGCGTCCAGACTTGACGAGAGATGCACATCGTGTGATGAGCAGCCGCCTGCCAAAGAGAGGCATCAACAGCATCACCTGCTACTAGCACTTGCAGGATGCAGGGCCTCGATGCACGCCTAGATGCCAGCCCCAAATGCGCCTCTCCAGACTCTGACTGTGCACAGGCTTCAGCCTGCTGTTGCAACGCGCGCGCCGCTCTGCACTGCCGCACTGGGTGACGCACCTGTTGGCCATGGCAGTCAGGTTGCCGAGGCCGAAGGCGGCGCCCATGCGCGACCACCAGGGCCCCGACTTTTGCTCCTCCAGGTCCGCCGCCGCCCGCCGCCGAGCGTTCATCTGCGCCTTGGAGTACTTTTGGTCCGCCTCCCGCGCCTTGATTCTGCGGGCGAGGCAGAAACAGCCAGCAATCAGCAGCAGCGCATCGGCAGAGCCAGGACCTCTGGTCCTGGATGTTTGCAGAGTCGGTGGCTGGATGTTGGACCAACACCATTGCAGAGTGGAAGGCCAATGCGAATATGTGTTCAGGCGCTGCGTGCCCGTGAATTGTCGAGTGTCAATTATCAGGGTGCTCTGGGCGACGCACTTGGCCTCCCGCTTCTTCATGTAGGTGTGTGTCGTTGTGAATACATCATCGATGCCACCGCCCTGCACAGCAATCGATGCAGGCGTGGCTGCCTGTCCAGCACCGCCCCAAATGAAGTGCAAACCTACTTTCGACGACAAGGGGGTTGCTGGCATCATAGGCCAGTCAATGCGTCTCCAACTACGACCCGAAGGCCATGCAGACGCGACTTCATCATGCACCGAGAATGAGTTTGCACCAAGAATGAATTTGCACCATGAATGAGGCCGCCAGCAAACCTGACCCAGAGCGCTCACCTGGCCGCACATCATGGCGCCCACATTGACGCGGGACGTCATGTGGACCTGCATGACCCACTCCAGGGCCGCCAGCTCCTCCTTCTGCACCCAGTGTATGCAGGACACCGGGCACGAGTCGATCGCCGCCTGCGCGCCACGATGTGACTTCAAGATTGTTTCATCGAGCCAGATGAACTGTGATGCTCTGTCCAGCCGCAATGCACCTGGAATAAGCGTTGGCGGTCTGCTCAACGTGGTCGCGGTAGGGTATCAGGCGCAGGTGCGCGCCACAGCAGCTGAAAGAAGACAGGCGGGGCCGCTGTACCATCAAGCCATGCTCCAGGAGACCTGCGGGGTTTTGACACTGACCTGAGTGTCGTCCTCGTTCTCCGCCCACTGCGCAAAGGCGCGCGACCGGCCGTGGTCAGGCTCGATGCGGAATGTGCCGGGCGCGATCCACACGCACTGCTTGCAGCCGATGCAGGACAGCTCGTCCTGCGGGTCAATGAGCGCACGGGGGTCAGACAGTGCGTGAATTGGGAGACTGGATCTTCCGAGCTGCTGGGATGCAGTAGAAGTGCACTGACGCAGAGCAGCGCCTGCCGCCTCAGCGTGCGGGGCGTGGTCGGATGCCCACCACAAAGACACCGCGATTCTCGTACTCATCTTCCGCCTTGCTCCGCGGTGTGCCGACAAGCCATTTGCTGATGGGCTGCCCTGCACGCAGTAATTTGAGGGATCTCAAAACCAGGCCGGAGATCGCCAGAGCGGCCTGCCACAGGACGGGATTGCTGAAGTGAGATGACACCATTGCAAGTGCGACAAGCGGGTACCTGTGAATGTGTCGTCCTCGTCTGCCAGGGCCTGTTCGAGCTGCAGATTGTACTCCGCCCTGGTGTCAGGGTGGCTGAGGACCGCATACGCCTGCGATGGCGCGGAAAAGTCTCAGTCAGCCGCAGCCGTAAAGCACAATTGTGCATGCAGAGGCACCGTGGACAGCCCTCGTGGCATGCTGCAGATTGCCGCTGCACGGGCGACGTCTTGCACGCACCTCATTTAGAAGGATACAGATGTTGTGGCCCTGCTGCCCCAGAAAGTCGGGATGGCACGACTTTGCTAGTGATCGGTATGCCGACTTGAGGACCTCTGGAGATGCGTCATCGTCCACCTGCCGTCGCACGACATGCCAAGTTGTATCTAGAGATGGCCACAATTGCCTTGTTGATGGATGCAGGGTTTGCAGCGCAGTAGCCGGCCAGCGGCGTCTGGCGCACCCCCAACACTTCGTAGTAGTCCGGCAGGCCCGAGGCTGTGATGAACGACGTCCGAGGCGCATGTCCCGTCGCCGTCTCAGCCTCGGCTGTGGATGTCGCCCCCCGCCACCCCGCCGCGCCTCGCCCTGTCCGGCCTGCCCCAGCAAGGCACAGTGTCGAAAAGCACGACTCCTGCCGCACTCGTGCGAAGCGAGTCTTCGAAGCACGTGCAGGACCCGCACAGCCTGGCAACAAGCGATGGCTGGGAAAGCCATGTTTGCACGGTGTGGACATCTCTGCCCTTCTAATATGGCAAACTGAGGACATCCCTTTGCACGGGCTGAATCAAACTCATTGCAGTAGTACGTAGAGCACGAATGCAGCTGGCTCCACTATGCAGAGGTGCCCGACACATGTCTGCAGGATGACCCAAAAGGCGTTCGAACCTGGTCTGCTGCTGCATTGCTGCGAGGCGGGTGCAGGGGCGCCCGAGGCAAGCGGCCGATCTCCAAACGATCGCCTGGCGCTAGGAGCGGCGGCACAGCAGCCAGCCGGACGTTCACGAGATGATGATAGGGGGAGGGAGTGCAACGTGCTGAGAAGCACAGATTGCACCATGTTTCAGAGGTGCACGCGGCGCAGGCGCCTCCGTTCAGCCGTGCGCCGCGCACAAGACTGACACTTGCACTTTGCTCGCTTGTGCAGAAGCTGTCACACCGGCAATCTTCACCATGAGCGAGCGCACGAGCGTCGTGCGCCCAAAAAAGGAGAGGGAAAAAACGAGGGAAGAAAAACCCAAGATATTATTGGCACGTGCGCACATCTGTATTGCAGGCCTGGCACTGGCGCCGCTTAGAGCCGGTTCTGCATCACCCGCTGAATCCCCAAACAGAAGGTGAGGCTAGGGCAAGCGACCTCCCGCCACTCAGCAATTGATCGAGGCGCCATGCTCACAGGCCACTTAATCAAGCCGCTGGTGTCGCTGCGGTCGCTGTCGCTTGGGCAAAGCAGCGTGATGCCTGCCAGGTGCCGCATGGACACAGCAGCAGCGTTCAAGCCTGCGGCAAGCAGTTCATTCGACAGCGTGTTTGATCTGGCGGCATCATGGCCGCGCTTCCGCAAGGGCACCAATGCGGCGGTCGCGGACCGGGTTCTGCAAATCACAGCAAACCACGCACGATGCCGTGTGCCAAAAGACCTCGCGGCCAAGTACGGTAAGTGTGACCGTACGCTGATGTACAGTGAGCTGCTCTTCATCTGGTGCCGGCTGCGGAGCATCCCGCTGTGGAATGCACACCGCGTCGCACAGTGCGACGCATGAGCACACCGCAGATTGTTTAAGAACCGCATTCTCTGCTTCAAGCAGGTATGCATCCGGACAACGAGCAGCTCGTCGTGAGCTTCACGAACCGCATCACTTGTGAGCAGGCGCGCCTGGCAACACGTACTGCACCTACGGGTCAATGCGGTGCAATGCGAAGCTCCTCCATAAACGTGGCACCAGAACTCTTCCCCAGTGGTCGCTAATTGCTTTCATGTGCAGGCGTGGTTCAATGCGGTGCGTGCCAGCAAGCCACAGACGTTCACGTCCGCCGGCACAACTGCAGTACTGGATGAGGTGGCAGCGGCAGACACAACAGGCGGGCCAGCAGGCGACTGCGACTTTTGCAAGTGGGTCAGCAACACCGCCGAGGACACGTTCGGCAGGTGCGGGCCGTCAACATGTGCCGCACCCATGTTCGCTTACCGAGCTTGCAGTCCATACTCTCCAAACAAGAGAGCACCGATCATCCTTCACTATGCATCTGTGTCATGCAGGATCAACACCGGCAGTGTGGTGACAGCGTCAAATCTTTTCAAATATTGCGCGCCTGGCCACGGCCTGCTGCTATTCAAGCACCACGACCCGCTCACATTCACAGAGTCAGACATTCGTCAGCTGCTGGCCGCCGCCGGCGGCTGGTTCGATGCTGCCGCGTCAGCCGCCGTAGTAGAGGACGGCGGCGGCCGCAGCGTCCATGCAAACTGCAGCCCTGCAGTCGGAGGAAATACAACAGCAGCCAGCCAGGGCAGCAGCGCAGCAGTGGCAAATGTAGATGACAGCGGCGTGAGTGAGGCAGCACTTCCGCGGCGGCGGCTGTGGCCCATGCTGCTCTGGAACACGCTGCCGCGGGCGGGCGCCTCTCAATTCCATGGGCACGCTCAGGTCGCGCTCAGCGAGGTGCGCAGCTTGTGCGAGGCGCATCAGGAAGCTCAGGCGTCGGCGGCCTGTGGCCTCCTGATCCTGACTGACACAGCAGCAGAGGGACGGCCTCCACCGGTCGCCACTGCTGCGCTCGCGCGCTGAAGCTACACCCGCGCAATGCTGGCCGCCTTTACTTCGCCCTGCGCCGCTGCCCTTGCAGGTGCCGTTTCCCGCAGACATGCTGATGATGCAGCAGGCGGAGCGCTACGAGCAGCAGCACAGCGCCTGCTGCTATGACGACACGCGGCGGGCGCACGCGGCCGTCGGCCTGGCACACCGGCTCGGCCCGCCCGAGGACAGGTGCCGGGCACGGCACCGCCCTGCAGACTTTCTTTGCTGTTTTAGTACCGAGCATCAGGCATCCCTCCAATGCATCACCTGGCCGGAGCAAACGCCTACCAAACGTTCCTGGGCCCTCCCTGGAAAATTCCTGCAGAGGCAACGCCTCGCAATGGCCGAGCCGATAAATCGGTGCAAGCATCACCGCTCGCAGTCTCCAGCCGAGGCTCAGCAACGCACATGCTTACCCTGGACCCTAAAACCGCAGGGCATGGGTGTATGCGTCCCTGACACCGCGCAAGGATGCCGAGGTGGTGGTGCACGGGCGGTGCCTGTCGTCGCCCGCCTTTGCTGCGGCGGTCCACGCAGCGCTGCGGGCGCTGATCGACGACCTGGGCTGCCCCACCTGGAACGCCGCCGTGCAGCCGATGTGGGACGCGCGTGCTCGCGCCTCAGCGGCACAGCAGCCGTTCGCCGACTGCAGAGTCGTTGCCAGGTGGGCAGGCTCTGACTTCGCCTGGAGGTTGCATCTGCGCAGGAGTCGACACTGACCACTGCACGTGGAGCACCCAGAAGGCAAGGTCCTTTCGAGACGATGCCGGTCTGTTCAAGAGCCCAACATGAGCTTTGCACACAACAGGTTGGTGAGCAGGGGCAAGCTCAGCAGTTGCGCATCAGACTTCGGGGGGCTGGAGGTGTTCGCTGGAGCCTCGATCGGCCACACCAATCCGTACGTTGTGCATGCTGCTGTTGGACGGCGCCTCACCGAAACGATGTGATACCCAGGCAGCCCAGCGGGCCGTAGGCCTGCCGCGGAGCCATTTGCATGACACCTACCTAGTAAGAGCGCCTTCTCGAGCGGTCTTCAGCTGTGAAATTGCCTTGAGCATCTCTGGAACAATCCGCTTGTGGAATATTGAGCGTTTGACAGAGCATTGGCATGTGGCTGCACGGTTGACGCAAACTGTAAAATGTGGATTTCAAATACAATGTCTACACATGTTATTCAGCTCTGCATGCCTTGTCGTGCGGCGCAACTGTCGTGGTCCAATCTCAATGGGTGATGTATCCTGCCCCTCTACTTTGGCGGACGCAGCGGTGCGGTCCTGAGCTTTCGCCGCCCAGCTGCTGCTGCTGGCGCGCGCCGGTCTACGGCCAGGGAGTAATGCCCCGTCTTCCA
Organism: Deuterostichococcus epilithicus; assembly: GCA_033439295.1. Classification (NCBI taxonomy): domain Eukaryota; kingdom Viridiplantae; phylum Chlorophyta; class Trebouxiophyceae; order Prasiolales; family Stichococcaceae; genus Deuterostichococcus; species Deuterostichococcus epilithicus. Next base: position 1,148,262 of record JAVTLE010000010.1, read on the forward strand.
ATCCGTCCGGCTCCGCCACCGGCCGTCGGCGGCGGCGCGGCCACGGCGGCTCACTCCAACCACGCGCCCGCGACGCCTCACGACACTGCGCAGCCTCACGATACTGAGCAGCCGCTGGCGAGCCTCACGACTGCACCGCCAGCTTCTTGAGGTGGTCCAGGAAGACCTGCAGGCTGACGTCGTCGGTCATGATGACCTCGCTGCCGCCACCCATGCCCATGCTGCCCTCTGCCGACGCGTACGTACTGCTGGGGTTCAGCTTCGCCAGCAAAAACCGCGCCTGGAGGTGCAAGCACGAGTCACGAGCCGGTCTTCCAAGCTGGCCAGTGCCATGGGATGCAGGTGCCCAAGACGTTCAGAGCATGGAACTGCAGGCGAGGTTATCGCCGCAAACGAAAACGAGGCTGAACAGGCAAGCTGGCTGAACATGTTTGCAGGATGCAACGTGTCACAGCTCTACGGCCATGTCACTCTGCGGCCATGTCAACATGTAGGTCGAGTGCGCCACCTGGCTGCCATTCTGGTCGCACTCCACTAGCCGCGGGACGGGGAAGCGCCGCCCCACGATCTCGTTCGCGTCTGCCACTGGCACCTGCGGACATTGCAATGAGCATTCGAATTTTTGAGATCAGCACGCAGCCCTGCATTCCAGAATCGAAAGGGCATCCACCCAGCCACCTGAAAAGTCTGCTCTGATCTGCTGACCGGTCACTGCAGGACCTGAAGTTCGGTGCTTGTCGCCGCTATCAGAACTCAAGCGCCCTAAGTAGGCTCGGGTGCATCATGGCACCGATATCGGAGCCTGCCCATGACTCGGCACGTTCTGAGGCACTCGGCGGCCGCACCTTGAGCAGGGCGGCGAAGGCGGCGTGCTCGGGGTTCAGGTGGTACTCCGCCTTGCGCCACTGCGCAACGGTGGTGCCGTGGAACACCACCACATAGAAGAAGGAGTCCAGCAGCAGCACCGTGGCCGGCGCTATGGACGTCACATCCAGCAGCACCGGCTGCGGCGGACCCTGGTGCACGGCAGGGACACCACCACAGTCACACACACAAAGTCGTATCTGGGAGGCAACTACGATGCTGCTGGGAGGTCGTGGCAGCAGCATCATGGCCGTCCCGTCCAGCAGCACCTCCGGCTGGGCCCTGTGCGGGTTCACGCGGTTCAGGGCATCGGCCGGGTGTGGGGAGCCGGCGAACCTCGCCATGTGAGCCTGGAGGCTGTATGTGCGCCAATGCCCTGCTGGCATGCGGGCGTCGCAGCGCCGACCGGCACTCCCTGTGCACACGTTGATGATGCAACATGCCAGAGGACTCACCTCCATGGTGTAAGCCAGCAGCTGCGGCTGCATCATGGTCAGTGCGTCTGCTGTCGTCTCCCTGTTCAGGTACAGCCGACAGTGCGCCGTCTCGTCTGGGCTGCTGCCAAAGACCTGCGGCCACGCATACCATGCTGCCGTCAACAAAGGCGCCCAAACTGGGGTGCCCGCCTGTAACCAGCTCTCTTTTCCCGGAGCTGCATGGGTGGCGAATGCCGGAGCCAGCTGCTGCCGCCAGCGGCCCGCAGCCGGTTATGACCCCCGGCTTGTGAGGTGATGCACTCGCAATACGTGCAGTAACACGACAGCACGGCGCGGAGGAGCACAAAAGGATGAGCGCCCGCCTGCACAAACTGCGAGCGCCGCAGGTTGAACATGAACTGGGGGTAGAAGGACATCTCGTGCGCCAGCTGGAAGCTTGAGGGGTCGTCCTTGCGGTAGTCCCCGAACCGGCTCGCCAGCCGGATGAGCGTGCGGTCCAGCCACCTCGTCGCGTCAAAGTCGTCCTCCTGCCGCCGCCACAAGTCGCAAGGTTTTGCACGAATGCACGACGCGGTGCGTGGTAATGTGATGCGCGGCATGCCACCTCCTTTCACCAATGGGCGTTGCAGTGCACAGAGCTGGCGCACGAGTGAAGCGCTGTGAGATGCAGATGGGGAGCTCCCTGCCACTTGGGTCTGCAGCGCGGGCGAGCGCTGCTGGCTGATGGCCATTGCAGTGATGGCCATTGCAGTGCACCGGACAGTGGCCGTGACATGCGTTGGCCCCAAGAATGGTGACGAGAGATGTCCACACCGTCTCCATCTTGAAGGTGGCCAGGCGGGCGGTGAGCACCGCCGCCGCCTCCTGGTCGAAGCCCGCTATGAGCTCCTGCAGGTTGGCGCCGTCCGACCACCTGCAGTGCAGGAATCAGAGGAGCAACTGACACATGCCTGGAAGGCCCGGCATATGGCGACCTGCAGCTTGTTTGTGGGACGATAGCAATAATGGCGGCGGAAGGCTGGCGGCATGCATGCTCCAGTTGGCAGGCAATGAGAGACTTGTGCGCAGGACTTGTGCCATTGTGCACAGGATGCTCCTCCGCAGGAGGAGCGCACGTGCGGGTGACGGTGGTGACGCGGCACCGGAACTCCCCGTTTTCGTGCAGGTACTTGGTCACGAACTGGAGGTAGAACTGTGGCGAAGCGGTCACGTCGGGCGCGTTGCCACGACTGCCGGCCACCACCTCGAAGAATGCCGCCAGCGTCGTCCTCGCGTCCAGGCCTGCCACATCACATCAGCCAACTTCAAATACCGACATGGATGCAGTTGGCCCCGTCCAGTCCAGACCATTGCCGTCATCATCAGTGGGACGCCGCCAATGGTCCCCAAGATAGGACTCATGGATTTGGATCGAACCGCATTGGAACTCTGACCCTGCCGGTTGCAGCAGCTGCCTCTGACATGCGCCGAAATGTAAATCATTTCATCCTGGCACTGTCGGTTCTGTATCCTGGCATCCCTTTTACCAGCACACTCAAGAGTCTCATGATTCGGGTGCGACACGGCCACTTTTGGACTGGCAGCTACGCAGCTGCACTCGACCTCACCTGCGAGCCGCCAGGCGGTGGTGCCGCCCATGCCGATGGCGGTGTCGGCCACCGCAATGTTCTTCTTGTCGATGGGCGCCGCCGCCCCCAGCAGGCCCGCCACCTTCACGTCCCGAGACGGGATGATCTGCGACACAGAGCAGCCGCTTGCTCCAGTGACTCGTGCTGCATCGCGAGCTGATTGACACTGCGGAAGCATCAGGCGGCCTCCCGTGCCGGAGCCCTCCTGACTCGATGATTCTGGACTGAGGGCGCCCAGCAGCAGCGCCAGCAGCAGCAGCAGCTGGCAGAGGCACCTCGAAGACGGCATTGGAGGCCAGGCCCATATGCCCCGTGTCGCCCGGCTTGGCGAACACCCGCTGCAGCGAATCCCGGAACACCGGGTTGTGGAACGTGTCCGTCTGCACCGTCATGCCGCCCGTCGCCTCCAGCGCCATCTTCATTTCGTAGAGCCCCACCTGCGGCGATTCTCCATCATACCCCTCAGCACTGTGATTTTGCATTTGATTCCTGTATAGCAGAGACGCTGGCGAATCATGCGCGGCTGCATCGCAGCGCCCAGCTGCTGGGGTCCTGTCCCTGCGCCATCACCCACATGTATGCAAAGGGGGTGCTGCACAATTTGGCGGCGCAGCACGGGACAGCCTGCGGTACCAATGCACACATCCAGCGATCAGCAGGGCTCCAACCACGACAGCTCGCCTGGTCCAGGGAGCAGGCGAAGATGTCCAGCGTGTGGCTCTGCTTCACCAGCTGCACCGCCACCCCATCGTAGAACTTCTTGGCTTTCTTGAAGTGCGACGCGGTCTCCTTCACCAGGTCCTGCGCATGCGACACCACATTTCCGTGAAAAGAAGAAAATGGCTTTGTTGTTGTGCTTGGTCGTTGAGAGAACAGCCTCGTTGCCGGTCGAGGACTGCTTGCACCTGTGCGTTGCATGTGCTGCAGCTCGCCCCTGGTGCCAGGTGAGCAGGCCATTCGCTGCCACACTGATGCCCGACAAAGTGCAGTCGTCGAACTGCGACGCATTCAGGCGCTCATTCTGCAACGCACGGCACACGGGTGCATGCCCGCCCGCGCCCAGCCGCTCGCAACCCACTGCGGCCTGCCGCGGCACAGCGTTGAGAAAAGTATGAAAACCCTGACAGGCCTCAACTTGTGAAGACGCCCACCTTGTGCGAGCGGATGGGCTCCAGCAGCTCCTTGGCCACCACCTGCCCGGGGCCTTCCGTCGTCGGGCCGCCGACAAACAGCATGATGCGCACCGCGCCCGTGCCGCCCGTCAGCCCCGCGTCCGTCAGCCCCGCCGCCACCTGCGGCGCAGTGCACGCTACTGTGAGTCGGCCATTGCACAGCATGCCTGGCCACACAGTGCCCACCCGCAGGCTGTGGGATATCCGCGGTGCGCATCATGACGTCACGTCACTATCACCGTCATGACGTCACCACAGAAAGCAATGAGGCCCAGGCCAGAGGAGCACTCTCAGGGTGAGATCGTGGCTGCAGGTGGCACCAGGTGCTGTGCTCACCTGCAGGGCAGCGCCAGTGCAGCGGGACGGCCGCACGTCAGCGGGCGTCGGGAAGGCATCGCGCTGCAGCTCGTCCAGCACCCCCGAGATGGCAAATTCGCAGTCGCTGAGGGGCAGGATGAAGCGCCGCCGCTGCGCCGCCGCAGCCTGTGCCGCCGCTGCAGTACGACCGGCAGCCAAACGGGTTGCGGCAATTTCCAGGTGCCTTCGTGATCACGACTGCCACTTGTGACGTGAACCTTCGTGACAACCACTGCATCCTGCTGATGATACAGCTGATAATTAGCACTGCACTCCATGCTCTTGCACCCTGGATCCGAATTACGCCGCCACACTGACCTGCTGCGCCGCCGACGCCGGGCTGGCCGGGGGGTCCGCCGCGCGCCGCGCCAGCGAGGCCCAGCTGCTGCGCCACCGCGGCAGGCGTGTACTCCTTGCTGCCGCGAAAGACGTACGACTTGGCGCACTCCGCAAAGCCCAGCTCGTGCACTTGCACGTGCGTGCCGTAGGTGACCAGGCCCACCTGCGAGGTGGGTGGCAGGCATTGCACCGGTGTTTGGAACGAGACAGAGCTTGGCATGGACGGCCACTGAGCACAGGGGCGGGGCGCTCCGTCCTGTCACTGGTCGCTGACTGTCTTGCTGGACTGGCTTGCCTGCAGCTGCTGGGTGGCACTCGCCCCGGCATGCACTCCTGCGACTGCTGCCGCCCGGCACCGCACACGGCACCCGCAGCTGCACTAAGGCCGCAATGAGCCGGTGGCGTCCACACTATGGTCGGCAGGGATCCGAGGTCTCCAAGGTGACCCCACAACGACCCACCTGTGCGTACTCGGGTATCATCTGCAGCGCCTGCGTGAGCGCGGCGCGGCAGGCGCCCAGCTCGTCCTCCGACAGCGCGGTGTCCACGACGAACACGTAGGCGGGCGGCTGCGGCGGCGTGTGCGCCGGCAGCGTGTACTCAATCGTGGCGTAGTTGGGGAACAGCTCCGCCGGGAGGCTGGTCTCCGTCATGCCGTGGTAGTGCGCGGGGAAGTGATTGCGCGCGTGGCAGAAGGGGCAGATCCACAGCTTGGCTGCGGAGTAGTCCGCCTGGCAGAGCGGGTTGAGCGCTGCGGTGCAGCCCTTGCATTGCACTGGCGGGTATGGCACCACCTGCGGTGGAGCAGTGGGTTGTCAAAGGTGCCATATCACATGTGCGCCTCGGCAGCCGCCGCTTGCGGCATCAGAACGGTCGGAGACACGTCCAAGCACCGACCAATGCGGAGCTGTATGGAGCCCGATGTCACGTTGGCGTTGAGCCAGCATGGAGCGTGGCAGCAAGCAGCAGCTGGCATGCGGCCGCGCCGGGCGCTCACCACCATGTTTGGCAGCGGCTTCAGCGGCGTGTATAAGGCGCCCAGCGGGATGACCGCCTTGGTGGCCTCGATGCGGCTGTGCGGCCACACATTCCATGACAGCCTAATGCCGTCCGTCTCCTCGAGCTCAGCAAAGGCGTCCGACATCTAATTCTAATAACAGGAGCTGATTCCTGATGCGTTACCCAGCCAGTGTGGCCAGGCCTAAAGCCCAACGCAGTGCTGGTGCGATCGTGATCTGATGCCAACACGTCTCCTGCTGTCTGCCTGCATCAGTCCAGCATCGAAGGGGGCGGCGAGGGGCACCGGGACGCAAAGGAGACGTACGTCGCCGGCCAAACGCCGATCGGGTGCTGAAACTAGCGCTCAAAACAAGCAACAAAGAAGCGGCACTTCCCGTGAGCGGGCTTGATAAGGGCTGCCGCTGCGCTGGTCGCACTCCAAGAGCTTACAGCGGCCAAATGTGCTTCAATTGTTGCAGGCTTTGGCACTGCATTCACGTCTCCAAAAGGCACCGAGTCGACACGTGCCTGGAGACTGCGAAAACAGCAGGGGAGATGAGGCGACGAAACGAGACCAGGGGGCTTTGCGCGCACTCCATGCGCGACGGGGGTCCAGCTTTCGGAAAACACGAGCGCTGAACATCTGCGTTCACTTTCGTCAGCGCGAAGCCGGCGTGGGCGCCCAACCGCTCGGAGCAGCAGGTTGCGGAGCTGCCTGGCTGCGGAACCCCTTTATGCCCCAGTTTATGCAGTGCAGCTCCTTATTCTCAAGCAGAGCCAGGATGGACCGCAAGCGTGGCCGCGATGCGGATGCATCCATGTATGGCGGTGGCGGCCCCGCCAAGAGGCCGTACCAGGGGTGAGAGTCTGCCTGACTTGCGCGCTGCTCGCACCCTCCTCCAAAGTCCCTTCCCACACTTGCGTGGCTTTGGATAGGCAGCAGCCTGCTGCGGCGCAACCTGTGGGGTGACCGCTCGATTTCGAGCCCTCGCGCGAATGAACCGCGTAGCGAAACGGTTCCAGCGCCTCGGCGGCCACAAACGCCGAGGGACCCCCCACTGGTTTTCCCAGCCACCCTGCACCGTTTGTCACACGTTTGATGCATGACCCTGCCCCCGCCCCCGGCTGGCGCGCATGTGGTCGCGGGCAGTTTGCACTGTCCCACGGCGGACGCAAGAGCGGTGCTCACGTCGTCCTGCTTGATCGGGCAGGCTGACGACCAACGATGCACTCAGCTACCTGCGGGAGGTGAAGACCCGCTTTGCGAACGACAAGCACATCTACGACGAGTTCTTAGAGATCATGAAGGAGTTCAAGGCCTCCAGGTGGGTGCAGGCGCGTCGTGGGCGCAGAACAATACTCTCGTGCCCGCCCTGCGTCACAAATCCCCCGTTGTTCGAATGGTGTACCACCAAGCCTCCGACACCTGCCGCTTAGGAGTTTCTTGGCAGGGCCTGCTGCGGATTCCATTTTACTATCAGATCGATCACCAAGCAAGCGACCGGATCAGTGTGCCGAGCCCAGTGATGATAAAAACATGTTGCTGCACAGGGTCGACACGGCTGGCGTCATCGTGCGCGTGAAGGAGCTCTTTGCCGGGCACCGCGAGCTGATCCTGGGCTTCAACACCTTCCTGCCCAAGGTGAGCTACGCTTCGTTGCTGTCCGTCGATCGTGCGTCCTTGCATTGACCGACTTCCCTCCCGCCGCATGCCTGACCAACATGGTCGTTCACACGCATTTGGCACACAACGCTCAGGTAAACACCGTCATCAAGTGCTACCGCGCACGCAGGGTTACGAGATCGAGATGCCGCTGGAGGATGAGCAGAAGGCGAGTATCCTCCGCATGTTGCTGCCTGCCAATGTGTACCGATGCCTTCGCGCAATGCGCATGCTGCATACATTGTATGGAAGCCGCTGCAATTGTTGTCCCTCGTGAAGCGACATCATGGTCGTCGCAGCCCAAGCAGCCCGTGGAGTTCGACCAGGCCATCAACTATGTAAACAAAATTAAGGTGCGAGACGGTTGCCGCAATGTGTGCAGAAGTGCCCGCAGCTGCGTGTTGTTGTACGGCTGTAGATCATACTTGCCAGGGAAGAATTCCACACCGATTGGACATGACTGCCCGCAGACGCGCTTCTCCAATGACGAGCGCGTGTACAAGGCGTTCCTGGAGATCCTGAACATGTACCGCAAGGGCCAGAAGACCATCACCAATGTATACGAGGAGGTGCGTTTCAGATCGGACTTGAATGCAGCCTTTATGGGGTCCTCCTTCCGGGTCGGCTGATGGTTGTGAAGCAATCCCTTGACATGCCGCCGCTATCCGCTTTCGCAGGTGGCAATGCTGTTCAAGAGCCACAGTGACCTGCTGGAGGAGTTTACCTACTTCCTGCCGGACTCGACGCCGCCGTCGCAGCAGGTGAATGAACATGTCCTACACCTGCACTGGCAGCCTGCACTCATGTTGCTGAAACACTCCTCCCTCATCAGTTCTGTGCCATCCAGCTGCACATGGTTTCTGCCTGCAGCCCAAGAGGCCGATGGGCCGGGGCAAGCCGTTCGGGCGGAGTGTGACGAGCGCTGCTGCGAGCAACTTCCAGCCCAAGCGCAAGAGCCGTCGTGGCGAGGACGCCGACTATGCAGGTCCGTGGGACTTAGGGCCTGAGGCTCTGCAGCCTGCCCTCATGTATGGATCCGTCAATACAGTGCGTGCACTGGAGGTTGCTGCGCGGTCCATCATGGATGCACCTTACTACGCTCAATCCGGCAGGCAGTGACAGAGGCAGGTGTCTCGCCTAGACATTGAGCATTTGAAGTCGAAGGACTCATCCCGTGCAAGCGCAGCAATTTGCTTCGATGTTGCACAGATGAAGAGGGCGGCTTCGCGCGCACCAACCTGGCCAAGGAGCTGCACTTCTTCGAGAAGGTGAAGGCCAAGCTGCGCAGCCGGGAGGCGTACCAGGATTTCCTCAAGTGCCTCAACCTGTATGCCCAGGAGGTCATCACCAAGGGCGAGCTCACGCACCTTGTGCACGACCTCATCGGCCGCTTCTCCGACCTGGCGGTGCGTTATGCACCCGGTGGTTGCACGGCCCAGCTCTGTCTGCTGTGTCCCAGATGTCGAATCCACTGGACCACTGTCGGCTTTGACCAGTACTTCAGGTTGAGGTTGCCACGCCCAGCTGCACCTGTGTCTGCTGCTCCACACTGTCCACGTGTCCTGCTCGTGCATTTGACTAAGTGAGGTCGGTGTTGTCCACCCTGCAGATGGGCTTCAACGAGTTCCTGACGCGGTGTGAGATCCTGGACTTCGACCTGGACGGCAAGATGACGTCGGCGGGCAAGATGACCATCCGCGACATCACCCGCATGAAGGTACACTGGATGCTGAGCCCTCCTATCGCAGATTGTCGAGCTTCAGAGCGTGCTTTTGCGGTCTCACGAACCACGGTATTCCAGCTGGTGCTATCGGCTGTACTGGCACAGGCGTGGTGCAGCATCACAGGGCATGCAGGCGACCATGGAACAGGTCGCATGTGCTTGAGCGGCCAGCCGGCCAGGTCTGTGCCACACTCATGCGCCACCTTCCCCTGTGCTGCGCAGCAACTGTCGCAGCAGGAGAAGCTGGCGACGCGACCGGTGTCCGAGCTGGACGTGACCAACTGGAAGCGGTGCACCACCAGCTACGTGCAGCTGCCGCACAACTACCCGGCTATGGCCTGCTCCGGGCGCCGCGTCAACCACACGCTCAACGTGCTGCTCAACGACGAGTGGGTGTCCGTCACCTCAGGCTCCGAGGACTACTCCTTCAAGGTACGCAATTCTGCTACCCGCCGCCGCCACATTGCCCCTCCAGACCACCTTCCATTTCAGTCTTGATTCGGTCATGTCGCGCTCTGCCCTGATCAGCGCGTGCGCCCGCAGCAGCGGCTCTGCAGACCCGTCATCGTCCCGTCTGGGCATACGGCATTCGCGACCAAGCGTCCCTGTGATCTAACCTCCACTACTCTGGCATTCCCACACGGTTTTGGCAGTGCCCTCCTCATGCTGATCCCCATGCCTCGTGGAATGTGCAGCACATGCGGAAGAACCAGTACGAGGAGGCGCTGTTCCGGGTGGAGGACGACCGCTTCGAGCTGGACATGATGATCGAGACCAACTCCTCCGCGCTGCGCGCCATGGCCAACCTCGCACGTCAGCTGGAGGTGCCGCTCGCCCCCTGTGCCTCCCGACCCCTGCCTCCTGCTGCATATGCATCGGGGCTTGTGTACAGCCCGACTGCCAGTCCGCCTGCAAGCCTTTGGTCGCAGCGCCGCAGCTGAGGAACCGACGCTGCACAGCTGGGTCTTTCTCCAGGGACTCGATGTCTGAGCAGGCACAGGTGCCAAGCTTGCGGAATACGGATGGGGGTTTGCATGTCATCCCGAACCTCGATGTCGCAGCGCCTTCAGCTGCTGATGTGGCTGCTTCTGCTTCAACAAGGTGCTGGACTCGGAGCAGCGTGCGCGATGGCAGGCGCCGCAGCTGGGGGAGCAGGGCGCGCTGTCTGCCATCCACATGCGCGCCGTGCAGCGCATCTACGGCGAAAGCGGCCACCAGGTGCCTTCCGCAGCAGCCTCCCTGCCTGGTTGCAGGCAGCGCGGTGCACATCCTGCCCCGCACGTTTCTCATGGCCACGGATCGTCCTCCTCTGTTGTCAGTGTCCCTCACATGGAGGTGCAACATCAATGACACAGTGGTCAAAGCTGATTACATATGAGGCTGGCGTACTGAGGCTGCCATGCCGGCAGGTGGTGGATCTGCTGAAGAAGAACCCGGCGGTCGCCATCCCGGTCATTCTGGCACGCCTAGTGCAGAAGGACTCCGAGTGGTGCGCTGTCTGCCTGTGCCAAGCCCTTGCAACATGCTCAAAAGACGCTTGCTTTGCAGAGTATTCCAAGGAGCGTGGTCCTCCGATTCCTGTGTGGCCGTCTTGTTCGGGTGCATGTTATGGTGCACAGCTTCTCTGCACCTGCTCGTGGTCAACCGATCTCATCAGGCTCGACTGTCTGACTGGTGTTAGAGACGCCTCTTTTCCTGGCGCGTCGCCAGGCGGGAGAGCAAGAAGAACATGGCGCCGCTGTGGCAGAAGGTGTACGATGCGAACTACCACAAGTCGCTGGACCACCGCTCCTTCTACTTCAAGCAGACCGACAAACGGCTGCTGGGCGCCAAGGGCATGATCGGTGACATCCGGGGTGCGCGTCCCCACGCCGAGGGACTTGTTTGCTCTTCAGATGCCCAGTTATGCAACCCTTTGCTCCGCATCCTTGCTCAGGCCAAAGGCTGCTCAGGGCGGTGGTCAACTTTCGTTTGTGAGGACTCTGGGTGCTCTGCCTGCTGCGCTGCTGTGCTGCGCTACTGCTCAGCGCAGATGCTTGTCAATGGCTGCAGAGATCGTGGAGCGGCGGCGGTTGGCGGACGGTGGGCTGGCGGCGGTGTCTGCCGCCGCCGACTTCTCGGCACGGCTGCACGCGGACATTACCTACGATTACTCAGCCCGCAATGTGCATGAGGTTCGCGCGCCGTGCCCTTAACTTGCGTGGTCGAACTGCTCATTAAAAGCTCGGCCGATTTGCTATCTGGGCTCTGACGACACGACCAGCCAGTCTACTTGCTCATTGGCGCACAGGGCCTGCTGCCTCGTTGCCAAGTGCAGCCCTCCCCCTCGCTGCAATTAGCGCGATGTCAGACGGCGCCCCGAGTATGCAGGCAGGCCGATGCCAAGCTTCCCAGGGAGCATCCTCCAGTTCGCAACACCTGTGCTCAGCGTCTCAGCGTCTCGCGTCTGCTTCGAACAGGATGTGTACCTCATCCTGCGGGATGCCCTGAAGGAGATGATGACGCCGGAGCTGGCGACCAAGACGCTGCAGCTGTACACCGGCCTCATAGAGGACTTCTTCGCCCTTGACGCCCGCGCCCCCGAGGAGGTGTGCAGGGGTGTGTGCAGGGATGTGTGGTCGTTCTGCGACATCACTGACGCAGCCCTGTTGGTGGTCATACCATATGGTGGCGCCAACTGCCTGTCTGCAGCCAGCTGCTGTCTGGTGCTGAAGCTGTGTGCCAGACAGCCTGAAGCACGATCGTCACTGCTCCCTCCATGACGGTCAATTCAGCATGTGCTCCCCCCACTGCTGCAGCCGAGCCCGGAGCCGACGGCGATGGAAGCGGCGCGCGCGACGCCGGCGGGCGTGCGCTCTCCCGCCAAGCACAAGCGCCTGGCGATGCTCACATCGGAGAAGGACGGCGGCGACACCGACACCGACACTGGGGCGCCCGACGACGACCGGGCGGCGACACCGGCGCCACAGGAGCAGGCGCCGCCAGCGCCCAAGACCGCCGCTGACATGCTCATGGACGCCGCAGCGGAGGTGAGACTTGGCAGTTGGCAGCGCCATCAGGCCGGTCCGCATCGCAGGTTACACGGTGTACTGCTTCAGCAGCTGTGAGGAAGGAAGGGAGGGCTTTGGTGGCTGTCTGCCTGCGAGATTACTCCGCAGGCAGATTCGCTACTCTGTGTGGAGGCCATTAGAGCTGACCTGCACTGCATTAGTTTGCAAGGCGCCAGCTTTCGGACCTTATGCCTCGCGCCTGTGGCTGCCTCAAAACAGGCGGGCGACACAGAGGCGGCAGCAGCTTCGCCCGCAGTGCGCGCCGGCGATGCCAACAGCGGCGTTTCCAGCGACATCTCGCCCGAGGCGGAGCAGGTGCCTCCTCTCATTCGATGTCCTCCTAAATCAGTGCAGATGACTCATTGCCCCAACTGTCCGGCTTGTTGCCACTCGTTCTGATTGGACACAGTGGGGCTTCACCTCTGTGGGCAGGTGTTGTGTTCTCTGAAAGCCTGTAGTGTTGCGAGCTTCTCAGTTGTTGCGGCGCCGACCCTGCTGCTTCGTCCGCCTGACAGGCGGATGCGGAGGGGCCGGCAGCTGTGGATGTGGACAGGAACGGCCTGGCAGCGGGCAGCAGCGAGGACGATGCCCGCTCGGACCACAGCTCGGGTGCGCCGAGCCCCAGCGAACAACAGCGCCCGCACCCCCGGATTGTCAGCTTGCTGCTGTCCCTGAGACTGCCGTGAATGCAGCCAGGCACCCCCTGCAATCAGTGCTGCGCCGCACTTGCCGCGGCCCCCCTGGGGCACCCATTCAGTCTGGCGCAGGGCAGGCTCGTCCGCTTTGCCCAACCCCAGACCCCCAACCTTGACGGCCTTCGACTCTGAGGACCGTCGTGCTCCTGCAGAGGACGAAGGGGAGGCAGCGCAGGCGCGCTACGCCGCCTGCAAGCCGCTGGCGCCTGTGGTGCGGCCGGCGGCGCCGGCGGCCGCCTCTGACGAAGAGGACGCTGCGCCGGGGGGGGCAGCGCCGGAGGAGCCGGCAGAGGCGCCCTCCCGCGTTTTCTTTGGCAACGAGCAGTTTTACGTGTTCTTCCGCCTGCACCAGTACCTGTACGACAGGTGTGTGCCTCGGGCAGAGGAGAGCATTGTCGGCGCTCTCCGGTGGCGCTCCTCGCTGGCCATCGGCCTGGTGGCAAGCTCCAAGTGCTTGCCTGCCATCTGACGACATGCGTGGCAGTAGTCTCATGCAGCCTGCTGGGGGGCCCTTTCCAGGACGCGCGCAGCTGTGATGCGGCCATCCAGGACGCGCGCAGCTGTGATGCGGCCAGGGAGGTCTTGAAGTATCTGCACAGGCTCCAATTTAAGGTTCTCGAACGATTCATCCGGCTACCCTCGTGATTGTGCGGCGCAGGTTGCGGGTGGCGCATACATGCAGCCACAAGAAGCATGGCTACCTGCACGGCGGCAGCGGCGCGCACGTGGAGGGCGAGGGCAAGTCGCCCGAGGAGTACCGCGCCACCCATGCAAAGTGCGTTCTATTTGCTTCATGTTCTCTCGAGTGATTGTCCCCTGTTCAATGGCATTCGGAGTCAATTATTCTGATTGCACCTGCTGCGAGCTGCCAAGGCCGTGCCCTGCCTGCCACTGCACCGTAGAACGACACTAGTCGACTGGCAGCGCCAAATGGTGCAGCCAAACCTCAGAACGGTTTCACCAATGGTCAATTCATGCCGCTGGCCCACTGCTGGGCAGCCTGGCCTGACGAGGTGCCTGCCAACCCTTCAGGTTCATGTCGCTGGTGCACGACCTGATCGTGGGCACGCTGGACGCTTCCCAGTACGAGGACGCCTGCCGCGCGCTGCTTGGTGCGGCATTGCTGTCACTCACCATCGTGCTGCGGCATCCCGTGCTGCTGCCGCCTTTGCTGCTGCCTTGAACTTGTCGAACTGAATCTGCTGCGGCGACTTGTGTCCCTTGTCATTGCTGCGGCTGTGGACAACTCCGATGGCTGGTCGAAGGCAGTGCTCCGCCGACACCAAAACCCCCTCTGCAGGGCCCGACCAACCCTGTGCACCGACTGCCCTGCCATGCTGTCCTGGAAGCTCTGAATCCGTGCGCCCTGCCCTGCAGGCACGGGCTCGTACGTGCTGTTCACGCTGGAGAAGCTGATCTACAAGGTCGTCAAGCAGCTGCAGACGCTGGTGCAGGACGACCTCAACTTCTCGTTGTTCCAGCTGTACCGGTGCGCGCTCAGAGCACACGTTTGCGGCTTYSSGYKSYTCCCCCCGGTCTTCTCTGTGAGTCCCCACCGCGCTGTGTTTGTTAAGCTGTGCTTGTTTTGTCTGCTGGAGTTGCCAACAGCAAGTGGCTCCGCCTGTATAAAGCGTTAGGGCACACTGCCACGACCATCGCGGCTGGGCACAATGTGTCGACGCCTTGAGCTGCAGGTACGAGAATGCGCGGGGGGAGGCGCCGAAGGACGCGACGTACTTCGCCAACGCGCACGTGCTGCTGCACGACGACATCTGCTTCCGCTTCGCATCGCTGCCGCGGGACCGGGTGTCTTTTCAGATGATGGACCCCGACAAGTCGGAGGTCCCCGCGGGTGCGTGCGCCGGACTCCTGGCCGGGTGTAATAGGGGGCCTGCCTGTTGTTGCTCGCTGCCGGGTGGCAGTGGGCTGCTGCAGTGGTAAAGCCGCTGACCGGCATGCAAGCACAGCTTGCAGCGAGGTGTGCCCGGCGCTGCAGCAGTCTTGAGGGGAGCATCTGGCAAGTGTTGCCCTTCCTCTACTTCAGCGCCGGGTCCCACTCCCGCAGGCATGCTGGAGCCCAGCTTTGCGGCGTACCTGCGTGGCTTTACGGAGAACACCGCGCCGCAGCCGGACCCTGCGGCCAAGATCTTCCTGCTGCGCAACCTGCCGGGCGGGCAGTCAGCGGGCCTGGCTGCGCTGCCGCTGCAGGGCATCGAGCTCACCAATGGCCTGGAGTGCAAGATTGCCACCGCCACCTCTAAGGTGCACACGCGCTGTCCAGTTGAGGCTGCTGCTGCCACACTGTCTGCTTGTCTTCGCAATGCGATCCTGCTTGGAGCCCTCAAGGAGCTCCCCATCAACGGCTGCGCCAATGCCATGGGGAGCTGCAAGGGCTTGCTGCCGTGCGGAGGCATTGCAGAGCCTCTCTGTGTCGCCAGTGCCGCCACTTTGGGCTGTAGCGTACAGCTGCAATTCCTGTTCGTGTTCGCCAGGTGTCTTACGTGCTGGACACTGAGGACGTTTTCCGGCGGCACAAGCGGAAGGCGGCGGCGCTGCCACCTGATGTCGAGGCTCGCAAGGCGCACAAGTTCCGCAACTGGCAGGAGGCTGCACATGCACAGCAGCAGCAGCAGCAGCAGCAGCAGCAGCAGCAGCAGCAGCAGCAGCAGCAGCAGCAGGCCTGGCCCAGCGCTATCGCCGCCTGAGCCTTTTCCGCCAGAATCGGCTGTGAGGCGGTGCTTCGAGGCCCGCAGGCTCCGGCGTCGGCCGCCAGTCTCGCACTGGCAGCAGCAGCCAAACTCTTTGGCCGAGCGCACCACACACGACTATGAGGCAGCGGTCGCTGCAGGATTCGTAGCCACAATGACCTATAGTTCTGGACATTTGCTTTCATCTCGCTCAGTTGTTTTGACAGGCCGGCGCACGGCCTCAAGTGAGTGTATATCTGTGGTGGGCCAGCATTGCGCTGAGGTGACTGCTGCCGTCTTGCAGTCCCGGCGTGTCTGGTCGCTGCCATTGCTTCGGGTTGGAGTCCGGGACTCCACTTAGCCATCTGAAGCTTTCAGTCTGCAGCAAAGCCCGACGAAATGCCCGGAACCTTCAGGAACCTTTGGCATTTGGCGCGACAATTCATACAGGGCGGCCTCCACTGTCTCCATGCGCAGTCTTCAACTTAAACTAGAAATGTTATCAGTTTCATCGACCCCCTAACTAACCCTAGCCTCCTGCACCTGAGCGGCTCTTGCGCAATTGTGCGATTCCCTGTTCAGTCGTTCGGCGGCGTCCACCACACTCGTCCTCCCCAGCACCAGCAGCATGTCGCTACTCAGCCAGATGATCCCGCAGTCGCTGTACTCTGCCGCTGGCGCCGGTGCGAGCATCGCTGCGACCACATCCTTCCCAGCGCAGGAGCTCCCAGCGGCGAGCCCCACCATGCGCAGCAGCACTTCATTTATGATTCCTGCGCCCGCGGAGAAGAAGAAGATCGAACTGTACTCTCCGGTGAGTCTGCCGCCACATTTTCAGGGTTGTGCGATTGCTCAATCAACAGATCACTCAGCCGGCAGCAACTTTGGTGGTGCTGGGGTGCATATTGCAGACCATTCAATGAAACTTCATGCATTCAGCTGGGAGCATGCCTGACTGAACGTGTCCGCACGAGCTGCAGGAATTCTACAGGGCCTGCACCATCGGTGGCATCCTGTCCTGCGGCCTGACGCACACAGCGGGTGAGCAAGTGTCGAATGTATCAAACCTTTGTCAATATGCTGGTCTGCTCTGGCGGGCGCTGACGGGCTGATATCCCTGCAGCTATGTGTTATGCCTGCGATTGATTCTCCTTCAAGTGAGAGTAACCTTACCTGCTGTGATGTGCAGTGACGCCGCTGGATGTGGTCAAGTGCAACATGCAGGTGAGTGCAACAGTCACAAATATTGCCCCGATCGCTTGGTGACATCCCCAGTCCAGTGCCCTGCGGCCGTCATGCTCTGCGCAGCCTTGTATCCTAGAGCTCTCTGTCTTACTCACATAAGCTGTTGTGTGGTGTAACAGACGGATCCGGTCAAGTACCCTTCGATCCCGGCTGGTTTCCGCATCACCGTCCAGGAGCAGGTGCGTGCGGCGTCGCTATTGAGAATCAGTCGCAGATGCATGTCTGTGCGTACTGATGTAACATGTCGTGCTGATGCCTAACAATTCATTTCCGTGTGCTTGCACAGGGCCTGAAGGGGCTCGTGAGGGGCTGGTCGCCCACGCTCATCGGCTACTCAGTGCAGGTACAGTGCTCGAGAAGTGCTTGGTCGCATCTGTACTATCCTGCACAGGGCACAGCCTGTCTGCTGGCTTTTCGATAGCACATATCGTTGAAATACTTTTGTTCGCCACAGGGTGCCGGTAAATTCGGCCTGTACGAGTACTTCAAGCAGTAAGTGGCTTTTCACGCTGCCCTTTGTGTCAAGCGGCCCCTAAGCTGAGCCTTGACCATGCACAGATTGAACCTAACACACCGTCTCTTTGCTTGCTTCTGAGTGCAGTCTGCAAGCACACCTGGTCAGCCGAGCAGGACACGGCCCCTGATCTGTATTTCTGCTCATGCGCAGCAAGTATGCCGTCATGGCTGGCCCGGAGAATGCCGCGAAATACCAGACGCTGCTCTTCCTGGCGGGCTCCGCCTCTGCAGAGTTCTTTGCTGACATCGGGTGCGTACCCTTGACAGTGCTGCATGGCGCCGGCTAAGCGTGCCTTATCACCATTCGAGCTCCATAGTCTGTGCAGCAGTCGCACATGTATGTGATACATCGCTGATTGCCGACCTTGACCATGCGAGAACAATGTCGCAGGCTGTGCGCCTTCGAGGCGACGAAGGTCAAGGTGCAGACAGTGCCGGGCTTCGCCAAGGGGCTCACAGACGGCATGCCGAAGATTGTGTCCCAGGAGGGCATCGGCGGGTGAGTGATCCGCATTGTTGCACCCATCCCCACAGCGCCTATGGTCTGCGACAGCGAGCACGCTCGGCTTCTTGGAATCTAACTTGCTGGTCTGATTGGTATGGTCTTTGATCGTATGTGGCTCTGTCGTCACACAGGCTGTTCAAGGGGCTCACCCCGCTGTGGGGTCGCCAGATCCCGTACACCATGATGAAGTTTGGCGCCTTCGAGAACGTGGTGCAGGTGAGACAGCGGCCAGGCGCTAGCCACCTCTGTACCCCTTCTGCTGCCATGCGCACGCCTTTAACAGCCGTTACAGGAGGCCTGCTTGTGGGAATACATGATGCTGGCCCTCAATCACCTGCTGTCAGTCATGCACTACATGTGGGGAGCGCAGACTCGATCATGAGGTTCTCGTGGGGCACAGGCGCTGTACAAGAACGTGGTGCCCAAGCCTAAGTCGGAGTGCAACAAGACTGAGCAGCTGGGCGTGTCGTTTGCCGCCGGGTGGGTGCTGCTTGCCGCACCACACATGCCGATGGCGCTGAAAGCAATGTCAATCCACATTGGACGAGTCCTTGTTACAAGAAAACTCGCCGGCTTGGCTGCCGTGTCCTGACTGGGTGCGGCCGTGCGCCTGCAGCTACATCGCCGGTGTGTTCTGCGCGGTCGTGAGCCAGCCCGCCGACAACCTGGTAAGTTCATGCAGAATTCCAGCACCAGTGCGCACCGATGTGTCTCAAGTGGCACACGAACTTCGTCATCCGCTCATCTACCCCGTGTCGTCACACCAACCCGCTTCTTGCCTGCAGGTGTCCAAGCTCAATGCGGTCAAGGGCTCCACGGTCGGCGGCCTGATCAAGGTGCGCCGCCGCAGCTTGGGGGTTCGCCTGCACAGGGTCCTCGGCACACGTTCGTCTGCAGCCTGCGCTTGCATAGGCATGTTGCGGATTCGGTCCTGACCATGCAGTTTTCTGATGCTGCTCGCAGGAGATCGGCTGGGCCAAGCTGTTCACCAACGGCCTGCCGCTGCGTATCGTCATGATCGGGTAACCAGCGCGTCCTGCTGTGGTGCAGTGCCTGTGCGCGCCTGATTTGCACTTCGCCTGCCACCAGCGATGTCGTTAAACCCTGCTTATTGGTGGTCGTTCATGCACGCAGCACGCTCACCGGCCTGCAGTGGGGCATCTACGATGCATACAAGGTGCGTGGATCGGCGCCCCAAATCACCGTGCTGCACTGGCTGCGCCTTGACAATGTGGTGTATTGGGCGGCTAGCATGTGACACATAATGCCGTAATAGACATGGCTGCTGTGTTGGATGCAGGTGTACGTGGGTCTGCCGACCACTGGCGGCGCCCCGCAGGCGCCGGCGCCGGGGGCGCAGCAGGCCAAGGACACGGCAGAGGTGCAGCGGCTCTGGTGGTGCATGAAAAAAGTGTTCCTGATGCATGGGTTGCGGCCAGCAACGTGCGAGCGGGCTGCTATGAGCCAGATGTCTCCCAATGTGTATGCTCGTGTCAGCGAATCAGCACCAGCCATCGGGATGGGGGCGCAGGCATGTCCCACTGGCTCTGTATGCGCAAGAGTTGATGTGAGGAAATCGTCGCGCAGGGCGCAATCGAGGACGCCAAGAACTACGCACAGGACACAGCAGAGCAGGCAAAGGCCAAGGCCGGCGAGGCAAAGGATTACGTGCAGGACAAGGCGGAGCAGGCCAAGGCCAAGACAGGTGAAAGCTCAAACGCAGACCGCAGAAAATCTCACTGCAGCCTTCATATATGCAAGTGTGCTGTAGGCTAGCGCCAGTGCCTTAGCTTTGAAACTTGCAAAGTCTTACAGTGTCTAACATTGCGAAGCACACCCGCTGGTCTCAGCGGTGTCCTTGGGAATTTCGCAGGCCTCTAAAGCCCCTGAAGGCTGTGATCGCACGTCGGACGCGGTGCGGGCGCGATGTCGGGAGCACCCAACGTGCAGATGCCATCCCTCCATTCAGGGTCTGGCGCGATCTCTGGATTCTGGAGCACTGCGACTGCAATTGACGCCGCTTGAATTTGTTAGGAACAGTGTGTCCTCTCTGATTTGCTATTCTCTGTAGGTATGGGGTCATGCCTCTCCCCCGATGCGCTTCTGTAACTTTGTGGAACGTGTTGCGCCAGCTCTCTTGATTCACTCCCTACAGTACCTGGTTGCAGCCTACTTTACCTTGTGTATCTGGCGCTGCCCTCGCCCTAGCACCTGCTTCAAATGCGGCAGCGCTTGCTCGGTACATCGAGGTCTCTTCCCCACTCGGACCGAGCTGGGAATGCTTGGACAACTGTAAGCCACCTGCCCTGGAGTGCCGAGCAATTTTGCCTTGGCGCTGCCGAGAAGTCACATTCCAGATCGCTGACGAAATGATCACGAATGTCGCGTAATTGAGCGCTGTAGTCCTCCCGGCTGCCCAAGGAAACGGTGGCAACAACTTTTGCTATCTTTGCGTCGGCATGAAGTGCGATCAGCGTTGTCTCGGTATCACTGTTTGAACCTGATCTGAGCAACATTCGTTCCGGAACGGAGTTCCGCTTTCCTACAGCACCGACCTGCACTTGCAGTGTCAAACCGACCACTGCCACCATGCATCCGATCTGGGATAGCAGACCGAATAGCCATGCATCCAGCGGCCATGCCCTCCCTGTGTTCTGGTGCACAAGCTCGCTGGCGAGTGCAACAGCATGCTTATCTGGCAGCCCAGCTGCGCCATCAAGCGTCGTGATCGCGTCGCCAAAGGAGCGCCAGAAGCCGGTGGCGATGTACAGCTCAGGTGAGTCGGGGACCCCCAAACCGCAGTTACGCATTTGCTGGAACGGCCTGTGGAGCATCTGCCACAGTTGCGAAACAGCTGGACCACCAGGATGAGGCCCTCAGAGGTCAGGGTCGGCTGCATAGCTGTCAACCTGCCTGCAAAATATATCGGACAACCCTTCATATGGGCTGCCCATTGACCTTTCAACCTAAACAGAAGATCCTGCGGCGCCATTGCAGAGTACTACAAAGCTTGCCTCATCGGGGGCGCTGTCGCATGTGGCACTACCCACACAGCGATCACACCTCTGGACGTCGTGAGCTTTTAAACCCAAATATGCGGCATGCACCAGCATTGACTTCCGGCAGCAATCGCAATTGACCTGCCCTGCTGTACCGCATAATCCCAGCAGGTCGCGGCTAATGATTCGAGCACATTCTGCTCTCGCAGGTCAAGTGCAACATGCAGGCGAGGCTGGGCGCTGTGATGTCGTCAAACATCCCGTTGACGTTCCCTGGGTTGAGATCTGCATGTGCATACACAAGCACAGGGTTTCTTTGAAAATGACCCTGTGCGTAGTTGCCGCTTCGTTGCCGCAATGGCATGCCATCGCCTGCCGTCACCCCCTGCAGATCGATCAGAAGAAGTTCCCTTCAATTCCGGTCGGCTTTCGGGTGACCTGGGCCGAGCAGGGCCTGTCGGGCCTTGTGCGCGGGTGGCTCCCGACGCTCATCGGGTACTCAATACAAGGAGCCGGCAAGTTCGGCTTATACGAAATTTTCAAGAAGTGAGTGCGTCGGGGCCGGTGCATGGCGCCAATTGACGCGTGACTGCTTTGCTGGCGGTTGGGGCGGCGAATGTCCACTGACATTGTCTCTGCACTGCACAGGCAGTACAGCGACATCGCGGGACCAGGCACGCTGACTTACCTGGCGGCGTCGGCGTCGGCGGAGTTTCTGGCCGACATCGGGTGCGCCATGGGCGGCAGGGTGTCCTCACCCGTCCAGTCTGCAGCAGCTAGCAATACACTGCGCTCCATGCAGATAGAGATCCCAGGGGAAGGTCGCTGCTAATTAAGACTAGGTCGGCACCAACTGGTGTTGGCGCGACCGCAGCCTGTGCCCGCTGGAGGCGGTGAAGGTGAAGGTGCAGACGGTGCCGGGCTTTGCCAAGGGGCTGTCGGACGGACTTCCGAAGATCATGAACCAAGAGGGCATTACCGGGTGCGCTGCTGTTCAAATGTCTCATGTTGTGCCTTGAAGCCATGGGGTTGCCGGCGAAAACAGAGGATTGCTCAAATTCCTTGGCCGTGTGTGCTCCTACAGGCTATACAAGGGGCTGCCAGCGCTGTGGGGACGCCAGATTCCATGTGGGCTCCATCCCTTCTGAGCTGTTTTTGACTGCGATCGTCTGTATAACAGTTCGGTGTGTGCCGGTACTTGGTCACAAAGGTCGTCCTGTCGGACCATGGGCACCAAAGTCTGACGCGTGCTGTGTGTCCGCCGCCGCAGACACAATGATGAAGTTCGGTGAGTCTTCACAGCAGCTCATACGTGGCAGTAGTACTTCTGATGAACTTTCACATTCAATGCTGCAGTCAGTGCAGACATCTGACTCTGCTGGTCTGACTTGCAGGCGTGTTCGAGAACGTGAGGGACTTCGTCTTTTCAACCTGCCCTGGGCTTGAACCTTCTAGCCTTGCTGCAGTTCGAGCACGTCTGCACTGATTCCAGGCGCATCGATTCTACATGTGGGCATAGTTCCAATCACACACCGCCATCTGAATTGACCCCTGCGCAAGCTGCGTCGCAGGTCGTCACTGCAATGTACAAGACGGTGGTGCCAAAGCCGAAGGAGGAGTGCAGCCGCGTGGAACAGCTCGGCGTGTCCTTTGCTGCGGGGTATGTGGCAGGAGTTGCGTGCGCCGTCATCAGCCAGCCAGCTGACAACCTGGTGAGAGAATCCTGCGCTTGATCGTATTTGTTGGCTGACCTGACGCTGCTGGACCACAGCCTGACAAATCGCAGCTTGCGCCTACCGCCTGTTCATTTTGCAGGTGTCAAAGCTGAATGCGGTCGAGGGGTCAAGTGTGGGGAGCCTGGTGAGTGCGGCGCACCCCCCTGTGCTATCTGCTGCGATCCCAGTGCATGAGTATGTCAGGCTCCACAGCCATTACTCTGTGGCTCGCCCGCCCTGCAGGTCAAGGAGATCGGATGGTCGAGGCTCTTCCTGAACGGGCTGCCGCTGCGCATCCTCATGATTGGCACGCTGACAGGCGCTCAGTGGGGTGCGCAGTTGCACCGTCGAACTGATGACACACCCATGACACACCAACTGTTGCTGGTCTGGCGCGTGGCATCCCCATATTATTTGCATGTCTGTCAGGCTGCGGCTCATGGTGTGTGCGGTGTGCTGCCGCAGGCATCTACGATTCGTGGAAAGTGTGGGCCGGGTTGCCGACAACAGGCGGCCACTGATGGCCTTCCCTCGAATCAATGTTTCTGGCGAGCGGCTCACGGCCAATTCCCTTGGCCTTATTAAACCACAGTACTTGATGATATTCCGTGTTAGTTTGATCACCTTCGGCGATTCAAACTTATGCACTCAAGTTTTCCGCCTGGCCGTAGTAAACCCTAAGAGTCGTCGACGGAAAACCTCCTCTGCCTTCTGTCGGTGCCACCCTGCGTCTTCAGGTCTTCCGTGGTCCGTCAGCCCTTCCTTGGGCCGGTCTGCAGACCTTGCGCGAGGCAGGCGCCTCGCGCTGCGGCTGGCCGTGCGAACGGCGCCCCGGCAGCCGGCGTTGTAAGATTTGACGAGTTGATGTAAGAATCGTTTCCGCGCCCTTGGTACGATTTTCCATAGAACGGGGAAGCACACCGGGACTAACCCCTCTGGTCCTTTAACGAGGGTGATACTCGCGATTGCCAGACGCAGACTGTGATTCGGAAGCCTTCGGGCTGCAGAGCAGTCCGCACGCAGGTTGCACGGCTGCTGCAGCTGGCAGCCACTGCGCGCTGCAGCAGGTCGCAAAAGGGGCGTTTCGAAGAGATCAACGACGAGGGAAATTTAAGGCCAAGTGTAACTTTTGCTCAGCTTCCGCTCGTAGGTAATTTTACTCGCCCACCAGCTAAGTACGAGGGGGACTGTTCACGTCCAAGCTGGGGATGTTCGCCGTCTGAGCTGCAAGCGGCAACTTGCGCCTGCTTGTTCCAGCAGATGTCAGAAAGGCTTTTGCAGTGATGTGCGAGTGCTTTCGGCGTGGAAACTTCATGTCGCCCTGATTCTCATGCACATCTCGTGAACTTTTCCCACGCCCCGAGCCGTCAGTGTCCTGGAGCGTGCTGATTTGCTATCTGTATGAGTCCTGCGATCGTAATAGCACGAGCATGCCATGCCAGCTGCTGCATGCTGCGATGTGTCATTTTGCTGTGGCCCTTTTCGCTACAGGGTGCTGCCCGGTGCTGGCATTCCTCGGCCGGCCTTATCAGCGACCTGGCTACTCCCTTTTGACTGGTCCCTTTCGAGCGACCCGATCAAACTCGCGGCTCGCCCCCGGCGAACGCTACTTGTTTCCATTGTATTTCATGTACCATAGTCATTTCAATTGAGTTTACACAGTGATTACGAGGGTACTGGGGTATGGCTGCACCGCTGTTCGACCTGTGATTGCAACCCAAAGTGAAGATTTTGATTGCGTCCAGATTTAGCACCTTCTTTGTAGAACTCTCGGAGACATCTTGAAGCCACTGCCACAATTGGCATTCGTGCTGCCACCGACGCCTTGCTGCGGCAACGTAAAAGCCAATGTTCGACTTGTCCCCGGGGCCACTTGGGCACTTGACATCAGACTCTGGTGTCAGCCTGTTCCAGCGCCTGCTGCATGGCTGCACGGCCACGCGACCCCTCCCACAGGCAGAAGAGGCGGCCACTACATCGTCAGCGCCAGCTGCGGCCCGCTGCCTTCCATGGCCCCAGGCGTTTCCGATGCATCCTTCTTGGTCGACCGCCACCCTGCATCCGTCCAGGCGAAGGCGGCCGGCGCCTTGCGGCCACCTTTAGTGTGCAGCATCCACTTCAGGGTGGCTCGCACTTCGTCGACGAAGCCCGGCAGCTCCTGCTCCGGCGACGTGGACGACTGCTGCAGCAGCTCAGCGTCGTCCATGCTGATCATCTGCGCAGTGACAGGCACAGTCTCGCCTCGACACATTCCTCGTCTGTCTATCCTCGGGCAGGCGCCTGTGCAGTCCAGCCAGCTGCAGGCCCCAGCTCGCGCAGGGTGAGGTCGTGCGCGGCTGCTGCCGCAGAGGCGCGGAGGCGGTGGAGAGAGGCCCCGAGCCCGCCACAGCCTCTCAGCGATCTCCTCGCGCTTATCTTCCAGGGTTTAGAGGTCAGAGTTGCACGTCAACGCGATCACATACCTGCAGCAGCTCCGCGCGGTTGAGGCTGGCCAGGTCCAGGTGGACCGGCAGGATGCGCAGCTGCCCGGCGGCCGTGTCGTAGACCGCCTCCATGGGGCTGGCGACCAGCGAGAAGGGCCGCGCTGCCCGCATCGCGCTCAGCGGCCCCTGGTCCTGCGGCCGCCAGGTACCCACAAGAGTGGGTGCTGCCGTCCGACTGCCCTGGCTGGCAGCCACGCAGCAGTTGCCTGGCCCCAGCTGCTGAGGCAGCACTGTCGGAGCAGATGATGCATCCGGCAGATCAAGGCCACACACCCTACACCCAAAAGTGCGGCCCGACTGTCGCCTGAATCGCTGTTGCAGGCGGGGCAACGGTCCATCGCATGTGGACACGCCTGTTACTCACATGCGGGTCTGCAGGCCGGGCAGCTAGTGTGGCGGTGTCGACCGCCAGGCTGCGGTGTAGGATGTTGTGCGTCTCCGGGTGCTGATTGAGGGCGCCCACTGCCGCGAGGCGCAGGTCGACCGTCAGCTGCGGCAGCGCATGCACTGCCTGCGGGGGAGGTGCGGCTGTCCTCAAAAGGATGCGCCCATGGCTGGATCAGCAACCTCTGTTGAGGGCCTGACAATGGAAGCAGTGAGGTGCGCCTTTCTGGCATGCAGCGCGCCGCGTCCTGCAACTCCCCATCGATTTGGGGCCGCGTCGCCATGAGCCACAGACCTGGCAGTGACTCTCGCTCTGCACGCAGATGAATGGCAAGAGCAAACGGTCTGATCCGATGCACCGCTGGTAGGCCAGCAGAGCAGGGTCCCTGTGACCAGAGCTATGAGGCTCGCCTGCAGCAGCTCCTCCGCAACCGTCTCGCCCCGCGGGCCATGGCCGCCCGCCAAGAACAGATGCGCGGCGCCTGATCGCGCGGCGAGCAGCGGCGCCAGCACCGCCAGCTGCTGGCAGCACCTCTCGTCGAAGTGCGCAATCAGGGCCCACTGCTTGGGCACGATCAGCGCCGCAATGCAGCAGGTGGTCGCGCCGACAGAGGCCAGCACAAGGTCCTCCTGCGTGGCGGTATCTGTAAACGTGAGTCGATCTGCAATTCGGTTCTTTGTCCGTCCTGTCACATAAAAGTGAAATCGCTAAGCTCGCACGTCACCTGTGCCAGATCGACCTCGGCGTACTCGCCCTGCAGCACACATACGCTCTTCTGCTTCGGCCCCGACGCGTCGCCAGACGGTTGTGCGCGGCCGAATTCCTCCACAGCACGCTGCAGCGCCGGCGACTTCACAACCTGAGGCAGCAACGTCAGGGTCTTCCTCGACTTGGCCGGCTTCGGCTTCAAGGGGTCGCCGTCGATGGTCAGCATTGGCCGCAAGCGATGTGCTCGGCGCAGGTGCGACCAGGTTTCAGGCCGCATGCAAGTCGACAAGTGAGCCTCCCTTGTGCGACACCCCGACACGTGCCGTTGAGCAATGAGTCATGTGCAATGCCGGGCGCGCTGCTAGCGGCTGCATGTGGTGTCGCAGTGCTGTGTGCGAATCGTCCCTGGAGATCCCGTGCAGCTGCAGGATCCGTGATGCAGCTCTTGCATTGCGGCAGCAATAGAAATAGGTGGGGACCTATGGTCATGGCGGCCGCAGGTTTGGAATGGCGGCCGCAGGCTCACTACGCTAACCAGGTTCAAAAACTACAGCAATTCACCCAAGGATCAAGGTGCACAAGGCACAACACAGCAAATCCGATCCGTCGTCTGACGCTCATCATCGCTCGAAATCCGCAGATCACAGGCTCAAGCTTCACACGCCCAGCGACTGTGTCCGCGGCGGCTTGAGGATGCGGTCAATCAGGCCTGCACACCCAGCAGCTGGACGGTTCAGCACGTACAGGAGGTGGAAGAAAAAGACCTTAGCGTCGGACATTAACCATCGTGTGCAAGGTTGCACTCAAAAGGGCTCACCGTATTCCTGCGCGCTCTGTGCTGTGAAGTACCTGCCGAAGCGTAGCAAGAAGACATCAGGGGGTCCAGTCCTAGGCAAGAGCGGCGTGGAGGACAGTAACACCTGCAGTCTGCGCATGCAACGTGAAGTGCCATACAGCAGTCAATTGCAAGGGTGCCGAGGTGCGCGGAGCCGCACTTGTTGCGGTTGAAGTCGTGTTGGATCTTCTCGACGGGCTGCCCGGTGGCCACAGACAGCACGTTGTTGACGTAGTTGCGCACCCGCAGCAGCTCCTTGGCCTCGTTCTGCGGGGACAGCAGATGCTGTGTTGATGTCTGGCCCACTGATCCTTGATCCCAGATCTTGAGATAAAAGACAAGCAGGCTGCAGCCAGCCCGTGTTGGTGCTGGGATCCAGCCCTGCATGACAGATGCTGTGACGACTTGCATGTCGGTGCATGAGTGGCATGCAGTTGCACATCTCATGCGCACCTGGATGTCGGACGCCTGACCCCGCGCCACGCCCGATGGGTGGTGCAGCATCATCGTGGTATTGGGCAGCATGTACCGCTTGCCCTGCACCGGCAGAAAAGGGTCCCATCAATGTGACGCGTTGGTCTTGCAGAGACGATGCAAGGGCGGTTGTGTCTGCGACCGACCTTCTTGCCGACGGCCATGAGGAAGCCTGTCATGCCCAGGCAGGCGCCAAAGCCGACTGTCGCCACATCGCTGCCGATGTGCTTCATCGTGTCGTGGATCGCCAACGCTGGCACGACCTGCGGTCCCGCAGCAAGCGGAAGAAGTGAGCCAACAAACTGCGAAACCCTGTGGACTGCAGAAGATTGCACCGAAGACGAAAGCAACGTCATTGAGTCAACGACAGTCGCGTTTGCAGGGTGCATGTCGATGTGTGCAGCACATGCAGCAGACTGGCGGCCACCGCAAGAGTTCTGGGTGGGTTGGGAAGCAGACGCTGCGCGTCACAGGGCACCTCGCCGCCGGAGCAGTTGATGTACAGCTGCATGTCCTTTTTGTTTTCGCTGTCCAGGTACAGCATGGTGGCCACCAGCTGGTTGCCCAGCTCGTCGTCCACCGCCTTGCTCAGGAAGATGATCCGCTCCCGGTACTGCGCCCAACAGAAGGGTGGGACATACATGAGGAAGGGTTCGTGACATGAGACCGCAGCAACAGCAGCCACGGGCGAGCCTGGGCTGGACATATGACGTGTGCGTCTGCGCGGCTCTGTGATGCATGTGTTGCTTCACTTGCCATCCAGCGCCTGCTCGCTGGGTCGCGGATGCTGGGCGCCTCAGCGTGGGTTCCGGCACGACGCCAACATACATGCATGTTGCCAATTTCAACAGAGAGGCGCACCAGACAGTTCCAGATGTCGACCCATTGCCAGCTGCCCTCGCGCTGAGACCGGTACGGCACCCGCGGCACGCCAATGGGCATCATGTGCGTTACCTGCCGCCGTGGCCCGCTGGACTCGCTGCACGGCATGCCCGAAACCCATGCTTGCGAGTGTTTGGCTCCGAGATTGTCGTGTTACGTCTGATTTTCTGCATCCTCGTCAAGTTTCAGTTGCCGATCAGCAGTTGACCATCTTAACTCACCTACTCACGGAGAGTGCCGCTCGGGTTACGCTGCCGAAATCCTTAGACTGCGCAGCGCCTAGCTGCATGTGATCTGCAGCGAAAGATTCCCGTGATCAGCCGGTGCATCAGAATGCGAGAGCTGGACGAGCAAGCGGAGCCGCTGCATGGTACAGGATGGCGCAGTTGTCCGCTGCAAAATTGCGCACCCGCTGATTTGAAGCCCACAAAGGCTGCTGGCGCTCGCCTGCAGCCGAGTGAGGGCGCCCTGTGGTTCGGACACGAGAATCTTTGGTAAAGTCACATTGAGGGCGTCCTGCAACATGCCGCGCGCAGGGCTGCCGAGCACAAAATGACTTGCCTAGCAGCAGCACGGCCGCTGCATGCTGTGCCGCGCGCTGTCGACATGCACATGGCGCGCCCCATCGCAGGACCGGAATTCGAAGCCACTGATCTGGGACCTCAAGTCCTCGGCAGACTGCCAATATTGCAAGGCGGTGCAAGCTTGAAGTGACACAGCGGTATGCAGCACGGGCCGGGATGTTTCAGCGTGGACCGAAGCTTCTTGTGGGACCTACAACAGAGGCGAAATCCTGCAATGGAGCTATGCTTGCAACGGAGCTGTGCTGTCGTGCTGGCTCGCCTATCAGGGACTGTCAAACCCTTGCACGAGTCCCGCCGGCTGAAGACAACACCGACGTGGTGCAGAT
Organism: Deuterostichococcus epilithicus; assembly: GCA_033439295.1. NCBI lineage: Eukaryota > Viridiplantae > Chlorophyta > Trebouxiophyceae > Prasiolales > Stichococcaceae > Deuterostichococcus > Deuterostichococcus epilithicus. Next base: position 1,177,533 of record JAVTLE010000010.1, read on the forward strand.
AAGCCCGCGCAGCGCAGCAGACGTGCAGACGTTGTTTCATAAGTTGTCACGCAAATCGGGTGTCGCTGGGCTGTATCGGCGCGATTGCAACTGCGTGGCGTGACCAGAAACCGCTACCTCCAAGTTGGCTACCAAGTGCCCGGCTGGAGGGCCGAGCGAGTCTCGTACCACTGCAGCAGATAGCCCTACGATGTTCTGTTGATTCGAAACGCGCCAAACATGCACGCGCATTGCGGCGCGGGCCCCGGGCTCAGGGATGCCTTCCATGCATGCCTGCCCCAGCACACCTGCAGCAGCGGCGCCTCGCAGCTGCCCGCTAGACGGGCGTTCCGCTTGATAGTGCGCGCAGAGGACCCGCCATCGCTCGCAGCCCGTCCCACGCTGCGTGCACCGCCCAAGCCCAAACCGCCGCCGCAGCAGCACCTCAGCGGGCCACGCACCCGGCAAGAGCGCGAGCGGCAGCGCCAGGAACGGGCTGAGGGTGCGTCCGGCGGCAACAATGGCGGCAACAACGGCGGTGACCGTCGCCCACAGCAGCGGCCACAGGGACAGGACCAGCAGGACCGCCGGCCGCAGCGCCCTCAGCAGCAGCAGCAGCGGCAAGGCGGCAATGGCGCAGCCGCACTAAACGGGCGTCCGCAGCAGCAGCAGCGTCCGCCCGCGGCGGGAGCAGCGCCGCCTTCGACATCAGACCGCGGCCGGCGTGGCAGGCGTACCCGCGGCGGCGAGGCAGAGGACGGGTGAGTGACGCTATACAGCTGGCCTCTCACCACGCATCTGACGGAAAGCTGACTTCGACAGGGCGTGGCCCTCTGCACACCTGTGTGACGTGCGCCGTGGCGCTCCTCGCGTGCGCAGCCCTGTTTCGAAACTCTCTGTGCCCATGTCGACAGGGCGGCGCGGCGAAAACGGCTGGAGATGGAGGCGAGCCGCCAGCGCACAGACGTGGGGCGGAGGCGCGAGACGCGCGGCACTCGGCGGCGCGACCGCGCCATCGCGCGCGACGCGGCGGCGCCGGTGCGGCAGGACATCTTCGAGGTCGGCAGCGAGGGTCTGCCCGTCGAGGAGCTGGCCAACAAGCTGGCGGTGCCGCCTGGCGAGGTCGTCAAGACTCTGTTTATGAAGGGCATCATGGTGCAAGTCAACCAGGCGGGTCCTCCCCGCTCAGAACGAGCTGTGCCTGCTGTGCCTGCTGTGCCTGTGAGCACTCTGCTGTGTGCTGCCCTATCATCTGTATGCCCTGCCTTGCTTGCAGCCTGTCAGCTGCCAGCTGCCCGAGGCAGGCGGAGGCATGGCTATGGGAGCTGTTTTTCGTTGTCTCGGGCAAGGCTGTCATGCAGTTCGGCCAGGCGGGAGTCACAGCGAGCCGGCGGGAGTCACAGTGCTCGTTTTTCACCATCCCCCGCCCTCGACCCCACCTCGGCTGCAAAAGCACACCTGAATACGCATCGCCCACGTCAGACGCGCGCGGTTGAGATTGCTTCGCCATGCCGTTTGCCTGTAAAACCTCCTAAACCCTGCTGCAGGTGCTGGACCGGGACACGGTGCACATGGTGGTGGACGAATTCGAGGACGTGGAGATAGTTGACCGCGAGGCGGCCGCCTTGGAGGACTGGGCGCGCAAGACCACCGACTTCGTGGACGAGGAGGACCTCGACTTCTTGCTTCCGCGGCCCCCGGTCGTCACCATCATGGGCCACGTCGACCACGGGAAGGTGCGGCGGGCGGACATGGCTCGGGAGCTCTGGGTGCAGCGTGTGCTGTTCTCGCCGGTGACGCGGCAAGCCTGCCACGCCGCGGCTGCATGCATGGCAGCGTCACGTCTTGATGGCACACCCATCCCAGATGCGGGGCCCCTGTGACGGTCTCTCGGAATTTCACCTGAGCTGAATATTCGGTGCTGAACATGTTGACTGCTGACACCGCTGCATTCGCCGGGTTGCTCCGCTACAGGTCTACACTCTGTATAGACATCAGTGGTTGATGAAATCACACTTTGTTTATTCTTTCTCTACTACCTGCAGACGTCGCTGCTGGACTTTGTGCGGAAGACCAAGGTGGCGGCCGGCGAGGCGGGCGGCATCACACAGGCCATCGGCGCATACACGGTGCAGGTGCCGCACGACGGCGAGAATGCGGCCATCACCTTCCTCGACACCCCGGGGCACGAGGTGCGACGCCGCCTGTGTGTGCTGCTTGTTGCGGCCCTGCGTCGGGTGCAGCCACTTGCGTGTGCAAGCACCAAGACGAGAGCCTGGTCTCAAGAAGGCCCGCTGCGTACTGGCGAGTCGCGTGCAAGTTGCGGCGGGAGAGCCGGCAGGTTCGATCGCGTGCGGCGCCGTCGCGTCAGCGCGTGGCGCGTGCCCGCGTCTGGAGCCGCCGCGTCTCACGCGGCGCTCCCGCTGCAACGTCTGCAGGCTTTCAGCGCGATGCGCGCGCGCGGCACGAAGGTCACGGACGTGGCCGTCATCGTGGTGGCGGCGGACGATGGGGTGCGGCCGCAGACGCAGGAGGCCATCAGCCACGCCAAGGCCGCCGGAGTGCCCATCATCATCGGCCTGAACAAGGCACGCTGCCTGCCTGCCTGCGTGTCAGCCCCGGCTCGGCCATGGGCGGCGGCCATGGAGGCAGGTCCTGCTGTGTGGGCGCCGTCCGTCTGCAAGTCGCACGTCGCTGCTGGCGGGAGGACAGGCGCAGGCGAGACACCCGGCGCTGCTCCTCCAGGCACGAGGCTGCGTTTAGAAAGCTGGTTGACCAAGCATGATATCCGAAGACGCCTCCCCATCGCAGATCGACAAGGAGGGTGCGCAGCCGGAGCGGGTGAAGCAGGAGCTGGCGGACCTAGGGTTGCTGCCCGAGGAATGGGGCGGCCAGACCGCCATGGTCCCGGTGCGCTCGCTTTTGAACCTGAACAGCCGACGCCGCCTGGTCTCCGGGCGCTGCGTGAAATGTGTGCTGTTGAGATTGCATGACAGGAGACCGCTCAGGAGCTGGGCAGCTCCGTTGTCCATCCCAGCGTTGTCTGCCTGTCACTTACGCCCTGAGCGGCAATGCCGAATGGCCCAGACCTGTGAGCTTGCATGTTTTGGAATCAGGGACGGTTCCCCCTGCCTTTGCATCGTTCACTGCACTCAGCTGCAACCGCAACCCCTCTGACAAGGCCATCACTCAGCTGCCATGTGCAAATCGCTACCATGTGGGTACCAGGACTAGGTACCCGAGCGGAGTCTGGTTTTGGTGAGGCACACATCAAACTACAAACCTCATCAGCACGCCCAGCTGACGGCGGCGTTCTCTGCCCTTGGCGACGCAGATCAGCGCCGAGGTCCGGCAGGGCGTGCATGCCCTGCTGCAGACGGTCTCTCTTGGCCGATGGCCTGCGGTTGAACCACGACAGAGGGCTGTCTCCCTGAACATGTTACACCACCCTCCGTGCAGATCAGTGCCGAGTTCGGGCAGGGGTTGGACGACCCGCTGGAGACAATCCCTCTTGGCTGATGGTGTGCGGTTGCACCATGTCAGAGGAGTCCCTCCCTGAACATGTTGCCCCCATTCTCCACGCAGATCAGCGCCAAGTTCGGGCAGGGGGTGGACGACCTGCTGGAGACGATCCTGCTGCAGGCAGAGGTGGAGGAGCTGTCCGCCAACCCTGACCGCCCGGCGCGCGGCACCGTCATCGAAGCGCACCTGGACCGCCGCCGTGGCCCCGTCGCCTCGCTGCTGGTGCAGGCCGGCACCCTGCGCATCGGCGACATGGTCGTCGCCTCCGCCTCCTATGGCAAGGTGCCCACCCTGCTGCGTGGAAATGACCCCCTCCCCGACCGGTCTGGCAGGTTGCCATGGTGACACGCAAAACTTTGCACCAGCTGGTCGTCGCGTCCGTTTCATGCTTCAATTAGGCCAGTTGCGGACGTGTCTGGCGGAAGCGATGGCCCTCAGCCACCTGCTGCACCCTGAGCGTGCAGAGCGTAACAGCGCGCACGCTTATGACGATCTCCGGCCGCGTCTCCGTGCGCACCTCCAGGCCCTACACCCTAAACCCTAACCGAGCGCACGCCCCCGCAACGCAGGTCAAGTCGCTCACAGAGTCGACCGGCGACGTGGACTCAGCGACGCCGTCGTTGGCGGTCCAGATGGTGGGCCTCAACTCGGTGCCCACTGCTGGCGATGAGTTCTACGTGTGCGAAGATGAGACGATGGCACGCAAGGCAGCGGAGCTCGCGGAAGACACCCAGGCAGGTTTCCAGTATGCGTCCTGAGGTGTTGATCAGTGCGCATGAGTCTGAGGCGACTTGTGATGCTGGCTGGGGAGGGAGCGTGTGGCGCGAAAGCGGCCGGAGGCCGCTGCCGGGCAGCCGTAGCGGAACAACTCTGGAGCGCCTGCTCGTGCTGCATCACATTCGCACGTTTGTGTACCTGAGTACCATGAACCTTCCCGCTGCGGTGGACGATCGTGTCCATCGAAGGGCTCCTGCGCACCTGCTGCCAGCCTGCTGGCTGACCAGCGGAGTGTCCCGACGTGAGCGTCCTCGCCCCACCCTGTGCAGCGCTTGGAGCGACTGGCGGCGTCGGCGGGCGGCGGCAACATCGTGACCACAAAGTCCTGGGCGTCCATGGACGACGACTCAGAGTCGCTGCAGCGCCTCAACGTCATCCTCAAGGTGCGGCATTCATGTTCGACAAATCCTTCTCATACGCACCGCCCTCTGGGGTAGCAACACCAAACTGCGCCTGGCATGCAGCTACTTCACATGACGGGTGCTGGACTGGGTCACAGCGCAGGCGCCGTCTCACGACCGCCGAACGCACGGCAACACGAAGCGCAACCCCTGCCCTGAGATCCGTCCTCAAACCAGAGCCCTGTGCCCGGCCCACAGGCGGACGCGTCGGGGACAGTGGAGGCGGTCAAGGCGGCGCTGGGCGCGCTGCCGCAGGACTCTGTGCTGCTGCGCTTCCTGCTGGCGGCACCCAACCAGATCACGACCTCCGACGTGGACCTGGCCGCCGCCTCGGAGGCCGTCATCCTAGGCTTCAATGCGGAGCCCTCGGAGGAGGTCGCCGCCTTCGCGAAGGAAAAGAGTGCGCTCCACCCTGCTGCCTTCCCAAAACTCAGGTCCGGCCTGCGGATGCTCCCGAGCCATCGCTGCAAGCGCTGCCTTTCCTGGTAATGTGCTTGCGCTCAGGCAGGCTGCGCGTTGGCGCACTTGTGGCCGCTGCTGCTGATTGGCAAATGGTCGAAGGACTGTCAGCTCACACTGGCCATTCGGATGCGCTTTATCGTAATTGATCTGACTTTATACAGCTGGCTGGCACTGTGCGGCCGGACACGACAGCCGCCCGTCACCAAAACTTCCGCTATCAGCTCGGCTCATGTGCGTCTGTCCTGCCCTGGGCTGCAGGCGTAACGCTGCGGTCGTACAACGTGATCTACGACCTGGTGGACGATGTTCGCGCTGCCATGGAGGGCCGCCTCAACACTATCGAGGAGCGCACTGAGATTGGCCAGGCCGAGGTGTGGCCCGCCCTTGACGTGGAAACCATGTCTCTTTCATCATCCACCTCCATTCCTCAATCATTCTGTACTTTGTTCTTGTGCCTCTGCTCCGTGGTGTTCGCCCTTCCGGAGCATCATCAAGCCCCGTCACCCTGGCGCTATGCGGCACCATGCACCGAGCCTGCTGTGGCGCCGCGTCAGGGCGCCTCTGACCCATGGTGCCCTCTGGTCGAGTCGCACAACCGCGACAGGCCACTCACAAAGCCGCCTGTCCGCAAGCGCCTTTCCAGCATTACGCTGCGCCTTTGCGCCGTGTGCAGCCTTCCAGAGTTCTGGACGCGCATGCTGCCTGTTGGGTCCGGGCTGACCACACGCTGGCTGCTGGTTGCGCAGGTTCGGGCGACCTTCGGCTCCGGCAACCGCATCGTGGCGGGCTGCATGGTCAATGAGGGCGTGCTGCGCAAGGGCTGCTTCCTGGTCGTCAAGCGCGGCAAGAAGGTGCGGCGCTGTATGGCCGTGTGCTGCCGGCTCTATGACATGCAGATCTGCAGTCAGACTGACCCTCCTTGACAGAAGCGCTGCAGGACGGTCGCCAGAGTCGTAAGCGTGATCAAAGTGATCGCCCCTGCATTTGGCGGCAGCCAGCCTGAGGTCTCTCCGCTGAAGCTGACATGCTGCGTTTGGAAACCATCGTGGTGACTAAGTCTGAATTGATATTTGTTCACCTCTCGTCATGTGCACGGCGCCAGGTGGTGTTCGAGGGGCCGCTCACGTCGCTGCGGCGTGTGAAGGACGATGTGAAGGAGGTGTCGCACGGCCTGGAGTGCGGCATCCGCGTCGACGGCTTCACCGGCTGGCGCGAGGGCGATGCGGTCACGGCGTTCGCCGTCGCCGAGAAGCGGCGCACGCTGGAGGAGGCCGCTGAGGCGTCCGCTTCCATGGACGCCGCGCACGCCGCCTCCTTCAGCCTCGACGAGGAGGAGTGAGGGCCGGGCGCAACGCTGGGTGGAGGGCGGGTGCGGCGTGGTGATTTCGCAAGATGGAGGGCGGGCGCCAGACTTTCATGTCTAGACACAAGGGAGGTGGAACGAGCAGCGGCAGACACTGGGCGAGTGCATGGGTCGTCTGGCGGGACCTGGTTCTGATGACAAAGCTAGATGCCATGCATTGCAACGCAACTGCTGCATTCTTGGTGGCCGCATTCCAATGTACTTGGTGCGATGTGGCAATGTGGGTGCGGCTGGCTCGTATGACACTGAACGTTGATATTTTCGGTCGTTTGGGCTGCATGACACAACGCTCTACCTAATTCGTTTCCGATGTGAGCTCTAGTGCCACCCAATCTGGTCACCTGGAAGTACGGCGCAATCGCAGCACCTTCGCTCGCACATATGCATAGGTACCTCTAGAAATCATACTTACTTCCTGCCTCGCTGCGAACAGATCGAAAATCCCACCATTTCTCCCACTGGCTCTACTGTGACATGCGCGCCATGCACCTGATATGGAATCAGGATGCCGTGTGGCCAGACGAGAGCCCCTCGATGACTGCCTGCAGCCGCTTGATCTCCTCGTTTTTAGCTGCGAGGCAGTAAGCCAGACGTTGTCTGTGGATCTTTGAACATGCAGCAGCAGACACACATGACTGCCATGTGCAACGCTGCGCAGCAACTTGCTCACCGCTCAGCCCTACTGCTCACCGATAATCTCACTGTAGTGCAGCTTGAAGACGGCGGAGGTGTTCTCCATTTCCGACTGCACCTCCTTGACCTGGCAGTGGAATCAGTGATAGCCGTGAACGCCTGGAGCACAATCCGCGCTCATGACCAACAATTCTCTTGCAATGCGCCGATCGTCAAGGAGAACCAAGTCACCGGGCTTGACCCGCGCAGCAGCAGCTCCCACGAATCAGGATGCGAAGTGCTGCATCATGGCAGGCGCAGCGTGCTTGCCTGCTGGTCACTGCGCCGCCGCGTCTGCTCCACATGCTCCAAGTGCTTTTGCAGCTCCTGGTTCTCCAGCGTCAGCGTTGCGACGCGGGCCTGCTGCGCCTGCACGCAGCAGTCTCCAACACCGTCAAGACACTCAGCACAACCTGTTGTGTGCAGCAGCGCGCACAAGCCCCACGCAGCCTGTACAGGGACTCGATGCACACTGGCCAGTGTCTGCCGCAGCGTGCCGCTGCAGACCTGATGGGGACATCCCCGCATGAGCAGCACTGTGTGGTGTTTCCATCGTTGTCCAGAACGAGGTGCTACCTGGATGGTCTTCAGGTAGGCGACCTTGGGCTGCACCTGGTTGTATGCATCCTCGTCCAGGTACACCGCATCGTCCACAGCGTGCGCCAACCTGCGCGCATGCAGGAAGTCGGATGCACTGCAGCACATGTGCGTGCACGCAGGAAGCCAGATGCACTACAGCGACCATGTGCGTCGGACACCAAGCTGCTTGCATTGAAAGAGGCCCATGCACACACATGCATCCTTGCATCGTGCAATAATTGCGATCTGCTGGTGCAGTGGCGCACGTGTCCAGTGCGACGCGGGCATCCTCAATGTTGCCCAGCGCGGTTTCCCATCGGCCGAGCTGACCGTTGGCCGCCAGGTGGCCCGGCTCGGACGGCGCGGCGGCCGCAGCGGCATGTGTGCCATGCTGCAGCCTGCTGTGCGCGCTGCCGGCATGGGCGGGGCTGGCAGCGACGCCGCCAATGCTGCCCGGCATCCCGAGCGGCCCCGCGCCGGCGGGCGGAGTCCGCTTGGGGCTCTTGTTGTACAGGTACGAATAGCCAGGGTCCGCCATGGGTGACGCGCCCGCCGTGTCACATTTGGGATTGTGCGAGGTCCACCGGTGCGGTGTGGCCGGCGAACTCACAGCGCCATAACGCTGCTGGATGCAGCGGACAACTAATCTGGGTCTACGTCTGCCCTCACGTGAAGGTCTGACAGATTTTCCTGCTTGAATTCGCCATGCGGCGGCGCGCGCGCTTGCCTTGTGTCCGGATGGCGCTGAGTGTTCAGAGGTTTGTCAGTAGCTTCGTGTTTTCTGACGGCAACAGGATCTGCAGTTCGAAAGCAAATCTCCGAGGCTCGCTTGTGTACGGAATTTGAGCCGAAAGTTCCCGAGAAAACGTTCCGACAGCAATTCCAAGAAAATTTCCGTCTACTTCGCGTCCGTATTGCTTCGCCGACGTCTGAGTGTTCAGTAGTGGCTGTTTCAAACAGCGATGCACGGACGGCTGAATGCCTTATGGTTATTGGCTTGCAGACCGCCCGAAAGGAGCGGTCAGCTGATTAGCTATTGGCCTGGCCTAATTCCGCTACTGTACCGCGTCAGACAGAAGCGCCCAGTCCCTCACATGCTCAGAGGTTGCAGAAGCACATGCACCTGGAGCCTAATTCGAACGTTTTTAGTAGACGAAACACACGCGAGGACACAGAGGGCCCTGACCTGCCGAGCGTTTTGGACACAAACTGGCATCAGGCCCGACCAACAAGAAGCACATTGCAGAAGAGCGGCCAAGCAGCTGTGTGAGGCCTGCCAGATGCAGTAGACGTGCATGGAAGCAAATGACGGAGATCTGAGGCCGCTGAGGTTGCTTCTAAACACTTAGTCACAGCAGGCTATCCCGTGCAAGAAGGCAGCAGTGGACCGCAAAGCGCTCTGCAGGCCAGCGGCGTCATGTCGACAGGTCTCAAGCGGAAGCCGGTAATATTTCCCGTCCCGGCATCCCTCTGGAGGCAGCCAGGGCTGCTGTCTGTGCGTGCCCTGGTCAACATTAACCATGAAGCCTGGCAGCCGTGCTCCATGCCTTGGCCCCCCAGCTGGGTGATTTTTACTGTTGGAGGTGGACAGGCCTGCCACGGTGTTGTGGCAGCGGTTTCATATCACGGGCAGCCCGCAGCGCCCCAGACGCTGCGCTGCGCTGCGGGCTGCCCGTGATATGCAACGGATTTGTTGTGTAGCACTGCTCACTGAGCACTCATCTTGCGCGTGACGCAGTTCAAGATAGAACCATTCAAACACCCGCTGAAAGTGGACCCGCTGTGGGGAGGTGAGCAGGAATGCCATCTTTGCGCCTGCTGCTACTGTGTGCCAGCTCTGTTTGCCTGTGCATATCCCTGCAAGGCCTCACTCGAGACTGTTTCCGTATGCAGAGAAAACGTGGAAAGTGCTCGAGGATGCGATCCACGAGATCAACAACCACAATGCCAGCGGCCTCAGTTTCGAGGAGCTGTACAGGTGCGCTCGGTCTGCACACGGCACAGTACACGTTGCTGCTAACTGATGTCAGTGGCAGCGAAGCCCGAAAGACCATCGCGCAGCACTGCACAGCACGACGAGCTCACATAACACAGTCTCGGAAAGGTGACACAAAGATGACTCAACTTTGTCACTTCAACTATTCCTGCCTGCGCCGCAGGAACGCTTACAACATGGTCATCAACAAGTTTGGCGACCGGCTGTACAAGGGGCTGGTGGACACCATCACGGGGCACCTGCAGGACATTGCGGGCGCGATCGAGGAGGCGCAGGGCGAGAGCTTCCTGCGGGAGCTGAAAGCGCGGTGGGACAACCACAACAAGTCCATGCAGATGATCCGCGACATCCTCATGGTGCGCCGCCGCCACAGAAAACAACAACAACAAAAGCCGCTGCCTCGCGAGGGTCAAGGAGTCCTCCCTCAGCGCTCAAGGCAGCCGCCAGTGCAAGGCGCGGTGGCTGCATGACGATACTGCTAGCAGCGGCATGGCCGGCGGGTCCTGCATGATGTTGTAGCCCCTGCCGCAGGGTATCACCTCGCGATTTTATGGTCAGCTGGCGCGGGCGTATCAACGAACCGGCAGCGAGCCAGCATTCCTTAGGCACCTGCTGCTGACACACGCCTCTGTGTCATTGTCGTGCAGTACATGGACCGCATTTATGTGAAGCACCAGAACAAGGTGCCGGTGCACCAGCTGGGGCTGAACTTGTGGCGCGACACGGTGGTGCGCTGCCCGCGCATCCGCGACCGGCTGCACGCCATCCTGCTGGACCTGGTCACCCGGGAGCGGTCGGGGGACGTCATCGACCGCTCCCTCATGCGCGCCACCACCATGGCAAGTGCCCGGTCGCCCCTGTTGCCCTGCCTCCGTGTGTTTCGGGGCGTCCAGGAGGTGTGCACATTGCAGGGGTGGGAACACCTCGTGCCTGCGCACTTGCTTGTGTCCCGTGGATGTTGGCAGATGTTGTCGTTGACATGGCCCTCAGCCACGGCGCTGCTGGCGGTTAGCCCATCGAACCGAGGGCATGACTATCGGCGCCCTGTCGTCCAGGCCCAAGGCCAGGCCGGCGCGGCTATTGCTCAATTGAGACATGGCGCTGATTGTGGCGTTCTGCGCGCAGATGCTGGTGGATCTGGGGCATGATGTGTACCAGGACGAATTCGAGCGCGGCTTCCTGCAGACGGCAACCGAGGCATACCAGGTAGGTGCAATCGGGCATCGCATGTTTGGATTTGGCACTGGGCCTGTCGCCTAGAGTGGCTGGCCGCAGCACCTGCCATAGCAGAAGGAGGGCCAGGGCAAGGGCGCACGGCGCTGCGCTCGCTGACTGGACTGCGCCCCCAAGCGTTGCAACAGCCCTGAGCCCCTTTTTCGCCTCGCCAGCGAAGTCAGATCCCGGGAGCAGGTTTCGGTCAGCGGCTGGCACCAGCCTGACCGATGGGCCGACAAGGCCCAGCCGGCGGCAGCGCCGCGAGTGCATCATCCGCGATCCTTTGTCGCGGCATCCAAGCTCAGGCAGTCCAAACTGAAAACCCTAAAACCCTTGTGCAGGCGGAGGCGCAGGAGTACCTGGCCGGGTGCGACGCGCCGGACTACCTGCGCAAGGCGGAGCGGCGGCTGGCGGAGGAGAGCGAGCGCGTGCGCAACTACATGGACCCGGGCTCCGACGCCAAGATCACACGCGTCGTCGAAACCGAGCTCATCCAGAAGCAGGTGCGGCGGCTTCCCCCTGCCACCAAAATTCCTGCTATGCAGTCCAGTACGCCGCACCTCTGAACCTGTGCTGCCCCTGAAACAGGCTCCGTGGATGCGCACCTGGCGGCGTGTCAGTCTGCAGATGATGGTAAACCCCGCTTGTCTGCGCATGCGTCAAGGCCATCCGTGTGCATACGCTAGTTGAGAGGCTGCTGAGGCCATCCGAGCCAGCCAGCCATCGCGAGCCTGTCACCTGGAGCTGCACGATTGTGGAGGACGCCACAGCGATGCAGTGTTTGCGCAACTGCTGTGGGGGTGCCCCCCACTCAGCACCGCCTCAACAACAGTCACACATGTGCCCCCTGGCGTGGCCTGCAAATGAAGACCCTGAGGGAGAAGGGGAACTCGGAGTTCAGCTCTTGACTGAAGACGCTGATGGAGACGCTGATGGAGACTTGTCCGCTGCCGCTGCGCGCAGATGAAGACGCTGATGGAGATGGAGAACTCGGGGTTCATACCACTGATCGAGGGGCGCAAGTACGAGGACCTGGGCCGCATGTATGCGCTCTTCAAGCGTGTGCCCGGCGGTCTGGACCTGCTGCGCGCCACCATGGGCGCCTACATCCGCTCGACCGGCAAGGACCTCGTGCAGGCGCGAAGACCGCCACTTTTGCTCAGTGTTCAGGGTAGTCTGGGGAGCCCTGGCGCGCCCTGTGCCCCTTCAGTCCTCGGCTGTGACCCTTCACCTGCTGCTTGCTGCCTGAAGCTGAGTCGACCGAGGCAGAGCTGCTGCATCCTGCCTGTGTTCCATGTGCCTGCTCCGATGCGGCAATCATTGCGCGGCCAGCCGCTCCTCATTATGTGGGGCGCTGTCTCGTGGACGAAGTACCGCATCTGAGCGAGGCTGTCGGCGAGTCGGTGCAGTTCCAGCTGGCGCCGAGTGATCCAAGACACTTTGCGCTGGACTCCCTGCCATGACGACTGGAGGTCAGCGGGTTTTCAGGCACCGTGCCGATGACGGCAGATTTCGACCGAGTTTTAAAACAGTTCGATTTTCGACAAAATCTCGATTACCCAACGCGCTGCGCGCAGGATCCGGAGCGGCTCAAGGACCCGGTGGAGTTCGTGCAGCAGCTGCTGGATGCCAAGGACAAGTTTGACGCGATCGTGTCGCGCGCCTTTGCCAACGACAAGGCCTTCCAGAACGCGCTGAACCAGGCCTTCGAGCACTTCATCAACCTCAACCAGCGGTCGCCGGAATACATCTCCCTGTTCATGGACGACAAGCTGCGCAAGGGCCTCAAGGTGACTCACCTTCTGTTTTATAACATGCACATTTCGCAGCCCGCTACACTTGTTCCTGAACGCTTGTGACGCCTCCACTCTGGCATCTGTTGCTCGTTGTACCAGCTGCCTGATCGATCACCAACTGCCTGAGTTGTGACGTCTGCAGTGCTTCCGTGCATACACATGCTGCGATCCTACCTTCCGCCAGCCACACTCGTGCTGCCCATCATGCGTCGACGGTCATGAGACGCATCCCGGTCAGCTGCAAGGCATCGAAAACACAACTCAACTGCGAGCCGTGCTGCTGTCATGTAAACCCACTCAAATCCTCCAAATACGCGACTGATTGAACAGCCTACTAAACTTCATTACAAAACCCTGCGCTCCCGCCCCCACAGGGCACCACAGAGGAGGAGGCGGAGCAGGTGCTGGACAAGGTCATGATGCTGTTCCGGTACCTGCAAGAGAAGGACATCTTCGAAAAGTACTACAAGCAGCACCTGGCCAAGCGGCTGCTGTCGGGGCGCACCGTGTCCGACGATGCCGAGCGCTCGCTGCTCGTCAAGCTCAAGACGGAGTGCGGCTACCAGGTGCGCTACTACGAGGCTGCTCGGGGTTTCATCTGTCAATTTTCCAGGGTCTCCGGGGTGGTGTACCCGCAATGCAGCGCCACCGATGGGCGCCATCCTGTGACGGCTTGTCCATGTGGCACACACATCTGCCCTGCATACGGAGGCTGACAGGCGAGTCGCTGCAGCTCTCGGGCATGTTCGACACCCGCAGTGCTCCAGCTTGTCTTGACGGTGACGAGTTTTGCGACCCAACACTGACCCTGTTCTGTGTGATTCTCCCCGTAGTTCACGAGCAAGCTGGAGAGCATGTTCAACGACATTAAGACCAGCCGCGACTCCATGCTGGCCTTCAAGGGGCACCAGGCATCCGCCGCCGCCGCGTCCGCTGCAGACCACGACATCGACCTGTCAGTTCAAGTGCGGCACATTCGTCTTGCTCTGCCATGCACAGTCTCTTGCGAACTCTTCCTGAATTCAGATGTGCTGTTGCTTTGAATACCCCATAGTGGATTGCGCTGCATCGACTGCACCGCAGAGCAATGGAGTCGTTGTGCCTGACATCGGGACCAGCTCACAAGATGAGACAGCGCAGAGCTGGGCTCCTCAGGACCAACACAACGTCCCCCTCTAAGCTTCCCTCTTTGTGTGTCACCCCCGCAGGTGCTGACGACAGGTTCGTGGCCAACGCAGTCGGCGGCGCAGTGCAGCCTGCCGCGGGAGATGGAGCGCTGCTGCACAGAGTTCCAGGCCTACTACCTGCGTGCGCACTCGGGGCGCAAGCTGACCTGGCAGTCCAACATGGGCAGCGCCGACCTGAAGGCCACCTTTGGCTCCAAGCGGCACGAGCTGAACGTGTCCACCTACCAGGCGCGCCTCTCATCCTGATGCACCTCTTGTCGGGATGAGTTCTTATGAGTTGTTCGGGCTGCGGTTCAGCCCGGGGTGGCGGCCGCCTCCTGCGACTGCTGGCAAGCTGCTGCGTGTGCAGTCCCGCAGCTGTGCTCGCCACGCGCTGGCAGCCGTCGACGAGCCGCTTTATGACGCTCAGCTGCCTGGCCTTGCTGCCGTAGCCGCTGCATCGCTGCTCCACAAGTGCCACAGCTGCCCTTGAGTCAGGCCGCTGGGAGCTCTAGGCAATTTTGTCTTACCTCTGCGAACCAGGCCCTGCAGTAGGCGTGCATCCTGCCTGCTGTTCGACGGTCCCTACAACAGACTACCCAACCTTTGCGGCTTGGCCCTGCCTGCAGGCGTGCATCCTGCTGCTGTTCAACGAGTCGGAGTCGCTGTCCTTCCGCGACATCCTGGCCGCCACCGGCATCCCGCCCGCCGAGCTCAAGCGCAACCTGCAGTCGCTGGCCTGCGTCAAGGTGCGGTGTTGACCCTTCCAGAGCGGCCGCCACACCCCCTCATCACGAGCCTCGCGAGGCACCGGCGGGCGGCCTCTGGAGAGTCTCTCCACTTCACGGCCTGCCTCTGCTGCTGTGTTCAGAGACTAGAGCAACACCTCATGCGAGGAATCACGTCGACAGTCTCCGGCTGCATCCCCCCCTCCGAGCATGATCCCTCGTGGAGGACCACCCGCATCCACCCCAGCACCTGAAGCCCCAGTGTGCAACACCCGCAGGGCAAGAACGTGCTGCGGAAGGAGCCGATGGGCAAAGAGGTGGAGGACGGCGACGCCTTCTGCGTCAACGACAGCTTTGCCTCCAAGTTCTACAAGGCTCGTCGACTTCTCTGTTTTCTGATCCTTTATCATCCGACATTCATCTAGAATTCAAAGTTCGTTGCAATTAGAAGCCTCGTTCTGGTCATTTCATGTTCACACCAGTTACAGTTGCTTGCATGCCATCTCCTGTGCAATGTTCCAGGTTTTGACACCCACAGGTCAAGGTGGGCACCATCAGCGCCGCCAAGGAGAGCGAGCCGGAAAAGCTGGAGACGCGCCAGAAGGTGGAGGAGGACCGCAAGCCGCAGGTGGGCTCCAGGATGATTTCCAGGGAATGAGTCGCATGAGCGGCGCTGTGGGGTTGGGAGTATGCTGCGTCTGTCGCATGGCCTTTCCCGCTGTCGTGTCCGCGCCCCCGTGACCAGGCGCCGCAGCAGGGCGGCAGCGCTGCGTCAACGCCGCAGGGTTTGGGAGCGTGAGCGCCGGTCTTGCTTGCCGATTCTTGTGCTGGAACTCTAACTGAAACCCGCCGTCACGGCGCTGCAGATCGAGGCGGCGATCGTGCGCATCATGAAGGCGCGGCGGGTGCTGGACCACAACAGCATCGTGGCAGAGGTCACGCGCCAGCTGTCGGGCCGCTTCTTGCCCAACCCCACCGTCATCAAGAAGCGCATCGAGTCCCTCATCGAGCGCGAGTTCCTGGAGCGCGACACCACCGACCGCAAGCTGTACCGCTACCTGGCCTGAGCGGCTGGACGCCAGTGGCGGTGGCGGCGGCGGCAGCGGCGGCGGCAGCGGCGGTGGCGGCGGCGGTGAAGTGGAGCGCCATGCTGCAACGCATTGGCCACCGGGGAGACGAGAGGCGTGAGCGCCCTCATCCAGGGCCTGAACACGACGGAAAACGTAGGGCCTGTGGGCTGCCGACAGCGCTCTTGGTCCCCCTTCTTTGGTGTGGAACAACGCGTCCAGACGTGCAGACCTCACGACCCGTCCCGGGGTGCCGTGCCGCCCTCGGACCTCTAGCAGAGCGACATTTCATTTGTGCAGAGTTGTTGCAGTAAGTCAGATAAGAGATCCGCATCTGTGAGATAGCAGTGTACCTGAAGCGCTGCACCATGGTGTCATTTTACACCCTGAATGACACGTGGCGATCTAAAACCCTGCTGCTGCCGCAGGGTGGTCCTGTGCAGCACTTAGCCATTTTTGCCACAACGCCACACACACTGTCCCAACGCATCTGCGAGGTGCAGCCAGCCAAGAGGCAGCCTCAGCACCCGGTGTATTGTGCAGCTGTTAGATTAACACCCCGCCGTTGTCTCAGGCCGGACGGACGGTTCCACACGGTCAACTTTGAATTTTGCGCATCGCTCTTGATGGCACAGCGCTCCCGGAAGACCCGGCTCTAAAGCGCCATGGACACGCTGGAGCAGCAGCCAGTACTTTTGGGAGGCTTATCGCAGTCGAACATCACAAACCAGCGGTTGCCGGAGCAGCCTGCCCAGGAGGAGGCCGATCCTGCAGTGCCTCACGAACAGCATCAGGAGGAGTCAGTGTCTGCACCGGCGCCTGAGCCGCAAACAGATCAGCCGAAGGTGGCAATCGCACCACCGGCAGCAGACCGCGCGGCAGCTGCGGCCGACCCTGAGTCGGTGCCTCAGGAGGATGCCGCGCCTGCGCCTTCCGCGGCGCCCGCCTCAGCAGCCCAGCCCGCTCCCGCTACGGCTCCTGCAGCAGCCGCAGTGGAAAGTGACCCGGAGGACGAGCTGCCGCTGGCGCAACGACGGCTCAGCAACGTGAATCTCGCTGCTAAAAACCCAGGTGAGCGCGCCCATCTGACACTCAGCCGCCCCTTTAATGGCTTTGAAAACATGCCTGCGTATTGAGGTAACTGTAAGGAAAAGTTGACAACATGAACGCGACAACATCCTCTAGAGTCAGACTAGTCTACATCATACAAGGGTGCAGCGTGCCCTGTCTAACAGTCAGCGGCTTGTCAACGGCTTCGACACATTCTGTGTGGCAACGGCGACACCAAGGGCGACACCAAGAAAACCACAACATCTTGCATCTGAACAGACTTTTCTACACTCATATGAGAGTGCAGTGCATTGCTGGAAGGTTGAAACTAATGTCAAATTGCCGTCCATGCAGTGGCGCAGCCGAAGTCGAAGCCGAAGCCGCAGCAGAAGCAGGCAGCCAAGCCGCGCGCAGCGGCACCGGCCAAGCGGAAGCTGGAGAACGGGTCGGCGTCGAAGGCCAAGCCGGCGGCCAGCGGCACCAAGAACGGCGCCGCCAAAAAGGCCAAGCCGGCGGCCAATGGCGCCGCCCCCAAGCGGAAGCGGGCCACCGTCCTCAGCTCAGAGGATGACGAGGAGGAGTCGTCTGCCAGCGAGGAGGAGGCGGAAACTGACGAGGAGGAGGTGATCCGGCCGAAGAAGAAGCGGGAGGCAGCCCCCCAGCAGGCGGCGCCCAAGAGCAGGGTGAGACTCGTTGGTGCACCCGAGCGTCTGCGTCTGTGCAATTCCCGGCGACTGGCTTGGTGCTGCTCACAGACTCCACAGGATGGGAGGGTGCATGTGGACGTGCGTCATTCGTTGGCGGCTCCGGACCTGCATCCCATCCTCAGTCGTTACCGCATGCACCGAGTCTGGGTTCAGTGTGGCACCAGAGGCGCGGATCAAGGCGGCATAGTAGGCAACAGCGTCGGCTGGCGCCCTGCGGCACGCTGATACCCCCCAGCACATGCTGCAGCCATGCAAGCTACTGAACAAGCAATGGCCTACCCTCCTTGTACCAATCTTCCGCTGTTCCGGGCAGGCGCAGGAGGCGTCGCAGCGGGCGCGCAGCGAGCCGGAGAACAGGGAGACAAAGTGGACCACCCTGGAGCATGCCGGCGTGCTGTTCCCGCCCGAGTACGAGCCGCACGGCATCAAGATGCTGTACGAGGGCAAACCGGTGGACCTCACCCCGGAACAGGTGAGGTTGTCGGAGCTTCAAAGTGTGTGCTTCCGCTGGCCCTTGCTGCCAGCTGCCAGCAACATGTGCGCGCGCATGTGCACGAGCGGGGCGCCTGAAGGGCGGGAGGGTGCAAGTGGTGTGTGCTGCAGCAGGCCTGTTGCGGACCCCTGCTGGCTGCCAAGTTGGAGGACATTGGGCCGGCCGGGGCTTGCTGCGTCTGTGAACAGTCGCATGTCGAGCTGCGCAGCGGCCGCCATTTGCTGCCGGCCACACATGGGTGGTCTGCAATGGATGCAGCGGCGCCAAGCAAGCTGCAGCAGCATGGCTGCTGCGGCACTGCTGATCTCTTTGCTCTGTGTTGAGACAGACCTGTGCTTTGTCTCCACATGAATATACTCCTGATGGGGATCTGCTCCCGCCGCTTGAACAGGAGGAGGTGGCGACGTTTTACGCGGTCATGATCAGGACGGACTACGTGAACAAGCCCACCTTCAACAAAAACTTCTGGGAGGGCTTCCGCCAGGTGCTGGGCAAGAAGCATGTCGTCCAGGACCTGAAGAAGTGCGATTTCGAGGCCATCTACAGCCACTACGAGGCGGAGCGCGAGGCCAAGAAGAAACTGTCCAAGCCGGTGCGGCAATTTCCAAAGCCCTGTGTAGCAGGACCTGCGGCTGTTACGGCGTCTGCCACAACTGCCATACCGCCTAGCGTCCTCTCCGTGGGCCCTCCGGCCGCATTCGGCCTGCTGACAAGCGCCATGACGGATGCGGAGCCGGCATGAAGGGTGCCACAGCAACAGAGCCCCGCGGTCGCCGCGGCCGCTGCGACCGCTGCAGCAGATGCACGCTTTCACCCAATGCCGTGACAGATGCTCTGCCATTCTGCGCGCTGCTCCAACCCGACTCGTTCTTGTTCTAAAGCTTGTCCGAAAAGGGTTTGGGTGTTGAAAAAACAGGTGAAGGACGCCGCCAAAGCGGAGAAGCTGGAGAAGGAGGCCAAGTACATGACGGCCAAGGTGGACGGCAAAGTGGAGCAGGTGCAGCTTCCTGCCTCCTGCATGTTCAGCCTGTGCCAAAATGGACAGCGGGCTGGAGCAGGAGCAGCTTCCTGCTTCCAATTTGCTGGTCTGGTGCAGTGCTGCTGCTCTGTAGCTGTAACACTGCTTGCTGCAGATACCGGCGTTCTGGCTGCGCTGCAATTACAGCGCCCTGCTTGCTGGGTGCCCTGTCGATGGGCTGCATCTCGGCTGGCCATGCCCCCCCACTCGTGGGATATGACACAGTCTGACACAGAGCTTGCAGCATGTGCAGGAGCCAGCCCCTGCGAAAGTCGTGCGGTGGCCGTGGTTACTTGCCGCCATCGTTGCCGATGAGTTTTCATAGGCTTATTTCATGATATGCAGGTCGGCAACTTCAGGGTAGAGCCGCCGGGGCTGTTCCGTGGGCGGGGGGAGCACCCCAAGATGGGTAAGATCAAGCGCCGCATCTACCCCAAGGACATCACCATCAACATCGGCAAGGGCGTGCCCGTCCCGGAGCACCCCTACGAGGGCCAGGACTGGCGCGAGGTGCGAGCTCCACGCATTTGCTGAAGAGCTTGAGCGCAGACGGCGCGGCGCCGACTCCCCAAGGCACAGCAGAGGGTCGTTGGCACCCTCTCGTGGGCGGCTCAAACAACGCGGCCAGCCACAACAAATACCACCAGAGCATTGAGGACCGTCCGAGGCATTGGGGCTGTCTGTCGTTCAAATTTGATATGCGCTCACCTGGAGACGGCGCACCCCCGCCCGCACGCGCAGGTGCGGCACGACAACACGGTGACATGGCTGGCCTTCTGGCACGACCCCATCAGCCCCAGCAGCTTCAAGTACGTGTGGCTGGCGGCCAACAGCGGCTTCAAGTCCGACAACGACCTGGCCAAGTACGAAAAGGCGCGCAAGCTCAAGTCCTTCATCGGCCCCATCCGGTGCGCGGCAGGAGCCCCTTCCACTCGATGTCCTCCTTCCGTCCGCTTTCCAAACTCGTGGTCCTTCTCCTGGGCTGCCGCCGGCAGCCGCGGTCGACGCCCGGCCTGCAGCAGACTGAAGCACCGGTGCACCGAAGAGGAAGCTTTCTTCTCAGGGACCAGTCTGATGGCCAGCCTGGACGCAGAGCCTCGAGGTGCTGTCTGGCTGTCTGGCTGTCCTCCCTTGCTGGAGGTTGCATCGGTGATGCTCACTGCCGTCAACTGTCACTGGCCTCCGACTCGATTCCGACTCTCTGTTGGCCCTCCCGCGCAGCGCCAAGTACGAGAAGGACTGGCTGTCGAAGGAGCAGCGCACGCGGCAGATCGCGACGGCGCTCTACTTCATCGACATCCTGGCGCTGCGGGCGGGTCATGAGAAGGACGAAGACGAGGCCGACACCGTCGGCTGCTGCAACCTCAAGGTGGGGTGCCCCCGGCGCCACTTGTGCATGCGGCCAGGCGCAATGTGTTGCCGGCAAGCGCCGTGTGAAGCGCTGCGCGGCCGCGGCCGTGCAGCAGCGGCCACGAGCGGAGTGATGACCGTCGTCCGCTCGCGTTCCTGCTCCGCTCTGCCGGACAGGCTCACACCCGTTGCGATGCTTCGCCTCCGCTCTTCCCTCGCCCTGAGCCCTGAGACATGATCCAGCCCTGATCTCGCGGAGGCTGCAAATGCGACTGCAAATGCGGCTGCATACGCGCGCAGGCAGAGAATGTGAAGGTGCTGACGGATGCGCTCCACCCCAACACCATCGAGTTCGACTTCCTGGGCAAGGACAGCGTGCAGTACCAGAAGGATGTGGAGGTGCACCCTGCAGTGTACAAAAACATCTCCAACTGGATCGGCCACACCGCCAGCGGCAAACGTGCGTTGCTGGCTCGGTCTGGACTCCCCACTGCCCAAGTTCCCCCGGCTGTGTGCGGCGCCCTGCCGAGCATTGTAGGGGGAGTTTGTCTTTTGAGATGCTCGCACGTGTGCAGCTCGAGGGACCCCGCATCAAGACGGAACTGTCGCGCCTTGGTGAGGGCCGCTTCCCTAGGCGACCAGGCGCCGCGACGGACGGCGCCGACAGCCATGCCTGGCAACCCCGCATCACTGCCTCCGCCGCCTGCACGCAGGCAAGAAGCCGGAGGAGCAGCTGTTCGACGCCTTTGACGCGCAGGACCTGAACAAGGTGCTCAAGGAGTGCATGGACGGGCTGTCCGCCAAGGTGCGCACCTACACCCAAATGCTAAAGCCTAAAGTGAGCCCATGCACCCTTGCATCCTCGAGTGCCGTGGTGACGGCAAGCCGGCAGGTTGCATCCCTATGAATGACGTGTGCGTGCTGTCTGAGGTGGGCAGTCATCCCCTTGGACACACTGTCACTAACACGCTCGGCGTCCAGCTGGGACTCACACTTGCGCACGCGCTCGAGCCTACACTCGCACGGCATCAGTGCTGGAGGGACGGGCCAGCAGAGTTGCCGCTGGCGTGCGATTGTGAAAACTTTTCGAGGAAGCAGCTGACGCTTCGTGCGGCGCAGGTGTTCCGCACGTACAACGCGTCGGTGACGCTGGACCGGCTGCTGTCGGAGCAGGAGGCGGCAGAGGCGGCAACAAAGCAGGAGGAGTCGGCGGCGGAGGCTGAGAAGCGAGCCCCACCGACCATCGACGCACGCAAGGCTGACTACGACCGCGCCAACAAGGAGGTCCGTAGATGTTTTGTCTTGACAGCGTCTCACGGGATCTAGCGGTGTTCACTAGCGGTTGAGCGGAAGGCGACGAGGGTCCCTGGCCTGAGACGTGCAAGGCCGACACAACACTGCGTGATCAAGGAGTGAGCAGGGTTTTGGCTCCAGCGAGGGGGATCTTGAATTGAGGTGAGAAGGGGCCTCCCAAAGTCTGCTTGTCAGCGCCAAAGCGTGGCCGACCACGACTGCGCCGGCAACGAGGTGCGCAGGGGCTTTCTGGGCTGAGTGGCATCCCACACACTGCACTGGCAATTCAGCCGGATGCACGGCTGCATGGCTAGATGCCGCCTGGCAGTCATGAGGCTCATCTGCCCGCCTGGGCGACTTGGGCAGTGCTGCGCCCATGGCGAGGTCCTCGTCAGACAACAGCACGATGGTCAGTCTGCAGAGGAGTCAAGTCCCATCGAATCACAGCAAGAAGCTAGATACCTACCAACCAGCCCGTCAAAGCGCAGCAAGCCGCTCAACACCAACCAACACACCCCCTCCACCTCTGGACAGGTGGCCATCCTGTGCAACCACCAGCGCGCTGTGGGCAAGACGCACGACTCGCAGATGGAGCGGCTGCAGGAGAAGCTGGCGGGCCTGCGGGAGGGGCTGGAGCAGCTGCACCAGGACCTGAAGCTGGCGAGGGCCGGCAAGACCAAGCCGGTGGAAGACAAGGAGGGCAAGGTCAAGCAAGTCAAGCTGGAGCCCGAAGCGTGCGCCCTCAACCCCCTGAAACTCCCCCCTTCCCCCGCCCCCGCCCTCCTGATCCGCGCGCAACGCGGCCGATGTGCAGGGATCCGGACACTGGCGTCCACGGCTCCGCATTTTTTCAGCGGCACGTTCCTTGTCTGTGTTCGACAGCTGCCCAGTGAGGCAGTCTCCGAACCCTGCTGGGCAGGCGCTGCTGCTGGGGCCGGGTGCGCCATGACCAGCTCAACATTCGGTGGCGGCGGCGCTCGCAGTGGTCGCTGCGTACATCAATGTAGTACTTGCACCCTGACATGCCTCGCGATACCATTGTGATACCTGGCAGGGTGCAAGCGCGCCGAATACAGAGGAGCACATCGCCCGACCACCAGTATTCCAAATCTGGCTGGCCCTCCAATGCACAGCTTTGGAACCTACCGAATCGGTCGGCGTTTGGCCACAGGGTGCAGACGCGCATCAAGAAGAAGAAGCAGCAGATCGAGAAGGCGGAGGTGGCAGCCAAGATCAAGGAGGACCTGAAGACCGTGGCGCTGGGCACCTCCAAAATCAACTACCTGGACCCCCGCATCTCCGTCGCCTGGTGCAAGCGCAACGAGGCAAGTCACGGCACCATGCGGGGCCCCTCCCTAAGCATGGGTGTGTGCGTGTGCACTGGGACACCTAACGCAGGCCTGGATGGTGCGCGATCGTGACGTGCCGCCGCGGCGATGCTGGGGGCTCGTGCCCGTGCGGCGCAGCCGGCCCTGCGGCGGTGGTGGCTGATGGGAAAGCTAGTGCGAAACACAGCGTTATGCGAGGAACATGGAGCTGACGAGTTTTGCCGCGGGTGTCCTGCAGGTGCCCATGGAGAAGATCTTCAACAAGTCGCTGCTCTCCAAGTTCCACTGGTAAGCTGCGCATGGATTGCGACCCTGCTGCATGCAGGCACTTGTTGCTGCTGCTGTCCTGACCGACTTGTCCTCCTTCGTCTGGCAGCAACTGCATTGTGTGCCAACTTGCTGTCTTGCTGCTTGCAGGGCTATGGTGAGTGCTGTGACAAATGTCTGCGAACGAGGCTGTGTCTTGGCAACATATGTTTGGGCTGCGCCTGGACTGCCTGGCGGCGATGTGAGGAGGGTGTGGCAACATCATCTGAACTTTTCCAATTTTTGCAGGACGTGTCGCCAGACTTCCGCTTCTGATGGCGCCCTTGCCGCTGGGGCAGACGTGCACACCGCAGCCACCTTTGTGCAGCGCAGCCTTTCCTGTGCGTGCAAACAGTGTAGCAAAACCCACACCCGCCGCTCAGGTAGCGGCTGAACGAATCAGGCAGGGAACTCTACTGTTGCTATTGTGAAGCGTTCCAACCCTTTTTGACGGACCTCCTGGGCAGCCTGTGAGGCGGATATGGCATGCAACCGCGCATTCCCACATCCCGGGTATCTTCGTCTTGCCAGACCTAGATCGGTGATGGATACCGTCTGTTTTCAATTAGTCCGTCAGGCAATGGCCAATGGCCACGAACTTGAGTTTTCGCGAGAGCAACAGGCCCTCTTCGTCTTGCGCATGCAGAAAAGACCTCCCAGATGCCGCCGCATGTCTGAAAGCTGATGACGCGACCATCAGCTCGCGCATGTGCCACGTCAGGCCATCGCAGCGGGCGCGCTCTGCTGCAGCAGCTCACTCTGCTGCACCGCCAGGCCGCCGTGGCGCTGCAGCGCCGCCGGCAGCGCCGTCTGGAGCGGCGCCAGGCCGGGGCGGCCGGCGCGGCCGCCAGCCGGGCCGCCAGCTCGGCAAGCGCGTCTGGCGGGAACCAGGCGGCGCCGCACTGCTGCCGCTCAACGTCCGTCACCTGCGCAGCAGCCACGAGCACGGCTGATTCACAGGGCAACGGGAGCACGAGCAGGCAGCAAAGAGGCGAAGGGTGCACCTCCTGGACGTGCTGTTCAATGGTGACGACACAAGCAATACGCTTGCACAACAATGAGGATCACCAGGCATGTCTAGGTTTGCAGTGACCGGCTGCAAGATGCCAGAGGAGCGGCAGAGGTCGCGGAGCGGACTGCGTCAGGATCCGACAGCCAGGTTGCATCTGGACGTAGACCCACCTGGCAGTCCCAGACGTCGAGGAAGGACAGTGTCAGGCGCGCCGCCTCCGGCAGCCTGTCAAAGCGCAGTAGCAGCCGCAGCGCCGCCGCCGGGTCGGGGCCACCGCCTGTCATGCCGCTGCCCACACGCGCCGCCGCCTCTGCCTGCGCGCCGGTCGACAGAACACGTGATGCGCTCCTGGGACAGCGCGGGGCGTCGCAGCACCGCAGCAACCGCGCCCAAGCGAGTCGGAGGGCGCAATGAGTGTGTGTGCCCGAGTCGAGCCCTGCTGGATCGCAGCCTCTCCCATTTGCTGATTGGCACGGAATGCGCTCGAGTGCTCGACGAGCGACACACAGTCCTGCTCGACTGCCACACTTCTAGGGAGCGGCCCACACCATGTCTGACCTGGAAGGGGCGCAGCAGCCACGGCGGGGGCTGCAGCCGGCGGTCGGTCGCCAGCACCGAGCGCAGCGCTGCGACATGCAGCCGCCAGCCGTGCTGCGGGCCGTCGGCGCCGGCCAGGAAGCGCGCCAGCCGCTGCCACGCTGTGGCCTCGGCCGCTGACCCGGTTGTCCCTGCAGGTGCATGCGAGCAGATGAAGCCTGCAGTCCAGATGTCCCTGTCGCTGGTTCAGGGTCATTGCGAGTATGACGCACAGGAAAAAGCTGAATGGAACGAGTATGAATGATTGCAGCTTGGTGGAAGGCTGTGCTGGCACTGCACACCTGCCGCCGCCGTCGCAGCCGCCGGCTGCCGCAGCTGCAGGCGCGCCGCCTCGGTGGCGAGGTGCGCCGCGACCTGCTGGAGCGCCGCCGTCAGCTCCCCACCCTGCAGCACCGCTGCGGCCAGCGCCAGCGCCGCATCCACCCTCCCTGCAGCATGGAGGCGTTGCATCGTGGACGTGGATGGCAGGCTTGCAGCAGGACCTTACGTTGCCCCAGCGACAGGAGGTCCGGCGAGTGCTCAACCGTGGGGCACGCCTTGCGCAACACAACAAGACAGCAACACATCCCGCCCCTCGGTGCCTGGGCAGCTGCAGGAAGCCATCACAGGCCGTGGAGAACAGCTGTGGTCCCAGGGGAAGCCGGCCATCAGGTGCAGGCGTCAGCCAGCCTCGCACCCAGGGTGAGCAGGTGCTGCAGCAGGTCGGCAGGGTCTGTCGCCGGCGCCGCGCCGCCGGGCGGCACATTGGCCGCCGCCGCTGAGCGCGCTGCCGCCACCGCCGCCTCCCTCCGCAGCCCCGCCAGCGATAGCACGTGCACCGGCTCGTGCGACACGTCCCACGCCGCCGCCGCCGCCTCTGCATCCTCCCCTGCTTCCGGTCGCCGCTGCTCCGCGTCCGGGCCGTCGTGGCCGAGCCCGTCTGCGTGGTCCGCCTCCATGTCGGCGGCCGCTGCGTCGGGTGCTGCGGGGCGCTGGGCGTACGGAGATGGGGCGTTCCCGCCGCCGAAAGCACGGCCGGCGGCGGCGGGCGGCGCTGGGTCCAGCAGCCAGGCGTGCTCCGCGCCGACGCAGCCCAGCGCGTTGGCGGCCGTGGCTGCGCAGCCGAGAAGAGTGCATCAGTCAGATGGGGCGCCGTCCACTGTAAAGACTGTGTGTAAGGGTGAGAAGCCCACACAGAACCCTCCGTGCAGTGCTCAGCCGCACCCGCACAGACTGGCGTGCCCGACTCAGTCTGCATCTCAACTTGCCAAGGAGACGACTGGCGCCCTCGCAGTCCCCTGAGCGCACAAATGCACATGCAGGACCCCCCACCCAGCGCGGCTGCGACGTCGCGCAGCGTGGCGGCGTCGGCGGGCGCCGCAGCCTGCAGGCGGCGCGCCCACGCCAGCATGGCGGCCGCCGCCTCGGCGTGCGCGCCGTGCTTGGCGTGCAGCGCATACAGCAGGTGGTACGGCCGCTCCAGGGCAGCGGCGTCCAGCCGTGCCGCCCGCCGCCGCAGCACCGACGTCGCCTCCGCCAGCAGCGACGTGTGCACTTCCCTGCAGGCACGGCTCACAAACATCTTTCCTCCTTCTAAACAAGGACGAGCAGCGTGTGCCCTCCAAGCCTGCTGATCAACGCCTGATGAGGGCGCGGACAAACGCTTTCGCATGTCAGGGTTTGCCTGAGAGGAGGCCGGCACAACCCGCTATAACTGCTGTGCTTGTTGGCGAGTCGCCACATCCAGCCCAGAAGAGCCTGGCATGGGCATCGCATGCTGGACCTGCCCGGATTGCTTTTCAATACACAGAACAAGGTCAGGAATGCCCTCTCAGACGCACTACCCCAGAGCCAGATCGGCAGCGCACCGGCCATTCCGCTCCAGGGTCACGGCGCCCGCAAAGGGCAGTGCCAGCAGCCGCGCGTGCGCCCGCCACGCCGCCATCGATGCCAGAAGCCGGCTGAGGCCCTCCGCCACGCGCCGCGGCTCCGGGTTCGATATCGCAGCCGCGTACGCCTCCTGCAGAGCCACGGGCAGGACGTGTGTCTCAGAGCGTGAACTCACAAGCGCACCGGTGGAGGGCTCTTGGTAGAAGCTGTCGCACTTGTGAGTGCCAGAGGCTAGAATAGCCAAGCTGGTCCCGGTGTCGCCCAGGACCTGCCTGCGCTGCCGGCAGATGCCAGCCGGTGACACAGGAACCCCAGACAATTAGGAACCATTAACCTGCAAAGTCGTCGTCGCCTGATCAGCGCTTCTCAGACTTCCTCCACTCGTCGGTTCCGCAGGCGGAGACTGCTATGGCGCACCTCATAGGCGCCTGCTTCCAGCGCGTACTCGAACAGGTTTGCCCACAGGCGGCCCTCGCGGCGGGCGACCTCCTGGGAGGCCGCGGCGCCGCTCAGGGCGGCGTCCACGCGCTGCACCGCGGCGGCGGCGAATGCGGCGGCTGCGCCGGGGGCGCCAGCGCGCTCCAGAGCGCCCATCACCGCCTCGTAGTACTGCAGCTCCAGAGCCTGGGTGGGGGGGAAGGGCGGGGGTTGTTGCATTTTCTTTTCCAAGGTCACAGGGTTCAGTTGTCACGTGGCACGGAGGAGGCGAGCAGCGGGGGCGGAGCAGGCGGAGCTGGTACCACACGGCTACAGCACTGGTCTCCCCCGACCTGCCGAGCTGTGGGTGATGGGATGTGACTTGCAGGAAACTTCAGCCGACGGCCAGCGGCATGTCCCCCGAATGTGTCATTGCCAAACACCTGGGGGCCCTCCTCCGGCACATGGCCAATTGTGTCGCGCTGCAGCGCGGCCAGCAGCCGCCGGCACAGCACCACGCTGGCGTCGGCCGCGTCCGCCTCGGGGCGGAACGCGGCAGCGGCCGCGAAGAGCGGCTGCAGCGCCTCTGCTGCCGCGTCGGCGCGCGCATCAGCACCCAGCTGCGGTCGCCGCAGGGCATCGATCAGCGCCAGCCCCTGAGGCAGCACGGTCCTTGCGACTGTCAGAACGACCTGCCTGCAATGACTCGCCTGGCAGGCACCGAGGCAACGGAACCTTTCGCCGGCATTCTGCGAGCGCCTGGAGGGAGGCTTGAAAAAATCGTGTAACATCAGGTTTGTGCCGGGAGTTGGTGCTGTGTCACCAAGGCCCGCCATCCAGGCCACGTGGGGCGCGCTCTGGATGGAACCTGTCAACACCGGTCTGTGTTCTAACGACGCGTAGTTGCAGCCCACCTTGAGCAGCTGCAGCGCTGGGTCCGCAGCCAGCGGCCCCGCCAGGCGCAGCAGCCCCGGCAGCAGCGCCAGCTGCCGTGCAGCCAGCAGCGCGGCGCCGACCGCSTGCAGCTGSCGGTGGGGCGCCTCCAGGCCTGTGGCGGCGGCGCCGTCCGAGCCGGCCCCCGGGCAGCGCAGCAGAGCAGCGAAGCGGGCGGCCCAGGGCTCCAGGCCATGATCCAGCGTAACTCCTGGGACGGGCAGTGGCGGTGGGTCGAAAACGCGATGCAAAACGAGCTGTGGCCTGAGGCTGTCAGCGGGCAGGCTCGCTGCGCATCAGCGTGGACGGCTGCAGACGCAGGGAGTGGCTGCTGGCCTGGGAGTGTGCAGCTGTGTGGAATCTGAATGTCGTGCCAGCGCGTCAGCATCATCAAGCCCTGGTCACAAGCGGCAGCGAGCTCTGCCTCGCATGTGTGTCTCAACAAGTGCGCACCGCCGTGCCGGCGGGCGAGCTCTGGCAGGAACAGGTGTGCGACGGTGCCGCCGCCACCGCCGCTGCCGCCGCCTGCTGCAGCCGCCCCATCGCGCGCGCCGCCGGGCGCTGCTGCCGGCGCGAGATGCGGCTGGCCGCCGCCGGCCGGCGCCACCAGCTGCAGCTTGCCGATCAGCGCCGCAGGGTCGCCGGATGCAGTAGGGGCCGCCGCTGACGACTTGTCGATCGGCGTGGACGCCGCCCAGTGGGCAATCGCCGCAGTCAGGAACGCCACAAACGCCTGAGAGGCGGCACGTAGAGGTCACGCTGTGCAACGTGCTCGGCTGGGGCACAAGAAGACGCGATGCGCGGGACGAGCTTTACAAACACGAGTTGTTTGCCACATGATCCAGGCGACAGAGCCAGCGCGCAGGCAGCGGTGTGCACACTAACTGCTGAACAGATGAGGTTGTCAAGCTCGTCAACGTTCAGGCAGCCGTGCCATACTTGGGGCAGCAGCTCCTGCTGCAGGGCGGCCGCCTGCGCCGGCGCCAGGTGCCAGCCGCCGGCGCCGCGCGCGTCCGCYAGKGCCCGCAGCAGCACCCCGCTTCCAGCAGCCGCAGCGCCGCCGCGTGTGCCTCCGCCCCCGCCGCCGCCACCAGCGCGTCCCCACCGCCCGCGGCACGCGCGGCGGCGCCGCCGTCGCGGGCGGAACCGCCATCGCCGGCGGCCTGCGCCGGAGGCGCGCGCGGCGGCGGCGGCGACGGCGGCGGCGGCGGCGTCGGTGCCCGCCAGCCGTGCGATGTACGAGCGCAGGGAGGCGACCGGGTCTTGCAGCGGCGACAGCTGCGCGCGCAGCTCGGCGCCCCAGCGGCGGCGCGCCAGCCGCCAGGCCGACTGCGCCGCGGCCTGCTCGCTGCTGACGGGCCTACAGAAGGAGGGACACCGAGTGAATCACTTGAAAGTCTTTGCACACTGTTGCCAAGGCCGGACTGATGCGTGTGGGTCGCATGTAATGGATGCTAACACAGCGAAGTAGCAGGATCGTGAGTGATGCACTCGTCGCTGTTGGAATCCAAGCCATTCTGGACTCGAATCCCTTGCACCCGCGACTGCTGTCGGCCGGCAGGCTGCTGGTGGCCAGCGCGGTGGCCAGGCCCGGCAGCAGCTGCCCCAGAACGTCGGCGCCGGACATCGCGGCTCCGAGCGCCAGCTCCAGCGGCAGAGGACCCAGCAGCCGCCGCACGCCGCCTGCGTGCGCACGGCTGACTTCAGTTCCGACTCCAGCAACGGGACTGGCTGCGGCAGCTGCAGGACCTTGAGCACCAGCAGGAGCACCAACTGGATGCTACGGTTCGAACCAGGCTGCTCGACTTCGTCAGGGACACGCAAAGCATTCGTCACGAGGATTCACGCACTCTACGCTGACGCTTTGCGCAGCACTCTGCGTGCAAGTACGAGCCAGATCGGCTCTCAAGCCCGCAGCCGAATTCTCGACCAGGCCTTGTGGCACCATACAAGAACGCGGCCTGACCCTGCCACGAACGAGCAGTTTGATGGGCACATCCGCAGTCCCGCACACCTGCAGCTGCCTCGATGTTGGCGAGGTGCGGGGCGGGCGGCGGCGCGAGCGCCGGCGGCGCAGGGCGCGGCAGTCCCACGCAGCCGCCTCCGCGAAGGAGCGCGGGCGCGTCCCAGCCGCCGCCCGGCAGCCCGCCCAGGCCCACGGGCGCATAGCGGCCTCGCCACGCGTGCGCATATGCCGCCAGGAAGCCGCGCGCAGCCGACAGGTCGCCTGCCGCGACAGGGGGCGAGGCGACCTTCAGTTGGCGGGCTGCGGTCACCCGTGCGACTCCCTGATGCGGCTGTGAAACTGAAGCGGAAGATGGATTCCACAGCGGCCTCAATGAGAAATGGCAGCTGCGTGCGCTCAGTAAGCATCGTATCTTCCAATCGGGATCTTGCACAAGATCGCAATCAAGGTGTTGCCATCGAAACCCACCGGCAGCCTGCAGGGCGTGCAAAATGCGCTCCTGGGTGGCCGCCGCGCCGGCTGCCGCAATCTCCTCAACAGACGCCTGCATCCAGAACCGCCATCGGTGGGTCCTCTGCAGCTGCACTTGGCCTGCCCCCCCCAAGCATCCCTTTGAAGAACGTCAGCGACTTGCCTGCCCTTCACACTTTGCAATTAACATTCAAACGAGAAGCCTATTCTCTAACCCTACAGTAGCGTCATCAAACCGCTGTGCCGCCCTTGTGCCGCAGCCTCCTGCGAGCCCCACCTGCTGCCCCACCCGCTGCAGCGCCTCGCACAGGCTGGCGGCGCAGCGCAGCCCCGGCGCCGACAGCAGCCGCGCCAGGTGCGCCGCGCCCAGCAGCGGCTCGCCGCCGCVGGCGCCCTGTCGCAGCTGCGCTGCGACCGCTGCCCACATGGAATCCTGCAGCCACGCAGGCGGGGACTTGTGGAGCCTTCGAGCACGTTCAGCCTGTGAGCACGTGCGTGACACACAACCGCAAAGCCCCAGTGTGCTCAACAGCTGTGCGCATGGAATAGTAGGCGAACAAAGCAGCAATTCTTCTGTGCTGCAACAGGGCGCCCAGCGCTGCATCACGGCGAGAACGTCTGGCCCGTAGCCACTGCCGCACCTGCAGCGGCGTCGTGTCGGTCGAGGCGCCCAGCGCCTGCAGACCGTCGTCCAGCAGTGCGGCGGCCCGTGGCGCGCCCTGCGGCCGCGCCGAGTGCAGGCCGCCGTGCGTGAGCACCCAGGTCTGCTCACCGACGCCGCTGAGGAACATATCCAGGGCCTCCCCCGCCGGCCCCTGCATGCGCATGTGCACACGTGCAAAGCGTCTGCAACCATGCCCTCTTGATACTTGAATGGGCCCAAGCATCAGCACTTTCACATTGCAGCCTCTCGTGAATCCCACACACGTTTGGTGGGTGCCTACCATGCAAGTGCCTTGCACACCTGGAGCGAAGCTGTGTGCTGCAGGCCCGCGGCGCGGCCCTCAAAGTGCACAGTGAACAGCTCAATGGCGGACGACGCCCCTTCACCGCCGCCGCCGCCGCTGTCCCGGCCGCCGCCGAGCTGCACGCCCAGCAGCGCCTGCCGTGGTCCTTCGAGCGCCGCCAGGCGCAGCCGCKTCGGCGGGGCGCSGCCGGCAAAGGCGCCGCTGCCGGGCGCCAGCGCCGCCAGGTTGGGCACGACGGCCGTCGGTGCCGCGGCTTTGGTGTCCCAGAAGCGCAGCGAGGCGTCTTCGTACAGCGCCGCCAGCATGTGCGGGCCCAGGAAGGGCGCTGGGGCAAGGTCCGCAACGCCGGGCGCCGGCGTGCCGCCCCAGAACCCACGTGCCAGCCGCGTCACGAGGCCGTCGCCGCTGACGGCCAGCAGCGGTGAGTCTTCAATGGGCAGCTCCCCGGCGAAGCAGGCCAGCGGCACGCAGCGCACGCCGCCGGCGTTGCCGCCGACCGCCACGGCGCCCGACACGGCCGCGAGGCTGGTCGGCGCTCCAAGCGCAGCGGCGTCTGGAATGGCGACCGACTTGACCGCTGCGGGACCGGCTGACGCCAGGGCCGTCAGCAGAGACCGAGCGCTCCGCCGGAGGCTAACAGAATGGAGCACGGCGTCGGCGGTGAGGAAGTACAGGACCGCAGCGGCGTCGCCGGCCCAGACGACCACCTCCGGCAGCAGCGGCGCAGCAAAGGTCACGCGCAGTGCCGCGCTGGTTTCTGGTCCGGCCAGGGTCCACTCGCGCAGCACCACGCTGTTGGCATCGGATGCACTGATGGCCCAGCTGAGCCCGCGCTCATCGGCTGCACCGGCGCCAGCTGACGCATTCTGCTGCCACAAATAGGCTGACCCGCCTCGCTTCGCAGGCGCCGGCCAGTCTGCTGCTGGCGCTTGGGCATCATCTGGAGCCGGCACGGAGATCGACTGCAAGCTTTCCACGGGCTCAAAGGGCACCTCGCAGTGGCTTATGGCTGCCCGATCAGCTGCGTGGGGATGATCTGCCATGCTTGCGCTGGCGCGACAGTCGCCTAGCCGAAACAGCCACTCCGGCAGCTTATGTTCGAGGCAGTCAGCATGTGAAGTGCGTGCGATGGGTGCTGAGCCTTCGCCCGAAATTAGACCTGGTTGCGTTTGTTCAGAAGGGTTTTGGGGACTGGAGTCAGGTGAAGGATAGCGCCTGGCATGTGCAGTGTTTTGCGAGCTTGCCGGCCCTGAGCTGCTTCAAATGTAGTATTCTTGTCTGGAGTGCCACCGCTTGAACAAGCGACCTTACGTTTTGCTGCACCCGCACCCGCTGATCATCGGAACTGGTCCGTTGACACTTCCTTCGCTGCACGTTTAAGCTGATTGCTGGGCGCTGGACAAAACAGCTTTGTCATCAGGCTGTCAAAGCGTAATCCAAGCCGCCTGCGCGGCAGAATCCCCGGACCGGACTGGTGAGCAGACCTAGTTTTAGGGATCTGTTCGACACCTGCACCCTCGTGCTTGCTCGACGGTGCGGGCGACTGAGCCGAAGAAGCTGCGTCTCATGGCACGCGTGTTCAATGGGCGAACAGCGCGCAGAGGCGTCGAGCATGACCAGCAACACAACATGACCCGCAGGCGCATCGGCGGTGGGTGGGCAGCCGGGCTGTGAGTGGTCGTAGGCCTCTGCGTGCCAGGAGCGCTGCTCCCGCGCGCATCCGGCCGCCATGTCGGCAGCGAACAGGTACCAGGTGGCGCCGACGGTGACCATGATGGCGGTCATGAAGTCGAGGCTGACGGGGGCCGTCAAGGGCCACGCGCTGCTCAAAAAGAAGGCGGACGCCCTCACCATGCGCTTCAGGTGGGGCTGCTGTGCGTGCTGACGGAGCAGTGCTGGGACAAGTTGTGCAGGCAGCGGCAGAGCATCGTGGTCAGGCGGCGTGCCAGGCCGTTTATGCTGTGTGCCCTGAGTCGGCATGAAGAATGGCGGCTCCCGGGCCGCTGAACTGCCGCCAGCGTCAGCGCCAGCGCAGCTCAAGCAGATCTTCCAATGACCGCGTGCTTAATAAACCACACAGGCAGATACTGAAGAAGATCGTGGACACGAAGACCGCCATGGGGGAGAATCTGCGGGCTTCGGCATTTGCGCTGACGGAGGCAAAGTACGCCGCCGGCGACTTTCGGCATACAGTCTTTGACAACGTCGACCAGCCCACCGTCAAGGTGCGGCACGCTGCCGGCAGGAGGGCTGTCGCCTCAGCCCGGCGCAGTGGCCAGCACTGCCCGCCTGCCGCGCAGACAACTACGCAGCCTGGCCTTCATCGAGGTTGCGCAGCTGCAGCAATTTCCAGAGTGGCATCGCCCACAACTGCGGCGTTCATCCTTGGCGGCACTCTACCCATTTTGCACCAACCCCGGCACCTGCATGTCAGCGCCAGCATGGACAGCGTGGCGGCCACAACCGTTGCTGAGCAGTTCGCAGCATCTCATAGTTTCACAGAGCTTCCCTCTGGCACTGTCTGCAGGTCAGGGCCAGCATGGACAACGTGGCGGGCACAAGTCATTACTGGATTTCGAGCAGTTCGCAGCAGTCTATGGTTTCAGAAAGCTTGACAGCCCCCTGGCGCTGTCTGCAGGTCAGGGCCAGCATGGACAACGTCGCGGGTGTGAAGATCCCAAAGTTCGAGCAGTTCACAGAGGGCGTGGACAACAAGATGGCGCTCACCGGCCTCGGCGCAGGCGGCAAGGCCATCCAGGCACGCGCTCTCGGACGCGCCTGCGCGTCGGGAAGGACCTTCCCTTGCAAGCGGATCCCCTGCCCGGCGTTCCCTCGCCTTGTGTCCATTCCAGACTCGGGCGGTCCTTCCCTCGTTGGACCCTGAGCATCGAAGCACAGCATCACAAGCAACAGCTTCCACCTTCCGCCGTCCAATGCCATGCTGACATGTCGCTGTGGTCGTGCGCCGCCTTCCTCAGGCAGCTCGCAAGTTGTGTGTGAACGCCATCCAGCTGCTGGTGCTGGCCAGCACCAGGAGGCCAAGCTACGGGCATGACTTACATAGTGTTCACTGCTGATGCGCTGTGGTCCCCGCAGGCAGCGCGCAAGTCCTATGTGGACGCCATCCAGCTGCTGGTGGATCTGGCCAGCCTGCAGACGGCGTTTCTCACACTGGACGAGGCCATCAAGACCACAAACCGGCGCGTCAATGCGCTCGACTCCGTGGTCGTCCCGCGCCTGGAGAACACCATTGCCTACATCAAGGCACGCGGCCTGCAAAGGAAGCACCTGCCTTGATTTGCTGTACTTCCCCCTTCCCGACATGGCAGGCGCCCAGGCGGTCGCATGCCGGCGACGGCGACGCGGATGCTGGGTGTTTCGCGGGGGTGTGAGGGCATGACGCAGCTGGCATCGCCTGCTGCTTGACGCTGGCGGCCCCACAGCACTGTGGCAGCAAGGTCCGCTTGGCTCCTCATGCCGGGTGCACCCGACCCTGCCGCCCGCTCCCGAGGGGCACAATGCGAGACGGTGTGATCTGCACTGGAGATCGAGTATTGCGTCAATTGCAGGGCGAGCTGGACGAGCTGGAGCGGGAGGAGTTCTTCCGCCTCAAAAAGGTGCAGAAGAAAAAGAAAAAGGACGAGGAGGCGCGCCTCCAGGTCGCCCTCGCCCGAGTGCSCCCCCGGCTCATCCTGATGTCGACTGTGGTTTGCGCCTCAAAACCAAGCCACTCTGCTCGGCGGACGATGCTGCGAACCCCAGGCGCGGGCATGTCCACACCCCGCCGTGGGTGACGGGAGACGGGCATGTGCGCCGGTGTGTCTGCCACCTGTTCCTGTGTGGTCTTGGTGCAGGCAGGTGGCGTGGTGTGTGAATATGATGTCGGGTGGCGTTGTGGCATGCAGGTGGACCAGGAGGAGCACGACAAGGAGAATGCCATCCTGTCTAATGGGGACGACAAAGACATCATCTTCTGATGCAGCCTTCACATGCGGGCTTGCGTGCGCGCTCTTGATTCCTAGGATGTGGCGATGGGTCGAAGATGGAGCAAGTGAGGTTGTGCACGCGAGGGAAATGGTAAAACAGGCGCACCACTAGCCATAACATTCGAGTCTCAGTCTCGAAGCAAATCCCTCATTCGTTGCCTGGAAGTGCGCTGCAAACTGGTCTGCCGCTACAGCAGTGCGACAACAAGCTGCCGACCTAATATGGAATGGCCCGAAGCAGGTTACGCTCAGAGCGTGTCCAGGTCAAAGTCTGAACCGCTGTCGTCCGTGCACTGCGCAGCCGCATCCGCCAGCACCTGCTTCTGCCTCTTAGCCTGCTTCTTCTGGCTGCGGACCTTGTGTGGGTTGAGCTGCCCCTCCTCCGAGTACAGCACCTCCGCCTGCTTGCGGCCCCTGCAGCAGCAAAGTCTCGGTATGAGACGGATGGCAGCGCCCGCATGGTGAGCCCACATTGTGATGTGGACACGACACCTTACCGGGCGCCTCCACAGCGCCGGCACTTGGCGCTGGTGAGAAAGGGCATGGCAGCAGGAGTGCCCAATGGCTGTCACACACGCCCTCGCTCACTTCGGCAGCGGCTGCGCCTTTGCCGTCGGCTGCGGCCCGTCGGTGTCATCCATCGCGTCGCTGCCCTCCACGTCTAACGCCGCCATGGGCTCCACGCCGCCAGCGGGCTCAGCGCTGGAAACGTCGGCCGGTCGCGCCGCCGCCGCTGCCATGCCTTCAAGGTCGATCGCCGCAGCGGCACCGGCGCTAGGCGCAGCGAAGTGGGCGCCGTCCTCCGCCGGCGCCAGGCCCGCCAACACCGCTGACTGATCCACCTGCAATACGTGTGCGGGAGGTGTCAGCTTCTCCCTCAAACCCAAGCCGTGCATGCGGAGCACTCAGGGCCTGATTGCCACGATCCTGATCTGACTGTGCAACCGCGTTTCCTGCTTGGAAGTGTTGTCAGAAGCAAAGCAGCCTTGTGCCGACAAAAGATGTCTGGGAGCGAGTCTGCAAGTTGCCCTGCATGCGTGGATGGACCGACCCCGCAGCTAATTCCACGCTGCTGAGCCACGGTTCAGGGCCGACAGCCCAACCCCAATTTCCGCCAGCTCACCGTGTCAGCGCTGAAGGCGGCGCTCCAGTCGGTCACGATGGCCGCCGCCGCGTGATCGTCATTCTGTCGTACAGGCGGCTCCGTGTAGTAGGGAATGCGGCCGTCGTTCCAGTCTGTCAGCACCGTGCGCGCCGCAGCGTCCACGTTGACGGTGCCGCCCTGGTGCGGAAGGCAGTTGCATGAATTGTGATCGTCTTCCCGTGGTGCAGCTCGGAACAGGCGATGCAGCTCGGGACAGGCGATGCGGATTGATGCACATGGTTGCGGGTCGGTTCAACACTGTGGACGGGCGCCAAGGCTGCGGTGTGGCGGACTTTGCCGGGAACCACAGACCGACGTGTGGGACGCTTCAGGAAGGCCCCAACATCGACGCCGCCGGTGTGCCGCCACAAAGGTGAGCGCCGTCACCAAAGCCCTAGCCCATCAATTCGTGGAGTCAGCTGACAAAGAGGTACAGATGAGGCGGGTGCCCCACCTTGGCGAGCTTGCCGCGAGAGGCGGCGACGAGCTGCAGGAACTGATCGGCGTCGCGGAAGGCAGGGATCTTGTACACCGTCATGAGCTGCTCCGCCGGGCACTTCGACACGATCTCCGCCACCGGCAGCGCCGGATCCTCCAGCTGCTCCACCTGAGCTCAGTTTCACCAGGTTGTCCAGGAGGAAATGTCGATACAGTTTCTTGTGTGCACAGCGGCAGCGCCGGGTCTGCCAGATGCTGAAGCTGCGCTCGGGTCTGCACTGCTTCACACATGACCTGAAGGTGTCATTGCACTGTGTTGCACCGAATGGTGTGTGGTCACGCCGTGCTTGGCCAAAGCGATATCCAGGCAAGCCGGACAGCAAGCCAGACAGGACAGCAGGAATGTTGGTGCGTCTGCAAATTGTTGAGACTCAGGTTCATGCAGCTTGGTTCCTTTGCACCGACACAAGCGTAGCCACACTCTGCAGTCAGCAGCCGACTGCGCGTACGGGACAGACCTTGACGCAATTGCGCAACGCGGAAGCGGCGGCGCTGGCGGCGGCGCTGAACACGATGCCGGGGCTGTCCAGCAGCTTGATGTGCTTGTCCAGATGCACCTGTTCGGCATCTCAATTTTCGCGGGAGTGCAACCGGAGACCATCTGCACAGGGTCAGCCAGCAGCCTGGCTGCTCGCAGTGCAGTACGAGCATGCATTTGCAGAACCATTGTGCCTTGGCACTGTGCACCGACTTCATTCACTGCAAGAATGCATCTGCGCTGTGTCTGGGCGGCAGCACACCTCCTGCACGGAGGTCGTGACGCCGGGCGTGTTCCCAACGGCCGCGACGCGGCCACGCTTCAGGCTGTTGATCAGCGAGCTCTTGCCCACGTTGGGCAGCCCGATGATGCCTGTCAAGCGTGGCAAAAGCACTCATCAAAGAGCCTTGAGCCTTGTGTCCTGCCACCGGAGGTGCAGGCTTGCACACCAGCAATGCCGCAGCGGGGACAGAATGCCGCACCGCAGCACATGGGCACGTCAGGGCGCCCAGAGGCTGCAGCATGCACCTATGAGAGAGCCAGCGCTTCAGGCAGCCTGCATCACACAGCTTCACGCACCCACGGTGATGGCGGTCTTGAGGCCGGAGTTGCGCGCGTAGTTCTTCAACAGCTGCAGCAGCGTGTCTGCGCCCAGGCACTCGCTGCCCGCCATGAACTTGCTGCCATCGCCGCCGGCGGCGCCGCCGCCGCCTCCCTTCCGCTTGGCGCCCTTGCCGCCCGGCACCGCCCGCTTGGACGACAGATTGGCCGCCTGGGCACGGGCCAAACACACATGTTGTGTGGTGTGATGTGATGTGCCAGTGGCTTCTGCTTCTGCTTCTGCTGCTGCCTCCACTCCACAGGCAGCCATCACGACAGCCGTCGGAAGTGCCGACTGCGGCTGATGCCCCACACAACCTGCCGACCAGTCGATGACAAGGGAGGGCAACAGAGTTTGTCGAAGCAGCGGAGTCGCAGTGGCTCCCACCTGCTTCTGTGTGGAGCACTTGAAAGCGACCGTCGGCAGCTCCGCCCGCAGGTAGGCCAGCCACTTCTCTGCAACCTCCCGCGGCACCAGGTCTGCGAGTAAGAGGGTTTTCAG
Source organism: Deuterostichococcus epilithicus (assembly GCA_033439295.1). NCBI lineage: Eukaryota > Viridiplantae > Chlorophyta > Trebouxiophyceae > Prasiolales > Stichococcaceae > Deuterostichococcus > Deuterostichococcus epilithicus. Next base: position 1,216,242 of record JAVTLE010000010.1, read on the forward strand.
GGGTTGCGACACATGCGCCAAGCCAATTGGCGGATGCCTGGTCGCTTTGCCACCCCTGGGAGCCGCCCGGCCAGCGATGGTTTTCCCCTGTCTCTAGCAAACCGGTCTGGAGTCCTGCCACCCACCCCATCCGATGTGCTGGAGAGGCACAAGAGGTGCCGTGCCCGATAACTGTCATGCACTCGCGGACAGGAGGCGGGCCGCGCCGCCGCAGCTGGTCCGTCCACAGCCTCTGCGGCCGGCGTGGCGACCAGCAGCATCGGAGACAAAGCCCTCGCCCCGGGGCGCGAGCTGTGGTGCTGCATGCAGCGTGCAAGCCGCCCACCGATCTTGTTGAGCAGCAGCACGATCTTCTTATTGGGGCTCGAGCTCCGGATGAACTGCTCCACCTCCGGGCAGCGGTACGCCAGCGGGTCCCGTGCGTCGAGCACCTCCAGCACCACGTCGGCCGCCTCCACCACCCGCACGAACTCCTTGTAGAATGTGCGCCGCGAGCGCTCTGCGGGCGCAGGGGCCGGCAAGTAAGTGCATCAGGGCGCGGCGTTAGAGGCAAGGCGTCAGAGGGCGAGGTGTCAGAGCAGCAGGATGCGGCTGCCATGTGACGACTGGCTGCATACATTGCGGCGCCGACCGCCCTCAGCCTGAGGACTCTCTGACCCCTTGACGCACGCCGCGGCGGCGGCTGCATGACGGTCGCGCACCGGGCTCTGCCGGCTGTGTCGCGCGAGCATCCGATCACCCTTCTACCCCGCCTTCGCCCCCTCGGGCAGACGTGAACGGGACAAAGATGTCGTTCTAAGCTCGCTGGTCAAGTTGCCGACTCACCCTGGACCTGGCCAGGTGTGGCGGCTTCCGCTGCGCGGCGAGCTGACTTCTGCGCTGCGGCATATTTTGCCTGCTTGCCGGCCGCCTCCGTCTGCAGATTTTCCAGCGTCGGCGCCTCCCCCATGTCCTCGTCAGCCTCGCTGCGTGCTGCCTCCTGCGGAATTGCATAGAATGGTTATATATAATTTGCCGCCGCCGGCTGAGGGCGTGACAGCAGTGCCGAGGATGCCTGTGTCCGCAGCAGGCAGAAAGCCGCACGGAGCAGGGCCACAGTTGAGCAGTGTGATACATCGCGTTGCGCGACTGTAGGCAATGCCAAGAACTTGCCCGGGCACGCTTCCGCTCCGCCTTCTTCTGCGCCTCCGCCTCTAGGATGAGCCGCCGCTTCTCCTCCAGCTCGTTGATGAGGTCCTGCTTGAAGGGCCACTGCTTGGGGATGCCGGGGTCCGCCGGCGCTTTGTTCTTCTTGCCGGACTTGCGGGCCTCCTTCGCCATCTTACGGCCATGCTCCTTGACCTTCTTGATAACTTTGTACTTCTGCTTGAGGGTCACCCTCTTGGATTTGGACTTGCTGCTCTTCTTCGGCATGGTGAAGCACTACGATGAAGCCCCTGAACACAAACAACGCGTGAATTTTGTTGCCAGACCTGTGAAGATGGGAGACTGCGCGGAATGATGTTCTAACGCAAGGTCACAGCAAAGCCGACCTACTTATAACGCTGCAACGGTCGCATGTGCTGCTTTGAGAAGAATGATTCGCTTGGAGATGCAGAGATTCAGGGCAAGCCGGCTGCCGTCGCCGAGACGGCAGGACCAAGAACGGCGGCCTGTCGGCGGCGGATGATTTCTCAATCAGCCCAACGCATGCATTCACCAATGTATGGTGTGGGAATCACTCGCAGATAGTGCGTTCTCAGGAGGATTGTCATTGAGTCTGTCCTTAAGCTCAAAGTGCCGTGCTTCATTGTGCTGTCGGCGTGGACCGTGCCCTCATGTTTCAGTGCAAGCCTCAAAGCCATTCACCATGCAGCACATAGGTAGCATTCGTGACGGCATCTGCCTTGCACCGATACGCACATCAGCTGCACACCAGCATGGCAGATACTGAATCTTCAGCGCCTCAAAATTGCGCCCAAGTCCCCCTTGCGCACTCCTGGCGCACGGGGTGCTGGCAGCCACAACCAGTGACAATGAGCGTCTGCTCTGCCTATCACAGTCTGCACGCTGCCACTTTGGGACCCAGTGCAGCGAAAATTTCGGCGACGACCCTTCCGCAGCTGCTCAGGCAACTCCAAGCTACTGCCCCTAGGAGCGCCGCCCCCATGCTTTCGCCTGCCATTTGGTGCATACGAGCAGGCTGCCGAGGACGACTGGCTCCGTGGCGCCAAAGCGGCGCGCCCAGATCGAACAGGTGCCACGCTCACAGCAGCTTCTTTTTCGAGAAGAATCGCTGCACGGAGAGCGATGTCTCATTAATGCAAGAGCGCAAAATGAATGCATGGGCATCCATGAAGCAGTCGCTTGAGTTTGCTTGGAACCAAACTTGCATGCAGCACGAGCGCACTTCACAGCGTCTACCTACCTTAAGATACCACAGCTGCCAGGCTGCCAAGACGACGCACACGATCAGCGAGCCGATGCTGAACCAGGCCACGCGCGCATTGGTTGCCTCTGCAAACGCACAAACATGGGTACCCATCAAAGGTTTGGCAACGAGTTCGACACGCTCCGTGCCCGCTCACAGCCTGCCGCAGAGCCAGTCGTCCAGCCAGCAACCACGCGCAGCCACAGTGACGGATGAGGTGCCGAAAGGCGGGAGGCGCCGCGATGATGCAGTTCCCGACCTCTCACCGTTGATGTTGCGCATCTCCTCCTCGCGCGACCGCAGGAACAGCATTTCCTGGTGGATCTCCTTCACCATGGCCTCCAGCCGCCGCAGCTCCGTAGACATGTCATTCAAGTTGTCCTTCTTTGCAATCGCGTCCCAGTCCTGCCGGCATGACGACGGACAGAAGCAATAGGAATCAGGAGGGTATCAGAGGGAGCTGTCATTGAGTTGTAATTATATGCAAACTGTGCCCATTGGCTGGGACGTGCCGCATAGTTCAAAGGGGTCTGAGTGGCAGCACGGGCGCATGCACGACTCGCACCGTGGCGGCGACGCCCGTCTTCCAATCCAGCTTGATCTTCGCGTTCTGTGCTGTGTTGACGTCTGCACGTTACAGAAGCCACTATCAACACGCAGTGCGTCCGCGACCTGTCACAGGCGCAGTGTTGAGACTGAATTCCACAGCACAGGCAGCTGCTAGCGCAAGGCTCGCCTTTTGCCGTGAAGCAGGCTTTGAAGTCGCCATCCTCCTTTGTCGTGAAGGCGAACTGCCCCTGTGAAATTCCCTTCTTTTCGTAAAGCACCGTCCCCGACGGATCCTCCACCTGCGCGTCGATGCTTGTTCATGGATGCCACCGACGGCGCGCCGCGTGCATGGTAGACTGGCAACACCTTATGAGCAACGTCTTTGCAGGTCTGCACCTTCACGTCCATGGGTACGAGAGTGGCGGAGTTGTCCTTGTGGAAGGCCGCGAAGTCCCCCACCACAAGGACGTTCCTGTTGATCTCCTCCATCACGCACTTGGTTTGGAAGAGCATATCAAATTCCTGTGCACCGTAGAATTGCGTCATGACAGCACCTATTGGGGCGCAGACTGCGCGCTTGAGACATAGATCGGCGGAGCGTCGTTGGCAGCCTAGCATCGTCCGCTCGAATCCACAAATGGATGCTGACCAGCACCCAGCACGTACAACATGCCGGTAAGAGCAAGCGCAGCCCAGGCGCACCAGCCCATTGCTATGCTGCGCCAGCAGCGCGGCCAGCAGCAGTGCGACTGCAAGCCGCGGTGTGGTCGCGGCGCCCCTCATGGGAGCGCTGCCTCGAAGCCCACGGACTCAGGCGACCATTCACCAAGATCAGGCGGTGCACCTCAACTTGATCAGTCCTTCGCGAGCTGCACCTTGTCCTGTTGTGCCTTTTATATCAAAACGAAAGATGGCTTCGATAACAAAACAAAAGTATCCTGGTCGGGACAGCATCAACTGCACCGCAGGGGTATCGGTTAGCAGCGACCTGAGATCAACGGGGCAAAAGCCAGAGCACAAGCGAGATGCGCTGGCTCAGATCGTCGAGGACCGATCAGGGACGAATCAGAAGGTTGCACTGTCACAAACACAAAATGATTGCACCTTTTGATTATCGCTGAGCCGGCATTCTCGGTACATCCATTACGTCCTGCTGCCTCCCAGCTGCAAATGTATCCTGTCCCTTTCAATGTACGAAAACTCGTAATCTAGGTGTTGAACGCATTCCATCAGCCGAGAAGACATAACACGTACTACTGGGTGGCCTATCTAGGTACGCTGTAAAACAGTCAGGACGAGCATTCATGCGGCTTCCAATCCACACAAACCAAAATCCAGCCTGTACACTGCAAGCCTGGTGCGAGGCTACCTGCTGGGGCTGTGCCGAGTCGGCCTGGTATCGGCGCTGCCGCTTGCTCGAGGGCGGCGCATGTCTGCAGAGGGCACCTCGCACAGGCATGCTAGTCGACCTTCGAGCAAGACTCACCGGTGGAAGCCCGAATCGGACGCATGGCGCAAATGTGCAAAAAATCCGCCTGCATTGCTCATTGCTGCCAGTACACATAGCCCGCTGCCAGGCGAATATCTGTTCCAGGTGCTCGTCTCGATGGAAGTCGCTATACAGATGATTGTTCGCGACCGCCGCACGGTCGCGTTGTGGAGCAGCTGAGTCTTTGGGCTTACGGTTGAAGCTGTAAGGTGTAGCTGCTGCTGCTGCTGCTGCCCGCGCTGGCCCATCGGCCAGAACGGCCACCGCCAGACGGTCTGCTAAGTGGCAGCCAGCTGCATCGAGGTAAGTTGCAGCCATGCGGGGCTCGCCCCGGTCCGCGCCGCAGCCAGCAGCCAGCATTGACGGGCCGCCTGCCGGCCCTCGCTGCCACGGGGGACCTGGGCATGGTCGCGCGGCAGGCACGCGGTGACCGCCGGGATGGGCAGCCCGCGCTCACACAGCAGGGCTGACAGGCCGGTCCGGGAACCCCGCTCCAGGCCCGTCCCGCGCGCAAGGCGCCGCTCAGAACTCGGCAAAGGCGGGGTTCTTCTGCAGAGGGCCGCCGCCGGCGGGCGGCTCGTAGGGCGGCTTGTGGTTGCGGATGAGCGGCCAGTTGATGTCGGCGAAGAAGGCATGAGGCTTAATGTCCTCCGCGCCGCCGACCGCGCCCAGCCGCTGTGCCGGGTCCCGCACCAGCAGCGCCGATATCAGCTCCTGCAGGGATGCCAGCGAACAGATGGGATCATGACCCGTCAGCATTGCGTCATGCAAGGCATGTCAGCCGCAGCGAGACAGACGCCACTGTCCCCTGGCCAGGGGGCCCCTGCCAAGGGCTAACCATGATGCAGTGACGTGTGAAGAGCCCAGGGGCACAAGTGCCTCTCCAAGATGAGGCGACACGGTTCCTCGCCTTGCGGCAATCTGCACAGCTGATGCACGCCCCCGCTGGTGGAGTGCAGCAAGGGATGCATGCATCGCTTCCGGCCACACACCTGGCAGGGCTTGCTGATCTCCGGCTTGGGCGGGAACACCAGTGGCCGCTTGAGGATGTTCTCGAAGGTCTGGTCGCGCTTGGCGCCGCGGAACGGCGTGAAGCCGTACACCAGCTCATACATCAGGATGCCGAAGGACCACCTGCGGTAGGGCAGCCAGCTAACATGTCCAGCAGCTGAGTGCCGGATGCAGGTGCCTCAGGATGCACAGCGCAGGGGCCAAAGCCCAGACCGATGCCTGGACTGGTGCCCTCCTGCATTGCGCAGCGACAGGCTTCCGGTTATGCCACGCACGATGTGCGTCGGCACCCGTACAGCATCTGTGAAGACCCTCTTCCGTTCTTCGCCTAGTGCTTGGGCAGGCCACACAAGGAGAGCTGCTGCGCCAACGCGGCGGCTGGGGCGCACCAATCGACAGAGGGCCCATGGCCAGTGCCATTGATGATCTCCGGGGCCAAGTACTCCTCCGTGCCGACAAAGGAGTTGGCGCGGCCCTCCGGCTCCGCTATCAGCGTCCACTGCTCCGCCTCGCCCGCCGCCCGCTCCGCCGCCTTGCTGCCGTGCCCGTGCTGCTTCTGTGCCCAAGGGCAAAGGCGTAATGATGGGACCTCACCGAAGTGCTGGCTGCACAAGGTCGGTGCAACAGCCCCCTCCTTGCGGGAGCCCCAGTCGCTGGCAGCGGCGCTGACAACGCAGCAGGCATCCGGATGTTGTGTGCCAGATCGAGCCCTTGTGCAGCAAAGACTTCAGTAGCGCACGCCTGCGAAGCGTCGATGTGGGAGAACAAGTCGGTCACAGGGCACACCTTGCTGCCGGAATGCCGCGAAGCAGTGGACGCACTGCGCTGCAACCGCGGCGTGGTGCCGTTGGTGCAGAAGGATAGGTCGAAGTCCGTCAGCAGCGCGTGCCCGCTGGCGCTTAGCAGAATGTTCTCCGGCTTCAGGTCCCTGCGCAGGCGGACCGGCGTGCACGCTGTCAAGGCGGCGCTCTCAGCCATGCGGATGTTTGCAGGACGTTTGCATGGGATGTCGTCCAGGATGCATCCGAGAGATGCATGGTGGTCGCCAACATGAAGGATCCGCGGCTTGCGCCAAGCACATGGCGCCTGTCAAGAGTTCTGCTCGGGCCACGAGTTACGGAAGCCTGAACCGGCGGCGGCGGCGTCGGCGGCGGACGACCTTGCGGGGAGTCCGAGCCACACTGACAAGCACGCACCGGTACACGAAGCCCAGCAGGTGGAGGTACTGCAGCGCCAGCAGGATCTCCGCGACATAGAACTTCATGTGCGACTCCAGCAGCCGCTTGTTGGGCTGGCTCATCAGCAGCCCGTAGAGCTCGCCGCCCCCGCAGTACTGCGTGGACAGCAGCAGAAAGCCGTCAGGATCTCTGATGTTGTACGCCACCTTCAGGCACCCCTGACAGTGCAGGCCCTGGAATAGTCGGTGCAGACCCTGGAATGGCCTTGGCGGCGCAGCACGCAGAGGGTCGACATCACCACGGCCGGCACCTCGCCGCCAAGGGCCCCGAGAAGGGGGCTTTGGTCGAGCCAGCATGCACGGTGCTGTTTGTGGGGCACGGGAGGGCAGGCACCTGCATGAGGAAGTGGAGGTGGGTGTCTGTCTGGATGGTGCCGTACAGGCGCGCCAGGAAGGGGTGGTCCACCGCGCCCAGGATGCGTTCCTCCGTCAGCACCCGCAACACCTGGTGGACGCAGGGCGGCACTTTGGGCACGAAGCATTAACGATGCTCGCCGCCAGCCGTCTGCAGATCCGCCGCTCAGATCCGCCGCATCACTCAGGCAGCACAGGGAAGCAACGTGGGAGAAACAGCCTGTGCAACCAGTGTGTGCACGGGGGCGACTGCATTCATGATCGCATCCTGCATGAGGCGCATCCCAGACAGTGTTGCCAGGCTGTTCACCTTGTTGCGCTCGACCATCTCCCGCTTCTCCAACGTCTTCATCGCGAACCGCGTCTCCGCGTCGCCCTGCGCAGTCCACCAGCCGCAGGTGAGGGAATGGCAGACACTGATGGTGCCTGGAGGGACAGTGCACCACCGAGGCGCCCCACAAGGCTTGCAATCAGTTTCCGATCCTTGCATGTGCAGGGGACTACCGACGCCCGAAGTTGGCTCATCTGCACTTTCCTCACCCTGCCCTAAACCCCTGCCCTGACAGTGCATCGGCATTCAAGAGGACAAAAGCGTGAGGATCAGATGCAGCACCTGAATCTGGACGAGGTCGACGAGGCCTACGTCGCCGCTGCCAAGCTGCTTGACGCGCCGGAAGTGCGACAGCCGCAGGTCCCCGTCCTTACCCACCAGCTGCCGCAGCTTCTTCCAATCTGGCGCCCCCTGCAGGGCGTGAATACAATCCGTCAACAACATGGAGGGTGATCTCAAACAGCACCTGCTGCATGATGTGTTTGTGAAGGCCCAAGGCATCTTGCTACCGCTCTGGACTGGCTGACAGCCATGCTGCTTGGAGATGTCAGCACAATCGTCCCCCCCCCGCGCGAACCAAACATCCCCCGGCTGSTGGATTTGGCAGCTTCCAATTGCAGCACTGTTAGCTGCTCGGCACACGCGGCACCTCCCCCCAGCCAGCGTACCGCACCACTCCCCCAGCGCAGAGGGCGCTCGAAAGGGTGCCCTCACCGCTGTGTGCGGCTTGGTGGGCATGACGCCCACGGTGATTGCCTTCCAGGGGTCCGGCCCCAAGCCCATGTGCTGCAGCGCGGTGTTGATCATGCCTGTCGCCTGCTTCGACTGAGACGCCGCCGCCGAGTCCACCTGGGGGATCTTCCCCTGCGGCACCGCCTCCGCTGCCGTGACGTCGACCTGCGGGCGGGAACAGCAGCCTCGAACGCTGCCTTGGCAACGGCCGCAGTCACTGACTGTGCGGTGCATGCCCTTCGAGCTGTTGGGTCCACAACTGCTCGCCGTAAGAAACAGCTCATGCAGGACAGCAGGTCACGAGAGCCAAGCCGCGGCAAGTCAAGCCAAGCCGAGTTCTAAGGGGCAGGGCGGCAGCATCCGCTGTGTGCTGCGTCGCAGTGGAGCACCTGGACGCCGATGATGAAGCGCAGGTTGCCGTCGACGTCGGCCATCGGCGCCAGCGTGAACATGTTCCAGAAAGGCTTGCCGCTCTTCTTGTAGTTGAGCAGCCGCACCGACGCCTCGCTGCCGCTGCGCACCGCATCGCGGATCTCCGCCACCGCGTCGGGGTCCGTGTCCTGTCCCTGTTCGGCGCGGCAGTGACAGCGCATTTCATCCCTTCTGGGTTGTGGCGGCGTCTCGCTGCGGTCGCAGGAGCCCTAGTGAGCCTCTTTGACGTCCCTCAAGAGGCACCTCGACACTGTGAGCCATGTGACGTCCTGCGGAGGCACCTCGCCACTACAACCAGAAGCGCGACACCGTAGGGGCAGCATTGCAGCGGTGTCAGCACACCCAAGCATGCTAAGCCTGCAATGAAAGGTAGATCCGCCGCAGAGGAGGCACGAGCACCCAAGAGGCAAGGGCGCGGACAAAAAAGCCTACAGGAAGCAGCAGGTGCACCCGGAATCCTCCTCACGGCTGCCTCGATTGATTTCTGGGGGGAAGGACCAGCGACTTTCACAAAAACAGAAACGTCGCCGGACCTGCAGGAAGCGGCAGTTGCGCCCCAGGATCTCCTCCCGGCTGTACTCGGTGAGCTCCAGGAAGCCGTCCGAGGCGAACACGATGGGGCAGTCCGGCAGGTGCGGGTCCGCGATCACAAAGTTCTGCTGGATGCGCTCCACTGTGGTCGCCAGGTCCATAGCAACGCGTGGGAAGGCTTTCGGGGCCGTCATCTTCTTCGGCTGCTGCACCTGCCGCGCTGACTCCTCCGCGCCCTGCGCCAGCAGGGGGGGCATTGCTCGGTGTCTGGTATGTTTCCGGCACACGAGATGCGCCTGGCGGTATCACGGCTTGCCCCTGAATGCACTGGTCTGGCGCCGGCTCCTCTGCCCCTTCTCTGGCTCCTCATGTGCAGCGCGTGTCGCAAGTCGCAACACAGCGGCAGCGTGCACCGCAATCGGGCAGGCTGGGCAAACCACCACAGACACACACCTGCACCGTGGTGTTGATCTCGTTCACGGCGTTCTTGCCGGACTCCCGCAGCCGCGTGTCATACTTCACGAGCAGCGGCACGCCCGATTTGTCGCCCACGGACGTGCCCTCCGTTTTGCTGGTGACGTCCACTTGCACCCCCACAAACTGCGCAAAAGGACATGGCAGCAACCTGGTGTGGCGTGGGAAGCACATGCGAGCCTTTGTTTGCGAGAAACGTCAACCTTGACGTCATCAGCAAGTCGTGAGGAATGCCTTCTGATCAGGTGGTGGTCTGCATATTCTGTCAGGAAGACGTTCAGCAGGGCCAGAAGTGCACCTTCGTGACCTTGCCATCATCCGTCTTGATGGGCGTCATGGTGAGCAGGTTCCAGAAGGGGCTGCCGTCCTTTCGGTAGTTGAGCAGCCGCACTGAACAGCTAGTCCCCTGCTTGACCGAGTCCCGAATGATAGCCACCTCCTTCGGGTCGGTGCCCTCTCCTTGCAGGAAGCGGCTGCATGGAGCCGTCATGCCTTTAGAAACAGGAGGGTACGACGACATCAAGTTCTGACGGGAAATGACATGCAGGCCAGCGCCTGGTAGCACAGACTCCTCACCAGTTGTGGCCCAGCACCTCGTCTGCCGTGTACCCTGTCATCTGCAAGAAGCTGCGCAACGCAACAAACAGCTTGTGTCAGCAACGGCCTGCCGCTGTACCATCAGGTACGACATCATGAAGTTGACACTGTGCCGGTGTTGAGATGGTGTAGAGGGGGGCCCACATCAGACGTTGGCCTCGTGCCTGCCGACCGGGCTCAGAGCAAGGCCGCGGGCAGGAGTGGGCATCAGGATGGGAACCAATCTCACCCTTCGCTGGCATACACCAGCGGGCAGTCAGGAAGCGTCGCATCTGCAACCACGAATGTATGCCGGAGACCGGCCAGCACTTTCGTGAGCTGCGCGGCTGGCGCCGGAACCTGTTGAGGGTGACACGGCACTCTTGTAGGCATTGTACTGTCGCACTCAGGCAGTTTCGGCTGCCAGGGGCACGGCAGTGCGCCCAGCATTTGCAGGGGATCCGGTTTTGTACGCCCGTTTGCACTAGCAGCGCTGCACCACCCGCATCGGGACAAGGCACCCTGGTGATGTAATGCTTCAAGCACACAAGAACTGGTGTACTGGCGATCACACAAGTCCAACGCAGCCTGGACAGTCCATGACTATCGCTGACGCAAAAGCCGGACGCCCTAGAAGGTGCAGCATCTGCAGAAGCTCTGCAAGACTGGAGTGCTGCAATCAAGGTCCCGACGCGAGCTATCTTTACTTGCGGCCCAGTCCGGGATAGTCACAAGCAACGACGGTGACCGTGCTGTATCCCCTGGTGGGACTGAAGCACGCCCCCAACCCGCTCCTGACCGCCCAGGAGGTGTCGAGCCCGGGCCTACCTTTGCCATGGCTGTTGCCCGGCCCGCGGCGGGCGTCGAAACGCGGGCTTCAGGCCCTCAGGCCCAGCTCGAGAACCGGCCCCAACACTGCGGAGGCGTCTCCACCAGCAACTCTTGCGACGTCAACACTCTGGCCCCAGTCAGGGCTCCTCGCCTTGCTCGCAGACTGTGGCGTCAGCCAGGACCTCAACCGGTCTGAGGGCGTCTAAGGGGCGCAAATGGGCTCTGCAAATCAGGACCCCTCCAACTTTTCGACGCGTATCCCGCACTCCTCCACTTCAGCCGTCCGGGCCCCAGCCGAATCGCTGATCCACGTCCTCCGGGGACTCCAGTTAGGATGGCACGCTTTAGATTGGCAGCCTAGCTGCTGGAGCTCAGAGCTGCATCCAGCAGCCAGATCTCCACTAGATTCTCCCGGCAAGTACGTTTGCGTGGACAGCGAGCTGACTGTGCGCTTGCATATCACGGATTTCTAGATGCAACATGCATTTTATGCTCTAACGATCAATTCAGTACGGGGCATATCGCTGGCTGCCACCGCCACCGCGACCACCATAGCCGCCATAGCTGCCGCCGCCACCGGAGGGGCCGCGACCCCGCACTGCGCCTCCACCACCGGCACCAAAGCCCCTGCCCCGCATTGGGCCGCCCATGCCTACGCCGCCGGCGCCCATGCCACCGCCCATGCCGCTACCCATGCCGCCACCGCCCATGCCGCCACCCATGCCACCTGCCCCCATGCCGCCAGCACCCATGCCGCCACCGGCACCGGACAAGACATAGCCGACCTGCAGGACAACAGAGGCAGGAGAAGGTTGAATGAAGTGCAGTAGAGTACCAGCAACATGCAGTGCATGCCTGCGCTGGGCCATGCACATGACCAATGCAGCATACCTGGCCGTTCGGCAGCATCATGGGAACCATCTGCATGCCGGCGCCGCCGCCGGCAGCCATGCTGCCCATACCACTCCCCATGCCACCCCCCATGCCGCCGCCATAGCTGCCATAGTCCTCGCCACCGTAGCCGTAGCCATCGTCACCTGTGGAGGAGAAAGGCAGCTGTTGCCATGCTTGAACAGCTCCACGAACTTCATGGATGCATGTTCGTCACCAGCCATCGAAGGACGAAGAACTGGGCGCAGAAAGGCTTCCGGGCACTGTCGTGGAACCGATGGAAAGTGGTTCAGGAAACTGAGGACGAGCCGCACCATAGCCCTCGTCCATGCCATAGCCGCCGCCAAATTGCTGCTGACCGCCGTATCCAAAGCCGCCGCCGCCGCCAAAGTTGCCTCCCCGGCCGCCGAAGCCCTGCTGCTGAAACCCCATTTGACCACCGCCCATCCTGCACACGACGGTTAGAGTCGAATGAACAGCCAGGGAACAGCCAGCAGCCAGCAGCAGCAATACCAGGGTCCACAAGGTGTCGAAGCAAAAAGCAATGCCAGCTTTCCTGGTGTCAGCACGATGTGGAGAGGCAGCATTGCAAAGAGAGGGCATGCCTGCCGCCGCGGCCGCCAAAGCCGCCCTGGCCGTAACCGCCCTGCTGCCCGAAGCCACCCTGGCCCTGCTGGAACTTCTGCGGCGGATTTTCATGGTACACGCGCCCCATCTTCACCTGTTGGCGGGGACACAAGAGCGTCAACAGGCGCCAACAGGCCAGGCCAGATCCAGCGGCAACACGTCAAGAGCAGGCAAGATCCGCTGAGGTGAGCACACGGTCCTGGCTGCCCGTCCATGCAAGCACATCATGCAGTACACCTCCTGAGTAGCTTTGGGATGTTGACGTTGGGATTCAAACTGACCACATCCGAGGACGAGGCACACAAGGGCAACGCACGTCGAGGGGCGCGCCGTCCATGATGAACTTGTCGCCCTCGTCATTCTGCCGGATGGCCTGCAGCACGGAGGCGCGGTCCACGTAGTGCACGAAACCGAACTCGCGCCGCGTCTTGCCGTCGCGTGGCGCCGGGATGAAGGCGCGGGTGATCTCGCCCAGGGGGCCGAAAATCTCCCGCAGCTTGGCCTCATTGGCGGTGTCGGGCAGGTTGCCAATGAAGATGGACTTGATCTCGTTCTGCTGGTCAGCTGCGATGTCAGCGCGGCGCGGCTCCGCAAAGGTGATCGTCAGCGGCTTGTTGCCCACCCTGCAGTTCGTGACAGAATGCGAATGGGTGCGATTGTACATTGCAGGACGTCCACTTTTCAAGCTTTTGAACTGCGGACAGTGATGTAGTACCTGCACAAATGTTCATGCTGACTGCTGCAGCCACAGGCTGCAGCATCCCGTTGAGATGGTCAAAAGCGAGAGCCGCAAAGCGCTAAAGCAAAGTTCGTGGATGAAGGCGTCTCACTGGAAGTTGGGCGGCGACAACGCCGCCTTTGCGTGCTGCGCGCACGCGTGGTTGTAAAACTCCAGGAAGCAGAAGCCACGGTTTTGGCCGGGAATGTCCTTGGACATCAGCAACTCCACGCTCTCAAGACCTAATCGCAGAATGGAAAGATCATGCCTTGTATCACTTTGCTTGTGGTTTGCTTCACCTGGCAAAGTTCAGCAACACAACAGACACATCTGGCCCGCCAAGGCTGCACCAAAAGTTGGCCTCGCAATCATCCGGAGTGCATGTCAGGACCATGCCTCAAGCATACCCTTGGTGGCGTCTCGGACTTGCGCTTCGAGCTCGTCCTTCGACATCGTCTTTGGCAGGTTGCCCAGGTACAGCCGGTTCTTTGACTGCGACGGCAGCACCCGGATCTGCACCAGCACATAGCACACAAGACTCAGCAAAGCAGCAGAGATGCCAGCTGCTGCATCCACACAACATGACTCAGACACCATACTCGATGAACCAGTTGATGACTGCGGGCTAGGGTTTTCACCAACTACTATGTTTACCAAATGAAACCGGCAGATGAATTGCGTATGTGCCCTGCTCGCCCTGCAGCTGCAGGGACAGCAGTCAGGTCGCTGACAGCAGCAGACCGGACCACACCTGGTGACCAGGGTGGTCCTTCATCTCGGTGTTGTTCAGCTTGGTCATGGCGGCAGTGGCCATCTCCTTGGAGTTGTACTTGATGAACCCGTAGCCGCGGTTGAGGCCGCTGCCTGGGTCCTTCAGCACCGCGCACGAGTACACCTGCAGGGTTTGGCCGTGCCGCATCGACTGAGTTGTGCAATGCGCCCATCACCATTCTCAACACTCACGGGTCACGATGGGATGACGCGCTTTCGACTGCTATGCTGCACTGCTGCACTGCATGCCCACCTCCCCGCCCTGCGAGGCGAATTCAAGCAGCTGCTCGTCGGTGACGGTCGCGGTCTTGGGGATGCCGCCCACGAAGACCTGCACCGAAGAGGATAGCTGAAAAGAACGAAGACGTAGTCAAGCGCTGCACGCTGATGGAGTGTCGAGCGGCCACTGCCAGCACCATGAACTCAAACTGCGGGCCCACCTCACTGCCATGGGGAGGCTCCTCGAGCGGGTCAGCACCGCCGGTCGCCTTGATGACCCTGTGCAAAGATGAGGACAGGACATCATGCGTCTGCTGCACAGTTTCTGCTGCACAGTTTCTGGCAACCGCAAGACAAATGCAAGCAAGACAACAGGTAGAGATGAAACAGTGCCACGGTTTGAAACTCACTGGGCTGGGCTGGCTGCTGCTGCTTCTGCAGAAGCCTGCGCGTCCGTGACTATGTCTGTTGGCTGCTCCTGTGGGTCAGTGCAAGCAGTGTGAGCCGCGCAGACAAGCATGAGCAGGGATAGCCTCCTCTTGGTGTGCTACGGTCGCTCGAATCGATGATACATGGCATGCACGAACTGACGCACCTCCGCGTCGCCAGGGGCAGCTGCCGTCGCATCCCCAGCAGCAGCGGGGGAGCCCTCCTGCTGTTGCGTGTCTGCAACGGGCGCTTCCTCGGCCGGAGCCTCCTCTGCCTCGTAGTCGACAATCTCCTGCAACCCAGCAGCTCAAAGACTGTCAGACATGTGCCAAGTGTTGGTGGCTGAGGCGATTGCGTTGCAATGTAGCATGCGCTTGCCGCATGAGAGCCTGACGCCGCACCTCATCCGCCTGATGCTCGACCTCCTCGGCGCTCATGGTAGCACACTGAGCAGCGTCGCGCCTGCCTGACGGCGTACCCTAGCCCTGGTCTCGACCCGCACAGCAGTTGGCTGCGCAAGAACTGCCTGGAGACAACGCTGAACGAGTCCTTGCAAGGCAGTCCAAGCACAGAGACATCAGACGGCGCTGCGTGAGAGTAATGTAAGGAAGAAAACCGTGCGAAACGGACTGCTGTGAGCGACCAGACTTCAAGTTCGCAGGATGATCGGGCCGCAGCAACAGTGGCCGCTGCAGCATGCAAGCGAGGCAACGACATGGTGGCACAGCCGCAACAGATCAAGCAGTCCGGGCTCAGCGACAGGCGGAGGTTGGCGTCGATCAAGCGACGTGCGGAAGAGTGCCAAAAAGAACTGGGGTGTCAACAGATACCTGCACTGAGTCTGGTCTCAAAACAACGGGCGAACGCTCGCACGAGGACGGGACTGTTCCAAGCCTGTCTCTGAGCCTCTTCTTGGTGTCTGGCTGAGGTGTGTGCTACACTGCGCGAGGCTGCCGTATGCATTCATGAAAACACGAGCTGGTCCGCTTTGAGCATCCCGCTGTTCATAAACCCTACACGGCTTGTACGCTTGGTAGCAGTTTCAAAGCTGCGACGACAGACAGGGTTTGCAAATGCAAAAATGCTGCTCATGCTGGCTTTGTGTGGCCGCGCAGCCCGTTGCCGCTTGACAATTGGCGCAGCTTGCTCGACCTCGCCAAAGATCGCAGGGAGCGAGTCGTCCCGACAGCGAGTCACTCGAAAAGCAGAGCTGCAGTCCAACGATAGCTGCTGAGGCAGTCGCATCTTCGATCGCGTTGCGGGACATGACATTCCGAATTGCAGCACAAGTTACTAGTTGTTGTTTTGACTTTGGTAGCTGACAGCCGACAGGACGGGCTTTTCGCAATGCAGGTGAGCTGGCATTGTGCATTCGTACTGCATGGGTCCTGGTCACGGCTCACGGGCTCAGGGCAGCAGCAGGTGCCAATCCGTATCGAGGTCAAATATGCGGATGGTACTGCATGCAGGATGCAGCCAGGAGAGAGCCTTCGACGACATTGCCGGTCCCGCGACTGCCGCTCGGCACGCTGCGGCAGAACTCGCTGCAGCTGACAGATTGGAGCGCGGGGCTCACCTTTCCAGGCAGCCCGTGGCCTGCTCGTGGACAAGTGGGCTACGCCTACCATATCTGCACGCGGTTTGGTTGCGAGCCTTGCAACTGATCAGCATTGACATCGACTGCACGCCTGCATAGCAGTGTGATGCGCAGGCGAACCAAGGCTCGTTCACTGTGCTTGCAGAAGCCTCAGCCGTCAGATCAGACAGGAGATCGAATTGGAGCAGCGGATCGGGGTGAGTCTGCCCAGAACAAGCGCGAGGGCGGATGGCAGGCGTGTTTCATGGCAAGGCCGGCCAAATCTGGTTTCTGTTTTTACCGCGCTTACATTTGCAGATCCTGGCGTGTGCAGGCGTCAATGCTTCGCAAGCATCCAGAGACTCCGACAGCATCGCCACGGAGGCAGTGCAGATGCTGCCGCAACAGTCGCTGTCCACTCCAGGTGCAGGCCCGAATCTGCCTTCCGACGCCCTGTCTAAATTTCAGCAGCAGTGCTTGCGTCAGAATGCGTTCCCTAATTTTCTTGCCCGCCACCGCCACCGTGCCTCACTGTCTCTGCTGTCTTCTCATCTGCAGGTCGCCTGCTGCATGTCGCGCCATCGGCGACCCCCGGGCAGCCACTGCCGACCCCTGCGCGAGCTGCGACAGCAGCCCTCCTATCGCCGCTCCACACGCCGCTGCGGCGCTGCGGCATCTCCGGGGCACCGCAGCGTGTCGCCACGCCGGCAACGCGCTCCGAGCACCCGGCCCGGCCGCCATTGCGGCCGCAGCCCTTCACCCTGATGTCGCCCCGCATGGACGCCACCCAGCACATGGCGCACCAGAGGGCCGCCGCAGAGGCCGCGCGGCTGCAGCGGCACCCGCGGCCGGCGCTGGGCCCGGAGGCGCGCCCCGAGGGGCATGCCGCCGGGGCCCGTCTGCCGACAGCGAGCGCGCCTCTGCAGCAGGCGAACCAGCAGCAGCCTGCAGCGGGTGCCGATGCGCCTGGCGCAGCGGCAATGCCGCCGTCAGACCCTGGCGCTGCTCCACACAGGCGAGAAGAGCCAGCAACGCTATGCTGCGAGTCATGCTGGCGCCTGTCTGTGTCGCATCAACCTCGTGTGCTGATGTCTGTCATCACGCTGTGCTCGTCTGTCCAGCAGGCCGATGCTGGCGAGCTACGTGAACGAGGAGGACGGCGCTGTGCAGGTCGCTGTCACGCCGCCTCCTTGCAGTAGCCGCCAGGGTGGGTCTCTTGCATCACGCAAACTGGTCCAGGACTTGCTTGGTTGTAAGAAACCTGCTGCACTGCAACACTGTCACACCACGGGCAGCTACCCAAAGTAGCATGGCTGTCAATGAGCATCTGCCGCAACTGCAAGGCCGTGACTGAGCCGCGCCGCATGCGGCTGGCAGGCGGTCTCAGGGAGGAAGCCTCTGGCGAGCAGGAGCTGCTGCCCGCTGCTGCGTCCGCGTTCTTGAGCGTCTCCGACTCGGATTCCGGTGCCAGGGACTGCGACTTGCGTGCAGCCGCTACAGAAGACCTTGACCTTGGCGACAGCACGCCGCAGCCGCGGGTTGCATACGCAGCCGCCGCGGGCTCGGCGCCTGCCGCACAGGGAGCGCTCTCATTCCTGGCCATGCCCGCTTCCGTCGGCAGTCCGGCAGCGGGCGGGTTCGGCAGCCCAGCAGTGGACGAGACAAGCATCGCGTCTTCGAAGTGCTCCACGACGCTGCTGTCAGACGCCAGCCCGGCGGCCACTGCCGGCAGTCCTGCACAGGCGGCCACCCCCACGGCCGCAGAAGCACTGCTGCAGCGCGGGCCACGCGCCGTCAGCCCGGAGGTGCTGAGCTTCCTGGAGGCGGCACAGGATGCTGGGAGCAAAGCAGGTGGCTCCCCACAGGACAGCAACGATGGTGATGATGTAATGTTCACCTTGTCGACCCGAGTCGAATGACGTCCATTGACTTGACAGTGGCACAGCGACTGCCCCTAGATGCCTTGAATTGCAGAGAACCGCAGAGAGGCGGGGCGCAACCCAGATGCACAAGCCTGAAACGTCATTCGTTCTGTGCTGCAGGTGAGCATGACGAAATTCTGACTCCCGCAAGGCGGCTGGAGGAAAGTCTACCACGCCGCACTCCGCTCGGCAGGCCGCAGCGAATTCCAGGCTGCGCCAGGTGCTGCTCTTCTGCAGAATGTTCTTCAGCCGTCCCGTCCCAGCTTCACATATTCTGAGAAGAAACACAATGCTTTGCCCGGGTTCCTCCTGTTGGTTTGAGCGCGCTTTTTCACCAACCAAGCTGCTTGTCTCAGCTCCTCCACCTGCACCCTGTGCCAAAACCCCTGACTTTGCGCCTGTGAAGGCCAGTGCCGAGCCGGGAGCTGCGGCAGCTGACTGCCGGTGGCGGCGCCGGCCGCCAGGCGGACCTCGACGGCGCCCTCGGCAGCATTTCGCTGCTGAGCCCCGTGCGCGCGGCCGCCGCTCGCAGGCAGCCGCGCCTCGGCACCCAGACGGTACCGCCCACCATCTTTGTTGAGATAGCTGCACTCCTTCCTTGCAAGACGAAGACAAGGGCTGCACATGCCTGCCACGCATGGGCCCTGCTACATGGAAGCGGCACAGCCACCCCGCATTTTCAGCCAGGCCCTTGCCCGCGTGACCAGCTTGGGTCCTGTTAACACCCCAAGTGCCCGAACCCGGATTCTGTAAGGTACCGACATGTGCCCTTAGGTGGCAACGCCGGTGCGGCGCTCGGCGCGGCGGACTGCGTCGCAGCCGTCCATCGCTTCGGTGCTGGAGCAGACCGGCTTCGCCTATGCGCCCAACAACGCGGCTGTGCCGGGTTTATCTGGGGAGGTTGAGCGCGAAGTGGCCGCGCTGCGCGAGCCCGGGTCAGCAACTCCACCGTCATCAGACATCTGTTTGTGCCTCTGTGAGTTGGCTCTGGCTGTCTGACGGATGTGGACTCAGTGCACGCCTGGAAGCACCTTGACTGCCCAGAAGCCTGCTCACAATCATGGCGTCCGCACCGGCAGGCGGGCAGGCGCGTGGCGGGCGAACCGCATTGTGGCCGAGGCCACCGCCGAGTCTGCCGCACTGCCGTCGGGCGCGGCCGCAGGGCGGCCCGCCGCAGCAGCGGCACGGCCGCGCCTCACCGTTACGCTGCCAGACGCCGACCCGAGCGGATGGGCGCAATCCCCTGAGGCCGCTACGCCCTCTCCGCCGGTGACCGCTGCGGCGCAGTCGCCGCTGTCACCGGCGTCGCCGCCGCCGGCAACGCCCACTGAGGCCTTCCAACGGCGCATCACCCGCCAGATGTCCACCATCAAGGTGCGGCGGGTGGCTTGGGCAATGCAAGCAGGCGTGAATTCGTGTTGTCGTGTTGTCGGTCTCAAGATGTTGCCTGGACGTCCCATCAGGCGAGCATGTAGTCCCCAGAGGGTGCCGCAGCAGGGAGTGCACACCAGGTGGCAGCAATGTCAAGGCCAAGTTCTGCTGCATACAGGCGAGGGCGCTGGCCTCAGCAAGAAAGAGCAGCAGCAGCGAGGCGGCCGCTGCCAGCAAGTCTCCCAGTCCGTCAATGAGCCCGACTGAACTGAACATTCGGCAGAGCCTCCGGCGGTCGGCATGCAAGAAGCAGGCAGCATGAGGCCTGGTTGTCAACACGTCTGTCGCCCATCTACCTACACATTTTGGCAGCAGAACGGGGAGCACGGGTCGGGTGCAGCCTGCAAACCTCATGGTGACCGGGAAGGCCGGCAGGTTGTCAAGCACATTAAACCGCACAGGGCCAGCGCCAGCTGAAACACACGAAAGCATGTGTCAGCGGGAGGTTGAGACACGGAGCTGAGTACTGGAGACACTTCTGGTTGCAGCAGTCTGCGCACACTGAGAAATTGCAAAGAATACCTGGAGAACGAACAATTGGTGCTGACTGTACCTCCGGCCAGCATAATGTTTACACATTACCATGGCATCAGGCGTGCGTCAAGCAGAAGGTACGGCAAGATGTATTCTCTTGAGAGCACTCATGACCCTCTGCATTCTAGATACATACAGCTAGCGAATCAACAACATGGCTACAGACATGTCATTGCACAATGACATACTTGAAAAGAACACTGGTTCAGCGCAGTCACGCTGCTGCGTCGGCAAGCACCACAGGCTGCTCAGCTAGGGTTCAAAAGTTCCTGTGCATCTGCGCCCCTCAGCAATGTCTTAGCTGCAGGCAACCGCCTGGGGCTGATGCTCTAGCAAACCACGGCTCCGAGTTCAAATACCCGCCGGGACTGTGGGAAGTCCACAGCGTTCAGTCAGCAGCTATGTCAGCAGCTGGCGGCCGGCCGCCGCGTGGTCGCCCGTCAGGAGGCAGCCAGGCCGTCGGGTGGCGGCGAGCCGATCGCCAGCGGCGCCAGGCCGCCAGTCAGCGCCTCCACCACCTCCACGTCGGCAAAGCTGGCCGGCGAGCGCAGCGGCTTGTTGAAGAAGGACGCCTGCTTGCCGGACGCCTGCAGGGCAGATTTGAGAAGGGGACATGAGGTGCAGGAGTAATTCGGGCCTGTGCAAAGGTGGGCCGCCGTGGCATGCAGCCGCCGACACTCCAAGACGCAAAGGAGGCGCCGCATCGGCTGCAGGGCGGTCCGTTCTGCTGCGCATTTGTGCAGCGGATGCATGGCACCTTGGTGAGCTTTGCGACGTCGTCCATGATGATGGCGTCGACGCCCGCCTTCCGCTGCCGGTTGTACATCTCCACGTGGTTGTCTGCAGCGCAGCATAAGCGCCCGGTCGCACCTGCGTGTGTCTCCCTGGCAATGCGCGGGCGTCAGCAGTGCTGCCGCGTGCGGCACATGACGTCCTGCTGCATGCACGCCCTGGGCTGCGTGCAAGCAGCCGCCTGCATGCTGATGGGCCCCTTGCTGTGTTTTGGTCCAATCAAAGGGCCGCGGCCCTACAAGGGTGGGAGTGCAGCGCGACGCACTGATGTCGCCCCAGCTGAAGATGTACAGGCCGTTGGTGTGGCAGTCCCGCACCACCTGCAGCGATGCAACATACAAATGTCACCATCGGCATGCAAAGCAACATGCAGCTGTCCTGTGTCACCGTCATCTTGCATTGCAGACAGCTGCCGACCAAGCTCGCCGCCCGACCTGGTTGCGAAGCAGGGGGGCATGCGCTGTCCAGGACTTTGCCGTGCAGGATTGGACGACAGAGAAATGGACTTCATGGCGCCTTGGCGCTGCTCTCGGCACGGGTAACGGTTCACACGAAAACACGCACCTCTTCCAGGCGGTCGGCCATGCCAGACGCTTCCACCACCACACCCTGCAGCCATTATCGAGCCACGAGTCAACTACGCTGCAGCCACGTCGAGTGGGAGCAGCTGCCCATCGTCCCAGCTGCAGCTCTGCGCAGAGCCAGTTGTTGTGGGGCTTGAAGCGCTGTTGGGCCGCGCGTTCTCAGCGACCCGCGATACCCATTGCCGACGGCCTGGTGTACACATTTGCAGGACTGGACGCGGACGAGTACCCGGCAACAGCAGTTCTCGCAGAGTCTTGAAAGGCCGTCAGCCGTGGCTGCCGCCGTTGCCCCGCCAGCTGGTGCCTCGCATCACCCAGGACGCGCCAGTGCGGCAGCACACGCAGCGGCCTGGTTGCTTCAGCCGAGGGGCGCGCCTGCAGCTGGGATGACTTGGCGAAGGCGAGGGCGGCGTCTACAGTAGTCATGCGCGGGTCGCTGAACACCTTCGTGCCGGCGCACGTCAGGAAGAACACCTGCGGGGCAAAGCGCACGCTATGGACATAAAGACAGGACTTCCACCTCGAACAGGGAGTCTTTGCACCTTGGAGGCGCAGCAGAGTGGCTGCAGGGCCGGTCCGCAACACCCTAAACTCGTGCAGCCGGAGACGGCGCCGTGGAGCCAGCGTCCAGGCGAGCAGCGAGCAGGGGCAACAACGAGCGAGGGGGAGCGGGATCAGGGGTTTGAAGGGCGCACCGGGTAGCGCGGCTGCTTGAGGCGGACCAGGGTGGCCACGTCCGGGTCGAAGGACGAGAAGATGACCTTCCTGTCGTGGCCTTCCTCCAACACCACCTGTGCGCGCCGACAGTGGGCGCCAGGGTCTCAACGACTGAGCATGTCACTGGGCACCACAAGGCGCCAGAACATCCTCCAGGGAGCCGCAGCCCAGCGGACAGGTCCGTGTTTCGTCACAGCTCGCGAGCAGAGGCAATCTGGAGACTGCGCGAACGAACAGGGAAAGGGAGGTGGCGGCGGTCCGGCAGTGCCTGTCTCGCCTCGCCAGCAGAGAGCGGGGCGCGATGGCGGCACACGGAGAACGCAACACGAACACACCCTTGAAGTTTTCATAGCTTTTAATGCACCTTGAGCACGGCGTCGACGAAGTAGTTGCGGCTATACCAGCGCGTCGCCATGGACTGCAGCTCCGCGTCGGTGGGGTATTTGAGCTCGATGTTGAAGCCCAGCCACAGCGGCGTTCGCCGGAACGCCTCCCGAAGCGTTGCTGCGCGGGTTGCAGTTGGGGCTCTCGTGAAACTCTCAACTTTTTCGGTGGTCAGTGTGCCAGTGAGTCAAGCGCACTGACAACGCTCATGGCACGCAGGCTTGACGCCATGCTTCTGGAGCTTGCCGTGTCCTCGCATGAAGGGACGCGCCGATGAACAAGGGCGAAACAGGGAGCGGTGACCACGTGAGGACCCGCCGCGCATGCGCAGCAAACAGGGAGGAGGATGCAGCCAGCGACCAAAATCCCACCGATGCGGTCGGGCAGGCGCCAGGAGGTGAAGTCGGTCGCAGCGGTGGGGGAGCCGGGGGAGTGGGCTTCGAGGCCCCCGTTCTCGCCCAGCTGCTGCAGCCCTTGCCGCAGCATGTCCTCCCCGCTGGACATGTGCCGCTTGAACGTGCGCCGCTGCTGCTCCCTGCGGGCAAGCGCAAGTGCACGGTCGGAGGCTGTGGCAGGCCGACTCAGATCAGTGTGCGCCTGCGGGTCGCGCAAAGTCGGAGACTGTAGCAGGTGTGAAACCTTTAGCAGGCCACTCAGCTCAGGGCACCACACTGGAGAGCAGCTGCTGTGTGTGCGCAGATCCCCATCGTCGTGACCAGCAGCACATTCGAGTGGCATGCCCGTGGATAGATGGTTCAGCCAGCGCAACAGCGATTCTTGTAAGTAGTGGAAAAGGGAGCAATGGTCCCACCTGTGGGCATCGTACTTGTCGATGTCCTGCCGCTGCGCCGGAGACACCTCCCCCATGTGCGATGTGAACTCCGAGCTGCAGCGCAGAAAGCATGAGGCGAAGTCAAACGACACGCGGTTACACCCTCTCAAGGCTTCATGCCTTCAAGCAGCAGCATCAAATCGCCGAGCCTGCCATCGACATGTGTTAGTGACGCTGCAATGTGCTGCAGAGTCAGGGGAACTTGCTGTAGAGCCAGGGCACCTGGGCCCTGCCCCGGCTGCCAAAGGGCGCCGCCGCACCTCTGCAGCTGCTTGGAGGTGATGCCCAGAATGCCGCAATATGCTGTGCAGCGCCGACAGCTTTGGTCCCTCACCCAAAACTCTCGGGGCGACATGCACTTTTGCAGCTGCTTGGAGGCGACGGAGGATTGGGGGTGACGGAGGTGACGCCGCTGTCGTGCTGTACAGAGTAAGGAGTCCAGCCCTTCTGATCCGACTTCGTTAGTGCTTTTCGAGAGGCCGCACCTCTGAAGCTGCTTGGAGGTGATGGAGGGGATGCCCAGGTGCACCGTCTCGCTGCCGACGCTCAGTTTCACATCAAAGTCGTGGTGCACCACCACCTCCCCATCCTGCGGATACATAAAGGTTAAAAGGGTGTTCGTGAGCCACTTTGGCTGTCAGAAGTCACTGCAGCCGCAGCTGTCATGTTCGAAACGCAAGTTCTCGTTGGAGGCAGGTCACTGGGACTGGACTGCCGTCGCAGGGGAACCCCCTGGCAGCACCGGCAGGGGAATTGTACAAGCACAAGGGGAGGGAGCGCACGCGACAGATGTGGCAATCGAATTCGATGAAGTCGCTGCGTCACGGAGCAGACGGGACATCAGCCGGGGTGCTGTGTCAGTGCAGGCGGTCTCAGCAGCACTGCAGGCAGTCTCAACAGCACTGCAGGCGGAGCCGGCGGCCGACAGCACCCGAGCGCTGAGCATGGCCCGACAGCTTTCAGCGGCCCACCTGTGGTTCGTGGCGGCCTTGAGGAAGGACAGAATGGTGTTCTCCCGCACGTGGTGGTCCTTCACCTTGGACGCGCCCGAGCCACGGTGCCTGCGGGAATGCACAGGACATCAGCACCTGCGGCCGCAGTATCAGCAGGGCCACAATTGAACGAATCTGGCACTTGCACATGCATACACCACTTGCAAGAGGCCAGTTGCAAGAGGCGGTGCGAGGCATAAACCTTCAGCACTCAAGCGTCTGCACCGCATGCGCTGGCTGCCAGACACATCCGCAGACTCCGACGCCGGCCAGCTCACGTGTGTATGGGACGGTGCCACAACAAGGGGGCCAAACCAAAAGGGGCCGTACCCAATGTCCAGGGTGGAGCTGACGACCTCGGGCGTCCAGCGCTGGCGCTGCACGCTGCTCAGGTCGTTGGCTGCATAGTCCGCCGCCGTGACCACCAGGTACGCAGCCCTGAAGGTGCCCGCGTACTGCGCAACGATGCGGTGGCGCATGAGCTTGAGGTTTGAGGACATGGCGAGTGAGCAGAGGGAGATGCACTTGCTCAGAAAGCAGGTGTCCAGGTGGTGTCTCCCCCCGCACATGCCCGACGCATGGATGACGGGCTCTGCAGGCTTCCAAGGGTCAGCAACATGGCGAAGCTGGCAACACCATGAGCCGTGGCGTCATGAGCGTCACGGTGATGCGGCCCTCCAGGTCCGCCAGTGTCGCCGCGGAGATGAAGGCCCTCGCCAGCAGCGTGCCATCCGTCTTGGCCACTACGTCCTGAGGGTGAAAATCAGACTACGTGTGAGGGCGTCTGCTGAGCTGCCGTGCAGTCTGCCAGCCACGGCTTGTGGCTTGGCGGCAACGCCGTGGACAAGCACTCGCTCAGGTGCAATCGACCGAAGGTGCGCTCGGAAGGCATCATCCTCGAAAGTCTGCCCCAAGGTCATGGTAGTCAATACGCAGAGTTTACGCTACCAAACCCGGCGGCTGTGAGGAACAAGCCAACACTGCAAAGCTGCCCGCAAGCGGCAAAGCTGACAGGATACAACAAGCGGACAGCTTACCACACGGAAGGCGAGGGCGTCCAGCGACTGCCCGTTCATGAGGTAGGTGGAGCCGCTGGTTGGGTGCAGCTCGCACGCATTGCCATTGCCTGCAGTGCCACACGCTCCACTGTCTGCTCTCCTCATCCTAATGATGGCGCGTGCTGAACTGCCGGAATGGCTTGCAGCCGTGCCGCAGCGGTCAGCAGGCCGGTGACGTCTCCTGGACGACCCCTATCGCATGGCCGGGGGCGCTGCTGTTGCTGTAGCGCCTTGCACAAACCCCGCTCAAGCTCTGAATGCAGACACCACGAGGTACCAGGCTCGAGGAGGGCGCACCGTTCTCGATGAAGCCCACTTCATGCGCCTGCAGCCGCGCAAAGGCCTTGCCCTGCGGCACGTTAGGGTCGCCGGGGCGAGCCTCGTACAGGTGGACATCAAACGGCCGCGCGATGTCCGGCACCAGCGTCACCAACGGCTGCTCGCTGCCGGCCAGCTGCCCCACGCGCAGCTGCGGTGGCGCCAGGAAACGGGTTTGCAGCCTTCCTACTGTGAACCTTGACAACACCACGGCCAAGCAGACTCGGCATCCTTTGACAGCGACATGAAAGCTGCATTGCTCAGACCAGCAGCTCTCATACCAAATATGAATGCCAGGTGACGCCAGGTGCTGCACCCAAGTTGCCTGCGAGGTGCACCTGGAAGGCGCCCATGCCGGCGCCGGTGACCCACCCTGTGTCACTGTCCTCCATGGTGGGGTCGAAGCTGTCGTGCACCACCCTGCAGCAATCCGCAGCAGGCGAATGAGCGGCGGTGCACGTGTGGTGATCAGAGACTTTGGGCACAGATGACCGCTCTTAGGTGCAGTCGTGACCACTTTGGTTGCAGGAGCAGGCATCGTGTGCCTGACAACTGCCGTGCAATGAGGCTGCAACCACGCTGTGATGAAGGAGAGCACCCGTCTGGCGGCGGCTTCTCCAGCACGCGCTCGCTCGAGTCCCAGATCAGCGGCCGCGTCGTTGGCGACACGCGGTGGCCGTTGCCGACATATTTGTACTGGATGGGGAAGCTGTAGCAGGTATGGAAGCAAACAGGTCAAGCGTGAGTTCAGGCAGAAGGGAGTATGGAGTTACCAGGCAGCAGGGACTGCAGGTCAGTAGATGCACGGCGCACCTTGCAATCGGCACAGCAATGGTTTCACTCTTCCACAGCACCCCAGAGCCGCCTGCACAGAGCACGGGAGCTCGTCATCGAGGGCGTTCGGCCTAGACCGTGCACCAGTGCCACTGCCTCGATGCTGCTGAGTGGCAACCTGGCGAGCGCTGAATTTGCAGCAGCAGTCTGATGGCATTGCTTGCTCAGTCATCCGGCAAAGTATCGGGCAATACGCTCACCAGGCATCTGCTCCTGGTGCAGTGTGAGAGCATGCTGAAGCCGCCAGTTGCCGAGCCCTTCAATGTCGCCGACAACTGCGGCGCAGGATGCGCTGACGTTAGGATGCCGCACATGACGCGGACAACAGCAACAGCAACTGCGGCACGGCGGACAGAAACCCTTGTTGAAACAGCAAAGTCTACATTCTCACCTTCAATTTTGCTGCCAATCAGCCCCGGCTGGCTGCGGACCTCCCAGGCGACATCGACAGTGTAATTCGACACCTCGCCACTCTGGATCGTCTGCATGTGCAGCTGCGATCGGGGCCCAAGTGGCATCGACGTCGGCGCCATGACTTCCCGGAACCAACTGCGCCTCAATATGGCCAGACGTCCGCGACCGCTGTGACTTCCGAGAGATGCAGCTGAGTCAGAGGAGGCGCGCTCTCGACCGAGGCTTGGGTTTGCCGCGCTTATGCCAGGTACTTCGTATCAAGTCTTTGCGGAGGTCTTGCAGACCGCCTACGCGGTGATCCATGAACCCACGCAGCCCAGAAGGGTCCTCCAAGTACGAGCGTAGGCCGATGCCAACTCGCAGCCGTCTCCGGCCCCGCTCGTTCGGTGTGTATAAAACAACTGCACACAGACACTGTGATGCTTCTAACTAGCTCCTCGAGGGTGCACGAAGTGTACGAACGCATCCAAGCACGAGGACCATGCCCACGATTAGGGTTTCTGGCATGACTGGCAGACTGGGCGGACTGGGTTCAGGCCGCCGTAGTTGCCGCCGGAAGCACTTACGCCTGTCCCCTACGTTCCCAGCAAGGAAGGAAATCATACCAAAACGCCGGCGGGTAGAATGCACTCAAGCGGGTCCGGCAAGGTATGCACACAATCAGATGGACTGGGCTGAGGTAACTGGAAAGGTGTCAGGGACGTGAAAGGGCGGCGGCTGCAGAAGGACGGCAAGCGAGGCGTCAGCAGGCGAGGGGTGCAGCGAGCTCCATCCAGTCAGGCAGTATGCTACGCACTCACCGTTCGCGCCGGCGAACAGCACACCCACTGGATGTTGTGAGCCACCAAAAATGGAAGTGTTTAGCAGGGACCGGGTGCGTCTGCTACCACGACGATTTACAATGCAACAACAAGGAAGCACATCTGCACAAACCTGCCTGGTGGCGAGTGGCATGCAAAATGTGCAAAAAAATGGTCTCTAAAACTCTGCCCACCATGCGGAACCTGGCTGTACTGTACAAAGGCACCGGTCTGCGCAACATTATGCCCAAGAGGTTAGTTGCCGCCACTTTCGTGTTCATCACTGCCTTTTGGCGCGCCGCATGTGTACATGCAGGAAGCCCCAAAGAACATGCTGCGTTCGCTGAGCGCCGTCGGCTGCCCAGCCTGAGAGGCTGCACATGCATCAGTTTGCCGCGGGCAGGCGACTGTACTGGCCGGCGGTGCGGCCCGGGGCCGCGCTCAGGAACTCTGGCGCCATGGCCTCCCCGTCTTCGGCCTCATCCAGATCAAGACCCGCATAGTCCACGCCGCGGTTGGCGTTGCCACGGTGGAACGCGCTGCCCACTGTGTGCTGCACCTGCACACCCCAAGAGATGGTTCGGCATCACAGCTCGTTGACCTGGTGCACCAGCGAGAGTGCTGGCAGCTGAGAGGTGCATGTGCCGAGGCATGAGCACGCTATTGATCCTCCTTGTGGGCCAGCCCTCGCCCTCTTCAGAAAAATCAGAATGCCTTGCATCTCCAGCATTGCATACGAAAGCAAAGCAGTGTTCAGCAGCAGATGTACCCTTGCTTGCTGCGAGGATGCAAGCAAGTAGCAAGTACCAGATGAGAAGGGTCCATACGACGCACCAGACACCAGGCGGGGGCAACGGCTGCGCGGTTGGCAAACACGGCGGCCGCCAGCAGCATGGAGACCGTGACGCCCACGATGCAGGACAGCACCACGATCGCAACCCGCTGGCTGGCGCTGCCCCCGCCAGAGCTGCCGCCATCAGAGCTGCTGCCGCCGCCGCCGACGTGCGGCAGCCAGCCGCCAGGGTGGCCGTCGGTGTGCGCATTAGAGCGAGCCGCAGCCTTACCGCGCACGCAAGTCGAGGGGTTCATGCCAGAGCACACCCAGCCGTCCTCGATCTGCGGCAGGCAGATCGGGAAGCAGTGTCAGACTGTCAGTCACCAGGAGACTTGCGCGCCGCTCGCCGCAGTGCTCGCTTAGGTTCTCAGCCTGCAATTGCGCTGCGGAAGCATCCAGCCTGCACGGAACGCTGGGCCCCCATCTCTCCGCCCGTGCTCAGAGCGCCGGAGAGCGCTGGTCCACAGAGTTGTGAACTGCCAGGTTCGGCCGCCAGTAAGCTGCACCACCTGGCACCAGGCGTTGCAGCCGTCTACTTCATAATACGGACTAAGGCGATGGCCGTCATCGCACTCCTCACCGCTACCCACCACGCCGTTGCCGCACACCGCGAAGGGCGTCTCAACCGGCACCCACCTGTCAGCAGCAGGGCTAATTATCACCGCCATCATGCGCATCACCTGGCATCTGGCGTTGCATCCGTCGCCGTCAGTTCTAGTACCGTCATCGCACTCCTCACCGCCCTCCACCACGCCGTTGCCGCAAACCGCAAAGGGCGTCTCCACTGGAACCCACCTGTCAGAGGGGATTGTCATGCAGATAAGGATTGCTATGCGCATCACCTCATAGCGAGCTCTCCACTGCGCAGAGGTGGGCCCAATGACAGTACGAGGTAGAGCTAGTGGCGTCGTGGTTGCCGCCATTGCCTCGAATTTGCATGATGCTTCTGATGCGTTGATGGCAGGGTCAAAAAGGGATGGTCGCACCTGGGCTCGCCAGTGATGCTCAGGTCGTGCCCGCGGCCTGTCAGGTCGTGCACCACATACCCCGTCCCTGCGCACTCAATGCAGAGTGAGCCTGCTCCCGCATGCGTGTGCCAACAACAGTTACGGTCAGGAACATGCATCTGGATACCAACCCGGCGAGCAATGCTTTGATGCGCAGCGGGCGCGCCTCAGCTCGGGGGCACAACCTGGATGCATTGCTGATGTCATGCTCGTTCGAGGATGGCGCTGACATGTGCCAGGCATAAACAGGAAGGTCTTGTTATTTCACACCTTCGTCGAAGCTCCACATGGCGACCAGGCCGTTGCTGTGGGGCGAGACCGGTTCGCCGGCGGCCTTTGTCCCTGTGCTTGGGTGCGCGATGCGGTCCATGTCGATGGCCAGACCCTGCGGGGTGCGCATGACAGCAGGGCGGCTTAGGCACTGTGCAAACCCCTTCTGTTGCGGCGTCTTATCAGAAGCATGAGCGATTCAGCACAGCAGTCTGCCTGGTGAGTTCATTGCACCGGTCAGCGAGCAAGGCAATGCTGCTGCGGATCACAAGATTTCTACCTCATTGATCTCCTTTGGGGTCCGCACATGGTCCCAGACGCGGACTTCGTCGATTAGGCCTGTGAAGTCCTGCAAGCTCGAGGCATGACAAAGTGGTCATGCAGAAGGTAGCCAGACACTAATAGTTGTCACATGTATGATGCGGTGAAGTTCTAGGTCCCGAAAAAACCGCAAGCAAACTCCTCCTTGCCTGGGCGCCGTATTCCTGATCGAATATCTCTTGCGTCTTTCCCTTGGCACCTGCAGGGCCTCGTGTCTGTTTGGAACATTGCCAAGCATGCGCACGACCATCATTTCGCATCGCAGAACGAGAACGAGCAGGCACTGTCAACGTCCGTTTCGCACAAAAGCTAGCTTGAGCATACAGTGATTCGAGGTGCGGTGGCGCTTTGCAGCGAGTGCTGTTTGTGCGCACCGTAAGCCGAGTCAAAACAGCCGCCCGGACAGTCTGCACTCGAATCACTTTCCGTCAGCCACCTCCTTGCACAATGCATGACCTTCTGTGCGGCGCAGGGAGCATGCTGACCAGGGGGCTTGCACACGGCACACACGCCCAACAGCCCTTCCGCAATCTGCAGAAGAATTGTGCAGCAGATGCTCTGACCTTGCTCCCTGCCGATGACGAGCACGCCGCCGGAGGGAATGCGCTTGCCCTTGCCGCGGATCACCTCCCACACCAGTCGGCCGTTGTCGTACAGCAGTGTCTCTCCGGTATCGGACCGCCAAGAGGCCGCAATGTGGTGCCACCTGTCGCAACATGTCGCACAGTGCAAGAATCAACTGTGGGACAGACGCATGCAGCGCAGCGTATCACGTGCTGTCACTGCCTTGCACCAGAGGCCACGCACTGCGACAGACAAAAGTGGCGTTGTTTTGAGCGGAAGCCAAGAATGACGCCCGCTGAGTTCATCAGCGTCTGCGTAGTGATACCTGCCATCTGTTGATGCGATGCCGGAGGTGTGGTCTGCCAGCGTCCCCTCGTCCTCCATGACCGATACGCCCCTACACATGATTGCCACTAGGTTCAAACTCCTTAGAATCGACTTTTGAGTCCATGAAGTGCGGCTATCCAGCAGGACGAGAAGCCAGAAGAAGAATGACTTTTCTCCGAACTAAGAGCCGAGAGGCCATGCTGCTGCCCTTCAGCGCATCGCGTCTGCTGGCCGTCTGTTGAGAGCAGAGACGACCTCCAGAGCGCCTCTTACATTCAAAAGGAGATCGGAAGACTCGCCAGTCGGAGTAGGAGAAGATGAGGAAGGCGTTGTCGCTCTCGTCATACTGTCCAGCGGCGTATGAGAAGGGCGTCCCCGAGCGGCACGAGTCGGAGCTCAGCATCCAGAACTCCACCGTCAGCGCCGCGCTGGGGAAATTCTTGAAGCCGGAGTGCATTAGCACCTGCCGACAGCGGCACACAAATGGTCTGACCTACTCCCCTCTCCCCCGAAGGTGTCTGCACCAGCAGCCAGTTCACGACCAGAATAGCGCCTGCACATGCGCAGCAACTACTACTGCCGTGGGCGCAGAGGGGAGTGTATGGTCGCCGTGCTCAGATGTCATTGTTGCTCATTTGCAAGAAATGCCACAAAGTAGCGCTGTCAACTTTTACTGGCACCTGCTGGTCGTTGAGCGCCAGGGCGTGTCCCGCCAGGCCGACGGGTGGTGCCGGCGCCGGCAGCCCGTCCTTTACGGTGAGAGGCACATTTGCTGCGACCCACAGCGGCGCATCTGCTGCCAGCGTCAAGTCGTTTTTGCCGTCTGCGCCGACAAAGCTGGGCACCACCTGCGGCATGCCTCGCGATCGACGGTGGCGCGTCCCCGCATGTACAGCTTGCATGTGACCGTCCTCAGGTCACATGTTGGATTCAATGACCATGATATCCGCCAGCCCAGACACACATTTTGGAGGCTTGCAGCCGGCTTGCTACCCCCCCGGCCTTACGGCACTCGCACTTCGACGCAAATGTGATGTACGTCCAGACTCGCATTGACGTTTGCAATCATCAGTGGATGAGACGCGCCTGCAGCTCGCCGTCTCGCTTGAGGGCAGCGGGCGAAAAGTCGTACGCCAGCTTCAGCCCGCTGGCGTCGGCCGGTCCCTTGCTCCACATCTCCTTCTGCGCCTCCGCCTGTGTGGACAATCAGATGGCCACTCTTTAAATGTATTTGCACACCTTCAGCTTGCATGGTGACAGGCTGGGACTGCCGACTGTGGCCCCACACATATGTCTCAGTCAGGCTCCTGCTTGCTGGCATCGCGTCTGCCCCGCACGCTACAAATCTGGCATTCTTGCACTTCAAAGAACGAAGCATGTCCACCCGTCACCTGCTTGTGTCATTGATTGGCTGACAATCACGCACGCACCTCTGTTAGCACACGGTCCCACACGCGCAGCTCCGCCATGTCGCCATCCAGCTGCGACTCTGGAGAGAAGCACCCTGCAGCGATGATGTCACCATATTGACTGCACCGCCACTTGCACCGCCACTGGCAGTCGCGAACAATGTGAGTTGGCAATGCAGGCACTGCTCACCGCCAAAGCACTCCTGGTTCTGCCCCAGGACGAGGCTGCCTGCGCCACATTGGGGACACTAGCAATGAGCGGGTGCCGATTTGCGTACTGTTTGCCAGTTTGAGAGTGCTCTTCCGATTGGACGCGGTTGGGCATCTAACAGAATGAGGCCACTGCACAGAGAGCTCGTCCCTGACGATGCTCATTGAACTGTGACTTGTACAATTGGCCACGCCGACACGGGAACAGACGCGCCTGCGGGGGCACGTTTGCTGCCAGGCGCCATGACTGTGTCAAAATCCAGGCTGGGCCTGCGGATGTCAATGACGCCGCGCTCCGAAACCTGTGGTGGCAGTGCCACCATGACTCGACGATGTCATCGTCAAGCAGAGTCTCAAGGCATCAGCACTGGTTCATTGCCTGACCCAGTTGCATGCTGTGCATGGCCCCACTTGCTTTGCGTCACATCTCCATGCAGGGTCAGCCGCATGTCAAACCACGACCGGCATGCAGCAAGCACCTCACGTGCAGCCTGCTGCACAGGACTCACCCAGAAGGACGGCTGCGGGCTGCCGTCAAAGTACAGGTGTGTATTGCCAGAGTCCTTCTCCCAGCTGACTGCAATGTGATGCCAGTCGCTGTCCTTCCTGCAGGCCAAATGCATCATCTGCCAAATATGCTAATTGAGCCGTGCTGAAGCATACCGCAGCCATCCAGCCACTACAGTAGTGGGATATGGATGTGTGGTGGCAATTGATCCGGCTGAGTGCCGCTCTCATGCGAGTGGCGACACTGCAAGTCGCTGTGACATTTTTGCCAGCAGTTTGCCTCCTGGCTCACCAGGAGACGGCGAAGTCGGCCCAGTGGTCGTTGTCGCCGCCGTTGCCCTCCCCGTTGGCATTGATGTGCACCGACACCGAACCCGCTGTGCTGACATCCTCGAAGTTCAAGAAACTGCAGCACCAGATGGAAGTCGGTCACTGCTGGATCGGGTAAGTATGCGGCGCTCAACGTTTTGAGCTCAAGACGATAGGCAGCTGCATACTCCATGCTGCACACAGGTGTCAGCCGGTGTGGATCCAAGCCAAGCTGCCGGTGGGCCATTGTTGCTCAGTAGTCAGGCATGGCAGTGGTAGTTTGTGCTGTGCCACAGGCATTTATTTGCGGGTGAGTGGCTGCACACCTGAGGCCGCGGTACTCCTTGTTGTACTTCTCGATCAAAATGGCGTCGTCCACAAACGTCTGGAGCGCCTTAGTGTCTGCGCCCGGCCGGGTCAGCATTTGAGGAGTTATATGACATTTGCAGCCGCAATATACAGAAAAAGAGCAATTTCTCATCGCGACAGCCTCGTTAATACAGGCAGTAGTAGCAGACGGTGGCAATCGTCACTACACTCCTTTGCAGTCCACAGGCTTCTGCACGTACGTGACACCTGACTCTGGCATCTGGCACCGATGCCCGCACATGGCTGGAAACCTCTACTGTTGCGGGCCTGCGGCCACAGTGTCCCTCCTTCTAGAATCGGTAGACTGACTCTGATACCTGAGGAGTCTTGCAGGCGAGTGGCATAGGAGAACAGCTCGGCGTGATTGCTGCCCGGCGGCGCCGAGTCGTTGACGGCAGGTGTGCGGGCCCAAAAGGCCAAGCTGAAGTCGCCCGTCGGCATGTCCGTCACCGCAGGGTTGATGGCGTAGTTGTTCTGGAAGGACAGCGCCCCCGTGCGCAGGTCCGTGTGGCCGTCCTGCGGGCATCGTGCCATTCAGATGAGTCCATTGCAATGGAAAGTGGGGCATCTTACACAAAGAACTTGATGAAGCCATTTGAGCAGGTCGTCCTGTCTGACAGTCTCCATTGCCGCACAGTCGTCGTCAAGGGGGGTGTCTGCAAAGCGGTCTCGGAGATGGCAAGAGGCAGTCGTGCATGTGGCGGGGGAAGCGCCTGCTGAGGCTCGAGAGGCTGACCCTGGCGCGGATGCGGATGTCGGCGGCCTTTGGCGGCTTGATGAGCGGCAGGTGGTTGCCGTTGCCTGAGGAGTCCTTCGCAATCAGGTGGGGCTGCGACACGCCGCCGTCGCCAAACTCGACGCCGTCCTCAAACTGCCAATACGCCACCAGGTTCCTATATATGCGAAGCCAGACAGTCGGTTTGTGGGGCAGCACACTCTGTCAAGTGCTCGGCATGCCTGATGCTGCTGCGGCAGCTGACGTGCGGACGAACATATAGCGAAAGACTGGGACTCGAGCGCTTTGCAGCTCACTCGTGGTGATCCAGGCCGCTGGTGCGACGCATCCACTTGAGGATGTCCTCCTGAGAGCGGGCCGCCGTCCAGATGCGCACCTGTTTAAGGTGGTCTCACAGCTGTCAATGTACAAAGCCAACTTCGACTCAACATAGTAAGGCTCCGGGACTTGATCCACAATACTAATTTGGAGCAGTCTTGAACATGATCAAAAGTCAGAGAGAGGCGAGTGACGGCTGCGGCACCTCGTCCATGTAGCCGTAGAACCTGTGAACGTTTTAGCGCAGCATGTGTCAGCAGCTCAGCACAGACGCAGGTGATGCCGCTAATCGTTATGACTAAGCACTACATCTGCAGCATGCAGTCGAGCTGTGGCGGCATCTGAAGCGCATGCCACCCCTGACGTTTCGCCATACTTACCCCTGATCCACATCGGTGCACCCTCCGAAGCAGTCCTGCAGCACAGGCGATTCGTACTTAGGGCCTGCAGGCGGCTGTTTGCGGTTCCTGCAGCACCCACAGTGCGGCACAATAACTGCTGTCAAGTGCGCAAACGGTGCGAAGCGCGGCAACACACCTGTTCTCCGCCAAGCATAAGGGCGCCGCCCGCCAGTAGCGGGTTTGTCTTGCCGGTGCGGGCCTCTGCCATCTTCAGGCCTGCATCTCATTTCGAAGGGCTCGAGTCGCATTTGTCCCGGTGTTTGCCTCGCCAGGGCAAACACCCTTGTGCTCCTGCTCCTGCTGCAGCAGCAGCGCTCTGCTGTGCTGATGACGCCCACGTGGCAGCAGCTCAGCGAATTGCGTTGGCAGAGCCTCAGCACACCATCTTGGTAGATGGTGGTGAGGCCGTCGTTCGCCGCGGTCCAGGTGACGGCCAGGTGCGTCCAGCCACCATCTCGCTTCACATAGTTGGCAGTTTCGTCGTGGTTGAACTTGGCTGCGCAGCTGATGCCCCGTGGATCCTGCAGCGCAGGTACCAGCCATCATTTTCGAGGCGATTGTGCACACATAAGCCGCACAGCATTTCCTGTGTGGCACGGTGGCCACGGTGGTCGCAAGCTGCACGCAGCTGTCTTGGGTGGGTCCTCACCCTCGTGTGAGGGGCAATCCCGGCTGCACCACATCGAATAGCACATCGTGCGGCACCCTGAGACTGCAGGCATCAGCTTCGCTCGCACAGGCATCAAGTCGATGTACTCGAAGTCGTGACAGGCCAGCAGGTTCTGCGCGTCGAAGATGACGAAGTGGTTGAAGTCGGCAATCCATCGCGACTGTTCTGTGGCGGTAGAGTCCAGCGCGTAGCTGAGAATGGCGCTGCGGTGGCAGTAGTCCGATGTGGACACCCACTGCACCGCGCAGGGGGTGGTCAGTCTGCCATCGCTGATCGGAACGTGCGTGGTGGCAGCCAGACACCAGGCTGGCGGCACACGAAGACGAGGCTGGCCGCGTTTGCAGTTTGAGCAGCGCGCACAGCGCGCATCCGGCACAAGCCGTTCAGATCACACTTCATCTCTGCGGCACATCACGGCATCTGATTAATCTTGACTACTAACCGCACCGCCTCAAAAGTGAACTCTTCGCCTTCGAGACCCTGCGATGCAAGTGCAGGGTAAATGACGTCACACACACATTGCAGCACAGCTCGGCGACATCCATGCGCTGGAGCTTGCGCCTCAAGCTGACACGAGACTGAAAACACTGTAGAAAGCAGTTCTCTACCCAGACTGCTGACCTTGACAGGCTGCAGCACCACGGCGTGGTCATGGAAAAGGAGCGCATGGTTGCTGGCCGCTGCGAAACCTGCGCATCATGCGACTTGCAGCGTAAGGCCACCATCATACGACGCACAACGCTGGCCTGAGAACGAGCTTCCAGTAGATTCGAAGAGCCACGACTGCCCTCCGCAAATCGCTCATATCAGCAGCAGCAGTGTGAGTGACCAAAATTGAGAGCTGTTCTGGGACCAGACAAACGGAGGTCATGAGGTGACACTCGCATGCGAATGAACTCTCACCTGTGAAAGAGCAGAAGAGTGCGGCACCAAGACTGAAGAAAAGCACCCAGGCTCGGGGCAGGTTGTGCGTCCTTGCCATTCTGGTCAGACGCGAACGTGGTGCTTCACACCGCCTTATTTCCCGCCAAAGCCACGGAACTTGAACTTGTTTTCAGGCTCCGTGTGTCGCAGTAGAACTTGTGGAACAACCTCTATGCACGGCCCTTGAACCAAAGAAGATGGACACACGTACCAGGAAGCACAGGAAAGCAGGAAGCTGCGGAAACTGCAGCGGCGTCCCAGGAATTCTCAAGGATCTGCAAGGCAGGCTAGTGACTTGAAAGTAAAACCACACTCTCGAAAGTGTGCTGCATGCACCGTGCAGTTTTTGCCGTTGATCACGCTTTAGCAACTTCATTGTCGGCGTTGTGAGGAGTCTTTGCCGGCGTAAGGTGGCACTTGCTGCACCATAACGTGCTGTGCACGATGGTGTTGGAATGCCGGTGGCCACCTGCACGTCATGGCATCTGAATCCTGAGCTTGCTGGCTGAGTGTGAGGCCACGCTGCTGCAGACACATCCTACCGCAGCTCGCCAGCCGAGTAGTCTCAGGAGCTCGATGGCCGATGCATTGTTCAGTCAGCAGACGGTGGACGAGACCCGGGCGTGGCTGGAGCACATCCACGCGAAGCTGGAGAAGAAGCCCGCCCGAGAGCTGTTCGCTCGCTTCAATAGGGACCTCACGGTGGGTGGCGCCTCTATTTGAACCATAGAGCAACACTTCGTGCTTCGTGAGCAGACGCCGCTGCTGATGCCTGTTGACGCTCGTCGCCAGCCACCAAAAATCCATTGTGCATTGGAGCTCCAGTCTGGCTGCATCACTGTGAGGCTCTGCCGCCACCGCAATTGATCACTTTGCTAATCACTCCTGGCTGCCGGCGCATCAGATCCAGGTGGTGAATCAGGCATCGCAGTTCATCCAGCGGGCATTTGACTGGCGGGCGGAGGACGGGCAGCAGCGCATTGACGAGGCGCAGTTCCGCAAGGCCAAGTGCTCCCTATACCTATACTACAAGTGCGCTGCGTGCTTGAGGACTCGGACTCGGTGCCCTGGGGTCTCTCAGGCGCAGTGCGTGACATGCACTGAGGATTTCGGGGAGGCAACATCTTAGGACCGAAGCAGCAGGAGTGCTCCTTTTCAAATTCCGCTTTGCTGGCGCACTCCTTGATCTGCGGCACTAGGCGCAAAATCCCCATGGCATGGCACTCCAGTGGCCTGCCAGCACCGGGCGCTGTGTTCATGCGCAGGGTGCTGCAGGGCGTGCTGCTGGAGGAGCGGTTCGTGACGTCGGATGGCGCCCAAGGCCTGGCCGACAACACCAGCTTTGTGGAAGCGCTGCTGCTCGTGGCGGTCGAGCTGGTGAGGGTGCTGGCGATGCTAGCTGAACTTCGGCTCCATCGCCTCCTCCCAGCTCCGTTGTGCCAGAGTGCTGTGGTTCCACCGGCCGTGCTGGGATTCGGGTGCCATTTGGATATAGAGCTAGTCCCCCGCCAACCGCACATCTGCCTGATAGCATCCAGGCCACGCAGATGCGGAGGCAAATAGCAGCAAAACCAACAATTTGCGAGGAGGCCCAAAGCCACAGGCATCGTTTACATCTCAAGGCCCCGTGCCCGCAGGTGAGCTACGCGTGGCATGGCAGCGGGGCGCTCTTCCCGGCGACCACGCTGCGCCTGGAGCGGCTGCACCTGGCATTCGACATGTGGGAGGCGACTGACCTGTTCCGACAGCACCTCGGCAGTGCTGCCGCCTCCGTAGGTCCAGACGCAGGTGCCGCATCTGACAGGACATCTGCAGACGCTGCCGGAACTGTGACATGTCGAACTCCTGCTTGTCTGCCGACTCTGCGCTGTCAGGCAGCAACTGCTGCGTCAGTTTTCGGTTTGCCAACAATCGCCTATGTTCGACAAACGGTGTGGCGTCCTGCCGCCAGCAAAGTCACTCATTCGGGTGCTAGTGCCTGGACACCCGTTACGACATCTCGATAGGAGCGGTCGGCGTGCTGCAGGCATGGCGAGCCCAGCAGGTGATGCCACGGCGGCGGCAGGTGACGCCGCAGGCGCTGGCGCCATGCCGGCGGCGGCGGCAGAGTACCTGGGTTATATGCGGGTGGGTGCTTATCTCGTTATATTCGTGGTAATGGCTGCAAGAACGACTTCATGCCACGCAATAAGCTCCGTCGAGCAGGCGCAGACCTGCAGAATGTCAGCAGTCACCTTGATTGCAACAGAACCATGCTACTGAGCAGCTCGGCAGCTGCCAGCAGCTAACTTCGCGTCTTCGCGCCTTTCGCCTTTCGCGCCTGAGACCCCGAACCGTGAAACCTTCATGCGTCCAGGTGCGTATTACGGAGGAGTTGGCGTTCCTCAACGGCAGCACACTGTATGCCGCCATGCTCGCCGGCGGCGGCGGCTCCCGCGCCCCAGGTCAGAGTCTGCAACATCGTGGCAACACTGACGTATGTCCCTGCTGCACCTGCTCCTCGCAATTGCCCCCGGCCCCGTGTTGGACGGCACGAACAGGAAGCGCTGTGGGTGCAGGCGACAAGTCGCTGGTGGCGGACTTCATTGCCACGGCGGCGGTGATGGCGCGGGAGCGCTG
Organism: Deuterostichococcus epilithicus; assembly: GCA_033439295.1. Taxonomy (NCBI): domain Eukaryota; kingdom Viridiplantae; phylum Chlorophyta; class Trebouxiophyceae; order Prasiolales; family Stichococcaceae; genus Deuterostichococcus; species Deuterostichococcus epilithicus. Next base: position 1,255,838 of record JAVTLE010000010.1, read on the forward strand.
CTTCAAGGCGCAGTCCTCGCAACCTGCGTGGAAATCTCCTTTGCGCTTGCATTTGTGCTCCCTGGGTCGTTACAATGCCAAGTTGCTGTCTGGAGTTCCGCAGCATGACAGAAGAACAACCAGTAGGGTACAGGCATTGCAGGTGCTCTGTTCTCACCCACGTTGAGCTTCGTAAAGCCTCGGACAGGTGTGCATGGAGCTGGCGGCCACGGTGCCGGCAATCGGCCGGGTGGCCGACTTCGAGGCGCAGGCGCAGGCGCTGCTGGACCACACCCAGAACACCAATTTCCAGGTGGGTCCAGGGTTCTTGGCGCGGCCCTGCGGAGAACATAATATCACTCGATAGCATTGCCGCGGGCGCTGGCGCTGCTGGACCCAGCCCAAGCCCGCCAGCCACCAGGTGCCGCGATTCCCGCTGCCGGTGCAGGCCTGTGCGCTCACTGGCGGCTGCCTGCAAGCCTGAACGTCCGGCCCGTCCGTGGCTCTCCAGCCACCGCAGCCCCAGCTGCACTGGCCCGGGGGATGGAGTTTGACAAGGAGGCCGCCTGGAGACGCAGCTTGCCAAGAGTGGCGAATCAACCTGATCAGACGCGCCATTCGATCCTGGCGATTCTCACCGAGGAGGCTTCTCCCTGCGATGAGCTGCACGGGCGCAGCTGCCACGGGCCGCTGCAGCAATGTACACACCCAAAACTGTGGAACCGATCGTCTGTCGGGGCGGCGCGCAGGTGCTGTTCAACCAGCACCAGCTGAACATCGTGTCGTGCTGCGTGTCCGCGACCGCGCGTGTGGCGGGCATCGCGCTGCCCTTCAAGAGGGTCAGAGAGGCACTCGCCGCCGTGTTTCCCGCGCAGCCGCCCACGCTGTTCGAGGACGCCGACCTCGACGGCGGCAGCAGCGGTGCGATGCCCTCAGGCGCCATGATGCCGTGGCATCGCCGCATCTGGTCAATGGCCCTCCGGCAGCGGTGCACCGTCCCTGCCGATGGACGTCCTTGTTGCCTTGCTGTGCCATGCACGTAGTCATGCAGCATCTGGACAGGCAGGCCGCGTGTTTGCCCCTTTTCGAGAGTGGCTGCGTCTTGTCGCCGCTGCGAGTTGAGCGGTCCAGTGTCTGCACTGCATGCTGACGGTGATGCTGGCCAGGCAGGACGGTTGTACGTCGGAGCCACCAGCATTGGTCGATTGTCCAACACGTTCGATCATGCATCGGTACAGATGAGGTGCGGCTGGGCGACACTCGAGCGCTGTACAACGACGTCTTCCTGCCCGCCATGGAGGTGAGACGAGTGCCTGGCAAAGCCCCTCTTCTGCGGCAACAGTGCACACTGTCATGTTGATCATCCGGCGCGCTGTGTGCGGCGCAGAGTGCTGATTTGCAGAGGTTACCTCAACACGTCCACACCCCTGTCTGTGGCTCCTGTCGACTGGCACAGAGTGATGGAAGACGTCCACACCCCTGTCTGTGGCCCCTGTCGACTGGCACAGAGTGCTGGAAGTCTTGTTTGTGATGCTTCTTTTGAGAGACTTTGTCGTTCAATGCGGCCAGGACCACCTCCAGGCGCTGGCGGCAGCGCACAAAATGCGGGGCCTGTCTGCTGGCGACACCGCCGCCGACCCACAAGCAAAGCTGCACGAGGCTGCACGGCGGCCATTGACAGATATGGCGGCGGAAGCCGGGCGCCGCCCCTTCGCCACGCTGTCGACTTCGGATCGCAACGCGCGCCGTGCAGGTGCCGCCCCGTGAGGCTGTGAGCCATTCAGTGGGTTGTGAGAGGGTATTCAGGCGGCTTGGATGTCACGCTGGTGCTGGCGGCTGCTGTCTGTGTGGCTTGCTACCTACAGCGGCGGTTTGAGCGGAGGCTGCGGCGCTGCAGTCGCGAGGGCTGTGTGGACTGTGCGGTGCAGCTGCAATCGATTGCCAAGTTCGCACTTTGAAGGGGATGCCTTCAACCAGATGTTGCTGCCCCTGCAATTGCCCTGTGAACAATGCGGCTATGAGCAAACTACACCTCCCGATGCAAAACTATCTGACTCGACCTCAAAACAGCAGCGCCATCTGGCCTGATCAGGCCTGTTCCAAAAGTTCACAATATAGCAAAACTTTCTAACCGCACAGACATAATGGCCTGCTGAGATGGCGGCAGCGGCGGCGGCGACCCTCACGTGCGCAATGCCAGCATCTGCAGCGAGAGGCACACACCATTCTGGGTTGCACTGCTCGCCAGCTTGCACACGACGATGAAAGCACCTGCATGCAGCGGACTTCAGGAAACGGGTTGGTTTTTCGCCGTGACATGACATGCCATGACATGACATGACGATGATTGATGCAGAGAGAAGTATCAGATGTGGGCTCACCCTGCGGCCTGCTGCCGGAACCTGCTTATTGACGGTCACATTCACCAGCACAACTGTGCCGTTGGGCGCGATGCTCCTGATGAGCTGGCCGCCTCCTTTCGCTGCCGGCACTGCCACAGCCTGCAGTGCGGCATGTACCCATGGCGGCTTGCACATATGCATTCAGCTTGGGTCGGCCAGGAGGTGTAGCAACAGATGCGCGCAGATATGCTTGTCTGCATGCATCCCAAGTGCAGCCTGACAGCAGACGGCGCGCATCGGCATTGTTGCTTGCTGTGCCGCTGCACATCTGCGCCATGGGGCGCACCTCGGTCTGGCCGCCAGGGGCATTGCAGGCGCAGTCCCACGTCGGCGCAGGGGCCGCCTCGGGAGCAGAAGGCGGTGCTACCTCCCCCTCCGCGCCGAGGCTGTCGCCAGCCGGCTGCATCTCGGGGGCCAGCGCTGGTGCTGAGTCGCCGCCACCTGCCACCACAGACACACCGTCTGCTCTCAGGGATGCTGGCGCGGTGGCAGCGAGCCTGAAATGTGTGGCGGCTGCTGCTCACCCGGAGCCTGAAAGATGCATCAATTTCCCATTGCCTCGCCTCTTCTTATCAATGCATCGTGGTTTTCGACTCATTGAGCAGCCCAGCAGCAAGGGCACCTTCGGCCCGGAGCTTGGGGGGTGGACGCCTTTTGGGAGGTGGGCGCCTTTTGGGAGGAGGCAAGCGCCGCTTTGGTGGTGGTGGTGGCCGTTTTCGCTGTGTTGGGCGGCGTTTCGGTGGTGGCGGTCTTTTCACTGCAAGCAGGGATGAGGGGAGGCTCAAGGCTTTGGGGTTGTGTGCATCAAGCTGTTGAAGAGTTTACTCACTTTCACGGCCACCTGACATTGGCATGATCCTCGGCGGCGGTGGCGGCAACGGCGTCTGGCCGCCGGCCCTGATGACGGTGGTGCCGCTGGATGACGGCGCCCGCACCGGTGCCCTCGCCGGCACTAGGGCCACCGCACTGGTGGCGTTGAGGCCGCCATAGAGAATGGATTTTGGGCCTGCGGACGTGCATGTGGCATGTATCGACTTCAGCAGCCATCTCTTGGCAGGAGTCTGAAGATGTGACCTGCGCACGTTCGAAGTTTTCTCAGGCCGGGGTTTTGACGCACCAGGCAGCCGATAGGACGACTGCATGATCGCATTCTTGAGCTGGGCCGCCAGTCCCACCGACGGAAACCTCGTCGTGATGGTGTACCCCCGCTCGTGGAACCTTTCGCCATGAAAAGATGCCTTGTGAGAACTGGTGGTGCCCGGGATGAAAGCCGTCAGATCCCTGTGCCTTGTCTGGCGCTGCGTGCCAACTTGGAGGTGATGGGCCTTAGAGTGCCGTACACTCATGCAGCTGCCTGCAAGCGGCTGCGAAGCCATCACAGGCTGCAGCCGCTCATAAGTCCAACACCGGCTCTGACTACTGTCCGGGAAACACCAGTCAGAATGGCGAGCGGCAGGCAGCCTCACCTTCCGAGGACGATGGCGGCAACTCCGGCGACATGCGGCGTGGCCATGGAGGTGCCGGTCATGGAGATGTAGGCGCCGCCAATGGCCAGGCCCAGCACGTTGACGCCCGGCGCCGCCACGTCCACACTTTGCGGCCCTGATGCGGGACGGCACCAACCCACTTTTTGTTGCGCGTATGCTCTCAGCAGTTTGCTGCTGCATTTAAAAGTCTTGGGCAGCGGAGTCCGTACTTCACTGGTTCACAAGCCAGTGAAGCAGTAGCGAGACAGCAGATCCTAGCGCACACCATCCTCCCGACTTGCAACTCCAGGAGGTCCCTGCAGCTCACCATAATTGGAGCCGGTCCAATAGGTGCCATCCCGGTTGGTGGCGCCAACGGCAATGACATTGGGCGTGGTCAGCGTTGACGGAACGTGTGGGTTGGCGTCCGTATTGCGGCCGTCATTGCCGGCGGACGCAGTCATCAGGATGCCGCGCGAGTTCAGCGCCTGCAGCGTTCACCCAGCTCATTTTCATCCTATTTACCGAAGTGGCGCGCTTTCACTGGATCCAGCCAGCGCTGCTGGATGGTGGCGACTCGCAATGCATGTCGGCACACTCACGAGTCGAACCAAGGAAGGAGCTCCAGGGACAGCAGCAAGCAGGGGAGAAGTCCAGGCAGGCGGGCTGACCTCGGCAGCTGCTTGCAGGGCAGCGGAGGTGGAGTAGACGCCCCAAGAATTGCTGACGATGTGCGCGTCCTGCCGTGTGCAGTAGTCGTAGCACCGAATGGCGTCCGAGATCCAGCCATTGCCGCTGGCGTCCATGAATTTGCACGCTGCGGTACGGGACCAGGCCGCGTTCACACACATTTGGGCTGGAGAGACCCGGTGGTGCGTCTACGAGTGGGACATTCTGGAGATCGACAGCCCGCAAACTCCCTCCTCCCAGTCACCGGCGCGTGCTCAACAGGAGCGATACACTGCAGCGTTGCCAGCCAGCTTTGAAGAAGACCTGTGACGGTCTGGGACTGCCGGTTTACACCTATCACGCTGGCGACCTGGGAGACGCCGGCGGTGCCGATGGCATTGTTGCCAACGGCACCGACCACGCCCGCCACGAAGGTGCCGTGCCCATTGTCATCGTACGGGTCGCCATTCTTGCCGCCCTGCACAAAGTTGACGCCGTGGACGTCGTCCACGATGCCTGCACAGCAGTTGGAAAGAGGCTCCAGCTCCCGCTGTCGTCCAGAAATTTCAGCAGCTCGCAAACATCATGCCAGAGAGGTGCCGGCTATCCTGTTGTCCTTACTCTGCGAGCCACTATCTACCCTCGCTGTCGTCTATGCTATGCGGTGTTTTCAGACACAATGCCCTGACGAGCTGGCAATGTGACAGTCACTTCAACTGCGGCGCGGCAGCCGATTGCAGCAGTCCCAGCCAGCTCGCACCGTTGTTGTCGTCGTCAATGCCATTGTCGGGAATCTCGTTCGTGTTGGTCCACAGGTTCGCCGCCAGGTCGGGGTGAAAGTAATCGTACCCTGTGTCCACCATGCACACGCGCACGGCCTGCACGCCAGACCGAGAGGGATTGATTTCATGGTGGCAACTGCTCGTGTGCCATGCGAAAAATTCCTGCATCATTGGTCACATATTTGCTTCTGGGACAGCACCAAGCCAGTGGCATGCTTGGTCATGCGGTAAACCGAACATAAACATGTTTAGTCGATCCCTTTTTGGCGCCGGGGACCAACTAGTGTGCAGAGGAGCATGGCTACCTGGCTGCCAAGTGCCCCTGCCCTCCAGGCGCCAGAGATGTTGATCGCCGGCAGCGCCCACTGCTGTGGGACCAGTGGGTCACTCGGCTGCGCCGATGCCACATCGATCTTTGTCGGCTTGTCCGGCTCGCAGATCTTTAGGTCTGCACAGCAGAATGCCATTTGAAGGAGGAACATGAGACGCCACGCTTTAGTTTCCCCTCCCCTCTTCCCCTCCCCTTGATCCCTCCACGCTTTTCTTGATCGCCAATGCGCCCTGCCATCGGCGAGGCAGACTGAAAGTGTTCCTGCCGTAAATGTCGGGGGCTCCGCTCCGCTGGACCGGCGGCATCGCATCCCATGCGTCCGGCAGCACACCACTGAGCGGGCACAGAATCTAGTCGCACGATGTGTATGTACTCATAGGTACTTCCCACCTGGGTTCTCGACCAGCAGCTCCCGGCAGAAGGCGGCGATGCGAGCCTCCTCACGGCTCTGCTCGTCGCCGCCAAAGTCGTCTGAGAAGGTCTCGATGCCGCCCAGGTTCAGTGCGCTCACGTTCACCGTGTAGATTTCCAGCTGCGACGTCGGCACCTGCGCCTCTATCTGCAGGCTGGGCGGCCGGTCCGTTGTTGCATTGCCCTGCGTCGTGGTCTGCCCCCTGAAGGTGCCGCTGAACACCTGGCATGCGCAGCACAGCGACCGTGGCACAGCCTTCTTATCAATCCGCATAAGCGTCTCGCCTCTGTTGCTTGATGGTGTACCTCACTAACGCAAAGGCTGCTGACAATGCTGCAACGAGTCATTTACGGTGAATGTGACACACAGAGGGAATGTGACTCACCTGGCCCTGGGCGTTCTTGCGCAGGATGATGACCCTCGGCAGGCGGCCGGCGCCATCTGTTTCTGGCGCCGGAGCCGCAGCAGATTCTGTGCCGGGCGCTTGCGCCTGCGTTGCACCACCGTAGGCGAGGGAAAAGCGTCACCAACGACACGACAGACCGTTTGTGCAGTCCTTGCGTTGGTTGGGGCCATGAACCGCTGCATAAAGACTCATCGTGACTTATGAACCTTTTTTATTCACCGCACGTTTCATGATCATGTCGCTTCCTGAGCTGCACCTCGGTTCAAAAGTCGCAACGCCTTCGTCCGCTGTTGCGGCGACACACTGAACCCACCCGATGCGTTGCTGTAGCGGCGCAGATGACTCGTTAAATCTTTCTCGATGGATGTAGAAGACATTTGTAGTCAGACGAGACCCTCCGAGACAGGTCGGTTGGTCTTACCTGGACGGTGATGGCGAGCACCAGCAGCATCAGCAGCGGCAGGGCTGCCGCGTGATGCCCACGCCCCATGTTGCAGGCCACTGAGCTTGAGATCTGAATGTTGCAACTATATGGCCGCTGGTGCGATCGCACAGCTTGCGACTCATCACTCTCCCCCGTGCAGGGTCTGCCGTTGCCTTTCTGTATCGCCCCCTGTGGGGTTGCCCCACAATTGCCGCGCGACATCCACATGCGGCTGCACACCTTGGTCGTTGTCGTGTTGACAGAATCGTTACAGCGCACCACAACAAACATAGGAAGTCCGGGACTAACCTCTCCCTGCCCTCAAAATTAGTTTGCGCACTCAAGGCGCCGGCATGCGCCGTGCTTACAAGCCGGACTCGCATGGCTTGCTCATAGCTTATGCTGCACTGGTAGCTGAAACCATGTTTCGCAACTCCCGTGTCAAGCAGCGTAGGGCTAGCAGACCGCGCCGACCAATCAATCTCATAATGAAAACTACCTAAAGGCCGCCCCTCGGTGCTCCGCGGCGGCACACTCCTGCTGCTGCTGCGCTGCTGCTCAAAGCTACAGGTCGTCTGGAGGCAGCGCGAGCGACAGCATCAGGTCCAGCGCTCGCCTCCGTGGCGGCCATCTCGTCCGTCACCTCACCGCCCCAGAATGGCGGCAGACAACCAGCCACGCCCGGGTGGCGCCGCCGCGGAGCACAGCGCCACCGACAGGCCGACCGCCAGCGCCGTCACGAGGAGCACGACTATGGGCCCCGGCAGCTGCGGGCTGCTGCACCCAGAGAGCTGGCGCCACCAAACGTGCAGCGGCTCCTGCCTGCACGCTGTGCGGTGCGCCGCCCAGTGCGCCCGCTGGCATCTGCACGGCAACAGTGTTGAGTCTTCACCAAGCGCAAGGTGCCGTGATGATTGTCGTCGGGCCTTCTGCAACACCTTGACCGCAAGGTACACAGGCCATAGAGCGCCGCAGGCGAGGGTGCTTGCTGAAGCAGTCTCGCTTTACAGCGAAAACAGAGTCGCAGGCCTGCCTGAGATGCATGCGACGCCGGGATGGAATGAAACGCTGGCTGACCGAGGAGATCAAGCGCGCACCGTCGCGAGCAGTATGTGACTCGTCGGCAGGCGGAGCACTTCTTCAGGCGACCGTTCCATTCGCCAGTGTCGGAGCCGCACAGCGCGCACATGTGCACGTGGCGGCTGCGCGGCATGGCAACGGTGTGCAGCCAAGCTGCTGGACTGGCACCACCCGGGGATGTGCTTCACCTGCGAGGTGCGCAAGCAGAGGTCCCTCATGTCATACAACGCCACTCACCCTGAAACCCTTGAAAGTGACTTCTCATGGCCCATCAGCTCTTGAGACGGTGCAACGCACTGTCGAGAGAAGGGATGGCCCCCCACCTGCCCCTCAGCTCTCCTCCACCGGTGCAGCGCTGTTGCGAGCTGCGCAAACTGGTGGGCGAGTGTCAGAGGTGCAGTCCGCGACGCGTTCGGATCGTTCTGCTGCCCCCTCGACCTGTAAAACAGGCTTGCAGACGTCCCGAGACTGCGTTTCGAACCTCCTACGCGCACTAAGGTTGTGCAGACCAATCGTGTCCTGGCCTGTTCTGAGCCGGGTAGAAAGGCTTCACTTCGAATACCAGCTCGCTCCCGAAATTCGATTGCAACACCGGGCTGCCTGTGCTTGGCTGGCACTGTTTCGTATTGCGATTTTCTAAAGCGCAGCGTCGTGGCAGCTTTCCACGAACCAATTGTCTTGCAGGTCGGGAGCTAACGGAACGCGAAACACCCGAAGGCTTGTAGACTTTTTCTGCAAACTCGCATCCTTTGCGTCGTAATGGACCATCATTTGCGTTGCGCGTCCCCTGGATCCCAGCCGCCTCAAATTTCTCAGGCGGAGACCTGAATGTGTCGAGCGACGGTGCAATCAGTTGTCCTCCTCCGGATCCATACACATCCTGGAAAGACCTGCTTCTCTTGGCAATGCAAGCTGCTGATTTGCGACTGGACAGAGCATCTGGCAAAGCTGCGCCACGCCAGAGATGTGCAAACTGCTGCGTTGCCTGGCGGCACAGTAAGGAGGCTTGTTCTCGAGAGATGATAGGAGCGGTGTCAGTTGTCTTAGACAGGCCAGGACCTTCCCCTCGTTGCCGCAACCCTATGTTCGTGGGCCGAGATTGCGCACCACCCGCTTGCAGATGATGTCGGCAAACATCCCTGCACACAGCTGCCACGAATTACTCACGCCACTCCTCAACTACCTACAGACGCTCACGCACACCTAGGCGTCCCCACTGGCCGGGGTGCCCACCAGCCAAGGGCGCAACATGGATCAACTGTTTCCCGTTGCATGGAGCCACACCTCGATAGTCATCAAAGGCAACATCGATACCCCCTGAAACAGGGGCGGCGGCGACCGCTGCGTTCACGAGAAGAAGTAGGGGGACTCCTTGACTCCGTTCAGGTCCAGGTCCCCGCGCGGCGGCAGCGGGGGAAACTCGACGCCGGGGTGCTGCTCCTGGAATGACTCCAGCAGCTGCTCCAGCAGCGGCTGCGAGTGCAGCGCCACAAACTGCTCCCGCAGCAGCTCGTTCATGCGCGGCACGCTGCCGGCGTGCGTCCAGAAGGAGTCGTGCACGCCCGCAAACGCCAGCCCTGGATGGAAGTTCATGCACACACACACTCGTCACAGGCGGCAGCTGCTGAATTAGGCAGCAGGGAGGAGGCGCTGCACAGGCGCTCCCCACCACTTGACACAGGCCCACAGCAGACTGCGAGCAGTTCAAGGCGCAGAGCACAGCCTGCACTGATTGCAGCGGGGCCGCCCACCTTCTTCGGAGCAGGCCAGCGCGGTGAGCATCATGTGCGACGAGTCGATGGAGTGGATGAAGTTGGGCGGGAAGGCGGAGCGCTGACGAGCCTTCATGACCGGCAAATTGTCCGAATGCTTCTCCAGAATCATGCTCTGCAGCATCGTCCGCACCTGCTGCTTCCGCATGTTCCTGCGCCACAGCGATGCAAGGGATTCGCATTCGATCAAACGTACAGCAGCACATGTGCAATTATGAGCGTTCCTCGTTGAACACCGTGCGGCTTGCAGAGGCATGTATCGAATCGTGCGGTTCGACGCGTAGCGCGAAGCAGTTCAAGAGCAGCCGCAACCAGGCACACCGCAGATGAGGTCCCGTTTGAGAGCGCCGGCCGGAATCTGCTGTCACGTGTGTCCTGGTGAGGCCAGCCAGGGGAGGCAGAGCGCTGCGCTGGGGGAGGCGCGCACCTGTAGGGCTGGATGACGGGCAGGCCGAGCGGGGTGACCCACTTGACGGGCTTGTCCTCGCCGGCGACGACGGAGGCACAGTGCGCCAGCCAGCCCATGATGTCCTTCGCGCTCCTGAACATGTCCAGCAGGCTATCCAGCGTCACCTGCACACGGGCATCCGTGCTCAAGGGTCGGTGAGCTACGAATTCAAAATCGGATGATGACGTCACCTCGATTGATGACAACAATAAAGATGAAACCCTGAAACCGACAATGGGTTTGTGAGCCTGCTGCGACTTGTGAACAGCAGGATCAGGTTGTGCAGCGAGTGAGGCTCGGAGCCAGTCCTCATCTGGCAGACCATCTGCTGCCCGGGACGAGCGGAACAGCGCAGGTTCGGCAAGCCGCAAGCTGGCCCAGCAGGGGTCGCTCGAGCCCCGTTCCGGGCGGGCGCGCAGCGCACCCGGGCGGCGTAGCTGGCCGAGCGGAAGACGGTGGTGTCGTCCGTCCAGCCCTTGTCCTTCAGCCGGTTGGACATCTGCTGCCGTGCGCCGACGTAGGTGATGCCGTACACCGACGTCATCACCGTCTGCTTTACCTGCGGCCGCCAAAACGAAGGGTGTTGAAGGAGGTTGAGGGGATCATTGCGGTCTGCTTGACATGCGGCCAATGCCCGGAGGAGCACCCTGAGAGTACGGGGCGCCACGGTCATTCGAACCGGCCAGGGCTTGAGGACACTCGAGGGTTCGCATGCCAAACCACAACCTCCTGCACGATCTGCCGACCTACAGCTGTCAAGCCCAAATCAAGAATTCAGCCTCAAATATGCAGCATCTGCGCCGTGGCAGACGCGTCAGGCCTGTGCCTCATGGCTCGGCACAGCAAGCGTGTGCAAATCTGTTCATAAGCTTATGATCATGAGCCCCAGAAGACACATTTTGGTTGTGATGAGCACACCAGCTTGCGGTCAATGAAGTCGTGTAGCAGTGGCGCCCACATGTGGCCGGCGGCACTGTCCTTGGCCACCTTGGCGCGCACAACGTTGGCGATCTCCGTGTACACGTCCTGCGAGCACACAACATGAGTGTTTTACCGAAGACTTTGCTTAGGGCTTTGGTGAAGGGACTGCCGGGGCCGAGTGTCCTGCTGAGGGCAAAGGGCATTCCGAGGACCGACTCGACCCCTGCCTCTTGCCAGAGGCAGTTGCGCTGCTGCCGGCGTGCTGTTCTTTGAAAGTGACGACCTCAGGGCTGTCTTTGCCCCTGGAATCAAGTCCCGTTTTATTGCGGGGACGCCGTCCGCATGCCGCTGCCGTCGCACAGGTGCTCCAGGGGGGCTGCTGCGCACGCAATGGCTGGCCCACAAAGTCAAAGACAAGGCGCAGACGTCTAGGCGACTGGCCGGCAGCAGCCACCACAGCTGTTGACCATTGCAGAGGCGCGCCTGCGGCCGGTCGGTAGGCGTGAGGTTGACGGCGTGACCGCCCCAGGCATCGCGCCCCAGCGCCGCATAGTGCTGCAGCCCGTTGCAGGAGCCGTCCTGGTGCACCGGCAGGCGACTGAGATAGGACTCCGGGTCGCCGGACCGCACCGCCGCCGCGATGTCAATGCACACCGCCAGCAGCTGCCATGGCTCGTCCGCGCCCAGCCACCTGTGGAGCACACATTGCGCGCTCGCTGGACGCTTCGAGATGATTGCACGGCTCGACAGCTCGACTGGACATGCCAGCTGACTTTGCACCCAAGCTCTCGGCAGCGGGGTGAATCAGACTCTGGCAAGCGCACCACATCTCGCATCTGGGCCGAGGGGTCCGGCACAACACGGCTTCGATGCAGAGATTTTCAAGCACTTGGTCGGGGTTCGGTATCTGCAGATACACACCACGTGGTCTCCGGGTTGAGCGGGTCGTCGGCTGTCTGCATGATCTGCTCCATGTGCTGCTCAGCAAACGCCGCCCGCTCGTCCATCGGCAGCTTGTCTGCGCCGCTGCCGTACAGGTTCGCCACCTGTGGCAGGGGTGTCGTAGTCCCTTTCAGAGCAGGATCAGGGAGCAGAGAGTCACGAATGTAATGCATGACCTTCCTGCCAGCGCAGACTGGGCTGCCAAGCCCCTCCCCACATCCGGAGCGGACGGTGAGCGCGGCAGGAGCTGCAGCAGGAAACAGCTTCCAAGCTGGGGGCGCACCGCAGGCAAAGAAAGGAGGAGGAAACAGGCCACACACCGAGACTTGCAGCCAATACAGGCCGCGCGCCCCCAGCGGTCGCGCCTCTGCGAACAGCAGCAAGCCGCGGCAGACGTCTGAGCCCAGGTGGTTCAGGTGCGGGTGCATCGGGTAGGCGCGCCCCCGGAAGTCCAGCGAGTGCGGGTAGTAGAACGCCGGCTCGTCGGCAAACTCCCGCGCGACGGCCAGCTTGTACTCGATGTCGCAGCGCTGCGAGAACTGCAGGCGGACACAGGAGTCGTCGCTTCAAGCCACACACTCCACGTCGCAGCGCTGCGAGAGCCGCGCGGTTAAGAGACAGCAGAATGGCAGAAGCCTTCAGGCAGAAAACCGCCAAACAGAGCCTCGATAGGCGGCCGGAGGAAAGACGGCCCCACGAGGAGCATACTGACTCCGCCGGCATGACCCCGCAAATTGGAGGGCCTGACCTGACCTCCTCTGTGCATGCACCGCATGGGCGGCAGACACGCGCCGCATGTGTCACCCTGCCGTGGCAGCACATTTCCAGCCGTCCATAGTAGAGACAGCACAGCAGGCGGGACAGGAGGCACACCGCCTCATCTCGCTCCTTCTTTGCCCGCAGATGCTCCCACCGCACATGCTTCGTCTCGATTGCCGACGCCGGCCCAAACTGCATCAGCACAGCGAGTGGACTCGTGTCACGCCAAGGCCATCAAAGCCGCGCCGACGGGTTTAGAGCAACATGGCAGTTTTGTGGCGAACTCGAACACCGCGATCACTATGGCTGTCCAATGGCTCGCTTGAAGAAGCCCTTGGAGTGCCTCTCTGTGCACGGCAGCTTGACGCTGTTCCCAGCAGCCACAGCAGAGGAGGGCTGTATCGACGAGCAGGCTTGCTTCAGGAGCCAGACCAATGTCAAGGCGATAGGGGAAGTTGAAAGCCAGTGTGTGTTAGGGAGGCGTGAAGATCGTCTCAAAAACGAAAGGGGCTGAAAAGGGAAAGGGGCGCACGTGGGCGAGCAGCTGGTTGACCGTCGACACGGTGCGGAAGCGCTGCGGCAGCTGAGGGTCCTCCAGCGGCGGCGGCACGTCGCGAGTCGGCAGCCCCGCATAGCTGCCGCCGGCGTCCCACGCCGCCTGTGCCGCCGCCAGCACCCGCTGGTTTATGCGCCAGCCGACGCTGCCCAGCACGTTCAGCGCTCTGTACACCTGCCGCCGTGTGTCAAGGAGCGAAGGGGTTGAGTGCCGAGTCTGATGGCGCACCGAGCGTGCGGGAATCAACAATCGGGTATGTAGACACACCCGAGCGGCGCAGGGGCCTCCTCCCAGCGATATAGCAAGCGGATGCTCTGCGGGAGTCAGGTTGCACCCACCTGGGAGGCGCCGGGGGCGGCGCGGGCCTGCTATGCCCGCAGAGATCCGCCTCGTCCAGCAGCCGCCGGTCCGCCTCAGAGGTCAGGAATCGAGAATTGGGCCTCCGGGCACAGGGAGCGGATGGCCTGCTGGAGTCGAGCTGCACCCACCTGGGAGGCGCCGGGGCCGGCGCCCGCCTCCATGTCGCGGTCCGCCTCCTCCAGCAGCTTCCGGTTGGCCTGCTGCTCACGAGTGCGCATGACAAAGGAGCGCACGGTGAGGTGCGCGCCCGTGTTGGCGTTGCGCCAGGGGACGGGCTCCACCAGCATCGGCTTGAACTTGGGGAACGCCGTCTTGGCGATCTGCGGTGAACGTGGAGGGACTTTCTTTGAGCGGCTTGTCCGTGGGCGTCCGGCAGCGGGGTGGAGCTTGCTGCGGCCGGGCACAGGGGGGATTGGTGCTGATGCGCCGCAACGTACGCGCAGTCATGTGCCAGCGGCCGAGCGGCACTGCGAGGCTTGGCAGGCCTGCTCCGTCGTTCCTGACGCCAGGCCCTACTGGTGGATGCTCGACAACCCCTCTCTCCGGGGGTGCGGCGTCACGAGCGCAATCACGCACGCGACTCCTCGGCTGGAGTGCCTCGAGGTATGGGTACTTGTGGAAAAAACAGTGCACCTCCTCGTTGGCCTCGATCTGGCGCAGCACCGCTGGGTGGCAGACCAGGTATCCGGTGCGCTTGACGCGCCCCGGGCCACGCTCCATCACGGTCTCCTGCCGGAAGGCGCGCACGGTCGAGCCGTTGGGCAGCGGCGTCTCCGCCGCATCTATCAGCAGCTCTGCCAGCTTGGCGCCCACCTGTGCGGCAGTGCGACTTCCTCAGCTTTCTGCTTCCTGCCGGAAGGCGCGGACGCTCGAGCCGCAGTGGCGTCGCTGCAGAATGAACTACCAGCTCCGCCAACGTGGCGCCCATCTGTTTCACGGTCAGGAGCGTTCCAAGACTCTTGTTAGGACATCCCTCTCGTACGCTTTCGAGCCTGACGAGCTTCGGCAGTTGCTTGAACGCACTGGCGCCCGAGCAATCTGCTCATAGAGAGATGGTGAGCTGTGCAAAGTGCGGAGAGAAAGGTGTAGCAAAGGAAACAATCCTGGCACGCTGGTCGGAGCAGAGCAAATGAGAGCGATAATAAACAAATCACCTTGATGAGCACGGCGACCGACCAGGAAGCCTCGTCGCCCAGGGCAATGCGCGCATGCTTTTTCAGGGCCCGCGTCGCCTCGCTCTTGCTCTTCCAGGGCTGCGCCATGGCCCACCGGTTGCGCGTCTGCTTTGCCCGCGTCGCAAACTCCGCATCGTCCTGTGGTTTGTTCAACATCAGTTCTGTCGAATCATGCAGCCCAGAGGTGGACCGTGAGAAGCTTGCAGTAGCAGGCCGCGACTGCCAGTCATGCGAGTGCTGCATCATGTAGCGTGTTGAGGTGGTGACAACGGGTGTTTGCCCAGACTGTCCGGGGAAAGCTGCCCAAGGAGCGACTTCAGAGCGTGCAGCAGGCAGAAACCTGACAGTGCAGGGGGAGAAGAGGGCGAGGGGACGACAGGGATCGGTTGCAGTTGGGAGGGGTCCCACCCTGGAGACCTTGAACCAGTCCTTGACGTCGGGCGGCAGCGCCTCGCCGAGCTCTCGGAAGCGGGCGCGCCACGACTCCGCATCGTACGGCGAGAACTCCGCGACGCCCTTCTCCGCCAGCGCCTCCTTTGCCGCCTTGCCCTCCTGGATCAGCCTGCGGCCAGGGATGCGCGCGTCGGGAGGCGTTGGCAGCAGCTTGTCGTGCACATTGCGATGGCTGCTCAAGGCTGGGCCGGCGTCCCCGGACGCTGAACATCGTTAGCATGGACCCTGGCACGGTTCACGGAGATGGCAGACAGACTGGCGGTGCGGGCTGGGCGTGGCAAGACAGAGGGTGCGTAGCCAGGGCCTGTCACTGTCCATGCTTCGACGCTGACTGCATCCGCCCATGCGCTGATGGAAAGGGGTTCAGGCCCAGCTCGTCCCGAAAGTCCCGGAAGCGCACTTGGACAGGTCGCGGCGGCGCTGGTTGTCCTCCCGCACCTTCTTCTTCAGCTGCTCCAGGTGGACCTGTTGCTGCACCGCCTGCGGCAGCACGGGAAGCAGGAAGCAGAAAGCAATGAGTGAGGCTAGTGGCGAGCGCTTTTCTCCGCTGCAGCTGCCGACGCCAGCACAATGATGTCGTGCATCTGCCACAGCTGCCGCAGGGGCTTTGCCAAGACGGCTGCAGCCCGGTGCCCGACGTGGTCCCGCGCTTTCAGACCATCTGGGCGCATGGCCGCATTGACAGTGCGGCTTGGGTATCAGGCTGGACATGCCCACCTTGCCCAGGGTGTTGGTGACTGTCGCCATGCGCACCCTGCCATTCGCGGTCTCGTTCCGCCAGTGGGACAGGATCGAGTTGAGCGTGTCTGCAGACGCATGAAACATCACCTCAGTGCCTGACCGCCGCGAGCCTTAGGCAGCCAGCTGCGGTCAGCGGCGGTGTGCATCCAACCCTCAGTCGGCCGGGTCCGGAGCGCAGCCTCAATAGCAGTGTGCATTGCCACCCCTGCGCTCCCGAGCTCGGGGATCAAGCAGGGACGCTTTTCTCCACAATTCAGGGGCTTTGCTGGACGATGCAAGGTGTTTAGGGTGTTAGCAAGCGCACAGTTGATGGCGATCACGGCGAGGTACTTTGGCTCCAGCAGGCAGAAGTAGGGGCCATACACTGTGACGTCCATGTGCGGCACGCCCTGCAGGATCTGCGGTGCGCGGCAGACAGCGAAATCCTCTGAACCCAGCTCCTCTGTATCATGCAGATTGCCGCAAAGGACTGCCCGTCCGCCTATCGCCATGCATCAGCATTCCAACCCTGACAAATGGTTGCATCGAGGCGGCAACCGCGCGGGTCATGATGAGCGCCTAACCGCCAACGAGCCGCAGGACAAGGAGCAGAAGGGTGGCGTACAGCAATGTGCGAGAACCGATATACAAGCGGGCCTACCTCGTCCTGCTCCTGCTGGATGCGCTGCGTGACGGCGGGGAACCAGTGCCGCATAACTGCCTGCGATGGGCCCATAGCAGCCGCATCTGAGCGGTCCTTTGCGCTTGCCGAAGCTTCCTCATACTCCCTCACCTACGGCACAGTTCGGTGCATGGCCATCTGACACGGCGCCTCAGCCCAAGTCACTGCTTTCCGTGAGGTGATAGAATTGACGGCAGCAAAGTCCGCCAATGCCGGTGCAGGCTGAAAGGCTGTCCCATGCGACAAGGCGTTCCCATGCAACAGGAAGCACTTGACCTGGGCGCTCTGCCAGCCATGCGGCCGTCTGCAGGCGCCAGCCGTGGTCGCACGTGAACAGAGTTGTCTGTCATGTGACTGTCACATGGCTTGCAAGCGCTTCTTACAACGGCCATGCTCTGGTGCACCACGACCCAGGCTGACACAGTGTCCATGGGTGCCAATCCGTGGCCGTTCCCAGTGAACGACCCGGCTCCAAGCACAGACTGTAAGATAACCCTGACGCACCGCATCGCGAAGCACCGATGTCTCCTTGTCCAGCTGCCGCCCCCACTGCCGGAAGTACTCCGCCCTCGACTCCTCGCTCTCATGCCGCATCGTCTGCGGCGAGAGGGCCCAGGGACGTTACACCTCCCGAGACAGAAGGTCCCGAATAACACTTTTTCGAAAGGTGCTTTCCGGAAACAAAGCGCCGATGATCAGTAGGAACATCATCAGGACAGGTCGCCAGCTGCCGTGAGGAACGACAGGGCCAAGTGTCCCGTACAGCTCCTGTCAGTACCAAACGCCGCGGCATGCTGCCATGTGCTGGAGCGGCGGCCTTACCGAGATCGGCGCGATGCTGTAGTGCATCTCGTTCTCATGGTAGCTGCGAAATTTGCCCTTCGCCTGCCGCTGCGTCTGCTCCTGGAACTCGTGCAGCGCCGTCAGCAGGGCAAAGCGGGCGTCGCCAGCCTGCGACCCAGCCAGGACTCGGTGGAGCTGTCCATACGACTGCGCAGCAGCCTCCATTGGGGTTTCGTATTCATACAAAGCCTTTCATTTGGAAGTGTGTGTGCGCTTGCACGATGCAGGATCATCTGCACAAATGCAGCGTGGTTTGTAGTTGGGGATTTCAGCAGGCACGACGAGCACCTGCTCATTGGGGTTGTCCGACAGGTCCTGCAACTTCTGGCTGAGCTGATCATCATGCAGCTCATCCGTGTCCTCGGGCTCCGTCTCCACCGCCGGCGCGGCACTGGCGGACAGTCCCCGCCCCGGCCCGCAGCCGCCGCGGCCGCCGTCACGGTTGCCGCCGCCGCCGCCATGCCGCCACTGGCCCTGCGCGAACGCCTGCTGCAGTGCCGACCGGGCCGCTGGCTCTGACGAGGCTGCAGAGGTGGAGGCGCTCGCGTGCGAGGTGCGGCGGGCCGCCTGTGCTAACAGGCTTGCAGCGCACCGCCCGACACCCTGCCAGCCGCTGCTCATGCGCTGCCACAGGGACCTGAGCGTGCTATCGCAAGCACGACATCGCTAGCGGCCTCTACTGGTGACGAATGACAGGCACCAAGCGATTGCGCCGGTCGCAGCGTTGCACGCGAGTGGTGCTGCTGGTGCTGCTGGCACGTCGACAGCCGATGGACGTCGGTAGCTCGCACCCCGAAGTGGCCAACCTCTCAGCAGAAACGTTTCGTGTCGATAGTTGCTACACTTCGCGACCGCTTTGCACCCAGATTTCCACAGTAATGAGTGGGAAGCGTCTTCAGAGCACGCAAATCCTGTGAATAATGCGTGTCCTGCAAGACAGTCGCGGGTGCAAGGCGAGCTGCCGGCAATCGATCAGGTGGTAGCAGATGAATCCCAAACAAACGCAAAATGACATCACCCAGCTTGCGTTGCCATGCGCAGCATCAGCGGCGGGTGGTAGAAGGGGCGATGCAGGTACACCTGAAACTCCGGTAGCATGTTTGCCAATGCCTGCTTGCAGGCGCAATGGCACCACCACAAAGTTGCAATCATGGGTGCCACAATCACCGAGTGGGACATTGAGGGCACGGCTCGGTACCTAGTGCAGAGGGGATTTCGACGGCCGGCGCTGCAGTTTCCGGACGAGCATCTGGCCGACTGCAAGTTTGTCGCGGATGCCGTGCAGTCGCGCTGCGAGCAACTGGGCCATCTGGTTCAGGTCAGACATCCGTCAAGCGTGCGTGCACGGCATTACGGTTGCAGCTGCGCGACGCGCGTGCACCTGACATTTGGTGGTTGATTTGCAGGTGTTTGTATTGGCAGACACCTCATACAACAGCTCTGGCGTCGACGAAGTGGCGGCGGAGCATGCCGGTGCCGACTGCGTGGTGCGTCATCACGCTGCCGTCCAATACACCCATGACAGTGTGGCGTGAACAGCTGCTCACCGCATGGAAAACTTTGTCAAACTAACGACTCTGCTGCCTTACGTGCAGGTGCACTACGGGCCTGCGTCGCTGAGCGCCCTCTCGCGGCTGCCGTCCTACTTTGTGTTCCGCCGGGTGCTGCTCAACGCCCGCGCGTGCGCACAGCAGATCCTGCGGCATGCGGCGGACCCAGAGCGGAGCCCAGGCCACCGGGCAGTCCTGGTGCTGCTGGACCAGCCCTTTGCGCATGCAGTGGTTGAGCTGCGGCGGCACATCGACATGGCCGTTCAGTCGGCAGCCGCCGCTGCGCCTGCAACAGACCCAGCGGCAGCAGCGGCAGCGGACTCGGCCGCGGAGCCAGCAGCCGCACAGGCGGCGCCCGTCATCCCGGTCATCGTAGCAGACACGCGGGCGGGGCCACTAGAGCCCACAGGCATGGCTGCACCGCGGGGGCGGGACTCGGCTGACGCTGCTCAGCAGGGCAGCTGTGGGTGCCGGACAGGGGTGAGTTGTGTATTAAATGTGTACTCGTCTTGTTGGCTGCTGAAGCACCACTCCTGCAGTGACTGGCGCCCTCGTATCCCCTACCTCCCTGTGGACCTTGCGGTGCACCACTCACAGCAACAGGGGACATGAAAAGCCCTTCCGATCTCGGTAGGATGGCGCCCAAGCTGAACCCCCTCAGCGCACGGAGGCAGCAGCAGCAGCGGCGGCGCCAGCTGAGGCAGCGCCAGACACAGCTGCCGCAGCAGTATCAGCGCCGCCGGACCCTGGCTCGCCCGCCACTGGATGTCAGCCTGCGGACGGCCCGGCACCGCAGGCGGCAGTGATGCACGCCGGCACACCCTCAGGAGCTCGGCCCGCATCACCACCGCGAGACGACGCCGGCGCCGCCGCGGCGGGCCTGTCCTGGTCGCTGCCGCACGACATCGCCTTCGAGGATGTCTGGCCGGTGTGGGTGGGCGCCGCAGACTCACCCGGGCTGCGGCAGCTGCAGCTGGTGCACAGCCGCTGCTCCTGGGCTGTGCTGGACCCAGGTCGGCTGGACGCCGGTGCGACTGAAACAGGTGTGTGGTCAACGATCGAGCAATGAATCGATGTTGCAAATGCTGCGAATCTCGCAACCTGTGCATGTTTGGTGCGGCGTCTTGATCTACAGCTCTGGCGCAGGCTCCGCACATTCGCTGGCAATCAGCTGGAAAACAGTTTGATAAGCTACTATCTGTATCTTTCCTCTGACGATGCGCACCAGGCAATGCCACAGCAGCACGGCGTGCCGCTGGAGCTGCAACGCAGGCTGCTGCTTGCTCATGCACTCCGCGGCCGTCAGCCTTACAGTGCACAGACGAAGCTGTCTTCACGAACTTGACGATCCTCGCAGGATGCGCCGGCGCCTGGCAGCACGGAGTGCCGCCCGAGCTGCGGCGCACGCTGCAGCGGCGGTACTTCCTGGTGGAGAAGGCACGGGACGCCAACATCGTGGGCATCCTGGTCGGTACGCTCGGCGTCGCGGGCTACCTGCAGGCCATCGAGCGCCTGCGCTCCCTCATACAGAGGTGACGGCATCTGCTCGTGATTTCGCAGGACAAGACACGGGTACTGCCATGTGCCCGACCATGCCCATACGACTGATGGTCTCTCTAATTGCGCGTGGGCTGGTGAGGGACGAGGCACAGCTCGAGCCACCAGGATCATGACGCGGCACAGGCGCCCAGCGTCCAGCGCCTCGCAAACATGCCCTGGCTGTCTCCGACAGCAGCTGCTCACGGATCCTGCTGTGTTGCTGGTGACGGTTGGGCTGCCTCTCTTCTTCACGCAATGCCCGTTCCCCCCTTGCAGCGCCGGCAAGAAGGCGTACACCTTCCTCATGGGGAAACCCAACCCGGCAAAGCTGGCCAACTTCCCCGAGGTGGAGGTCTTCGTGCTGGTGGCCGACCCGGAAGGCCTCATCCTCGACAGCAAGGTGCGCCGGGTTTTAGGGGAGCCCCTTGCGTGACAGTCACCACTTCGAAGGGAAGTCTGGCTGCGACTCCATCATGCACGGCTGCTTGGCATTCCCAAGTTGACCCCAAGTTGGCGCATGCCGGCAGCAGCAGTGGCGCATATGGGCTTGGTGACCGCCTGTTGCTAGACTCTCGCACGTCTAGGGCACTGCAAGAGCAGTCTGTGTGGTCACGCAGGAGTTCTACGCGCCTATCATCACGGCGTATGAGGCGCACATCGCTTTCACGCCGGGGCAGGCCTGGACCGGCGACTACCGCACAGACTTCGCCTGCCTGCTGGTGAGCAGTATATCTGCCAAATGCGCCTCACCTTCCTCTGAAACGAAAGGATCTCCTTTCTTGGGAAAGGACAGCAGGATGGAGGATGGTGTGTGGGACAAATAAGCTTGTGGTATGCATCGTCGAGCAGCTCCACCGCTGAAAACGCAGGACAGGCACGCTTGTAGAGATAAAAATGCAGACAAGGCCAGCTGCCGCCTACACGCAGCGGAGTCGTGGTGCTGCAGGCCGCTGAGTCGCTGGTGTGTGGCCGGTCAGCAGAACAGCATGCCAGGCATGCCAGGCAATGGCGCACCCGTGACGTGTCTCAGGCACGGTGCATCAAGCCCCAACTTACGCGCGACTGTTATACTGGGAGTGCTGATGTGCCAGAGGTCGTTTGCAGGAGGACGCATTGGCAGGAGACGCGGCAGCGGATGCTGAGAGCCCCAGGTGGTCGCTGCTGGACGGCCGGCTCCGTGGCGACGCCACAGAGACAAGCGTGCCACCCGCCGCGTTGGCGTCGGCACTGGTAGCGCGTCCAAAGATGCAGCTCTCCGCAGCCAAAGGCGCGTTCGCACGCGCCGCACTCCTTCCCTGTCACACCGGTTCGGGAGTGCGATGCTCACCCACCTCGCAAACACCTGCATGCTCTCGATGGTCAGCTGCAGCTTGCATCATTTGCAGATGAGTCGCTGGAGGCTTTGTTGGCAGGTGCCCTTGTGATCGGTGGCTGTTCTCCACCATCTGCAGGCGGGACGCTGGAGGTGACGTCAGCAGCGGAGTACCTGCAGGGCCGCCGCACCTACCAGGGCCTGGAAGCAGACCCGCTGGAGGCGCTGAAGCCCGTGGGGCCCATCAGGCAGGGGCGCACCGGCAGGGCGGCGCAGTACCAGGCCGAGGGTCAAAACGCAACATGAGTTGGCGTCGTGTGGCCAGCTGAGTTTGGCAAGCTGAGCAGTGTTGAGCTCGAGCTCCAGAGACAGATTAGCGCCTTGCGAAATGCGGTCGGTCACCAACAACTTTCGAGCTGGTCGAACCTGGCTGGACAAACGAAACACCACACACGCTGCAAATATCAGAAACGTGCTGCAAGAGCAGCGGCCAATGCCGACTGGGCGATCAGCTCATCAACACCTAGAATCCGATGGCATGGCAGAAGCTGCTCAAACTGTTCTGCAGGTATTTCCTGGACGATGCCATACAACACTCCATCCAGCCCAGGTTGTCCTGCTGATTGCCATGAGAAACCTGGCGCTCATCTGATGTTGTATAGCTTCTATGAGTCGGCCAGCGCATGCTCGACCGTGCCTGGAGCCCTGCCAGTCACCCTCACGGCTGCCCGCCAGCCACGCTATGGTTGCCCATCCAACCCACAACCTACGTGCCAGCGGCCTGCGCGGCCGCCGCGCCGCTGACCGCAGCAGACACATCCTCGAGGTCCGGCTGCACTTCCGCGAGCACAGCTGCAGGAAGCACCGCCTGCGTCGAGGCTCGGGCGGCAGCCCAAGAAAGCTCGCCGCCGGCCCCCAGGCTGCGGCGGCTGCCGTCATCAGTCGCCGTCAGAGCCGTGAGTGCTGAGCAGAGCGCGGTGCAGGCTTTTGCAGTGTGCACGCCGCCGCCGCCGCTCAGGCTGGCGCTGAGGCCTGCCGCCCATGCCAGCATGCCGAGCAGCGCGGACAGCGGCCCCTGCTCGGTCGCCAGCCGTGCTGCCCGCGGGCTGCTGCGCACCACGCCCTTCAACACGCGGCAGCCCATCGCGATGCGCTGGCTGGCTTGCAGCGATGCTGCAGCCCTGCCCGCGTCTGCGGCGTCGCTGGCGGAGCCGATCATCTGCACGCTGGCCAGCACGGCCAGCGCGGCCGACGCCGACGCCGTCGCCAGCTCGTCGCACACAACCAGCGGCGTGCCCGGCTGCTCATCGATCCTGCTGGTCCAGGCGGTGAAGGCGCGCAGCGCGAGGCACACCGCGACGTCCGGGGGCTCATCGCCAGCAAGGCGCCGACAGGAACGGCGGACGTGACTTTGAAGGCAGACGGCTGCAGCAGGTAGCGCAGCAGAGCGTCCACGAGGCCGGTGCCTGCGAGGGCCGAGGCCATCCTCAGCTTGCTGTCTCTGCTGCCGACGCCGACCACGTCCTGCAGGAGGCTGGCCATGGCGCCGGCGGCAAAGTCGCTTGCGGCCTGCACATGCCTGCATCCAGGTGCACACACAGCTCGTTGTGCGTGGCACTGTGTCCAAAGCTGGAACGTCGGATCGCAGCTGCACCCCAAACAAAGCTCTGGATGACAACTCAGCGAAAGACTCGTTACAGGCACAGACGGTTCCATGTGCACATGAAGCCCAAAGCCTAACATGACATCGGATCAGCAATGGACCCCACCTGCGGCGGGTGTTGCGCAGCTGTGGCGGAGCGCCCTCCGCTTCGTGCAGCAGGTGCAGTGAGGCGGGTGCGTCAAGAGCCGCGGCGGCGGCGCCGGTCGCGCCGAGCGCCAAGCGGCAGGCTCGCAACACCTCCGGGCACTGCATCATCAGGGTCAGAGCGTGCACCGGGATGCCCGGCGGCGGCTGCAGTGCCATGGCATCCAGCGACATCTGCATCTTGGGGTCCGCCTTTTGTACGGCGAGCTCTGGGCGACGGGCAGCGGCGGCGGCAGCGATGCCAAGAGTGCGCATCAGGACCAGCATCTCGCTGGCGTGGGCCGCGGCGCCAGCCGGCGAGGAGCGCGCAGTGATCAGCAGGTGCATGGTGCCGAAGACTTCCGCGATGAATGACGCCCAGTTGCGGGGTGGCGCCGCAGCGATTGCAGCCTTGAGCACGCGGCTGGTGCGCCACAGGCAGCGCAGCCACTGGTCCGTGTCGGAGGGGTGGTCCGTGCTTGGCGACGCAACCAGGGAAGCAAATACCCGCAGCAGGTTCGCGGCTTCTGGCGGCGGCAGCGGCGCCTGCCGCGCGGCCCAGATGCGGGCCAGCGCCGTTGTCACGTGCACCATGGCCTGCGCATCGTCGGGCTTTGGCACGCCGCCGTCCAGGCGGATGAAGGTGTCCTCGTGCAGGCGGCCGGCCAGCTCGACGGCGGCCTCCAGCAGGTCGGGCGCACCCAGCGAGGCCTTCGCAGCCGGCAGCGCAGTGGCGGCGTCGAGCACCCTGGCGGCGAGCGGCGTCTGGATTCTGACCTCGTAGCGCTTCAGCGACTCGTCGGCCGTCAGCATAATCGCCAGCTGCGGGGTACTGGGCGCCAGGCCCACCGCGCGGCGCAGCACCTGGAGTGAACAAGAGACACAGTCTGTTCTTTTGCATCTGACAGCCGCCAGTCTGTTCTGCAAGGAGGCTGTTGCTTGCACCCGCTGCAGACGTTTGGAAAGGGGCAGTTGACCACTGAGTCGCACCAAAGGAATCTGAAGCTGCAATCTTGCAGACAGCACCAAGAATCCTGTGGATTGGGACTCAACAGCCGGGCTGGTCACGATCAGGCAGTCGCCAATCGTGAGGCCCTGGGTGTCGCAGTCGCGACGCAGCCGGTCGTTGTCACCTGAGCAAGGACTGGGATTGCAGCCTTGGCCAGCTGCTGCAGCATCGCGTCCCCAGTCGGAGGCTCAGAACTGTCGGACCCGGCAGCCATCACCGTCGCGAGCGGATCATCCACAGTCAATGGGTAGAGGATGATGGTCCCGAAGGCCCACTTGTCGGCGGCGTCGACCGCTGCCACCACGCCCGGGCGTGAAAGCACCACGATCGCGAAAGGCCAGCTCTGATGCAGCAGCAGGCTGTACAGCAGCCATGCCCAATCAATGACCCCATCGGGGTCTGCGCTGCGAGGGTGGCCGAGCAGGTGGCCGATGCCCATGAATGCCGCAGCCGCCGTGGCATCGCTGTCGTTTTCCAGCAGCGCAAACAGCAATGCGAAAGTGTCGATCTTCTGGCGGTATGGCCTGGCGGCAGGGTCGATGGTGTCGCGCTGCCACCTACGCCGCAGTGCAGTGTTGTATTCATGCGTGTGCAGTGCGCGCCAGCTTGACGATGCCTGGGTTCGGTGCACCCGACCAACTAGGGCAGCCTCTCCGGGACATGCTCTGCAAATGCGCGCCACTGCACCACCCAATCATGTGAAGCAGAGGCTCACCGCGTCCAGGTCTTGCTCAGGACGGACGCGACCAGCTCGCCTGGCGTGGCGTCTCCCTGCTCCGCAACCTTAACCGCCAGCTCCTGCCCCAGGCGCCGCAGGTCAACGCGCCGCGCTGTCGCCTGGATGTGGTCTGGAAAACTCTGGCGCATGAACACCGCCTTGATCACGGCGTCGACATCAGCGAGGCGGAAAAGAGGAGCCAAATAGGCGAACGCATCTCGCTTGTACGCATCTCGCTCGAAGTCTCCCATGTCGCTGCGTGCCTGCAGTAGCAACCATGGCTGTCTGGGTTTGCATAGCCGCAACCAGGAGGAGAAACGGAAACCAGCAAGTCAACAGCTCTGAAGGCGGAATTGACCATCTACAAGTATATGGTTCTTTTTCACAGAAACTCACCTGTGTGTGTTTCACGACGTCAGGTAGGAAACAGAGAGGCCTCCCCAATTTGCTGGAGTCGCCCAGCCAAGAGTCTACACGCTGAAACACCAAGCTGCCGCTCTGGATCAGAAAACAAGGCTGAGAACTGACTTGGCATGTGCTGGAAGGCTCAACTGAGGCTGTGGCAGATCGGACATCGTCCCAGACTTGCATGGGGAGCTCGCTCTCTGGGACGGGCTGCCATTACGAATTCCACGTCAGCAGGAGAGATGATGCCGGCCCTGTCGCAGTTTCCCCATCACACCGGTTTCTGAACGTCGCAGTCAGAAGTCGCCGGTGTGAACATCTGTCTCTGCAGCAACTGTTCACCGAATCAGCTTGTGTCAAGTTTGTCGAAGTGGCACATCACGTGTGCCTAACAGCACGAGACAGCCTGCCGAGTTGCAGTCACGTATCGACCATCGCATGTGACCGCAGCTTGAGAGCTTGTCAAGAATTGACCTCACATTTATCAGAGCTGCTTGCCAAGCTATGATCCTCGCCGTGACCTGACCCTCAGCAGGCTTCACAGTGGACGCAGGACAGCTGAGACAGGCATGAGCAGCAACAAGGTGGCGCTGCGCGTCTACCGCGCGCTGCTGACGCAGACGCGCACGATCCAGGAGCGCAGCAGCAGCGACACGCTGACGCTGCGGCTGCCGGTGGAGGGGACATGGGGCCATGGCAAGACCTTTTCGGGCATGCAAAAGTACACGCGGGCGGTGCAGCGGTACCTGGGCGACCTGGCGCAGACATCGCAGCCCGCCTTCCTCACGGGCGCCACCGAGCCGGTGAAGCGCGGCGTGTTGCGGACGGCCATGGTCCAGCATGAGATCACATTGGGCAGCCACACCCGTTGGGTGACAGCAGCAAGACAGCCTCTGGTGCAGCTTGCAGAGCATGGACAGACTGATGGCCCGATCGTTTGTCAGCATTACAGGCTACCTTGCCGTGCCTCCCGGGGCTGCTGCGAAGTGGCCGTGTTCATTGGAATGAAAAATCATTCGTCATTTGAGCCACGCCCTCAGCAGTCTGCTGCCGCTGCACACAGGGCGCCCTGAACCGATGTTCCATCAGGCTGGACCGGCTGACGGACACCATCCGGGACCGCTTCAGGTCGCACGCGGACTGCACGTCAGCAGAGGTGGCTCCGCATGTGGACAGCGCCCTCCAGGTGGGGCGGCATCGCGGCAATGCCACACAGCACGTCCTGGTGCCGACACCACAAAGTCCTGTTGTCAGCTCCACGAACTGCCGTGTGAGAGGCACCAGCAGGCTCAAGAAGCGGGCTGAATGGGACCATCGAGAGCCTGGCGCTGCCAATGCGCCTCGCCTGTGTTCCAACGGGCAGCCCCACCGCCTGGCCTGCAGCTGAGATGTCCGGCCACCTCAGGCCGAGCCGCCTCAGCGGGCTTTTTGCCTGCAGGCGCTGAGGGTGCTGTCAGAGCAGACGCACCTGCTGGACTGCAGCTCGGAGGGCGTCACGGAGGGCGTGCATGTGGACATCACGTCGACCTTCATCCGGGTGCGGGCCGAAGCAGCTCCTGATCCTTATGGAGAGCCGTTGTCTTCGACAACATGATGCGCTGGCCCCAAGTAGGCCTCTGGAAGTCCAGGACCCGCTGCCGCTGCATGCGATGCTGAGACAGACAGCAACAGCCAGCACGTGGCTGCATGGGACCAGGACACATGGTGACACTTTCTGGTGGCTGGCTGCAGCAAGTTAACAGTGACAAAGCGAGGCGAGACAGGCCGCGCTACGTCTTCACATACCGGGTCCGAGTGACCAATACTGGGTGAGACGCCACAGCCTTTCGGCGAGCTGCCTCCTTGCAGAGCCGTGCACCTTGCTTGCACTTCGTCCTGGTTTGACGCTCCGGTGTGGATGCTTGGGCATTCCGCTGTACAGGAGTGAGCGGGTGAAGATCATTGGGCGGTCGTGGCTCATCAATAACGCCACAACTGTGTATCACTCAGTCCCGAGGGGTTCCTACGGTGAGGCCTGCCGCTCCTGAGTGTCCAATGGACGTTGCAGATGCCGCATTGGAATCGGTCATCCTGTCTACTAGCGACGCTGTGCTGCATCTCGTCACCTCTCAGCATGCAAAGCGCTCACCGTTCAGCTCGAAGCCGACTGCTTCATGGTTGTCATTCCTTCCGCAGGAGTGGTCGGCTGCACGCCGATCCTGAAGCCTGGGGACTTTTTCGAGTACCATTCTGGCACTGACCTGGACACCGTGCGCGGCTCCATGGAGGGCAGCTTCCAGATGGTCGTCCTAGGTAGTTGAATTTCTAATCAGATGCATCGTACACCCACACTTTTGCGCGTACGCGATGATGCAATGCCTGATCGTAGCTCAACAGGAGTGGTGCTCGACACCTCGAAAAGGCCACCTTCTGCATGCCGCGGCCCTGCAGCCGCATATGAGGGCGCCGCAGCAAGACGGCCAAAGCAATCGCCACACTGTGCCACGAGGGACCTGCTGTCTGACTGTTGCGCTGCTTCGCCCGTGCAGACGAGAACGACAAGGCGACGCGGCGGTTCGATGCCCAGGTGCCCCGGTTCCGCCTGATTGGTGATGACAGGCCAGTGGCAGCGCCGCCAGCAGCGGAGCAGGAGGAGGACGAAGGCTGGGAGTCAGAATGACTGCTGCCAGCAGAGTTTGTGCTGACGGTGCTGAGCGCTGTCGTTGGCTGTGTCCACTCATCTGGTGTTGAAGTTTTCAATGATGCTTTGTTCAGTGCGAGCTTGCACATGACGTGTTTTTCACCGCGCGGATGACGCTTGCTGGTTTCTAACACCCACTCTACGCACAAGAGGTCAACGACTGTGCCACAAGACTAGCCACGCCCGGAGTGGTGATTTCACAAGGACAGCGTGATAATGGAGTCTTCGGTCAGCAGCATGAGGCGGCTGCCACTGCTGGACGCGGACAGGGACACCCCCAACACCCCCAGCGTGTTGGGCCTGATGCCCAGCGGCACGATGCTGTTGGAGCCGACCTTTGCCTTTGCGGCCACAGCCTTGTAGATGTATGTGTAAGCGTGCGCTTCCACGATGGCCGCCGCCACAGCGCTGTCTGCAGGCAGTACACACGACACAAAATGGCAGCCGCCAGACACGTTGTCTTGACCTAAACAGGACCAAATTTGCACAGAGGAGTCATGCCCAGCTGAGCGTCAAATCCCAGCCAGATTTTCCGGAAACCAAGATGTACAGGTTCACACCTGCATGTGCATCTGCACAAGCTTCTGCTCACTTTGCCAGTTGAGGCTGTACCCGGTGATGATTGCCGCTCACCTGGCTCGCCAAAGAGCACCGCCCGCCGCTGCACCTTGCCGGCCGCCACGTATGCGAGCGCCGGCACGGTGGCGGCGTGCTCCGCCGTGATACCGCCATCGGCGCCGATGGAAACCCGCACGATTGCGGCGTCCACATCGTCCGTGAGGCCCAGCAACATCGAATCCTCGCCGGCGGCGCCAGCGCCGGCGCCACCGCTCTGGGAACCGTGTCGGGCGGGGCCGCCGTCGCTGGCCGGGGGCGTGCCGGCAGTGGTGCCGCCGCCGCCGGAGACGCCGCAGCTGACCCCCAGCAGGCGGTGCGGGCCGCAGACGATGCGGTCCACCTCCTCCGGCGGGCTGCTGCCCGATGGCCCTTATGGTAGGAGGGACTGCTCGGTTGGCTTACAGCGGCTTCGGACGGAAGCCGAGACGCCATCAAAGCTATGCAGCACATCGACTGGCCGGGCTGGAAGCAGGCGGGCGATGGCGAGGTGTGTCACCCGCATAGCATGGTAAGCATGGCAACAGAGGGTGACAGGCCTCTCTGCACCTCTCCACTGAGCAAGCACACTGCCATCGCTGCTCGGACAGCGGGCATTGGAGGCTGCTGCTGCGCACCTGCAGCGGCCTGACTGAGGGCGATCAGCACAAGCGCGACGGTGGGCTCCCCGCCGAGGGCCCCCTCCCCATCCGGCCCCGTCTCGCTGTCAATGTCCGCCAGCCGCTCGCTGACCGGCCCCTCTGCAGCCATCGCGCAGAAGCTCGGTGCGGCCTGTGTATTCTCTGCTGCTGGGTCTTGTGGCGGCCAGCCTTCAAGAACCTTACTACAGCAACTTCCACTGAAGTTGTCACTGCGAGTTCCTCCTGCAGCTACCCGCTTGCAGGTTTTCTCTCGCAGGCAGCAGGGATGCAAGGCCGAGCGCCGTCCGTGGGCACCCCCTTGAGCGAGTCACCACGAGAACAACACACAAAGCCTGTGTCAGCACGGCCAGCCGCAGCACGTCCGGTCCCACGCAGCACCTGCCGGCCGGTCGGAGGTGTAGCGCGCGAGGTTCTCCACTGCCTGCTGCAGCGTGCGCGGGTTGACGTCAATCTCCTCCTCAGTCGCTGGCGGTGGTTGCGGGGCGGCGCCGAGTCCGCTTGCCGCCGCCGCTGCTGGCGGTGCAGTGCCGGGCGCCTGCGGCATACCTGGCTCGACCGCCAGCAGAACGAGATCCGGGCCGGGGGACACCACCACGGCGTGCGGCTTGGCGGCAGAAGCCTGCGCGGCAGGTACTTAAACATGGGTCCGCCAGATTTGAAGCTGACTTCATCCGACAAGCTGCTGACTGTGCTGGAATTCATCACCAAATATGAAATTCGACAACAAGGTCGCTTTCGTTGGATCTTCGTTCAGATCTTGAGCGACTATCAGCAGAGACACATCTGTGCCTCGACAGGAGACACATATTGCAGGCTCACAAGCACCTGCAACAGCAGCACGTCGACAAGTTGCAGGGGCTCGAAAGGAGACTCAGAGGACGGCTGCTGTAGCGTGATGGCGAAGACCTCGCAGGCTGCTAACACACTGGCCCGCTTCTTCCGCAGCGCCGAGACGATGCACCGCAGCTTGCCTGCCAGGGGGCATGCTAGCCGGCGTCAGATGCGATGTCTTGCAATGAGAGCGAGTCGGCAGCCAGACAATCGCATAAGTAGCGCCAGGCATGACTGTCCAGCAGGTGCTGTGCATGCATGACCCCCTTTCTGTTCCCTGCCCACGATTGCAGGCTTCCTCAGCACACCTGCAGACTCGAAGGCTGCCTCAATGAGGAATGGCCGCACACCCTGCAGCGGCGGCACTGCGCGAAGCGGGCAGATGGGCGCGGTGCCTGCGGCAACAGGCACGATTGCATCAGCAACAGCGATATCCTGACCGACTCACAGCTCGTGGTAAGCGACAACTTGAAATGGACATGTTGGCCGGTGGTCTCATGCTGCTGACAGAGTGCGCAGTGCAGTCTGATGCAGGGCATTGCACGCATGACTCAGACGATTCTCGCCTTCCGCACTGCCTTCTGTCAGCAGCTGCAGGTCGCCAAAGCCGCTGCTGACGAGCAACCGCGGTGCGGTTGCACCACCGCTGTCGCCGCCGTCGCAGCCACCTCGCACCGCCGCTAAAGATGCTGGCAAGCGTGCCTCCAGCAGGCCGCCGGTAGCCTCGGCCTCCTCCTTGCCGCCCAGCGCGCCTGGCACAAATCACTGCGCATCACTTGGTGCTTCGCACAGCGCTGCCACGCGGTGTGCTGCCTACTGCCGCGCAATGCTGTGCAATGGCCAGTCTGCTGCCGCAGAGCGGAACAAGGGCGCAATGCGTCTCCGGCTGACCCGGAGACTGCCTTCCCTGCTCTGGCAGGCGATGCACCTGTCAGGCGGTGTGTGGCGATGCCACCCGCATCATCCTTGTACTCCACACGGTGCAGCGCGGGGGCCTCCTGCGCCTGCTGTAGGAACACGTAGTGGCGCCCCAGCTGCTCGTGCAGGTGGTTGTGCGTAACGACGGTCTTAGTCTGCAGGAAGCCCTCGCCGGCTGCGGATACAGGCTGCACGCGGCCCGGCAGGCTGTGCCGGCTGAGGGTGACGTTCGCGTCCGAGTCGAGGCGCCAGCTCCCGAAGGCGTGGTTGCTGAGCTCTCGAGTAAGCTTGAGCAGTTTTGCAGCCGACATGACGCTCAACGCAGGCAGCTCGATGGCCGATGCTTCACATGCTGACGGTGCCGCGGTGCCGCTCTGATTTCGGAAGATCGTGCACATGTGTCGAATACGAGCCTGCAAAGCATGTGGGATCACTTACATGCATGCAGCGTGCGCCTGAAGCGGCAGATCCGTTCCGAAAGCTTCTGACGTGCACAAATCTCAGGTGCAGCAGAGCATTGTGTGCGATTTCCGCGCTTGCAGTCACCTCAATCGCTATCTGGAATCTGGTGCAGCCTTTTCATCAAGCAGCGCTGTCCTTACGCTCTCGGGGAGCTACCCACCGTTCAGCACCGTTCAGCGGCAGCGCATTTGGCATGCTGGCCTGTCCAACAGCTGCAGGACAAGTAAAAGCCTCTACTTGCATCGCAAGGAACTCGCCCAAGGGGCCTCGACCGTCCCTGCATCTTCGAACGCCAGCTCTGCGCATCCAGCCAGGTGGGCCACTGCGCGCCTCACCTTTGCCACCTGTCCCTCCCCGGCTTGCATTCACGTGCTGATTGGTTGCATCTGCAGGTGCTCTGAGCTGGCTGCGTGGCAGAAATTTCCAGCCAGCACTAAGATCCATACGGCAGCCGCAAGCAGTCGGCAGCCAGATGATCAGCGCAGCACAGGAGGCGGTACGGGAGACAAGACTGCACCTGTGGTGAGGTACCGCCGGGACAAGCCGAGAGAAGCCCGCACAATGATTCAATTTCGCCTGATGGCTGCAGAATGAGAAAGAAACGACGCCACTGCTCACAGTGAAGGAGGCCCAGGCCATTGCCGCAGCCAGGTGATCATGTGACAGTTCAAAGTCTGCACATTGCCTAACTCTGTGACAAAATGCCAATTGAACATCGTCAGGTGCATTGAAGCTTTTGCAAATGCGCTGCAGGGGCTTGACTCTTGCCGTTCGCGGGTTTGGCCCATTATACGAAATCACATGCCGAGATGGTGCGCTGGATGCCTGGAGAGAGCTTGCTATAGGATATCATCACACAATTCGGGAGTCGGCTGCATGCATCGTCATTATAAGTCCCAGGCAGCATCTGTGTCCGCACGCGCAGGCAGTGAGAAGGGCCCCATTGTCGGGGTGTCCTCAGGGTTCACGGCGACCCCCTTCGGCCTGATGCACTGCGACAGCCTGCGGGTGTTTGTCAACAGGTGAGGAGGTGCATGAGGTGCATGCTATTCGTTGCCGTGCAAACGTCTCCAACACAATTCAGACAATGTCACTGCGGCGACGTCGACGCTGTGATCCCTCTGACTTGATATGTGTTGGACCATTGCGCAGGCTGGAGGACAGGGATGGGAAGTCGGCACGGGAAAGGGGCGTCGGACTGGGGCTGCTCATCAGCGCCTCGGTCATCGCATACGGCGCCGAGCGGGGCTGCAAGAAAGCTGAGATCCTCGCCATCAACGATGACGGTAAGTCAATGTGCGGTGGACCTTCTCGACCTTCATGGCTGCCAATGTGTGACAAGCTGCCAACCTATCAGGCTCTATCGCCAGGCCGGTTCCAGCAAGCAGTTGACCGTACACGTAGTGCATTGCAACAGATACAATCCACGCCCGACTCTGCAAGTACTACCGGAGGATGGGCTTCAGGACAGTGCGCGAAGTGGGCAGCAATGGCCTGTCAGATCTGCCGCACCAGCTGGTGTGGGGCGGCATCGGCACAAGAATGGATGCAGACACAAGGTCCTTTCTGAGGCGCTGGACCAAACCGATCAGAAACAGGCAGTGAGTTTGACTACAACGCGACAAGTTTCATGTGTGATCGGAAGCACTGGAGTTGACAGGGCGTTCTCAGCTATCTTTAGAGGAGCCGAGAGGGCGGTAGTTCTTAGTGTGACCAACTTTACACAGCCGGTCAACAGGAACCAATTGATTACAGCACCCATTGTCTTCAAGCACCATCTGCTCGGGCACGTGGTGGACTTGATCGCCTTGATCAAGAGGGCACACAACCTGGCAGTGCCACTAGAAGGTGCGGGTGCTATGCTGCCTATTGCTTTGGGAAACTCGTCCACCCACTCGGACCTGCATTATGGACAGCCGATCGCACCATACCCACGCTCAAGCAGACGATACGCAAAGCAGGCAGGGTGCAGACGGCACAAGCAACGCGCGACCGCATCACCCTCCGCCGCCACCTGCTGCGCACTACCAGGCTCTGACCCCAAGAACCCTCGACTCCTGCGCCGCGGCCTGTGCGCCTTCCACCCCTCCCGCCGGTGCTGCCGATTAACAAGCACAGACACGCACATGCCACAACTGAACACATAAAAGAACTTGAGCAGACGTCCGTCCAGCCCCTGCAGGGTTTCGTCAGCAGCGCCCGCACCGCCTGACCAGCCATTTTGGGCTCCGCCGCCGACGCTGTCGCCGGCAAGCAGGTCGCTGGTGGCACCAAAAGCATTCGGCTGCTCCACAGCTGTGCCGACTTCGCGATGCAAGCTTCAGTTTTCAACACAAGAACGGGGCTGCTTGCAGGTGTGGACAAACCACGCGCCGGAGGCTCCAGTAGTCCAATTTCTGCGCTGGTTTGTCTGATACTTCAATTGCATATCCGCGATGGATCGGATGGCGGTCACTAGCTAGCCTTAGATGTGGCTGTGTCTCCCTGGCAAGCCGCTCGTCCCTGGCAAGCCAAGCATCTCGGATAGACGGCGGTAAAACATGCGGGCAACTGTTGGTAGATCTCAAATTGGAACAACAATTCGCCTCGCACTCATGTCTTGGCGGCTCTCGTAATACCCAGGTCCACCTGTAGATTGAGATCATGTGCATCTGCAAGCAGGCGGAACGGTGAATCCGCTGCCGCGTGCACGTTTGAAGAGGAAGTAGCACAAGTCTGTCAAATTTCCTGTTGCAGGCAGAGAAGTCATCAGAGCGGCATCTGCAGGACGTTATCGCCTCCTCCCTTCTTTGACGACGAAGGATACTTAAAATTTTCGCCACCGTCCTCTGAATCTTTGCTTGGATTTCCGTCAACACAGAATGCACAGCATGGGCGCAGCCAGCCTGCCCGCTAAAGTTGAAGGCTGCGGGGCTGCACATCAGCGCTGCAGAGTGGCCTTTTCACGTGAGCTTGATCACCAGAGCCTCGGCTCAGCGTATGCCGAGCTTCTAAGCGGCCCTGACTACCTTCATGAGAGCTGTGTGATGCACTCAACAAGCGTTTAGCTTGACCCGACGCAACTGATGCAGGGCGGCATATTCAGCAACACCATGGCATGGTAGCCCACCATGCTGGCGCTGGCTGGCCGGTGCTGCTGATGGTGCTGCTGATGGCTGTGTGGTTCCCAGCTACGCACGCGCACAGGCCACGCAGTTCCAGCAGGAGATTCTGAGCCTGCACAATGCCGCCCGGACGCAGCACGGCGCTCCGCCCCTGACCTGGTCTGACGCCCTGGCCAATAGCGCCGCGACTGTCGCATCGCGCTGCCTGCTGCAGGTCAGATCACTTTTCACGAACACACACATATGCTTCCACGGAATTTCAAATCGTCATTCAGCAAATGCATGGCACAGCATAATGCCATTGCTTGAATGGAGTGCTGCACCGCAGTGAACCCAAGCCATGATCAGGCGCAGTCCATTCCCGTCCAGGCCAGACACGCAAGCTTGCTTTTCATTTTTGTTCTTAATGTTTTTCCGTATTTTCGTCGTGGTTTCTTCTCTGAGGCCAATTTCATAATGCTGCGCAGCCCTCGAGCACGCCATTACAGGGCGAGAACCTGTTTGCGCAGTCTCCGGCGTCTACACCAGAGGCGTCGGGGTGGCAAGCTGCCGTCAGCAACTGGTGCGTCAACATCGAAAATCGCGGATCTGCCGGTGCCACCACTTCACGAGATCAGCCTTCGATTGAGGCTCTGCAGACACGACAATCCGGGCGCATGGCCACGGCTGCGCAGTGTTGAACAACTGTGCATGCGCCCCTTCCAAGTTAGTCAAATACTCACATGTCAATTGAATTAGTGTGTACCTGCAGATGGTGGCGCCAGCAGCATCGCTTCGTCAAAAATCGCACAACATGCTGCTTTCTGGATGCAGGCTGAGCCAGGGCAGCAGCTACTCTTTTGCCAACCCCGGCTTCTCAAGCGATACTGGCGCCTTTACCCAGGTCAGATCGTCTCTTCAGGATTTGGGTTTGTGATGTAGGCTCATCATCAAATCAGTTGCATTGCAACATGACATCTGCCATGGCAGCCAGGGCTTTTGAAGATGTCCACTTCGTTACCAGAGGTGGTCTTTCCCATTGTCGAACTCTTATCAGCTGCACATCTGCGGTGGCGCACACGCTGCAATGTCAACAGCGGCCTCTTCCAGTATCAGTCAGAAACCACGATGTGCTGCAGCAGCGTAAGATGGCGCATGTACCGTTTTGATACCGCACTTTCGCTTCAGGCAGTGTGGGCAGGGACGACACAAGTGGGGTGTGCCCGGGATTGCAACAGCCTGAACGTCGGCACTAACTTTGCACTGTACGTCTGCGAATACTCTCCTCAGGTGCGTTCATACCTCTTTCCCTACCTCGACATAGTGAGCATGGAAAACTCAGTCCAAACGTCGACAGCAACAGATTGCAAGTCGGCAGCAAGCTTGCCCTCGTCGGCTTCTGCAAGATCTGCTGGTGCTTTGACCCGCACCCTACAAACGCTTTGGGGCTGTGCAGGGTAACATTCTTGGGCAGTTCGAGCAGAATGTGCTGCCGCCTGGATCTGCCCCTTCCGCGCGGCTTCCGCCGCCGGCCGCCGCAACGTTGGCGTCGACCACTGCTCCCACCAAGGCCCCAACTCCTGCACCAACACCCGCTCCCACAAAACCTCCTGCGCCCACTGCGCCCACCAAAGCGCCCACCACGGCTCCAAGACCCACTCACACAAGACCTCTCACGACTGCGCCCAACCAAAGCGCCCACCACGCCCCCGACTCCTGCTCCTACGCCCGCGCCCACCAAAGCGCCAACCACCGGCAAAGCCACACCAACTGCTGCAGGCAGGACCGTGACAGCAAGGCGGGGGTGAGCATCTCTATGTCCTCCTATCCTGCAACGATCTGCATGAAGTTGCAAATGCGCAACATTGCATGGACGAGCTCCCCAACTGCCTGGGAGCGTGACGTTGACATGCGGAATGGCACGTAGCCTTTTGGCCATGACAGAGGAATGTGACTCTCAACCGTCTGGTGTCGACGTAGGGACACCGCGGCGTCCATTGCCGCAGCGCGCAACATTGAGCCAGTGGCTCTGCTCATCGTCAATCCGCAGATCGCCAACCCCAACACCCCGCTGACTCCCGGCACCGTTGTGAACCTGCCGTAGTACGGCATTGGATGGCTTCCGGTGGGTGCAACAATCCGCTGCGGTTCTTCAGCATGCAACTGCCGCTCAATAAGAGTCACAAAATCCTGCCACAAATCATCAATTGCGCAGGAGGCATGCCTTATTGATTAGCCCGGATGTGCAGCAACGCAATCCAAATTGAAATCGCACATGCTCATCACTGATCCTTCACAGGTGACGGCATGATGCACCGCACCGTTTGCTCCAAACATCAAATAAACAGAGCGGAGTGCAGACTTTTGTTGCGTGTCGTTGAAGCACCTGATTTGCAGGCAAGAGGATGATAGTCTAGATGATATAGGTGTTCGAAAGCGCATGAGTTGAGAGGGCGTTTCTCAGTCAAGTCGAGAGGTCAGTTCTCAGTGTGAAAAATTTGACACAGCCGACCACAGGCGCCCTTCGCAGCCATTGTCTTCAGGCACCATCTGCTCGTGCATCTGGTAATATCTATCCAGTTGCACAACCGCACACAAGCTGGTAGGCCGCTAGAACGTGCGGGTGCTGCCGTCTGCCCGAGGAAACTCGTCCACCCACTCGGACCTACGTCATGAAAAGCCGATCTCATCATACCCACGCTCAAGCAGACGATGAGCAAAGCAGAGGCAGGGTGCAGACGGCACAAGCAACGCGCGACGGCGGCCTCACCCTCCGCCGTCACCCTCTTGCTGTGCACCACCAAGCTCTGACGACCTCAGGAACCCTCGACTCCTGCGCCGCGGCCTGCATCACATACCAGTCCTTCGCCATGTCTTGCAGCACCTTCCAATTCCCCCCGGTGCTTCCGATCAAATACAGACACGCACATGCCGCAATTGCAACACATGTGAAATTGTGAGCAGATGTCCACCTGTGGATTGTGTCCAGCCCCTGCAGAGTTTCGTCAGCAGCGCCCGCATCGCCCGACCAGCCATCGTGGGCTCCGCCGCCGCTGCTGCTGCTGCCAAAGAGGTCGCTGGCGGGCCCAAAAGCGTCCGGCTGCTCCACAGCTGGCTGCTGCCGTCCTGCGATGCCTCAGAGCCGAGTCACATGGCGCCAATTGAACGAATTCGTGAGGGGGTTGCGATGCATTCGTGATGCATTCAAGGCAGCAATCCTACCAACCTGCAAAACGGAATGGCCCTCCATCCATTGGCCTCCTCCCATTGGCCCTGGAATGGAAGACGATCAAGAGTTCAGGGTAGCTGTGAGCCAGCCTACCTGATGCCCGACGCTCAGGCTGAGGCGATGGCGGCTGGTCGGCGGCGACGCCAAACATGGGCGACTGCGGCAGGTCCACCCCCGCCTGCTGGTGCGCCTGTGCAACAGGGTTTCTGGGTCCTTAGCACCGAGCGCGGCACGCCCAAGATGCTGTGATGGACACCAACTGGACAACCTGTGCAGACGGCAGCAGCCAATGCGTCAGTCTTCGGACGACTGCCACACACCCTACTCTCGCAGGCTGCCGGCAAGAGCGGACGCGCCTGTTGCGCCTGCTGCATGGCGGCGGCCGACGACAGGCGCTGGCCCTCGAGCGCTGCCTGCGGCGGCGCAGCCGCGAGCATGCGGCTATCGGGATGTTTGGCGCGCAGCAGCGCCGCCGCCTCGCCGCCCAGCGGCGTCGGCAGCGCGACAATCCGCTCCAGACACCGCTCCTACCACAGCAGAAATTCTCAGTCAGACATCTCAAGCGAAAGCACATTCGCGTCTTCAATTGCATCAGAGCAAGCGTCCTTGGCACCACATGCGTTGCTCCTCCGCATTGGCAGCTTCTGAAATGTAACCTAGCGTTGCTACCAGCATCTTATTGGTGAACTCGTACTGAGGGCATTTCATGTAGCCAGAGGAGTGGTGATATACATTGTCGTTGCGGTCTGAACTACAGGCCCGCGTAGCGCCAATCGCTCGCATGTTCTGGTGCTTGAAGGCACGCCACACAGTCCCTCACGTGGAACTACCGGCCACAGCTGCAGCATGTGAGCCGTCTGAACTCGCCTTGACGCCGCGCAGGGCAATCTGCGTGCCGATGTAGCACCCCGCCGTGCTGGCAATGAATCTGCCCCATCTGGTGGCCTTGCCTACCCCCGCGGTCTGGCGTGCCAGCATGTACCCAGCGGCGGCGCCGCCGCCGCACCATGTCAGGAGCCTGCCTCCGATCTCTGCGTGTGACGCATGAAGCAGAAGGTTGCACCCCATGGTCATCCGCTGCATGCTGTTGACAGCTGCCCTTTGCAGGAAGATCCGTGTTGCGGCGGAACTGCCGACAATTCAGGCCGAAACATATCTTGGCAAAAGGTTCATCTTGCCGTGTGCTGCGCACCAGCACTGCATTCACTGAATGCCCTCTTCTCAGCCTCGCCGATCTTGTATTGTGAACTCCGCAGCTTTTCCGACAGCTCCTACAATCCAGGTAGTCTTCTTAAACTCACATGATACATGTCACGATGCATTGTAAGCTCGGGCAGTGTCAGATTTGCTTCAAGGCAATTTAGCTGGGCGCGCTTATGAAATGCAAAAAAAACCACTGGAATTTCTGGCTTCAGCTGACCTGGAACACGGCCTGCGCGGCGCGCGCGTCATCCGATTCAAACAGCATGATAAATTGGTCGACAGGACGGGGGTGTCTCTACTAGTTCTACCGTCAAGCCTTTCAGGTCCCTGTCGAATGGGTGTAACTGTGTCGTCGTGGCTTTGTAGCAACAAGCTGACTGCGTTGGATCATCAAGCAGTTCAGTTGGCGTCTTGTGGGTGACCTTTTTGGTCGCATGCATGGTGGTCTTAAGTCTTGACCCTGCACACAACGATGAAAGCGACACGTGACCGGACCTCGTCAGCAGCCCGCAGCTGTCACAAGTGGCGGTGCTTGGGATCATCTCGGTATTACAGAAACCGAGCGAGGGCAATTAGCCAACTGCAGAGGCAGTGCCGCAACAGGATGCGAAAACCGACATCATGGGGCTGCTGCGAACACACAGGAACCGAAGATCAGGCAAGCAACGCGCAGGCTGCGCACATATATACCTACAGCGATAAGACACATGCATGCTTCCTGCGCAGCCAGCCCTGCCACGGGCACCTAATCCTCGCCGTAGTCCACCAAGGACATGCCCAAGCCCCCAGTGACATCCACAGTGCCTGCCATTGCAAACACACATAAACGGCGCTGCCGTCAGCTCACAGGCACTTTTAGAAACCTGCGAACATTCGCAGACTTCACCGCGTCTGCGTGCAACAGGGTGCCCTGCTGCGCAGAACACAGAAGTCACAGTGTCAGACGGACGAGGAACACAGTGAACGCTCCTGCTCGCCGCCCCGCTTACTGCAAGGAGTGCAGCCTGCATAGTGGAACAGGACAGGGGGCACGCCCTGTGCGCTGAGGTGGAGCAAGTGGGATGGGTCAGCTCTTTGCGGGTACCTGCGTTCTGTCCACGGGGGCGCGGAGGCGGCGGCCCCATGCCCCCTGCCGCCCGCGGCGGCGGCGGTCCCATGGCGCCTTGCGCCCGCGGCGGCGGCGGGCCCATCGAACCCTGCTGCCGTGGGGGCGGCGGTCCCATAGCGGCGGGGGCGTTCGCAGGACCCTGCTGCTGCTGCTGCTGCGGCTGCTGATGTTGCTCCTGCTGCGGGCCTCGCTGCGGCCCCTGTTGTGGCCCCTGCTGCTGCTGCTGCGGCTGCTGCTGCTGCTGATAGGGGTTCACCTGCAGCACAGCGGGAGCGGGAGCGACCCCACGGACTGCAGTCAGCGGGTGATTTGTCACCTTGAATGTACTGCAAAAGGACTGTTGCCTGCCGCCCGGGCCTTGCATGACGTTCCACCCATGCCATGCCGCATCTGCAAGCCTTGACGAGCTTGCCGGCGGCCCGCAGCAGCAGGCCCACCTGCAGAGATCGGCTTAGAGGAGTGTGAGGGCACCCGACACCGTTTCATCGAGTCACTGGTCGCTACCTGCGGGCCCGGGCCTCCCGACGGTGCCCCCTCCTTGAACTCCCGGAAGCGGCGCTTGGGCGGCGGCTGCTGCTGCTGCTGCTGCTGCTGCTGCTGCTGCTGCTGCTGCTGCTGCCCGCCCGGGCCACCGCCGTGATGCGGACTGCCGCCCTGCTGCGCCGGCTGCTGCCCCTGGTAGCTGCCCTGTGGCGGGAAGCCGCCGCCCCCAGGCGGCCCGCCGGGGTGCGGAGCCGCTCCGTAGGGCCCGCCGGCTGGTGGCGGGCCTGCATAGTAGGGCTGCTGCCCCGGCGGCGGGAAGTGGGGGGCGCCGCTGCCGGGCGGAGGGTAGTAGGGCGGCTGCTGTCCGTAGGCGCCTCCCCCCGGGTGGTGGGGGTACTGCTGCTGCTGCTGCGGCGGCGGCCGCTGGCCGTACGCGGCTTGCGGCAGGTACTGCTGCTGCTGCGGAGGTGGGTACTGCTGCAGCTGCGGGTGCGCGGGCGCGGCGCCCGGGGAGAGGGCCCCACTGTGCTGCGGCGGCGGCGCCTGCCGGTCCGGCGGCGGCGCGCCGTAGGGTGACGGTGGCTGCCCAAACCCGCTCGGCGGTGCGCCTGCAGGGCCAGGGTTTAGGTTTAGGGACGCGCCAACCATGGTGAGCGAGGGCTGCAGCAATCGGGGCTGCGCCGCCAGCTGAGGAATCTGACGCACAGGAAGGTGAACTTGGGCTGATGCGGGCCGGGCACGACTCCAGTCTTGCCAGCTGTGGTGAAGAACAGCCACGACAGGCTAGACACTGCCCACAGCAAGCGGCAATGGCAACGCCCTCACCTGAGACGGGAGGAGGCGCCCCATAGCCGTACAATGGCGGGTGTGGCGGCGGCGCGCCACAAGCTGGCTGCGGCGGCGGCGGCGCGCCATACGGGCCGCCTGGAGCGCCCGACTGGTATCCTGCAATTGACAATTTGATGCAGCTCACCAGGCCTGATCCATTGCACTCTGATATGTGCGACTGCCCGCGGCAGCTAGAACGTGACAGGGAGAACGACAACGCTCTCGCTTATCGTTCTCTGTGCAGTTGTCCTTGTGAACAGGAAGATGCCCAATCGTACCTGGGTATGGCTGTGGGGCGGCCGGCGCGGGCACAGATGCTGGCGGCTGGATGGCTCCTGCAACAGGTGCCGGCGACGACACAGGCACATTGGGGTGCGCTTTCTGGAAGTCGCCCTTAACCGTGTCGATGAGGTTCTGCGTCAGCCTGCAGGCGTCAGTGGGATGACGAGGTTGATGGCCAGACAGGCGACGAGGTGCATGACCCTGACGTCTGAGGGTCCGGCATACAAAGCGGCTGAGCTCTCATTAGGCTACGCATTGCCGACCCACTGCAAACAATGCGTGTGCTGCATGTAGGGGGCAAAGCGCTTACGACTGCGCCTCGGCCAGGTTTGCGGCATTCTGCGCCGTGATGTAGACGTGCAGCGGATCGCCGCTGCAGTCAGCGACATCTGTCAGATTGGTGTTCAGGCAACACAAATCACAGCCGTAGGTTGCCTCGGGCAACATGCGATGGAAACTGATGCGACTTGCAAAAACATCGCTACGGATCAGCAGCTGCACCAAATGAAGCACAGCCCATAGGGTGTCATGCAAGCGTCGCCGCACCTCTCGGCCTGCCCAGAGCCGCGGCCCCGCAGCTGCAGCGCTGACGATGTCTCCTTGGCGATGTGATCG
The DNA here is from genome assembly GCA_033439295.1 of Deuterostichococcus epilithicus. Classification (NCBI taxonomy): domain Eukaryota; kingdom Viridiplantae; phylum Chlorophyta; class Trebouxiophyceae; order Prasiolales; family Stichococcaceae; genus Deuterostichococcus; species Deuterostichococcus epilithicus. The sequence goes on from JAVTLE010000010.1 coordinate 1,298,717, forward strand.
AAGTATGCGGAGCCTACGGAGCCAGAACAGATCCACATCAGAGGCTGCTGAAACACCTGCACGAGTCTGCCGGTGAGGTTTTGAACATGCTCAGGAGGGCAACTCCTCGGGTGCGGGTGCCAGGATCTGTGTAAGAGTTAATGCGCACCCGGGCCCTGCAGCCGCGAGGCGAGGTTGAAGTCCGGCGACGCCTCGAAGCCCATGTACAGGCTGACGCTGGGCGCGGCCGCAGCAGGCGGCGCGCCCCAGGGCGGCAGCGGCCCACCCTGAGGCGGCTGGCCCAGCTGGTCGGGCGGCGGCACGTTCTGGTAGCCACCGGCGGCGCCGAGCGGCGGCGTGGCGGCGTAGTTCGGCGGCTGCTGCGGCTGCAGACGCTGGCCGCGGATCAGCGTCTGAATGTCCGCCACTGCGGCCGCCACGGCCGCCTGCTTCGCCGCATCGCTCTGCATGGCGACACGAACACATGTTCTCATGGACCGTGTATTCAGATTCAAGGATGAGCCTGATCGGAGAGTGGAAACTGGCTTTGCTCCATGAAAGAAGGCCCCAAGACGTGCAATGCATCAGCCTCCATTCCTGAGAACCACTGGTGATGCAGCAGGTCTCCAAAGGGAGCAGTCGAATATTACCGGGAGGGTGGAGCCGGGGATGACACGCAGGAACAGCGGCTTCTCCTTCTCGTCCGGCGGCATGCCCGGTGTCTGATAGCGACCCTTATTCACGATGCTGGTCCCCGTGCGCCGCTGGATCTCCTCCTGCAGCGGCAGCCCATGAAGAGCAGCTGATTGACCGGAAAAGCCAGGCAGATTTGCAATGATATTCTGGCGGATGTGGCAAGTCATTTGGATCACCGAAAGGACGCTGGCCAGGAGGGATACACCCAGCGGTGCCGTCAACGCCATGCTGAGAGGCACTTCATGTACCACGCACCTGCGTCGTGCGCTTGGTCAGTAGGTACCGCACTTGCGCCGGCGCGTGGTTTATGACCACGTCCTGCCCGAACTCCGGGACCTCGTCGGCCTGCTGCGGCAGGCTCAGGCCCAGCGCCTTAGCCTTGTTGGCGGGCAGCAGGCCCTTTGCCAGCAGGTCCTGCGATGTGGGATATCCAGGAAGTGCGAGTAGGAGGAGGGTCACACACCTGGTTCCGAGCTTCAGTCAGTCGGCTTGGTCGCAGAAGGTTCAGTCGGATCTCACACACGAAAGACAGGCCGCTGGTGGAATATGTGCTGGTGCAGGCGATGGCGCACCCTGTTGATCTTCTCCATGGCAGCGGCGGCGCCTGCCTGGGCCCGGGAGATGGTGGCGGCGTCCAGCGGGTCCCCCGGCTTGTAGGATGTCTTTGGCACGACAGGCTGAGGCGCCGGCGCTGGTGCAGGCTGCTTGAGCAGCCCCTGGCCGGTCACGAACCCCGCATACTGAGCTGGCAGCCCGGACCCAGAGGAACCGATGCCCGCTCGGCCTGGCGCCGCAGTTGTGGAAGGTACGCTGGCTGTAGCCGGCGCTGCAACATCCCATTTGCGCTTCTTGCGGTCCATCTTGCAGCGCCGGACCGGATCCGGAGGCTGCTGTGCGCCTGCCAAGCCTGGGGCCGCGGCCACTTGTTGGCTGCCAGATCCTCCTGCGATGTCTTCGGTTGCTGTTCACTGGCGTGATTGTACTTTGATGAGACTGCGAAGAAGAAAGCTTCAACACAAGCCTCGAGTGCTGACGTGTTATCTCGTCAGCTCTCGCGCTGGAGTCTCGGAGCAAACAGAGCAGCGTGCGCTGAGCGCCGTGTGTCAGGTCTGTCAGTTTTGTGCATTTAATCCACGCGATCCAATGCCGACTGCAGCTGACATGGCGCGCTAGGCGTTTAAGTCTGTGAGTGCACATGCAGGTTGAATTCTCAAAAGCGTGTCTTGAAAGTTGAGGTCAAAGGCTGGGCCACCACTTTGCATCCTCGCGCTGGCGAGCTTGCAAGAACAGTTATTCGAGCATGGACGCAGAACAGTCTACGCTGCAGTTCCAGCCCCTCCAGGTGGGTCAGCATGTCCTGCTGTGCGGTCAGGCGCTTCCCTGTGACCCTGTTGCTCAAAAGGTATTCATCTGTGCGCAGAGTGCGATTGACACGACATTCTGGACCAAGCTCAAGGAACTGAAGCTGGACCAACTGCGTCTGTCGGAGGAGCCGCTGTCGCTGCAAGGTGCGCTCATGCGCGCGCGCCGGACCACGTGTTTGATGCTTGTCCACGTGTGGCAAACCTTTCGATGTCTTCCGGAATCACAGCAACTCATTTTGCCCGCAGGGTGGTATGCTGCCGCAAGGAACCCCGATGTGCTCCCCACACTGCATGTGGACCAAGGGTCCTTTGACACGGTGGCCTCGCCTCCGCCGGTGGGTCATGATTGTGTCGCAGCAGCCTGCTCCCCATTGCCGTGCCTTATGCAGCCTTCGCGAAGACTGCCGCAAGCAATGCCGAATTAGAGGGCTGCCACATGTCTCTTGCAGATGGGCACACCCGAACACGGCACCATACACAATGTCAACAGCCTGGACTCGTTCAGAGCGTTCGACAGGCCGGCTGCGGCACAGCAGGCAAGTTGCCAGTTTTCGGATATGGCTCGTGCTCGGCCACGCTCGTCTCAAGGTTGTCTCTAGTAATTGTTATCAGGTGTTGCACAGGCTGCACGACAGATCTGGCAGTCAATCGTGACCGGCGAAGCTCTGGCGCAGCCGTCCGTTCTGAACCGCTTCCTGCTGCTGACTTATGCGGACCTCAAGAAATACAGATTCTACTACTGGTAAGAACGTCAGACACTTGCGCATGCTGGGCCATAGGAAGCTGCTCACATATAGCTTGTGCAATGTCTTGCCGGAAATGCTTATATTTGGCCATGTAGCATGCCCAGCGTATCAGCACTGTAGGGTTAGGGTCGATAAGCGGCCAATTACTGCCTGCCGGCAGGTTCTCCTTCATCGCGCTCAAGCCGCCGGCGGCCTTCACGAGCAGTCCGGCAGTCAGCCTCGTCAGCGGTCTCGGCAGCCAGGCAGCCGCTGGGGTGCGCCATGTATATCAACCCTTCGATGTTGTCGGTTGTCCTGTCATCGATGTGCGTCCGCAACAGCCGGCCTGTGTATACACATCAGGGTGTGAGCATGCACGCACAGGTGGCTGAAGCTTGCGACTCTTGGGCAACCACACCTGCGTCCAATGGCGAGCCGTCGGAGCGGCAGCCATTCTGGCTGATCGTCACCCGATCAGGTAAATTGTTACTCTACGCACTTGGTGCTCTGCGTTCCCAGTGACCGCGCCTCCCAAGCCGACAAATCGACCCCAGTGCCACCACACCACCTCGGCAAGGGGCGTGCACTGTCTGAAGCGGCAGGCAGCATCGAGCAAACCGATGAATCGCAAGTCTCCCTGGTCGCAGGCGTGGCAACAGAGTGCCAGCCGCTGTCGCGGTGGCCGGCGCTGCTGGGCGGCGCGAGCGGCAGCGGCGCGGAGGTGCTGCTGGCATTTGCGGACCCCAGCCGCTCGCCGGCGCACCCCGGCTGGCCGCTGCGCWACGCGCTGCTGGCGGCGGCGGCGCGGCTGCGCCTGCGGCGCCTGCGGGTGGTGTGCGTGCGGCGACGCAACCGCAGCACGGATGCCGACGCCAGCCTGCTGCTCGATGTAGCGCTGCCGGAGGTCCCAGAAGGTGAGAACATCATTCAGGACGATCCGACATGTGGAGTGGAAGCGAGCAAGAATCCATGCGCTCTCTGCTCTGCAGGGGGCGCATAGTTCTCAGCAACCTCGTGACCTTGCCCTCCAAGCAGCTGCGATGGTGTGCAACACCTGCTTCAGTGTGGCTCCTATTCCGGCCTCGCAGGCTGGTGCGGCGAGCAGGGCGCAGCGCCCGCGGCGGTGGGCTGGGAGGCGGGCACCCGCGGCAAGGCGGCCTCCCGCCAGGTGAGAAGCTTTGTTGCTTTCGTGCCGGGCGAGCCTCCTGAGAGACTGCGAGCGCCATCTGCTGGACATGCTGCCTTGCTGCGCAGCCGCGGCAGCTCCTGCGCAGCGACGCACGCCGGCGTGGTGCAGGCCGCAAACGACATGGTCGGCGCCGGCGGAGCCTCACGCCCCTGCTTGTCCCCTGCCGCCGCAGGTGGACCTGGGGGCGGCAATGGACGCCAGGCAGCTGGCGGAGGGCGCTGTCGACCTGAACCTGAAGCTCATGAAGTGGCGGGCGGCGCCGTCGCTCGACCTGGACAGCCTCGCGGCCACGCGCTGCCTGCTGCTCGGTGCCGGTGCGTCAGTCTGCCCCGCTCGTGCCTGTTCAAGGCCTCCTGCGATACTAATTTAAGTCCAAGCCAGACTTTGTATCCCTGCAAGGAAGCTCGCTGCTCACACACGTGGCTCAAGCACGTCGGGCACCAGTCCCGTGAGGAGATTGCTCAGAGGTATCGAGTCTTATCTCAATAGTTCCATTTGCGCATTCTGAACCGTCTTGCATGTGCAGATGTGCCGTCGGTGCGGCACACAAAACAGCACACAAATCACCTCACATCTTGGGAGTCTGCCTGCCTGCCACCCTAGAGTCAATACGGATTCATCAGCACGGTCGCCGGCTTCCAGGCACATTGGGATGCGCGGTGGCGCGCACGCTCCTGGGCTGGGGCGTGCGCAGCATCACGCTCCTGGACAACTCGAACGTATCCTACAGCAACCCGGTGCGCCAGTCGCTGTACGCCTTTGCTGACTGCGTGGGGGGCGGCAAGCCCAAGGCCGCCGCAGCTGCGGCCGCCCTGCAGGCGCGCTGCTCACACCCTCCGCTCATTTGCACCCTTCACGCGTTGTGTCGTGATTTGGTGGGGTATGATCTGGGTGCATGGCGCCATGCCCTTCGTGCCCGCTACCGCCTCCCCTCCTGAACTCTCCAAAGCTCCAATTGCCTCGCGCCTGCCAGCATTCGTGACGCCGGGGCAAGTGCTCCCCTTGTGTGCTCTTGTAAGAACCCTGCCACAGACGAGCCTGCCCGCCTGGCTTCCCCCATGCAAGCGGTGGTGAGCGAAGGACATACTTCCAGGCTGTGTAGACACCCAATCCATCCACCACCATGTGACCGACAGGCCATCTACCCAAACGTGGACGCGCAAGGAGTGCACCTGAGCGTGCCGATGCCGGGCCACCTCATCAGCGAGGCCGAGGAAGCGGCCGTGCGGCGGGACGCCGAACAGCTGGAGCTGCTGATCCGCGAGCATGATGCGGTCTTCCTGCTGCTGGACACGCGGGAGGCGAGGTGCGCTGGGGGCTTACAAGCTGCCTTAGCAGATCTTACACAGCCAGAAACCCTCGTTTTGCTATTGGACGCGGGGGAGGCACGGAGCGCCGCCGGCACCGCGCGAGTGCCTCACCTCGAAGTGCATGCAACGCCGGCACCCACCACACCAGACCGAGGTGTCAGCGGCTGACACGGCAGACCTGCTGGCCGCAACCTGTACTGCGAAAGTGCTGACCAAACCAGCTGCAGTCGCTCAGCAAGAGCAGCGCCTGCCGCAGTCCTCATGACCCGTATCTGCTGTTTGGCTTCACGCACAGGTGGCTGCCGACGCTGCTGGCGGCGTCCGCGGGGAAGCTGGCCATCAATGCGGCGCTCGGCTTCGACAGCTACCTGGTCATGCGCCACGGCGGCCCGCCGCTCCCGCCGCGCGAAGTGCCCGMCCTGCGGGACGGCGGTGCCGGGGCCGCAGACGGGCAGGCCGCCGCCGCWGGCGTGGGCGCCGCCACGGCAGCTTCGGACGCCGCGGCCGCCGCGCAGCCTGCAGCCGACGGCACGCTAGCTGCCGGCCCTGCCGCAGGCACGTCAGAGACTGCCGGCGGCGCGACCCCCACGGGCAGTGAAGCGGCGCCGGCGCAGGCCGGCGGCGCGGCCTCCGCCTCCGCAGAGGCTAGCGCACCCGGCGCATGTGACGGAGGCGCCGCCGCGTCGGCTGCAGCGCCGCGGCTGGGCTGCTACTTCTGCAACGATGTGGTTGCGCCGCTGGATTCGACCATAGGCCGCGCGCTCGACCAGCAGGTAGGTTTCATAGCCCGACCTTCTCCACTGGCACGCACAGTCCGCGAGCGGCCTGCTTCCGCCCTGCTTCCTGCAGTTGCCCGCTTCTTGCAGCCTGTCTTTCGCTGTTGCGGCTCCTTTGGCTGCAGCGTTTTCCCGCGCTTGCAGCCCTGAAGCTGGCTGCTGCGGCCTGGCCAGCTGCCGTGCGGCGATGCACGAGCGCTCACCCACCACCCCCCTGCGCCGACGAGCTGGCCGAAGTTGGGGCACCGTGCTGAGCTGTGGAGCGTCCATGCTGTGGTCTGCAGTGCACCGTGGCAAGGCCGGGCCTGGCGCCCATCGCGGGGGCGCTGGCTGTGGAGCTCATGGCCGCCACGCTGCAGGTGCAATCTGCGTTCGTGGTATGCAGATCCTCTCAGCCAGCCCAGCCCCAAGCACGCTGACCTCTGCGGAGCGGCTGCAGCCTGCACTGTCCATGGCGCCGCCGCAAGCAGGAGGATGAGCTTCCACTGCAGGGCTGGACTGCTGCAGTGAGGTCGTGCCGCGAAGCGGCGGCTGCCCCGTGGGTGCCGGCCACATGTGCTGCAGCACCAGCGACTGGCCTCTGGCACAGCCACAAACCCCAACCCTCGCTCACCCACATGACCAGAACACCACGGGACACGCTGTCTGAGAGCCCCCGCTGCTGGAGGCCATTTCATTGCGCGGACCGGCGCCGCAGACAGGGCAGAGCCGTTGCATGGCTCTCCCGACCACGTGACCCCCCTGTGCCCCACCTCACGGCAGCGCCTCGGACCTGGGCCGCAGGCGGGCGCCGTCAACGACGCGGCGCTGGGCGCGCCGGGCCACATGGTGCGGGGGCAGCTGTCGGGCATTGGGCAGCTGGCGCTGCGCGGCGACGCCTTCTCGCAGTGCACCGCCTGCTCGCCCGCCGTCGTCGGCGCGCTGCGCGATCGCGGTTGGCCCTTCCTGCTGGCCGCGCTGCGGGTGCGCGGCGCAGTTCTTCAGAAAATTCGTTGTGGCGAGCGCGGCTGGCCCTTCCTGCAGGCCGCGCTGCGTGTGCACGGCGCAATTTCGGCTTGTGCCCAGTGTGGCTGTGTATCCCTGTGAGGCACAAGGCAAGAAGGAGCAGAGCACTCGTATAGGCATATGCTGCAGAGCACGGGGTCTCGTTCAGACCGGGCAGTCTCTTTCAGTCCTGGTGGCGGGTCTGGCCAACAGCTGGGAAGTGACCTGGGAGGAGTGCTGCATGCCGAGCTGGGTACGAGCTCAGCATGCCGGGACAGGCGTCTGGCAGCCAAGCTGGGACCTTGTGGCCCGGGCGGCAGAGTGGCAAGGCGACGGGTGGACAGCAGCCTCCAATGCAGCCTGCAGCGGCTTGCAGCTGCTGATACCGTCCAGCCTAGTTTGGAGGGTCTGGTTCATCCTGAGTTCGCAGTTTGAACGGCATGCAGGATCCCAAGATGCTGGAGGAGTTGACGGGACTGGCGGCCATGCACGCTGCCGCCGAGCTGGTGGACCTTGACTTTGACGACTCTGACGACAATGACAGCACTGTCGCGGTGAACCTGGACGAGTGGACAAACGTGTGAGGTGCTGGCTTGGAGGGCTGGTTTGTGCAGCTTGGCGCCGATGTGTCAGTGTCTCGGCGGTGTCACCAGCGACAGCGACAGGAACTGTCCTGTAGGCTGCAGGCATGTCTCTTGTGTCCATTACAAATATCTGATCTTTTGCATTTGCAAATTTGGATGTCACACTCTGGCAAGCACGCATATATCAGTGCGACAACTGGAAAAGGCTGCCCCGCCAACAAGCGGAGGCACAATCTCAATCGAACAAAACCGGGAGTAGCTCATTCCTGAGCGACCCCACGCAATCCGCACACGCACACACTAAGGGTACACTTGCCTACAGCCTGCCACAGGGCTCAGCCCTGTGGATTCCACACCACCCACTGACCACCGATGCCTAGTCTTCTAAACTGCTCTACAGGTTCCGATATGGTTCAAACAAAGCACAGATTCTCAACTGTTCTGCCGTCGCGCCAAGCGTCACGCGACGCAACTACGTGCATTGGCCACCCTGCTTCGTTCAGGGCGCTAGCAGTTCCGCTCTCTTTAAGTATGGCCCATTGTGCAGCAGCACAAGCATGGCTGGTAATGCCACGCCACTCTCCAGCACTCGCTCGAGCGAGGCTGGCTTTTGTTGCCCGATTTTGCTGGCCTCAGTCGAACTGCTGCTTGGCGGAGCCATACAGGGCGAAGCCGATGTAACCGGCCGTGTAGACGGTGGCCGCCATCCCGAAGACGGCGCTCCACGAGTGCGTGGCGTCCAGCAACAGGCCTGCAGGTGTCAAGGTCGAAGGGTGAGCACAGCAGTCACGAGCTGCCCAGCCGCAGGGTGGGCGCAGCAGTTATAAGCTGGAGTTGGAGCGCTGCAGCTGTGGAGCTGCCTGCGCTGCACCTGTCGCCACATGGACGACCCAGGAACAGCGGGCACCTGTGCCGATGATGCCGCCGATGCCGACGATGGAGGCGCAGGCGTTGGTGACGCCAAAGAGAATGCCTGCCCAACGCGGCGCAATGTCCTGGTGGTTGCTGCCCAGTCCAGCTGACTGGAAGCCGCCAAGCGCCAGCGTCGCCGACAGCAGCGCCACGCTCTGCACCATGCCATGGCCGTGGCCTGTGCACAGCAGCGGACAGTGGGTGAGGTTGGGACTGTAGCTTGTAATGCGTGCCCACCACACCGCACCTCAAAAAATTTGCGACTGCGCGTGATGGAGGCCTGGCGCCCATGGAAACCAACATCCATGGGGCACAGACAGCGCAGCGATGCACTGACGGTGATGATATGCGGTCGGGAGGTCGCCGCACCTTGGTCGGCTGCCAGGGCGAAGAGGCAGGCCGCAGGCCCCATGCTGCCAAGGCCCTGCATCAGCTTGCGCGTCAGCGTCTTGTCGATGCCCCAGTCGCCCACCATCTGCAGGGAGGACACGCTGCACATGTGGGCATCAGCAGCATGCACAGGAATGGCAGTCCGCCAAATTCAAGCAGTCGTACCCCGGCATGCAAGCTGACAGTAAAGCCCAGCACCGAGCATCCTGCTGGATTTGCCGGCGCCCCATTTGCATCAGCTATTTGCATAGAAAAGCACGCGTATTGTCCTTGCAAATCTCCACAGAGCTCCTGCAACGAACAAGGGCCCACCTTGTCGCCATAGTAGCCCGCGATGTTCGTGCACACCACGTTGAGGCCCCAGGGCAGCACCGACAGCGCCGCTGAGTGACCCACGTCCAGGCCGAACTCCTGGGCGTAGTAGGTGGGCATCCTGCGAGGGCCAACAATGGAACATGGGTTGCTAGTTCCACGCATAGGCCGAATCCCCATCGGGCAGCTTTGAAGCACAAGAAGCAGCACTGAATGGGCATGGAGGTGCGGCGGCGGCAGATGGCGAGTGCACCATGCCAAAGGTTCCCAGGCAACTGCCATGTTGCAACTGCCATGCTGCAAGCTCACCAGGAGAGGCAGATGAGTGGGCCCATGTTGTGGCTGCAGTGCAGCCACAGCAGCGCCAGCAGCGAGCGGGTGCGCACGAAGCGGCCCCACGGCACGTCGCTCAGCTTGACGGGCGCGTCGGCGCTCTCTGCCTTGACCTCGGCCTTATCTGCGGCGCCAGACTGATTCCCCTGAGATGCTGCAGCTCGGTGCCGCAAGTTCAACAGAGGGGCGTTGACAGGCAGCCTCAGCTCTGCTCTTGGAAATTGTGTCGTCAGCTCGCAGGCAATGGGGCACAACCGAGGAGCAGCTGGGGGCTGTTACAGACCCTGCACGCACCTGCCGAGGCCGTCGCGACGGGCGGCTTCGGCGGCTGCTCTGGTACGGTCGGCTGCCAGTAGGCGGACCAGGCAAGTCCGGTGGCGCCGCAGATCCAGAACACCCACTGCCAGCCCAGGTTCTCGATGAGCGCGGGGGCCACCACCAGCGCGGTGATGATGCCGACGGGGCCGCCAGAAAAGGCGATCGACAGGCTGGACGTCAGGTTGCCCTTTGGCACCCACCTACATGAGTGGATGACAGCAGCCGGTCGATGCGATGACTTCGAACTGGTCATCCCGGGTTCAGCTGCAGCCATAACAGGCGGCTAGTGCATGGGTCGAGCTACAGGAAAAACAGTCAGCTGCAGTGCTCACAGAAGCAGTCACGCCACAGCATACGGCAGTTATGCCACAGCATATGGCAGCGCGTGGCCTGCTCAAGAGACCCTGGAGCACCCAGCGGAGGCTCGGCTCACTTGACGGACAGGGTGGAGCAGCGGGGGTTCACATCGTCAGCTGGTCGGTCAGCAGGGTTTACTTGGCGAGAAGGTCAGACTTTTGAATATAGTGAGTATTTGATGGCAAGAGGGGAGTCTGATGCGAGGACTCACTTGGCAAACAGATTGGAGATGGCCGGGAAGGTGACACCCTCGCCAAAGCCCATGGCGGCGCGCGTCGCCAGCAGCGCTGGGAGATTGCCAGCCATTGCCGGCGTCAGCAGCGTGAAGGTGCTCCACACCACAGCGCCCCCGATAAGAACGGTCTTGGGGTTGAAGCGCGTCGCAGCGTACCCACCTGCAACGGCATGGTCATCAGGTTTGTCAGCTGCTGCAGTCTCCCCACCAGGCTAGTCCTCTGGGCCAGCCAAGGATGTTGACCTGTGTGTGATGGAGCAGCTACCCAGCACAGTGCTTGTGTCGCATGTGGTCACTCCTCAAGGGAACACAGGCTTTGGAGAGGGACGCCGACAAAAGACGGAGTGTCACAGCGGGTCCAGAGCCGCACCCATGAAGTTGGTGAGCGTGTAGCCGACGAAAAAGCTGGAAGAGATGGTGCCCTTGACCGAGTCTGACCACATGAATTGTTCGCCCATGGGACCAAGTGCAACGCTCATGGCCGCGCGGTCCACGCTGCAGATCATCGCTAGCAGGGCCGACAGGCCCACCACCGCCTTCCAGTCAGCGTCCAACTCCTGCTCTGCCTCTGCCTCCGCCGGCACAACCTCTGCCTCCACCAGCACGGGTGGCTGCTCGGGTATGAGCTCGGGCTCGATCACTGCCACTTGCGCCGCCGGCTCGGCTGCCTTCTTGGGCGCTGCACACGCAGCAAACAAGCTTGT